>OW618040.2:11274795-13674795 GCA_939531255.2 Thera britannica | reverse complement strand
CTAGTCGCCACGCCGCGCTTTGTAATAAACCGTCAAAAAACTGATTGTAGTTACATACTACAAATAACTTATATCAGAGCACTTTTATGCATTTTTTTCTATAATTTTCAATATTATTTATATTTTGAAATGATTAACTATTCACTCATTGTTCATTCATCTGATTGAACGAGAACTGAACGCAGCACTATTACTTTAAATATGGCAACATTATTTTACAAAGTGACATTAGCTACTGTCATTCAGTATCGTCTAATTAAAAATCCGACTATAGTGTTAAACTAGATTTTAGAAACAATGCTCGAGTCTGAGTCGAGCCTTAGCATAGATTTTTGAAATTTTTCAATGAAGAAATGTCAAGGAATCTATGCTTGAGGCTGTTCAAGCACTGTTTCTGAACGGGCCTAAGAGTTCTGAATTAGTAAAACAACTAAGTACCTATGAAGGTTGCTAAAACCGAAAAGAATTCAAGTTCCTTCACAATACATTTTTGAATGGTTGCTTACTTATCTGCGACCGTGGCAAAGGGCACTTCCTTCCACAGATCATGGAGCATCAGCGCGAGGTAGAAACGGCATAACACTTTTTCTGGAACATTCTACAAAAGGCAAGAAATTAAAACGAGTCAAAAATATATAAACGACAAAAGTATTAGCGCAGTCTAGCGGGATTAGTTACAATCAATCTTACTTACAGTTATAGGTTTCCCAGTCACCATTCGGATAGCATTATTTTCAGTGATTCCTAGTATTTTCGCCGTCTGAATGCCTTCCTCGTCCAAATTACAATACTGGAACACGACCAAATCTCAAATACCGTGTTAAGTGAATCAAGCCTAAGTCTAATAACGTCTTAGCAAAATTGAGCCATACCAGTGAGTAATAGTGTCTATAATCGAGTCTGATTCCCGCGCCGTCATGTGGAGTCACCAAGTAAAGTAAATGCAGGCTCCCCATCAAGACTAACGAGCGAGAAGCCACCTCTAGGTCTTCTAGGAGTTGTTTAGCTGTCGACAAGTCCATACAACCTGAAACAAGAGGCAGGATTATAATAATAATAATAATAATAAATATCTTTATTTCAGACACAAGAGATCCATATTTTGCTTAAAAACTAACACAAAAAAAAACAACAATTAAACAATTAGGTACAGACACTATAAATAGGGTAGATACCTACTAATGTTAGGTGGCAATATGCACCCAACGCTCATACAGTTTGGTCAGCGTAAGCCTTTCCGCCAGACTCCTGATGATAATATTGCCACACGAGTCAACTCTGGACATAAAAGACGCTATCCTCTTTCGTTGGATAGCATTAAAAGAGTCGATCCGGGCATCAGTGAACATTTCTGAGGCGCTACAGAAGCGCCTCAGGCCCATCAGGTGCCTAAAGGTATTGTTATATGCAACCCGTATCCTATCGTGCGTCTTTTTGGTGTAGTTAGTATTATATAAATACCTCACTGCATTGTATTTTTTCCCGTTCCCTCATCAGAGCTAGCCAGACTTACTTTTGATGGCCGCCCTGGCGAGCTTGCTAACAGAGAGCTGAGTGTCGTCACTGAGGATGTGAGTGGTAGCGTCGGCGTCGGTCCCGGCGAGTGCGTCGGCGCGCGTTGTCGCACCCACTTCCAACGCGCCGATTCTCAATAACGATTGGAGGGAACTGTCACACACTGCTTTTACGTCAACCGGCGAGCTGCAAATTAAGTGCTTATATACAAACTATTCTCTTATACTTAACATCAGGTGGGCCATAAGCTCGTTCCATCAGCGAGTTGTCTAAAAAAAAATACTGTACGAGCTAACGCAACGTACATTCACCGCGAACTCAATAATCAATTTAGCTTAGTTTGTCAATGATATGTCACTAATGCAATAAAAAAGCAGTGTTCAATCATCACTCTCTTCGGAGTCACCACCCCTCAGCTAGCAAGCAACCCTTAGCAGTCTAAAGCAGGGATGTTACGGAGCTTCGACTCCGGTTCCGATAAGTCGGAACTTCCGATTATTATTACACCTTCGGTTCCGACTTCGGCTCCGACACTTTTAAATCGAAGGTTAATCGGAGGTCGAAGCATAACATACCGGCGAAGCCGGCGCGGGCGGCCGGCGGCCTGTGTCGACTGTTATGAAGGTTCATACATGTCGCGCGGGGAATCCCCCCGACTCCCACAACGTGCAGAGTGCACGTTCAATTATTTTTCACTTGTTGTTATCCGCCCCTATAAGAATGCTGCATGAAGCTAGTAGCATAAGAATACTTATGCTACTTTGGGTTTAAATTTATTTATTTTAATTTCTTGTTTATTTGGAAATATTATGACAATTTTTTTTTGTTTGTTTTATTTTATAATTGAAAATTGAAATGAAATAAATTGACTAAAAAATCGGTTGTCTGTAAAGTCGGTTTACTGACGATAGTTGAACGTGATAACGTCATAAGAAAATACTGGTGGAATGGTTGCATTTTTCAAAAGAAAATTTTAGTTTTACTGAATTGAATTGAATGTGAATGAAACTGAATAATACTGAATGAAACTGAATGAAACTGAATGAAACAGAATGGAACTGAATGAAACTGAATGAAAATCCGGACCCGGACCCGGACCCAGACTGAACCCTTACCCTTACCCTCATTTACCCTTACCCTCATTTACCCTTACCCATTACCCGACCCGGGCTCGGGCTCAGGTAAATGGAACGACGAAACGACGTAACGACGCATGAGTCATGTTTTTTCGTGCGTGCAGCCGGCTCCATCGATTTATAAGACGTTATCACGTCAAAATGTTTTATTTGTCCTTAAATAAAAATTATCTCTCATGCCACCACTTCTGACCCTGCCTCCGACTCCGATTCCGACTCCGATCAAGCAAATTTAAAAACTCCGACTCCGCCTTCGGTTCCGATAAACTACCTCCGTTACATCCCTGGTCTAAAGTTTGCGCAGCTTATTGTTTGGGTTCAGGCCCAAACAAATACTTTACCGATCTGTGTTAATGATTTCGAGTTATTTAAACAACGCATGATTATTTTCACCTGAATGCAAAAAGTAATCATAGTTTTATATCCCACGTTTGTGTACACGTGATCTTCGAACGTGCCAGAGTCTGACAAAGTCAAGGCTATCGGAAGCGAAAACTAGTCTGAATGGTTAATTACGGGGTAACGGCCACCGATTTCGAAGCTTACCTATCTTCTGGTTGATGCGGCACAGCGAGCAGCGTGCAGCGCATCAGGTCGTGCAGCTGCGCGCGCGTGCTCGCCAGCCCCAGCGCCACGCCGCTCAGCACCAGCGCCGCCACCCCCTCCTCCGCCAGCACGCTGCGCGCCGGCCGCACGCCGCCAGAGAACACCGCGCGCAGCCGCGCCCACTCACTCCCACTGCACACTATTATACTCTCGCCTGCATGGGGACAACGAGCGGAAACGGATGCATCAACA
This sequence comes from Thera britannica, assembly GCA_939531255.2. Lineage (NCBI taxonomy): Eukaryota > Metazoa > Arthropoda > Insecta > Lepidoptera > Geometridae > Thera > Thera britannica. The sequence continues at coordinate 13,671,346 of OW618040.2, read as the reverse complement.
CCGTCGACCAATGCCGAGTGTTCAGTCACGCTCACTGATGCCTGTGCCGGTCTAACACGTTTTTGGATGCAGTTCCGAGAGTTTATAACGAGCCCTTTGAGGCGTTTATTGCGACCATACAAAACCGTTGGGAATACGCGCTCACCCGGCACTAGCGTCAGCGAGCGCTACTACAAAACTCGAAACACAAACGATACGATAGATTGATTCTCAGCATAGATCTTTAAGTTTCATGTGAATTAATTGCATGCTCGCCCTTTCAAGCGAATCACACGGATTGCAATCGAATGTAGACTAGACTTCCAACCTTTATAAAATGTCTTGTATAAATTTGGGAAGTATCACGCGAGCATAGGTAAGGTGAGAGCAGAGATTGAGTAGGTGAGGGCGCCTACCGATCCTAAGGTCGTGGGTTCAAATCCAATCATGTACCAATGAGTTTTTCTGTTGAAAAATTTAAGTGCACTGTGAAGGAAAACATCGTGAGGAAACCGTCATGTCGAGAACTTATTAAGTTCGAAAAACATGTGACAAGTGCACGAAAGGATCCACTCTGAGGCGCACTTAAAATCCTTTCATCACACTCGTTTAAAAAAGAATCAGTGACACGATAAGTAGAATAGGTAAGGTATGATAAGGTAGTATATGTGTGTGGTGTGGGGTGTGGTATATACCGGTGTCAGAGGCCTGGGCGCGGCCCGCGCGGCCCGTCATCTGGCGGTAGGCGGCGAGGGAGATGAAGTCGCGGCCCACGTACGGCGCCCGCACCAGCACGCGGCGCGCCGGCAGGTTCACGCCCGCCGCCAGCGTCGACGTGCAGCACAGCGCCACCACCACGCCCGACCTGACACAACACAACGACAATGCAACCGCGCCGGCATCGAACGAACGCACCAACTCTCCACTCCCCATCCTGAGCAGGTGTTGTTACCTGAAGGCGTGCTCGACTGCTGTGCGCTCGTCCGGCCCAAGCCCCGCGTGGTGGAACGCCACGCCATGCCTGACGGCGCGCCACAACTCCGGCGCAGCGCCCTCCGCGCGCAAGGCTCGCTCTAGATCCAGGCGCTCCGGCAGACGTGGGTTTCCCTGCTCTCTGTACCTACACAATCAATAACATGACATGTGATGGGTGATGTTGTAAGCTTGAGGCCCTACCCTTGAATGAGTTTTCAGGTGTCAGTTTAATATCCAGCTTGCCAAAATTTGGGCATGTGCCAAATGTTATGTTTGAACGTGTCTCCGACATAGTATATTTCATTACAAGTGCGGGAAGGCTGTCATTGCAAAGAGTTCCGACAAATGTCTACCCGAGCCGAAGGCGAGGGTTGACAGTCGGAACAAGTTAAAATAATATTAGTTAAAATAATACAAGTTAAAATAATAGTTAAAATAATAAAAATACCATTTACTTTTTTCTCTTCTCTCCACACAATAAGTTCGTCGTATGTATGCATGTAGCGACTTTTTGACTTTTCCGGTAAAATATTCTCCGAAGCATTTTGTGCAATTATACTGAGTTCCGGTGGTGTTAATTCAAAAAAACTAGGGTCGAAATTACTCATTTTGTGCAACAAACAAATAAACTCGCAAAGAAAATTTCTGAAAAATGGCGCCAACGCCAACCGTAAAATATAAGCAGAGATTTTTTTTTTCTTCACCCATTCTGGAAGGCAAAGGGAACTATACCCATACAGCCAAGTCTTCAGTAGATTTTTTTTATTGATATGAATTGAAAATGAAATTTAATGAGATGAAATGAAATGAAACCTTACATAACTCATTCAATCAAATCATTAAATCTGTTAATGAAACAAATTAGTAGCTTCTTTTTAGAAATAATACGTATTTGCATGAATCATAAAAACTTCGATGAATTTTTTTAGTAAAAACTTCATGGTTGGTTTTTCTTTTTAGACATTATTTTGACAGTTGGGAAAGAAAAAGCACTAGTGCGGGAATGGTAAAAAAAAAGCACGCGTGTGTAATAGCCCACATCCCGAACGCTATACGTCCCTGCAATACGCCACTTTTTGAGAAACTGTATTATAAATACCTTTATACACCATTAGAGTGCAAGTACAAATAGGTAGAAGCTCCTACAACATTTCTAAGGGAATGTGTACCATGCCTTCGTCGTGTCGTGAGGCATATTATTTTGATTTCAAAAATATAGGAAAAGTACCTTTCAGGCTGCAGTTGGCACAGCAGTGAAGCGACATTCTCGCAGTTCTTCTTGGTAGGACAGAAAACTAAGCAGGAGGAGGGATCGTCTCCCGTCCACACCAACGCGGCCAGCCCGTCCGGGTCCAGCCGTTTGGCACTCTCTGTGTACTGACACACATATAAACGTCATTCGATTATGAAAGATAACTCGTAGAGATCACGCAAATTCGGTGGATGGAGCAGGCTCAGAATTGTTCTTTCTGAAAATGTATAGAACCAGTCAGTGGGGTGAAAGAATTTTGTGCGCCTCAAAGAGCTTTCTTTCGTGCACTGGCACGTGTTTTCAAACTTTTTAGGTACCGCGACATGCTGGTTCCTCACGATGTTTATTTCACTGTTTGAGTGTACTAGCATAGTGCACATACATTTTTGTAAAGAAAAACTCATTGGTACGCAGCTGGAATGAAACCCACGACCTTAGGATCGGAAGGCAAAGCCGCTAGCACTAGACCGCCAGTGCTCTATATCCAGGACTAAGCCCCCCATGACTAGAGTGATGATGGTTCACTTCCTTGTGGCACTCACGTGGCAGGTTAGTGGCATGTCCGGCACGATTTGGACGGGCTCCTCCCACCGGATGCGATGCAACATGGCGCCCAGCTTCACGCGCTCCGTCAGCTCCACCGGCCGGAAGTGACGCGTGAACACGGCCGCGCGAAGGAAGCAACCCAGCTCCGATAGGTTGCCGATCGTCGCGCTCATGCCTATTATTTGAATGTTTTCTGAAATAATTTTCATAAAACTTTACCAGTTTTACCTATCATAATGATAATGTTGAATGTTGCTTATTTTAGTCAATCTAGCTAGAGGATGACCTAGCAATACCTGCATTACTGGTGTACCACTATCATGGATTGTTAAGGTCCAAAAAATAATGTAATCTTGAAGGTTAAAATAACAAATCCGTTCACAATTATGTTCCTGCACATATCGTCGATCCACCACGTGTCGTTGGTTAGAAATAGTTTCCACTCAAGCACGCTTCTCAGCTATGTATGCAATGCAGACTTGCCGATGCTCGAGACAGTGTCGGTTCACTTACGGTTGGCATAAAGAACAGTCGTCAATAAGGTCTCCAAAGTTCCACCTCGACCTTTTTCTCCAATCAAATGTAATTCGTCTACCTACAACACAAAAACAAATTAACCGATGAAACAAACAATAGTAAGTAGGTTGAGAGCACTGGTGGTCTAGTGGTAGTGGCCCCGCCTTCCGATCCGAAGGTCGTGGGTTCAAAACCAATGAGTTTTTCACCAAAAAAATGTATGTGCACTGTGCCAGTATTCTCAAAACGATGAAGGAAAACATCATGAGGAAACCGGCGTGTTATAGAACCTAAAAAAGTTCGAGCAACACGTGTCTAGGGTCACACAAAAAGGCCCACCAGCGGCCTACTTGCGGAAAAACCGATTGCACAAACCGGTTGCACATCAAGTGCGCATGATAAACTTGCCTAGAGGACTTGTCCATCCAGATAAATCACGATTTTTATCACAAACTAGGTTTTTTCTATCGTTCTTATTTTGGTTTTCCTGGCTAACATTAATTTATAGATTATGTATGGCGAGACCACAGGCTACAAACGACTTACCACAATAAGTCCAATTTCGTCAAGTCGGTTAAGTTCAATGAGGCTTCTAATCAGAGCAAGTCCTTTCTCAATAGTGGCTACATAGATGCTGCCCTTTTTGCGTCGTTTCTTCGGCGGGATATGCCCTTTGCCGGCCGCATACTCTTCAACTAAGAAGTCTAGCTGTACTGCAAACGGTGATAGAGCCCAGATCTAGATGTTTAGTAGAACATTCAAATCAATCAATCAATTTATATCAATCCTAAGAACTCAGCACTCAGCAAAGTTATTATATGGAATACAACAAGAAGCAGAGGTTTTTGCCCAGGGATAAATTTGTAAACCACACACAGGTGGAGTCCCAAATGGAAGCTTACACATAATTTATAATAGAACTAAGTCTTACTTTTTCCTGAACAATAGCCACAAAAGGCAGGATGAACAGAGCATTCCTCTTCTTCACTAGAACTTCCTGCAGCATCAGCACCTCAGCCACCAGGGTCTTGCCTCCACTGGTGGGTAGGGCATAAATTAAGTTCTGCCGCTTTTTGATGGCATCCAAGTTGAGGCATTCTTCTTGCCAGTCTGTCAATTTTTAATCAAAAAAGAGATCTTAAACTTTGTATTGAATTGGACTAATAGTATGTGTAGCTGAAGGGAGGGTATGAGAACTTAGAGTGTTCTATAATTTTGTAATGAACAATTTATGTGTTTAAAATGTAAGTACTAAACATAGCTCACCATAAAACTTTTCAATATTCCTATATGTCTTGAACAAGCCTTTAGCAATCATAGGCAGGCCATAGAATCCTTCAATTTCTACATCTTTTGGTTTGTTATGGAGGTTGGTAGATTTTAACGCTCCTGTTACAATTCCACTTTCTTTGATATCAAGTAAAAATGAACCATTAGTTTCAAATAATGAACTCTTCTCACATTTGTACAAGTCAGTTTGCTGGCAAATAGATTGATTGATCCTGTTAAAGCTTTGTTCAAATTTTTCTCTGACGGTGTTCTCTAAATTTAAAGTTTTATTGATGTGATTGATGCAATTTGATTGCTCTAACTTTGTATTGAACATTTCTTCAGATATCTCATCAAATTCTTCCATAATAGACATTTCTTGATTACTTGTTTTTCTTACTTTAATTGTACTTACAGCTAGGGACTTCCGGTTCTCAATATGTTTAATCGCAGAGAAATCAATTATACCAGGAGAACACGGGATTTCTGAAGATGAGCTGATGTTGTTGCTATCACATAGATACTCCACTTGATTACATGGTAAATCCGGGGAGTCGCTCCTCTCTGGCGACTTTTCAACACTATAAGAAGTATTGCAGTGTATAGGACTACAACTTGATTGCAAATCATCCTTTCTGATGATATCAACATGATTTTTCGGACGCAGTATCCTACCGAGACCGAGTCGTCGGCGTTTGGGTGTTGAAGTAGTTTCTTGGTAGTTTTCAATAGTTTGGCAATTGGTATACATAGCTATCAATGGATTTCTCTGGCTTTATCATAGCTACAGGCAACAAATTGGATTTCTTTTTTGAAAAGCATAGCAGCCAGCACCGCAGCACAAATCAAACCAAAACAAAACTCCAAAACAAACAAACATGTTTTTTCTTCGTCTTCTTATTTCAATTCTTCATGGCATTTGTCCATTAGAACAATTTTGCCAATGTCGAGGATATTTTTATAATAACATGGTTTATAGTCAAGTCAGTCAATACAATAGACAAACAAGTTGGCCATCATTGGCTTTGAAAAAATGGTGGGTCTTGATTTCGTAAAACCATTTGATTAGAGCCGTTTTGGCGCTCTTTCAGCGCCAAAACGGCTCAAGTTCTCAAGTTTTTTTAAACTTAATACATAGTTTAAAAACTTGAGAAACCGACTCATGGCCAAACTGCAGAACCGATTTTGATAAAATATGGGACTAATCTGAAAGTAATATGTACATTTCAGTTAAAGATAGAATTTACTATATCGGTTCAAATGACGGAGGTATGCAGTAAGTAACAAAAATGTTAAGTAAAATACCATTTCGTCACGTTTTATGAGGTTTATCATAGCGTTCATCACCTTTTTCCATAACTATAGCCGTTTAGATTATGCCCTCAGAATGCGATCGTAAAAACTCACCTGTATCCCCTCCAAGTCTGTATCCTTATTAGAGTTCCTATCCTTATTAATATTAAAAATGTACCTAATAAAAATATTAAAAATGTACGTGTAATGTGCCTGTCAAGATTTTGACGCCAAAACTACTGAACCGATTTAAATTAAATTTGGTACATAGTTAGTGTAGATAGAGATCGAGGTAAGACAAGCTACTTTTTATTCCGAAAAAGGGGGACGCTCTTTAAATCATCAACAATAGATAGGCCTGTTTTAAATAATTCCCAGAGGCTGTCTCTTGGACCAAGTTCGAAAATTTTATCACTCGTTTTAATTGAATAAATAATATATATGCTATACTTACTTGCATCTGCAGCATTACCCGATAGAAGGGCCCCATAGTGACGTCAAAGAATGGAATTAATTAGTCAAATCATACTATCTATAGTATAAAATACATGCTGATGTTTTCGAAAATGAGCAGAGCTCTATGTTTACAGGTTTAAATCTTAGGTTCAAGGTTTAAACCTTGATTAAATCTTCATTTTCTATATTTCACTTCACCCAACACTGTCTAGCCCCAAATTAAGCAGAGCTTGTACTATGGGAACCAGATAGCTGATATAACACTTACACTCACACAATTTTTTAAATATGTATACAATCATACTTAGGCCCGTATTCCGAAACACGAGTCTGAGTCAAGCCTCAAGCATAGATTTCTGACACTTTTCAATGAAGAGCGGTCATAAAAACTATGCTTGAGGCTCGACTCAGACTCAAGCATTGTTTCTGAATGCGGGCCTTTAATATTACACCCAGACAGAGAACAAACATCTGCATTCACCACACGAATATTTGTATTCGGTGGGGATTGAACCCACGACCTACGGCGCAGAAGGCAGAGTTACTACATACCAACTGAGCTGAGAGGTCTGTCAGAGCTGGCCTTTCAGCTTCAGACATCATTGTAACTACATAATTTGGTTTGGTATGCTTACAAAATTAGTCTGCTGTACTATATCAGTTGGATTAGAATTATAAGGTTATTAATTAAACCAATAGTAAATTATAATAAAGGATTTATTAGTTTTTTGTGTCATCAGCGAATATAACTATGCCCGCAAGCTTTTGAGCTCGCTATGGGAGATCATTTATGTAAACCAAAAACAGATATGGACCAAAAATAGAGCCCTGGGGCACACCTCCCTTGACATGTGGGTTAGGGCAGCGGTACCCGCAGCGCGTCCGCTGCACCTGCAGTGACGCGGCGGACCAGCAGCACTCGGACTAGAAACCGGAGCTGGCTAGCTATCGACGACGCCTCAAAAATGACCGGCGCTAAATATAGCGTCGGTGGTGCGGGGGGGGGGGAGGGCGGGGGGTGCGTGCGGCGGCCGCCTGCAGCGCCGCCGGCCTCAGAGCCGCCCCGGTCGCCGCGGACTCCACATTCCAACGTCGCTGTGCTGCCGGTCCACGAACCAGTGACTGAGTGACCGTCTTCTTCCCGTGCGACGTAAGTGCCGTGCCGTGCGAGTGATCCGAGGCTCCTAGTGTGTAGCTCAAGTGCTGTGAACTTACAACTTACCAGGTTCTATAAATACCCGCGCGCGCGAGCCTAAGGTGGCGCGGGCGCGAACGTTTCGCCTTGTATGTGCCGGATTACGTTACACGCGCCGCCGTAACCGCGCGCTGCGGAAGCCTATGCAACTCGCCAGTTCGCGACCTGCCTTTACAAGTACCCACACTCATACTCTACACAGTTAGTTACACACTATTAGCCAAGTGATTTCTAGAGCATAGTTTTTTGTAGACCCTAATAAAAATTGTGACAAAACCTTAACCTAATTCCGTAAGTATAAAATTTGATCCTAAAAGCAGGAACTGCATTAGTGTTTTGAATTGCTAAAGTACGAACTAATGATAAATGTTTTAATTATGTTCCTTCTTACTTAGATCAATTGTGATTACTCCATCCATGCTATTTTTCTGACATGTGTAATGCACGATACACACACACACAAAAATATAAAAAAAAATCAAAAAGAGTGTAGAGTGCAACAGCGTTGCAAAGTGCAAAAATATTAAAATTGTGCGTACCTACAATTTGGAAGTGTCACCTACTTGCATGCTCAACAACTTTAAACTGTTCTAGTTTCAGATCAATTTCCATAAATCTGTCCAGCATAATCAACACAGTTCGTTCGACCTTGAAGTTCAAACATCTGTTCTGCAGAATTATGTGAGCTAGGATAGTATAGTAATGATAATAAATGAACCAATGATCGATCTGTCAATCCGCAGTCATCAATCAGAGGTTGGCTAACAGCACGCGGAAGGGCAACCACCTGTCCTCACCTCGACTCATTAACCAACTGTGGCTGATGCAGTTCATTGCCTCAACACTTATCCACATTTACTCAAAACTATTTGGGTGTTATTAATAATCCTGGCGCAACGCTGGAGTAGTTAAATCGTGTTTTGTCACATTTGTTCGAGTTGACAATTGCATGTCAATGCAAGAGACAAAACACGGATCAACCAGTCCAACGCTACGCTATAGGATTATTAATAAGACCCTTTCAGATTATCTAATAAGTAGGTAGATACCTACTTATAACTATTTCGGATCCTCAGTCTTGACCTAATTTAATATTGAAACGCTACTATTGAGGGAAATCGGGACGTACCTTCTCATACATAGTGGTTTTTTTACAATTTTATTCGGAATACTCATAACGATAAACAAATGACGATGATAATGATCAAAACATTCACTAAGAAGCTCTGTCTAGTTAAATGCTATTAAGTGAAATACAAAATATAAACAAAACAATTTAAACTACGCAAGAAAATTGTTGAAATCCAATAATAGCATAAAAGCTGGGTGTATCAAATGCAATTTCAAATGTATCATAACTCAATGAGAATAATGAAAGGTTTATTGCCGGTAAAATTTTTCACGCTAACAATCCGACGACAAAATAGTTGCTTAGCGAAATTTGAATCCATCGCGCACGTCGCCGAACGGACACCAAATCCATTTTTACACGTTCGTTGGTTGTGTGCCAGCTGCCCGGTCGTAGGAGTACCTAATGGCGCGAAAGATAAAACCGCTAAAAATAAAATGTTCATAAACAATGAGCACGTTCCTGTGCTCCGTTACCCGACTGACGCCCGCGCTACTTCTACCGAGTCGTGCGCAGCTCTGATGTCACGCACTAACTGACATAACACTTTAACTTACACCCTAGTTTTCGTGAATGAAATATCTTCTCCCTTGACAATAAACATATCAACAAAGTGTGAAATACTGACGAGACTTAACGAACAACAAATCAAACAACAGGAGGAAATCATATGACCGATTGGTAGGTTGACACAATGGTCTAGAACAAACTTCTAGAGAAATTATTTAACTTATGGGATACCAAGCAGTGTTGGTCTCCCATAAGTTAAATAAAGACTAAAATACATGCTGTGTAATCCAGGTATTAGAGAAGCTAATGAACCAAGAGTAAATAAAAATTAACACACCAGTGTTTCAAAAATAATTCGGGTAATTTATTTTGTAGTATGTATACAGATATACATTCTAAAGAGATAACAAGTGTTCTTAAAATTTTAACGAATAATATACAGAGAAATCCAAAACATTGATCATGCAGATAATAAAGCGGTCGCTTAAGACTAATGATAACTTTTGAGATGAATGACTTGCAATCAACAGAAACAATAATAATTATTGACATAATGCCAGTTGTCTAAACGTGGTCCTAACATTCCGTACAGGTGGCACAGCTGTTGAGCGATGAGATCAATCTCAGAGATCTTATCGATGCTATGATGATAAATCGTATTTTATATGGCAACAAAACAACGCAATAAGATAGTAACAATAGAAAAGGCAATAGCAAAAGCGAACGATAGCGTAACATAGATGACTGATGATATAAATAACGACACGATTAACCAACAGGATCTTGTAATTTTTCAGATAACATAAACCACCAACATGTCTGACGAAGAAGAATACTCGTAAGTATGCTTTTTAAAGTTAGATAGGAACTCAACTTTAAAAGGTATCTGTAAAGTAAAAAACAATTGAATTACATGACACTTAACAATTTTTCCCATTTTAAATGTTCAATGTTTGTAAATAAACAAAACGTACCTTAGCTAAATAGTTACATGTTGTATGTCAGAACTTTTATTTAATGTTTCGAGATTATTTCCGTTTATTGTCGTGTGTATATTTTTTAAACCGAGATCCTTTTTGTACTTAATAATAACTCATTTTCCATAGTGGCTCTGAGGAGGAGGAAGTAGAAGAAGAAGTCCCAGAGACGTAAGTACCCCCAACGTTGGCTGGTTCCCTTCTGGCAAATAGGCCTTCATAGAGAATGTTTGATTGACAATACTTCAGCTTACACGGGCCTGGTTTCTAACTTTGCCTTGGCGGATCCATCATTTTCAACTATTAGACTTCTAGAAATACAGGATGATCATTCGTTTTACAGTTTGTGGTCAATGCGGACAGGCATGGCTGTATAGAACCTAGTTCTTTGATACCCCAGATCTTGGGCTTTGCACTCCCTCACCAAACCCCATTCTCTTTTGTTGCAGGAAGTAAGTGGCGTGCCATTTTTGGTTGATCCGGCACTCACACTCGCTTCACCCGTTAGGTCAAGTTTAGATTGCAATCCTAACGCTTCTTGCGCTTTATGTTACTGCTTCGTTGCTTTTCAGAGTCTCACCGAACGCTAAGGGCTGCGCCACAAAATGCTTTCTAATACCAAATCTTTCATATAACGCATAAACATTACACCGGATTGTCAGATCCTATCGAAAGACCAGTCATGAATGTGAGTAGACTACGCTGATCTTTCTCGGGACAAAAGTTTCATTTCATTTGTTTTTGAGGTTTGCGTTGTGACTTGTGACGTTAGCATTAACTCTATGTAAGCTTCTTGTAAAGTTGATGGTAAAGTTGGTGCAGCTGAATAAATTCTAATCGATGTATTTTCTTTTTCCTCCACATTTGCTGATGTCATAAATGAAGGCCCGCCCCGAAACAAGAGTGAGTACCTTACCATTTAAAAGTGTTCTGACAGTGCTTCGCTTGTAGCAGACGGAAAGGTTTTTTCGATGATTGGCAATGAATTAAAATACTACCACTTCGGTACTAGCATACTCCTCGCTTAGGCAGCACTATGTTACGTTGAGTACTTTATCTATCTGAAAATTCTATAATTTTACAGCTTATAATGCAGTGTTTGTTTCGTGTATGCGCGAAATAATCGTCACCGCTTGGTTTATTGAGATCTACATGCGATAGTAGAGTTGTAAAGAGATATGTAGAGGCTGATTGATGTTTTCTGTTTCTAGGAGTAGACCATCGATCAGTGCAGCGTAAGTTGCACCGCTCTCTGTGGTGTCACTAACTTTTCTCCCGTTATTAACTCGGGCACGGGCGCATACAGTTTTACGATGTTTGTAACTACTTACAACTTAAATTTAGATTTTTCATGCACGGCCGGATGACTATTTGGCGTACGAATATCCACGCATTGCCGGCCGCTGCTATTTTTATCGGTTGTTAGGCGTTCTATTTTGGAAGTGTATAGTGTAGTGCGCCCGCGCCGTTTTGTTGAGTAACAAGATGTCGGTCAGCGGGCGGATCGCACCGTCCGTGCTGCCCGCTGTATCGGCGTCTGGTTTTATCGCATGGCATCAACGCATGAACCTAGTTATTAAAATGTGTCTAAGTCCGTCGGCCATACCATTCACCGTGGTAATTTATTGTTGTCATTTGTGACGTAAACTATAATAATTAAGCCATTACAGTTCAAAACAATTTGTTAAGTGTTAACGTCGATCAATAATATCCATAGCATAATCGTTTACTTTTAGTTCAATGTGCGATGTTACTTATAATTTCAACCGAATAATAAATCGCATTACAGAAGATTTAATTTTAACAGTGACCATGTAATTGTACTAGATTACACAAAAGCTTAAAAATTTAACAAAATGTACAGAAGCAACCAATGTCCCTGCCTGCTAAGATGCTACTGCAAGAGCGTTTTGGCAGAAAACTTAAAATTCTAACGAGTTATAATAAACAATCCGTAAAGTTTTCACGCTAACAGACGTGATTGTATATGTCAGCCGTCTGCGACGGCCTAACATTAACGGATGCTTCATACCAAAGCAGATTACTCATTCGTATTTATTGACATTTCAGGGGTGAGGGAGACCCAGAATTCATCAAGGTAATATTATGGATTAATATTCAATTCTAAACATTTATAGAAAACGTGCAGTAGAGTAACGTTTTATTTTTTGGTGCAGCGTCAAGACCAGAAGCGGTCGGACTTGGACGAACAGTTGAAGGAATACATCAATGAATGGCGTAAACAAAGGTCTAAGGAAGAAGATGAGCTCAAACGTCTCAAAGAAAAGCAGGCCAAGCGCAAGGTAAGACCGAAAAACAAGTCGTACATATTGTATATGTGAACCATCGTGTATCGTGTGTTTAGTATCTGATAGATAACAGTACAATATAAACATTGATATACTTGAAACTTATAGGTATCTCGTGCTGAGGAGGAGAAGCGTCTCGCCCAAAAGAAGAAGGAAGATGAAGAGAGGAGAGTGCGTGAAATTGAGGAGAAGAAACAGCGTGACATTGAAGAGAAGAGACAGCGACTGGAGGAGGCCGAGAAGAAGCGGCAGATCATGCTCCAGGCGATGAAGGAATCCAACAAGACCGGACCTAATTTCACCATTCAAAAGAAGAGCGATAACGTAAGTGACCTGCTCCAACGATGTGTCGACGTCACGATCTCTAAGCACTTGGTTACGTTGTCAAACTCGACTATTTGCCTAAATAATACTCCAGAATAATCATTATTCAGTACCCTAAAAGTAAAACTCTGTCTGATATACAGAGAAGCAATCACTTTACCGATCCTTTAGAGTTGCCGTTAAAAGATAGGTACGTCTAAACTTTTGATCTATAATCCTCTCAAAAGTGTAAGCCTATGCTTGTTTTCGCACAGTTCGGCCTCAGCAGCGCTCAGGTGGAACGCAACAAGACCAAGGAACAGCTCGAGGAGGAGAAGAAGATCTCCCTGTCCATCCGCATCAAGCCCCTCAGCATCGACAACCTCGGCGCGGAGAAGCTGCGCGTCAAGGCGCAGGAGCTCTGGGAGTGCATCATCAAGCTCGAGACCGAGAAGTACGATCTCGAGGAGAGGCAAAAGAGGCAAGACTACGACGTACGTACCTACCACTTACCATTCTTTTACTCATTCCAAACCAAAACCCTGACTGCATCGAGGCTTAAGCATTGATCCTTGAGTTTCGTTACTTATAATATTGTTACTAGAAATAGAAAAATCGAAGTTGTACCAAAGAAATCAAATTGATAAATTTGTCCACAGTTAAAAGAGCTCAAAGAAAGACAGAAGCAACAGTTAAGGCACAAAGCCCTGAAGAAGGGTCTCGACCCCGAGGCACTCACAGGCAAGCACCCGGTAAGACAAACATATTTATTAATTCAAGTTCTATCTTTAGTCTAAATAAATAATATTTATAGCGATTGAATTATTGTTTCAGCCTAAAATCCAAGTAGCGTCCAAGTACGAAAGACGTGTCGACACACGGTCTTACGACGACAAAAAGAAGTTGTTCGAAGGTGTAAGTATGCTTCTTGGACATTTTCTAATTTAAAAGTTACATTCAATCTATCTGCTACGAATACCGGACATACCTACAAGTGGCAATTATGGTGGGCCAAAACTAAAAGATAGAAAGAGAGAATCTAGCGCATAGACATTTTCGACTTTAAGTTTACATAGACAATAATCTGTAAAGAAAAATTGCCAAGCATATAACTGTCAATTATTTGTGAAATGTTCTACGCATTTATTAAGATGCAAACCCCCACCAATGATAATTAACTTAATTATACAGGGTTACGATACGTATTACGCTGACTTTTTGGATAAAACGTGGAATGACAGAATGAATGACTTCATGAACCGAACCAAAAGTAAGGATGTCTACGTGTGATCTCCATCCACTGTGTACCTAGCATGTCGACACGGCATGACTTTGTGTTCATGTTATTTGAATCTAGTCTTGATTTTTCTTGTACTCTTTTCCTGTTGATTGTTATGTTGTAAAATTGATTCTTGAATGGAAAAGGCTCTAGAAGTCACAAATTTAAAAAAATCTTTGAAATAAGCTAGATTTCATCGAAACTAAGTTGGTAAGCAAAAACACAAATCATGAATCAATTTGACATTACCATCCCACCGTACCCCGGACATGTAACTACCGACCGAACGCCATTGACCCTCGTGTTAACCATTCCTATAGGACCTAGAGAAACTGAACAAGGACTTCATTGAGAAGGTGTGGCAAGAGAGGACCGACCAGTTCGGAGGCAGGCAAAAGGGTGAGTGACCCTTCCCTTCCTCAGACCACAACGCCAAGTTACTAGCACGGATAGCTGGCGCATCGAGTGTGCGATGCCTGATGATACACTTTTGTATGTGTTCCAGTTATACACATTGTATGGTTTTGAATTGTGACTTAGCTGTCATGGAATTGAATCACATCTTTAAAATGCACTGAAGTTGTTATTTTGACTTTAAAACAGACTACAGAATCTTTTGTTGAGTCGTTTTACATCATATTGGGCTGCTCCTTAGAAAAGGCATAACCTTTTATACAGTTTATTGTTGATCAAGTGGTTGCGAGTTCCAATCTCAAATTGCTCTAGGTATATTTTTGGATCTCTTCTATTTTGTTCAATATTTAATATGATGTGTTCCGTGCGCTAATTTGTATTGTCACATAACAGCGAGATTGCCCAAATGGTTCGGCGAAAGGCCCGGCAAGAAGAAGGGTGAGACAGACTCTCCCGACGGCGAAGAGGACAAAGCCGCGGAGATAGAAGAAGACGAACCAGTCTACGAACCTGAGCCCGAAGAGGAAGAAGAAGAGGAGATCGTCGAAGAGGAGGAAGAGGAAGAAGAGGAGGAGGAGGAAGAGGAGGAGGAAGAAGAGGAGGAATAAGTAAGTTATACATGAGAAAAGAAGCTAGATTCGATAATAGGTTTTTTATTGAGACGCTACTATACATATTATTATTAGCAACAGTCAGGTCATCATCCTGTTCCTAGATCATCAATAAAGAACATAAAATATATAAATCAAATTATAATCAACAATTTATGAACTACTTTTGAATTCTGACAGCGTCATCAACTTCTGATGTTGTAAAATTACTTTTATTACTTTTACTACTTTTACTTTACTGTACTGACAGATTGTTTATGTTTGTTCCAGATATAAGTTCACACTGGAACAGGGAAGCTAGAACGCCGACGACCGTCGGTTCGCACTGTTTTGTAACCAATCCATTAACTTATTACTATTATAAATTATTTTTACTATTTATACAGTTGAGTCAATCGTTACGGAACATGAATTCACATACGCAATCGCTTCGCGGATATCTGACGTGGCAATAAACTAATTTATTTCATAAGTAGTATGGTTTATTTATATTACCCCTTATTTCATAATGCACCCTTTCTTTATTTTTACACAAGATTGAAACCAAGCAGTAGTGGTAGTAAAATAAGACTGTGATTAATAAACACATTAAGAAATAAGGATAAGCTAAGTATCATCTTTTACTTTAGGGCTTATATTAGTAGACACCCGCAAAATGTTAGTTCCAAAAAAAAACTTATAAATTGTATTTAAATCAAATATATTTCAATATTTTAGCAAATAATATAAACTATAATAAGAATAATTTGCTTTATAATTAATTAGGAAAACATAATTCAATTAAAATTATCTAATTTTTGATTGAAAACTCAAACGCGGGCTGAGAGCCGTTTTTCAATTTCGCTACGGAATGCCAGGACAGACAGATGATGATAACCATATTATACCATTTTTTGTAATCTGCTGTGTGGTACACCCACATGGCAATATAGCACGGTAACAAGCGTGCATTCTATGTCTTTCATCAGGCCCCTGTTTAATAAAGCTTGACAAGCGACCAAATTGTGGAATTTGACAATAAGTCACAAAATCGCGACAATTCCACAGTTTTGTCTCTTTTTGACATATATGTCGAATTGACAGCTTTATTAAACAGGGGCCAGGTCGTCGGCCGTTGACAAATTCGCGCCTTTCTAGGGAATTTGGTGACCGCGATATTTCTATCTATACTATAATTGATAGCCCTCCTATTAAATAGGATTACTCTATAGTCAATACAGGCTCAGCTATGTATACGTGAAAGGAGATTTTATTCTGTGATTGAATAAATATAACTCATTAGTTATCGCCACAGAGCAAGAAGTTCTTATTACAAACAGAACGCGTTGGAGCCGTGACAGAATGTACGATAAGAGTGACGTCTCTCTGCAAGGCAGAAGGAAATGTACGGCGAAGAGGAGAGGTAAGTCGAACCGGCCACATTGTATAAGTAAGAAGCTATTGCACGCCAGTGGAACGGTAGACTGGCCGTTCTGTAGGAATGTATTATATCTGTAGTGGCTGAAGGCGGTTGCCAAGAATGCAGAGTTTATTTACATGATGTATTTATTTAATTGTAATATAAGTGCAAGGAATACTTATGCCGCTGCAATGGTAGGCGCGGGCGGGGCTTGCTTCTTCTGCGGCGCCTTCTGCATTAGGTTGATCTTGTCGCCCAGACTGAGCGCCATGCCCTGGAACGGATTAACGTACACTGTGATCATCACTTATTTCAAGGTGTTTTTTTATTAATAGGTTCACAAATTGGCCCAAATCTCAAAAGAAACATGCGTACCGCACAGCTTACATCTATGACATTTCTCTAACAACAATGAAATTCTAAAAAACGCAGGTCCTAAAAGTAGTGGACGCAACATGCGTATTCGAAACTTGCAAAATTATTTTAAAAGTAAGTCATCATCATCATCATCAGTCTGAAGAAGTCCACTAGTGGACTGGATTTTCAAGTAATCTTTAGTTTTAGGTGAAAGTTTGAAATAAAATTCAGTCATGGGATTTCTTCAATCGTGATTTTAATTTAACTACGGCGGCGGCGGGCGAAGGCCTGCGTCTTGGCACGGATGCGCACGTGCCCCGCGACGGGCGCGTGCGTGCGCTGCGAGGGCAGCTCTATGCTGAGGTTGTAGTGTAGTGTAGTGTAGTGTAGTGGGTGGGTACCTGCGTCTTGGCACGGATGCGCACGTGCCCCGCGACGGGCGCGTGCGTGCGCTGCGAGGGCAGCTCTATGCTGAGGTTGTAGTGTAGTGTAGTGTAGTGGGTGGGTACCTGCGTCTTGGCACGGATGCGCACGTGCCCCGCGACGGGCGCGTGCGTGCGCTGCGAGGGCAGCTCTATGCTGAGGTTGTAGTGTAGTGTAGTGGGTGGGTACCTGCGTCTTGGCACGGATGCGCACGTGCCCCGCGACGGGCGCGTGCGTGCGCTGCGAGGGCAGCTCTATGCTGAGGTTGTAGTGTAGTGTAGTGTAGTGGGTGGGTACCTGCGTCTTGGCACGGATGCGCACGTGCCCCGCGACGGGCGCGTGCGTGCGCTGCGAGGGCAGCTCTATGCTGAGGTTGTAGTGTAGTGTAGTGGGTGGGTACCTGCGTCTTGGCACGGATGCGCACGTGCCCCGCGACGGGCGCGTGCGTGCGCTGCGAGGGCAGCTCTATGCTGAGGTTGTAGTGTAGTGTAGTGTAGTGGGTGGGTACCTGCGTCTTGGCACGGATGCGCACGTGCCCCGCGACGGGCGCGTGCGTGCGCTGCGAGGGCAGCTCTATGCTGAGGTTGTAGTGTAGTGTAGTGGGTGGGTACCTGCGTCTTGGCACGGATGCGCACGTGCCCCGCGACGGGCGCGTGCGTGCGCTGCGAGGGCAGCTCTATGCTGAGGTTGTAGTGTAGTGTAGTGTAGTGGGTGGGTACCTGCGTCTTGGCACGGATGCGCACGTGCCCCGCGACGGGCGCGTGCGTGCGCTGCGAGGGCAGCTCTATGCTGAGGTTGGCGAGTGCGTCCTCGCCGAAGATGGAGCGCGCGTAAAGGTTGGCCGCCATGAACCCGCACTGCCCCGACAGCGCCTGTCACAACACACACCACAACCATTTACTAACGGATATCAAATAGAAATATAAATAAAAAAACAAATAAGTACAAAATATATAAGCTGTTCTTGCCAAAACAATCATTTTCATATAAGAACAGGGAATTCTTTGTTAGTGAGCACAACGCACATCCATGCACTTTTTTATCTTCTTCAATATAATTACGACTTATGGCGTTCACAGTAACATTTTCTATATTGTTTTGTATCCGTTACCTGTAATTAGCTCATCACTAGCCTCTAGATTTAGAGATATTCCTGGAGATATTATTAAGTTTGTATAAGCTGTTGGATTTCCAATAAATAAATAAATGAGGACGTGCCTCTGCGTACTCCGCACATTACCTTGTCTGGCGTGAGGCACTTCATGTTGGTAGAGGCGAGCAGATGGTCGAGATACTCGCGCAGATCCGTTATATTCGTGTTCACTGACACCTGCGAATTCCTATTATTATTAGGTGTACATGGACCGACGACATTGTTAAGATCGCGGGAAGTCGATGAATGGAAAGGGCTCAGAATCGTTCTTCCTGGAAATGTATAGGGGAGGCCTATGTCCAGCAGTGGACTTTTTCAGGCTGATAATGATGATGATGATGATTAGGTGTAAAAAAGCCAGGCAGGCAAAGGCGTACAAAACTAAAAAGTTAATCAAACAGTGTGTCAAAAATAGCAAAGTGCACGAAAAAAGCCAGTCTGCTTTTAATTATGAAATAACTAGTGATACGACAAAGGAAAAGTACGATTGTAGGTAATAGATATAGCACATCGGGTTTTCGGCTTTGTAGAGCGCTATCTCTTGCTGACGCACACTACGCCCTGTGAAGGCGAGGAATTAGTTTCGTAGTACTATACCTTGTTCTCCCACTCGAACTCTGCCCACATCTGTCGGAAGTCAGCGTCGCTGCAGAGCGCGGGCTGGATGTAGTCGACGATGTCGATGTGTATGTCGTTGAGCACCACCACGCCGCGGTCCTGCGTCGCGCCCGACACCTCGTACACTGAACAACATACCATAATTTATCATTATAATTCCCTTTCAGAATAGAATAGAAAAATAACCTTCCAGATAAAAACAAGAGTTCAAAGTTGCTTTTTAACCGCGTGCTCAATTTTGATGACTGTAAACTAAGGAATCAAAAGAGCACGAGGTGAAAATTACGTTCGACCAAAAAAATATCCTTTCCCGTGCTTATCCGGGTAAAGGTGAGGGTAAGGGTAAGGGTAAGGGTAAGGGTAAGGGTAAGGGTAAGGGTAAGGGTAAGGGTAAGGGCAAAGGCAAGGGCAGGGGCAAGGGCAAGGGCAAGGGCAAGGGCAAGGGCAAGGGCAAGGGCAAGGGCAAGGGCAAGGGCAAGGGCAAGGGCAAGGGCAAGGGCAAGGGCAAGGGCAAGGGCAAGGGCAAGGGCAAGGGCAAGGGCAAGGGCAAGGGCAAGGGCAAGGGCAAGGGCAAGGGCAAGGGCAAGGGCAAGGGCAAGGGCAAGGGTAAGGGTAAGGGTAAGAGTAAGGAGTAGAGGTAAGGGTAAGGGTAAGGGGTAGGTAGTGTTACCGATGTTTCCGAAGATGATGCCGTTCTCGGTGGAGTGCACCTTGACGTGCGCCTGCACGGCGGCGTAGTCCCGCGGCGCCAGCACCACGCCCGCGCCGCGCTCCACCAGCCGCAGCTCGCCCAGCGTCGCCAGCTCCACGCAGCAGTTCTGCAGCGTGTCATCTGTACATTTTTTTAAGATTTGTAAAAGGATCATATAAAAAACGGTAGGCCGTAGTTTGTTGCCTGTTTTTCTAGGCTTGGTCGCGTGGAACTGGCACCTAGACTCACCTAGCTTTAAGACATTTCAAAGTGATTCTTGGAATCGAACTGAATAAAAACACTTTTGATTTGATTACCCGAACTCGGACCTTTGCTACCACATTTCCTCTACCAAATGTTGTTTTCGTGTGAGCACGTGTCTCTCGCTTTTGTATGGAAAATTGATGAGACAACAACTCGTTTCTACGTAACTTATTTTTGCTGTCTCATCTTATCTTCATACAATAGAGAGAGACAAATATGCGAAACGAAAACAACATTTCGTATATTTTTCGATAAAGCGGGACTTGCCCTTTTGCACACGCCTGGTGTCACACTAGGGACGCATCATACGCCATTCCATTAACTGCCCTTTTTTTATACAACGGATAGAACAAGCGTATGGCCTATCTGATGTTAAGCGATAACCATCGCCTATTATAAAGCATTGCCTCGTAGGTCACACACGTCAGGAATGTGCTTTATGATGCACTCCTCTGCGTTCATCAATTTGAGGCATATAGATGTTCATCCTCCTGCTAGTGGTAGTGGTAGTGGCACTGACCGGTCTGGTTGACGAGCAGCACGTCGAGCACGATGTCGTATTGGTTGACGGTGACGATGGCCTCCGCGTACACGGGGTCCGAGAAGCCCGTCAGCTGCGTCACCTTCGACAGCTTGCTGCGCTCCAAGCCGCCGCGCGCCTGACCTGTACATACCACACGCAACAACCATTATGTTAGGCACGTGGGCCCCCACCCCCCACCGCGCTATCCCATCTATTCTGCCGACATCGACTTTATGTATGCAGTTGATAAGCCTCATCATGGAATTCCACCGCTAGCGAGCCTGCCGTATACATTGTCAGGAAGAATGTTTAAGCCCTCTCCGTCTTCATACTTTTTGAGATCGCTACAATGACGTCGCCGACGCATCAGGTAGATGGACAGAACCCACACGTTGAATCAACACTGTCGCGAAATTACCGCAACTGCATGTGACTCGCGATAAAGGTTGGTTGACATAGTTCGGATAGTTTATGGCTGCAAGTGGTTGTAGTGTACAACAAGCAGCACATATTTTTTTTAATGTCTAGCTGGTGCAATAAGCAATGTAGTGTAGTGGATGCATGTCTGCGTACCCTGCACGGCGTTGTGCAGCGACGTCTCGAACATGTCGTGCAGCGCCGAGCCCGCGCCTGCGCCCGCGCCACGCAGCGCGCCGAACGAGATGCCGCACTCCACCTCCGTCACCGGCTTCTCCTCTCGCTCCTGCACAACCAACACAACGTTATCGAACGAGCGGCATTCTCTCTCTCACAGTAGCATCGCGTGCCGCCCAGACGCGCAGTGGGTACCTGCGGCGCGATGAGTGCCCCCGGCGCGACGCGGTCCGGCAGCGCGAGCAGCGCGTGCAGTGCGCGGCGCGTGCCGCCCAGCAGCGCCGCGCTGACGACGGGCGGACGCGCCGCCGCCGCCGCCAGCCACATCGCGCTGTGCTCCAGGTCGTCCGACGTCAGCGCGGTGCCCGCTGGACTCGAAGCTGGACGAAAATTCTTGTTTACATATTTATGAGCAGGACAGGATCTTTGGCTTTGGCCGGCGGAAAGAAACCTCCACCGAATGACATCATAATACCTAACCAAGAACCGCCTTGGACGGAGGATGAGATGGAAAATGAAGGAGACCCGTCTCATGCGGTGGGCTACACCAGGCTGAACTGATGATAACATGTAATGTGTTATAAACATTTCTATAACGTCGATGCACGTCATCCTATCATAGTAGTGGCTGCACTAATGCAACAAATTTTATAATGAGACCTGCAACTGCGATAGTGTTTTAGCAACAAATTCTGACTCTCATCATAGGCCACAATGAAACCTCTACTCATTCGTTGAGAGTGACGCCGCGTGCCGGCCGCCGTTCATCATAAGTCACCATTGTCATGTTGCTTGTGGTAGGCCAGTAAGGCGGCGGCTAGATGCATGGCGCGGGAGGCTTGCTGCGTGTCGGCGAGCTTGAGGGCCAGCTTGCCGAGCGCCGAGCACGCGCACGCCGCGGTGAAGCCTTCGCTTTGCAGGGCCGCGGTGAAGCCGGCTACCGATGTGTTGTTGGAATCACTGCTGACAAATGATAATCATCATCAACTGGGAATGTGGCCATGCGGTGGCCCCGGCACAGAATACATATAAAATGTGGTAACAACATACGTGGGTAAGTTGAACGCGGACTGCGTGGCGTAGGTGCCGTCGCTGGTAACGAGTTGACGCGGCGCGGAAGATTCCGTTTGCTTAGCCGCCTCCTCGGTTACCTCCTGCATAATATATATCTAACATTGGTAAATACAAGAAGCAAGGTACTAGATGGTAGAGAGACGTTGAACACGGTGTGACTGACCTCCTTGTCCTGGTGCGGGCGCGGCACGAGCGGCTCGAGCGCCTGCAGCGCGGCGCGGGCGCGCGCGGGGGACTCCGCGAACTGCGCCACCAGCCACAGCGCCGCGCGAGCCACGCGACCCGCGCGGATGCCAGGCAACGCTTCTAGTAGTTTCTATAACAACATCCATCTAACTATGAGAGACACGCTAAACTTTTTAGAAACGATAGATTATGAGAAAGTTCCCTCAAAATCCAGGTAAAATCATAAAAATCCAGTCTAATTAAGTTGCCTGTTTGATAGGTTTACAGACTACTTTATTACTTATCGAGTCACTATTAGACGCTTTGGATGTTATCTATCATTCATAGATGTGGTCTTTCCTGATTACAGTCATCATCATCATCTTTAGCCTGAAGAAGTCCACTGCTGGACATAGGCCTCCCCTACACATTTCTAGGAAGAATGTTTCTGTGCCTTCCATTCATCGACTTGCCGCGATCCTAAGAATGTCGTCGGTCCATCTGGTGGACGGGCGCCCTGCGATTCGTCTTCTGGTTCGTGGTGGCCATTCGAGAACCTTTATTCCCCAACAGTTGCCGGTTGTTCGGTTCCAACTAGCATGCTCCAGGGCCTGCTACTGGGCCCACTTATATTCCTTACTTGTGCTAATGACATGGAATAATATATTGAGATTATATTGAAATATATGATTGATTAGCTGACAGCAGGATGCTTTAGTTCTGGACACTGATCGACGTTGCTGAAGACGTTCTTGACGATATTAACTTGTGAGCAAAGTTTCCAAGACTTTAGTGAATTACCTGGTAGATGGAGGGGCTTAGATCAGGGAAGGTGTCTAGCGCAGCTCGTAGGAACAGCATGACGTCATTGGCCGCGGCCTCGCTGCCGTCGCCGACCAGCTCCAGCAGAGCCGGCGCAACCAGACCACCTACTTCTGGGAACTAGAAAGAAACTAGAACATGAAATCTTTGAAAACATGGTGTCAAGTGCACGGAAACTCAAACTCAAAACTCAAAAATTCTTTATTCAGTACGATGCAAGAATCACTTTGAAACGTCTTAAAGCTAGGTGAGTCTAGGTGCCAGTTCCACGCGACCAAGCGTAGAAGAACAGGCAACAAACTACGTCTCGGTTCCTACCGTTTTTTTATATGATCCTTTTACAAATCAAAAATGTGATCCCTTGGGCCTAAATATGTATGAATATTCTACTTAGAGCAAGGAGTCCTATATTTGACAAAGCAAAATTTACGTGTCCAAAATAATTAAACATCGGTGTATCTACTGTATAACCACATCTTACTAGATGTGCCTAAGCAACTAAACGTCAATGGACTTCTTTACGCTGAGGATGATGATCATGAAACGTATGTAAACCTTTTTTGTAAATGAATTATATTTGATGAGAATAGGTTTCGAGGTGGTTGGTTGGTCGGTACCTTGACGGCGGCGCGATGCATGGCTCGCACCAGCAGCTGGCGGTACTTGGCCGCGTCCTCGTGGTCGGCGGAGTGCGCGCGCGCGGCTTCCTTGCGCAGCACGCCCACCAGCTCCTCGGCATGCCGGCTCGTCACCAAGTCCAGTGCTGCCAACCCAAAGCACTATGCCTTACATTCATTGCACGATGTGTGACGGACGTGCGATGGCAATGGCGCATGGCGGGTAGTGCGTTACCTAGGTCCAGCGTGTGTTTCCTGACGTCGAGGTCGGAGCTGGCCAGCACGCGCAGCACGTCCATGGCGATGTCGGGCAGCGCGCGCCGGGCCGCGTCCCCGCCGCGCTCGCGCAGCGCCGCCAGCCGGCCCACCACTATCAGCTTCACGTTGTTATCGCTCTCCTTAACTATCAACTCGATGTAACATTGTGCTGCAGCCTGCATCATATCAATTCAGTTTTTTTTAATAATATGATAATTCTTACAGTAATGTGTCCCAATCGATTTGTAAATTATAACGTTAGAAAGAGAGTCGTTAGAGAGTTAGAATGAATGTGTTCGTGATTGTGACCTTGATGGCGGCGGGCGCGGTGGACAGCGTGACCAGCGTGCCGGCTGCCTCGTAGCGCACGGCGGCGGACGGCGCGTTCAGTAGCCCGTACACGGTGCGGATGAAGCGGGACCGCTCCGAAGGGTTCGCGTGGCACACCTGCGCAACGCACAATCGACAGTGAGTGCAGGCCTAGGTGGTGGTGCGTGCGCGCTCGCATGACGAGATGGATACCTTGTAGATGAGCTCCACGATGACGAGCTGCAGGATGTCCCCGAAGGCGGGCACGGCGTCGAGCCGGCGCGCCAGGTAGGCGAGCGCGCGCTCTTGGTCGGCGTGCAGCAGCATGAGGAACGCGTTCCGCTTGCACGACATGTCCTGCTCGCCCTCCAAGAACGCGCCGATCAGCTCCGGCGCGTCCGGGATCAGGAACTCGAAGTTCCTGCAACCGCAACCTCTTCTCAACTTCATGCTACACAACAGGCCGCGGATCTCGCCCATAGCGGAGAACAATTGGTTGGACGGCGGGCGACTACTTACTTTATTGTCCCGAAAACAATATTCACAATAACAATATTAACAAAGTGCACGGAAGGACTCACTTAAGATTCCTTCACCTCCCTTGTTGGAAAGAACATTATTATTATACGAGTATGTATAGTGACATGGCAAGAAGAATAAGCACTGCTGCACTGTTTGAGTTCGTGAGCGAGATTGACGAACCTATATATGGTGAATATGGCGAGCACAGCGTTCCGTCTGACGTAGGAGTGGCGATGCTCCAGGCAAGCGCGTATAGCCGGCATCAGCGGTTCTAGAAGTTCCGGTTCCTTCAGCTTGCACAGAAAGCGCAGAGTAGAGCCGCGGAGAAACTCGTTAGGGTGTTGGAGGTCCTATGATAAAAAAGCTGATGTAGGACATCAGTGGGTACAATCCATACCAATAATTTAAAAAAATATCAATTCTCATAAAAATCATCGATTTCTATAAGTTTTACCTTTCTGTAGGCATCACAGACAAGGATCATTTCCTGCAAGAGTTTGCCATCTGGAGTCGTCTTGGGAACAATCTCCCAGAAGATAAGAAGCAGCTTCTTGATGGTGTGGTCTTGCAGAGGTAAGACAAATCTGATGATGACCATCAGAATACCAGGGACCTTGTCACCAGAGAGAATGATGCTAATAACCTTTTTCAGGGCATCTATTTTCTTTTTTGTGTCGCCTTTCTCTGAAATTTTTTTTTAATATGCTAAATTTTTACTTTGCCTATTATGTTAACATTTAAGTATTATATTTATGATTTTAAATAACCTCTCCCTACATAAGCCATGCCATTGTGATGAGAGTTCAAATGGTAATTCATAATAATCTTACCTAGGTCAAGCTTGAGTTGCATCTCATTGTAAGGATCCGAATCTGTTGGGAAATTGATCAGAGTGTAGCATGGTTGCTCCACACCCGCCATTCTAGAAATGCAAACAAGCACAATCAGTTAATGAACAATACAGAGGACACTTACGTTACGAACCATTAGGCACTTATGGGACCACCGCAACACAGCAACTAACTAAGCCAATTATTTTTTGCTCAAATAATTAACAAAATACATCGATTATGTTTCAATTCTTATTCTTATCGTGTCATTGATTTTCCAAACCAGAGTGGTGCAAGTATTTACGTCGCCTCAATGAAGCATCTATCATGCACTTGACACAATGTTTTCAAACTTTTTATGTTCTTCAATATGTTCTGTGTCAATTAAAGATATAAAATAATAATAATAGTTCATCGCTATAGCCCTTCAGACGGCCGGCAAGAAACTCTATTTATCTGTCGCAGCCACAACAAATATACAATGATGTTATTAAAGCACAGCAAGTTTTGCTCGCACCCACTGAGCGAATTTTATCCTAGTCTCTCTCGCTAGTTGTCAGCTATTGGAAAAGTGGCTAAACCAGGTACTTTGGTTTATAAAAGGTACAATAACACAAATGAAATCTTGATGATAGCCCTTTTTTGAGCCAGACTTTTTCCGGTATGAGAAACCGCTTTAACTTGCCTGAACGTTGGATGTTTTGCAGAATTCTTATCAAGGGCACTCACGCATGCAGAAATAGTGAATAAACAAGGAAAAAATACTCTGATAAGTAAATTGCAATAACTTGAAATTAGTATGGATCATCAGCGAATACGTGTCGACAGTTTCGAGCACAGCACAGATTAAAAATACTCAACTCAAGAACTCAAGAGAAGGGCCGATCTTATTTTCACGGAAAAAGAAGAAGTAGATTTCTATGGTATATGTGTGTGCGTTTACCTATGAATATCTACATATCAGGTTATATATATATATATATATATATATATATATATACACTGATACGTCTATTGGTTGTAAAAGAAACACAATAAACAGTATACAAATTTATTAACGGTTCTGCAATTGCCCGGTCACTGATTTGACGGTTGCTTCCAAGTAGGGGGTGGAAAAGTGCTCCCCTCAAGTTTGTAGACGTCGGCCGGCTTGCTTCGGCGGCCGAGGTACCAGAAGGAGTCAGAAGGAGTCAGAAGGAGTTCGTGGTCACACGTAGTTGACGTCGGTGGGTGACTCGGGGAACACGACCAATACTGCAGTCTCAATATTGCAGTCCAAACTTTGAGTCCAAGCTTTGAATCCCAACTTTGAACCCTGGAAAGTAACATAGTAGGTGTCACCAGCAGGTCCAGGTTCATTACCCTCTGATTGTGACCACCGTGCGAAGCAAGCATTACGTGATGATGAGGTGAGATGAGGTGAGTACGAGGTGGTGTGTGATGTCACAATCAGAGCGGAGTTTACAAAATGAAATGAATGAAATTACTAGGAAAGAATTTAAAATTACAAAAATGAAAATGATATGAAATGAACAAAATGTGAAGTTAATGTGAAATAGGGTATCTAATAAAAGATTAGATACCCAGCTAATTAAAATAAAAGCAAGCTAAAGCTGAAAAGAAGAAAGATTACACAGATATAAAGAAACATAAAATAAAAGTTCGTTGCAAAATGCCACGAACCTACCTACAACATTTTTGTGACGGTTGTTCAACACTTACCGATATACGGGTTTAAAACTGAATTTACTACATTATAGCTTACGAGAGTGATATGTCTACGTAAGAAAAGATTATGTAGATAAAAGGAATAGAATTAATGTTCCTCAAAGTGATTCCCGGTCGGGCGGCGCTCGGCAAATGACACGCTCAGAAGCGTGTACGAGCAACCGCGACCGACCGGAGAATGGCGGTTGTGGCAGCGACGGGGCGCTCGCGCACCGCGCTATACGAACACGCCCGAGTGCCTCCGACCCGACGCGCTCAGATTTGCAGGCAAGGCAAATTCTGCGAGGCACAGACGTTGGTATTATTTAATTTTGGTTCAAATTGAAGCAACTTTCCATAGGTACCTAATGATATGTAGGTAGGAAAGTACCTTTAAAATACTGATTTTATGATTAAAATAGAAACTAGATACGTCTAAAATGTATCTACGTTACAATACCCCCGCGCTTAGTGAAGGATTTTATTATTTCTTAAAAGGATAAAATCCGCATGGTAAACTCTAGACGTAAAGTTTGAAATCTTACAAATAATGTGCAAGTCCAAAAGCTAAAGCTCACAATTCTTTCAAAATCTACACTTGCTCACATATGGCACACTATAAGGAAAAAAAGGTCCCAGTGTGTGCGAGTTAGTGTCGATCGCCAAAAGAAGGAAAGTTGCAGATTTTATATAAATGAAATAATAAAATAGCTTCTAAAAAGAAAATAAGCGAGTATTTGCCTACACATTCATACCTTTCATCATCTTGCATACCTCACGCTTCATATTTCATACTTCACGCTTTCAATATAGCGGCAGTAACTGTGTATTAAAATTACTGACGCACTCACACATCAAAGGGGTTCAAGTTGTGATATGAACTTGAAACCCTACAAATACATATTCCAAAATGGTGGAAGGATGCGCGAAAGTAAAAAAAAAAAATTGTTTTGACCGAAGGTCTTAATGGACAAAAAGGTTTAGAAATAAAAAAAAATATGTCAAAAAGAGTATCGGTAAAAGTTGAACAACGTATATAAGTCACTAACAAAAAAAAACAACAAAATACTCCGCCTGTTACAGTAAGGTTTGAAAAATTTAGTAACGTTTTGGTTGTTTTTCTTTTCAATTAAAAAAAATTAAAATATTGCAACCAAGAATAAAAATAAAAAAAGCGTTTAAATGCAACTAATGTGTACGAACGAAATAAACATACAATTAAAAAAAGAAAGGGAAGGAAAAAAAATTGTCTCCAAATTTTTGTACCGACTGTACCAAAAAAAATATATGTATTTAACAAAACAGAAGGTGCTGGTAACGGTAACAGTCAGTAAACAATATATAAATCAATAAAAAAATAGACACAAAAATCAACTAATTTTGTTGCACCCTGTATTTTAAGTTGCAAACAAAATACTTAAAAAACGTTACGTACACCTTAGTTACCGGCAACCAAAAAAAAGGAAGCTGAAAAGAAAGAACGTTTTACAAAATAAAATAAAAAACACACACAACCACAAAAAAAACACACAACCTACCTGAAAGCAAAATCAGTGACCAAGAACACGTTGGGCGCCAGTGATACGACTGTATACAAAATTTGCCCGATCACTGATTTGGCGGTAGCTTCCAAGTAGGAGGTGGAAAAGTACTCCCCTCAAGTTTGTAGACGTCGGCCGGCTTGCTCTGACGGCCGAGGTACGAGAAGGAGTCAGAAGGAGTCAGAAGGAGTTCGTGGTCACACGTAGTTGACGTCGGTGGGTGACTCGGGGAACACGACCAATACTGCAGTCTCAATATTGCAGTCCAAACTTTGAGTCCAAGCTTTGAATCCCAACTTTGAACCCTGGAAAGTAACATAGTAGGTGTCACCAGCAGGTCCAGGTTCATTACCCTCTGATTGTGACCACCGTGCGAAGCAAGCATTACGTGATGATGAGGTGAGATGAGGTGAGTACGAGGTGGTGTGTGATGTCACAATCAGAGCGGAGTTTACAAAATGAAATGAATGAAATTACTAGGAAAGAATTTAAAATTACAAAAATGAAAATGATATGAAATGAACAAAATGTGAAGTTAATGTGAAATAGGGTATCTAATAAAAGATTAGATACCCAGCTAATTAAAATAAAAGCAAGCTAAAGCTGAAAAGAAGAAAGATTACACAGATATAAAGAAACATAAAATAAAAGTTCGTTGCAAAATGCCACGAACCTACCTACAACATTTTTGTGACGGTTGTTCAACACTTACCGATATACGGGTTTAAAACTGAATTTACTATATTATAGCTTACGAGAGTGATATGTCTACGTAAGAAAAGATTATGTAGATAAAAGGAATAGAATTAATGTTCCTCAAAGTGATTCCCGGTCGGGCGGCGCTCGGCAAATGACACGCTCAGAAGCGTGTACGAGCAACCGCGACCGACCGGAGAATGGCGGTTGTGGCAGCGACGGGGCGCTCGCGCACCGCGCTATACGAACACGCCCGAGTGCCTCCGACCCGACGCGCTCAGATTTGCAGGCAAGGCAAATTCTGCGAGGCACAGACGTTGGTATTATTTAATTTTGGTTCAAATTGAAGCTACTTTCCATAGGTACCTAATGATATGTAGGTAGGAAAGTACCTTTAAAATACTGATTTTATGATTAAAATAGAAACTAGATACGTCTAAAATGTATCTACGTTACAACACAAAGAAATTTACAATTAAACAAATATTTACAAAATGTACAAAATACACAAGAATACGGTTGAGCTATCTGCAGATCGTTACAAACGATCTAGAGCTCAACTGATCCAAATCAGTGCCAGATGGAAGCGTCCCCAAGACGCTGGCGGCATTGCCACGCTGAATAGCAATGCTTATACGCTGCGCCAGATACCCACCAGCTCTTGGGTCACGCGTCGCTTCGATCAGTCGCCTAGACTAAATTGACAATGGGACGGGCCTCTGTGTGAGTTGACACGGAATTGTCTGTTACAAACGTGTTCCAGCTCTGCAGATTGTGCCCGTCTTCTTGCTGTTTCCAAATTGGAGTCAGGATATTGGTTACAAGCCCTTCCTTCATGTAACACTGGTACTTTAATGGATCCCGTCACGTTCCGTATTGCAACCTGCCTACAGTTGGGTGCGCCGTGCTGCGCACCTCATCAGTGCCAGTGCAGTACTGCAGTCGATTAGCTTGGGCACCACGGATTATCGTGTTCTAGGGCTGCCGGCCGGTCGGATATCTCGTCACGCCATCCTTAACGACGTCATCCGGCGGGCCTTTACAACCGTCAACGTACCAGCCGTTCTCGAACCGAATGGTCTGTTGCGTGACGATGGTAAGCGGCCTGACGGTATGACGCTTGTTCCTTGGGAGTTGGGGAGGCCACTTGTGT
The DNA here is from genome assembly GCA_939531255.2 of Thera britannica. NCBI lineage: Eukaryota > Metazoa > Arthropoda > Insecta > Lepidoptera > Geometridae > Thera > Thera britannica. The sequence goes on along the minus strand of OW618040.2, from coordinate 13,640,617 downwards.
GGGATGCTACGTGTGTCGACACACTTGCGCCTTCTCATCTGCCAAGGACATCCGTTGTGGCGGGTGCGGCGGCAGGGCCGAGGATCTCAAGAGGCGCAAATATGCAGGTCTCGACAGAGCCTACTTATTTGCTCCTCTTGGGGTTGAGACTCTGGGTCCGTGGGGAACCGAGGCCCCGCGGGTCTTCAAAATGTTGTCTAGGCGACTGTTCGAAGCGACGCGTGACCCAAGAGCTGGTGGGTATCTGGCGCAGCGTATAAGCATTGCTATTCAGCGTGGCAATGCCGCCAGCGTCTTGGGGACGCTTCCGTCTGGCACTGATTTGGATCAGTTGAGCTATCTCTAGATCGTTTGTAACGATCTGCATATAGCTCAACTGTTTCTTGTGTATTTTGTACATTATGTAAAGTTTCTTTGTGTATATCTATATATATATATAACCTGATATGTAGATATTCATAGGTAAACGCACACACATATACCATAGAAATCTACTTCTTCTTTTTTCGTGAAAATAAGATCCGCCCTTCTCTTGAGTTCTTGAGTTGAGTATTTTTAATCTGTGCTGTGCTCACTGTACTCGACGCTGGCAAAATTGATTCGAAATTGACAGATGCCATTCATTAAGAAGGAGAAGAAGAAAAAAATGAAAAAAGGCTCTTCATCTTCAGTACATAATTTGCTTTGCCTTGTACAATTTTATCTGTAAATAATTAATTTAAATAATTTATTTAATGAAAGAAAGAAAATGACAATGTATATCATCATTACGTTGGTTTATTTATTGTTTGTTGTATGTATAATATATCCGCCGACAGAGTTCGTGACTGCTGGATTTACAATTCCTCAAGTTTTCGACGGTTTATTGGGATCAGAAAATACGAATTTTGTAACTTATCATATGCGGAGGACTTCCATCACCATGATGGTCCATTCATTCTTACCGATGGGGTACTGGTTTGCCCTGTATATTGGAGGCTGGCGCTCAGAATGGCTGCTATTCACATTTTCTAACTGTTGGCTGTTTGTTTTGCTGGGTCTTTACAAATTAATGTGCTGGTGGCAGTATAGATGTCATGGTCACCCTATGATAAAAACTCTTCTCCCGTATGTGACTGAGGGAAGCGATTGGAGGGTAATTGCTGCAGATCTCAATACTGAATTCAAAAAGTAAGTAACTGATTTCTATTATTTGATGGTTCTTACAACTCCCAACTCTGTTGGTATTAAATATTACTTCTAGAATGTGATTCAATTGAGTTTTGAGGCTCATATTCACTTTATCACAGTTGTTTAAACTTGGTTTTAACTCTGCCTTCTGTACAGAAGGAACTATTTGTGTTAGGAACACCATATTTTAGAGGAAGAAAAATATAGTTAAGCGATATTAAAGCATTTATATTTAGAGCACTGGTGGTCTAGTGGTAGTGGCCCCGCCTTCTGATCCAAAGGTTGTGGGTTCAAATCCACTCATGACCAATGAGTTTTTCTGTCGAAAAATTTATGTGCACTATGCCAGTACAACAGTAAAACAGTGAAGGAAACATCGTGAGGAAACCGGCGTGTTGTAGAACCTAAAAAAGGTTGAGCAACAAGTGTCAAGGGTCACGCAAAAAGGGCCCACCAGCGGCCTACTTGCGGAAAAACCAGCCCGCACATCAAGTGCGCATGATAAACTTGCCGAATATAGTTAAGCCAACAGTATGAGTCTGTTCTCTGGTCTCCTGATCAGAAGGCCTAAGTAGCTAAATAACAGAGCAAAAGGTCTACTGAGTCTCCCAATATTTATTAGCAACATGTCCATGTAGCAAAACATCCAACTATCAGAACAGATGGTCTGTATAACAGAACGTCTATTTAGCTAAACTTATTTTTGTTTGGTTTTGCAAGGAATGTCCTCAATATTTTTTTTTTCAGTGTGGACAAAGTGATAATACAACTAAGGACCACTAGCAAGTTTATAGCGACCTACACCTGGTTCATGAAAGTATCCCAGTACAGTGTAGATGTGATCAAACAGGCAGAGTGCACGCTGGTTGCTACTGCAGTAAGTTCTCTGTTACTTTCATTGTTAAGATTGCTTACCCACTGTACCTATAATAGCCTTTATTCAGGCTAGTTTAATGTTACTTTTACAATATTCTATAAAATCTATCAAATTTTGAAAACTTACTTATAGAGCAAAACATGTGTCACTTGCAGGCTGATAGCTACAGCATATCAGTAGCAGGGGAGGATGAAGTCCAGTACATCAACATTGAAGCCATTCCCACGCGAGACGATGTGAAGCCTTTCTCATTCCGCATTACCACCACAGCCTTAAGGGATCTGCAGCCTCGTCTGTTCCACAATATCAGGGTGCCAGACCACCTGTGTCTATTGCCAACCGTCATTGAGAGGTTTCTCGCTGTCTTCAAGGATTGTGCATTGCAGAATCCAAAGTATATCATTCCAGATAATGAGGTTAGTAAGTACTCAAGTAAACTAATTGAATTTATAAATTTCCCTTTTAGTGAGCAAGTAATTAAGTAAGTATACTAACACTATAATGTATGTTTGACAGGAGATTGAGACATGCATTGGTTGCATGCAGGAGCAGGCTGACGTTAAAATCGATCGCCTTTGTCAGGCGCCGCCCCCCCATCTGGTGGGGGGCCCGCCTGAGTGCCGGCCTTGCCATTGCAGGTAAACAATAATACCCATAAATATAACCACCTTGCAACACGAAATTAATAAACTCGAGTTTTTTTAAAACTGATAAGCATATAGCTAGGAGTGGTCAGTTCATCAACTACACACTTCGTTGAAATTTGTATTGAGAATGCACACTGGTGTTTCCATTTTGTATGTCCTCTTATGAGCTATATGAGGTCTTGAGGAGCTCTCTTGATCTTTTAAAAGAAGTAATCTTCTCAATCAGATGTCTGGCTAGTTCGTTTGTTTGAATTTCTAGACATTTGGCTCTGTTCCTCATAGTTCTGCTCCGTTTGTTTTGCAACATTGAGGCTGTTTTGCAACATGGAAGAAGCAATAGCTGGGCTTTCGTGAGTTACAATCAGGGATGTGTCATTGGAGAAAGTTCCGACAAGGACGCCTTCCGTTAATAAGAGGTCGAATGTAAATGAATGTCAGAGATGTTTTATGGGCCGGGCCCTTGTCCTCCAAGGCCGGGCCCATAAAACTTCTCTGTGGGACACCAGCTCCTATTTGATGAAGTCTGATTAGATCCTCTCCGTGTTTTACATACGATTGCCTCTGGCTTAAGCACGATTATACGAAATTTCAAATTAATCAATGTCCATTGGCCATAACTTACCTATACATAGGTAGTTGTCGAGCTTAATAATTAAGTTCACATAGTTGACAGAAAGGCTAGAGTTGGGATAATTGTGATACATGGGATTGAAAAAACATTGTGAAGTTGTTGTTCGGTTTGTCTTACCAATGTAACAAAAACGTGTGTTACATGCCGTTGATGGTGTTGCAGGGTGATGTGGTGCATGAGATGCATCGCGCGATGGTGGGTGGCGCGCCAGGGCTCCGCGCACTCGTCGCACTGGCTGGGCGGGCGCTGCACGTGCCCCGTGTGCCGCGCGCCCTTCTGCCTGCTCGACGTGCGTCCCGCGCGCAAAGCGAGCGCGCTCTGACCCGCGCCCGCGCCCGTCTCCTGCGCGCTCGTCTAACCAATCTAACGATTCAATGAAAGTATCTTATTTATCTAACATGATAATGGTGTAGTATCAGGCCAACAAGAGCAAAATGAAAAAATAAGCAAAAAAAAAGTAAAATATAATAAAATGTATAAAAGTAGTAGTAGTAGTAAAGTATAAATTTAATGGTTCAATAAGCGCGAAAGATAAGACCGATTGATAATGGCCTACTAGCCAGGTGGGCTATAATTTAGCTAAAGGTATACTTACAAAAGGTGTAATCTGTCTTTTTTTGTACCACTTGCATAGAACAAGTCGATAGAATTATCTAGTAGGTAGTCTATTTACGTACCACCGCCACCGCGACAATATTGGTATTAGCCGAATAATTCCGATAGCTGCTCTGGGATATGGGATAGGGATCGCAAATAATTGAAACATGGGCCCTTCTTTAATTGGACGCTGTTTATTAACTAAAACGTTCCAATCCAAGTTAAACAGCGTCCAATTATAATATTGCTAAATTATTTTGACATTTCCAATTTATCTTACTGGATGACTAATCTGAATCATATAGGCGATGGCGATCAGTGAAACGCTCTCAAATATATCTGTCATATTTGACAGCATTTCACTGATCGCCATCGCAGATAGCTTAGATAATTATATATTTTTATTGGTTTCGTAAGGCTTACTACACATACATCACAAACATACTTATTGTTTTTTACAATATTTACATATAATTATTATAACGATCACCAGCAGCCACGTCAGAAACTATTGGATTGCTTATACAAATAATAATCATAAATATTGTGGACAAGAAATGAAATCATTAAGGCACATTTTTTTTATAAAATTTATTGACGTTTTTAAATGACTTTTAAATATTATGCAAGGCTTGTGAATATTATGTAGCTAAAAAGGATGATTCTTTAAAAAATGATTTTATTAACTGACTTCTTTAAATAAATGAAGAAGAGGATTGCTTATAATGAGGTTTTTACGACTGTATGTTTTTTTAATGTAGGTTTAATTTTTTTAACCTATTTAGGTAGGTATTTATGTTCATTGATTTACCCATTTTATTTCAGAACGATTATATTACATATATAAATAATAATGAATTTAGATAGTACCTAGGTAAGTATGTATAGTAAATAAAGTGCATGTAGTCGCAGCTGTTCTTGTGTATGTATGTAGTCATGGTAAAATTAGTGCCTATTGTATACTCAACAAATAAAATTATCGGATATCTGTGGATGGTTTCTCTTTACTAGACCAACCTACTTACCGATTAGATTAGATTAGAAATAACTTTATTGCACAAAAAAACAGTACATAGGCGAACTTAATGCTAATTAGCATTTTCTTCCAGTTAACCATTGTGTGTGTACTGGTTGTATCTTAGTCAGGGCGCAAACATGGACACTGAGTCTGGTGTCAGACACAAGCTACCGATGAATATTTGTTTCATAGAGAACCGGTATGAAATCATCCACACTCCCTGCGCATACGTTACTACGTTCTGCTCGATTTTATTGATTTAATTAGAACGGGATATTGAATATTCCAATTACGTACACTAATTAACAAATTATTAAAGACTAGGTACTTCAACTAAATAATTGAAATAGAATAAAACAATATTATAAAAACAAAAATAAAAAAATATGTTAAAACAATGAATAAATCAAAATACTTACCTTCCTAATTCGTGGGGCACTTTCTTGCCGAGCGTGTCCTACGTAACAATGCTTTGTTATAGGCGATGGTCAGGTGGGCCATACCACATATAAGTGGAATAGTGGGAATAAAATCAAATTACATGTACCATTCACAGTACTTTATTAATGAACTCCATAATAAGTGGAATAGTGGGAATAAAATCAAATTACATGTACCATTCACAGTACTTTATTAATGAACTCCATACATCACTGAGTACTTTTTAGGGTTCCGTAGCCAAATGGCAAAAACGGAACCCTTATAGATTCGTCATGTCTGTCTGTCTGTCTGTCTGTCCGTCCGTATGTCACAGCCATTTTTCTCCGAAACCGTAAGAGCTGGACTGATGGAATTTGGAGAGTAGATGTATTCTGTGAACCGCATTAAGATTTTTATACAAAAATAGAAAAAAACTATAAATTTTGGGGGTCCCCATACTTGAAACTGAAACTAAAAAAAAATTTTTTCATCGAACCCATACGTGTGGGGTATTTATGAATAGGTCTTCAAAAATGATGTTGAGGTTTCTAATATCGTAATATCGTTTTTTTCTAAACTGAATAGTTTGCGCGAGAGACACTTCCAAAGTGGAAAAAAGTTGGTCCCCCCCCCTCTAACTTCTAAAATAAGAGAATGATAAAACTAAAAAAAATATATGTTGTACATTACTATGCAAACTTTCAACGATATTTGGTTTGAACGAGATCTAGTCAGTAGTTTTTTTTATACGTCATAAATCGTAAACCGTAATTTACCTTTCGACGAACTACAAGAACCTTTATATTATGTTACTTGATGCTACGGTACCCTTCATGGGCGAATCCGATTCGCACTTGGCTGCTTTTATAATATAAAAGCAGCCAAGTGCGAATCGGATTCGCGAGGTAGAGATGTATGGTTTCAGTATATTATACTGAAACCATACATCTCTACCTACTCCTGGCCTCTAGCTTAGTTGGTAGTAGCTCTGCCTTCTGCGCCGTAGGTCGTGGGTTCGATCCCCACCGAGAACAAATATTTGTGTGGTTAACTTAAATGTTTGTTCTCTGTCTGGGTGTTATATTGTATTCTAAGTATGTATTTACAAAAAAAAAATGTATTCAAGTATTATAATCAGCTATCCGGTTCCCATATTACAAGCTCTGCTTAGTTTGGGGCTGGGTAGTGTTGTGTGAATTGTCCACAATATTTATTATTATTATCTACGAACAAATCGCAGTCCTCTGTTGGCGCTGTGAGAATTCGAGGAAGCGGTGAGTGGGCGCGTGCAGCTGTGCGACACGAGGGGATAGCAACCAACTTGTGTTTTCTCCCCCAGCTGTAGTGGTCTGAAGTGTAAAACCGAGCCAAAACATTATGGAGATCTGACCATCTATGGGGCTATATATAATATATATATGGGACTATGGGGACTGATTGACGCGGTAATAATTTGATCATTCGCTCTTCGGGTCCTGAGTGAGTTGAAAACTACCTGATGGAGGAACCTGGTGGGGTAGGTACTACCTACATAAATGGGTAGTATCCGAAGTTATGTTAGTTGTGTTGTGTTATATCTATGTAACTTAATTAATTTGATGCAGAAACTTATCGCATACATCAGTATGCGATGGCGATATGTTTCAGCATAGGGTTTGCATACCTACTACTACACACTGCCGTGGACTTTGACTGTACGATATATTTTGTTAGCGATACACTGATCGCCATCGCGGGCGGTCTAGATGAGCGCAAGGCGTAATGCGTATATAATATAAATAAAAGTACCAAAGACATGCAGATATATTGCCTACGGTATCGGTTAATCTACCCGTTGATTGGACCGTCAACATAGATGGTGTGGATAAGATAGGTAGGGGCATGGCGTGTCACAAATGTCAGGGTCAGATGATGGATTTTAAACTACCTTTACGATAAATATCACTACCAGGATAGGAATCATCTTTATTGCCAATAAGTGCCTACATTCAGGGCTGTAGCTAGAGTCGAATTTGAGGTAGGGCAGCATTGGTTACTGGTAGGGCGGAAGAAAAAAAATCATATTATTGATCTGCCTTCGAAGCAAGGGCTCCAAAATCAATCACCATGTACATCACTGACCATTTCTAATAGTTTATAAAAAAAACCTTTGTAGGTATTTTTAAGGTAGGGCATTGTGATTTCAAGGTAAGACATTGCCCTACAATGCCCTCCCCTAGCTACGGCCGTGCCTACGTTACATAACGATATATATCTAATTAGAAAAAAAAAATTAGGTATAAGTACCTAATTATTTTTTTTTTTTTACCTAATTATAATAGGTAGGTATCCTAAAGGTTTCAGATTCTCACTCCCGCCGTCGCCGTTCGCCACCATGTGATGCGCCAATCTCAGAAAACCTACTATTTATCATAACAACACGGCTACCTACCGTTAGTAGGTAGGTAAGGCAGATCCAGTATACATACCTTCCTTCCTAGTTCATATTCTTACAGAATACGAGAGTGGCAGTAGGTAGGGTTAGGTTACCCGTCCCATTACATATTTTCGATAACATCGATTAATGTTCGCGTTCGCATCGCAGACTTTCTAATTTAAGGTACCTACCCGTACTTCCACACAACAACAACAAACAAGCAAAGCGCGTAACAAAGTATTGTTCCTATATTTTTGTTTTAGCTGATCATACTTATAAACCTACCTAACACTTTAAGTGGATAGTGATGTTTCTAAAAGCGACAAAAAATATATGGAAGTGAAATACCTAGTCTGGTAAATAAATTACATACCTAATTATTATTATTTTCAGATTTTGTCTTTTTTTTAGCCTTAAAATGAAATAAGTACCTGCTCTATAAGCTTCAAAAAAAGGTGGCAACCCTAGCTCTAACCTAAAATTAAATACAGTACAGTCATTACCTACCCCGTCTCGTATGTATGTACGTACCTACCTTAATCCAAAAGTAAACGACTCAAACATGCCAATTATTTCCGATCACAATGCAGCAGTCTTTAGCTATTTTCCGTTAATGGTAGTTGAATGGTAACTTAGTTATGTAGGTACCTAACCTACATTGCTACCTACATTTATGTATACCTAAGTATAATATATTCGTATAAAATAGATTGATTTACCTACGTAAAAATGTTAAAAAAAAAGGAATCCAATTGGAGCAAAGCTATTCGCAACTTCTTTAGCACGACCACTCTGCATGGATTCAAATATTTATACTCGGAATTTTACATGGACCGGTACGTTCTTTTCCTATATTTGACTAGCGAGCAAAGCGTCACCATGGCCAAAAGTCTGCAAAAAAAAATTTTTAGATGTCCGGCTCTTCTTTACTGGTCGCTTTTCTCGCTTCTTTGTGAGTAGGTACGGACCCAATTCTAGGCCGATGGATATTGGAGCAGTTCTGGCATGTTGAAAATTTGACGGAAGCGCTAAAGCGATTGTAGACCTTGCCTTTCAATGTCGGCAGTACTGTATATAGGTATACAGTTATTTGATAAACAAGAGTGCAAAGCTGCTTTTTAACCGCGTGCTCAATTTTGATGACCGAGCAAGCAAAGGATTCTAAAATTTAACCACGAGCAGAGCGAGTGATTTAAAAGTTAGAATCCTAAGCGTTGGCGAAGGAATCAAAAGAGCAAAAGGTGAAAAATCTTTGCACTCGAGTGCAACACGTAACTTTTCATCCCACCTCAGCTAGGATCCCACCTCTAAGATCCCACCTCAGTATACATATAAGGTGTTATTAATAATCCTGGCGTAGCGTTGGACTAGTTAATCCGTGTTTTGTCACATTTGCTCGAGTTGACAATTGCATGTCAATGCAAGAGACAAAACACGGATTAACTAGTCCAACGCTACGCCAGGATTATTAATAACACCCTTAATGTATAATCTATGGAAATGACTAAATGCAAAAAAAAACATGGTGCGACTAAAAATAACACACCAAGAAGGTTCCAAGGATGAGTTTTTAACAAATTAAATAAATTATAATTTAAAAAACTAAAAAAAGACGCTTTTATAACTAATTAAACTAAAAAGTTAAAAATAAAACTGTAATAATCAATTGAAAAATGTATATTGTTGCACAAAAAAGCGTGGGGTGCTTTTTATAATAACTTCAGATATACTTAATAAACTATTGATAAAATATTTACAATAATCAAAATCAAGCCCCCCACGCTTTTTGTACAACAATATAAAATTTTCAATTGATTATTACAGTTTTATTTTAAACTTTTTAGTTCAATTAGTTATAAAAGCGTGTTTTTTTAGTTTTTTAACTTTTTACTATTTTTCTTTATTCATTTTTTTTTCATATTATTGCATTGCCATCGACCTTTGACAGTGTGCAAAGTTTAAATCAAATCTGATCGTTCAAAATAGGACAAAATCGAGCTCTAAGGGGTCGGTTACATACAAGCATAAATACAAACTTACATACAGGTGAAGCTAATAAAAGCGTTATAAAAATTTAGTTTATCCCATCTTTATCCTCTAGCGGATAAAAATGGCTTTTGCAGTCAGTTATTGAACAGCAAACACACTTTCCGAGCTGGTGGGATGAAAATAGTATATTTCATTACAAGTGCGGGAAGGCTGTCATTGCAAAGAGTTCCGACAAATGTCTACCCGAGCCGAAGGCGAGGGTTGACAGTCGGAACAAGTTGCAATGACGGTTCCGCACGTGTACTGAACGACTATTTTTAATACAGTTGCGAAAAAATGAAGCAATTTAATAAAATAAAATACCATTTGCTTTTTTCTCTTCTCTCCACGCAATAAGTTCGTCGTATGTATGCATGTAGCGACTTTTTGACTTTTCCGGTAAAATGTTCTCCGAAGCATTTTGTGCAATTATACTGAGTTCCGGTGGTGTTCATTCAAAAAAACTAGGGTCGAAATTACTCAATTTGTGCAACAAACAAATAAACTCGCAAAGAAAATTTCTGAAAAATGGCGCCAACCGTAGAATATTTTTTTTTTCTTTTCGCTCCTTTCGAAGCAGGCTATAGTACCAAGACCATACCGCCTAGTCTTACGTTTTGTTTTTTCCCTTGAGTTGGGTTTTTTAAAATTTACGTCTTTCGTAATTTTTCTATAGGTGAAATTTATATCAATAATTGAAGCAGAGTTATATTGAGAGCAAGTTAGAGTTTGAGTTATAGTTATTGAGAGCAGAGAATATAAGCAGAGATTTTTTTTTATCTTCACCCATTCTGGAAGGCACAGGGAACAAAGGGAACTATACCCATACAGCCAAGTCTTCAGTAGATTTTTTTATTGATATGAATTGAAAATGAAATTTAATGAGATGCAATGAAGTGAAACCTAACATAATTCATTCAATCAAATCATTAAATCTGTTAATGAAACAAATTAGTAGCTTTTTTTTAGAAATAATACGTATTTGCATGAATCATAAAAACTTCGATGAATTTTTTTAGTAAAAACTTCATGGTTGGTTTTTCTTTTTAGACATTATTTTGACAGTTGGGAAAGAAAAAGCACTAGTGCGGGAATGGTAAAAAAAAAGCACGCGTGTGTAATAGCCCACATCCCGAACGCTATACGTCCCTGCAATACGCCACTTTTTGAGCAACTGTATTAAAAAATTTTGTACAGAATGGTGTGGTTAATGATGTGTTGCGCCGGCACGTGTTGCGGCGGGCTGCTGTGCGCGGTGCTGTGGGAACGCTTCCTGGCCGTGCCGGCTGTGCTCGAGCTGTGGGACCTGCAGCCCGAGCGGACGCCGCGCCAGCACACGCCGCTCGTAGCGGTCTGCCCGCCGGTTCTCTCTAGCGCGGCTATACTCGTGCACCACTTGTGAGTCGCACTATTGACAATATTATTATAGTATCACAAATATTTATTGCACAACTTAAATTTATTTCACAAAAAGATCTTGCAGCTATTTGTTCTACTAGTGGAATCACGCGTGTACCCGTGTACCTATACTTCTTTCGCGATAATATTCATTCGCACCCTCCAAATGTCATGTCGCTTCAACTAATTGCTGTGCTGGGCGTCGGTTCTAGCAACACAAATAACTCAAGCAATCGCGTAAATCGATGCGAGTTGTAAATTTTTGTTTGAAAAATTTGAAAATGGAACGCGGATTCAGCGATCACTCAATCGAGCCGTGTTGCTGGAATCGACAGGCAGTGGGTTGTTTGTCAGTTACTTAGCGAGGTCTATTACAGAGTACCTACCTACTAGCTGCGCCCTGCGGTTTTACCCAAAAAGTATGACTATGTCTATGATAAACTCATTCTCTGTAGCAACTGGATGGGAAAAAAACCCTTGTTCCTGTATGCTATCCCATAGGAACCGTGCATTTTCCGGGATAAAAATTAGGCATTTCTGATCTCTATTCTATAATAAATTTCATTTCATTTAGGTACCTACTGCTTGCATGTACCTACACAAAATAAATAGCATACCTATATTATTAAAATCATTTTACATTAGTCAAAAGAAAAGTCAAGAGAGATAAGAATTTCACAAAATAATAAATACCGATCACGTGTCAAAGTCAAGAATGTAATATCAATAAAATACTAATTAAATTAATTTAAAAATTCCCACTACCTACCCATGCAAAAAATTAGGATCACGAACACAAACACAAACACGACGAATACATCATATAATAATACGATTTTAAGTATACCAAGTTTCGTTGGGGCGTTAGTTTACTTATTGCCCCAGGGTCTTTAGTTAGCAAGCTACACCACTGATCTTTGTGCCAAATTTCATACTGATCCGTTCAGCCTTTCTGACGTTCTTGAGTAAAAAACATCCATCCATCCAAACTTTCACCTTTAGAATAATAGTGCGATGTAAAGCTATTGATAATGATAACTCATAAGCTTCGCGCACATCTACTCGTAGATCGCCTGCGATGGCGATCAGCGTATGGTCTTCTAATATTCTGTAAAGTTCGCGGCAGTTTGTGCGGACGTTTGCTAAGCCCGATGCTGAAACTGATCGCCATCGCCATAGCCTAGATGTGCGCAAGTCTTAATTTGCTCATCTCATACCATAACTGATTGTTTTTAATATCTTTCGAGGACAAGTAACGCTACCATAGCAAACCGAACAAGGAACTTGCTGGCACAAGTTCTTTCCTTGAACCCGACACCAGTGCATCAACTTCAGCAGCTTGAAGTGGTAAGTGGGTAGGTAAGGTAGATGGTTTGATAATGGATTCAATAAATTGGTGCGGCCAAGACCACATCTAGGCGATTAGTGACAGCGATATCTGTATCGCTGTCAAATATCGCAGCTATATTTGACAGCGAAACAGGTATCGCTGAGTAACGCTGTCAGATTTGTTGTCTGTTATTTTGGGAAGCCATAAGTATAAGTACAGCTTTTTCATTTTAATTGTATTTCTGATGTTATATTGAGTTGTGTATTTTCGGTGGTATTTTAACCAACATTACTTGAGATCTTAGCACAAAGTGTGAGCAGTTATCCTGATTCGAACGAATATGTTTTTCGATGGTTTGTATGAATATTACATCTGATGAAAGAAATGAATTTTGTATCTGACTCCATCTGACTTCCATAAACTCCTTGCGTTTGATTTTTCAATGCCCTAAGTAGAAAAACAAAGATTAAGTACCTGTTCCTATAACTTACAAGTAAGTAGGTTGTATTGTAACAACCATTATTATCAGCTTCTTTCAGAAAAAAATACTTCTCTCCATGATTTGGTTTTACATCACCTGCCGTCGTGTGAACAGCATGTCCTTAGATGCCGGTGGCAGTACATGATGGTCCCTTGTGAAACTTTATTCATGAAGGAGCTGACTCCGTGGGGAATCTGCTGCGTGATGCAACCTAATCAGTAAGTGATAAGTTATTAGGTATTATCAGTACCTACAGGTCAAACTTCTGAAAACAAAGTGTCATTCGTGTTGGGCCAATCGGGTCAATGATATTTTTTTATACGATAATACTCGTAAGCTAATGGAACAAGTATAATAAGGCCCATCTTATTTTAGTGGTAACTATCGCCTAAATAAAGCTCTTGGTTCTTATCACATTCATTCTCGTATCGGTCTCTATAGCCAGTGTTCCACTTCTGGTCCATGTGCAGTTACCTATTAACTGACGCCACCTAAATCATCTGCAATAGATGAAACAGGCCAATGATGATGATGATTAATGTCAACAAAAAGAGATGGTGGCAATAGATTATGTAGCGACTATTTTACAAGAAGGGCCATAGAAGGTACTTAGCTCCTTCGAGGAAGAATCTTAAATCTTACATTGATTTCTTTACAGAGAGCTGCATGCCATTGATCAGTCTCGGGTTTCTCGTTACGTATCATCTACCAGTAAATTGGATTTGGCGTTACATTGTTCAGATGAGCCTACACGAGGTTGTGGTGTAAGTGCCTAGTATTATTTATGTCTAGTATACCTACATACTTACATATTTATTTTATGACACTCTTTTTATATTTTTAGTTTGCACGCCTTCGGGACCTAGTGGGTCCCTTGCGTAAAGTATTAGGTAGGCAGTGTGGGCACCTAACCACCATGCCTGACAACCATAGATTTAACTGCCATATTTAACCGACTTGAAATAAAAAAGGAGGAGTATTCAATTTTATTAACATTTTTAAATGTTTGTTATCGCATAACTTCGTTATTTATGTATTTTTTTTTATCTGAAATGTAATACTTCTAGATTGGTCCCATGCCATAGAATATAAATTTCATCAAATCGGATCAACAGTTGGGCCATGAATTCAGTTTCTCAGGTTTTTTAAACTTCATGTAAATTATCATAATCTATCAGTTATTGAGTAGGTAGGCTAGGTACAGTGGGATACACCTCAAGTTACCTAAAAACAAAGAAAAATGACGCTTACTGCAAGGACATAAGAGCTAGCAGTGTATAGTCTGATGCGTATCCTTGTGTACCAACTGACTCTACCCTACTTTTCAGTTTTTCTCAACTTTTGAGGTCGAAGAAATCGAAAAGCCTATGACAGTTTTACCTGGTTATAACTACTTCGCACAGCTTCGTTTTAGTTCAGTTTCGCAAAGCTCAGGCGAGGGACTTGTTGGGGAAATAGCTTGCAGCTCACGTAAAAACTACCAGAAAACACACTGCTTGGTAAGTAAGAATAATTTGTACCTGAGGCTGTAGAATAACCGCAATATGTTAAGTGGTTATTTCATTGCCAGGCTAGATGTGCAGAAAAAGCGTGTGGGTGCACTAACCCATTGCGTCCTACAAATATTACTGCTAAGAACAGGGCACCTCTATGCACTATCACTCAACTGGAGTGTCTTAGAGCCCATCGAAGTAAGTTTCTTGTAGATCTTATTTAAGTAGGTAAGTACTTCTAGCAAAAAAATACCTGCCACTCACCAGTTGATCGCCTGGTACTGAATCTTCAGGGTGAAATTTCTTGTTATGCACAATAAATTATAGTTTAAAAAACTAAAAATCACAATTAAATATTTACAACAATCAAAATCAAGCCCCCCACGCTTTTTGTACAATAATATAAATTTTTCAATTGATTATTACAGTTTTATTTTTAACTTTTTAGTTCAATTAGTTATAAAAGCGTGTTTTAAACGTTTAAGCGTTTTTAAACTATTTTTTTTTTTACTTTTTTTTTCATATTAATGCATTGTCAAATCTGATCGTTCAATGGGGTCGGTTACATACAAGCAAGCAAACAAACTTACATACAGGTAAAGCTAATAAAAGCGTTATAAAAATTAGAACAATTCCGTTTGATTACAGATAACTCATTGTGCAGCTGTTTGCCTTGTTGCAATAAAGTGAACACCGTTGTAACTTTGGAATCAGGCCGCATGGACGTGTTGAACACGGCTCTAGATCCTATTTAGTAAGTGGTCTGTGATCGGAAGGAATCTGAAGGGAATTAGATAAGTACGTAGGTTCCTTACTTACCTACTTATATAATATTTCATATTTTTCAGCTATAACCTAAATGCTTCATCAACTGTGGTACATATGACAGTGTTTATTGGCCTTTCAAGAATATTCACGATGAGTCCGACGGAAACATGGCTTAGTTTACTATGTAAGTAGGTGTACCTACCGGCCAATGTTGCCTATTACTTACCTATTTGATTGTCTTTGTAGTTTATTTTGCTATTGAGCACATAGAGCAGGGTTTCCATAACAGAGTAAAGAAAGACCTATCCACCCTACCCATCAGATTTATCGAAAATAACGACGAAAAGATTTACTAGGAAGGATAGCTTTGTTTTAGGTTTGGTAGCAAATTATTTTATGTTCTGTGCCTGGTAGGTATAACTCTGAGGTTGCTAAACCCGTCGTGAAACGTACCCGTTTGTTTTTTCAGCCTCACTTGGAGGAGTTTTCAACATGTTTCTAGGAGTTGGTTTATTTAGTGCTCTTGAACTATTGTTCCTGATTTTTATCAAGTTACCCAAAGCTATAATGAGCACTTCAGAAATTCCTACTCCACCACTTTCTATACATTAAATAAATGTAGACCTATCTACTATATCAGGGCTTGGTGGAAAATGAGGAACAGCAAAACGTTGTAGCACAATGTATTACTCTCACAGTTTACTTTCCTAAAGTTACTTCTTCAACAGCCGTTATCAGAAGAATGATCGAATAAAAATCGTTGCCAACATAAAATAAATATCTACCAAATAAACTTAAATAGAAACTTGATTTAAAATACTTGCCACATAGAATAAATCTTACAGAAATAAATCGAAACTACTTTTTAACTTGAAATCATTGCCAACATACAATTAAAATCTTTCAAAATCACAGAGCACCAAACACGCTTTTGCTTACGCAATTATTTCGTGTTCAAAATAATCGCCCCCGAAACCTTCTTTATACTAATTTTCATGAAAATCTCCGGAACTTTTGTGTCGAGTGTTTACGTAGAAGTTCAATAGATGGCGTCCTCCGTGACAATAATTCGTGATTTCGACTACTCGGCAAGAGATGGCGCTAATTTTTTTTATTATTAAAATAACTTTTAACTCGAGTCTTTTCTGAAAATGAAACCTAGCTAGATCGATTTATCGCCCCCGAAACCCTCTGTATACTTAATTTCATGAAAATGGTTGGCGCAGTTTCCGAGATCCTAAATATATATATTATATACAAGATTTTCTTTCTAATATGATCGTAAAGGTTTCTGATGGTTTGGAAAACAAAAGACCATCATTTTGTTTTCAAAGCCAATTAGGGCCGACTCAACTTTGACTGACTCGACTTGACGGAAAAGTATTTTATTGTAATATTACATAAATTACATAAATTACATTATAATACTTTTCCGTCAAGTCGAGTCAGTCAAAGTCGTTCTAATATCATTAATCTCATTAGACTACTCGACACTGGCAAAATTTATCCGAAATGGACAGATGCCATTCATTAAGAAGAAGAAGAAGCCAAGAAGGTTGAATTTTGACGCACACAACACAAATGTAGAAACCTAGAAACGCACACAACACATCACTTAGCTTAAACCATAGAAATCGGCTTCTTCTTTTTTTCGTGAAAATAGGTAGGTATTCATTGAGAGTTCCTAGCTTACTTCTTTCATATAGTCTTGCGCTTTCCTTTGTTTTGTTAGTTTGTACTTGTAGTTGGTTGCTTACTGTTTAGTTCGCTCTTGTTTTTCGTTGTATACTGTTAGCACACCGTCAACTCGTAGTAAGAGAAGTTTTAAGATGTCTTCATGGAAGAAAGCCGCCAAGGCTAACCAAAAAACTCACAGAGAAAGACACCAACCTGAGTCCCGGAAACAATTCGGTCTTCTCGAGAAGAAAAAAGACTACAAAAAACGGGCTAACGATTACCATGGAAAAGGAGCAACGCTGAAAGCTCTCCGCAAACGCGCGCTAGACAGGAATCCTGATGAATTCTACTTCCATATGATTAATTCAAAAGCTAACAATGGAGTGAGTATATTAAAGTTTTCTCTGTATTTTCATGTTGTAAGTACCTACTGCTAGTATTATAATGTCTTTCAATTCACAGGAGCACCAAGAGTTGGAGAAAGAAGATGTTCATACAACAGAACAAGTTAAATTGATGCAAACACAAGATGTAAAGTACATAAACATGAAACGAGTTATGGAGAACAGAAGGATTGATAAGTTACAGGTGTGTGTTCTTTGTGGTATACATATAAGACCTTTGGTACTTAGGTAGTAAGATCTCTTTCATACATGGGCCATAAAGTGCATTATTACCCTAGCCCAGCGGTACTCAAAGTGTGTTCCGCGGAACCCTAGGGTTCCCAGGGGTTCCGCAAGAATTTAGAAAAAAAATCAAAATAATTAGTAGGTAACTGTTACATTGTTCTTTTATTATGCTTCTATAATAAAGAATACACTTTTAAAAACTATTGTTTTATTGTAGGGTTCCGTCAAGTATTTTGCTTGTCAAAAGGGTTCCGTGACCAAAAAAGTTTGAGAACCGCTGCCCTAGCCTAAATATGTTTATTCAATTGTATCATTAGAGTCACTTTAAAATATGTTAGAGCTAGGTGAGTCTAGGTCCCAGTACCATGCCACGGTTAGATGGATTAATAATTAATAATTTAATAACTAATAATAATTGAATACTAGTCAAGGCCCTTTCGCTGCTGTAGCACACAGAAACACAACGCACTTCTTCAGTATCAATGTATTGTTTGTATCTTTCTTCTGTTAGTGTCCTTGTATTTTACTGGTTTTTGTGTGCTTATGTAGTAAATAAATTAATGTCTATGTCTATGTCTAATAAATATTTTGGACCTACCACACGACACTGGCTAGCCCCAAACTAAGCAGAGCTTGTACTATGGGAACCAGATAGCTGATAATAAACTTATATACATTTTTATGTAAATACATACTTAGAATACAATATAACACCCAGACTGAAAACAATAATTTGTGTTCACCACACAAATATTTGTTCTCGGTGGGGATCGAACCCACGGGCTATGGCGCAGAAGGTAGAGCTATTACAAACTGAGCTGAGAGGGCAGTCAATTGATTTGCTTTTATTAAATCCTTTAATTACCTCAATTTGCTTTGTACAGTTTAACAATATAATGTGTTTTGTTGTTATAATTGGAGTTTGCTCTAAAGGTTGTTGTCTACTCTCTTCTTTAAATAATGATGTGTTTGAACAGGCTCAACTCCACATGACTGATGTAGCAGATGCAACTCCAAACACTCACACATTCTTCATTGATGAAGATGAAGTCAAAAACTTTGATTTGGCTAAGAGACTGGACACTCATCCCAAACTCATCAACCGGAAGTCTAACCGGCCGAGGATGGCTGATCTAGCCAAGATGGAACTGCCGCTAATTCATCAAGAGGTAGGCTATTATGAAATTTTAACAATCAACAGTAGGTATACTTGTTAGTACTAATATCCAGGGAATTCTTATAACAAATACACGGAAAATCTATTAACAATCTCATAAGCTCATAAATGGCATAAGCTCATTTATATTAAGGTGTTGTACTTGAAATGTATCTGTCCACTTATTTTATCAGAAGATAAGAGATAAGATAAGATAATCATTTATTTCATTGAAGCACACACGCATAAAAGCATAGGAAGCAGTAAAAGTTGCTCTGGGTACAGTGCAGACTGCATAAAATCTGTCATTCTGCAAATCGGTGGAGGAGGATAATATGTTCAACAGTAGCTCCTATCACTGGTGTTAAATGTTCATTTGCAGTGGGGCAACCCCCACTGCAATTGAACAGTGATTGATACCAGTGCTTACCACTGGCTATCAACATAGCCAGTGGTAAACATTCACATTATTTTACAGACCCTGGAATCACATAAGAAGAAAAAAGAAAAGATTTACAAGGAAATATCAAAAAGAATAGACAGAGAAAAGGAGCTGACCTTAATCCAGCAAAAGATGGAATTAAAGAGGCATCTCCAAGACCCCTCACTCAAGGTGCTAAAGCCAAAGAGGGTGCAGCCCGGAACAGCTGTGTCGGCACCAATCTACCAGTTCCAGTATAGTAGGAAGAAATAAAACAGCTGGTAACATTATAGTTTGGTAAAAATGTATTGTTCTATTTTAAATGGATAATTCAATTTTTCATGGACCTGCTAACTGGAATATCAATTCAATTTATAGGTAGTTAAAAGATCTACATGTGGAAAGAATAAAATAGTTAAATTAGATAAAAGAAAGGTATTTTATGTTATTGGTATAAATGGGATCTGAGTCATAAGGCTGTTTTGACTTCCCATTATTTAAAATACTATTGGTAAATTAATTATGATCTAATAAATACGTCATATTGCACTTAAAATTAAAATCACTAGGTTAAATTTGTTCTTATAAATATTTGTCTACTCAGAGTCAATTCAAATGCAGTCTCTTAATTCTTATTTTACCCAATTACTTAAGTACCTACATTATAATATAGAATCACTTTTACATAAACTTTAAACTAAGGCGGTAACTTGTTGGTAACCCTTGTATTGTCTTTGGCTATCTTATAACTAAACTAGATCACAATTTGTTTGAGTCGGTGAAAGTATCACCATAGTATACACTTGTGTTCTGGGTTCATGGGGGTGCCTAGTGGGCACTGCCATGCCTCTGAAAACTCCTTCGAGTTGCTGAGTGTTCCAATAACTCTGATTTTATTGGGACTGTGGACGCCTTCCACCATCTTGGACTTCAGTGCGCCTACCGTCGAGTTCCCGCACCAAATCTGTGGAAACAGATTATTTTTGTAGGCATGCAGACAAGATGCGCGTATTCGTTCAGGGTTTCAGCCCCCCATCATAATATTTTATTAAACCAAAAACTACTACAACTAAAACAATCCAAGGAAGAAAGCATCTCGGGGCGGCGCAGGCGGCGCGCCAGCCGGCGGTAGGTACCTGTGCGAAGCCGAGATAGAAGAGCTGGTCGGGCGAGTAGGTCGGCAGCGCCGGCAGAGCGGCGCGGCGCGCGTCGGGGCGGCGGCGCGCCAGCAGGCGGTAAGCCTGCAGCGCCGCGCGGAGCCCGCCGTTGTCCGCTATGTTCTCCCCTTGCGTGTTGAACCCGTGCACCTGGTATCACACACACACTGACATTATGGAACACCGAAACGAACCAGAGTTACATGATCGCCCTGCAGGCCTCACGGCTTGCTCTCCAGCGGTAGATAAACTCTCAATCATGATCATAATCTACCCTGCACGATGCGGCGTAGCGGCTTTATACAACTTTCGAATCCCTTCAGGTCGATATCAAGATAATTTTACAACAATGAAAATGCGACTGTAGCTGTGACCTGTATCCATATACAGGACCGCATAGTAAGTTAAGCTAGTCGATCTGTTAGGTTAGGAAGGCGCTCTAGTCAGTGTAAGGTGGTATGGCAGGTACCGTGTAGTCTGGCAGCTGCGGCATGTGGTAGCGCTGGTACTGGTCGATGATGCACTGCACCTTGCCGTGGTAGTGCTCCAGCGTGGCGGCCGACCACCACTGCTTCAGGTTGCCTTCCTCGTCGTACCGACGACCTGCAACCAAGATAATACCTCACGTTAACTTTGCATTTTATTACATTAGCGGAAGCACCAATTTCATAAAGTCACAGTTAAAAAACATTGAAAACTCCAACTCAATTAAAAAAATGTTCAATACGATACAAGAATCACTTTGAAACGTCTTAAAGCTAGGTGAGTCTGTCTAGGTGCCAGTTCCACGCGACCAAGCCTAGAAGAACAGGCAACAAACAAGGATCGTTATCAATGGTAACCAGGGTGGTGCCAGTCCATTTAAATCACATATACCCTCACAATTTCAAATGTCAGCGGTGAAGCTTTGAATGTCGTGCTAGTTTAGCTATATGATAAATAGATAACTTTTTATTTGGCTCCTAAACACAGCTTATAATAGTAGATTGTTATACAAGGGCAGTAAGTGAGCTTTTGCAGAACAAGATCCTTTTTGGCGCCCGTGCGAGCGCAGCTCGCAAAGGGCGCTAATGGATCGAGTGTACCCGAGATATTTAGATGCCTGAGCGAGCAAAGCGAGCGAGGGCAAATATAGTTCGAGGGTGCAATAGCTACTTATGACCGAGGTAAGCATTCTACTTTACATCATTCATGCGAGGTAAATTTTTAACTAGCTGATGGAACAAACATATGGCCCACCTGATGTTAAGTGGTAACCATTGCCTATAGCAAAGCATTGCCTCGTAGGTCAAGCACGTCAGGAACGTGCCCTATAATGCACTGCCCTACGACCATCAACTTGATGCATACGGATGTTCAGCCTCACGTGTCAGTGATTTCACCGGCACCCATACCCTTCAACTCGAAACACAGCTGAAGAAATTGAGAATGCTGCTTTTCGGCAGAAATAGGCTTACAATACAACAATAACACAACATTTATACGGGTATGACAAAATGTAATTTTAATTTGAGAAAAATAAAATTACAATATAATAATATAAGTATTATTATAATTACACTATTAATTTTATTAAAATTAATAGTAAAATATTTGTATGTACCGGTTGGTATCTGCTAAAACAGTCGGTAGACGCACACTTATGCACACATCTGTGAGCTACTATATCTTTTCAGTAAAAAGTTTTCATATCATTTTGTAAGAAAAGAGATTGTTTCACCAAGGAGGTTTGCATAGCTCATGAACTGTAATGAACCATCACCAAGGAGGTTTGCATAGCTCTTGAACTTTAATGAACCATTACGTATCAAGCATAGTGTGACGGTAAAAGTGATTTGAAAATGGAACACATTTACAATGCACTGGGCTGCACACGCCTACTTACACAGCCTCTTTGCGCTAAAGAAAATCCTATTTACTGAGCATGTATGATGTAAAGAAAATTAAACAAAGAAAATAACATTGAGTAAAGATGGGTACGGCTACAGAAAATGGCTACATGGCTGATAGCTATGTCGGTAAATTAACGCACCTTGATCGTCAAACCCGTGCGTCACTTCATGTCCCATTATAGCGCCGATAGATCCGTAGTTGATTGCTCTGAAAGACAGTTATATTAATGAAATCTATGGCTATGAGAAACCATTAACTGATAATATAAGTTTAAAAAACTTGAGGCACCGACTTTTTCCAATCGGCAGATGACGAAATAAATCGAACAAACAAAAAGCGGCCAAGTGCGAGTCGGACTCGCCCATGAAGAGTTCCGCAAGTAACATAATATAAAAATTCTTGTAGTTCGTCGAAAGGTAAATTGCGGTTTACGATTTATGACGTATAAAAAAAACTACTAGATCTCGTTCAAACCAAATTTTGGTGGAATTTTGCATAGTAATGTACAACATATATTTTTTTTAGTTTTATCAATCTCTTATTTTAGAAGTTACAGGGGGGACACACACATTATACCACTTTGGAATTGTCTCTCGCGCAAACTGTTCAGTTTAGAAAAATAAATTATAGTTTAAAAAACTAAAAAAAAAACGCTTTTATAACTAATTGAACTAAAAAGTTAAAAATAAAACTGTAATAATCAATTGAAAAATTTATATTATTGTACAAAAAAGCGTGGAGTGCTAGTTATAATAACTTCAGATATAATAAACTATTGATAAAATATTTACAACAATCAAAATCAAGCACCCCACGCTTTTTTTGTACAATAATATAAATTTTTCAATTGATTATTACAGTTTTATTTTTAACTTTTTAGTTCAATTAGTTATAAAAGCGTTTTTTTTTAGTTTTTTAAACTATAATTTATTTTTCATTTTTTAGTTTTTTTTATTCATATTATTGCATTGTCATCGACCTTTGACAGGTGTGCAAAGTTTGAATCAAATCTGATCGTTCAAAGTAGGAGAAAATCGAGCTCAAAGAGGTCGGTTCGGTTACATACATACATACATACATACATACAGGTGAAGCTAATAAAAGCGTTATAAAAACATAGAAAAAAAACAATATTAGCAACCTCAACATCATTTTTAAAGACCTATCCATAGATACCCCACATGTATGGGTTTGTTGAAAAAAAATTGTTTGAGTTTCAAGTACCTACCCCCAAAATAAAAATCTTAATGCGGTTCACAGAATACATCTACAGGTAGGTATACAGGTATATTACAGTTTCGAACCGAATGAAAATGAAAGAATTCAAGAAAAATGGCTGTGACATACGGACGGATAGACATACATGACAACCTTTGCATACGAAGGCATCTGTATGTCGAGTGTCGACGCCATCATCATGCGAGTTATTTGAGTAGTTTGGTGCGAAGCCGCAGTGTGGGCCGCCACAAGTGACAATTTAATTTATAAAAAGGATCCTTACTCAATTCCGTTTCCGTAGAATGGTGGTTGTAGGATTCCGGCAGGGAACGCTGTAAATATAACAAGAATTAGTACCGACGGAAAAAAATATATGTGGCAATGAAAACGTGTACCTATATGTAGGTACGAGTTTTTTTTTTTTTTTTTTTTTTTTTAATGTAACTTGCTGATGGAACAAGCATATGGCCCACCTGGTGTTAAGTGGTAACCATCACCTATAACAAAGCCATGCCTCGCAGGTCACGCACGTCAGGAACGTGCCCTACGATGCACTGCTCTGCGTCCATCAACTGGAGGCATACAGATATTCAGCCTCACGTGCCAGTAATTACACCGGCACCCACACCCTTCAAACCGAAACACAGCAATGCTGCTTCACGGCAGAAATAGGCATGGTGGTAGTACTTCCCCGGACGAGCCCTTCACAAAGAGCTCTACTACTACTTACTAAAAAGTAAGTATGTATAATACATGTCACTAAAGATGAAACCTGGCATCAGATACGTGGTTTAACTGGCTCAGTAAACGATTCAAGGGTCGAGGCGGGAATTGGCCGGGTGGCGGAAAGAGTCCGGAGAAAAAGGAAAAAGAAAGAGAGAGAAAAAAAAGGAAAGAGCTCGCCAGGTCTCAACTTTCATGGCACTATCTATCTGTACCTAGCCTAGTACCTGCTGTTCAAAAATCTGTTCTGATCGCGAAAGCTTCAATAATACTAAAGTGAAGACCCCGATCTGATCCTTGAAATGGCTACTATCTATTAAATATTAAATCTGGCATTAGGGCTCTGTTACTTTAACTCACAGCTCACAACAATAGATTTCCTGTATTGTCTAGTAACTAAAGGAAATCTAATTGTCTGGATCATCGAAATATATTTCGCTGTGTTGGTTGTATTTTGTACTTACTGACAGAGTTGAGTGTGGCAGAGTAGAATGCGTTCACAGTAGTTGCTGTTGCCACCCATCTGTGAAGTATTGTGGTATAAGCTAGGGGCCAACTTAAGGCCTCCAATAGGCCGTAACGACTGCTAAAGCCGAGCCTTACATGCTCGAAGCAATTAAACTCTTTGAGTCACCAGCAATCACCCATCCTAATGGTGACCACGCAGAACGTGGCTTAATTCGTTACGAGGCAGTGGTCCAACTGATCTGTCCAACTAGTTGGACTACGGGCCTTCACTAGGGGCCATGGTCCAATTAACTTTGTAGTTGGACCACGGCACCGTTAGAGTTCCCAGGTCCAATTAAAACAATTTCAAATAATACAACTGCAATTGTAACCACAGCACATTTTTAATTAAATAATTAGTTTTACAGTTTCGATTAAAACATTTTTTTTAATGCAATTTGCTGCAATAAAATAAAATAAATTTGATATTAAGTACTGGTTGTTAGCTAATTGCATTAAAAAATTATAAATTAAAAATAAAAAAAAACAAAAAAAAACATCAAAGACATTGTAAAAACTGTTTATTGATTTTATAGTATTTACTACACTAAGGAAATCACAAAGATTTTTATAATGTCCCAAAAGTTAAGAGCCGAGCGGGATTTGAACCCACGATCGTTAGTGCCGAACAGTCCCTTAGAGTTATTCGTCGAATGTGATTAGGATCCGATGGCGCAGTGGTCAGCGCAGCCCCGTACCGAGGGGAAGGTCGCGGGTTCAAATCCCGCTCGGCTCTTAACTTTTGGGACATTATAAAAATCATTGTAAAAAATAATTATTTAATTAGAAATGTGCTGTGGTTACAATTATTGCAGTTGTATTATTTGAAATTGTTTTAATTGGACCTGGGAACTCTAACGGTGCCGTGGTCCAACTGCAAAGTTAGTTGGACCACGGCCCCTAGTGAAGGCCCGTAGTCCAACTAGTTGGACAGATCAGTTGGACCACTGCCCCGTAACGGCTTAATTCAGTCCATCGTTTAGAATCACTAAGCAAGTAAAGCTTAGGTACGTCACGAGTGTATTGTACAATTCTTCCTTCATAACTTCAGGACTTTTATCAAAGAGCTTCCGTATATTTTATCGGTAGTTGTACCTGTTCCTATCTGGTTTCTCTCGTAGAGTTTCTAAGGATTTCTTGACAGCTGCCGCCGTAAGCTTCAGGTAGGAATCGAACAGGCTGCCTTCCACCACTTCCGCCTGCAATATACGGTGACATTTAGGCATAGAATTTGGCTAAAGGCTTGTACACATTAAGCGTAGCGCAAAGTATAACAAAATCGTCTTCATAATCACAACAATCCTTTTTTTGCACGTCACATACTTTACCAAACTAAAGGCCGTTCTCAAGTCCAATATGTATGTCCAGTATGTCCCTTTATGTTGATCAATATAAGAGGCAGATGCGTGTAACGTACGTGCTTGTAATGTGCGTCGAGGCGGTCGGCGCGCAGCAGCCAGGCGGGGAAGCCCACGAAGTTGCGGATGGCCTTCAGCTTGCTGAGCGTCTTGAGCCGCGTGCTGCCGTCCATCCAGTCCAGCTGGCGCACGCCGGCCGCGAACGCGCCGCGGACGTCCTCTATCATCTCTATAGCCTGCCATCCAGACAACACATTACCATTACATACATGCAATAGAGTACATAAAGTGCGAACTCCATTACAAACCTATATACTCACTTTTAAACGTAATTAGGACTAGGAGCTAACATTCCTAAAGGTTTATTAGAGAAGTAACTTCAAAAACACGAATAAAAGCCTCGATTCCATAGAAATGAGCTTTTAAGTGGATCGATAGGTTTTCGTGGTGAACTTTTCTTTCGTTCTACGCAAGGAATTTACTTTCCGATTTGATGTCTGTTTCAAAAGGTAGTTTCTATCCCGTGGCATTATTACCCAAGTCTCTGTCTATATCGATGCTGATGCCCATTGATGGTTGGCTTGTCTAAGATCTGGCCTCAAAGTTGGATCCCTATTCAAAGCTTGAAATAGGTCGAAGAAATTTTGTTGCGGTTTCATAACAGCGAGATTTTAGCGAGTAAAGCAATAAATATATTGAGTATTGAGTGTTTTTTAGCATCTATTCAGGACATTGTCTCATTTATGCATACAATTTTCACCACCGTTCACGCCTATGTGCTCATTCATTTCTTAAACGATATACCTTTTGCCTGGAGTCGTGGTCGAAATGTTTCTTGACGTATAGGTAGCTGAGTGCAACGCCGAAGTTTGCGTTGACGTTAGCGGTGCAGGACTTCCAGCGCGGCGTGCGCTGCTGCAGGCCGAACACGGCGCGCGAGAACTCGAACCCCAGGTCGCGGAACGCACGCAGCGTCATCGGAGCCACCGTGGAGAACACGCTCCACCACAGGAACCGCTCTGTCACACAACACAATACATCATACTACCTACATCACATCACACTCGAACCCCAGCGCGTCGAATGCATTTCAATGATCAACGTATCTTACCGACAATGAGAGGTTTGGTGTCGTTGAGCAGGACGGCTAGTTTCTGCAGGTACGGCAGGTCCATGACGATGACGCGGTCCTGCAGCGGATGCAGCGTGACGCTGGTGTTGGCGAACACGAGCCTCGTGTAGCCCTCCCAGTCGTGCTGGAATATCGTTCACTTCAATACTTTATGATTCTAATAGAACCACTTCCTTCACATAATGCCTACTCGAGTATTTTAATTGCGCCTCGAAAAGGTCACTGCTACTATGCTCCCCCTAGTACCTATACAGATTTCGTATTCCGAGCTATCGGACTGACTTCCTGGTGATCTTTATAATGTCGATCCATCGTTAGTTTCATTTTCTGGTCGGTCGCCATTGCCAGGCGTCTCCGGTCCTACCCTATAGGCCTCAGAGTGAACTTGAATAACTCACATGTTTCCACTGCGCCGGGCCGCCGCCGGTGCCCGATATGAGTTGCTGCACGCTCACTTCGTGGAAAAGATGTGTCCCACTGCGTCGCACTTCTACTGGAGTCATTATCTAAAACAATACCATAGGCAGCGCATGTTATTTATTGGCACAATGTAATGCCCAAAGAGCAAGCGGGCAGTTATGCCTAATATAACATGGTTCGGCGTTCTATCCTAATATAGGTAACTATCTGTGTTCGGCGCATTACGTTTGTCTCTGCCTATAACTAAAAGAGCATTAGAGAGATATTACTCCCGATCCAATAATATTCACTGTATTTTTAATATGAACGATTGAACTGGTAGGTAGTGCTTGATAGTGTAGGTAGTATAGATACCTTAGCTAAGGCCTCGCTGAAGTCCAGGATGTCGGCTGCGAAGGCGTCGGCGTCGGTGGGCGGATGCGCGGCGGCGACCATGGCGCGGATGTACTTGCGGTACTCCGCTATCTCGTGCGCGAACCGCTGCGGCTCCAGCAGGTAGCGGTCGCTGAACCCGGGGGACACTTGCTCGATCTACCAAATATTAGATATACACGCTCATGACTACTCTACTCACCAGGTAAATATCCCCTCGGAACTTGGAGATCATTTTGTTTTAGTAGGCAACAAACATTTCCAGAAAGAACGATTCCACACACACATGTCATGTTGACGAACATCTGTGGCGCTATTACAGCCGCAGACTACTAATATGTACTAGGGTAAGCACAGATGATATGCCTCGCAGCACCTGCCGCCTAACACATTTGTGAAATGTGATATTCAGTAGAGTGTGAAGGAGTGGTCGTACCACAACTCTGTTCCTGGAGGTGTTCCGCACGTCCTCGGCGACCTGCACGCTGAGCAGCACGCTGAGGCCGAGCTGGCGGCGCGCGCGCCCCGCCGTCGTCTCCCACGAGAAGTCTGCGCCCGCCTCCGACGGCGGCTGCGGGCCGAGGCCCAACTTCGAGAGGACCCTTTCAATGGGCTCGATGCCTCCTTCTTCCAGTTTATCTGACGCCAAAATGACAGGTAACTATGAGTTTCTTCACAAGGGATGCAACCTCTTGTTTTAACAAGCTTTATATAATTAGGTTTACGTTTGATCGCAATCTCGTCTTGTTTCCCCCGGTGACCGGGAGGTAGGTATTTATTTAGGTGATTATTAGGTAATTATTAGGTAAATTCGTGCATGAATAAAACTTTCGTGCACTGGATATCATCACCATAGCTATTTCCCTTACACACAAGTCGTTTTAAAATTAACACTACTCGCACGTAGGCAGGCACAAATTCCACTTACCAGTATCGATACAAGTTCTGTAGAGAGCCTTGGCTTTCCTCACGCTCCCCGGCAGATCCTCTGCATCCTCAGCTTCTAGCAGCTCGCGCAGGTCTACCACCAGCTGTTCCCGCAGCTTGGCGAGCTGGTCCCAGGAGGTCGCCCATTCTGGGACCGGGTTTTTCTTGATCCAACCTCCACACGCAAATTCGTAGAAATCTGTGCATGGGTCTACATCCTTGTTCAGTGCTGATAGCACCCTTGAAGCTGAAAAGGCAGAATACTATTATTTTCAGAAATACTTACTTACTTTTTGCAGTTATAAACCAACTTATCGCAGTTAGATTTTTATTTAATAAAGGTATCTACTAAAATTATGAATAAGTAGGTAGTTACAAGTCTATAGAAGTGAAGAATGCCTCACCAGTTTCATAAACTGTAGAGTCTGAAGAGCGTGCAAGAGTTTTGGAAGCTACATTTATTAAACAAAACAGAATAAATAAATTAAACATTTTCCCAAACAGTTGGAAGCTCTACGATAAAACCAATCTTCGGGTACCTAGCCTAGGTACTACGTCTACGTGCTGTACCGAAGCTGTTGGTATACTAATAGATCCAGTTAGATTTGTCTTAGGTAAAGGGTGATCCAATTCAATTGCGTCTTTAATAAGTTGTTGTTTTATTGTTTATTATACCACGAGCCCTCGCAATAAATACCAATTACTACACAAAACGCGCATTAAGATACTAAATAACGCGAAGTAGATCACACGGGTATAATACCTAATTCATTAAAGGGAAAATTGCGCAGTGAGTAAAAACATAAATTATTTCATCATGCACGTCATATGAAAATTCTCTACTTACGGGTCTATAATTTACAATAGGTAGGTGTATAGGTACCTTACCTATACTTTTTTCTTTTCTCTAATCAATGGTTCTTAGCTATTTTGGCAGAAATCGGTGAACCTAAATGAATTCCATCATTAAGTAACGATTAATCATCTAAGAGTAAAATATGTAAGTACTAATCATTTGTTTGCATTCATTCCTCCCTACTAGTAGAGCGTATTTTATAGTCGGCACGAGTATTTAGTTTTCAAGTACTTACTATTAGTTACGTAGTTCAAACACTTTGCAATTTGCATACATTTGTTGGAAACAGATGGAGCTTCCTATGATTAAAGCTGTAACATTTGCATAGGTCTACTAGCCACTAAAGCTTTCATAATCGTAATATTTGTTTGGGTTCAGAATTTCAGACTGCAAGGGCGTAAGTACCTACTTACTGACCGACCCGAAAGTCTATTTTTCGGAACCCTATATATGCCCTATTGTTTCGCTCTGTCTGTCTGTCATTCTCCTCAGATAGAACCATTTTATCTACTCGTAGACCTAAACTAACTCAACTAACTCATAATTGTTTTACCAGCAAATGATAGAGCTACCTAGGTTACCTATCGATCTAGCAAATTCCAAGCAGTAAGATATTCGTCCAAGTTATTCAAGAAGGCTGCGATCTATCTACTAATACGCGCCTTCTCAGTGGACGTCAAGCCTAGCTTGAATTACTTATATCATGAAATCACCATGGAATCTAAAGCATTCGAAGATGTCATGCATGTGGCAATTATAGCTTTGCAATAGTGTAGGATATGCATTTACTTTGCATTCATTAACCCATTTGCATACGTTGAAGTAGGTATTCGGAACAATTACTAAACTGCGTTGTCGCTGGTGTGTGCTACACGTGCTGTTATGTCTAAATAAATATATGACAGGAATGTAATTTATGTAGATTTTTTGTGTTTAGAAAAACACTAGGAAAGCAAAGATGCGGTGGAATGCTAATGATGACTAACAGCTAACCAGAACCAGGCAATCTGTGTCGTGACTTTATGTTGCAGGCAGATGGGTTACCTATCATCAATTTTGTTATTGTTAGTGCTCCTCGCGTAGGTTGGTATCTACCAACTCTAGTGTCAGGTAATCCGAATAACAATCAAGGAGTATTAGGGATGAGGTGGACCTTTAAGTAGGTACGAAGAAGAATGAATTAGCAAGATTTCAATAATAGCTCGATAGCTGACCTGTAGCCACGCATTCCTCGCTGAGGCAGGGCCGTGGACTCTGGTACTCGGTCAGCACAAGCACAGCGGTGTACACAGCCAGTGCAACTAGCGATAGCCCCAATGCACCGATCAGCACCGACGAACAGCGAACTGTACGTGTTCTGAAACAAATTTATTTTTTTATTTATTACTTACTACAGATGCTATCCTAGCCAAAACGATAACACTATCACAAATTAAAAAAAAAATATTTCGCTCTGCTACTACAAATTACAAGACATACTACACTAACAATACACTACATGTCCAATCTATGGCAAAAAGAGATACGAAGTGGAACAGGAACTCGGCATAAAACTTCAGAGAGAAACCGTAAATCAGCTCATAACGGACAAAACCTGTAGAAATAAGTTCATTGAATACTGTATAACTGTAGCAAAGCAAGTAATTAATAGAAATAGTGATAAGTAAATTTGCTGAACATATTATTGTTATAATATATGAAAATCAGCAAAAAACTAGAAAAGTAAATAAATGTATAGAACTTAAGGAAATAGGTTTAAAAATAGATAGATATATAAGATAGAGTATAGTAAAACAACATTGTTATCCCAAATCCAGGAAAATAGGTATAAGAATAGAATAAGCTTGTAACTAGAAAATAATGTAGTAAGAAATCCCCCACCCCATCCCAAAACTGTAACAAAAATAGGCAAGAAAGTAGAATAGGCAAAAAAATGACTTTGACACTGACTTGTCAGAGGGCTCTGAAATAAAAAAAAAAAAAAAAAAAAAAAAAAAAACAATACACTACAAGACAGTCAGGTACATGTCAGGTTGGTAGGTACCTTCATAATTGACTGGCCTCTCAGCTCAGTTGGTAGTAGCTCTGCCTGCTGCGCCGTAGGTCGTGGGTTCGATCCCCACCGAGAACAAGTATTTGTGTGGTGAACGCAGATGTTTGTTCTCTGTCTGGGTGTTATATTGTATTCTAAGTATGTATTTATTATATCAGCTATCTGTTTCCCATAACACAAGCTCAGCTTAATTTGGGGCTAGATAGTGTGGTGTGGATTGTCCAAAATACCTAAAATACCTACCTATTTTACCCTACTGAAAACAACAATATTATAGATGAGCCTGAATATCTCCCTCACAGTACTTCAAAGCAATTTTACCTAACTGTTTTAAATTATCAGCGAAAGCGTCTCGGGTTTCACATAATATAAGAGTGCGTTTATATGAAAGTGGTGACTCTTGTCGCGCGGATGTACGCGCTGGACTTGGCGCGAACAGCTGGACAGGGCGGAACCTGGGACTTGAGCCCTTGGGGCTCAATTCTAGACCAGTGACTTTTTTGTCACGGTAGATATTATATCACAAGAACTGTCAAATTCACTAAAGAAACGGGCCCCTGGCCCGTTGCTCGGGCACGCTGAGCCTACTTGCTTCATACAAGAGCTCAGGGCAGTCCAGAACCCCATGTAGGATGCGGTAATAGATAGTTGTACCCTAGCGTGCCTTGCAAATATTTTGTCGGGTACATGAACCAAACCTTTTTTTGTACATAGAACGCAAAAAGCGCATTTGAATTTTTTCTATTAGTGTATAAGACGAAACAAAGGGATACCTTAGCTTTATTTATGAAAGTGCAATGATATTATTTAGCTGTGTATCTTATCTGTGGCTATGTCAACTATGAATACAGACAGTCTGAAAGTGAAAATGTTGAGAAAGTTGAGTAGGCTCGAGGCTCGAGTAAGTAGATTTGTCTAATAACTTTACTATTGTTTGGTTTTCATGACAGATTCGCCCAATTCTATTTAGAACTACCTATGAGCTTTCTTTTTATCAAATTGTCCTCGAATGCAAACGCAGCGTCTAGGTATAGCAAAAATTTTGAAGGAATTACATTACGATTATCCCTTATTTTTTCTCGAGGCTCAGGAAGTTTATTTAGCAAATTTCCAGTCGGTGTATTGTTAAACAAATCAAAACACGCATAAATAACAAATGAGACATTGTAGATTCATGTACCTA
Organism: Thera britannica; assembly: GCA_939531255.2. Taxonomy (NCBI): domain Eukaryota; kingdom Metazoa; phylum Arthropoda; class Insecta; order Lepidoptera; family Geometridae; genus Thera; species Thera britannica. Next base: position 13,607,661 of record OW618040.2, on the reverse strand, counting down.
ACCTACACAAACGGTTGCAAAACACTACTTACGTAACGGGGTGCAATTTGGCGCAAACTGAGTGGAACATTGTTAGTCGCATAGCTTTGTTTCGTCTGATAGTAACGATCTCTATCAAAACAAAACGATTTGCACTTTCGCTTCTTTTCATACGAGCCCTCGTACACAAGGCCGTCTTAAACTAGGCTGTGGCCCTTGGGCACACAGGAATTTTGGGAAAAGTAATAAAAGCTAATTATAATAACATTTTTTTACTAAGTATAACCATTTTTTATAGGTAATCAAATACAGTAGGATATAATGGCGTAGTATTGTAAAAAAAATATAATGTGCCCTACTAAAATGTTTTGAGGATGAATGTGTTAGAGAATTTGTCGGTCCTTCGGGGCCCCCTGAGAATGGGGGCCCTGGGCACGGGCCCCGTGTGCCCTTATGGTAAAGACGGTATTGCTCGTACACCGTGGTAGACCAACGTATTTTCCTAACCTACGTTACGTACCTACATAGGCATGAATTACTAGAATTTCTAGGTAAAATCCAACTTTTTATCCGTTCATGGGATTGTGATAGGATCTTAATGACAATATTTAGTGGAACTATGGTTTTATAAAAACCGCAAACGCAAACGCATGTGCTCTGCACAATATTGTTGTATATCTAACACAAGGTTGTTATACTTGTATATACACATATACCTACCTAGCTAGATGTTCTGCGATCGAGGTTTCCCTATCTCACAATGCATATAGGATACCTACTGGCAACTCACAAAATTTTAACCTCTGCAGAGTTTTACCTTATAAGCAAAGCATTACCTACTTTTGCTCTCAGCCTAGTTGTTAGTACCTCTGCCTTCTGCGCCGTAGGTCGTGGGTTCGATTCGATCCCCACCGAGAATAAATATTTGTGTGGTGAACACAAATGTATGTACATACTTACAAAAAAAAAATTATAAGTATTATATCAGCTATTTGGTTCCCATAGTACAAGTTCTGCATGTTTGGGGCTAGATAACGTTGTGTGGATTGTCTACAATATTTATTTATTATGAATTTTGTGATGCCTGTCTCACAAATATCATAGAATACCTAACAACTCTTTCTCCAAATTGGCCGTAGACCGCAAACTTTCCGCCTGTTTTGGCTCGTCATATTATGTCCCATCAATCACTACAACCATCAGGCCCTCACTCCGAGCAAAGAGTCAGTGGCTTCATGTACCTATCGACTATTCACCAACCTGTGGTTACTACAACATGATAGTTTTGTCGTAGCACGTGCATGGAATGGACAATGACTTCGGAAGGTGTATCAGTCACCGTTACGCGAAACGTGTACCTGTTTCGTGTGCGCGGTTAGAGCCTGTCCAGATGGGGCGTTTTACGCGCGATTCCTCAATCGCGCGTAAAACGCGAGCAACTATTTGGTAGGAGCGCGCGTAAAACGCGGCATCTGGACGCAATATAAATTGAAACGCTCCATCTGGACAGGCTCTTAGATTCACTAAAATTGTAAATTATTAGGGTATGAGAAGGTACATAACATAAAACGAGTTTTATGAGGCAAAGGTTAGTGCTGAATGAAATATTTTTGGTGAATTCCATAACAAATTTTCCGCACCAGCTTATGAGCAAACAACGCCAAGCGAATCAGAGGTTTCTCACCTCAGATTCCAGATAAAAATATAAACATAGAGTCATAACAATTTCTCCATAACAGTTTCCTGCACTTCATCTAACAATAGGCTCGAAGCTATTGAACAAATCATGAATATCATCTCTCAGCTATTATTCAATCGGAAAGTGAAACGTTCCGGCGATATTGTCGTACTCGTACTCGTAGTTCCGCGACTCCTGCCTATAGGAAGTGCAGATACTTAAAGTTATGTGGTTTAGCGTCAAGCGATTTACAAGAGCTTTAGAAGAACACAATTAGAATTAGAAGAGCTTTTGCCCTCAAGCCGCTTTTGCTGTTGAATTTTAAAGTGGTCAATTCAATGATCATGGTCTAGACCAGGGATCCCCAAACTATTTTGGACAAGTGACCCCTTTTCCAAAATGAACAGTTACCTCAGACCTCCATGGCCAAATTACATACTTTTAAGATCAACCCTCTTATTCGCAATGGTCCGCTAACTTAAAACAGCTCCTACAGAGTGTTATTTTTCATAGGTCTCTCTCGATTTGGGTCAATAGAAGAAGACAGAGTGAGAATCAGCAATGCTTTAAGTTTGCAGACTATTATGAATAAGAGGGCTTATCTTTAGTTTCTTCCTATTGATACAAAATACCTAGGTACTAAGGTACCAATTGGAAAACTTTGCACTTGGTTATGTGATTAAAGTTGACTTCATTTTCTCATCAAAATTTGACAAAATAAACGTACGTTGTACGCACTTGAGACTTTACATTACTACAACAATGCTATTTCCTACAAAAATATTAATTATTTTTAGTGCACGTAACACAACATAAACAATACAGTACCTACCTTCCTAACTTGAAAGTTTGAAATAAGAACTTGTGTTAATTTAATAGGGGTCGATTTTTAGACCTCGTCGACCCCCAAAATTAGTTTTCGTTTATGGGGTCGATATCAACCACTTTGGGAATCCCTCGTCTAGACTATAGAAGATTCTTCGTCTTTCGTCGAACTTTCTTAGTACCATTCTCTATCGCGTCTCAAGAACTTTACCTAAATATAATCTTCATCTATATCCATAACGTCTTACGTCGGAAGTAAAACTAGTTTAATGAATACTTAGTCACAATTGCGTTTGTGTACAGCTATTACACGTACTTACCTAACAAATTACGTGGAACCACTCTACACTTTATAGTTTCATTCTCAGGTTTATGAGCAAACGAATCGTCTATTACTTAGCTACATAATTTACGTAGCCCTATAGAAGCTCATCTATAACTTTTTGATCTGTAGTGTTTCATCTATAAATTGCAGTTTTTAGGGTTCCGTAGCCAAATGGCAAAAACGGAACCCTTATAGATTCGTCATGTCTGTCTGTCTGTCTGTCTGTCTGTCTGTCTGTCTGTCCGTCCGTCCGTATGTCACAGCCATTTTTCTCCGAAACCGTAAGAGCTAGACTGATGAAAATTGGTGAGTAGATGTATTCTATGAACCGCATTAAGATTTTTACACAAAAATAGAAAAAAAACTACAAATTTTGGGGGTCCCCATACTTGAAACTGAAACTCAAAATTTTTTTTTTCATCGAACCCATACGTGTGGGGTATCTATGAATAGATCTTTAAAAATGATGTTGAGGTTTCTAATATAGTTTTTTTCTAAACTGAATAGTTTGCGCGAGAGACACTTCCAAAGTGGAAAAAAGTTGGTTCCCCCCCCTCTAACTTCTAAAGTAAGAGAATGATAATACTAAAAAAAATATATGTTATACATTACTATGCAAACTTCCAACGATTTTTGTTTTGAACGAGATCTAGTCAGTAGTTTTTTTTTTATTCGTCATAAACCGTAAACCACAATTTATCCTTTCGACGAACTAGCAGAACCTTATTATGTTACATCAAGTAACATAATATAAAGGTTCTTGTAGTTCGTCGTGCTACGGAACCCTTCATGGGCGAGTCCGACTCGCACTTGGCTGCTTTTTTTCTTCCTGGATTGAAACTTTCTGACTGTTAAGGTCGTTGTTTGTGCTCACACTAAGGACGTTCATATAGAGCTAACTCGCTGCTGATCTCCTACAGAGCATGTTTTCAGTGTGTAACTCCTCCGTAAATAAAGGAGGTAGAAGTAAACTGAAAAAACAGCATGAATCTCTAACAGGTCGTCTTTTTTCTGGCCGTTTTTAAAATTTTTTTATCAGCGTATTTACTCAATAAAAAATTTACTAAAGGAAACAAAGAAAGAGATATAAACTCCTCATAAAGTTGATATTGTTTATTTTTTTGGTTTACACCAATAGATAGATAATTAAGTTACAGAATTAATGGCCGTTTTTTTTATAAAAAAACGAAAGAATTGAATTTTTTATAAACTAAAAATCACAAATCCGTGTTTTGCCAGGCGCAGTCTTGTTGAGGAGCGGTGGGTTGTATACGAACGAAACTCACAAAACCATTGGGTCACGTAACTCTGTCAGACAAAACAATAGTCGTCATACATCACATCACATGAGATGGTCAGCGCCGATACACTCTCTACCGAATCGTCAGCGTCGCTGTAAAGTCGCTGTCAATTCGCTTGGCTTGGACGCAAATGCTATGTTCTATGATGTAAATCTTAGTGCTGGATAACCTATACCTCTGTCAAGAACTAGAGCATAATACCATTTCTTATTTCATGCTTAGAGAACAGTAGGCTGTCAGATAACCGATAAGGATGAATGGTTTGATACCCGGATACCCCTATAATATAGTAGCTACTCGTAGAAATGACAGAAAGAAACAGCCGAATGAGTAACCTCCTTGAAGCAAAGCTTGTACTATGAGATTAGTTGGGCGTGTGATACCGTTTTACATGATCAATTAAACGATTGCTTTCCAGCACGCACTCTCCTTTCATTATCACTGATTGCTTACTTATTATTAGGTAAGGTAAGCGCTCACGGTTGGGTTCACAGCCCGTAGCTTCCTATTATTTAGAAGATGTCGCGTAGCGTGCATAAGTAACTACTGACTAGCTCGGTCCATCGATTATAGGATATTTCTTATTATTTTGTTGTTTTTTTCAGAATTTAAATATAACAGTATCCTAAGCTACCTCCTCACCAATTTTTAGCCAAATCGGTTCAGGCGTTCTTGAGTTATAAATAGTGTAACAACACGACTTTCTTTTATTTATACTTATAAAGGTATATGTATATACCTATAGATAAATTTCATTCAAGTATACGTGTTTTTATCACCACAGTAGTGATGGATGGATTCAATATTCCCGTTTATCAAACCAGTAAATTGTACCACGACGAGGAAGCCACCAATTGATAATAGTAACTTTATGTGAAGCTAGCTAGGAGGTTTATAGTAACTATCAGTGAAGTCGTGACCTTAACCAGGTGTTGGTATTCAGGTTCATTGCCGCAAAACGGTGGTGGGTCGCGAATCTGTTATTACACTTATTACGCAAGTCACGTCCGCGGCTCAACCATCGCTTTCGAACGGTGGACACGATGTAGGAAGTCGCTAAGTACCTTACCTACGCAGTCTTTGTAAATAAGAAAAGTTCGTACGAGCGATGGGAAGACGTAGCCTTATAGAGTTCTAAGCAAGGCTATGTCCAGTTGTAGATTTCTTTCAACTGTCGCGAAGCCAACTCTGGAGACAGAGCTTAGGCCGCCTGAAGGCATATTTCAAAATATTACTTGAGCAAGGAAGACTGACATCGAAGGCTTCTAAGTTCGTCAATCTGTAAGGTTCAGAGAAACTCTGTTATATACTGATTTCTATAGTGCTTCAACTAGAAATCAGTATATAACAGTTTCAAAATACGATACTAATAATGTGACTAGGAGAGTGATGAGTACGGATGTAGATGGATATGTGAGCAGAGGTAGACCAAAGGAAACAGGGATGCACTGTGTGAAACATGACATATTATATAAGAGAGGAGTGAATAAAGAGATGACGGCTGACAGAGGAGAATGGAGAAGACATGTCATGTTGTACCGACCCCACATAAAGTTGGATAATGGCAAAAAGAAGAGGAAGAAGTTTAAAAAAACACAACATCAATGCTTTCATCAATTACTGATGTCCTGATGTCCAACCTAATTACCTATAGGCACATTCCATTGTTGTTATACAGAGCGTGTAGTCAAGGCAAGATACATTGTATACCAGTTATACCACCCAACAGCTACCTACTGCAGTACTAAATAAACACAGATTCCTAACATCTAATCAGAGTCTAGACTGCGCTAATATTTTAGTCAAGTAGGAGTGCATTACTTTATTAGTGCAACCCGTGGCAACGTGGGTAGTGCCGAGTGCGGCACAAACGGATAGGGTCTAAGTATCGAAGTTTTCTATGTGTAAGTTCACGGCTCTCTAAATCTACAAGTAGCGGCCTTTCATTTTCATTTGGTTTCTTTTTTTCTTACGTTTCTGATTTGTTCGTAATTTTTGAAAAAGTCGTGTGGAGGAGATCTAAGAGACCTTTAAATATTGTGTTTTCAGCTACACGAAGAGCCCATAAGCGCTAAGCACTTTAGGCCGACTAAAATACTAACGTGGAATAATGGGTGGGCGGCTGGATATGTGAGAGGTGGCTATCAGATCTGGCACTTCCCGTTGACCTGATGCATTGATAGTGGCCTTTGTCGCCGAAACCACAGCACAGTAACTCATGTACATTTTACTAACAGATTGGTATTGTCATGTCATAGGTAGGTAATAGTTATGTTTGTGTTTAGATTGAGTTTTGTTTAAAGAAAGATTAAAATTGAGGTTCTGACTCCTTAGATTCAGAAACTATTGTGGTAAATATTTCATCAAAAACTGCGTATATTTCGACTGTTTTGAATATTTTATGAGTATTTGAAACGTTTCCAAACATAATTCGTTTTATATTGTTCCTAGCACTTTAGGAGAGTAATTTAGTTCATATTTTTAGTTCAGTTTCTGGGCAGATCATAAAACTTAACATATTATTTCTCTTGACAGCTATTATAATTGACCCCTGAACTTCAAGTTGTTACTCATCTCATTCACGGAAGTATTCACACAAAGGAATACTTACTTTATGTTCATGAAGACAAAGAACAAAATAATTAATATTTATGATGGATGCGTTAACGTCATATTATTGTCTGCGTACGCGGCTTTCTTTGTGGCTTGCCGAGTTATTGTATTGGTCACATGCAAATCGAGAAGAGCGTGTGTGGGCATTCTTTTATAAATATTCTCTTTGAGATTCTGCATTTCCAAATAATTATCAGTAATAATGGTCATCCTCAGATTCGGCGTTTGAACACACTCTCAAGCCTTGCGCACATCTAAGCGTACTGTGGTGGCAATCAGTGAAACGCTGTCTTTGACAGCTTTGAGAGTTTCACTGCTGATATGCAGCTTCCCAGCCGTCCCAGCTGTTAAAACTCTGCGCTTTGTTTAAATTTGCAGTATCAATCCATACTTCAATGATTTATAATTTTTTCGACGGGTTTTCGTCAAAGCAGACGAGAGCAAACTACCGGCTTATTAGAAATCCTAATAATTTAAGGAGTAGGTACATACAAGTACTGACTTCATAATAATAATGATAATTGGCATCACTCGTCTCGATTACCATAATGAGGAAATTAAAAGGGATGTGTCACTTGCGACGGGTTTGCCAGCATTGTATCGATGGCCGGTAAAATTAATCAAAAGAAATATTCGATGGCAATATCCACATCCATCATTTTATTTAAATTTAAGGTTCTCTTTGTAGGAACAAGAGGTAGGTATTATTAACTTCCTGATAACGTAGGAGAATCTTTAAATTGCCATCAAAATGATAAAGATTAATTATATACCTACAGTTTTATAAATAAAAATTGTGTAAAAAGTGAGAATTAAAAAGATCACAAAATTTTGGAGTTATTGGATATTTAACTCCAAAATGTTGTGATATTTTTAGGGTTCCGTAGCCAAATGGCAAAAACGGAACCCTTATAGATTCGTCATGTCTGTCTGTCTGTCTGTCCATCCCTATGTCACAGCAATTTTTCTCCGAAACTGTAAAAGCTAGACTGATGAGACTTGGCGAGTATATGTATTAGGTGAACCACATTAAGAGATTATTATACAAAATAGAAAAAAAACAATAAATTTTGAGGGTATACTTGAAACTTTTTTTTTCATCAAACACATACGTGTACTTATGAATAGGTCTTCAAAAATGATTTTGAGGTTTCTAATATAGTTTTTTTCTAAACTGAATAGTTTGCGCGAGAGACACTTCCAAAGTGGTAAAATGTTGGCCCCACTCCCTGTAACTTCTAAACTAAGAGAATGATAAAACTAAGAACCTTTATATTATGTTACTTGATGCTATGGAACCTTTCATGGGCGAGTCCGACTCGCACTTGGCTGCTTTTTATTTATTTTTTATTAGAAGAATGACATATTATTGAAGTTTTTACCATGACGTCATGGGGGCTTCAAACTGACCAAAAACAAACATAAATTGTTATTGTTAATAACACTGTTAAATTTCAACCTTCCTAGCAAGGTAAAGCTTTTTACTGATGTGATAAACCTTCGACGCTTGCCATCAAGTGTATCGTGGCGTGACACAGCATTGTTTCAGAGAATCTGGGATGTGATCACTGAGACAAAGTCATTTTGTCTCTCATTGGAATTAATGACCAAAGGGAAGTTGGCTATGCTGAGAAGTTTCACGACAAATCGAATTCTCGGTCTCGAATTTCAAAATACGCGGTTCACGGTCATTGCATTGCAATTTGTTATCAAAACTTTGAGTCGGCAGTATACCGTTATTTTTTACAAGTCCCTGTAATAAAAATGTACACCATGTCAACGAACTGTTTGGAATAATGCAACATACTCTGGCTTAGTGTAAAAAATAAGGACATATTTAGATATGTTTACTATGTTCGAAGATAATATTTAATTGCTTGATGGCAGTGAGCAGTAAGCAAGTAAAAATAATATGTGTAATAGGTATTTATTACTTGCCGTAAAAAAGAGCTTAAATCTGCGTAGAGCCGCGAGCGCGTTGAAGTCTTTTGTAGCGAGGAGCCCGCACTGCGGACTACGCGTAGAAACATCATCAAATTATTTTAAAACGGTAGAAACTCTTGCATAACCCACTGTACACACTATACAGTGTAAAGTTACTTATATTTAAATGTATTTGAGAGATCACGTCATGATAGGTACTAGTACATACATATACACCTTTTGAAAGCGTTTACTAAAATTGCAGCGGCATTTTAGTGTGATTATTTAGTATTATTTCTTTTTTAAATTATTTATTTTTATGCAACCACAGAATATGTTTTACAGTGCAGGAAAGGAGCCTCTTCGAGGTGCACTTAAAATCCTTTCACCACACTAGTTCAATCGTATCAGTGAAGAAGATACAACATTAGGCAGATACATACCTACTGTATCCGTGGCCATAAATACTGGCTTACGCCATTTTATACCTGCTGCTAAGACCAACGATGCCTTGTCCCACTGAATTGTGTAAATTCTTAATTAACACCATACCGCAGTTGTTGTGCTAGTTTTGCTACAGATTTGACATTCATTGCTTATCGACTTGCTACAAAGGTGGAAACCCATGGCAGCAAAGTATTGCTGAAACTGGCCAAAACTATTAAAGAATACAAACTTTGTAAGCAATCATCGCTCGTTTGATCAATTACAAAATTAATTATAAGTATGTAGGTATAGCTTAGATACAGAAACGTTTCTAACCATAACGATTATGCTTGCGAACTACGATCTAGATCTGAGGTACACGGAAGACTGTTGGCTGTTATCTATGTATGAGACATGCATGCTTGCATGGATGTTTGTCAAAACCAGAGCTCGCGTGATGCCGAAACTGCATTAATCTGTTGTTATGAAATGAAATGAAATTTGAAATTGAAATTTATTGAATATTCACAAACATCACAGTAGCATTCATATACAGTTAGGTTACAGTTTAAAATGTAATTTTCCTGGCGGGATAACATTGGTACCCAAACTAGGATTACCCTGTGATATGGCATACCAATGCCCTCCCCCGAACCAACTAAACACAGCCTGTAATTAATTATGATTACGCATATAAATTAAATGAAAGAGTATTATTTACTTAAATTAAAAAGTAAATTACTGAAGAATCACAATTTTCATAAAATACAAATTTTTTAAAGGACGAGTTATAATAATTCACTTTACAATCAATTATAATTATAATATTGGAAAGAATCATGCGATTAATAATTAGGTTTGAAATTACAATATAAAATAATATATCATAAAAATAAACTATAAGAAGTGCGAATGTAGTAGGTATAATCATTAAATATTTAATTACAATTTTGAAGGAACTTTATAGTTCTATACTAGAGCAGCTAAAATACTCTCAGTTGAGGTATAGTCCTGTTCCAAAAGCCAGTCTTTTACCATAGATTTACATTTAAAGAGAGAAAGAGGATAAAAGTTAATTAATTTATTCAGAATTTTATAAATGTAGGGCTTCATGAAGTAACCCTGTTGACGTGCAAAGGAAGTATAGTTATGCTTGTAGCATAACTTATTAAGAGTCCACTTGAAAACGCTAATCTTTCTTTTAAATGATGTGAGCATGCATTCTTGCAATGCTTTATTTCTATTTGGTCCTATGGTTTTGAATACAGGGTTATTCATTATTAGCTGCAAATACTCAGGAATTAGGTTCAACAAATAAAATAAAAAATATTTATGAAATGATTTTTTTTAAGTTTTGTTATGAAAATCCCGAGAAAATCGATAAAGGAATCATTGGCGCCTGACCTATTTTGACCTTTGATCCGCGCGCCGTGAGTGACACTCTGCGTTCAGTCACCGCCTGGGTGGGTCATCGTCCTGTTCTCCATGGCAATCATTATGCAATAGCCGTAAAGAAATTAATAAAAATAAAATTTTGATACAAAAACTTGAAAAAATTTTTAATCAAATTTAAAAAAAATAATTTCATAAATATTTTTTATTCTACTTGTTGAACCTAATTCCTGAGTATTTGCAGTTAATAATGAATAACCCTGTATAGCTAGTTTTGCGAAACTCGTGTCAACTCAACCGACAGCAACTGGATTAAAGTGTCACCATTACCTATACGAACCGGTTTTTGCCCTCCCATTGTTTGTAATTACAGTTTATTTCTCTCATGGCTTGATTGAGTATATAAAGGTAGCATTTTAATTTCCCAACCGATTGGTTATATAAAATAGATTTCTGGTGTGATCATTACTAACGCACTAACTAAAGCATACTTAATTGGACACATCTACAGAGATTCTTAGATGAGTACAATTAAAAAAACAGGCCAGAAATAAGTATCTACTAGGTAATTAAAACTTTTAGAAATTAAAAATTATCTGGCAATCAATCCAAAGTTGTTTAGAGAGACTACAACCTACGAATAATTTGATTATTATCATAGATATCACCACCACCGCGTCTGTTAGGGTAATTTTGTAGATGGGGGATGGTGGGCGTGAAGAATCCCCACTGACCAAAACGTAATATCAGGCCTGCGGGCTCGGGAACTTACCTGGGCATAAGTATTCGTGTTGTGACAAAATCTTAGAAACGTCAAAAAATTGAGAAATTATGGAAGTAAGTACTTACCCAAAGTATTTTTGTTTATTATCAAACTCATTAGTATTTTTTTTTGTTTATTATGAGATCAATGAAACCACAGCATTTTTATTGCAGAACCAAAAGAATATAAAACATACAGGTATAGATAGATCTTAAGAAATCCTTCTATGTTTTTCTTTTATTTTAGTTCCTATGGGCACTGCCCCGCACATTCGCATTTTATGTAACGCTTGCACTAACCTCATTATCGCAATAGTTTTGAAATGCAGAGTGAGTTAGTCTACACTACACCTTCTCTTCTGAACCTACAGCAGAGCATTCTAAATATTTTGGTAAATGGCTTAGGTACTTGTTTTAGAAAAGCATTTAGTGACAGACATAGACCTATTCATCTTATTCAAATTAGTGCATAGAAACGAGGAGCACCAGCTTACTAGGTGCGACGAGACATAATGATGATTACGTCGAATAAGGTTCATAGTTGTTTTTAGTATAGCGGCACCACACTGGGAACTTCATTGCTATTTTTATTTTTGTTTTGTAAATCGGTAGGAACCAAGCCGTAGTTTGTAGCGGGTTCATATAGGTTGGTCACGTGAAACTGGCACCTAGACTCACTTAGTTTGAAGACGTTTCAAAGTGATCCCTATATATTCTAACATAACGGCTAAAGAGGGATATCCTATGTGGAATTAGGCACACCTCCCTTTTTGTGGTACTATAATATTGACTTACAGTTTCTCTTCCAAGCTAGCTGCGTCCACCGGCTTGCCAGCACGGTGGCTCTCGGCGTCTGCGTCCTTGACCTGTTGACAAAGAGATTCGTTGGTCATGCTACGGTTTCACTGCACTTTGTAATAATAAATATTTTGTCTATGATTCCACTCGGAAATAACCGGCTTTCGTTGCGTTGGTACATAAAATAGTTTTTCATTCACCAGCTCAGAAAGTGTGTTTTTGCTGTTCAATATCTGACTGCAAAAGCCGTTTTTATCCTCTAGGATAAAGTAAATTTGAATTTAGAATATCGTGTTCACTAAGTTTGTGAATACACAACCTATTTACTTCTACCTCCATGGTGCCGAATTTATCATACAACCTTTTTTAATTTGTAGAAAACTCGCACTCGTAACCTTCTTGGTGTATTTGTGAATTCAAAACATCATTAAACCTATTTACTTCTACCTGCATGGTGCCGAATTTATCATACATCCTTTTTAAATTTGTTAAAAACTCATACTCGAAACCTTCTTGGTGTGTTACTTTTAGTCGCGCCATGTTCTTTTTTGCATTTAGGCATTTCCTCGCTGAGGTGGGATGAAAAGTTACGTGTTGCACTCGAGTGCAAAGATTTTTTTAATACAGTTGCTCAAAAAGTGGCGTATTGCAGGGACGTATAGCGTTCGGGATGTGGGCTATTACACACGCGTGCTTTTTTTTTACCATTCCCGCACTAGTGCTTTTTCTTTCCCAACTGTCAAAATAATGTCTAAAAAGAAAAACCAACCATGAAGTTTTTACTAAAAAAATTCATCGAAGTTTTTATGATTCATGCAAATACGTATTATTTCTAAAAAGAAGCTACTAATTTGTTTCATTAACAGATTTAATGATTTGATTGAATGAGTTATGTTAGGTTTCATTTCATTTCATCTCATTAAATTTCATTTTCAATTCATATCAATAAAAAAAATCTACTGAAGACTTGGCTGTATGGGTATAGTTCCCTTTGCCTTCCAGAATGGGTGAAGAAAAAAAAAAATCTCTGCTTATATTTTACGGTTGGCGTTGGCGCCATTTTTCAGAAATTTTCTTTGCGAGTTAATTTGTTTGTTGCACAAAATGAGTAATTTCGACCCTAGTTTTTTTGAATTAACACCACCGGAACTCAGTATAATTGCACAAAATGCTTCGGAGAACATTTTACCGGAAAAGTCAAAAAGTCGCTACATGCATACATACGACGAACTTATTGCGTGGAGAGAAGAGAAAAAAGCAAATGGTATTTTTATTATTTTATTAAATTGCTTAATTTTTTCGCAACTGTATTAAAAATAGTCGTTCAGTACACGTGCGGAACCGTCATTGCAACTTGTTCCGACTGTCAACCCTCGCCTTCGGCTCGGGTAGACATTTGTCGGAACTCTTTGCAATGACAGCCTTCCCGCACTTGTAATGAAATATACTATTCACCTTGTGCTCTTTTGATTCCTTCGCCAACGTTTAGGATTCTAATTTTAAAATCCTTCGCTTGCTCGGTCATCAAAATTGAGCACGCGGTTAAAAAGCAGCTTTGCACTCTTGTATAACAAATAACTATTAAGTATCAGTCAGAATTATTAATAGAACACGAGCGTTGTTTTGTATGTTCGACCTACCCTGAGGCACCCTTGAGGTCTGATTATAGTCGCTATCCTGATGCGTCTACTTAATGTTCAGCGATTACTACCTGTGACTGCTAAGCATCAGATGGCCCATCTTGTTTATTTTATCTACCTTGTGCCGTCAGAAATAAAAAAGTTTTCTTTCTTTCTTTGTTTCATCTACATAGATCTTTAACATACAGCTGAGGAATCATTTAACATCCAGTGGACCACTAAGTTTATCACACGGCTTATTATGGACACCTACTTATACCTCTACCTACTACGTATATTAATAAACGATGATGATGAAGAGCTAAAATTACACGAAGAGTGTACGATTGTAGTAAGAGGTAAGAGTAATACAATCGGCTTTGTTGCACCCAAACAATAAACCAATCGTAATCTTAATGATTATGTCACGTAATGTGTCTGTCAGAGTCGATGCGTGTGAGGATGTGTTTGACTTTTTTATGATAGATGGTTTCAATCGATTTTACCAGATCCTCTCCTACAACTCAACTATAATGTTATAAGGGCCGTCCATTAATCACAAATACATACATATACTAATACATATATATGTATAGACTAATACATATATCGCACCTACTAGCAAATAGGTAGGTAAGGTACATTACCCTTACCTATTTAGTAATTTCTCACTGTTTTTTTAACTAGGTCATGCCAAGTGGCTACGGTAGTCAATGGTTTGGATGCCTTCAACGCTATTAGAGTTTTCACACGCGCAACTCCGTGCAACCACAGCACATTTAATTAAATAATTAGTTTTAAACGTTTTTACTAAAAAAAAAAACATTTTTTTATGCAATAAAATAAAATAAATTTGGTAATAAGTACTGGCTGTTAGCAAATTGCATTAAAAAAAAATGTTTCATGCAATTTGCTCACAGCCAGTAGGTACTTATTACCAAATTTATTTTATTTTATTGCAGCAAATTGCATTAAAAAAATTTAGTTTTTGCATTTTTTTCTAGCAAAAACGTTTTAAAACTAATTATTTAATTAAATGTGCTGTGGTTACAATTGCAGTAATATTATTTGATTTTTTTTAATTGGACCTGGGAACTCTACTATGAAGCCGTGGTCCAACTGCAAAGATAGTTGGACCACGGCCCCTAATAAAGGCCCGTAGTCCAACTAATTGGACAGATCAGTTGGACCACTGCCCCGAAACGCCTGTACTCGCAACGAGGCATAATTTACGAAGATTTTGAATCTCGTACCTAATTACCTGCCTGGTACTTAATGTACCTACCTTAAAACTTGCAGAACCCATAGGAGTTTGATGGATGTCAAAGGCTCGATATATAAAGGGACACGATAAACATTCAAATGAGCACCTTGTGCCAAATGTAACTAATGGCATTTTATCTATGAATGAAAAATGCATATCGGTTAGTCGGTATTTTTACCTACTGTAGAGTATCGGTATCATGTATATCGGTATTATATAAGTACTGGAAAAAATATGGTTACTAAGTTAGTAACCATATTTTTGAAATTACTTATTCAGAAAAAAACATTACCAAATATTTTATTTCGTGCAGTGGAGGTAGGTACTAGAGTAGGGTAGAGGAATATACTGAAACACTACACAAACCTTCAGAAAAGAAGAAAATCTTCAGGATTTATTTAACAAATCCATTCTAACCATGTCGGATGTTTGTTAACTTTCTAAGCATTATTTATTTTAATTAAAATGCCACCCCTCTCTAACTTACAATGGTTTCATAAAATATGTATATTCAACTGCCATTTCTTACCCCCTAGGTAATGTTATGACAAACAGTGACAGGGCTAACTTAAAGCAATGTCTAACACCAATAAGTAACGCTTGTAAGGCCAATAATGTACCAAATAAACTAAGCAAGAATAATGAAATGTGCACTTGCCTACATTGGAAAAAATTTGAACTATTGATTCGAATGTTGCGAAAACAATTTACCAATGAAAATGAAAGTCTTAGTTTTAGGTTTTTTTTTTCTCTTTTCCCAATGCCTGTGTATTTGGACACCCACCTACCATTATAACCATGCAGCTCTCTCTATCCTACAAGTTCTCTTTTCTCACTATTCTGGTAGAATACTCTATTTAGGGTTACGCTAGATCCTCTCGAAGAACACAACTACGAGTATATAGCAAAAATAAGATACAAAGAAGGGGGTCGTGTGATCTAACGAATGCGATTTGAAACGGCAAATACAGCACATGCACTCCTCTTCCATAACCATGCAGTGTGAATAGTGTATTAATTATGTTTACAAAAAATGATCATCCGTGCCAAGCCGGGACAGGCCGATAGTATATACCTACCTAGATAATACAACTATTATAGAAGTGACGATTTTTTATAAAATTCAAATAATATAAAAAACCACACAACCCAACAAATCACGATGAACTATATAGAACATCTCAGTTTTAGTCACGTTTTTCCGTCGTTTATTTCTAAATCGTCTGTCTTGATTGCTCTCAAACAAGTTACCTTACTACGGGCCTACGTCTCAGGTAGATCTAGCATCAGAACGAGGTCATAAACCTTGCAAAAACACCATGCGCATTGAAGCATCATAAGTTCTGTGTTTCGACAAGTTAATTTCCTAAAAAACCTACCTAACGAAGAAACAGGTTCGTAGCCAGCCTACGATTTGGGGGGGATGGGGAGGAAGGGAGTCACACGTAGGTGTTATAACTTATAAGTAATTGATCGAGTGAGCGAAGCGAACGAGATCTTTCAAACAACTTGGGCGATTTGGCATTTTATGTGCGTATTTGTGTATGTTTGTCCGACGATAACTTTCGAACCGTTAATCCTATCTGCATGAAATTTGATAAGTCGATAGCTTGTACTTGAGAAATTTACTGGTAAGTATATGAGTAAAATCGGATGAGGGGTTGTTAAGATATTGGGTTTTTTAAGGGTGAAAAAATAAAAAAAATTACACAATTAAATCAAGTTACATGACATTCCAAAACAGTTTTAACTTTTTTTCTAGGATGCTCAGTTTTTGCTATAAAAAATAAAAGGTTAAATTAAGATAACCAACGACCCGAGAGCTCCCATCTCTAAGAATTTGGTTGATATCAAGGTTTTTCAACTGGTCGGTCAATTCGTTGGCTATTTCTTATTTTTTTTCTTGAAATAGATTATGGAGGTACTCAGTCATGAAATGGGGAAAACGACCTGGTCTGATGATGGAACCAAGGTCTGTCCAACGGAACTCTTCAATCAATTGGCCAATTGAGATAAAACTTGTCTTCCATACAAAGTTAGTGAGGAATAGTCAGAGGCAAGGCCAAACAGTGAATATAGACAGAAATATGTACTTTCTCAAAGTCACACAGCTAAAATACAATGCGTGATCGGGCACATTTTTTTCTGATTACCTACATCTACCTACGAGGGGAGGCTGATAAGTTCGCGGCCTAAGGTACTTAAATATTACCTATCGTCTTATTATCGAAATCACTTATTGCGTGGTTCAATGGTATTTGAAACAACCATCTAATTAATTTTTAAAGTCATAACTCAATATTTTGTGGAACATCAAACAACATCATGTCAGCCGAATTTACGAATTCTCGCAATTTGGAACACCGTGCCGTAATAAAGTACCTTGTAAAAAAGGGGAAATCGTCAAAAAACATTTTTGAAGACATGTCATCTATTCTTCAGGATTCTGGGCCTTCATACACGATGGTTAAAAAATGGGTACGTTTATTTCAACAAGGACGAGAAAGCTGCGAAGATGACCCCCGCCCGGGACGTCCAATAACGGTAGTGACCGAAGAAAATGTTAAAAAAGTCGAAAAATTGGTACTGGCCGATCAAAGAGTTCAATTGTGGCAGATAGCAGAAGAGTTGCAGATCAGCAAAGAATGGTTTGAAGAAATTTTACATCAACATTTGAGCATGAAAAAAAATTGTGCGCGTTGGGTACCAAAAATGCTTAGGCGCACAACAAAGAGCGACGTCTCCAGGCTTTCATGGATTTTTTGGAGTTAGACGGCGAAAATTTGGACGCAATTTGCGATCGTATCGTGACCGTTGATGCAACATGGGTTTGCCAGTATGATCTGGAGTCCAAAAAAGAATCCATGCAATGGATGAAAAAAGGAGAAAGGGCGCCGAAGAAATTTAAGGTGGAAAAGTCAGCGTCAAAGCTTTTTCTGGGATAGCGAAAGCATTTTGCTAATTAATTACCTACCTAAGAGAACTACAATGAATGGTCAGTATTATGCAAATTTATTGGCTCAGGTCCGTCAGGCCATTGTTCAGAAGAGACGCTGGAAGTTAGCGCGTGGAGTGCTCGTTTTGCAAGACAACGCGCCCGTTCATAAGGCGCGCATTGCGAGGCGGGCCCTACAAGACACCGGCTTTTCTGAAATAGACCATCCTCCCTACAGTTTAGACCTAGCTCCTAGCGACTTTTTCCTTTTTTCCAATTTGAAAAAGAACTTAAGGGGCCGGAGATTTTCAGATGACAATGAAATGATAGCCGCCGAAAATACACATTTTGAAGGCATAGGCAAGGAATATTTTTTTGGTGGTTTAAAGGCGTTATACGCCAGATGTAAGAAGTGCATATGCCTTGAGGGAGATTATATTGAGAAATAAAAAATATAAAACTTGACTTTTCGTTCTTTAAGTACCTTAGGCCGCGGACTTATCAGCCTGCCCTCGTATGTACTTAACTTTTCGTAGCATTTGGATCGCATCACGAGATCTCAGTTCGGGCCGAACTACTAGTAAAAACCGTGATTAAATAAATATGGAAAAACCAAAACAAATATAAATGAATCTTTAATTTTTATGAGCCAAATGGGTTATTATGTCTGAGATGTCTGAGGTCGGTGTTTTTCTATGTTGTTGAATACGCGACCCCTTTACAAGTAAAACAATCTGCCGACTCCCTAGGTATTTAAAGTCAAATTAGCACCAAGGGCGACATTCGATAACAAACAATGAACATGTTTGATATGTTGTCATCAAATGACAACACATTATCAAAAAATATCATTTTAGAAAATAAATCGAAAAATGATAAACACAAAAAACTCTTGAAATAATACCTGGCGTCCAAGAAAAGAATATCCGGAGTAATCCAGATTTTAGTCCTGCCTAGCTGTTGACTCGGCCACAGCCTTTCTAATCCCAACATGTTTTAATCTAATTTAAATTTTGAATCATGTAAGTAATAATTTAAATAACGCAAAGGAAAACGGTGCAAGAAGTCAATAATTTTAAAATCGTTTGCCGACATGGTGTGGATGGTTTGGGGTCGCAACCCCAGCGAGCCTCTATGGCTACGAGCCCAACGAAAATGATGTTATCAATATAAACAAATGAATTACTTCTAGTTGCTGAAACAATATAGATATAGCGTATTGGAAACGAGCAATAAAACTAACTACTGTACGAAAAGCACCCCTTTGAGGTATCGTGTAGAACCTGCAGCATAGGTTGGGAAATAGCCTATTTCAATACGATCTTGTGTCCTTGTTTATGGATTAAAAATATAGGCTCTTTTATTGTGCCACTCAAAAGTAATCAGTACAATTATGACCTCGAAACTTGCACCATTATATTTTGTCACTATGTTTACGAAACCGCCATAATTTTACCCATTTCAGCTTGTCTCCAAATTGCAACCAATTTGTTCGGAGAAAACCGCAGCTTCACCATCGGCAAAGGTTTCCAAAAGAAATCTCAAGTTCAAGAGAAACCCTGGCCTACCTATACCTACTTGAACCAAAATCGGCTGAAATCGTAATACGGTTGCAGACCTAAAAAAACCTACCCAAACAAAACATAATAACAGTTATGAAAATAGCTAAGGGAGTTCTATTGTACGTTACGTTAGTACGTTATTGTACGCAGGAGAAAGTTTTGTGGTGTGTGATGCCTTGCTCCCACCTCATGATCTTATACTTAAAACAGCTGAAATCCTTTTCTTGGCCTATATACTCTCCACAAACTACACAAGATCGCTAGCCTGTGCTGGATGAGCAGGTAAACGATGACATTAATCGACCGTGCCGGAAGGGATTGCGCAACAGGTGCCTTGTGAAGCAAGCAGACGTAACATAAACGTGCGTTAGTGGTAGGCATAAAGACTGGTAGATGTACTAACTGCCGATTAAGTACCTACAAGACGTTATCTTTGGAGGGAAAGCGAACGCGTGCTTGATTGTTCTGTTTATTGCTGAGAGACTGGCGATGACGTGAGTAAGTATAGTACAGGAGCCGACAGTCAGATTGCCTATCGATTTGATACAAAGATGAGACATAATGACATCAGGACCGCCAAGAGATGCTGATTTGAAATCAATCAGAAAAAATATATACAAAAAGCAGCCAAGTGCGAGTCGGACTCGCCCATGAAGGGTTCCGTAGCACGACGAACTACAAAAACCTTTAATTATGTTACTTGATGTAACATAATAAGGTTCTTGTAGTTCGTCGAAAGGTAAATTGCGGTTTACGGTTTATGACGTATAAAAAAAAAACTACTGACTAGATTTCGTTCAAACCAAAAATCGTTGGAAGTTTGCATAGTAATGTACAACATATATTTTTTTTAGTTTTATCATTCTCTTACTTTAGAAGTTAGAGGGGGGGGACCAACTTTTTTCCACTTTGGAAGTGTCTCTCGCGCAAACTATTCAGTTTAGAAAAAAACAATATTAGAAACCTCTACATCATTTTTGAAGACCTATTCATAGATACCCCCCACACGTATGGGTTCGATGAAAAAAAATTTTTTGAGTTTCAGTTTCAAGTATGGGGACCCCCGAAATTTATAGTTTTTTTTTTATTTTTATGTAAAAAACTTAATGCGGTTCACAGAATACATCTACTCGCCAAGTTTCATCAGTCTAGCTCTTACGGTTTCGGAGAAAAATGGCTGTGACATACGGACGGACGGACAGACAGACAGACAGACAGACAGACAGACAGACAGACAGACAGACAGACATGACGAATCTATAAGGGTTCCGTTTTTGCCATTTGGCTACGGAACCCTAAAAATGAAACTCATGGGAGGAGGACTGCAAATTGGTGCCGATTCCGAATCAACCAGAAAAAGTAGTAACAATTGGCAGAACGTACCATCAGAAACGTACGACTTCCGGTGAAAAAAAGGGTCATTCCGTCGATTTTTGGGTGCTGCTGACATAGGCTTAATTTTTCACTTTAGCTTTACGTATCTTCGACCAAGTTTTGTTTTATCTTATGTGTTATACATGTATCTGATTTCGAACGGGTCAGCATCTCAATGCGGTTTTCGGTGCCATAGGTACTAAAGGTGATATCAGACGATTCATTTTTTGTTCATTTTTGCCTTTCATTCGGCACTTTTCACGCGAAATGAAACGTGTGAACACCGAATGAAATATTAGTGAACATGGCATGAAAGAAAAATTAACCATTCACTCGAGTGAACATTCATCCGAGTGAACCGTCTGATATCACCTTAAGTATTACTATTACTACTAGCCCGTAGTGTCCCACTATTGGGCAAAGGCTTCCCCCCATTTTTGCCAGTCACTACGATCTTCTGCCATAGGTATAGAAAACATTTCTGTGTTCCGTGGGTCTAAGCATGATAGTGTGAGTGATATTAAATTAGCTTACTAGCCGTCTTTGAGTAAATTACATTCATCATCACTATTTAGGTATACTTCGCATTGACTTTAATCATTTTCCTCGCACGATAAACAAGACAGCGTAATTATTCGTTTTTCCGTATAATAGCGGTGCAATTAAATGACCAACAATGAATGCATCATCGCAGCACGACCAACGCAGTTCCGAATCATGTATAATTCAACGCAGCATCTTCAGATAGGCCTTAGGAATTAGAGCCATTAGGAATGTCGCCGCATAAACTTGCATGACTAGGCATCCGTTGTTGGTGTTAACTAACTGCCTATGAATACCTACGTTTAATTGTAGGGTTCCGTACTGTAAAAGAAAAATGGAAAACTCATAAGAATATTACAAGACAAGATTTCCAAAGGGCTTTGATTATTTAAAATAAAGGGTATGATATGAATGAATAAAGAGGCTTCCGTCGACTCGGACCGGTAGGTACTCGGACCGCAGTCCCACTCGCCGGAGTAATTTAATTTTATTATTTTTCTTCCGGCGAGTCGGACCACAAATCACGTGACGTAAATTGTACAGTCGTCGTCAGAAACAGATCTGACATTAATACGAAATGTTAAGTAGTAGTGCAATGTAATTTTGTTTTTTTTTTAAATCAACCTATTTTGTTCCACTGCTGGGCAAAGGTCTCCCCCAAAGACTTATCTCTCTCTCGAGCCTCCTCCCACCATCTCCTCTCAAAGGTGTCGATATCGTCCCGCCAACATTTCCTTGGGCGGCCCCGGGACCGCCGCCCGTCAGGAATCCAAGGTGTACTGATGGTCGCCCACCTATCGGGAGGCATCCGGCTAAAATGCCCTGCCCAATCCCATTTCAGCCACTTCACTATAAATTCGAAAAAATATTATTTTATCAATTTTTTTTATAAATGTTATGACTATAAAATTAACTTAAATATAAACTTGCATCCTATAAATGTATTGATGATTTGTACCTTCCTATCCTAGACGTTGCGATAGTGACAGAATTGCCTTCAACCCAGTGTTTCCACTTAAGATTTTGGGTTTGCCCTGAATTCTTTAATGGTTATAATTTATAGTTAAAAATCTCAGATTTTGAAGAGTATTGACTTATGTGAATAAACATCGTTGCTTGTGTTTTCCACGTACCGTAATATTTATAATGTTAGGTTTATCATGTTATTTTATATAATATGATTACTGGCCTTTAAGCTCCGTAGGTCGTGGGTTCGATTCCCACCGAGAACCAATATTTGTGTGGTGAACGCAGATGTTTGTTCTCTGTCTGGGTGTTATATTGTATTCTAAGTGTGTATTTAAAAAAAAACGTATATAAGTATTATATCAGCTATCTAGTTCCCATAGCACAAGCTCTGCTTAATTTGGGGCTAGATAGTATTGTAAGGATTGTACACAATATTTATTTATTTTTTTAGAGCCAAGGTCAGATTTATCATGTTATTTTTATTACATTTTAAATAACAAAGACCGTTTTATCTAAGTAAAACGAATTAAGACTGATTTTTAATATTGTTTTCTTGTCTACTTCTTTTTAATTTGTTCATTATTTGTAGTATGATATATGTATATTTTAATAACTGTTAATAATTAGATTTTTTAAAATATTGTGTCTTCAATCAAAGAGTTATATTCTTTATGTTTACTTTCTACACCTACTTTTTCCTTTGACTGTACTTCATTGCTTTGAACAATGGATTTTTTAGATAGAAAAATAATAAAATTAAATTACTCCGGCGAGTGGGACTGCGGTCCGAGTACCTACCGGTCCGAGTCGACGGAAGCCTCGAATAAAGCTTTAACTGACAAGTAAAACAGAAGATACATAGCAAAAAAAAATAAAGAGGACATTAAAAGAAAATCAAGGAAGTTTACTTGTTGGGACACTGAAATAAACACAGTGTGTGGTGATGAGCAGAACGTGATTATAGTGAGCAAATTTACATTTTTTATGAAGATTTATGTCTTAGCGGACAGGAATCAAAAAGATATATGAAGAACTTGCTCGGGGTGCGTGGTACTTATGAGTTCATACACTTCATACCGATGATGCATTGTGGATGTGGAAGCCGTGAAAGAAGGTTCTTTGTAATATAATATAATATAATAAAAACAAATAAACTTTTTTTCTACAATTATTTGTATTTTACTTTTTTGTAACTCTGATACTTTGGCTTTAACTAGTTATAAAGCATAAACTATTATTATGATGTACCTACCACGATGTTTTTTATAAAGGTATAATAAAGTAAGGCATTTTAGCACTAGCAGCAACAAACTTGCAAGTAGGTGCTTCTGCTTACCTAACCTACCTACCTATCACACGGTTGTTATAACTGGTTCTGATTATTGTCACGTTAGGTCGATGATCGCACTGGATGATTCGGAAGAAACAAATGATGTACGTACTTACCTATTGTATGGAGATCAAGTATTACGGTATTTTTGGAGCCGCTGTCCTTTATGTGTGGGACTAAAGTAACGGACCGCAATATTGAGGCCAGATGACAATAATAGGTATAATAAATTGCAATGTTTTTTGTCCATAGGTTGATTGATGAGGGAAGAGCCACAATATCTATAGATTTAAATGCTAACAGATACTAAACTCTTTAGTTATTTGCATGGTGGTATATATATAGTTATTGTAATAAAATAAAATAATAGCAATAAAAGCGCAGCGCATTAGCATTGCTATTCAGCGTGGCAATGCCGCCAGCGTCTTGAAGACGCTTCCGTCTGGCACTGATTTGGATCAGTTGAACTATCTCTAGATCGTTTGTAACGGTCTGCAGATAGTTCAACTGTGTCTTATGTATTTTGTAGGTACATTAAGCATGTAAAAAATAGGAAGTTTCTTTGTCTAAGTAAATAAACATTTAAACCCCTATGTACCCTTTCCCTATATTTTTTGCATTGCATTGCATTTGGGCATTGACATCTCCAGTGACGTTCAGTACCGTAATCATTATTTTATTAGACAAAGTAAAGCTGGCATCCAAAACGCACCCAGAGCGTTTTGGATGCCAGCTCGGGGTTCCGTAGCCAAATGGCAAAAACAGAACCCTTATAGATCCGTCATGTCTGTCTGTCTGTCTGTCCGTGTCACAGCCATTTTACTCCGAAACCGTAAGAGATAGACTGATGAAACTTGGCGAGTAGATGTATTCTGTGAACCGCATTAAGAATTTTATACAAAAATAGAAAAAAAACTATAAATTTTGGGGGCCCGATACTTGAAACTGGAACTCAAAAAAATTTTTTTCATCGCAGCATGAAAGAGCTTTTACCTACACCTTGAACAAAGAACAAAGTCAGTTAAATATGTAATTCGGTTTACGTTTAAATGTATAAATCAATTAATGTTAGCTAAGTTACACAGTAGGTACTTACCTACCTAGGCAGGTTAGTATAACCATAGACTAAGGAAATTCTTAGTCTATGGTATAACCAAATCACTATTATAAAAATCATTTAGGTAGGTACTTATTATGTGTGATACCGGTCAAAGTAAAAGTCTCATGTTACTGTAACAATAATCATGTTTTTGTATGCCATTGTTATCTACCGATGATGGTCGAACCATTGTTACATCAATGTTATTTTTAATTTATATTTGATGTGGGTTTTAAAACAATACCTAAATAGTACAAAGAGAGGTAGGACAGACGAAACCGCCGTAGTCATAATCCTATTGGTATTAGGTGAGACTTGAGGGTGTATGACAGTCATACACCCTCAAGTCTCACCTAATATCAATATGAGAAATTGACGGATAGATAGGTAAACGGCAGACAAAACGACACTTCACTAGTTCCGACTTCGCTATTTTGAAAATCAACAGCTTATTCATCTAGAAATGGGTATACCTACTAGAGGTAGGCCTAAACAATTTTCTCTAATAGAACGCGAATAGAACGTTAAAAGATAGATCAATGTATTTATAATGTAAGAAATGAAAAATTCCAATACTAATAGATAGATTATTTGGTAAGCTTTAAAATCATTATTATACTATACCATAGCTGGCAGACGGGCCACCTGATGGAAAGTAGTCACCGTAGCCCACCTTCACCTGCAGCACCAGAGGTGGTGCTGATGCGCTGCCGGCCTTCTAGGTATTGATAGACTCACTTTTTGGAGGACCCCATGTCGAAGCTCCGTGGGAAAACCGCAGAAGGCAGTTCATTCCACAACTTACTCGTACGCGGCAAAAAGGACCGCGAAAAACGAGTAGATATGTGTGAAAACCAGCCATCCAGGTGCTTGAGGATGGAATCTGGTCCTGCGGCGTGTGGTGCGATTATAAAATCAATAAACTTACTAAATATAATGCGGTAACCGCTAAATAAATTATATTTTACGGAACCTTTAAGTTGGATCGAGTTATCTAATAAGTACCTAGGGCAACCACCACAAATCATATAAAAGTAAATACATAGGTAAAAGTAATTAACCCGAAAACAACCAGCGATGTTCGATGAGATTGCATTTTTGCTAAACTGTGTGCAATCGGATTTCACACATATAAGTCGTTTGCGATTTTTAATATAAGTTTAGTGATTTTAAATCTTTCAAATCGGGTGAAAATGTGCGGGTAATAAGAAGTGCATCGACGACGGCTGTCTAATTGGAAGCTGGAAGCGGTTATAAAGAGTTGACATTCGTTAAAAAATAATTACCTAAAACGCAGTAAGATTTTGGATAAAATTGCTATTGCCTTTATATACATAAAGTATATAAAGGTATATTCTCATTATTGCATAGGTATACACCTATGCAATAATGATAAAACGTAGGGTAGGTAAGAGGTACCTATACCTACCTAGTAATAGACTTTAATGTAAATGCTTCAATGTATGGATTTTTAGGTTTATTTGTTAGGAATGATGATGATGTACCTATACTTACTATAGGTACCTACTAATTAGGCAGATTATACAAGGTAGGATGTAGGCTTTTTTTAACAATAAATTGGCTTATTGGTAGGTTATGTTAGAATAATGTACGGTGGGTATTAGGAATTTATTCATAAAGCCTATCTCAAATTGTAATGTAACGTAAATCAGAATACGAACTTGAACCTTAGGACTACCAAGACTACCAACCACAACCACTACTCATCAGTGAAATTGTTTAGGCAGCAGCTAGGAGGTCAAATCACGTATGTTCTTGAGTAAGGGGTAGGGTTACTCATTAACGTTCAGATTAGTAATTATTCAAAGTTGTCCTAATTATTATTGTTATAAAAATTACCTTGTATTTCATTTTACTAAATTGATGGCTCACGCAACTTGTTTATTAACACAGCACAAAAACAAAAAAAAAAATATATTAATACTTTTAAATTCTATTGAAAGGAGACGCGTGGTTTTGTCGAGTCCGCGCATGCGTGCTGCGGTCGTGCGACAATGGCTGCGCTTCAGCCGACACGCTGGTTTTGCTTCCCCGCCATCGTGGTGCAACGACCCACCAATCAGTCACACGGCACAAGATACAAGCACTAGACAACAAACTTCCCCCTGCAGAGGCTGCAGCCACTGCAACGGCGGACAAAATGAAGGTGAAGGTAAAAGGTGAATCGTGTAGGTAATCGTGCGTGCGTAGTAAGAACATTATTATTAGGATGCCGTTGAGTTGAGTGAATTAGATTAAACATTGATGAGAACTACCTCAATGTGGTGCGACTGAAGCGAAATCGTTGACAAATCTGTTTGAGCTATCATTATTAAGCTTCTTAGCATCTTTATGTAGGTACTTTTATTTTAGGTATGTATTCTACGTTGGCTATCGTGACACTTGTTCTTCCCAACCACAGTATGGTGAAATTATTTGAATTAAAAAAAGAGTTTTGTGATTGATGTTTTATTTTGTAGGGTTCTGTAGCCAAATGGCATAAACGGAACCTTTATAGATTCGTCATGTCTGTCTGTCTGTCCGTCCGTATGTCACAGCCACTTTTCTCCGAAACCATAAGAGCTACACTGATGAAACTTGGTAAGTAGATGTATTCTGTGAGCCGCATTAAGATTTTTACACAAAAATAGAAAAAAAACTATAAATTTTGGGGGTCCCCATACTTGAAACTGAAACTCTTCAAAAAAAAGCAGCCAAGTGCGAGTTGGACTCGCCCATGAAGGGTTCCGTAGCATCAAGTAACATAATATAAACGTTCTTGTAGTTCGTCGAAAGGTAAATTGCGGTTTACGATTTATGACGTATAAAAAAAAACTACTGACTAGATCTCGTTTAAACCAAATATCGCTGGAAGTTTGCATAGTAATGTACAACATATATATTTTTTAGTTTTATGATTCTCTTATTTAAGAAGTTAGAGGGGGGGGGACCAACTTTTTTCCACTTTGGAAGTGTCTCTCGCGCAAACTATTCAGTTTAGAAAAAAACGATATTAGAAACCTCAACATCATTTTTGAAGACCTATTCATAAACATCCCACAAGTATGGGTTAGATGAAAAAAAAAAAATTGAGTTTCAGTTTCAAGTATGGGGACCCCCAAAATTTATAGTTTTTTTTCTATTATTGCGTAAAAATCTTAATGCGGTTCACAAAATACATCTACTCGCTAAGTTTCATCAGTCTAGCTCTTAACGGTTTCGGAGAAAAATGGCTGTGACATACGGACGGACAGACAGACAGACATGACGAATCTATAAGGGTTCCGTGTTTGCCATTTGTTACCACGATGGGCTGTTGACTGTATTTAGAATTAAGTATACAAGGTGCTCTGGTGTTTACCCTAACAAGCCAAAACGTATCCATGATTATGATGTTAACATGACTATCTTCTTCTTCTTTCTTCTAATCTTCTAAATCTAATATATAAAACTCTTACGTTATTGACTGACTAACAATCAATCAACGCACAGCCTAAACCGTTAGTCCT
Organism: Thera britannica; assembly: GCA_939531255.2. Classification (NCBI taxonomy): domain Eukaryota; kingdom Metazoa; phylum Arthropoda; class Insecta; order Lepidoptera; family Geometridae; genus Thera; species Thera britannica. The sequence continues at coordinate 13,579,435 of OW618040.2, read as the reverse complement.
AGAAGCATGAAACTTGGAGGGTATGTTCCTTTTATAGCGTAGAGGTGCGCTAAGAAAGAAAATTGGAAAATTATTAAAAATCACAAAAAATTGCTTTACAAAATAGTACGCAAAAAAACAGTAAAAAAAAATCTACTACCGCAGGTTTGAATACACCTAAAGGTTTGCAAAAAAACCCCACTGAAGATGAAAGCCCCCGAGGTGTCTGGCATGCGGCAGAGGTGTCCAGCCCTGAAGAATTAAAAGTTCTTCTCATTATTGATGACTGCCCTAGTTCTAACCATGCGTAGGAGTTGACTATGAGCGGTTGGTGCCCAACGCTGCTGGAGGTATTGGATTCGTCTGTGCTGTAGAAAATGGTAAATACTCTTCAGATGATAATAATGAGACAGATCATTAATTGCCGATGCTGATGCAGCCATCGCATTTCTTTCATACTTATTTAATATTCCGGTGGATTTTATTTCGTAAATAGTAGCTCGTTCCTCGAAATTGAAATTGAGAACAGTAGCAAGCAGAAGCAAGCATGACTTTGACCTCTTGACATTTGACAGTTTGAGATGTCAGTTTTGACAGTTGAAATCACAGAAAAGCAAAAACGCTTTTCCGTGGTTGAAATTTAAGTTGCACACAAATGTAGATATACATACGTATACGCGGGTCATCTTTGTATGAAGCTGTGAAGACTACAAAATATGGAATCGAAGTGAGCGAGGCAGAAGATATTGTATATGCAAGAGGGAACGAGACAGAACAAGAAAAAGTTACCACTAAACAAAAGTCATGTCATTGTGATGAATATCAACAATCGATGAAAACGATTATTAATATCGATACTAGGTACCTCTAATTTCTCTATTTTATTTGACATGTAAATGATATGTTTACACTTATTTTAATTAATACATTGCTAAATGAAAAGTTTATTTATTTTTTTATTAAAAACCTCCACATTAATACGCTCAATATAAACCCTAATAGATGGCGTTATTGTCTATGCGATATTTCGTCTACATAATATATGTATGGAGTTGTGGTTCTTCTCTCGTAGAGAGTATTATATTCCTTGGTATACGCACACATATAAAGAGATGTGAAAAACGACTTAAAATTTTTACGAACTTTATGCTTACGCTTTCTAAAAAAAACTACTGTTGTAAGTTGCTTTTTCACTTATCTGCTTTCTGTTAATATACAACATAAACTAGTGGAATGTGTCAAGCCAGAGTATACTTTTATGAGAGACGACACAATTTTCTCTCACATATCCATGCTCTACAGGTAATTACTTCGTTATTTCTAATCCAAATCATTAGTAATAAAGTCAATAGGTAGGTAGTCTAGTCCTAAGAAAACTCGAGAAACAAAAGTTTATTTACATTCTATTTACACACATTTTCTATTTGCACATGATTTAGGTACACATAAGTTTCGAAAATTATTCCAAGCCCATTGCAAAGGTCTAACAAAAAGCAAAGCTTAACATCAATAATGCTACTGAATAAAGGGTAAGCAATAATTTGCTCGACAACCATTTTAATTTTCAACTTACAAAGGTTTTAAACTTTTACAAAAGTTAAACTTTTCTCACTTTTCAAAAGCAAAAACCAGATTATAAGTTGATAATCCGAACATATTCAAAAGGTTATCAATTTTCAACATTAGATATCATAACTGTCGCTGTATAATTTGCTTGGGTTATATTTTTCAACTTTTTGATTGTGCAAACATTAAGCTTGCTTACAGTGATAAAAATAAGGTTCCATTTCATTACATTATTGAAAAGCATAAAACGAAAAGTGTCTGTCATTGTAAGTTTGTTTAGCTGCTTATTTTAAAAAGTCTGCTTTATTAAACGCTTTTCGTTTATACGCCCATCTTTACACATATACCATAGAAATCTGCTTCTTTTTTCGTGAAAATAAGATCGGCCTTATTCCTCCTCCTCCTATAGTTTACGCATTATTTGATTCTGTTTTGTGTTGTGACTGTTTTGTAATATTTTTTATGCTTTAGTTAAGCTGTGGTTGTGTTTTGAAAATGTCTCACGATCCTAGAAAAAGCTTTTACGACCGAGATCGTGACCGCCATGGCAACGATCGCCGCGCTTGGGCACGTCCTGAGAGCTACAGAGATAGGGGGGATCCGCGGCTCGATTCACGCGATGCCCGTGATAGAGGCGACAGGTCGAGGAAGCGGAGTAGGAGCATCAGTCGGAGCGATATCGAGAAGCGACGCCAATCACCCAGGAAAAGTGACAAGGATATGATCGATGACAACATCCTGAGTGAGATCTCTAAGTTGCCGGAGCCCAGCGAGTTATGGGAAAACCCTAATTCCCAGTTCCAAGAAGGATTCCCGGGACAGCCGCAGCCGCCACCGCCGCCTGTCTTCCAGACCTCAGAGGTATCTTCCTAACCTTATTTAATATACCTCTAACAGGCATATTTCTTACAGCTTTCTAGGTTATTAAGCAGTTTCTATACATTTTTGAATATGTTGTTGAAATTATCACACAAAATCAGATCCTATACTGAAAGTTATGCCTCCAGGTATAGTTGGATTGCCTGACAAGAATTTATTTTACTATGTTTTTCTCCCTCAAAGCTACCAAACCCAAGCTACAGCAGTAACTACCAGCCATCATACTCGGGAATCTATGATGACTTCCCGCCTACTGCATCGGGTCCCCCATCACTCATGCCAGACATCTCATCTTGGAACCAGATGTCACTACCCCCACCCCCCGGGCCGCATACCTCTTACCAGAATGCTGAAGATCAAATGAAGAAGGAAGGTTTGTAAACACAATTTAAAAACATTGAGATAAATTCTCAGTTGTTGGTCTGTCTTGTAAAATTCCAATTTTATTGTGATATGAACATTAATAATTATTAGTTCTTAAAATACTCAGGTTCGTAGAAGAATCAGAGTTGAGTTTAATTTAGTAGGACATGATAAAGTATGAAAATATGTGGGAAGAATTTGTTTAAATGCTTGTGCAGTATGTTAGTAGCCTGAGCCTTACAGGCTCATAACAAGTCTAGCAATGCATCCACATTTTGAATATTATTGGAGTTGTAGATTTGGTAGAAATGGGTGGCAATGTTACATTTTGTTTTACTATCATGTTATGCTAATTATGAAAAGTTTTTAAATGTCAGTAGGCTTTTTGAATGTGAAATGAAATTTGAAAATGTGAACTTTGCACAATAATAGAATTAACTACAAAATGAGTGGGTTCACTGCTACTGGGCCACCTGTACACTTTACCTGACATCTCATGGAACTGAAGATTCTTCAAATTGTGAGAAACTGTACTTGCCTTGCTTTACTAAAAATATATATGATGATTTTTCAATGCCTAAAAACGATCTTTATCTAATAGTAGGTAGAGTAGTAAGTATTATCCTTCGGTAACCTTTTTATAACTTAAGTAATTTGCTATTACAGTCTACTGAGATTCTTTATATTGCACAAATACTAAATATAATAGTGGAGAGAAAAAAAATACTACAACTCTTCAAGAACCAAATAGCAGCATGGTTTTAATGGAAAACTCTGCATTCTTCTGCATGCATGTGTTGTAATCTGAATAAAGCAGAATTTTACAAACTAGCAGCTAAGCTATTTTCTATTTCTGCTATCTCGCTGTTTAGTACAGCATCAAATTACGTTTTGCATCTTGAAGCAAGTTTATGTGGTGCTAATGTACCAAAATATCCACTAATTACGTTTACAGCAAGCCTAGAAACAGAAAGGCACCTTCAGAAGTCAGCCCTGTCCAAGCAACGAGAAGACTACATAAAGAAAGCCAGTATTCTTAAAAAAGAAATGGACACTTTGAAGGATCAGCGCAACGAGCTCCGCGGAGATCCCAAGCGGTCGCCCAGCCCCGACACTAAGAGGTTCTTGAAGGAAAACACCAAGCTGCAGGTTTGAAGGCCATGTATTTCAGTGAACTTTGTTGAATAGAAGGAAAACTCCTTATCGGTTGTGTAGTTGGCTTATAATAGTTCCTGCTCTTTATGCGTTGTTGATTATAAAAATGCAAGTAATTGTTACGGATTGTGTTTTTCGTAGTTGGAGATCCAGAATAAGTTGAAGACCATCACGAACGTGGTGGACATGCTGAATGGAATCATCGGCGAGGAGGCCGCCGAGCCGCCGGACTCTGACGCCGAGCCCGAGCGCAAGCGGAACTCCAGGTTAGCGCCCGTTATCTCTCTATTATATCTTATTTATACATATAAAGCAAGCATAAAGTTCACTTTTCATCTCAACTGCTACTGTAGTCTGTTAAATATTTGTTACTTGCTATTCTAAAATGAACTTTATGTTTTGCAATGATATAATGCTGTGACAATGTGAAGTACCTTAAGTTTAGTTTCACTTTTCCCCCAAATACACAGGATCGCAACGCTTATTTTATTCGACGTTTCACAAAAAAGCTGTTCGCTTTTCCTGCAATCTTAAAAGTGCTTCGAGGAAATGGACGCCGCCACACGGAGGGTATGCTTGTTTTATTTTACTGCTTGAAATACACTACAGTATTTAATGTGTGTGAATATAATGCCGTTTCAAATTTCATTATGTAGGTACAATTTTGTTGCTTCTTTCTTGAATTGCTGTCCAGAATTAGTTTAATTAATTTGTAATATAAACTAAGCATTGTGCTGTATTTTATAAATGATGTTATTCAACATGTATAAATGTTTAGAAGTTAATATCACGCTACAATAAAAAAGTCCCCTGATTGTCTCCTCTGCAAGCATTTTTATTTAAATAAATGAATATTATAATTCATGAAGTTTTAATACCTATCCCTGCTCTGGAATATTAGCTTTTTTAAGTTTTTCTCAATCCATTATTATTGTTTTAATGTTACGTAGATACTGTACTGTGTGGAGCTACTGGCTGGTATCCTGACCAGCCAGCGAGTCATTTTCGAAGTTTCAGCTAAATATATCTTTAAAAGTGTAAATGATCGAATGTCATGACTAAATCATCATCAATCGACTCCAGAGCCAAGTCGGCCGCAGAATGGGGGTCCTTGACGGGTTGCGATAGTGGAGCTCCGTGGTTCATCTACCTATCTGACTTGTCCATTCAGGCCCAGCCCAACACCAGCACAAAGGTCAAGCTTAATAATGCAGTAGAGGTGACCAGCAAGTACTATTTATAAACTGTTGAAAGTCGGTACCTTTGAATCGATTTAGAACCGAAAATCGTATTATTAGTGAATTAAAAAATAAGTGATATTGAAGGGAATAACACAAAATTAAACTTTATAGGTTTTTTTATTGATTTTAAAATGTTTACTACACTTAAGGAAATCACAAAGATTATGTAGTTTTGTTAGCATTTTTCTGAAAAACTGTTAAACGAAATGACTGAGGCTTGGCGCTTGATCTGTTATTTTCTTGTGATTCTGTTAGTGATTCTTTGACCAGGTTGAAAGTGTTACAGTAAGTAGGCATTTAATATATAATAATGTTTGGACAGGTCTCCGTCGAACAAGAAGTTCAACTACGTGTACTACGACCCCGAGATGCACTGGTGCCGCGTGTGCAACGAGTTCCCTCCCACGGCCAAGGACTACTTGAACCATCTGCATTCAGTCGCGCATCACAAGTTAGTTATGCATACGCACGCATACAATGTATCGAATACTATGCACTTCAAATTGTTTGTTTTCTCTTGGTGTGTTTTAGCAAATGCAAATGCCAATCAAATGTATTATTTCAGGATGGCTGCAGCACATATGGAGGCCCCCTGGCACACCGTTACCGGGATGAACGAGGGCTATCCCAGTTTCCCTTCGGCGCCTACCAAGCGTACTCCTATCAGAGGTAAACATCATTTTAAATCTATATGTATCATTCAGTTCTAAATCTTAAGTTGCGCCCACTGACTTTTATAATGCTCTTATGTAACGTATAATGTTTTAAGATTTCGATTGTTCTTCATTTATTAATATTATATTAATAATGATGTTATTATCATCATCATCACCTCCATCTCAGCCCGTTTGCACCCACTGCTATGTTTCGGCTTCCTCTTTATTGCGCCACTCTAAAACAATGTAATCTATGTTGTTATGGGCTTGAGTACATGTCATATTTGTTCAGTAGCATACCGGAAAATCCTGCGTAGGACTGCTTTCCAGTAGATGACACAAGGTTGGTCGCTCAAGAAATCTATTGGGGGCTGCTTGTGCTGTCGGACTTAACCTTATCTTTCTCAATTTTAGGTCTACAATTCTTCGTGCCGTCAACTGCATGGTATTGTAAACTTTGCGACCAGTTTATAGGAGACCTGCATTGTGCGTCGGCCCATCTGAAATCAATCACGCATTCCAAAAACTACATCGTAAGTATTAAACATTTCATCAATTAATGTTTCAATGCTCAATACTCAATAGATTTATTGTAAACACATAGTAAGTGAGGTGTTAATTTTACAAACAGTGGTAAGTAGCACATGTGAGCCCCTTTAGGACACTACAATAGTAAGAGGTTGGCAGACCGAGGTTTTTTGTTGTTACGACCCTTACTCATCATCGGTTGGCAAGTGGATTGGAGATCGTAGTGTTATGATCGGTGCTATGTTACTCGGGAAATAATGGTTCAGTATCTGTTGTGCCGTAGCATTATGTAATGTATAACGAAGTATTCGTTGATCGCAGAACTTCGTGGAGCAGAACCCGCACTGGGAGACGGACTGGATGTCGGACCGGCAGAAGGCGTTCGAGAAGGTGCGCGCCACCCTCAAGAACAAGCCGCCGGACGCGCCTGACAAGCCGCAGTACACGCCGCAAACTATCACCTTCAGCAAGGTACCTACACTACACTACACACTAGGGCAGCGGTACTCAAAGTGTGTTCCGTGGAACCCTAGGGTTCCGCGCTACCCCTGTAGGGGTTCCACAATAATTTATTTGGAAAAAAAAACAAAATATCTCTCTCTGGTCACTGATCGAACGTTTTGACTCCGCCCGCCGCGCGTATACTTGTGAGCGCGCAGTCCCTTTGATAAAAGCTGCCTCTGAATTAGACGCTATAGTTGTGAACAAGCGACTTTCGGCTCTTTCTTCAAAACAATAAAGTCGAGATTGTTTACAACGCATTTTTTTGTATTTCTATTTTTATTTCTGCTTTTTGTTTATCAAAGGCGCCGACTCAAGTATTTTTGAGAATGTTCGAGTTCCGTCAAGTATTTTGCTTGTCAAAAGGGTTCCGTGACCAAAAAAGTTTGAGAACCGCTGCACTAGGGTATCATACTCTGGCATTTTGTCAACAGTAGGTATGTCTGGAGTAGAGTATTTCCTCAGTCCTAATAATGAATGATATTATAAACGTTTATTCCATCTAGGATGGCTTCCACACAAAGCGCAAGAAGAGCCCCACTCCGCAGCCGGACGACAAGAAAAAGAAGAAGGAGAAGAAAAAGCTTAAGAAGAAGAAGCGAGACAGCAGCAGCAGCTCTTCCAGCGATTCGAGCAGTTCTGAGAGTGATTCTGCTAAAAAGAAACTGAAGAAAAGTAAGTTTAATTAGAGCAAGTACACCCCCGGTGGTCGGCGTTGCGTTCGGCGCGCGTCGGTTGACCGAGGCGTTGGTCGCGAATAGCGATACTAACGCGTGCCCTATTGCATGCTGAGGTATCAGAGAGTGCATTCTACGTTGCACTCACTAATCCAGAGCTTGTTACGAGTGGCTTGTTGTGAATGCAGTTACGAGAGTTGTCAACGCGCCCGCTCCCGATGTTTATCGTGACTCCATGCTCCATACCAAACCCACTCGGATAACAAGTTAACTAATAGAGCGTACAATCCGAATACACCCCAAAATGCTTAGCAGAGTTTCATTCACTTTTAAATGATTCTATTTCTAACTATTGGCGGCAGATAATTTATTTTAGATGGATGGAATAGATAGAAATTATAAACACACTTTTGTATTGCTGCAGGATTACGTAAGTGTCCATTTCAAGACATTCAAGAACTGGAAATTGCAGAAATGAAACCAGGATATTAATATATTTTATACAAAAAATGTACAATAACCTAAATGTTTTGATCAGAGTGAGACTTGAGCCAACAATTTTCGTTTGAGTAGGTACAGACCAATAGGCATGCATTTTATGAATGCTGCTTAAACATTGTAAGTAACGAAACGGCATATAAACAGCACACAGCATGGGATGGATGGATGAATACCAATTTCATAAGAGCGCAGCGCTTCTTTGCATCGAAATATAATAAAGCCGGGAGTTTGCAACTCTTTGACCTAAGAAGGTAGATCAGGCTCAAAAAAAGAGATATATTTTTTCACGTGCTAGCTCCCTGATTTCACACGGAAACTGTCATAGGAAATAAAAATATAATAATATGTTATTAGAACCGAAGTTAATTTCGTTGAATACATTCTAGAATCAGCCAGCACCACAGATCAATTTATGATAATCGTCGCGATGATGGAGCATGGCCCATAATACGCGAGTCCGACTCTCACTTGACAAGATTTCTCCAGTTATATTATGGTTAGGGGTAGGCCCTCACCCTTATTTGTGTTTTCAGGCAAGAAGCTAAAGAACATAGACATAACCGACGACAAAGCTCTAGAGGAATGGATGTCCACAATCAAAACTGAGAAACTAGCAGAAAGCGACAGGAAGCTACTCGATAATCTCAAAAGCAGGTATTACTTTCAAACTCGTATTGCCTGTAAACAATCTTTTAAACACATTCAGAACAGTTTCTATTGGCCAGCCTATGTTTTTAAGTAATGACATGGACATGAAAATGTCATGAAGTGGTCTTCGTTTATTAAGGTGGTGTAAGTACCTACCAGACATAGAAGTGGCCTAAAAAGTCGCATCGCGTCACCGGAACAGGCACTGGCACTTATTAATTAAATTGCTCTCAAATAATGAGATGTTTAAAAGTTATTGTTGAATTATTTGTTTTCAGAATAAAAAAGGAACGAGATGATAAGAGAAGATCACTGTCTCGCGATACACAGCGCGTGGCTGAGATGCAGAGGAAAATCAGGTTAAAATCAATTCTGTTCCTTCCGTTAGTGTCGATCCTAGAATTCCGTTCATGGTTAATTGTTAAATGTATCTACCCCTCAACTATGTGTTTACAAATGATAAGAACAGTAAGTCGTACTGTACAGTAGAGCTATTCGGACTTTTACAACATGTTTACGACTCGACTTTACGTTTTCTTTATTGCACATGCACGGACCGCGTTTTGTATGGAGGCACGAGAGTTCACAACGCCACCGATAGGGGCGCTTATCGCGATACAAAACTTGAGCTGTGCTGTGCAATACTGAAAACGAAATTCTTTAAATTTTATATTATTTTATTTAGGGTTATAAATGTTTTTTTTAGTACAAAATTAATAGAATAAATATTTTTCCTTAAGTTTTCAAAACAAATGCTTAGAACTATAATAATGCTACCGTTAGTCTGTGCCAGTGCGAGAGACAATTTACGGTTACGATCCATAAGTAACAAACATGTTGTTCGCGTTCTCGCGACTAGATTCTTGCTCGCCGAGATGCGGATGTTTGTTTGGCGATGCGACATAAAGATTAACATAGTGTTGTGCGCAGAGAGAGCGAGGCGGTGGCTCACGGCGCGCGCGCGGACTCGCGCTGGCGCGACCAGCGCCGCGACCGCCGCACGTCGCGCGACCGCAGGTCCAAGTCGCGCGACCGCAGGTCCAAATCGCGCGAACGCAGAACCAAGTCGCCCGACACGCGCCTCAAGAAACCTGAAATCAAGAAGATGCCCTTCATCGGTACGACCAATACTGTTTCCAGCTTCGAGGAAAAATGTACTATGCTTTGAATTACCTTTCGCACCCATCCTAGTCAAGTCTTTATTTAAAGTTCGAAGTGTTTCTTTCCAACTTCTTACGATGTGAAAGCTGATACTACGCGACTATGCATATGAGAGCTATATACTTGCAACTTGCTTTAATCAAATTCAAAGGTTTCACCCTGGGTCAGGATCGACTGACAAGAAAATTAAAGACGATGCTTATTATGTCCATCCGAAACGAAGCTTTGACTTCGCCAGACAATCCGTTTCTTCAATTTATAACCATCTTTAAGCGGAGTAGACTTAATGTAACGCATAATCAAAGACTGAAGAATCAGCTTTATCTGTCATTGCTTGCCACGGTCACAAGGCTTGTTGCCTGTTGCCCAGTTTTATACGCGTTTTAGTATATTTTTCCTCGTATAATTTTAAAGCTTGCTAACTAATACTACCTACGTTTGCTAGCGTTATTCCTTACTAAACATACGTGATAAGCTGTATGTCAGATTTAAATTGATTTAATGGCTCTGACAGAATTTGCATTAGAAATAAATATTGTTTATAAAGTTAGATCCTAGCTTTGCCAGCTGTATTATGCTATGATTACATTAATTACATTGCTAAGTAGTTTTACTTTCGAGCTTTTGTGACGTAGTTTTACTAGGTTGTTTCTAGCTAGTTGGACTGCTCATAGCGTCCGCTTCGTTTCAATAGAAACATTATTTACACGTATAACAGGAATATTGCTCTGTGAACCCGCTTTTATGATGCCTAAACTAATAGAGGTCACACATTTTTTTATGATTTAGCGGCGTTAAATTTTATGACCAGACTGAACATAAGGCTCACTTGTTAATAGCAGAATCTTCTAAGTAGTACCAATGAAAATATAATAGTACTATACTACCAAGTATGAGTGTTATGCAATAAAATCACAAGGGTGATTAGAGAGTCTGCCAGTTCTATGACATCGAGATCTAACGTATTGTATTCAATTGAAGAAGTTCTATAAAGTAAGAGCATGTCAACATGTTCAGATCGGTCTTAAAGTCTGGCGCGCCCCTACTGCTAACATAATAATACGATCACTTTCACCCGACGCGACGCAGCCATTGGGATACCCTACGACGGAATTCCAGGAGCCTACGATTATTAAGGTTCGTTTCTACCTCGACCGTGTCACAACAAATCATACCGGGATGGAATGACTGCAAATTTAAAGTCGCCATTTTTATTTTTTATTTCGTCACGTCAAATTATATCGGTCATGTTGAATTCAGTAATGCATTGGCGAGCGAAAATAAACCTGTATCCGTTTACTTAAAAGGTAGCCGAGAATATAGCACTAATCACATTTTTTTTTTTTTTTTTCTACAACTATGGAGAATGATGACTCTAGATTTGCTGAGCTAAGATCGGCCCCAACTATTAGTTCCAAGATTATCAGGCTTACGTTTAACCTTTACAATATATCTCTCAGGTAAGATGCCAGTATATAAGCAGCTAGCGAAGAGCGTGAAGTCGGAAGAGGTGAAGAAGGAAGAGGAGAAAAAGAAAGAAGAGGAGGGCAGCGCGGAGAAGAAGAAGGCTGAAGTGGACGCCGAGATTCAGAGAAAGGTGAACCAATTGTTCCATTTACAGTCGCACCGACATTTAAATCGATAGCTTTACTTAGTGGGTTCCGAAATATACTGCCGTGACGGACAGACGTAGTTGCACCAGGAAGGTAGCTGACTTACACAAAAGCGCTCCCGCACAGCGGGACTTGGGCACACCAGCGGCTACTAAGCCGCTACTGCGCGCTGACTGTGCTGAATGCTGTAGCTGTGAAGTGGATAACAGAAATGCTTATTGTTGTGGGGTGCGGTAGGATCGGGCTACGGCCTCTCAGCTCAGTTGGTAGGAGCTCTGCCTTCTGCGTCGTAGGTCGTTGGTTCGGTCCCCACCGAGAGCAAGTATTTGTGTGGTGAACACAGATGTTTGTTGTCTGTCTGTATTGTAAGTATGTATTACAAAAAAATGCATCTAAGTATTATACCAGCTATCATGCCTATTTCTGACGTGAAGCAGCATTGCTGTGTTTGAGTTTCAAGGGTGTGGGTGCCGGTGAAATTACTGGCAAGCGAGGCTGAACATCTGTATGCCTCAAGTTGATGGACGGAGGGCGGTTCATTGTAAGGCACATTCCGTGACGTGCGTGACCTACGAGGCAATGCCTTTGTTATAGGCGATGGTTACCATTTAACATCAGACGGGCCATATGCTTGTTCCATCAGCTAGTTTTTTTTACATCATAGCTGGCAGACGAGCATACGGACCACCTGTTGGAGAGCAGATAGTGTCGAGTGGATTGTCCACAATATTATGTGTTTATACAGCAGCTCGTTGTTTGTCTGCAGGTGGCGGAGTTCAAAGATAAAATAGCGCGCGCGCAGCACGAGCGCGACCAGCACCTCGACCAGCTGCAGGTGCCGCTGCCGCCGCCCGCTCTGCTGCAGCTGCCGCCGTCAGTACCCCCCCCCCCCTCCCCCCCTCCATGCATGATATCAGAACTTTATTCGTTCTTTATAATATAAAGTTCTGATATCATGCATGCTATTTCATCCGGATCTCATACTAAGTACCTTTCTCAATATCCAGTGATAATTTTTGAAACCTTTTGTCCTAACATTTCTACTTGGTCACTACTCAAAATGAAGTTATGCATGATAAAGTTTATTTGAACTAATAGTAGTTGTGAATATCCAGGCCTCCAACGCCGATGGCCGCCGGGACGCCGGCGCTCCCGAAGGACTTCCAGGAAGCCTTGGATATAATCTTCCCCACGGACCCCAAAGTCACCGAGAAACTCCACCAGGAGCTGTTCTCGGCCATGCAGCCCGGCCTCCTCGGCTGTCCGCCCTTCATGCAGCCGTTCAACCCGGCCCACCTGGGCCCGCTCGGGCTCATGCAGCCGCCCGGCATGATGGGCTTCGACCTGAACACCGGCCTCTTCCCGCAGCCGCAGCTGTACGACCAGCACGTCCCGCTGAACATGCCTTCTAAGCAACAACCGCACTTGAACTTCAATAAAAAAAATAGCCGTAATAACAGGAACGATAATAAACAGTACAAGGGTAATAACACTAGGAACAACAACCGGGCCGCTCCTACTCCCGCCAATAAACCAGCGGCTACGAAGGACAAGTCCGCTAACGGCGAGGCGGCCGCCAAGAAGAAGGAGGAATTGGACGATCTGGCGATGCTCGGTATTGATGCGTCTGATGTGGGCTCCGGTATGTAAATAGGTCAAACTTACGTTCTCGCTCCACGTTAGCTGTTATCGAATGTATACAGCGTTTATCGTCTCGTTTCTACTCTTTGAGAAAACAAAACGAAAAAGTCGTAATATTCGCAAGGAATTAGGAATTCTTCGTAATTTAATCAAGCACTAAAATTCGTTTATAAATAAGTGTCTTTGTTAATAAAGTTTTAACCGCCTTACTACCTTTACATAATATTGATAAGTACCTACGCGCTACATCCGAACAGCGGTATAATTTTGTTTTCCTCTACTGTACTAATATTACCTTTATATTATATTGATAAGTACCTACGCGCTACATCCGAACAGCGGTATAATTTTGTTTTCCTCTACTGTACTAATATTATTGTGCCTACATATGATAATTTTGTTGGTTATTATGTATATGACTTTGTAGAATGTTGTGTTTAGACCTCGATCACTACAATTTTTGGTTGGAATCAGACCAGCTGCTGCACCATTTTTAATGATTAATAAATAAATGGGTCCTAACTCCCTAGCTTTAGGGGTGTTCTCACTGACGCGGAGAGGTGGGGGACTACCAAGCAGGTTATTTCGTAAGCAAAAGCGTTTTTGCTTTTCTGTGATTTGAAACAATTTCGTCTAAACTCAAATAATCTGATTTGATTTCAGTGATCCTTAGTTTATTGTATAATTGAACTTTGAGTAAATATTGTCAGAATACGTAATTAATTGTAATAGTAATCTAGACCAAGGGAACTAAAGAGAGCAAAGGTTTGCGTGGAATATCTGTGAGGAGCAACAAAATAATATTTCGATTCAAGATTCAATAAGCGTTTATTCAATACGATACAAGAATCACTTTGAAACGTCTTAAAGCTAGGTGAGTCTAGGTCTAGTCTAGATGTTAACACCCGCGCGATGGTTACCTTCGCTTGCTTTCGTCCGCTCGGTTTCAACCTGGCATGGGAATTAATTTATAAGCCATAATGGTTAAGTGTAACATTCTATTATATTTTTGATAATGGTCAATTCGTGGCTTATGTATTTTTGTTCACCAAAATACGATAGGTATCAAGTAACAGTATTGAATCGGATTTTAAATGTTTGACACGTCTCTTTAAAATGGCCTTCTAATGAAGTCGTGAGATTTAGTAAAGCAACCTGTTATTGTTTATACAGTCTATTAAGAAGTTTAAAAGTAAAAGGTAAAATACCACGATTTTACCCCATTTTGAACAATGCGAAAATCGTTGCTACGGAGCGAAGCTGTAAAGGAACGCGTGTCCGAATAACAAATAAAGAATTTAAAGAGAAGGTACGATTAATGTTTGTTTAAACGCGTATTAGTGTATTCTGGCCCGAGTTATGAGTACTTACTTCATCTTGCTTGTGCTAAATGCTATAGGCAGCTGTGGGACCGTTAATTCGATCTAGGTACATTAAATTTAGTGGGAAGAGTCAGAGTCTATACTTAATTTTACTTTTAGACTTGTATTACCTATGTATTATATGTATGTACTCTGGGTTTGATATTAGTGATTTTGATAATAAATATCGTGGAACATTACATACGTTTTTCTTATTTATTCTTAGTTGTTATTTTAATATATTTCTTGTCTCAATCTCAGCTTGTTATCTGGTTCCTAATGATCTCTGTCCCTCAGAATAATTAAAAGTAGTGTAAGAAGTTTTACCCTTTGATTCCTTTGATTATATTAATGGTTTTAAACATTGCATTTTTCACCAAAACCATCATTACATTATTATTCCACGATTCATTTTATGAGAGTTGTTATCGAAGCGAACGTAGGTATCTAATTTGTTATGGACTGAAGAAACGTGACCTTACCTACCTACCTACCGCGATAACAGATATCATCTCACAAGGCACAAGTATACTCTGATGGAAAAACTAGGATCCCTGAGAAGTATGATGTAAGTAGGTAGTACTGTCTCAGTTGCGTAATAAATTAATTTTACAAAGTTTTAAAACCTTAGACCGATGTGATTAATATCCTCAGAACACGGAAAAGACTGCACGGCTTTTTTTCTACCACAAACATGGCCAAGAACCATTTTAGAGCTTTTTAAAATAGGTATATCTAGGTGCGAGACAGACAAACAGACGCACGCATCTAAGGTTTCATTAACCCCTCTCCAAGTCAAGGTTGCCTGGTAGAGATCGTTGTTAGCGATTATGCTGCCCATTGTATAACTGTGACTGTTTATTTTTAAGCTCAAACTGTATCCTACTTACCTATGTGTGTTATTGTAATCAATAAAGAATTTTGTATTTATAGGTATATCTCCACTAAGAAAATCATCATTAGAAAATACTCTTAGGTAGGTACAGTTATTGACTGCACTAGAAAGTATACACACGTACCTACATACAAAAATTTCAAGTTTTGTAGCTAACAAAAATGTGAACTGCTGCGACACTGCCATAAATGCGATTTGTGTTAGAATATATATTCTACCAACTGTACTTACATAACATGATGAAACCAGCACTTCTATCTACACTTTAGATAGAGACGCTGGTCTGTCAGATTCTAAAGCATACACACACATCACATCAATCGTCCAGTTACAAATATCGAAGTTATGCCACAGAATATCATTCTATCTCGTCTCGTACAGCAGTGTGCGAGTACCTATACTGCTTGTAATTGTTTTATGATTATTATCTCGATGTCTTTATCGCTGTTATGTATACTTGGAGCCAGTTACAGTGAGTAACACACACGCTCAGTCGGTAGCGAACAGCGGGAGCTGTAGACCTATTAGCGTCATACGAGCTCGAAGGTGAGTTACAGCGTGCATAATAGTGTTTATTGACAGTGTCAAGTAGGTCAATAGTTAGGTATAAAAAAGGTTTGAGAAGCAAAATCTGTGAGAAATTTAATAATAAATAAATATTTAATAAGTAAGTAGGTAAGTTAGGTACCTAAGTATTTATTTAACTTCAAAGTCTAAGGAAAGTGCAATGTGGATTGCAAATGCAAATATAGGTAATGCACCTACATATTTTTGTTTATTTTTATTATAGGCTAAATTCAAAATTTGTTAGTAAAAACGACGAAAAGATGATTTTCAATAAATATCGGTAATGTCTTCCCTCTTAATAAATTAAAACTTGGTTACCAAACCAACTTAGAAGGGATTAGTCAGAGGCATGCCCAAACATGTAAGCCTCGAGCAAACATCACAGATTACAGATGGACCACTAGTTACCTTGGCTACTTTTCAGTTTTTCAGGCCGTCGCGGCGTATTTAGCGGGTCTGAAGATAACCGTTAGGGCAATATTACATCCGCTATTGGCCATATTTGCAATAGTAACGGCTCAGTTCAAACTCGCCAACCTACACCGGCCGAGCTGTATCACACTTTTGCTTCACTGCAGTTTTGTGTCTCTATCTTTTGAACCCAGTTCTCGATTCCAGGTTAAAGCATGTCAGCAGACAAAGTATTCCATTCCCGATCTGAGGGCATCCCCTCGGAGGGAGTGAAGGACCAGTACGCGGACGGCAAAGCAGCTCGCGCCTGGAACAAGTTCATTGGAGACAGCAACCAGAGGACACAGAACTACAAGGACTTCCTCATTGGTTTGCTGAAAAAGCATGGCTGCAAGAAAGTACTCGACACCGCGTGTGGCACTGGGTAAGGAAACACTGGTAATGTTTATTATCATGCTTATGATTTTGCATCCCATCTATTCGAAAAGAAGCCCTTTGTTCCCTAATAAGTGCGCGCAAAGCAGGCTTCTCCGGCGCACTTAATAACAGTGAGTGGTCCCAAATCAAAATACCTAACTGGTTTATATTTGCTGTCTGTTTTCCAAGATTTTAAATCTAATCAAGTTCTACCTGGCAACTTTAGCGTATAAAATGCCTTACTTACCAAGGTTCCTTTATTACCTACTGCATCCTGCTGGCTGGTATGATATGTTCAAATCAAAATCAAATAATTTTATTTCACGAAAACGAGCTACAAAACAATATCTTATAAGTATAATCTATCCTATTCTAGGGAAATGTTGAAAACCATATCATACCAATCAGCCATTATTACCTTTACCTACTACGTTGAAGGCTTTGATATAAATGTGTATCTTTTGTATTTCCAGGATCGACTCCATGATGCTGGTGGATGAGGGGTTCGACCTGGTATCCGTGGACGCTTCAGATAAGATGTTGAAGCACGCCCTCAAGGCACGCTGGGAGAAGAGAAAAGATCCCAAATATGATAAATGGGGCAAGTATTTTAAATAACAAATAAATAAACACAGTATTTAGTTATGTACAATGTACACCTTCCTGCTGACCCGATTTGGGTATCAAAAACCATCTAACCTTCTGACATTTTCTCATGCCAAGATGCTAGATTTTCTCAAACAAAGCTAAAAGCCGAAGCATCACTCTTACAAATGTATGCCTTGCCTTGCCTAGTCTGCCTAGATACCTATGCTAATAGTAGTTGTCTCTGTTTCCGTGGCAGTGATCGAGGAGTCGAACTGGGAGAGCCTGCCGCGAGACATCAGCTCGTTCCAGGCGGAGGGAGGCGCTCAGTTCGACGCCGTCATCTGCCTCGGGAACTCGTTCGCGCATCTCCTGGACGAGTACGGGGATCAAAGGGTACAGAAGATGTGCTTAGAAAATTTTGCAAAGTGCTTGAAGCCCGGCGGCCTGCTGTTCATCGACCACAGGAACTACGATGCTATGATCGACAGCGGCGCCACGCCCGGACATTCTATTTACTATAATGTGAGTAGGTACCTACTAGCTCCCAAGAGGCGCGGGAGACGGGGCTAGTTAGAGGCACATCTCCGTTAGCGCCGTATCAACATCATCAGCCAGAAGAAGTCCACTACTGGACATAGAATCGTACTTCTTGGAAATCTATATAAGGAAGGCGTATAAGGCGCTGATAAATATTAGCGCATTTAAATATTGGTTCGTAGTTGCCTAGGCAGATAGGCTAACTAGGTACCTACCCTGTTATTGACCACGAAACCGGATTTCATCAGTTTTATGTTCACCTAAATATAAACAAAGATAAACAACCTATATATTTGTATAATCACGACTGAACAACTTACTTACTTAAGTTACTCATTTATGTAATCAGAATTCACTGGGCTAAGATAACTTTTTGTTTTGTTATGATAAATATTATGAAGTCATCTGAAAAGGTTAGAAGTTACGACACGATCTATGCACTGTTTTGATCGAATAATGTGGGGATGCGCTGGGGTCAACAATTTATAAGGACTCAGTGCTCTATTAAAACTAGGAACTGAGCTATAGACCTCGCGAGCACACAATATAAGATAACAATTTACTGCATTTTGAAGAGCTATTCTGCTCATCATCCTGAAGATATCAATTCCCAAAGATCCAATTTTTTGTTAGACCTATGTACTTTAAATTATTAGCTTTCAAATAAAAACAGAACCTTCACAATCAAACCCCATTATGGTGGAGATAAGTATCCATCAGTAGCCCTGTCACAGATTAATAAAGTTACTACGGCCCTGTTTTTAGAGGAAGTGCCCTCCAGTTAAAATCCTCGACGATCAAAATAAGTCTCTATACTCATGTAGCCCATACTTACTAACAAGTTTCGTCCAAATCGGTTGAAAAATGCGATAACAGACAAAAACACTTTTGGCCAGTCTCGAAACTGAGACGCTTCGCTAGCTCGGTCAATTAAACGTTTCACCTATGTAATATATGTTTGGCAATTAGCAGTCATTAGTAGGTAAGTATGCAAAGACCTACTAAGTTATTCTTAGTAGCTTTAAACCACAGAACGGAAAAAAACGTGTTGAAACCCCTGGGTCCCAATCTTGCCTAGCCCTGCAGATCATGAAAACAATTGCCTCGCTGGCTGTGGCTGTGGCAATCAAATTCACTACCTAGAGGTCGTCAAGTCATAATCAATTGGTCTGGTTTCAGTGTAAATACCCGGTTGATATCAAGACTTCAGTGCTCGTGGTACAGGGGAAGCCAGAGTTGATTGCATTAGACTATGTAATAGATACTACGGCCGACGGAGATATCAATGAGACAAGGTAAGGAAAATACTTTATATTGTTTAGTTTAAAAAATATTTTAAAGCAATATACAAAATATATATAGGTAAGATAATATTATGAAGAGGAAAGACTTGTATTTTGAGACGAATTAACTCAAAAACTACAGGACCGATGTCACACCGGTACACCATAATTTCACTACTAAAATGCTACATTATCCTTGTGTAACATAAAAATTGATCTACATTTATTACTAGCGACCCGCCCCGGCTTCGCACGGGTGTAATTTAGAAAAAAAAGCGGCCAAGTGCGAGTCGGACTCGCCCATGAAGGGTTCCGTAGCAACAAGTAACATAATATAAAAGCTCCTGTAGTTCGTCGTTATATACTCGTACTATCAAGAAAAACTGGAAGTCAGGTAGCTTTTGCCCCGCAGTAGGACAAATATGCTAGGGAAAAAACATGGTGTTTCAAATCAATATGTGGCATCGCTGGCCTACGCGCCAACTTGTAATGTGCCAGTGGTCTTAAACCTAGCCGGCTTGCTACTATGTAGGTATAATAACTTATTAAACTTGTTTTCCAGCGAGTTTCGCCTCTGCTACTATCCCCACAAGCTGGACAAGTTCACCCAGATGCTGGACGAGGCGTTCTCGCGGTGCGCCACCCACTGCATCTACGGCGACTTCAAGCCGCTGCGCCAGGTGCCCGTGCCAGGGTTCTACATCCACGTCATGCAGAAAGCGATCTAGATCAACTAAGCTTTTTTTACTGCTTAGCGTCTAATAAAATGGCACAGAATACCCCAATTTGCCTATAATGCTTCTACGTATCCAGGAATCTCCGCAACGTGAGCATCGCATCAAACGGTTTGATACGATTGCGTCCAATGCGGACAAGTGAACGCTTGGCTTTACTAGGTACGTTCAATTATAATAAAAGATAGTCTAGATTCCCCTGGAGAACTATTTTTAGATTCAATGAAATCAGAAGGATCACTCTGGAACGCCACAGATGCTGAGACATTGCGCTTTCACGCTACATCGGACCGGGGCAAGCACGGCCCCAATAAAAAAGTCAATTGAATTTAAACCCTGTTTGTACAATACTGAATTGAAATTTTCGTGGTTTCAACTGTAATTCCTGATTGTAGAGGCTATATGAATTTGAATGTGCTTTTCAAGCCATGGCAGGACCATGCTGGAGCCTAATTCTCGGGCCGACCGAGATTTTCAATGTCCCTTAAATACACATTGGCATTGCACAACCCCACACTTTTTCTACGTTTTCCGTATACCTATCGTAGCTGTCGAGGCTTCTACGATGAGGTCGTCGATGAATTACTCAAAGAAATCATCCATTTTCTTCGAAAAGCAATAAAATAAAATTGCAAAATGATCGAGATCGGCCCGAGAATTAGGCTCTTGGCAACAGGATGCAAAAGTTCAATATTAATTAAAACAGAAATATAGTTTTTCTCAAGGAAACATTCCTAGTTTTCCCAATTATTGTCAAAATAAGTGCACAAGCACAATACCAGAAATCTCAGAATTAACTCTAAATACTTGTTATTGTTATTATGTCAAAAAGAGATGAGGAACTGTAAAATATAATATTAATTGTGTTATGTACTAGAAGAGTTATGGAATAAAGTTTATTTTACAAGTCACACGATTTGTTTGCAAATTACCTAAGTTAAGTTGTATATTTTTGTGGTTATTAACGGCAGTTTTGAGCAAGGTAGAAGGTAAAAAGCACCTCACAATAAAATGAGATAAATTTGATGAAAAGAATAATTTATTTTTTTGAAATTATAATTTATAACATTCACAGAGATACCTTTGAAATGGAAATTATAATTATAACATTGAAAGATTAACTTATAAACCAACCCTTAATGGTAAGAATTACATCTAAATTAATTGCTATGGTGTTTATGAGCCCACAATGATGTTGTTGATAGGAATGTGTATCAGCTTTACAAAGAATCCAATGAAGCCCATGATGCAGAATCCGATTGCTGTAGCAATGGCAATCTTTTGAAATTCTGAAACAAGGTAAATATGAGAATATCTGTTGCACTAACAATAATCATTTCATAAGAGTTTCAATGCTTGATATAATGGTGCAGACAGCACAGGAGATATTCAAGGCTGCGCGGGCATGCGGGTGAGCGCCCACACCCATAGCTGCCTTACTTGACATGTCTCCAGCTGGAGAAAAGCATTTTCATTGATGTTTGATCTACTATCTATTATTGAATCCAATAAGCAACTCTTATGTCTGCATTGTCAGTTGAGCAGGACAGCTCGGTTGGTAGCAGCTTTGTCTTCTGAACTATTAGCATTAGTTATGATTGTATTAGGTACTAACCACACATCATTATCAATCTATATCAGTCCACTGCAAGACGCAGGCCTCTTCCAAGACTGATCCTAGTCTCCAGCTCACCATGCATCATCATCTTCCTACCTCTATCCCACTCACCACACAGAAACTTGTAGAATTAGCTATGGTGAATGACAAAAACTGGGCCATTTTACACCTAAAGAGACCAGTACACAACCTAAGCAGTAAAGTTAGTAAACTTATGTAGGAATCTTATAGCTAATATGTAATACTTTAGGCCTGCGCACACCTAGGCCAGTGGCGTTGGCGATCAGTGAAATACTGTTAAATTTGTCAGTGTTTCACTGATCGCTACCGCCAGCAAACTAGGTGTATGCAGGCCTTTAATCAGAAAGTTACAAACGGATGAAAGATTTAAATTGAAAACTGTCAAGAAATCAAAACTTGTGCTTTGATCTTATTAGCAGCTTGTTTAAAAACATGGGCAAAGTGAAAGCCAGTTTGAAATGACCTTTTAGTTTAACCCTTTCCCGCCTTACGGTACTTAGAAGTGCTTCCACATTTTTCGTCTAATAACTTTTAAACGAAAACACTTTACGATAACTACAACTGACGATCCTGTAGAGTACCGTTCCCGTAAGCCAATCACAACGCGTCATTTGAATTACCGCTTGATTTTGCCGAATAATTTGAAGAGCAAGGTACAACCTGTCGAACATTTTTTCACTTCGCTGTGCAGTGTAATTAGAAATGTTTTTTATATAGAATATCATAGGTAAGTGCTATTTTTTTTACAATTTACGTTCCTTATATCTTTGACTACATTTCTAAAAGCTGGTATAATGTATTAGTACTTTATTTTATTTGAATATTTGATAAAAACTGATGTGGACTAAGAAGTACCGTCAGGTGATTGTAGTCTCAAAAATCATATGTTTTTATGATACACATACACAATAAAGTGGGTAATTTTTATCATAAATGAATGTTTTATTTTAATTTTTATTATTGTTCTGATCCATTTTCTTACTGTTTCAGTCATTGAGATGAACATTACAAACAATAGTGCTCTGATTGATGCCCTGTTACTAGAAGAGCTGAAGAGACTGCGACGAAGATTCTGATCCAGGTGTATCCGATGATGAAGTGGAAAATCTTCAACTACCCTCACCAAGAGGCTTCGATGAGGTTTTCGAAAGAGCTCCAGACAGTGTTATTGTCAAAATCCCGCCTTTGTCACCTTCAAATGAAGATATAATGGAGTGCCCTATGAATCAAGTACCCACATCTCCAATACCTGGATCTAGTGTTCAGACTGATCTACCATCTGCAAATACGTCTTCGCACCGAACTAACCAGCGATTACCCGAATCAAACCGTAAATGGAAAAAGAGGGACCTAGATACAATTTTACCGAAATACATTCCAGATACTGAAGTAGTAGAAGACGGTTTTGCTCACTGTACCACACCGACTGCTATATTTTTAGTATTGATTGGAGTTATTATTGACAATATTGTATACCAAAGTGAACATTATGCTACTTAGAAAGGCAAGGTATTGAACCTGAAAAAGAAGGAATTCCCAACATTTATAGGTATGATTTTTTTATGGGTTACAAACTCGTCCGGGATGGACACTTATGCACCTGATCTCAACAATGCACTTATTTGTAAAACAATGCCAAGAGACAGTTGCTATTATTTTATCATATTCATATGTCATTCATGGACTTACTCGTATACGTATAATGGAACAGACTACCGTAAAAGATTTTCGATGCTCTGTTACTGAAGGCTTGATGACATGAAAGATGCTAGTCAGAAAAGGAAGACTTCTACTGATAAAACTGTGAAAGGCGGCCCTTCCGAAAGGCGCAATTCTGACTATTTCACTGTAAAAGACGTACGCTAAGGTAACAGAGGCATCCATTGGCCTAACTTCGTAGAGAACAGGGGAAGGTGTGAGGTTTGTAGTTTGAAGAAGATTCAGTCGAAACCTCATAGTAAATGTTCGCATTGCAGCGTGTTTTTGTGAGTAAATGAAAAGTAAAATTGTTTTGTTGAATACCACGAGGTGAATCTGTAATTAAAAACCTGTTAATTTAATTATTAATAAGTCATGATTGGATCTCATTACTGTTGTTGTTTCAATCAAAGTTCCTAACATTGTGATAACACGAAGTTCCTGACGGTACTTTAAAGTCTAGGTCTCGGAAATAGTACTTCTAGGTATAATAAAAATCTAAAAAAAATCTGTGCGTTTCCTTTTACCTACCTTAGTATAATAATAAAGTTAAAAAGCGGAAATTCGTTCAAAAACACTACCCCGGCGGGAAAGGGTTAAGACATTAATTTAGATAGGTTGGCACCATAATTATAATATTGAACTATATAATTGTGGAGGTCTATAATTAGCTAACACTGCATAGAGGTAGGCAGGCATCTTATGATTTGAAGTTACCTGCGTTATTGTACACAATTACCTTTTCTGTCTGGTTTGGTGCATCTTCTGACCAATCTGATGGAGTCCTTGGCGAACTGCTTGCCAGGCTCGACGAATTTAACGATTTGATCCATTCCTCTGGAACTAAGACAAGAGAGAGTTATTGCTATTCTTTGTCGTTTCTTTCACTATAATGTAGTTTGTTAGAACCAAGATTTTTATAAAACGGCACAGGAACCTAATACATTATGTACGTTCATAACTTTCTAGATACTTCAGAATAAAGCGCTAGTGAACTCACAATAACTGTTCAACGATTTATTTAGAACGCAAGCAGCAAAAGCATGTAAAACTAAAAGAAGTTCAATCAAAAACTGACACAAAAATTAACAATTTGACAAAACGTCAGGCCACGTCTTGAAAATCATGGCACGTCATCGAATGACGTTCGGAAATATCTATTCAAATTCGGAATGGGCTAGAATTCGGATAAATCATGTTTTCATTTCAACGAGTTTAATTTATTATAGTTTTTTTTTATTGTGTTCAAGTCATTTGAAAAAAAACCATAATACAAGTAAAAGATAAACCTGGGTTCTAACATGAGGGTGTTATTAATAATCCTGGCGCAACGCTGGAGTAGTTAAATCGTGTTTTGTCACATTTGTTCGAGTTGACAATGCATGTCAATGCAAGAGACAAAACACGGATTAACTATAATCGGATTTTTAATTAGACGATACCGACTGACATTAGCTAATGTCACTTTGTAAAATAATGTTGCCATATTTAAAGTAATAGTGCTGCGTTCAGTTCTCGTTCAATCAGATGAATGAACAATTAGTGAATAGTTAATCATTTCAAACTTTATAATAATATTGAAATTTGTATAAAAAAATGTATAAAAGTGCTCTGATGTAAGTTACTTGTAGTATGTAACTACAATCAGTTTTATGTCGGTTTATTACAAAGCGCGGCGTGGCGACTAGTGCCAACACCGATGAACGCCACGCGCGTCGGTCATCATTTTGTTTGTAATTGGGCTTCTAACCTCTGGTCTGATAGCACGAATGTTTTTCTGCGCTCACGCTGTTAAGTTATTGTTTTTGTAAAGTTTTTCATTACGTTGTGATTGTGGGTAATGGTTGTGTATTTTGTTGCTATATTGTTTCGCGCGAACGATATGGATCCTCAACCAAGCACGTCAAGTCAAGTTCGGCACACTAACTATTCATTATAAAAACGAGGCAATTTCATTCGTTCAGGAGTTTTTTCAATCATTCACTTTGTCACAACACTATTTTTATTTCATCAAAAACTGACAACACAGTAAACGTCAGCTTAAAAATCAGACTCTAATCCAACGCTACGCTAGGATTAATAATAAGACCCTTAATTTTACTTCGTTTTACTACAGTGACTGACACAAATAAGTTTTAATGTTATGCCATTAGACAGCGTCAGTTGCCAAAATGACATTTCTACTATTTCTCGTCGTGTTGGTCATTGGTCATCACATGCTAATCCTAGTAGTCTGTGGTCATCACTGGTCATCACCATCAGTCCGCCATCCATCCGCCATCCATGTTCTACATACATACCTACGTTGTGTTGCTCTCGTTGGTCAAAAAAATATCTATGTACAAGTAAACGAAGTAAAAAAAAATAAAAATAACAATTTATGACGAATATTTTATTGATGTTGTATTTAGACAATCCATCCGCCCCAGCTTCGCACGGGTCAAAAAATATGCAGTCATTGTTTTTTTAACCGATTTTTTTAATTGACATATGAACAGACTTATGAACATAATTATCTGTCATACCTACATAATTTCTGCAAAACTTGTGACGGAAGCTCTCAAAGCAGTATTTTTTTCCGTTTTTGCAACATTTTGCATTGACACTCTGTTCCTATTAGTCCTATCCTAGCGTAATGTTATTTACCATTAATACTTATAGCCTTCTTCGATAAATTAAATGGACTATCCAACATTTTTCAATTCGGACCAGCAGTTCCCGAAGTTAGCGCGTTCAATTAACCAAACAAAGAATCAAACTCTTCAGTTTTATAATAATATTTATATAGTAGGTACTAGCAGCGAAGGCCGGCGTTGCCCGGGTATTCCAGAATGTTATCATGTTATGAACATTCGTTTATGAGCATATTTTCTAGAACTTTCTGGCCAAGTCTAGAGAATTGGCAAAAAATTTTATAATGTCCCAATAGTTAAGAACCGAGCGGGATTTGAACCTGCAACCTTCCCCTTGGTACGGGACTGCGCTGACCGCTGCACATATTTGAGCATTCTAGAGCGTTTAAGAGCTTTCTATTCTCGTCAAAGTCGAGAATTTTCCCTCACTGTAATCATCTAAGATAGATTTTTATATAGAACTTTCATCATTTCACACTTGGTTCGAAAGAATCAGTGACACGATAAGAAGAAGAAGTACCTAGTTTTTTAACTTTACTTGCCTTTGCTTGGATAGGATACAAATATTTACAAAAAAAAACAAAAATGATATAAAATTATATTATTTCCATTTCCACTATTTTATTATCCGGATCTATCATTTAAGCCAAGAAAGAACTACCTACTGTATACTTATTTAGTTTTGATTGGAGGGTCCGTTAAAACTGATGCATAAATCAGTAAATAGCCTTAACTTCTGCACCGTAGGCCGTGGGTTCGATCCCCACCGAAAACGAATATTTGTGTGGTGACTGGTGAACAATGCAAACAGACGATGTTGGATATTATTTTCTAATTCCTCCAAGGAATTAGAAAATAGAAATTATAGATGTTTCTATAATTTTTATAAATCGATTTATAATCGTTTTTTTATGTAACCCTACCAAAAGAAATAGAACGAACGTCAAGTACCTAAGTATACTTTAACAAAGAAGTTATAAGCTTGTTGCGCCCACGTGGACATTGTAGACCCCAATGGCTTGTCTACGCGTCCTATACCTAATATGTGTAAGCGCGCAATCATGCTTATCTTGGCTATAATATATACCTAGTAGTAAATCTTGGTGCAACACCGTGTAGATCGTGATGCAAGGGCAGCCGCACCCGCAGCCACCGCAGCAGCCTCCTCAAGTCCTCAGCAACCACCTCCGCAATAAATATACTTTTAGTTTCAATATGTACATTCGTTGGTTTGTGTGGGTACCTACTCACACTGTTCACAGTAGGTGTAGGTATCATATTATGTATATAATGTAGTTATACGACGATCAGTTGGGAGTCATAGGTTTTGCGTTATTTCAATATGTGCAGTGCGTGTGTTATCGCCAGGGGTTTATAACCTCGACGATGTAACAGTTAAAACGCACTTTCGAAATTCAAATCGATTATATTTTAGAAGACACAGACAACGGTCAAAATACAACTGACTTTATGCATGACTTAAGGGCCTACATCAGGTGAAACCGAAAATGTAAAGTAGCATTTTTTTTCGTTGTATGGACGAATCCATTTAATTTTTTTGTAAAATATAACAATTAAATGGTGTAAAAAAATTATGTTCCGGCTAGAAATTCTCTTAAACTCACTGGGTTCGATAAAATTGAACGCAAAGTTTGCCAAAAACTCTCAATTTTTTTTGGATTTGAAATGGTTTTTTTCCGTTGCTGTTAGAGCCATTGCAATGAAAGTTTTGTTCCCGTATACCTAAATAAATACGTAAAAACCCTATGTTATTGCACTTTTCTTAGTTGCCGTAGTTTTTATAAAAAAATAAAATTTTCAAAAATATATATAGGTAGGATTTCCTAGATACTTTTCAGTACAGCCCGCGCGGCCGACGAGGAGAGGTCCATGTCAAATTTCGCGACATGACATTTCATCTCTGACTACGTAAAATATACCCTAGATTAAATCATAACTACTACTGGTACTATAAATTTGCCACAGTGTAACATAAAACAAATTGTCACAGTATAACGAAATGACATAATACCATCTTCATCATACATTATGATCGATAACCTGTATTCACATCATCATCAGCCTGTAGAAGTATATATTTTATGTAGCTTATAACTTATCTAGTACATTCTAGGGCACGTTCCTATCGTGCGTGACCAGCGAAGCGCAATGCTTTTGTTAAATACCTCCATTTTTGTAGTTGCATAAGTAGCTATCTTCCTATCTACCCAGTGCTTTCCGTCATCATCATCAGTAAGTAGAAGTCCACTGCTAGATATAGACCTCCTTTATACATTTCCATGAAAAAACAATTTGCCGATTTCCCACGATCTTTAGAATGTCATCGGTCCATTAGGTGGAGGGGCGCTCTGGTTGCTTAGCACCGGTTATATTGTCGTAGCGACCCGCTTTTTGATTCTAAAGGCGTGTGTTCAAACCCCGTCATGCACAAATTAGTTTATCTGCCAAAAAACCTATGTGCACTATGTCAGTACACTCTAACGGTGAAGGAAAACAATAAATGAAACCAACGTGAAGTAGCAAAACTTTTGAGGCACATTCATAATCCACCACACCAGCTTTAATTTTCTATTGACATGACAAGAAGAAGACTCAAAAACTAGTAGCCGATTTTAGGCCTTTATAAAAATAGTGTCGATTTTGCAAAGAGTTTGGGAGCCCATTACAATGAAAAGGAAGTATAGTATATATATATATTATGGACAATCTACACTACACTATCTAGCCCTAAACTAAGCAGAGTTAGTATTATGGGAACCAGATAGCTGATGTAATACTTAAATACATTTTGTTTGTAAATACATACTTGGAAAACAATATAACATCCAGATGGAGAACAAATATCTATGATCACCACACAAATATTTGTTCTCGGTGGGGATCGAACCCACGACCTATGGCGCAGAAGGCAGAGCTACTAATAAATGAGCTGAGAGCCCAGTCATAACAATAATATCATGGGTTTTGAGTATTTTTGATTGCCGTCTTTTAAATCTGGAGGTGTCTGTAATGTCCCGAATTCTGGAACTTTCTGTCAAAGGCTTCATGCACGGTGCGCTCAAATACCCAAATACCAAAATACATGTGCCTATTTCTATACACGCAGCAAGGAGTTTCCCAAGATTTTGCGTTTGACAGAACTTTGAAGAGTCAGTTGGGGTTGTCGAAACTCTTTGGTATACCTAATATTT
Source organism: Thera britannica (assembly GCA_939531255.2). Taxonomy (NCBI): domain Eukaryota; kingdom Metazoa; phylum Arthropoda; class Insecta; order Lepidoptera; family Geometridae; genus Thera; species Thera britannica. The sequence goes on along the minus strand of OW618040.2, from coordinate 13,550,351 downwards.
TTAAATGCCGATAAAATACAATAATATAAGTCGAATAGACAGTGTTATTTCACAATGCTTCACTGATCTCCACCGCAATGAGCACCGAAGGCCTAAATGAGTGCAAAGCTTAAAGCCACCCATAAATAATTTCCATTTCAATTCATTTATGAATTGAAATGAAAATTATCTATGCATGTAATGTATTGTATTATGTATATCAGTTATCTAGCACCCATAACACAAGCTTTGCTTAGCTTGGGGCTAGATCATGTTGTGTGAATTGTCCAGCATTATTATTATTATTATTATTATTTATTTCCATAGGCATGAATTCTATGCACTAAGTTATACTTACTAGATTTACATACAGATCTGGAAGTATAACCTTTTAGATAAAAGAAAAAATTACTAAATTGGATCATAAAATTAAATGACGAAGGTATGCAGTAACAAACAATAAAACAAAACGGCTAAGCCGATTTTGATGAAATATTACTTTTCAGAAAAAAAAAGATTAAAAGGGAGAAGACGAAAGAGAAGAAAAAAGATAAGAATGTTATTGTACAAAAAAATTGCCCCCCTTGCCCCCCAGGACCCCCCCTTTTGTGAGTGCTACCGGATGCCGTCGAGATAGGGGGTTTTCGATTGGGGTTTCGTATAGAGGGTTTCTTCCTGAATTGAAAAAACAAAAAAAACACCCCCCTCTTGCCCCTTTTTTCACCCTCCCCTTTCGTATCTTCCAAGCGGAGTGACTTGCAAGACTTTTTTTTTTGGGGTCGTGTAGGGAAGGTGAGATTATTTTGAAAGCAAAATAAATTTTGCCCCCCTCCCCCCTCTAGACCCCTTTATTATTTTTGACCCTTATTTTCGAGTGGAGCATTGCGGCGAGCGAAGCGAGCCGCCATGCAACCATGGGGAACAGTGCGGCGAGCAAAGCGAGCCTGCTGTGACCCCCCCCCCCCCCCTAAGCCCCCCAGAACCCCCTCCTCCTGAACCCGGGGGGAGGGTCGCGGCGAGCGAAGCGAGCCGTGCTGTGACCCCCCCCTCAAGCCCCCAGAACCCCCTCCTCCTGAACCCGGGGGGAACGTTGCGGCGAGCGAAGCGAGCCGCCACGCGACCACGCCCACCCTACTGAAATTTAGGGAAATTTAGAACCCCCTCCTACTGAAATTTAGGGTGTCTTAGGGGTGTGAAAAAATGTTCACTAGACTGACAGTTCAAAATTCAAAATGGCGGCTGTGCCACTTCCGGTTTTGCAAAAATCGTCCGATTAAGGTCGTTCAAACGGTTCATTCGACTGAGGACTATGATTGGAGATTGAATTTTAGGTTGTTTAAGGTGTTTGATTGGATCTTCACTTGGTTTAGGGTTCCACCCCTGTGGGAACGGAACGGTAGTCAACGTTTGGGTTCCTTCCAGCGGTTTCGACCCGTTAAGGGTTTTGGCTTGACGTACAATTTAGGGTTCCGTATAAGGTTTTGATTGGGGTTTTACTACATTGAGCAATTTGATTAAGTGTTCGACTTTTAGGGTTCCTTAGGACTTTGATTGGAGTTTCAACTACACTTAGGAGCTTGATAATGTTAACATTTTTAGGGTTCCTTAGGACTTTGATTGGGGTTTTACTACATTGAGGAACTTGATAAAATAAACAACTTTTAGGGTTCCTTAGGCCTTTAATTGGAATTTTACTTCACTTAGGACCTTGATTATGTAAACAATTTTAGGGTTCTTTAGGACTTTGATTGGGGTTTTACTACACCGAGGAACTTGATTCACTGATCGACTTTTAGGGTTACTTAGGACTTTCTTTACTACTTTTTGGGGTTTTACAAGTGCAAGTGTAATGTAAAACTGGGAGTAGCACACCGACACGCGAGCTGCTTGCAGCTCGCGCACACGAAAAAACTAGTTAAGGGGCTGACGTATGGAAAATTTTCATACAAACGGAATACCAAAATGATTTCTAATTTAGACAGATTTACACTATATTATTGTAATAATTGTATTTGCATAGTATTTATCTAGGTTCCTCAACAGTTTTTATTTCAAATTACTTACCTAAAATGAAATAAACACCAATCGCATTTTGCACATTTTTATGCTAAACTTATCAAGTTTTCTACCTATTGGTTTCGTTCTAAAAACAACAATATCTTACGTGTTTTTTGTTAAGGAACCTAGTTTATATTGTCTAGTTACAGAATAACAATACTATGTAAAGAATACAAAAAGTTTTCAGTCATCATTTTTGGTATTACGGAACACGATCAAATTCATGGCATTTTCGAACGGCTACTATTGCTATCGCGCACGCACGGTGCGGGTGGCGGGGTGCAGGGGGAGGAAACGCTTGAAGCACACGGGACACTTCGGTTGTGTGTGTGAATCGCTCGGACTTCGGACTAGTTAAATACCTACACTGGCATAAAACATAATGCTTAGATATTTGATAATTGTTAGTTTAGGAAGGGTACTAAGTGAAGATGGGAAATACTAAGTACCTAGGTAGGTTGTAGGTTGGGTAAACGAAATTAAGGTGCAGCACTAGGTCAAAAAGTCTGCCGAAATTTCGAAAAAAGCCAACATTTCGACTAAAACAAATTATGAACCATTAATTTCTATACAGGGTGGAATTTTGTAATGCCACCTGGAGGGAAAGTACTCTTAATACTGCAGATAGAAAATTTTACTCAAAGGAAACATTCCTTTATTTTTGGATAGAAAGCAATTTCTAAAATTAAAAATAAAATAATTTTTAAATTAATTTTTTTTTTTGAAAGGAATAAATTTATTCTTTTAAAGAAATGAATTCGTTAAAAGAATAAATTTGTGTATCCAAGAGAATGGAGCCCATTTCAAGCAACTAATTTCAAGTAACTAGTTAGTTATCCATTTTTTGTAAATAATTAAATTAATTTAAGATTTCCTGGTTTTTCTTTCATTTAATTTATCATGTTTGTTAGAGAGATTTCATCCTTATAATTGACTAACGATCGATGCAATAAAAGTACAAGGTATAATTTTTCTGATTTTAGCCGGTTCAATTCCCGGGTGTGAGAGAATTTTCGAAAAACTTTGAATGCAGTTTGCTTTCTATTCAAAAATAAAGGAATGTTTCCTGTGAGTAAAATTTTCTATCTGGAGTATTAAGAGTACTTTCCCTCCAGGTGGCATTACAAAATTCCATCCTGTATATGAAGTATTGATAAAAGGTCTAAGAAAAATTACAACAAATTATTTTTTTTCTTTATTTATTTGTAGTTCAAAAAACTGCTACCACTCAACGTCCGGTGGAAATATTGATAAAAGGACTGAGAAATACTTGAACAAAATAGTTTTTTTTTATATAACTGGAGCTCAATAAACAGAGTACCGCTCAACGTCTGGTGGAAATATTGATAAAAAGACTTGGAAAAATTTCAGCAAAATATTTTTTTTCTTTATTTATCTGGATCTCAAAAAACCGACTACCGCTCAACGTCAGGTGGAAAGATTGATGAAAGGACTAAGAAAAATTGGCACAAAATATTTTTAGTCTTTATTTATCTGGGGCTTAAAAAAACTGCTACCACTCAACGTCAGGTGGAAATATTGATAAAAAGACTTGGAAAAATTTCAGCAAAATATTTTTTTTCTTTATTTATCTGAATCTCAAACAACCGACTACCGCTCAACGTCAGGTTATAATATTGAAAAAAGGACTAAGAAAAATGGCTACAAACTATTTTTATTCTATATTTATCTGGGGCTTAAAAAAACTGATACCACTCAACGTCAGGTAGAAATATTGATAAAAAGACTTGTAAAAATTTGAACAACATATTTCTGTTTTATTTTTCTGGAGCTCAAGAAATAAACTACAGCTCAACGTCAGGTGGAAATATTGATAAAACGACTAAGAAATTAAAAAAAAAACTTTATTTATTTGGAGCTCAAAAAACTGCTACCACTCAACGTCCGGTGGAAATATTGATAAAAAGACTGAGAAATACTTTAACAAAATAGTTTTTCTTTATATAACTGGAGCTCAATAAACAGAGTACTGCTCAACGTCTGGTGGAAATATTGATAAAAAGACTTGGAAAAATTTCTGTAACGTTCACTAGAAGTTGCTTCATGCAATCAAAATTGAGTTCTATATAGTAATTGTGATAAGACATAAATAATTTTTTTTTCAGTTTGTTTATAATCATTATATAAGTATCCACCTATAGTAGGTTAGCTTGGTACACTTTTTTCGCGAGTTTTGTGCGAAAGCCGAGGTCCATGTAATTGTAGGTCGATGTTCGCAATCGTTGGTTTTGCGAATGTAAATAAGCAGAATAAAAGCAACCTAATTGCTCAACGAATAAAGTATATTTTTAAATGCAGTCACATTATTAGACTTTCTGTACTTTGGTAAGTGAGCCGCTTTGCGTGTTTTTTATTGCTGTGTGTGTGTGATCGATGAGGTCTGGCGAACCACACCCCACCTGATGTTGAGCGGACCTCCACCCATGATCTTCAACTGTAACGTCATGACTGGTTTTGAACCCACGCCCCCCAACCGCTAGGCCGATGAGGTCTGGCGAACCACACCCCACCTGACGTAGAGCGGACCCCACCCATCATCTATTACTGTAACGTTATCACTGATTTTGAACCCGCACCCTCCAACCACTAGGCCAATGAGGTCAAGCAAACCACACCACACCTGATGTTGAGCGGACTCCCACCCATCATCCTCTACTGGAACGTCATCAACCACAACTCCATCGCTCCGCGCCGGGGTCAATGGCTCTCTCAACTCAACTCGGAGTCAATGGTTCTCTTTACTCTTCTTCAATTTGGTCCAGAACCCGCACAAACCCTACCTGATGAATAAACTCACTCGTATCATGTTAGAGAATTTCCTGGTGTCTTTTCTAAGTGCGTAAATAGCTACTCTGAAGGTTCTTTATCGGTTCAGGAATGTTGTTTTTTTTTTTCACTTTATTCTTGCATTCAGAGCATGACCAATCCTTGCTTATTGAATACTAGAAAAGCGAAACAAGCAAGCAATAAGCTTAGAGGGTTAGTCAGGTAATGCAGCCACAAAAAATAAAAACATAAAATTGTAGGGTGCAAAAAGTCAACTCTCTTTGACCAGATTTGAACTCCCGCCCACCTCGTCCTCTCAGTGTGAATCCGCACGCCCTAGCCACTAGCCTATCTGACGCTTAGTAACGTTGACGAAATTAGGCAATGCATAAAAATCGTTAGCAGTGGCTGACGCACACGCACAAGCGCGGCACTATGGTTGGATTCACGTATAGAAGTAGCGCGTCACACGAGCGCCTGTGTGTGTATACTACTATTATATATTCCGTGGCGCCCGCATCAAATGAATAGAGATAGCTATATTCGGAGCAGTTTTTGCTCACGCCTCGAATTGAAGTTGCGAGCTGTGTACGTCGGCCCGTTAATATTTAGGCATCCGATTTAAGCGTCGCCTAGGTTTAGTGAAAACGGGTGTTAGTAACGTTGACGAAATTAGGCAATGCATAAAAATCGTTATCAGTGGCTGACGCACACGCACAAGCGCGGCACTATGGTTGGATTCACGTATAGAAGTAGCGCGTCACACGAGCGCCTGTGTGTGTATACTACTATTATATATTCCGTGGCGCCCGCATCAAATGAATAGAGATAGCTATATTCGGAGCAATTTTTGCCCGCGCCTCGAATTGAAGTTGCGAGCTGCGTCCGTCACCCTCTTAATATCTAAACTTAAACATTACGGTATTCTAAATCGCTCCATTGACTTATTACAATCGTACTTGACTGATAGAATCCTTAAAGTTGATGTGGGCGGTGAGAGATCTTTTGGGTCAGTTATTGACATAGGGGTGCCACAAGGTTCGATATTAGGTCCTTTCTTGTTTCTAGTGTACGTAAATGACCTTCCTTTTTTGGTTAAAAAACTATGTGAAACAGTACTATTTGCTGACGATACCTCATTAATTTTTAAAGTCGATAGATAGAAGGCTAATTACGATGACGTTAACGCATCTCTGTCGTAAATACTTAACTGGTTTAATAATCTTTTACTTAATGTTAAGAAAACTCATAAGTTTTATGAAAAAATATTTTTTGAGTGTCAGTTCTAAGTATAAAAATCATAATGCGGTTTACATTGCAGATTTCAGAATACATCTATTTACCAAGTTTCATCAGTACATATAGCTTTTACAGTTTTGTAAGTACCATACTTCAAGCAAATAAATTATTTCTTTTCATTTCATTTCATTTTTTTGAAAAAAAGTGACTGTGACATACGGATGGACAGACAGACAGACATGACGAATTTATAAGGGTTCCGTTTTTTACCTTTAAAAAATACAAGTGTTCATTCACCGACTACCGACATTATGAACTTGCAACTCACTCTGGTTTTGCATAATATGAGGAAAATCTCTCTTGGTGGAAGGTTTCTTTTATTAAATCTGGGGCTATTTGCTTGTTATACTATATAAATTAGACTACTACTACTACACTACTATATAAGTTAGATTTAAAATGTAGCGTTCGTGGTAGTTTAAAAAATACCGCACAGCTTGCCATTGTTATCACCAATCCTGGATGAAAAATATGCAATGGAAACTCTGCGACGGGAATCAGCTAACATAACAATTGGGTTATATTTATTTACTGAATATCTGTCTGTGTTTTTGTCTAACGAAGCGTATTCTAGTCAACACATTGTAATGTCGTGACAAATGTCAGACCCAAGCACAGAATAAGTAATAGTTGGTATCAAATACATGAATTCACAGCTCAGGTCAGGCAACGCCATCTTTATTTTAAATTTTTCCAACTTTCCGGTCGTGTTTTGTTTTTAGACCAGCGTATAGCGGAGGCTTAACAATAGTTCTGGCGTCAATTCCAGCAACACGGGTCTATTGAGTGATCGTCGAGTGATCGCTGAATCCGCGTTCCATTTTCAAATTTTTCAAACAAAAATTGACAACTCACATCGATTTACGCGATCGCTTGAGTGATTTGTGTCTTTAGAATCGACACCCTGAATTGATTCATAACTATATTTTCTATAAGACGCCTGATTTTGTACCTGATGTTAAGTGGTAACCATCGCCTTTACCTATCAAAGCATTGTTGCCCCGATTTAGAAAATAATATACTGCATCACAGCTGCTTCATGGCAAAAATATAGCCATAGTGGACTATACCACTGTACCACTACGCCTATTTCTACCATGAAGCACCAGCAGAATTAGCACTTACTATACTGGTGTACAATGGCTAAAAACTACAGGACTAAATTAGATAATTGTAAGATCATAAAAATATTCAACGAAAATTTAAATAAGTACGTTTTACTAAAACTGACGCCCACATTCACAAACATACCTACGCTAAAGGTAGAGTTATGATATTTTTAAACTTACAATACTTACTTAGAGTACACACATGGTTAAGCACATCATTATTTTATTTTATTTATTCAGGGCATCCAACAGAGAAATCACACATCAATAAACAAGAAGTAATCATCAAGTTACTATGTATTGTACACTGTGTGAAGTAATCAGTACGTTGTGGTTGTGTGTGACAGGACAGGACCGTACAGCGCACAAAAAATGAAAAACTAGTGTTTAAGCCTTGCGAACATCTAATCTATATGCAATGGCGATCAGTGAAACGCTGTCAAATATGACAGCGTTTCACATATCGCCATCGCCATCGTCTAGATGTGTTGGTATTTTTTTACCCACATACACATCGTCTACAAACAAAGTTATGTAGGTATGCAGAGTAAACAAAGTAGGTAAACAAATGAAAATACAAAATACTTATATGTACAGGAATCTTAAACTTTAACTCATGTTTAATACGTCATTCATGCTATTAATCTTTCGTCATGTCGGTTTACACGTAGTAATACGTAGTACCCGCATGAACTGGAATCCCCCATTCCTCTCATTACAATTTTGTCCGTGGTTACAATAATATTATCACTCACTACCAATGACATGTTTCACATAATTAGCATTATAATAAGTATGTACCTACGAATGATTATCTTCCATCATTTGTTATACTTCATAATACACATTATGGCATGCCTTAGGTAAGTACTTAGTAATAAACATAATTATTAGGTATGTGAGTCAGCTTTCGAGTACATAACTTCGTAGGTAGGTACGCCTCCACCATCGCGCCACACTGTAATGAAGCGAAGGACGGCGCCAACGACGGAACACGGACTGCGCTGGTTTTCAGTTAGGACTAGAACCAACTTAAACGTAACGATTCTGGTATATTACAGCACCGTCATTTGGTGATGTGGCAAATATAAGTGAATTTGTGTCCTTTCTAAGCATCTTGCAATGTTTTACATAGAATTCATCAGTTATGTAATCGATATAGCCATTTACTTCTTCCTCGCGACATATAGCAACTGTGCAACCGCCCCAGCCAGCTCCAGTGAGGCGAGCACTAACTCCGAACTTTTTAGATAATTCCACAAGTAAATCTAATCTCTCGTGAGAGCTTTCATACAATTTTTTGAGACTCTCGTGGCTTTCAGACATTAAGTTTCCCAAAGTGTTAATTATATTATCACTAGCAAAGTTCGATTCTGTGCACAATTTTCGGAAACTTTCAACTCTTTTAGCTTCTTCATATACGTGTAAAGCACGCTGCTTTAACTTAAAACATTTCAAATCCTTGGTATCTGCCGTTAAATACAAATTAGCCAGTTCGTCTTCAGTGATGCTCAGTATAGCGCATATTTCCTCCTTTGTATAACTATCGTTCGGTAGATTCTTGTAAACGAACGCTATCATATCTTCAAGAGTACTATCCTGACATTCCTGCAACTGGCTAAGAGTAACCAATTTAGCACCAGATTCTATCTCTTCAAGAGTGGCTATGATTTTCGCTGCGAGTCTGCATTCAACAACACGAGTACTATAGTCATTGTTCGCAGCTTTATTCGATTTTACCATACTGTTAGCGATAACAAATTTAGCATTATCAGGTAAATAAACTGGAATTGCTTTTAAAGGTAGAAATGTCATATACAGTGCGTTATTTTTTTCTGCGAGAAATGCTATAGCTTGTTCAATTCCACCCCCCTGTGTACCGACGTATCTCTCAGTTGCGGCGCATAACGCAGCAACATCATTCTTTTTAATTATGACTTTATGAGCGTGAAGGAATGCAAGACATGCTGCGCTTACTAAAGCAGAAGAGCTAGAAAGTCCTGAAGCAGGAGGAATATTACCAGCCACTAATATGTCCAGCCCACGATCAAACTTATTAATAGCCAAATATTCCAAAGCACCTTTGACTCCACACAAAATGTAGTTGTACCAAAAATGCTTCCCATCTATATCAGGTTGAATAATGAGTTGCTTAAAGTTTTTTAATGACTCGGTGTATAGGGGAAAATTGCCACCCACATTTCTTATGTTTATTTTTTTAGTTTCAGTGATTCCTACTGCAATCACAATGTCTTGCTCCAACGCTATTGGTAACACGGGAAAGCCACAGTAATCAATATGCTCTCCAATCAAGTTGACACTCCCCGGTACTCTAACAAAAAAATCTGGACTATTTTTGTACTCACGACAGTACACTTCTCTCATAATGTAAATACTTTCGTCTCTGGGCATTTTTCTAACAGGAACGTCGTCTGCACTTGCACCTTCCATTGGGGAACCCGTTTTGGGAACAGAAAGACACGACGAAAATTTACACGACGCATCTCCAAAGCAAGCACTCATTGTCTGTGTTAGTAGGTGTATTGATGAGAAACACTGTGTTTTGATAACACGCTCTAAATAATACACTTATGTACGCAAATAACTCTATTATGAATCAAAATGCGTTTACTTGATTCAGAGCAGAGGTCACACCTTTACGGCGCGTTATTGATCCGTCAGTGCACTACGAATAGGTAGGTACATCTTTATACAAACTAGGTAGGTAAGGTTAGATCTCAGACCTCAGTTCTAGACTGATGAAATTCTGTCAAACTGTTTGAAACGAAAGCATTAACTAGGTATAGGTAAATATTTTGCAAGTAAGTGTATCAAACGGTTTTCAACAAAGCTTTTACCTTTGTGTGAATGGAATTATTAAAAGGTTGATCTATATCGTCCAAGATAGTGCTTCCCAGACCTAGTAGTTTTATGAATGTGTTTACCGGATATACACGAGAAATCCTTCTAAGAAAAGTGAACGTGGCCACCATCTTAGACTAGCTTGAGCTCCGGCCAATACAATGATGTAGCACATCACTTCTTGGTCCACAACTGCATGCTGATGCTGCAGGACGTTGTTTGCGCTGACTCTGTTAGTGACCTCAAAAACAAGCGACGACGCGACGGTAGGTGCCTACCTACTGTACTTTACTGAGCTAACGATGATTTTGTGCCATCTCCTGCCACAGGTGATAAGGGTGCTAGATAGACTGTCCAGAGTTGGTTAGCGTAGCCTGCATTATTCTACATTATTGGATTCGCACTTGGTGTGTCCGCAGTTTTAACAACATTATGGGTGATGTGAATGTGAACTGATAAACAAGGTGATAGCGGAACAAAATCACAACAATACCACGCTTTGTGTATGGAGAAAAGATACTTACTTTATTTTTTATTTTATTTATTTAGGGCATCCAACAGTGAAATCACATATAATAGACAATCGTCTAATAATCAGCGCGTTGTGTCTCTCTAATTACATACAGGACGCCACTCACGCGCAAAATATACAACTAGACAAAGCAAAATAATTAGTGTAAGGTAGTAGGTATGTAATAAATACCAAACTACAAAAATAAAATAGTAACAAAGTTAAATACAAAAAAAACAAATGAAAATACGAAATACTTACAAATAATCTTTAACTTAAATTGAGACCATGTATTACATTAAAATATAATACTATGGCTTAAAGGACTAAAGTACATTAGGTAAGCTCAAGCACCTAGTTAGAAGCTTTTATGTTAGAATTAGAACTAAGATGTAAAAACAAAAACCTCTACTGTTTTTGAGGCAAAATACATTTTCGGGTATTGAATTTAATCTATGAAGGGGGAAAATTTTAATTTTCAATTTAGGTGGGAAAAAAACGCGCCTTCCTGCTTGCTGTTTCCCGCCTTTTTTCTCAGCAAGAATTATAGAACAGTAGCAAGCAGAAGTAAGCATGACTTTGACATCTTGTCATTTGACAGTTTGAGATGTCAGATTTGACAGTTAAAATAATTATAAGATCCTAAGTAGATCCGTAAACAGAGTATCTATACAATAGATATAAGCACACAAATGTAGAAATACAGACGTATACGCACACAAGCACACTTATACCCAAGGATTTTAAAAACAAGCACGGAATTAAGCAAAAGCGTGTTTGCTGCTCTGTGTATGTATGTAGATTCATGCATAAACCATAGAAATAGGGATGGGTCGTATTTGTAAAATCACGTACCAGGGCTTGCAAGTACGTATATTTTTTCATACCTGGTCCAAAAACCAGGTATTAAATACCTTCAAAGTATTCTACGGAGAGACTTGATCGTACGGCGGGCTGTTCAGTTGTGTGTGCCACAATTCAAAATACTTTCATAGAAAAAGGATCTGTGTTGACATACACATAACAACCATAATTGCGTTTGCAGAAGAAACTTTCAACGTTGGATGGAAGTATTTATTTCTTCTGCAAATGCAATTAAGCTTCGTAGGTGTATCAAAACACGTATCATTTTTCCTTGTAAGTACTTACTTATTTGCACGCGCCCGAGCGAAGATATTCCTTGCCTCGAAGTACTATGAACTAAAATAACTTGAGCTGTATCCCACTGTAGGTACTAGCAAGGAAATAGGGTAAACCATACTATTCTTGGCACCCCCCCCCCCCCAATGATTGGCACTCTAGCATAAAAACCCATGAAATAAGAGTTTCGAGCAATTTTTTTTAAGTGACAATAATTCATTTTTTAAATATATAGTATATTTAATTTTCTTAGAGGTAACATTCATTTTATGCTTAGAATGTCCGCCATATTCCTTTCACAGCTGTTTCCAAACATGACGTCTCTAGCAAGGTTGAGACAACCGAGTAAAAAGTTATTTTTCCGGTTGGCTGAAAAGTTTGGATGGCGGACATTTTATGCATAAAATGAATGTTACCTCGAAGAAAATTAAATATACTACCAAAATAAATTATTGTCACTTAAAAAAAATTGCTCGAAACTCATTTCATGGGTTTTTATGCTAGAGTGCCAATCATTGGGGGGTTGCCAAGAATAGTATGGTTTACCCTACCAAGTTTATAAACCGTCGCGTAAATACGCTCCATCCCTACAGGTCTACATAGAAATCAGCTTCTTTTTTTTTCGTGAAAATAAGATTGGCATTATTTTTTACGAATTTAATTTCGGCGCTCTTATTTAATTTACGCAATATTCACCACGGCAGCATCACGGCATGTTTATCAAAACTTTTTTTTAATTTTTGATTGTACTTTCTGGGTTAAAGTTTTCTGTAATATTCCACTATCTTTGTTCATCTTCTTTCTTTATTCTTTCTTTGTAAGCTTAATTACGTTTAATCTCACTGCATTTATCTATCATCGAATTTTAATTAGAGCTTTCATCATTTTATAATAATAAGTTGATGATACACACTAGCAAACATTTAGCAAACATTTTTTTTACGGAAGTCAAATCTTCTCCTACCTTGGCATCTACCGGATGCAATTAGGTAAAAAAATAAAAAATGGGCGGTTCTTACGACAGGGGTAGGGTGATGATGATGTTAGATTTCGTGACTCTAACGTTACTACGTGAAGATATTTTCGAATTACAGATACGCTAGTAGTTACTATGATGACACGGTAACGTCACAGAATAGATAATAGTTAGTATCAAGCATCTTACGGCGTTTTTCGTGACTGTACTATACATACCTATTATAGATTTTATGAACTAGCGGCCGCCCGCGGCAGGCTTTGCCCGCGTAGTAGTGGTCATTGCTAACATCCATCCTGTGGAATGTTTGTTTTATTTACCTACATGATTTTGTAGATCTACTGCATAATTAGTTAGGTATTATGAATAAGGTAGGCAAGGCACTGAGGGCTGGTTTCCGCAAGGCTTCTAGTGGGCCCTTTTTGCGTGGCGCTTGACACCAACGTGTTGCTCGAACTTTCACGCCGGTTTCCTCACGATGTTTTACTGGCATAGTGCACACACATTTTTCTACAGAAAAACTACTTGGTACACGACTGGATTTGAACCCACGACCTTAGGCGGATCGGACGGCGGGTCCGCTACGTCTAGACCAGTGCTCTCTGCCAACGAGCTTACCTGATGGTGGATTCAGAGGAGCTGGTAATCATTATAATCATATAATGTAGGTAGGCATTCTGTGTGAAAATGGGACTTCTCAGCAAATAGGTAGGTATGTACTTAGGTAGGTAACTTATCATCATCATTATTATTAAAAGCCTGTTGTGTCCCACTGCAGGGCAAAGACCTCTTTTCCTTCTCTCCATTCATCTCTTGTTTGGGCTACTGTGGATCATCATCATTATTATAAATTGTACAGATTTGTATTTTTGTAATGAATAAACTCAAAAACTACTGGACCATTGATCTACAAATACATGGATTTCGGGTCCGCGCTCAAAAGTGTCCACTGAACTTATGGACTAAAACGAAATATAGATGACAATCCCGCCCCATTACGCATTCAACCTCGCTACCGCTCGCACGTTACAATGCCGTACTGTGTTGTGAAAGATTGCAAGAATTACTCGGCAAAAGTTAAAAAAAAGGATGGAATATCATATTATCGGTGAGTGAGTTATCTTTTATTCCAATTTATGTCTATATTTTGTCTCAAAATACGATATTTTCATAGTATTGAATAAAAGTTTATAATATAGAAACAACAGCAGACAATATCTGCTATCTCTTTTCTACGCTCACGTACTCAGCAGAAAGAAAGAGACCGGCATTGTTTTAGCATCAACCCAAGCCGACGATAGTTGCGGAACAATAATTCTCAAAGCAATGGAGTCGCTTGTTTATTTTTTTATTTGGTATGGTTTCGTAATTTGTAAAGAATTTTGTAGGTATTTAAATAGTAGATTTCAAACTCAAATTTATCGTCATCATCATCACCGATGCACGACCGCTGATTTTGTAAGAATGATTATTATGCTGGACCACGCAAGAAGTAGGCTACGGGTAAATAGTACCAATAATATCATTTATTTCAGATTTCCTCGAGATCCAATACGTTGTTTAGCTTGGACAAAGACAATAGCAGAATACAACAATGACAAGCATTTTAAACCAAAACAGGCCAATCACATTTGTTCTGACCATTTCAAAGAGTCTGATATGTACATCACAAATAAATGCAGAAGAAGAAGGTTGTTAAAAACTTAAAGTTACTAAAAGGGGAAATCTGCCATATTGTTATGAAAACATTCATACAAATCAATGTTTTTCAAGATATACATTTGCATTTATTACAGCAGCCGCCTACTTTCAATCACAGAATAAGTTTATTGAAAGCTGTGATTGAAAAATACATTGATGTAAGATTGCATTATATTGGCAAAAAAGAAACGTTTGACAGCAAAAAAAAATCGAAGAGACAACTATACAATCATTTAAATTTATTTCAAGGCAATTAATATACATCCATGATTATGACTGTGTAAATATTATATCAATAAACATTTAAAAAGGAAGCGTTTTCTTGTTCTTTCCCGATTGTGTCTGTAAATATAAAGTTCTAAAACATATATATTTTATATCATTCTAGTCAAGGCAAAAAAAAATAGGAATAAAAGCTACTCCATTTATTCTATGTTCTGTTATCTTCGCTAGAAGTGCGTCATGCGATATGCTGGTAGTGTTGCAATCAAAATTGAGTTCTGTGCTAATTGTGATAAGACATATATTTTTTTTTAAGTTAGTTTATATAATATATATAAGTATCCACCTATAGTAGGTTAGCTTGGTACACTTTTTTCGTGACTTTTGTGCGAAAGCCGAGGTCCATGTAATTGTAGGTCGATGTACTGGACTGATAAATTTATTCTGCCACTATAATGTTGAATTATCCCTGAATAACATTATACCTAGTTCAATCAAATTAAACCTACAGGATATGAGTCTCTTTCACCAATAACTCTGCATCTGTACTGTAGTTTAGTAACTACTGAGTAGTTCAACAGGTGGTACAAATGAAATGAAATGAAATATATTTATTTGCAAGAAGTATGGTACAATTATTAGATCCCAGCTTCCTCATCCCCTTTTTGAAGGCGAAGTAGCATTTAAGCTGAGTGAGGACCATTTTGGCTCATAAACAAATACTTATAAGTATACCTAATTGGATACTGTCGGCACCCTTTTCAGCAATAGAACTAGGATTATGTGCGTACCTATTTCTTTCTAGGGTAACATGCCCTAAATCCAGCCACCCCCCAATTACCAGCCGCCTCCGAAAAATCAAGCTAGAATTGTAAACGATTTACACTATTCTATTTCTTTGTTACCCAAAATGAACCTTATATTATACGCCATAGACGATATCAATTTGGTCGAGCTAAGTTTTAACTCATTCAATCAGTCGTCGATTGAACACAGGCGAGAGTGCGCGTGCTTGATTTGTTCAGTAGCTGTCTCTCGAACCAAGCATCGACGACTTCACGGGATAAGGATTTTCATTATATTAGAACTATAATCCATGAAATATTTTACTTGTCTAGAATAGAAGACGAACTAAAGAATATCATGAAATAACTTTTTTTTATTCATATTCATTATTTAATTAAAAAACCACCCGGCTGGATATAGGGTTTGGTTTTACATTCAAATCTAAATATCGGCAGGGGGGCTGACAATAAGAATTTGCTTTCCGATCGAAAATCCTAAATCCAGCCTGCACTTTCTTTAGGGTGACTATGCTTTCGTGATATTAGGTACCACTACTAATTATTGTATATTTTGTAATATTGTCAACAGATAAGTAAATATGATAAATATATAGGTATAAAATTTTACATTGCGCTCTAATTAGACTTTTTAAACTTCTTACCGTTGTAATGGGTTTCCAACCTACTTGCTGAATAAAAAGTTGGAATTTGGTTCAACAACCTCCTTGCAGTTAGAAAGACTTTAGAAAGTTGGAACATGGTTGAATAAAATAGAACTTGTTTTTTTTATAATATGACAGCTGTCAGTAGAAAGCGATTCTCCCTAGGGCTGAAAGTATTACTTTCAATTAGGCCCCTCAGGCAACTTCAGACCTACTTTCAGAGTATGAGCAATGAAAAAGTTAATTACAGCTATTTCAGTGTAAAATTATACCTACAAAAAAATGATCATAATTGGTAAAATTCAGTTTGTATGGAAGCCATACCCCCCTAGGTAGAGTATTTTTGAGATTGTTAAAGTTTTCAAGACCTTCCATAATTTGTTGATCTGGTTTAGTTATTTAATTTATAGTTATTTTTTAAGACTGATACCTAGTCGTTTTTTAGGCATAGAAGATGGTGTTTAATTATGTTACAGAAGCTTAACCTTTCATTATTTTGTTTTGAGTCATTAGTAATTAAAGAATAGGTATAAGATTGAGATGCGAACAATTTTAACTTTGTTTGATTTGTACCATATGTGAACAAAATTATGGCCACCCTATTTTTCTTCATAATCCTTCCATCTAGAGTGGTGTGTGTACACACACACACTAAAAAAAACCTTTGTAATCATAGCGGCTGATATTAGGTCATGCGTGGGCTGTATTTAGGGAAAAGGGGGCTGATATTTGGAAAAAGTGGTATATTATGAGTAAATATTAAATATTTAAAGCATTTATTGAATTCCATTGTGTTTTGTCATATACAACTAAAACCAATGAATTTCTTCACCTAACAAAAAAAGAATCAGAGGCTAATAGTCAGTATTTTTTTTTTTATAAGGAGTTGAATCCAAAAAATCCGTTAGGGGGCTGATATTTGGCCATATTACCCTATGTGTTTCTGTACCTATGTGTTCTATGTTTTATTTTCTCTTATGATTTCTTGTGTAGCGGTACCTTTACTCAATGGTCTTCTCTTTCTGTGGTTTTATTTTCTTTAGTTGTGTTTTTTGAGCCAAATAAAAAAAATAATAACAATAATCAATTCAGAATAATAATTCTTAAAGAAAATGGAATATAATTTATATGAAATCTTTAACGCTATAAAAACATTGATACAACATTGTAGGGTGAACTCATCTAACTTCGTGACAAAAGCAATTGATCAATAAAATACCAATAAATTTATTAATTACTTTAATTCAGACTTAGCCTGAGTTTTAATCAGTATTTTATGAGGAATATAGGCACAATTAATCACATTTGTTTCTAGAAACCTAAGAGTTATACCAAATTTACCAAAGCAAGTCAACTTGCCTAATTCCGTGGTGACCTCTTTAAGTCCGTGATAGCTACTACTTTAATTCTGATATAACGGAATTATACAAGTTAACTTTATATAAGTTTAATAAAAAAAAACTCCTTATGTTAAACTCCTTCGAAGCTCTGTAAACTGTCATTGTTGAACTCAAAACATTTTCAACGGCGGTTTTGAGATCGAACTCCGAGTATTTTCTGTTCTTCTTGTTGTGGTCATCCATAATATCTGAAATTAAACAAGCAAATTATAATGATAAATACATACCTGTTTAGATTTAAGCGTCTGGTTAAATTTCCAGCTCGTATTAATAAAACAAATGCTGCGAAATTTTTGGTAATAAAACTACTCACGTAATTACGTGACAAGTACAAAAAAGTGTCACACAATTCCGTGATAGCAAAATATGTAATATTGGCTCAAAGTCGACATTTTAATTAAGACAAGATAAAACTAATAAAATAACATCAATCTTATCTACTAAACTCAAAATAAGTCAATTCTTTCAGTTAAAACCACAAATAACTGTATATAACTACTATAATTCTGTGATAGCACAGAAACCACTCAACCGCTAAAACGCTAATATTTATGACGAACAAAATAAGCTCTAACACTAAAACAACGCAGAATTATGACGAACTTTTTACTGCCACATCAAGGGAATATCAATTACAATTCACTTTATTAGAAAGAAGCTAAGAAATCTGTCAAATACTTACATAAATACAGCAAAATTCGCCACCATTTCACAAACACAGCCGAAACCGTTGAGATTGGCGCGCGAACTGACAAAACCGCCAGTTGTTGCTATCTCGCTCACTCGAGCGTCCCCAATTTTTACAGACGAATTTGAGCTTTATTACAGAGGCAAAAGGTTGTATTTAAAGTCCTTGATTTCACTCGTACAGCCCGGTTATAGCGCTCAAACCAAATATCACCGAATTAGGCGAGTCACAGAATTAGATGAGTTCACCCTAGATATCTTTAGTAGGTAGTTACTTCATCACACACATTTATCTAGTTACTTCATTCACAATCTGACTTCACACACTTTTGGCAGGGTTTTAAACACACATCACAGACCCACTAAAGTCTGGTCTACCACTTTCTTGCGCTAAGTTTGACACATATCTTCAGCCCACTGAAGATGAAAGCCCACGAGGTGGCTGGCAGAGGTGTCCAGCCCTGAAGAATTAAAAGTTCTTCTCATTAGTGATGACTGCCCAGTTCTAACTAAGCGTAGGAGTTGCATAGGAGCGGTTGGTTCCCACCGCTGCTGGAGGCGTTGGAGTCGTCTGTGTTGTAGGAAATGGTAAATACTCTTCAAATGATAATAATAAGACAGATCATTAATTACTGATGCTGTTCCAGCCATCGCATTTCTGTCCTATTTAATATTCCGGATGATTTTAGTAGCTCGTATCTCGAAATAGCCTAGCAATAGCAACAAGAATTATAGAACAGTAGCAATAGCAAGCAGAAGCAAGCATGACATTGACCTCTTGACATTTGACAGTTGAGATGTCAGTTTTGACAGTTGAAATATAAGATTTACGCACACAAATGTAGATATACATACTTTTACGCACACATAAACCATAGAAATCTGCTTCTTCTTTTTTCGTGAAAATAAGATCGGCCATTTAATTTATTAGTGTTCAAGAAAGAGCAATAATAAAACACGATTACAACGGTACAACCTCGTAAGAGTAGTATTGTTCTGTGGGTACAACGCTGATATTGTAAAATTGGTGATGTGATGTGAATTCATAGTACGAGAAATACCCACGAACCAAGATGTATGCAGTGGAAAAGAAATTCGAAATAGAAATGAAGCTGAGAAAGGTTTGTTTTCGTCATCAGTACCACCTACCTTTCAGTTAATCAGTAATTTGTTTATTATATCCTACACATTTTGAGCAAGCTATCAAGACAGGTACATACGTAATACATAAACAGCGTTTTCCTTACAATAAAAAGCTACAGATTGGGGGTGTTCTTTGGCCTCTAGTCTAATTACCTATCTACACAAACTGCATTTTTAATGATTATTCAGGAAATGTTGAACATCCAAGAAATGAAAGCTGGTGCCAGCCGCAGCTCGGCGCTGGCGGGCGCTGTGTGCGAGGTGCTGGGCGCGTGCGAGCTGCGCTTGCAGCAGCTGGAGGGTGCTGTGCTGCCACTCTACGGAGACACGGCTAGGCTTCAGCATATCCATCAAAGTTTGTACCAACCTATTATTCTATTTTTTTATGGCCCATGAGATTTAAGTGGTAACCATAGTATGACAAAGCAATGCCACACACGTCAAGAATGTGTCTATAATTCACTGCCCTGCAACCATCAACTTGGGGCATGCAAGCCTTATGAAACATTTCGTTTTTGAGGCTTCCCATCATACAGTACCTTTAGTAATATTGTGGAGTCTTGGCACAGTAGAGGTTATAAGAGCTGAAGTGCCTGATTATGTAACAATATTTTGAAGAACACAGGCGCACAGCCTGGAGTGGACCAACTGCTTGTTTTCTTAATTACTTAAACATTTAAACAGATATGGAGCGCACAGTAACAGCATTGGATCATGTGATAAACTACTATATGGTTACCAGAGAGTTAGCCGATCTCATTCAAAATGGGCCTCATACATCATCAACTGACTCTTTGAATATCTATCTTGAAGTAAGTCTCATATTCTCTATAAATCAAGAGCACTGGTGGTCTAGTGGTAGCGGCCCCGCCTTCCGATCCGAAGGTCGTGGGTTCAAATCCAGTCACGAACCAATGAGTTTTTCTCTCGAAAACTTTATGTGCACTATGCCACTACTCTCAAAACGGTGAAGGAAAACATCGTGAGGAAACCGGTATGTTGTAGAAAGCAAAAAGGGCCCGCCAGCTGCCTACTTGCGGAAAGACCAGCCCGCACATCAAGTACGGATTATAAAATTTGCCAATTTTTTTTTCTAATTAAATCTTTGTTTTTGTTTGAATTACTGATGCAACTTCAAAAACTAACTACTAAGTATAGTAACATATGATTTACAGATGGGTGATCAGTCTCATAAATTGGTATTAAGCAAGTGCCTTACTAACCTTCTTTTCTTACTGGATAATATCTTACTACTTCAAAAGCAGTGCTCATTTGTTTTTATTAGTTATTTTTTTCCAGGCCTTGGATAAGCTAGCGGAGGCACAGAACTATTTTAATAAAAATAACCCACAAAGTGTGGAATTGGAAAATATTGTAAGTATATTTTGTGCTTATAATGGCCTCAACGCAATGTGTTAAGGTTGTTCGATTCCGATACAAACTGAATTTACACAATGGGCAAACAAAGAATAAATGTACACTGAAATAGCTGTAATAGAATTTCACAGTGGTCTTTATTGCCGGCCAGTTATATAAAGTTGGAGAAAACTGTAGGATAACAGAAATATTAATAAAAAACCAAAAAAGTAATTTTTTCGTCATTCTTTCTAACGGGTACTCGGCATTGAATACGTGAATGAGCTTAAAACATATGTCTCAAAATAGTCGTAAAAGTCCGTTAGTTTTTTTTCTGAAGCCCCGTCTGCCACGACCAACGGCTGACACTCCAACTTTATATAACTGGCCGGTAATAAGGACCACTGTAAAAGCCTATTACAGCTATTTCAGTTTACATTAATACTTTATTCGCCCATAGTTGTGTAAATTAAGTTTGTATGGAAATCGCAGCAATGTTGTGTCAAAGACTATTGTCAATTTGCATCACATTTTTTCTTATTCATTAGTGAAATGAAATGAAATTATATTTTGCCAAACGTCATAGTAGGTAGCAGTGAAAGTCTATGCTTGTAAGTAACCGTTTTCATTAAAAAAAATCATTAATGCCTGATATTTCAAGTTACAGATCAATATGTTTCGCAACTTGTCAATGAAATGAATCACTACTTGTTTTGTTGGTGGTTCTGTTTTCACACTGCTGATAGACATAATGTGTCAATAGTTTCTTTCAAACCAGTATGGTAAAAGGATTTTAAGTTCGCCTCAAAAAGGCTCCTTCCATCTTTTATGACACTGGAAATGTCATAAATACCCAAGTGATTGTTATGATAATTATTGAAATAATTTCAGAACCAACTTTACAACAAAGGAGTAAATAACTTGGAGACTGCATTTGAGGAGCTCCTCAATCGCAACACGAGGCCGTTGACGCCGACCATGCTAATGGACATGATTGCATTGGAAGATGGTATGTTAATAACAAACCCAAGATACAGATTGCTATTTTATCTTGCTAGCATTCCAAGCTCATTCAGGGGCGTCGCTGATCGGTATCTGTTTTTCTAGAATCTAGGCATAGCTTTCTAGAAACTGACTTTATTTTGTAGTTACTGACTTAACTTTTTAGTTATGCTAACTTTTAGCTATAACTAATCAGTTTCGTCATTTCGTATCGTGATGTAGGGAGGCCTACATTCAGGGGAATAAGTTATGGCGAGACGGTCGCCAAACACAAAGTAAAAGTACATGTCAACTCTTACCTAGACCTATCTAGTATAATGCTACCAATTAAGTATATCTACTAGGTATTATTATAGTTAAAATTAATGATTGACCACTTTTTGCTGGCAAAGCTACTACGTTTTTGCTGGCAAAGCTACTACGGCGCTGCTAACGGTCGTGAGCTATCATCCTGGCACTTGTTCCAGACTCGAGCGTGGAGAGTGTCAGTGTAAGCGGCAGTTGTGTGTCGTCCACTGGTCTCGAGTGCATGCGAGTGGCAGCCGGCTGGCTCAGCGCGGCCGGACGCGCGCCCGCGCAGGCGCTACTGCAGGCCAGGTGAGTGTCAGTGTGAGCTACAGTTGTGTGTCGTCCACTGGTCTCGAGTGCATGCGAGTGGCAGCCGGCTGGCTCAGCGCGGCCGGACGCGCGCCCGCGCAGGCGCTACTGCAGGCCAGGTGAGTGTCAGTGTGAGCTACAGTTGTGTGTCGTCCACTGGTCTCGAGTGCATGCGAGTGGCAGCCGGCTGGCTCAGCGCGGCCGGACGCGCGCCCGCGCAGGCGCTACTGCAGGCCAGGTGAGTGTCAGTGTGAGCTACAGTTGTGTGTCGTCCACTGGTCTCGAGTGCATGCGAGTGGCAGCCGGCTGGCTCAGCGCGGCCGGACGCGCGCCCGCGCAGGCGCTACTGCAGGCCAGGTGAGTGTCAGTGTGAGCTACAGTTGTGTGTCGTCCACTGGTCTCGAGTGCATGCGAGTGGCAGCCGGCTGGCTCAGCGCGGCCGGACGCGCGCCCGCGCAGGCGCTACTGCAGGCCAGGTGAGTGTCAGTGTGAGCTACAGTTGTGTGTCGTCCACTGGTCTCGAGTGCATGCGAGTGGCAGCCGGCTGGCTCAGCGCGGCCGGACGCGCGCCCGCGCAGGCGCTACTGCAGGCCAGGTGAGTGTCAGTGTGAGCTACAGTTGTGTGTCGTCCACTGGTCTCGAGTGCATGCGAGTGGCAGCCGGCTGGCTCAGCGCGGCCGGACGCGCGCCCGCGCAGGCGCTACTGCAGGCCAGGTGAGTGTCAGTGTGAGCTACAGTTGTGTGTCGTCCACTGGTCTCGAGTGCATGCGAGTGGCAGCCGGCTGGCTCAGCGCGGCCGGACGCGCGCCCGCGCAGGCGCTACTGCAGGCCAGGTGAGTGTCAGTGTGAGCTACAGTTGTGTGTCGTCCACTGGTCTCGAGTGCATGCGAGTGGCAGCCGGCTGGCTCAGCGCGGCCGGACGCGCGCCCGCGCAGGCGCTACTGCAGGCCAGGTGAGTGTCAGTGTGAGCTACAGTTGTGTGTCGTCCACTGGTCTCGAGTGCATGCGAGTGGCAGCCGGCTGGCTCAGCGCGGCCGGACGCGCGCCCGCGCAGGCGCTACTGCAGGCCAGGTGAGTGTCAGTGTGAGCTACAGTTGTGTGTCGTCCACTGGTCTCGAGTGCATGCGAGTGGCAGCCGGCTGGCTCAGCGCGGCCGGACGCGCGCCCGCGCAGGCGCTACTGCAGGCCAGGTGAGTGTCAGTGTGAGCTACAGTTGTGTGTCGTCCACTGGTCTCGAGTGCATGCGAGTGGCAGCCGGCTGGCTCAGCGCGGCCGGACGCGCGCCCGCGCAGGCGCTACTGCAGGCCAGGTGAGTGTCAGTGTGAGCTACAGTTGTGTGTCGTCCACTGGTCTCGAGTGCATGCGAGTGGCACCCGGCTGGCTCAGCGCGGCCGGACGCGCGCCCGCGCAGGCGCTACTGCAGGCCAGGTGAGTGTCAGTGTGAGCTACAGTTGTGTGTCGTCCACTGGTCTCGAGTGCATGCGAGTGGCAGCCGGCTGGCTCAGCGCGGCCATAGTCTATAGCCCCACGTGCAAGATTAAGTCCTATGTTTGACAAATTATATTTTAACAGGGCGCCGCCGGCCAAGCAGTCGCTTCAGGCATTCAAGGATTACCTGCGCTCGCGATCCATGCAGGCTTCACCGCTCATGGTAAGAACAACAGCCCGCTCAAAGTGCTAAAACTAAAGTTAGACGAAGTTATGTAGGACGAAAGGCTGTCGGGGGGCCGAGATCTGGAAAGATAAATGGTCATCGTACGTAAATAGGTAAAACATTGACTAAACTATGGTTGATTGTACATTATCCGCAATGCAAAACACAGATTATCCCAGCGTGGAGTCAAGACTTACTGCCTGCTTATGTGTTTATTTCACGAACAAAATACTCCTAAAGTTTTTTTTCAAACTGGCGCAGTCTTTTGGATTGCATATTTTCATGGTCAAAAGCGTTTCATTTAGCTATGTTTTTTACAGAAAGCAAAACACATATTGAATCGTTCAGACAGCACTAACAAAAGAACAAGCAAGCTTCAAAAAGTGTGAGTGTATAATTTATTTTCTGCAGTTCTGTTAAGTTTTTATGCTTAATATAATCAAACTTAGCAATAAATGTTTAATGTTGAGTTGGTACTTACAATATCTGAGTTGGTACTTACAATGGCAACATTACGGCCACCGATCAGCCTACCAAGCGTGCTGACTATACGACAAACCTCCCCGTGTCGTACGTTCGAGCCCAGACCTATTCATACCTATTGATGAAGGATGGTTTTTTGTTTGCAAAGTCGAATAATGCGTTCGAGATTTGTTATTGTTACAGGATTGAAAAACGTGCCAACAAAATCATGTTAAAAGCATCTCAGACATTAGAACAATCCACTGGCTTGGCTATTGGGCCGCGGCGATCCGTCGTTGAGTCATGTAAGTTTCTACTGTGCAATGCACGTCGGTTAGGACTTTATTTGCATCATTCAGAAGTTGAATTTAAAAAGGAATAAATCCAGATCGGCGGACATTAACCTTGACATAAGCAAATAATATTGAAAATAACCGTGGTGGTTTTGGTGCGGCCAGATAGTGAGGACGCGACGGAAGCCATGGAGGAGTGGGAGTGCGAGGTGGCGGGCTCGCTGGCGCACGCGCTGTGCCGCCTCGCGCGCGCCGAGCAGCGCGCGCTGCTGGGGCTCGTGCCGCTGCAGCGCCTGCCCGCGCTGCTGGCCGCCATCATGAAGGACTGCTTCGCGCTGCTGGCCGCCGACGTCGAGGTACGGCACCACACTACACCTCCCGTCTAGGCGACCATCGCACAGCGAACGAACCAATACATCCGTTCAGCTTCTAATACAAGTTTGCGAGTAATCGATCGGTCGCTGGGCTCCGTAGAACGAGCTCTGCTCATGGTGTCATTCCGTGTTCATGTAGGGGTGTGTTGCAGAGAGCGTGTGCGGCGTCACGCCGCGCGGCGGCACGGTGCGGCGGCGCGGCGGCGTGCTGGGCGCTGCGGGCGCGCCTGCTGCGCCTGCAGCCCGAACTGGAGCGCGCGCTGGCGCCGGCGCCGCCCAAGCCCTACGCGGACATTCTGGCGCTCTGCCAGCGAGAGGTACTTAGCCGACGCGACGTCGCGCCGCGATGACGTTGTATACAATGTGATGTTAACGTGTGTGGTGTCGGGTGTGCAGTGCGTGCGCGCGCTGGAGGAGTGGGTGGACGGCGTGCGCGCCGACAGCGCGCCGGGCGCCGTCGACGGCACCGTGCACCAGCTAGCCGCCGCCGCGCTGCAGCACTGCCACGCGCTGCAGGCGCACATGCACACCATCGGTGAGTGCCTTGCCGTGCCGACGTGCTGTTCCCGCAGGGCCGGCGCTGGCGACGGAGCCCGCCTACAGCCGCGCGGTCGCGCAACTGTAGGCGGGCTCGTGCCGTGCTGACGTGCTGTTCCCCGCAGGGCCGGCGCTGGCGACGGAGCCCGCCTACAGCCGCGCGGTCGCGCAACTGTAGGCGGGCTCGTGCCGTGCTGACGTGCTGTTCCCCGCAGGGCCGGCGCTGGCGACGGAGCCCGCCTACAGCCGCGCGGTCGCGCAACTGTAGGCGGGCTCGTGCCGTGCTGACGTGCTGTTCCCCGCAGGGCCGGCGCTGGCGACGGAGCCCGCCTACAGCCGCGCGGTCGCGCAACTGTAGGCGGGCTCGTGCCGTGCTGACGTGCTGTTCCCCGCAGGGCCGGCGCTGGCGACGGAGCCCGCCTACAGCCGCGCGGTCGCGCAACTGTAGGCGGGCTCGTGCCGTGCTGACGTGCTGTTCCCCGCAGGGCCGGCGCTGGCGACGGAGCCCGCCTACAGCCGCGCGGTCGCGCAACTGTAGGCGGGCTCGTGCCGTGCTGACGTGCTGTTCCCCGCAGGGCCGGCGCTGGCGACGGAGCCCGCCTACAGCCGCGCGGTCGCGCAACTGTAGGCGGGCTCGTGCCGTGCTGACGTGCTGTTCCCCGCAGGGCCGGCGCTGGCGACGGAGCCCGCCTACAGCCGCGCGGTCGCGCAACTGTAGGCGGGCTCGTGCCGTGCTGACGTGCTGTTCCCCGCAGGGCCGGCGCTGGCGACGGAGCCCGCCTACAGCCGCGCGGTCGCGCAACTGTAGGCGGGCTCGTGCCGTGCTGACGTGCTGTTCCCCGCAGGGCCGGCGCTGGCGACGGAGCCCGCCTACAGCCGCGCGGTCGCGCAACTGTAGGCGGGCTCGTGCCGTGCTGACGTGCTGTTCCCCGCAGGGCCGGCGCTGGCGACGGAGCCCGCCTACAGCCGCGCGGTCGCGCAACTGTAGGCGGGCTCGTGCCGTGCTGACGTGCTGTTCCCCGCAGGGCCGGCGCTGGCGACGGAGCCCGCCTACAGCCGCGCGGTCGCGCAACTGTAGGCGGGCTCGTGCCGTGCTGACGTGCTGTTCCCCGCAGGGCCGGCGCTGGCGACGGAGCCCGCCTACAGCCGCGCGGTCGCGCAACTGTAGGCGGGCTCGTGCCGTGCTGACGTGCTGTTCCCCGCAGGGCCGGCGCTGGCGACGGAGCCCGCCTACAGCCGCGCGGTCGCGCAACTGTAGGCGGGCTCGTGCCGTGCTGACGTGCTGTTCCCCGCAGGGCCGGCGCTGGCGACGGAGCCCGCCTACAGCCGCGCGGTCGCGCAACTGTAGGCGGGCTCGTGCCGTGCTGACGTGCTGTTCCCCGCAGGGCCGGCGCTGGCGACGGAGCCCGCCTACAGCCGCGCGGTCGCGCAACTGTAGGCGGGCTCGTGCCGTGCTGACGTGCTGTTCCCCGCAGGGCCGGCGCTGGCGACGGAGCCCGCCTACAGCCGCGCGGTCGCGCAACTGTAGGCGGGCTCGTGCCGTGCTGACGTGCTGTTCCCCGCAGGGCCGGCGCTGGCGACGGAGCCCGCCTACAGCCGCGCGGTCGCGCAACTGTAGGCGGGCTCGTGCCGTGCTGACGTGCTGTTCCCCGCAGGGCCGGCGCTGGCGACGGAGCCCGCCTACAGCCGCGCGGTCGCGCAACTGTAGGCGGGCTCGTGCCGTGCTGACGTGCTGTTCCCCGCAGGGCCGGCGCTGGCGACGGAGCCCGCCTACAGCCGCGCGGTCGCGCAACTGTAGGCGGGCTCGTGCCGTGCTGACGTGCTGTTCCCCGCAGGGCCGGCGCTGGCGACGGAGCCCGCCTAAAGCCGCGCGGTCGCGCAACTGTAGGCGGGCTCGTGCCGTGCTGACGTGCTGTTCCCCGCAGGGCCGGCGCTGGCGACGGAGCCCGCCTACAGCCGCGCGGTCGCGCAACTGTAGGCGGGCTCGTGCCGTGCTGACGTGCTGTTCCCCGCAGGGCCGGCGCTGGCGACGGAGCCCGCCTACAGCCGCGCGGTATCACAGCTGTCCGGCTCACACGACAGAGACGCACTCATGCTAGCGGTTTATATGCGTAAGTACACTTATCTATTTTATGTAGTTAACTACATAACTATTAGTAGTTCCGTGAAAATACTACTACCAGTAGCGTAGCTACCGGAGGGCTAGACGGGGCA
Organism: Thera britannica; assembly: GCA_939531255.2. Lineage (NCBI taxonomy): Eukaryota > Metazoa > Arthropoda > Insecta > Lepidoptera > Geometridae > Thera > Thera britannica. Next base: position 13,522,541 of record OW618040.2, on the reverse strand, counting down.
GTGGCCCGGGGCCCCCAAGCTCAGGGGGCCCCTCGGATTCTGAGTGACAAACTATAAATTGAACTAGTGAAATTTTCTCGCACATTCACAATATAAATAAACCAGATTCCAGTAACGTGACTTGAAATAATAGCTAGTTATTTGAAAAAATACAGGGGAATTCCCAACATACCTACCAAGCGATTTTAAATAGTTTAGCCTGGGCCATAGTTTAATTTTTGCCCCGGGGCCTTTGGCTACCTAGCTACGCCACTGACCACCATACCGATTTCTGCCGTAAAGCAGCGTTGCTGTTTCGGTTTGAACGGTGTAAGTGCCTATAAAATTCAGGTACATGACGACCGTTATGCCTCGAGTCAGATTACTACTTGTTATTAAGATTAGGGTTTAAGCTACATTTATGTGCATTAAAAAAAACTGAAATATTAATTATTAATTAATATTAATCTGAATTCCAGGCAAAGTGTTAGCTCAGCTGAACCTCGCGCTAAGGAACAAGAGCGAGCAGTACCCAGACGCACTGAAGGCGATATTCCTTTTAAACAATACTCTTTACTTACTGCAGGTAAGTGCATTGCCTATTGCCTAGTAGCTGTTAAATGATTTAAAATAAAACCGTACAATTATCTCTTGCTTGCAGGGTCTCCAACGCAGCGGTTTGTTAGATGTTTTGTCTTTAGCGGAGCCTGATTGTGAAAAGAATTACCGCGACATGATACAAGAACACAAAAACGCATATTTACAAAGGTGAGTAATGCGAGTACATATTATTATGAGGTACACCGGACAAGTCTATAGGGCAAGAGAGGAGACTTATGTTCAGCAATGGTCAGCGTTCTACGGCTCAAACTATGACGACGCCTATCTTTTGAACAGAAATTAAAATAACTAATATTATGTATCATCGTAAAAGTTTCTTTATGGATAGCTAAGCATTTGGTTGCCATCACACCTGATGGAAAGTGAGGATGCAGCCTAAGATGGAGCATGCTTAGACATTATGTAAAAGTTGACATGTGCTAAATGCGATGTTTAGAGCTTGGACATGCATGTGACTACCCTTAGATGTCCCTACCCCCAAATCCCGAATGGCAAAAGAACGTTCGAGATTAATTCATTCCATTGTTATTTATTTGAGCGTATGCTACCTGCTGCGTATGGTGTATTGTATACTCATATTTTTTTTTTCCAGTTGGAATAAAATATTATCGTATCTCGTGTTGGACGAGCCCCTACCTGCTAAACTGCGGGACAAAGACAAGCAGATGCTAAAGGATAAGTTTGCGGTGAGTGCCGTACCTGTAGGTACTTCACTCTGTCTTTCGCAGTGTTATCATCGATAAGAAATGCCAGCAACAAATGTTAGAGCCGGGGCTGCTACATGCACACTTTGAGGTCTCAGATTAACATAACTTGTCACAGTGATAGTTACTATAACATGTGTGTAGGCTCGGCGCAAATGAACCATTGTTTTCTCCGGTGTTCCGTGGATAACTATATCATTTATAACCCGCTCTCACAATGGCCTTCAGGAATAAGCTTTAGCTGAGCACGAGCGACCGTCCCTTTTTGAATCTATGGAAAATGCCAAATCAGATACTTAGCATAGCAGTCAAATTGACCTTACCATTCCGTTGCACGCTTGTGCGGTTGATTCGTATCAGGCGATGGTACTGGTATCTTAAGTGAAAAACAGTTTTCCTGTTCATAAGGCGATATCAGAACTTCATGTTGTGTTACAAATATCGCTAAAGGTGTAATCAGACAATTCATTTTTTGTAAATTTTCATTCAGCACCTTTCCCTCAAACTGAAACGTGTGAACACCGAATGAATTCAGTAATGAAAGGCAAATATGAACCAAAAATGAATCGTCTGATATCAACATGTTTCATTTCGAGTGAAAGGTGCCGAATGAAAGGCAAAATTTACAAAAAATGAATCGTCTGATTTCACCTTTAGCGAGATTTGTAACTCAACATGAAGTTCTGATCCGGCGGGCGCATTGTTTAATAATTGTTTGAGTGTTTTTTTGTTGTTCAGTCGTTCAACCGCGAGTGGGAGGAGAGCACGCGCCTGCAGCGGCGCTACAGCGTGCCGGACGCGGAGCTGCGCGAGGCGCTGAAGCGAGACAACAAGCAGGCGCTGTTGCCGCGCTACTCGCACCTGCACGCGCAAGCCGCGCCGCTAGCTTTCTCCAAGAACCAGGACAAGTACCTTAAGTACACGCCCGTGCAGGTACCCAACACAACACACTCCGCTTTAACTAAATAGGTCCAAGACAAACAACATTGAATCAACAATGTTCATGTTTTTCAGATTGGCGTGCAGCTGGACGGGTATTTTGACGAGGCTGCCTAAAACGTCTTCATACGTTTAAAGGATTCTAATTATTAAATTGTTTTAAAGACGGAAACTGGTTAAGATACGAATAGATGGCATTCAAATCAAATAGGCAACGGTTGCTTTTTAACATGCCGTATCCAAGCAGTTTAGGCAGGGTGCGAACGAGACTTTTAGAGAGATAATAATTATTTACTGCGCCCGTTTTTTAAAACAAATTGTATTATGTATACCTAAACCAATTTGACCGTATTCTCCTGTATATAAGTGTATAGTTACATATAGTATTCCCATATCTTATACCTTTAAACGAGAAAATCTTGTATATATGCATATATACAAGGTGTATCTAAATATGTGTACTATGCGAAGGTGGGGGGTTTCAGACCACAATGGTGATCAGTTGTGGGGGGGAGAAAATTAAAAATTCCTATTTTCAGTTTCCCATACAAAAATATTTAATTTCATAATGCCTAAATAAATTGACAACCCTATCCTTGTAACCCCTTGACCCCTTGACCTACTACCTCTGTAGGTCTACTTCTACTACCTACTACCTATGTAGCTGAGTTTAGGGTTGTCACTTTGTATAAAGTCAGCTGTTCATGTTGAAACTTCGTTGCAGTTTTTTTCAGAGATACCAATCGAAGTTCGAAAAGTCGTTGAACAAAAGTTGTTCCCCGGGGGGTGGAAATTCACCCCCCTTCAGGATAGTACACATATTTTGGTACACGTTGTATATATATTTAGGATCTCGGAAAAGGCACCAACGATTTTCATGAAATTTAGTATACAGGGGTTTTCGGGGACGATAAATCGATCTAGCTATGATTCATTTTTAGAAAATATCGGCGTTCGGAGTTAAGAACAAACAACTTTATCGTAATATCATTACTCCTAGCGCCATCTATTGCTCAGAAACAAAAACTAAGCTCTATGAGAACCTGAGAACTCAGAGACAGAGAACGCCATCTTTTGACGAGTTTTGGAACTAAATGACTACGTAAACACTCTTTAGACAAGTTCCGGAAGTTTCCATCTCATTGCACTCGTGATTTTTTTTTAAATAACCATTTCTTATTTTTTAATTATTATGTATGTTAGCGATTATTTATTGAAATACGATTAATCAACGCTTACGCGTTATTAAGTGCTATTATGACTTCCCATAAACCACGTGGACTTTACTTTATAAACACGTGATTTATGGAAATGGTTTGATGCAGGTACTTGTAATAACTATTTTGAATTAATATTATAATTACCAGAATGTTATCATTAATTTTAAGTGAACACTTTAATTTGTAAAATATGAAAACAGTTGCTTTTGGCTGGCAGCCGCCATCTTGTTGTTTACGACTGTGTTGGTATAAAGGTAGATGGCGGCTGTCCCAGCGACAGTCTTGGTCTACCCGTCGTCCTGACAAGTTCTAGTTATGGCTCCATGATGTTACCCTGTTATGCAAAACCTGCATATTAAAGCTAAGTACCTACCAATTATTATTAAATTAAGTATTCAGTTGTATCAGTGCTTATTAATGGTTAATAAATATGATTATTGTTTAATAAAGTTTGTTTCACTAACACGTGTCAACATTTCAGAAGTGCGAATCGAACCAAAAAAATAAATAAATAGTTAAACTACCTACCGTCCGATTTTTTTTTTTAGCACTGTGGCTTATTCGCTTTGAACACTTTAAGTGTAGTATTTTATTATATTATATACTATTTTCTTTTAAATAAACCTTACGTTACCCTCTCAAAAGCTGAACTTTTGATAATAGTACGCTTAGGCTAGAGTTAAGCTTAACTGGTATTCAATTCAATCGTTAGTGCATGCCCACATCACGTTTTTGGTTTGTTCTGATAACATAGGATTTGGCTACAAAATAAAAATGGGAGCCATATCATTACATTTTTATTGTGTTTGCCTTGGACAAAATACTGTGCGCGTGTTTAAACATTTTTCAGCAGCCACGACGACCAGCGTGCCTGTGTCAACGGTGAGCAGCGCGCCGACGAGCGTGCCAGCAGCCACGACAAGCAGCGTGCCTGTGTCGATGGTGAGCAGCGCGCCGACGAGCATGCCAGCAGCCACGACAAGCAGCGTGCCTGTGTCGATGGTGAGCAGCGCGCCGACGAGCGTGCCAGCAGCCACGACAAGCAGCGTGCCTGTGTCGACGATGAGCAGTGCGCCGACGAGCGTGCCAGCAGCCACGACAAGCAGCGTGCCTGTGTCGATGGTGAGCAGCGCGCCGACGAGCGTGCCAGCAGCCACGACAAGCAGCGTGCCTGTGTCGACGGTGAGCAGCGCGCCAACGAGCGTGCCAGCAGCCACGACAAGCAGCGTGCCTGTGTCGACGGTGAGCAGCGCGCCGACGAGCCACGACAAGCAGCGTGCTTGTGGCCATGATGAGTAGCGCGTCAAACAGCGAGCCTGCAACGACGTCGAGCAGCGTGCCTGCGGTCACGATGAGCTGTACACCCACCATCATGCCAGCAGCCACTACGAGGAGTGTGCCAGCAGCCGCGACAAAAGCAGGTCTTCTCTATCCGTCTTGTTTTTCTTTATTAGTCTTATCACTCTTGACTCGCTTGACAATCTTCTGATTCACGCACCGCTGCTCTTCTGGCGCATTTGTTAAGGGCCACCCTTATTTGGTCAGTCTATCCCATGGGTAAACTGCCGAGAACTCTTTTACCCACAAACCTCTTCAGCGCCCCATTTCGAGAGCATCTTCCGTTTCTCACTATCCCGCAGAGTCAAATTCTAATTCAGTTATTTTTGCAATCATTAGCATAGCATTACAGAATTATCCAATGCGCTATACTACGTACTATAAAAATTAGAAAATGGAGCTCAAGGATTACTAAAACTAAAATGACTTTGAAAAAATTTGTACAAACAATAAACCAATAGAAGAAAACAAAAAAAAAATATGTACCCGCTTAGGTGGTATTAAAAATAAACAATCAAATATTACATAAATGTTAGCAGTAACAACTAACCGTCAGTACTAATAAGTCGACATCGCAGTTTACAAAATATGGGAAATACTAGTGTTCTGATTAGTCTGGTTTTGGTCACCATAGTGATAGTCCAATCGCTCCATATTTTCTTCAGTTTGTTCAATGCAGACCGAGAAATCGACATACACCGCTTGATTTCATCAACGCATCCATCTTGCCTTGTTTAGCTGTTCTGTTTACATGGTCAGGAAAAGCTTACAGCTGCATTCCCTTCAGAGGAAAGTCATGATCAAAATATTATTAATATATGATTCCCATAGTACAAGCTCAATTTGGGGCTAAATAGTGTTGTGTGAATTATTGTCCACAATATTTATTTATTTATTCACATATTAGTCAAGTGTCAAGTTACATATTATTCAAGTTTACATATTGCATATTATTTACATATTGCATATTATTTACATATTGCATATTATTTACATATTACATATTATTTACATATAGCATTATTATTTACATATTAGTCAAGTTTGCCTATGACAATAGGTAGTGTCTCTTGTAATTATATATTCTCATTATTCTTATCCCTCTATAGTAATTCTGGTAGGCACGCCGTTGAGTGATCACACTTTGAGCTAAGATATCAAGTAATGTTAGTTAAAATGCCACCGAAATTACACAACAGAACTCAAAATAACACCAGAAAAACAATTAAATGGAAAAACTATGCGACATTATTATTATTTTATTTATATTCCACTTTGGCTTACGTCGAGGTTGGTAGCAAATGTTCAATGATGCGCTGTATCAGGCTTCAAGGATGTCATGACAAATGATTCAGTTCAAATCTTTCAACGCTTCGATTTTGCGCTTGGATTTTGGTTACTCAATTGTAATTTGTACCTATGGGAAAACAATTGGTTCAAGTTAGTCTTGATGGTATTGAAGCAGGCTTAGATTTATTAATTGTCCCTGATGCACCATGCATATTCGGTTATTGATTGGGTGGAATTTTACCGAGCATAAATATATGGCAATATTTTATAGGTTTTAGATTATTTAGGTATTGCCATTATAAGTAAAGTTAACATTATTTTTACCGATAGCGTTAAAGTATTTGAAATCACTTTAGTTGATGTTTACATTGATGCCTCACTCCACAGCTGACAAAGTTCATGTAGTTCAATCTCTATTTTCTTCATTTCTTTGTTAAAAAAAATAATAATAATAATAATAAATAATTTATTGCACTTATGTTGTTAGATATAATATACAGGTGATACAGTAGACTAGTTTCAAACATAAACCCTGTTAGGGCAACGTAATTAATTTTTCCCACTTAACGGTTGAAATATATTTTTATTTCTCGTAAGAATTAAAATTTCACTTACAGAGAAAACTTATATAAATAAGTAAAGTTAGTGATTTATTATTATTTATTATTTATAAATATAAAGTGTACAAAAAAAAAAATAATCTAATAGTTAAGTAATAGTGGGTAGTTTTGTGCGTTCCGGCTCATTAGGTAGCGAGCGCGTACGCTGCGCCGATCAGAGCGCCGCCGGTGGACTTATCACAGAGATCGCTTTGAAGCGTCCTAAGGCTGGGTTAGTCTGGGTGCCGGTTTCACGCAACTACCCTTAAAGCTTAGTAAAAGACAGTGTTAGGTTTTTGTTAATGCCGCCAACACCACATTTTACGTCTGTTATTACGTCACGGTGCAGTATATCAACAGTAAACATTGGTGCTTTTGTACTAAATCAGAATGACGTTTACACACCGTGACGTAATTCGCTCTGACCGGTGTTTAAGCTATCATGGCGGATTGTTGTATTTTGTAGATTTATTTTAACAAATAAATTATTAATCTCGACATTAATAAGAGAGTAAATACATTTTTCAAAATCTTTGAATCCTTTTCCATTAGATCAGATAAATATTTTAGCGATACTTGATTACTGTCTTCATGCTTATTCTATGTGGGCTTGTGTATCGCAAAAATGGGCTCTGACTCAGCATAGTTCTGGTAGGTTTACAACTAACGCTGGTCTTCCGTCAGTATAGCAGTCCACTGCTGGACGTAGATAGAAAGAAAAGAAAAAAAAAATATTTTATTGATCAGAAAAATATTTAATTTTATACAAATAGGAATGATACTTACCAAAATCTACACAGTACAACCCTAGTATCCTGCCAAGGTCTCAAGCGGGTCACATCGCGGTTAAGGTAGTTACAGAATACTTACAAATAAAAGAAATAACACAGAATAGTACTTAAAAGGAAAATAATGAAAAGAAAAAAAAAACGAGTAACGTAAAGAAAGTTGCGTAGGTGTCTCCCAAGTCACGGGTCACTGAGCGCACGGTCTTTGGTTTTTCTCCTCCAGTGCTCTCCAGCTACTTCTCGCAGATTGTCGCTCCACCTTGCCGGAGGGCGTCCTACACTAAGCTTTCTCTAGCGCGGTCTCCACTCTATTATTCATTTGCTCATGTACAGACCAACGTTAGCGTTATACAATACTTAAAAAAAATAAAATCAACTAAGTATTTATTTATTTCGTTGAAAAATCAAAAGCAAATCAAAAGTGTATTTATTCAGTAGAATCGAATAGATCACTTTGAAACATCTTAAAACTGGGTGAGTCTAGGTGCCAGTTCCTAGCCTAGAAGAACAGGCAACTATTTACGGCCCGGTTCATACCGTTTGTTCGATACGATCCTTTTACAAATCTAAAATAATAGAAGTGAAGTTCCAGTGTGATGCCACTTCACTTAGTGAGACGTATGCAATAATACAAAAGCAAAATTTAAAAAACAGACTGCGCTTTAAAGTAATAATGAAGTACCCACACAGCTGCATAAAAATAAGATACGAAAACAGTAGGTACAGACATTGCAAATTGACATGTTAGCTTCATGAAATGCTCCTGCTCTGAGCCACAACTCTATTCCAGTTACCAATAATGGTCCTCTCTAATATATTCAAGTTGGTTTAATATTCAATCGTATAATTATATAATCATATTATTGGTGAATCATTTAAAACTCTTAACCAGTCTAAATTAAGAGAACAAATCAATGATCAAGTTAAAACTTGCCAAATAAGCTTAGAAAGGGCTTTATGACAAATAAAATATGCCAAATAGGCCCCGATTCAGTGTTTTGAGAGTATTGCCATAGGTATCAATCAAAGTTACACCGCTCACTTAAACCAAAGGCAACAGACTCTACCATCGTAGCGGTTCACAGAATGAAGCCATGGATTGAACGGTCAATAGAGCCAGGGTTATAATCATAATCTTTTGAATTGCAAATATGTCCTCAGTTATTACAACCTCAAACTAATAGCCGTCTAAATAGACTAAAATGCCTTCTGGAATGAGCCCGGCGTCGGTATCGACTTTATAATACCCTCTGGATCAAAATCCGGCGTTAGGTATCGACTTTTTAATACCCTCTAGACTAAACTCTGGCGTTGGTATCGACTTTATTATATACCCTCTGGACTGAAATCCGGCGTTGGTATCGCTTTTATTATATACCCTCTGGAGTAAAATCCGGCGTTGGTATCGCTTTTATTATATACCCTCTGGACTAAAATCTGGCGTTGGTATCGCTTTTGTTATTCAGTATTCAGTATATTTATTGCCTTATTAAGCATGTAAATTTAAGTGTCAGATCTTGGAACTAGTTTTTTTAATCAATACATAATTTACCTTGTACGGATGTTGCAATACGGTAAAAGCTGACCGATTTGACTATAATCACGCAGATTATAAGCAGGTTTAGCATAAAATGATAAAAAAAGGGTAGTTATAATTAACGCTATTCTTTTCGTTCGTCGTTAAAGAACTCGTCTAGTGTGTAGTAAGATTTTTTTTGTAGAAGCATCTCTTCAAGGTTTTATTCAAAAATGCAATTTTTCTAGAAGTTTGTTTTTCCGGAATCTTGTTGTATATTTTAACCACCATAACATTTGCTCCCGAGCTATGTATCCTTAAGTGATATGTAGGCACTAGGTTATGCCCGTACCTATATACCCTTATTATATACCCTCTGGATTTAAATCCGGCGTTGGAATCGCTTTTATAATATACCCTCTGGACTAAACTCCAGCGTTGGTTGGTATCGCTTTTATAATAATTATACCCTCTGGACTAAAATCCGGCGTTGGTATCAATTTAACAATACCCTCTGGATTATGTCCAGCGTTGGTAAACTGTATACTTTCTTGTCTGTTATGTAATAATAATTTTACTGAATAATTTGTAAGTAAACATTTCCTGTTGCTATCATTAGCGTAAGCTTGCATGGCTTGCGGAACAAACGTGTTCTGTAGGCGTCTTTAGCAAAAATTAATGAAGTAATAATGGTGAAAAGCGAAAATGCTTTATACGCACCATTACCATTGTAGACATAATATAATCACACATGATCATAACTAGAAGAAAGTCTATATGCTTCATAACTGTAATGGTAGATATAATTACATAATTTACTCTTATTATAAAATCTGTGAGGACACATTCTATAACGGATGGCCGAACTGTTAGCGATTATTTATTGAAATACGATTAATCAACGCTTACGCGTTATTAAGTGCTATTATGACTTCCCATAAACCACGTGGACTTTACTTTATAAACACGTGATTTATGGAAATGGTTTGATGCAGGTACTTGTAATAACTATTTTGAATTAATATTATAATTACCAGAATGTTATCATTAATTTTAAGTGAACACTTTAATTTGTAAAATATGAAAACAGTTGCTTTTGGCTGGCAGCCGCCATCTTGTTGTTTACGACTGTGTTGGTATAAAGGTAGATGGCGGCTGTCCCAGCGACAGTCTTGGTCTACCCGTCGTCCTGACAAGTTCTAGTTATGGCTCCATGATGTTACCCTGTTATGCAAAACCTGCATATTAAAGCTAAGTACCTACCAATTATTATTAAATTAAGTATTCAGTTGTATCAGTGCTTATTAATGGTTAATAAATATGATTATTGTTTAATAAAGTTTGTTTCACTAACACGTGTCAACATGTAGTATGTTAGTAAGATCGAAAAATATGATTTCATCATTCATACGTTATTAAAAAATACCGAGCGAAGCTCGGTCACAAACTGCTAGTAAATAATTATTATAAAAAAACAGTATAGAGATCTTAATAGTTTTATTAAAGAAACATATCCCATAATATAAAAAGGTTTTCTTTCAAAAAACTCTTAATACATAAAAATACAAAGCTAATTGCAAGTGTTTTTTCAGTACCTTTGTAGGCAGGGATTATACAACTTACGTATGTGTGATGCACGATTATTAAAATAGTTTTTGTCATGAATAAATAAATTGAACTGAAGTATATAGGTATGTTTGACAAGTCCATCGGCCATGCCAGTTCAGACAGAGCCAGTTTTTTGTTAATACGATTAGTATTTACAGTTGAAAAATGAAACAAATAAAACTTACAGATTATCGGCTTGCTATTGAAATTATTTCTATGGCGAATGAACTCAATAAGTGATAAGTTGGCATTGCCACCATACAAGAATAACTATTATGACGAATGTGTGCATGGGTATTACAAATTAATATAAGGTAAGTTTATAGGACATGATTAAATCAGACAAATCATATTTCTGACGGCATACTGTCAAGTTCTGCCTGTCTTTCCTGGCAGAGTTTCCGAGGTTTCTTCTTCTTCTTTTTGGGCCACTGTAACAAACACGAAGATAAATCACATTTCTCTGCACGTTTTATGCGAAATGAAAACTACGGGAGGCGATAATGTACGGCCAGCTGAGCCTCATGTACACTGTAGCAATTCAATCTTTATTAAATTTTTCTTTTAGGTTCTGACACTGGATACTTGTTGTCCTTGAGACTTATCAGACTTGGATAGGTTAGGGTATGTTAGAAAATATAAATTACGCACAAGGCGAGCGAGCAATACAATAACCTCATTAGGATAACTCAACTTTTTGATCCATCGCTAGATAAAAAAAAGCAATTCACTTATTAAACTAATGTGATAGGAGTGGATTCTTTTAACTGCGTGTACCAACTGGCTGTACATTAACCGGCCTATTAAACTACCTACAAAATCATAAAAAAATGTATGTCTCAAGAATATGAAAGCTTGTATTTATTCAGAGCCATTGTTCTAAACTAAAATACCAACTACGCCATAACAGCATGACATATTTATAACTTGTGTACAAAACTAATAACCATGAGCTTTAGGAAAATCTGACAGAAGATAGCAATGCTGCAGCCATCTTTTGCCGATGTACGAAAACAGTGAAGGCAAATTTTGAGGCAATTATTGGAAAATGGAGCCTTTCTGAGGTGCACTTAAAATCCTTTCTCCACACACTGGTTTGAAAGAACCAGCGACACGATAAGAAGAGCAATGATTAAATGAAGTCACGTCAATTTTATAAGTTCGGGGATTATTAGAAGTATACGTGTGGCCTCATAAACAAGTTTTAAAGTATTAGTATTCAAATAAAAGCACTTGATCTCTGCATGCAGTATAGGAAACTTCAGAATGCAATTAACAAGTATGTCATTATAATCTAGATAATATTTGTATGCACAGGTAAAGGCGAGTCGGGCCTTTTAGCGGTATAATAACATAGACGTGCAAGAGAAATTAATAGATTGCTATCGTGCAGTTACATTTAAAAAAAGACTATTAAGATATGTTTGGTTTTCTTTTGTTTCTAGTCATGGTGGTTAATCTCGTCAATTGCATTCCGATTCGATATAGTTCATGAACTTCCCAAAGACGCGTACGTTGACCTTTGATTGCTAAAGGCGTTGATTTATGGAACAATTTGCAAAAAGTCACGCGTCCTCATGAGATGCATGAAGTATACAGCTTCTATAGATCTATACATTTAACTACAACCACAGCTGCTCCAATACGTGTTTCTCTTATAGTATTGATATTATGATTTAATTAATTATTATGGGGGGAGGCCTTTACCCAGTAGTCGGATATAGAGGGGAATAATAATAATTATGATTCAAATTTAGGAGAACGAATTGCAGACCAAACAAATATTTGTACGATGCGGAATCGAACCCCACCTCCTGATCTGTGGCGCTAGTCATCAGCTGTTTTTGACTAACACTTGGTTTTATAAAATGTTCCCAGTATTTCATCAGGCAAGGACGGATCCAAGGAGGAATATTCGTTTTTTAACTAAGTATACCAAAATAAACAATTCAGACCACTCCAAAAATGGGTCTACTAATTTGTTCATGTGTTTTTATCGTTGTACGCAATTAACTTTGTAACAGTCCGCGCCAGAAGAAGAACTTTCAATCTTCGATCTAAAATCTTGTAAAAATTGTCATCGTCAATCGATTTTTTCTATCTTTCCGACAGACAGAAAACCATAACGAATCATCCAATTTTTTTATTGAAAATTCTTTGCATCGGCGCGGAGTTGCTTGTTATGTAATGATAAAGGTTAGTAGAGAGAATGTATTGTAGTAAGAGCCTGGATCCGGCCCTTGCCGTCAAGATCGGAGTGTAGGTTGGTACGTCACCGCTCGCGAGGCTATGGGCCTATAGGCTTGGCAGCCTACAGCTCCGTATTTGGAACTACTACCTTTGTAGTGCCGGCCGCATTCGTCGCACCGCCGTTCGACTAATGACAACAAAATAATTAACAATAGAGTCTATTAGCTGAGCAGAGACAATATTACCTCATTTTCAAAAACTTGATATCCTCTTTTCGATGGTAGAACAATCACTCAAACATGACCACATAACGCTATCTGTAGCGTACCATGGCTTAAATCTATCTTTTATTGGCGTTATAAAGCAGATTTCAAGCCATATTTAATTTAAGATATCACCGTTATGAGGTATCTAAATTGACACAGTTCATTTATTATTGTTGGTCCATGGGTTAAGCTGTTCTAACGAAAGAGCGAGTAAGACAAGTGGCATCTGGTTGATTAACTTGGAAGGCGGCTGAACTGTCCACTGTTACCGTAACTGGTTTCCATTCAACAGTGTTCTCTACATAAATAATGCTTTATCTTTGCGTTTTCTAACTCATTTAGTGTGAAAACTTTACCAATACTATTAATGTTATTCAGATAAAAAATCTTTGTAGAGGGTTAAATCTTTCGCCTTTTTAACTATCCCGACTTTGGTTTCTCACCTTGATACTTACTTTGCTTTTCACTAGAACAGCCATGGTACTCGAGAACTTGTTTTAAAAACAGAAGTAGGTACCTACTAGTTTTTGATTAACCAACAGTTACATAAATACCTACATGGTTCTGTAACCCAACACTAGGTTCCCTTGTGTCGTGGGTATCAGAATTGACGAATGCCATGGATGGTACCATGATACCCAGAATCAATATTTACAGATCATGCAGATATTTGTCTCTCAGCGGGAATCGAACCCGCACATCTCGCGGCCCAGTCGCTCTATCACCCACTGCGTTCCCGAGGTCGATGGTTGAAATGTTAAGGATAAAAAAATACTGATGGTATTATTTTAACTGAAAATAAACTCAATGAGATTCATGATTCAAAATTTTGGCGGAAAAATATTCAGGAAACCGAATAATTAGTCAGTAAATCGCTCATAACAACAATAAACATTAATCACTCAATCTTTTGCTCATAGGCATTTTATTAAATCTGCTTAAATGAATAAACAGATACTCACATCACAAAGGCTGGATCGCAAATTGTGTAAAAACTATTATTGCGATAAAAATATTACTTGTTACTTTTTGACTTTGAGCCCCCAACATAATTAATTATATTAGTGAGTTATACATAAACAGTATATTTGATGGTATATAATATGTGTGTGAAACATAGTCTTAGGAAACTTCTTGCTGCGCAGTAGTATAGTAGTATGTTTAGAAGTATAGTGTAGTGCAGCGGACTCTGACTTGATTACTAAACCATATTATTTTTACGCCAAAATTTGAATACTTACGGCAATATTATGGTCGACAATTATTATCATCGTCGGGTGAAATGACGCCAAAGCTCATGAAACCCACGCCAAGGCTTAATCAATAGTCATTTTGGCAGAAGGTTTATGCGATCTCTTCCACTGACAATAGTCGAACGTTTCCAAAGATCAAACCTCCGGGCTACGGGCGTTAGCGTAGAAAGTTTTGACGTCATCTCACCTTTCAGCTCCCAGGTAGTTTATACAACTTCTGGATGGTATGAACCCAAAAATATTCACGATTCAAAATACTTTGGTCACGTTTAGTTAATAAGTACTCATCTAAAGTTCCGATTATTAGGGCTTGGATTCCCCTAATAATCTTAACATTATTATTAACTTTACTTTATTTCCCTTGGAAAGAAGAAAAACTAAAAAATGTATATTGTATGTACAAATCATGAATATATTTGTCTGTACTAACTAGTAATAGTATTTGTGTGCCACGTCGGGCATACGATGCGCTGGTTACCTTGATCCCGTGCGGAGGGAGTTTCACTTTGGCGAGTGCGGCGGTTATCTTCTTTGGCGCCCTCACGTTTTTCTTCAAAGGCGTGAAGGCAAGCGGTAGCATTCCTCGTGACCTGTCGAATTAGAAACATAGAAAACTCTTTTTTAATACAGTTGCTCAAAAAGTGGCGTATTGCAGGGACGTATAGCGTTCGGGATGTGGGCTATTACACACGCGTGCTTTTTTTTTACCATTCCCGCACTAGTGCTTTTTCTTTCCCAACTGTCAAAATAATGTCTAAAAAGAAAAACCAACCATGAAGTTTTTACTAAAAAAAATCATCGAAGTTTTTATGATTCATGCAAATACGTATTATTTCTAAAAAGAAGCTACTAATTTGTTTCATTAACAGATTTAATGATTTGATTGAATGAGTTATGTTAGGTTTCATTTCATTTCATCTCATTAAATTTCATTTTCAATTCATATCAATAAAAAAAATCTACTGAAGACTTGGCTGTATGGGTATAGTTCCCTTTGCCTTCCAGAATAGGTGAAGAAAAAAAAAAATCTCTGCTTATATTTTACGGTTGGCGCTTGGCGCCATTTTTCACAAATTTTCTTTGCGAGTTTATTTGTTTGTTGCACAAAATGAGTAATTTCGACCCTAGTTTTTTTGAATTAACACCACCGGAACTCAGTATAATTGCACAAAATGCTTCGGAGAACATTTTACCGGAAAAGTCAAAAAGTCGCTACATGCAATACGACGAACTTATTACGTGGAGAGAAGAGAAAAAAGCAAATGGTATTTTTATTATTTTATTGAATTGCTTAATTTTTTCGCAACTGTATTAAAAATAGTCGTTCAGTACACGTGCGGAACCGTCATTGCAACTTGTTCCGACTGTCAACCCTCGCCTTCGGCTCGGGTAGACATTTGTCGGAACTCTTTGCAATGACAGCCTTCCCGCACTTGTAATGAAATATACTATATTGCACAGCACAATGATATGTGAAGTACAACGGGCGGTGTTATAGTTGAGGGCGATCTGTTCCATACAACCAAATGAATACAAATTTAATACTATAGCGCACTGAGATTATGAATAACAAGCGGCCTGTCTCGGCTTCGCACGGGTACATAAATATAGCCTATGTTAAAATTCTTTCACCACTGGAAAGCTACGTTCAGCTTTCCAATGGTGAAAGAATTTTAGTAATCGGCACAGTAGTTTTTAAGTTTATTCATTACAAACATACACACAAAAATACAAATCTTTCCTCTTTATAATATTAGTATTAGTATATAGAAGAGAGTTCTCAGCACGCTCGAAATAGGCGCTTAGCGCGATTCCACACGTAACTCGAAATTCGGTTCGAAAACTTGAGATACTGATAAAGTAATGCTTTGTGAGTAGATGGAGTACTGGCACTACGGTGTGGTGTGGTGCACAGAGATACGAGTGGAGTGGAGCTCACTTGTGGTAGGGCAGGATCACGGGCGCCAATGCAGGCGGGATCTTGGCGTACAGGGCTTCCTCTGCGTCCGCCATGTTGACGCGATCGGCGCGCAAGCTGAGTCTCTGGCCGGCGTACCCCTCGCCGTGCACGCTCGCCAGCCCCTTGGTGGAGTACAGCATCGCATTGCTGCCATGGCTCGGCTGGATATAAAACGACATTTTGAACAATGAAAATAACACCAGTTACGTAGATTTCCATGCAGATACAAGTTCATTTTACAAACATTTTTAATCGATCTCGCCCTAAATATATTTATTTTGGCCCCTTATGACACAATCTACTATTAATCCGCCATTTTGTGGCAGCGGCTATCTTGGACCGGTTTTCATCAAACTAGCTGATTTCTAGCAGGTTCATAATCATAATATTCAGCCTGAAGAAGTCCACTGCTGGACATAGACCTCCCGAAAACGATTCTGAGCTACTCCATCCACAGTCTTCCCGCGGTCTTTACAATGTCGTCGGACCATCGTCTTCCACTTGGTATTCGCCATTCGAGAACCTGTATTCCCCAACGGTGGTCGGTTCTACGAGCTATCATCATCATCATCCACAGCCCGACTTCACCCACTGATGGGTAGAGGCCTCCCTTAGTTTGTGCCATCTACGAGCTATGGTTAGTAATTTTAGAGAGACTAACTTAGAGAGAATTGGTGGTCTAGTGGTTGCGGCCCCGCTTCTCGATCCTAAGGTCGTGGGTTTGAATCCAGAAGTGCGAATTATGTGCACATGCCAGTACTCTCGGTGAAGGAAAACATCGTGAGGAAACCGGCATGTCGTAGAACTTAAAAAGTTAGAAAAACCTATTCGAAAGGACCCTATTGAAGGCGCACGCAAAATCCTTTCACCACACTTGGATCGAAAGTGACACGATAAGAAGGTTAGAAACTCGTAATCACTAGGGATTTGGTTAGTTAGTGTTTGCGTTAGAATAATCAAATGTTCCGTACGTCATGTGCCAGGACGTACTGCCCGGGCAGCAGCCGCCGCAGCTGTGAGAGCGCGGCGTGCAGCGCGCCCGCCACCGCGCCGCGCCGCCCCTCCCCCTCCACACCCGCACCCGCCCCTCCCGCGCCCGCGCCGCGCCCGCACTCCTCGATCACCAGCACCTCGCCGCTCTCGTGGTTCACGCGCACTGAACCAAATTCAACATTTTATTTATTCAGTTCTATCACAAGGATTGTACAAAATGGTGGGTCGCATTCCCGAGTAGTTTCAAACGAGAAATGCAAATCTAGTAAACTTCAATAGTTGTTTGTTACAAGAGAGCAAAGTTGCTTTTAACCGCGTGCTCAATTTTGATGACCGAGCAAGCAAAGGATTTTAAAATTGAAGCACGAGTGAAGCTGGTGGTTATAACAACATCTGCGTTCACCACACAAATATTTGTTCTCAGTGGGGATCGAACCCACAAAAATATAACACGCATAATGCCCAAAATTATAGCGAGTTCTAGAACTGTTACGCATTTAATAACGACATCTGGTTTAGTCGTCGGAACTGATTACGATACGATTAACATTGAAATGATTGCTACTTATAATGGCCGGATTTAGACAAGAATCACTTTGAAACGTTTTAGAGCTAGGTAAGTCTCGGTTCCAGTTCCACGCGACCCAGCCTAGAAGAACAGACAACAAACTGCGGCTTGGCTCCTATATATAGCGGCACATAGCTTTAGCGCTGACGTTATTGCGCAGAAGTCAAAAATAAGGTACCTGAGGGGGGCTATCGCTATGAAGGGCGGGCGTGCGTAGCGCTGATTGGCTCTCCAGTGGCACTCCGCTCTCCGTACCAATAAGACACTCTGCATACATTCACACACCCAATGTGCGTGACATGCGCACACTACGACGCATGCGCAGCTATCGTTCAGCGCTAAAGTTATGTGCCGCTAGTTATACCGTTTCTTTGCACAACAAACTTTTAGCTATACATTCTACATTCGCTACAATAATGCAGATCGGAAGGGTTGTGTGTTCTCAGAGTGTCTATTCTCGGTTTTCTGTATTCTATAGTGCCAGTTTTGTACAGAGATCCTATAGGTAGTGCTGAGAACTAAAAAAATACTCTGAATAGACGCTCTTTAACACAAACAATGCGTATCATTATCCCTACAGTAAGATGTAAACCCTTCATAATTCTTAATACCACGCCATTCCTGTTGGATTCACGTTTAGTAGTCTGTTAATACTTTTGTGTTCTTATCTGGCAGTCTTATTATTGCAAAAATAAGTTGATCAAATGAAAATCAAGCAAATGTTGGATATCCGTCGATTTGAGATGAGTGTACAGTGGGATACAGCTCAAGTTACCTAAAAACAAAGAAAAATGACGCTTACCGTAAGGACATAAGAGCTAGCAGTGTATAGTCGGATGCGTATCCTTGTGTACATACCGTTGACAAGCTGCGCCAGCGGTCGCGTCAGCAGCGCCAGAGTTAG
The DNA here is from genome assembly GCA_939531255.2 of Thera britannica. Classification (NCBI taxonomy): domain Eukaryota; kingdom Metazoa; phylum Arthropoda; class Insecta; order Lepidoptera; family Geometridae; genus Thera; species Thera britannica. The sequence continues at coordinate 13,503,805 of OW618040.2, read as the reverse complement.
CGCCCGCAGCTTGCTCTCCGACTGGCGGCTGCCTCCCAACTCCGGCTGGAACTCCACGATCGGCTCTAATATTACTTCGTTTTCACCTTTCTATAATCAAATATCACTTTTCTTTTAGAAAGCATTTATCTATCGACAGAAGTGAAAACTTGAACAATACAGCTTTTATCTGTAAGTAGACTTATTGGCGGTTTAGGGGTGATATGCAGAAACAGTGCTTGAGTCTGAGTCGAACCTAAACCATAGACTTTTGACACTTTTCAAAACTTTCATAAAATCTATGCTTGAGCCTCAACTCAAGACTCAAGTCCTGTTTTTGCATACGCTCCCCCTAAAGGCACGACAACTTACTCTGACTTTATGAGAAGAGTGCACGATGATATCGAAGGCGTCATTTGAAGTGTTATTCTTGAGTTGCCACTTCTTGAATGATCTCGGAGGAGGTATACCGAACTTAGTACCTGAAAGATAAATTAATCTTATCTAGTACGTCTATTTTATTTTTGTGATATTTTTTTATCGACCAATTTCTATGATGTATTATGTTTTTGACTGGCCTTTCAGCTCAGTTGGTAGTAGCTCTGCCTTCTGCCGGTCGTGGGTTCGATCCCCACCGAGAACAAATATTTGTGTGGTGAACGCAGATGTTTGTTCTCTGTCAGGGTGTTATATTGTATTCTAAGTATGTATTTACAAAAAAAAGTATATAAGTAGTATATCACCTATATGGTTCCCATAGTACAAGCTCTGTTTAGTTTGGGGGCAGATAGTGTTATGTGGATTGTCTAAAATATTTATTTATTTATTTTACTCTATAGTATAGTGTATTGATTTGGAAAAGTCAATTTATCATTACCGACAAGTTTCTATTAAGTACTTACCCTTACACGTGCAGCTGTTACCTCCGATAACGTCAAAGATAGCCTTTCGAGACAAACTATTTGCATTTTTTAATCTCTCATTCTGTAAGAGCAGCTCTTCAGAGCTGGATACTTTCCTGTTCCTACTTCCGACGTTGGTTCTCATGTGAGTATCCTGTAACACTCGCGTTGCGTCAACTGGTTTTGTTTCGACTTTAGGTTGAATTGTTGATGGTAGAATAGTACTTGTTACAGCGGCTGTACTGGCAGCTGTTCTTGGCGTGTAATATGACATCTCTATTTTCCTTGTTTTGTCACCTGGAATTACTGTCGCTTGACTTTCCTCTGTTCTATTTGGTGGAGGAACGTCTATTGTTAAGGTATTTTCATCATCTGAGTCGTCAGTGTCTGTATCATGGATGGTTGTGAAATGGAATATATTCATTTCGGTGTTGGATTCAGCATCTGAGGAACTAACTGAAGGTGATGTGCCACGCAGGCATTTCCTCGTGTCTTTCGACACCTCGTCAACCGATTCTCGCTCACTATCCGAAGACTCAAAGTTCAATGAACGGCGTAAGTAACGTTTGGTTCTTTCCGATACATCTAATGATAATGCGACGTCTTCTATTGGCTCATTAGTTTTTTTATGTGTGCCATCAATTTCTTCTGCTTGTACACGCGTAGATAAACGTCTGCTTCTTCTTAAAGCGACTTGTTTTGTTTTAGTATCAGTTTTTTCACTCGTTTTGGTATCGTTTGGCTCATTCATGTTCTTTTTGTGTGGTTCATAATTATCTTCTGCTTGTACACGCGTAGAAACACGTCTACTTCTTCTTAGGGCAACTTGTTTTGTTTTAGTATCATTTTGTTCATTACTTTTGGTATCGTTTGGTTCAATAATGTTCTTTTTGTGTGGTTCATAATTTTCTTCTGCTTGTACACGCGTAGAAACACGTCTACTTCTTCTTAGGGCAACTTGTTTTGTTTTAGTATCATTTTGTTCATTAGTTTTGGTATCGTTTGGTTCATAATTTTCTTCCACTTGTACACGCGTAGAAACACGTCTACTTCTTCTTAGGGCAACTTGTTTTGTTTTAGTATCACTTTGTTCATTAGTTTTGGTATCGTTTGGTTCATTAATGTAATTTTTGTGTGGTTCATAATTTTCTTCTGCTTGTACACGCGTAGAGACCCGTCTACTTTTTTTTAAGGCGACTTGTTTTGTTTTAGTATCGTTTTGTTCATTCGTTTTGGTATCATTTCTTTCATTAGTATTATTTTCTTCTGAATGTAAGCATATAGATCGACGTTCAACTATTATGGAGCAATCTTTTTTTATGTTGTCTTCTTCATAATTTGTTTTCTGTGGGTATTCACTTCCTTCTTGTAAGCGCGTAGATAAACGTCTACTTCTTAGGGCAACATTATTTTTCGTGTCTGTGATTAAGTGATCAGGCTCCTCTGTAGTATAGAACAAGCTCAAACAACTCTGCATGGCATTATTTTTTTTATTGGATTGAATTTTGGTAAAGCTAGTTTTCGTTTTTTTCAAAACAGATTCTTTTGAAATTCTTTTCGGGGTTTGGCTGGGACGCACATTATACATGCGGGTGAAGGTATCGTTTTGACACGTTTTTATGTTGGCTTTCTTGGAGCTTTTTGGCTGGTGTGTAATTGCCACTGCGCTTCCATTATGGAATCCTAAGATGGCTTCTTCTTCGTCAGACCCACTGATACTCGTACTGCAATCGGAATCAATAACTATAGGTTCGCTGAGCTTCGTCTTGCTATAGCTGGGAAGTTTTCCAGTGGTGGCGTTGATGGATTTAACAAATCTGGTATTTCTGAGGCATGGTTTTAGAGGGCGTTTTTTGATGCCGCTGAGCTTACGCGTCCGTTCGCTAGAACTTGTTTTTTTTTTATGGGTTTTAGTGGGCTTTATGATCGATATGTAAGAGTCTAGAATGCTGTTAGGAATGCGCTTAGGTTTGATTTCATGAGAAGCGATCCATTCATGTCGATGTGATGCTTGGTTTAGGTTATCCTCTTTGGCATTTTCTGATTTGTTAGAAGAGTAGTGAATTGGTTCCTCGCTGTCAGATTCATCGCCAAAAAGTTCACTAAAGTTGATCTTCCCTGGCTTGCCTTTAGCACTGGACTTATTGCATTCCACATTTCTGACAAGTTCAGCGTAGGTAGAATTGGGGGTTTTGCTTTTAGAATTTGCAGTGGCAGGTGCACTGGAACTTAGCTTTTTTACGCTTGATTTATGTGTGCTTTCAATATTTGTAGTTAGCCGTCTGCTGTCACCAGGGCTTGACTTGTTACTGTCCGGTTCTTCAAGGCTGGCTTTAGAGTTGTTTACGCCTAATCGTCGGTTATCTATACTTTCTAGGGTTTCTGGCGTCAACTGGTAATAATCGTGCTCTAGGTTGATTTGGTCTAACAGGGTCCTAGCTCTCTTGCCAGCGCTAGGCCCAGTGACTGGCTCTTTCGAAGTTGATCCATAACTGCTATTTTTTGTTATGCCCGTAGTTACCAATTTTGTAGCAGTGACTGTTTCTTTGACCATAGAGAAAGATTCACTATCGCTAAGCTTTCTCATCATCGTTTTTGTGTTGTGTGTTCTTATATCAACTTTCGGTTTCCTAATTTCAAAGGTATTCGTATCATTAGAAATATGTTTATTGGAGTAGGTTGGTTTACTGGTCTTTGTTTCAATCGAGCTTGGATTGATAGGTGTCGTAAGATCAGTGGGGCTACAGCAGACTCGGGTACTGGTTTCTAGGTCATGATCTAAGTTGGTCTCCAACAAGATAGGTGTCATTTCTGGCCCTTTGCGAGTATCGCCTGGACTAGGCTCATTAGTCTCTGAGAGAGTGTTTGTATCCATTTCGGGCCATTTGCGAGCCTCGCCTGGAGTAGGCTCATTAGTGTTTGAGAGAGTATTTGTGTCTATTTCAAGCAATTTGCGAACATCGCCTGGAGTAGGCTCATGAGTCTCTGAGAGAGTGTTTGTATCCATTTCTGGCCATTTTCGAGCATCACCTGGAGTAGGCTCATTAGTCTTTGAGAGAGTGTTTGTGGCCATCTCAAGCAATTTGCGAGCTGCGCCTGGAGTAGGCTCATTAGTCTCTGAGAGAGTGTTTGTGTCCATCTTAAGCAATTTACGAGCATCGCCTGGCGTACGCTCATAAATCTCTGAGAGAGTGTTTGTGTCCATCTCAAGCAATTTGCGAGCATCGCCTAGAGTAGGCTCATTAGTCTCTAAGAGAGTGTTTGTATCCATTTCTGGCCATTTGCGAGCATCGCCTGTAGTCTCTGAGAAAGTGGCTGTGTCCATCTCAAGCAATTTGCGAGCATCGCCCGAAGTAGGCTCATTAGTGTCTGAGAGAGTGGCTGTGTCCAACTCAAGCCATTTGCGAGCATCGCCTGGAGTAGGCTCACTAGTCTTTGAGAGAGTATTTGTGACCATCTCAAGCAATTTGCGAGCTGCGCCTGGAGTATGCTCATTAGTCTCTGAGAGAGCGTTTGTATCCATCTCAAGCAATTTACGAGCATCGCCTGGCGTAGGCTCATTAGTCTCTGAGAGAGTGTTTGTGTCCATCTCAAGCAATTTGCGAGCATCACCTAGAGTAGGCTCATTAGTCTCTAAGAGAGTGTTTGTATACATTTCTGGCCATTTGTGAGCATCGCCTGGAGTAGGCTCATCAGTCTCTGAGAGAATGTTTGTGACCATCTCTGGCAATTTGCGAGTAACGCTTTGAGTAGCCTTAGTAATCTTTGAGGTAGTGTTTTCTTTCATCTCTATCAATCTCGCATAGCCTTGATTTGCCTTGTCAGCCTTTGAAGCAGTGTTTTTGTTTGTCTTTAATAATGCTGTATATGTGTCATTTTTCTCAAACAATATTGGTGTGGCGAATTTGGTTGTGCTGGGTTCGGAGATAAATTCACTGCTACGGTCAACATGGCTATAGACTGGTGTTGTAAAAACATTATTGGAGTAGTTCTGTTTAGAAATATCATGGCTACAATTATGTTCTGCATTGGTTTCAACAAGGTCAGCAATTATCAATCGCTCTGTGTCACTGCTAACGTCCTCGTCACTTTCATTAAAATAATTCTGTTGAAGATCATTCACTTTATAAATCTCAGGATCATTATCAGTACTTTCATCTACCACGAGTTTCTTTGGTTCACTGCAGTCCACTAATTGTTTGCCATTATCATTTCCTTCATTACTGACTTTGGTTTCTGCAACATTTACTGGTTTGGCTGTTTTAGCGTTGGCCTTTTCTTGGTGATCGTGTTGAACCGTTAACCTACAAATAATAATTAAACATATGTTTAAAGTAAATATGAATGTGACGTTATCTTTGACCATTTGGGCTTATTATTCAGAGTTGAGTGTTTGTTTGTTTATTTAACTTACGGTGCGAAGGTTTCCCGTAGCAGATGTTTGTAGGCGCGATAGGTTCGATGGGTCGCACATGTTTTTTGGATCGCAAACTCATTGCCCAGCACAACTATGGACCGGTTATCTCCATGTTCTGTTGAAAAAATATATTTTAATGGCGGAATCTCTGGGGAATCTCGAAACTAAAGCGTTTCAATAAGTTATGTTGTTTGTAGTTGGCATCGAAAAATAAATACTAACCTGAACTTGCAACCTGAATGACAGACACGGGTATATGCCACTTGCGATCTGTCTCTAGCAAACAACTCAGTGCGTTCTCGCTAGCTATGACGGAGCAGTCGTGCGAGCTCGCAAAGTCAGCCAGATCGCGGTGGATCTCCGACAACGGCAGGGTCGACATCGATTCCTCGTCTGAAATTACAATGGTTTTAAGGCCTGCGCACTGCGCACATCTAGGCGATGGCGTGGCGATCAGCTGAAACGCTGTCAAATATCGCTGTTATATTTGACAGCGTTTCAGCTGATCGCTGTCGCATAGATGTGCGCAGGCCTTTAATGACTCACGCGAAATGTATTTACATCAAAATTCAATAACGTATATCCAAGCTTCTTTTAATACAATATAGGTATGACGAAGAAGGCATTTTGTTCGCTTAATAATAACAAAATCTCCGAAGCTACAGGGCCTAAGAGGTCTGAAATAGCATAAAACCTGGCATAGCATGACATACTATTTGTGTATTCCAAGTTTAATGATCCTGTCGTTACAGCAGCATTAAATCACAAAGAAACATTTATTATTTATGGTATACAATGACAGACTTACGAGGCAGCACAAATTTGCAAATATGGTCTATGCAGGGCTCCGGCATTGGACAGGAGTTCAGCAATATGCTTAAAGGTTTCTCCATTACCTTTGGGTAGTGAGCTTCTGGCAAGTCTTGTACATTTACCTGAAAAAAGTAAACACACATATCATAATAAGCCGCGCTCACTTTGGATACGTTTTCGTACGAATTCCATTCGTGCAGAAACGTACGAACACGCACGAACATTCCCGACCTTCTGAGTACTATGAAAGCGCTCACGCTGCGCGCGAGTTAGGTCGTACGTATACGTGAACGTGCAAGCCCGACGTCCGAAATCAATCCGAACTTGTTGATGACTTGATGATGAAGTTACACGTTCGTGCGTTCATCATCAATAACGGATGTAGAAAAGTTAATTAACTTGGCATAAATCTTTGTGGGATCAAAGTGATTCCAGTTATCACTTACGTAACATTCAGCGTAGGGCATGGCGTGAAATATCCGAAATTCACCGAATTCATTTCTTTTTAAAAATATTTCGCGCACCCATTCGGTTCTACTATATCGACGACGGCGTCGCAATCTACGGTTTAGAAGATGATTATCCAAAATATATAGATTATTCATCGCAGCAAAGATGACTTCACGTATGCGCTAACACCGGTACTCTGTCTATTTGACGGAGAAAAACGTATTCGTGCGCACTCAATTCGTACGAACAGTGTTCATACGTTTACGTACGATATAATACGCATCCAAAGTGAGCGCGGCCTAACAGTCTCGAAGTCTAGGGAATACCTACCCAAATTTTGCAATAGATCCCACAGTAGAACTGGCCGTCCACCATCAAATGTATAAAGACATTGACAAAACGAATTGTGCGTTAAATAATTATGGTATGATTATCCCACACTAGGAAAGTTTCAAGTTTAACTTGATTTGTCATTCACATACTTTGGTTATTGAGTCAACTATACTTACATTCAACAAATTAGCTTTGAGCTCCAACTCAAAGGTACCTTTGTTGCTTTCGAGTGGTATTTGAGCTGCTAACACATAGTTCTGCGGCCACGATTGTATCTCATGAGCTCGCATTTTGAACTCCGCTTCGTATACCTGCTCTATGATAGGTTTGGGGCGCAGTGCTTTAAGACAGCCTTCGTTCAGCCACAGTAATTTCGCCCAGTTCAGGTATTGTTTCTGCTCTGCTTCGTACAACTCCTTAAATTCCTGAAGAAAGAAAACAAGACAATATTTTTAAAATAATTCATTCAAGAGATCTTAGTAATAATGTTACATGATATTGATGGTGTGAAATTAACGATTGATAAAATATGATCGAATTTTATTTTATTTATAAAATGTAAACTGACCACAATTTGATAGTTTCTTACGTATATAGGTAGTTCAAAAACCACTCCAATAAGTAAGTTTAAGAGCTACTTACTTGAAAGGCCAAACAATCCATTTTACTTGGTTTTGCATACTGATGTGGTTGGACGTACTCATATTCAGCGCTCAAGACTCTTACGCCTTGCTGTTGCTGTATTCTAGTTAACGTGGATACTTGTGGGAATGCTGGCAACATTAGGTTACCCGGTATGAACAAGCGATAGCTGAAGTTATCATTCTAAAAGAAAAAAAACTCTGTGAACTTTAAGACATATTGTTATTCTGACAGCAGGCAGGTTCGGAGGGCAGGTAAGTTTTTCAATAAGTTGATATGGCACCTATGTTTTATTATCTACTCATCATCATCATCAGCCTGAAGAAGTCCACTGCTGGACATTGGCCTCCCCTACACATTTCCAGGAAGAACGATTCTGAGCCCTTTCCATCCATCGACTTCCCGCGATCTTAACAATGTCGTCGGTCCATCTGGTGGGTGGGCGCCCTACGCTACTAAATGAGTGGAAATAGCAAATTTTCACTCTATTTACTTTTAATATATCAATTTTAAGTTTGCTCAAAATGGTTTCCATGGACTCCAATCCAATGCATAAGTTTTATATAATTTTGTCTCAGTTTGAATAGGAGGTGAGTTTTCTTCCATGTTTAAATATAAATTTTCATTCATTTAAAGTAAATCTATTTGCAAATATTGATCTTTATCAGCAACAGAATCCACTAGTTCAATATAACAGGGAGTAGTTTTTTTTTCAAAAATCATTAGGTCCATTTCCATCAAAAGTAAAAAACTTTTGAAATAACAATGTAATGCATTATTGTTGAAGAGAGCACTGCTGGTCTAGTGGTAGCAGCCCCGCCTTCCAATCCGAAGGTCGTGGGTTCAAATCCAGTCGTGTACCAATGAGGTTTTCTGTCAAAAAATATAAGTGCACTATGCCAGTACTCTCAAAACGGTGAAGGAAAACATCGTGAGGAAACCAGCGTGGCGTAGAACCTAATAAAGTTCGAGCAACACCTGTAAAGGGTCACGCAAAAAGGGCCCACCAGCAGCCTACTTGCGGAAAAACCTGCCCGCACATCAAGTGGGGATGATAAATTTGGTAGCAAGAATAATATTCATACCCTATGAATGTCTGTTCCATAGGGATCTCGGGGATTCCATTTTGGTATTTCTCGGATGTACTTTTTCTCACAGAAGGGAGCACAATATGTATTATTTACTATACGCTTTATCACACAATTTTCCAAGGCATGTTCTGTAAAAAGAGGTCCGCTTCTGCCACTCCTGCAATTGAAGTTTTATGGTATTCAGACATGATTGTGTGAAAGTGTGTAGGAATGAAGATGAAGTTGGTAGGTACTTAAAAAATTTGCCCGTCTCACCATCAACATCAGCCCCAAATAAAAAAGAGAAAAAGACTGGTTCACAAGCATCAAATTAATTTTAGTTTAAGTAATCTTACTATAGGCCCCATGCTTTTTATTGGTGCAGAAACTGTACAATTTGAACTTACCAATCAATTATCATAGGTTTTGTCCAGTCAAAATCCATTCTTCGTTTGTAAGTCGACCTCTTGGTTCAGTTTTTAATGGTTTTGTTGACAAAGGACAGGTTGCATGACTGCCGCCACCGGGCCGGGCCGTGATCTTTATTTATTAGTAGTGTTTGATAATTGTAGCGGATTTACTGTTAAAACACTCGATCAGGTATTAAAACAAATGATTTCTACGCCATTTCTTTACAAGTTTACAGTCATGAATTAAAAAACGCAAAGATCGATCTCATCTCAATCTCAGTATTAATTTTTTTTTTTTCATTTCACTCCTTTCAAGTCCTTTCGAAGCAGGCTATAGTACCAAGACCATACCGCCTAGTCTCAGTATGTGCTGTATTTTTTTTTTCTGCTGGCTTGTATTCAAAGTCATTCCGCCAAGTCCTCTAAGTTTATCAGTTTTTTTCATTCAAAAATAAATTTACTTCTTCATGGGTTTGGGTTTGAACGGTGTAGCGGGCTCCTGTGTTGATATTGTATTTGATTCAGTGTTGCCAGTGGCAGATAATCAAATATGATATGGCATGAGAGAGCTCAAAAAGTAACATTTTCACGCGAAAAGTAACATTATAGTCTTACCAATGCAATGAGTGTTTGCAATTTTCAAAAGACAGTGGAATTAAAAAATTTACATTTGGAAACACATGCGGTGTTCCCAAAGTGTTTCAAAAGAGGGTTTGATACTTTTGTTATGAAAAGTTATTGTACCTTAAATCTGATGCTTTTTTGATAAAGAATGGTTACATTTTCATGATGCAGTGAAGATTTGATACAGAACTGCCAGATGAACCACCTGATGTTAATTGGGAACGGTTGCCCATCAATAAAATGAAATAAATAAAATAAGCCTTTATTTCAACGAAGTATTGATAGACTTAACATAATAATGCTAATCTTACTTACTAAATATTACTAAGCAAAAGTTTGTTCTAATATGACACCGGCGTGGCAGTAGGGGTACATAGGGCGGGTTGTCTTTGGACAAAGGCGTCCTTCAGGGTTTGCCATTTGGTGAGGTCCAGACAAATAAAAATTTTGGCAAATTTTTATCATCCGCACTTGATGTGCGGCTGGTTTTTCCGCAAGTAGGCCGCTGGCGGGCTCTTTTTGCGTGACCCTTGTTACGTATTGCTCGAATTTTTCTAGGTTCTTCGACACGCCGGTTTCCTCACGATGTTTTCCTTCACCGTTTTGAGAGTACTGGCATAGTGCACATACATTTTTCGACAGAAAAAATCATTGGTACACGACTGGATTTGAGCCCACGACCTTCAGAACGAAAGACGGGGCCGCTACCACTAGACCACCAGTGCTCTCTGAGGTCCAGACATGATCTGCGCCAATTCTTAGGAAGCTCAACTTCCCATCGCTGTAGCTGCTGTTCTCTGTTGCGGAAGACGGGGCCGCTACTACTAGATCACCAGTGCTCTCTGCGGTCCAGACATGTTCTGCGCCAATTCCTAGGAATTCGAACTCAGCCGTCGTAAAATGGTGGAAATGGCTGGTCTGATGATGGAGCCAAGGTCTGTCCAACGGAACTCTTCAATCAATGGGCTAATTGAGTTAAAACTTGTTTACCATACAAAGTTAGTGAGGGATAGTCAGAGGCAAGGACAAACAATAAATTTGGACATAAATACTTTCTCTAAGTAGATGAAACACAGTGCGTGATGGAGGCACATTTGTTTCCTACCATTGCATTCAATAAAATGCTTTTCTTTCTTTCTTTTCTTTCATGTAGGTATGTACATCTGAGCATTTGGATCGCATCACGAGATCTCAGTTCGGGGCGAACTACTAGTACAGTTAAACTCAAATCTATATAAATATGACACTTGTTTGTTTTATATAAGAATGAAATAGTCTCAAAATTAAATGATCGGCAAACTTCGCTCATCCATGTTAGTTTCATTCGGTTTTTGAAATCGAGTCAGAGTGAACTCAATTCGAGTTTGTTCGAGATAAGCGCAACTCGAGTTAACCAGAATTAAGTCCTGCGATCAGCTGATCGTTATTGCCAACGCCTAGATGTGCGCAGGCCTATAGTTAATCGAGTTGACCATCACTAGTCTCAATAAGAAGAATTCCATAAGCACGGACGATCTGTGCTACCGTAACCCTAAGTAGGTATGAATAAATATAAATACCTATCCCCCAACATAAATTTCACGGGCCAGTTAGCAGGGTAACGTAACTCCGAAAGTTATTGAATAGGTAATCAGGGATCCAATAAAAAGCTGTCAAACCCAAATTCGGGACACACCGCACATCCGCAAATGGGATGCGACATGTGATTTGGACGTAGGTAGAGAGAGGTAGATACTTTTACCAAGGTATTCTCACATTCGGTACCTAGGTGTCTATGACATTAGATGTTATCTTTATTATTATTATTTATTTATCAGACAACTTTGTGGTCCATAATTTGTGTTAGTAAAACTTACAGGCTATCTTAAGCTATGTTAGTAAATAAAAGCAATACAATAAACACAGCTCTAGTAGGTAGGTATTAAGTGTCTTTCCTTCGGTACCTGACCCTCCAGTCTCTCATGAGACTATTGGATTAGGAGCCGAATGAAGGACTTCATTACGGGCAGGTCATATCTATCAGGTATGACCTGACGCAGGATGCTGTTGGCGCTGCTCCGCAGTCTGCCGGGCAGTGAGGCTGTTCTTTTGCGAAGGATGGCATGAAAACCATCAACTCGGGCCTCCGCAAACATTGTGGATGCACTGCAGAAGCAAGGCAGCCCCATCAGCATCCTGAACCCGTTGTTGTATTGGACGCGTAGGGCATTTAGCGACTTTTTAGTAAAATTGAACCACAGGCTGCTCGCGTAAAATGATTGGCAGTAGACTTTAAAGAGTGATATTTTATCTTGCCTACTGCATCGAGCAAACCTGCGTGCCAACATATTACTTCTGATCGCCAATGCCCTACGTTCCCTCTCAATATCAGTTTGGTCATGAAGGTTGTCTGTAATGTACTGCCCAAGATATTTAAAACTGTTAACGCGTTTGAGATCGTTACCTTCCAATTTGATTTCGGGCACAGACTCGGGTACTTTACCGGCAGCCTTGTACACCATGAACTCACTTTTTTTGCTATTCCTATAAATATAGGAATAGCAAAAAAAGTGAGTTCATGTTCATATACCAGCCCGTTTTTAGCGTACTTCTCACAGATGCCCAGCAGCTTTTTGAGACTACTGACCGATGGGCAGAGCAGCACCATGTCGTCTGCGTAGCTGATGTTGTTTATGCGAACACAATCAACTGAGCAGCCGACACACTCACTGCTGAGCCCCTCGATCAGTTCATTGACGTACAGGTTGAAAAGCTTTGGAGAGCTCAAACGCCCCTGCCTCACCCCACACTCCAACCTGTACTCACCAGAAAGACTACCGGCCCACCTCACATTGTTCACCTGGTTGGAAAAGACGCAACACCTGTGTATGCACGCCTGTACCTGCTATCTTTTTCCACAACTTATCATATGACAGAAGGTCAAACGCCTTCGAAAGGTCAAGGAAGCATGCATACACAGGAGTTCGCCTCTGTGTATAGTACTGCACAGTATGCTTCAAACTCAGAATTGCAGTCTCCGTGGAAAGTTGCTGCCTAAAACCAAATTGTGCATCATGGATGTTCAGATGCTTGTCTAGTTCAGAGTCAAGCACACTGTCCAACACCTTAGCCACCATTTTTTGTTTTGTTTTTTACAATTGGCACAACAATAGTTTTCATTAGATCTTGTGGCAGGTGTGAGTGAATAAAACATAGGTTGAACGATAAGATTATGGTACGATAAGATACAAGATACAAGATACAAGATTTATTTGTAAAAAGCTTATTTTACATATAGAAGAAGATAAGAAAGGTAGCCGCAAAGTGATTGTCCTCTTAACCCTGTGGCCAGAAAAATTGGAGCCTGGCTGGTATGCCAATATTTAGTGATGAATGAAAGAGACGCAGATTGGTATAAGTTTCAGAATTTGTGATGATCTGGTTCTTGAGGGTTGAATGGCTGCGCAAGCGCAATTTCGTGAATTTTCTTTGTTTTGTTTTTGTTTATAATAAATGAATTGAGGGTTGTTTTGGGATTGTGATGCATGTATTTTTTCCTTGGAAATAAGGCTTGATGGTGATTTAAAAAGTTTTTCGTAAAAATAAGAACAGCCGACAAAATCTCAAAAATTGTAAACTAGCGGAAAAAATAGTTTTAAAATGCTACCCGCCGCTGTTTAATGATTTCTTGTTGGAAACAAATGTTCTACATGATACCTATACTCTTTTCTAATAGGAAGTGACTGAAATAAGGTGTACAATAATAGTACATTGTTACCTGAGTGTTGAAAGTCACGTTTTTTGAGTCCCGAGATGGGTTTGGCGCCAGAGCGTAGCGAGAGCGCCAATGGAGCTTGAGGGACTTAAAAGACTTTCACCCGAGGTAAACACTGTGCTTTTCATTACGAATACAAGGAAAGTAAAAATAAAAACATGAAAGAAAAATTTGTGAAAATGAAGATTGAATTGCCGCCTTCCCGGTTTTTTTTTCTTTTTCTCTGGCGGGCCTTGGCTTCGGCTCGCCAGCATTATTCAGCCATTATTTTCATTTTCATTATTTAAAAAATGGTAAATTGTTTGCTCAAATCTTTGTTATTTTAAATAAATAGTTGAAGCTATATATTAATCAAGTAATTTAGAAGATATATTATTTATTTAATACTATCTTTATGTTATTTAAATTTAAATTTTACATTGCGCTCTAATTAGACTTTTTAAACTTCTTACCGTTGTAATGGGTTTCCAACCTACTTGCTGAATAAAAAGTTGGAATTTGGTTCAACAACCTCCTTGCAGTTAGAAAGACTTTAGAAAGTTGGAACATGGTTGAATAAAATAGAACTTGTTTTTTTTATAATTTGACAGCTGTCAGTAGAAAGCGATTCTCCCTAGGGCTGAAAGTATTACTTTCAATTAGGCCCCTCAGGCAACTTCAGACCTACTTTCAGAGTATGAGTAATGAAAAGTAGTTTTTTGTTATGAAAAAGACTTTTTAGTTTTTTTGGAATTAATTCGGGCATGCGCAACTTCGTGGGACGTGAGCCCTGGACAGCTGGACGCATGCTGGACGCTCAAGTGGCTAAAATAATAAAATAATAATAGGCAAACAACACAAACTTATGCGTTTATGTGCGTTAAGTTTAGTGAACATCAAAATAAAGGGCAACTTATATTTATTAGAAAGGCTCGCAAAACAGAAACACAATTTCCAACAGAACTATTCACGCCAGCCCCAGTTCTAGATTTCTTTACCTTTTGTCTGTCTATACAAAGCAGAAAATAGGCTAAAATCACGCTGGAAGCTGGCCGCGCCGCCATAGCCAGATTCTACCAGCAGCAACCGGCTTTTAGCAATTCGGAGCTTCCTCCATCCACCGATTTCACGCGACCTTTACAATGTCTTCGTTTTATCTGACGATCCTTCTACGCTTCGCCTTCCAGTTCGTGTCTGCAATAATTCGAGAACCTTTATTCTCCAGCGCCTTACCTACACCTAAGTATATATATTTATAACCTTACCTGCATATTTTATTGTTGGTTTTTGTGTTTTTGTATAAAGAACTATTCTAGGTTGGTACCGTTTGTATACTTATGTTATTTTATTAGGATTTATAATTATGATAATTAGGATCACCAAGAAATGATTTTGTTTATATTTAGGTAAGTATGTACCGTTTATTGACTTAACTAACAAAAAAAAAACATAAAATAAAAAAAACCAAAACTAAACCTTAAAAATCTAGCAAAAAAGGGTGTCCATGACGCATAGTGCCAAGAACGCTGGCTGCACTCCCCGCGTTGAATAGAAATAGCTATTCTCTGTGCGAGAAAAGAGCCAGCCCTCTTGTCACCAAGAAATTATACACAAATTCAAATTCAAAATTAGGTTCAAACAAAAAAATATAATATTTCCTGCCCCTCCGGCAAATATACTATAGACTACGTTTTTAAAATTATCGATGAAAATTGGTAAGGGAATCCAAAACGTTCTTCTTGAAGATGTGCGTGCGCTCCTCAGGTGTTACGTACCTACCTGTATGCCTTCTACGACACTAGTAAGTGCGTACTAATTTAAACGAGCTTATTCGGCCTGCTTTTCGCATGATTGTGCATGCCTGGAAACCCAATCAAGGATCTGTCGAAACGTCCGTCCGTCCAGACAGACGCGATGGTCGGATGGACGCGTCCGTAAGAACGCCTTTCTTTTTAGCGTTCCCATTCCCACGTCAATTGGCTACACTCGACGTCTGAATTGGTGCCGCTATGCAAATAGAAGCACGTGGGGATGCCACGTCCTGCTGACTCAGCTAAAGTAGAGGGTTCAAAGCGACTCCAACGTAGCCTTAATTTACCGTGTGTACCGTGACTAAATTATTATTTTTGAACAAATATTTTAAGCCCTGGAATCTGTACCTACCTACCTAAAGTTAGGTAGGTCCTATTTGGTCCTATTTGCGCCTATTCTGCCACGTATTGTATACAAAATGGGGAATTTAAGTTTTCTTTTATTGCAGAGAAAACAAAAGTTATATTTGAGCACAGATAAGATAATACTATACTAGTAATTTGAGTGAAAGTTTTATTTATTAAACACGTATGAGTTAAAATTATCTATTTATATAAGAAGTTGCATGAAATGAGCAAGCAATTGGAACATTAATCTATTTGTTCTATTAAACATGATCTTTTTTTTTAATAAAAACTTTTTTAGGAACAAAGCATCTCAACCATTAAAATTTAAAAAAAATATTTATAGCTCACTAGTGAGTTATAGCAATGAAAAAGTCACAGTTTGATTATGGATGTCATTCTGTGCCTAATTGCAGTGACCATAGAGCCATTTATGAGCAATTGTGTTGAAAATAATATTTTATTCAAATTGGAAGGTAATACGAGCATCACTAACTACTTGACAGAAGCTATTGAGAGTGTCTAGGCAATCCATTTTACTAGGAACCTGGGAGGTAGAGCTCTTTGTCAAGTAGTAGTAGAGCTCTTTGTGAAGGGCTCGTCCGGGGAAGTACTACCACCATGTCTATTTCTGCCGTGAAGCAGCATTGCTGTGTTTCGGTTTGAAGGGTATGGGTGCCGGTGTAATTACTGGCACGTGAGGCTGAATATCTGTATGCCTCCAGTTGATGGACGCAGGGCAGTGCTTCGTAGGGCACGTTCCTGACGTGCGTGAGCTACGAGGCATTGCTTTGTTATAGGCAATGGTTACTGTCGTAAAATGAAAGATGGGTTGACCAAGACTAGTTTTTATTCACTACCCACAAGTACATAATAACACGACGATATGACATCTTTCTTATACAGTTTTAGTTTTTACATTATTAATTAAACATTCTAATTCAGATTTTACTAGAACAACTCAGGTAGTTAATTATAATTATTAAATCATGCACGTAATCTATCATGCGTAAATGTATTATAAAACTCTCCCTCTTACCTATGTAATTTGTAAGAGTGGGCATAATATCATTATTTATATAATTTATTATTTATTTATCCTTTAAACATTTCACACTTAGTTTAACTAATTATCTAGAATTAACTAGGTAACAGTATCAATAAAAAGTATTTTGTAAATAATTGGTTCTTATTTTAGTTGTAATTCGCATGCATAATCAAATGGTGGATAGGTATTATTATTTGTGTTTTTCTAACAATTTTTTACGTGCTACGACAGCCGCCGTTCTGCGACTAGGGCTGCGTGGGCGCTGAATTAGTGCGTCAGGTGACGATGGAGGAGTGGTGTGGACCACTGATGCGTCATGCTCATCATCACTGGTGATGGTCTGGTCGTTGATTTCGCTTTTAGGGCTTGCCCAGGTTTCCTCATCACTCACCCGTTCCTTTGAGGGGCCTGGTGACGCATTGTCATCAGCTTGCAGCTTGAGCAGATGTCGCCTGTTTCGCCTGAACTGCCTACCGTAAGTGTCCGCCACAAAATATGACCGAGGCTGAGCAGCGCGTCCTAAGACTTTCGCGTGTTTGCGTTTACCTTCATCAGTTATCAGGACCGGTTGACCAGGCGACAGCTCAGGAAGTGGTTTTGCTCGTCTGTCATAGTACGCTTTATCTACTTGCTTGTTGTTTAAAATTTTATTGTAATCATTTTCATTATTTCTGCTAGGCTGCAACTTACTTACATGAGCTGGTAGTCTCGTGTTGAGACGACGCCCCATCAAAAGCTCGGACGGTGAGCTAATACCGTTGCGTGGCGTTGCCCTAAAATTTAAAAGACCTAAATAGAAATCAGTTCCCGAGTTCAAAGATTTTATTAGAATATTTTTTATAGTTTGGACGCTTCTTTCACTCTGCCCATTGGACTGTGCATAATTTGGTGAACTCGTTATGTGTTCAAAGCCCCATTTTTTACGAAACTCACCAAACTCTTTTGAAGCATACGCTGGTCCATTATCTGTGACTAGTTCCTGAGGAACGCCATGCCTTGCAAACTGATCTCTCATGGCCGTCACCACCGCTTTTGTTCCTATGTTAGTCAGCGGATTTACTTCTATAAAATTCGAGAAATAGTCCACGAGAATCAAAAAGTACTTACCGCTATATTGGAATATGTCAGAGCCCACCTTAGCCCAAGGCAGAGGTGGCACATGATGCGGCATCAGCGGCTCCCGCGTAGGACGTGGCGCGCGCTCGGCACAGGTTCGGCAGCGCCGCACCATGGCTTCCACGTCACGTGAGATGCCCGGCCAGAACATAACCTCACGCGCGTGTCGCTTGCACCTATCTATTCCCATATGTCCGTCGTGTAACCGCGTCAACATTTCACTTCTAACACTTTGTGGAATGTAAACTAAATTATCCTTAAAGAGAATGTCATCGACAAATTCAAAAGTTTCTTTGTAGGACCATTGATTTCTGATACGTTCGTCAACATCATATTTATTATCCGGCCATCCCTCCTGTATATATTTCACAATCAGCTGACATTCCACATCGTTAATCATCGCATTTTTTATAATATTAATTTTGCTTGCACTAAAACGGACGTTCTCTATCAAAAAACAAGACTGCTCCTCTAACTCTTCCGACACCTTCTCCGTCATCAGCTCCGGTAGCGCCGCCCGCGATAAAGCATCAGCTACGTACATGTACTTACCCGGTTTGTATACCACTGTAAAATGGTAGCCTTGTATGCGCAACATCATGCGCTGCAGACGAGCCGGGATGGAGTCCAGTGGCTTTTTGAACAGCGCCTCCAGCGGTTTGTGGTCCGATTCCACCGTGACGTCACGACGGCCGTACACGTACTGATGGAACCTTTCAAGACCGTAAACGATGGCCAGAAGCTCCTTCTCAATCTGTGCATACCTACCTTGCGTGTCAGTGAGCGTGGCAGAGGCATACTCGACTGGCCGGCCTGCCTGCAGCAGCACGGCGCCGAGCGCGCGCGAGCTGGTGTCCACCGACAGCAGCACGGGCTCGCGCGCCGAGTACAGCGCCAGCACGGGCGCCGCGCACACGGCGCGCTGCAGCGCTCGCGCAGCCTCCACTTGCGCACACTCCCACACCCACTCGCTATCCTTTTTTAATAAATTGCGAAGAGGAAGTGCTATTTCCGAGTAATTCGGTATAAACTTGGACAGGTAGTTAATCATACCCAAAAATCTTTCAAGTGAGGGTCTATCATTTGGAACGGGCATTTCCTCTATTGCCTTTACTTTGCTCCTATCTATTGACATACCTTCCGCGCTAAAAACATGTCCCAAATAGCTTACCTTTTTTACTTGGAATTCACATTTTTTATCATTGAATTTTATTCCCACTTGTCGCGCCCGGTCTAAAAGCTTCCTTAATCGTTCATCGTGTTGAGACTTACTGCAGCCCCATACAATGACGTCATCGATGAATGAATCCACTCCCTCCAGATCCTCTAGGACCTGGCGAATCTTCGAATGAAATACCTCCGAGGCACAGTTTATTCCATATGGCAGACGTAGAAATTGGTACCTGCCAAATGGAGTCCCAAAAGTACAGAGGTCAGCACTGGCGTCGTCCAATTGCACCATCCAGAACCCAGACCTGGCGTCCAACTTACTGAAGAACTGCGCCCCCTCGAGCTTAGTGGCGATCTCCGTCAGCGTCGGCAGCGGATAGTGCGCGCGCCGCACGACGCGGTTGAGCGGCCTTGGATCGAGGCACACGCGGATGGTGCCATCCTTCTTGGCCGCCACCACGATAGCGTTGACCCAAGGCGTCAGATGCGATACTTTCCTTATCACGCCTATGTTTTCCATCCGCACCAATTCATGCAACAGTTTATCACGCACGCCTATAGGTATCTTTCTAACCGGGCAAATCGACGGCTGAGCGGACTTATCTACAACAATACTGTATTTACCGGGTAGCCTTCCTAATCCTTTAAATAGATCACTATACCTATCTACATTTATAGACTGTATACGCTTTACCATTCCCAACTCTTCACATGCATATTTTCCCAGTACACTTTGGCAATCAAAATCAGCAACAGTAAAACGTAATTTGTAAATAACATTTTTATATGAACAATCTAAATAACAATGTCCAACAATAGGTATGAATTTTTTATTAATTTTATAGTGTTTACTACACTTAAGGAAATCACAAAGATTTTTATAATGTCCCAAAAGTTAAGAGCCGAGCGGGATTTGAACCCGCGACCTTCCCCTCGGTACGGGGCTGCGCTGACCACTGCGCCATCGGATCCTAATCACACTCGACGAATAACTCTTAGGGACTGTTCGGCACTAACGCGACCGTGGCTCCATCTACAGTTTTGACGTTATAGTCAACTAACCTGCTCGATAACCGAAGTTGCATTCAGTTGAATCGACGAGAGATGTCACCTTGCGTTTTTCATAATTTTTTATTAATTTTATAGTGTTTACTACACTTAAGGAAATCACAAAGATTTTTATAATGTCCCAAAAGTTAAGAGCCGAGCGGGATTTGAACCCGCGACCTTCCCCTCGGTACGGGGCTGCGCTGACCACTGCGCCATCGGATCCTAATCACACTCGACGAATAACTCTTAGGGACTGTTCGGCACTAACGCGACCGTGGCTCCATCTACAGTTTTGACGTTATAGTCAACTAACCTGCTCGATAACCGAAGTTGCATTCAGTTGAATCGACGAGAGATGTCACCTTGCGTTTTTCATAATTTTTTATTAATTTTATAGTGTTTACTACACTTAAGGAAATCACAAAGATTTTTATAATGTCCCAAAAGTTAAGAACTCTTCACTTCGGCTCTTAGTGTAGCCACGGTCGCGTTAGTGCCGAACAGTCCCTAAGAGTTATTCGTCGAGTGTGATTAGGATCCGATGGCGCAGTGGTCAGCGCAGCCCCGTACCGAGGGGAAGGTCGCGGGTTCAAATCCCGCTCGGCTCTTAACTTTTGGGACATTATAAAAATCTTTGTGATTTCCTTAAGTGTAGTAAACACTATAAAATTAATAAAAAATTATGAAAAACGCAAGGTGACATCTCTCGTCGATTCAACTGAATGCAACTTCGGTTATCGAGCAGGTTAGTTGACTATAACGTCAAAACTGTAGATGGAGCCACGGTCGCGTTAGTGCCGAACAGTCCCTAAGAGTTATTCGTCGAGTGTGATTAGGATCCGATGGCGCAGTGGTCAGCGCAGCCCCGTACCGAGGGGAAGGTCGCGGGTTCAAATCCCGCTCGGCTCTTAACTTTTGGGACATTATAAAAATCTTTGTGAATAGGTATGAAGTTCCCACAAAATGATTGCGCTTTGGTATTATCAGAACTCAAAATATCAATCGGAAGCCCCAGATTCTCAAACGTACTCAATGACATAACATTCAAATCGGACCCCGAGTCTAACTTAAAACTTTCTTTGGCACTTGTACAAGTAAATATCAAGGTTTCATACCATTTAGAGTCCTTATGATCCTTCATCCCTGACAGCGCAGACACATAGTACAGCCCGTCGCTGTCCTCACCGTCATCGCCGTCGTCGTCGATCTCCGTGCCGGCGGTATGAAGTTGCAACACACGCTTACGTAATTTCGGACACATATTTTTAAAATGACCTCGCTCATTACACCAAAAACACATCGCATTTTTTGCTGCACATTTATACCCATCACAGTTCATACCGCACGCGGTACAACACATCCTGGAGCTCGATGCCTGCTCCGTGCTTCGTCGCTGCGTCTGGCTGGCGCGCCACGGGCTGCGCTGCGGCTGGCGCGCTCCGCCACCGCCGCCGCGGCCGCTGCCCCGCCAGCGAGCGCCCGCGCCGCCGCCGCCGGCGCCGCCTCGCGTGCCACCGCTCGCGCCAGCGCGGAAGCCTCGCGCGTTCATCGCGTCGACTGCTACCACCTGCCCTCCGGTCGTCTTGGTTCCCTCTATCTCCCTCTGCTCCTCCGTGGACATTTCATTAGCCTGACAAATCTTGACTGCTCGCGCCAATGTGAGGTCATCGGCCCTGAGAAGCCTATCGCGCAGCTTGCCGTCATGAACCCCGCACACAATCCTGTCGCGCACTAACCCCTCCTCGAGACTTTCAAACTCACACAACTGGGTTAGAAGTTTCAATGCAGTCACGTACTCGTCAATGGACTCGCCTGCTTCCTGGTTTCTTGTAAAGAATTTAAAACGCGCCATGGTAATATTTGGCTTCGTCTCGAAGTGGGCGTTGAATTTTGACACTAAGGTGTCAAAAGATTCTTTATTTTCTTCCTTGGTGTATTTAAATGTTGTGTATACATCGTACCCTTCTGATCCAATCAAATTCACCAATAAACTGGCTTTCATATCCGAAGATTCCTTGTGAATACCCGATGCTTTGAGAAACACTTCAAACTGTCGCAGCCATTTTTTCCAAGCCTCGGCCCGGATTGCTGGACCACCTTCTAGGTTCAATTCCGCCGGGGGCCGCGCGTGTTCCATATTTAATCGCAATTATTCGCCCTTGTTACCACTTTATTTACTGTTTTTGACAATCCACAGAAGCAATTTCACATTTAATTTATTTATTTCTCGGCACCGCTGTCACCATGTCGTAAAATGAAAGATGGGTTGACCAAGACTAGTTTTTATTCACTACCCACAAGTACATAATAACACGACGATATGACAGTTACCACTTAACATCAGGTGGGCCATATGCTTGTTCCATCAGCTAGTTACATAAAAAAAAAAAGGTTCCTAGTAAAACGGATTAGCAATAGCTGTTATACCTGGTAAAGTACCAAAAATACGATGGAATATCAATTTCTTCGTACGAACTCTTTCATAGAGAGCTCTTTTTTAAATAAAATAAATAAATATATTGGACCTACCACTATCTAGCCAAATGGGAACGAGGTAACTGATAATAATAATACTTATTATTTATTAGTACATACTTTGTTTTATTATGAAATAAATCTTATAATATATCTTTAAACGAGAAAAGCTGGTATATATATATACAATAATAATATATAATCAGAATCTTGGAAACGGCTTCAACGATTTTCATGAAAAATTTAGTCTAAAGGGGTTGTCGGGGGCGATAAATCGATCTAGCTAGGATACATTTTTAGAAATTGTCGTTTTATTCGTGTTTTCAATAATCAACTTTTAAATTAAACTAATCTAAACTAGAAAAAGATGAATTTTAGTGCAGCCAACTATACGTAATATAATGTTTTTTTTTATACTTTTACTACTTCTTCAGAGTTTAATAGAAAAAGTTTACACAAAACTGCAAATTATTAGGTAAGCTTAGTCACTAGTTAGGTCAGAACAAAGTTTAAGCTCTGCGGAAAGTGATAAAGCATTTTTAAATTTTAAGCTCAGTTTGTGGAGTTTAAAACTGCAAGTGAAGCGTTCATCGCGTAGCTTGTTTGTTTTAGCGTTCCGAGGTCTTATAAGGGGCTCAATTATCAAGTCACATTTAGGCGCACATCTAGGCGATCAGCTGCGATCTGCGATGGCGATCAGACTCAGCAAAGGGTTTTGCATACATCCGTACACACTGCCGCGAACTTTGATAGTGCGATATTTGACAGCGATACACTGATCGTTATTGTAGGCAATCTAGACGTGCGCAAGGCTTCAAAGGGTTAGGTACCATACCTTCACACAATGCTTTTCAAACTACTGATTAATTACCATTTGAAAAATAATAGTTATTTATTTTTGGGATTTCTTAAGAGGGGGTCGTGCGAAAATTTGAGTTTGTTGTTAAAAAATTCATAACTAAATAACTAAGTGACATTTTAAAAATCGCAAAAGGACTAATTGTAGACTATACATTTGAGATTAATTCGAATTTAAGTGTGTTAAAAAAATATACTATTTAACATGACATTATATTTAACGCTAATGAAAATCGTATGTCAGCGTTAAATAGAATGTCATGTTAAATAGTATATTTTTTAACACACTTAAATTCGAATTAATCTCAAATGTATAGTCTACAATTAGTCCTTTTGCGATTTTTAAAATATCACTTAGTTATTTAGTTATGAATTTTTTAACAACAAATCTCAAATTTTCGCACGACCCCCTCTTAATGAAATGATGACGAACAGTGACAGAGCTTATTAATATTACTGAAAGAACGTTCTTAAGGTTCTTTAGAGGTTTGTTGTAAGAAATATATCGATCAAACAAGCGTACTGTCCGTCTATAAGCTTATGATAGGCACAAGATAGATAGATAGATAACATTTCATTTGTCTCACAACAGAAAAAAAACAACTAATACAAGTACGGCTACACAAAAATCAGAAAATAAAAAACTTTGAACACATAAAGAATAACAGAATCGATTAAGTACACAAGTGACCATTATGGTGACAAGAAATACACTAATTTGCTTTACCGAGGTAGAAACGGCATGCACTGCAGGCCAGCTGGGTGATTGTGTAATTCTGTTGCAATCAAAATTTTGATACTAACAAGAAACAGCGGTCTTGTTGCCATCATTTTTCGACCACTGACTGTCTGTTGCCATGCTAGTTTTAGTTTTACAAAGCGAAGTTCGAAGTTATCTCATGTTTATTACGTCTATATTCAGTCTTGTTGCAATCGTTCCTTGTCAAAGATAAGGTTTGTTTCAAACAGTTTTTATAGTGCAACCGAAGCTTTTGAGCTATCACTATTTGATAGTTTCAAAACTAACAGATGCGTTTTGGTTGTAAAAAACATCCACAGTTGGAGTTAATAATAACAGGCCGGCCCGTATACAGTATGTTAGTTTAAACGAGGGACATATTGAAACCCACAATAGTGCATGATTATATGATACTAATAAAAATATGAACAAAAAAAAAACACTGATAAATAACAGACAGAACCATACCAAAAATTTCGCTAAAGTCTCGCAACGTGTGTACACCCTTGCGCTAGCGATTTAATATTATCGCAGAACATGTGCGCGGGTCAATGACCTTTAGGTATAATCCATTTTCCCTTCGTACTTTAAACCTGGCTTACCTAGGTATGGCTCCCTTCCTCGTCCTTGGGCATGCGTCGGTATATACGGTGAACTGACCGAATGTTCGCAATCGTTGGTTAACACCTAGCATAAGATTGTACGACGGAATCTGGCGGTTGGGAAACATCTCTCGGTACAAAATAATGGCTCCTCGCACACTATCATTAGATAACACGTAGGCACGAACCATATCCCAATATTCTTCATTAGAATATCGATAAGACGTCATTTTTGGTTATTAAAAGAACACGTTTACAGGACACACTTATCCCGAAGTAAGCGGGGTTGTTTTTGCGATACGCGGAAGCGCAATATTAGACATGCGGAAATAGCAGCGCACTCGCATAGACTGACTGCGGTCAGCGCGGGAGTGTGTCCTCCTGTCGGTGCAACACAAAGGGAAGGGGCGGGGTTTGCGCACAAGCTTCCTTTTCGGTAGGATCGGCACGTGTTTTGCCGCGTGATTATTTTACTGTTTACAAGTTCACTTCTTGCGCGCTCAGTGTTCATGAATAATGTATTTTAGTGGACAATTACGTCACAAATTAAGGTTATAGGTTTTTTACATATTTGGGACGAGAATCGAATACTGAATACCCTCCCTCAATAAGTCCCTCGTTTAACCTAACACACTGTATACAGGGTGTCCCATAAGTCAACGTCCAGCCGAAAACGGGTGATGCGCCAAGTCATGACAGTTATCAGAAAAATATAAGAAAAAATATTTACTAAGTAACTTTTGAGTTATGAGTATTTTAAAAAAACAAGAAAAACTGACATCCTGTGATGATCTTTTAAGTCCTGTGACGACAAATATTAACTTTTCATAAAACTTTTTTCTGCAACGAAAGCATGAATAACCCTTCTGTAAATTACAATTCAAAATTAAGCCATAACTGCCTCAGTTTTTAATGAAATCGTGGAGTTTTGGCCAACGTTTCATTTCAGATAATTACATCACCCAACTTTAACCGCCTGCACCGCAAAAAAAATGTACTACACTATCATGGCATGTAACTTTAAAAATTGGCGCATTTATCCAGGATTCCAAAATGGTATAATACTTGCTAGAGTACTCCTTATTTTAGGAAATAAAAAATGTTTTATCAACTAAACCGGATTTCCAATCAATTTTATTTCAATAGATAAAATGTTTGTACCCTTTAAATGATGGACTTAAAATGCCTACGCTGTGTTTTTAAGTGACTCACAATTCACAGGTACAAGTAAATACCATTTCGACAATGCAAGTAATTAGATAGATCCACCATCTTGTCGAAAGAGTAATAACCATGGGTTTTCTAGTAATTTGTTAGGTTTAGGTAAAAGTTTGAAATAAAATTCAATCATAGGATGTCTTCAATCGTGATTTTAATTTAACTACATCAAGGATTTACAGCAAATGTTCAAACTGTTAGCCTTCAGCAGTAATGCAAGCTCTACATTTCCTTAAAAAAAATCAGCTGTCTGTAAAGTCAGTTAACTGACGACAGTTGAACGTGACAACGTCATACAGCTGTCCACGCGGTCGCATCGCTCACTCAAGTAGGAGAGAGACCGATGTCGAACGCTGCCGAACGCGGAGGCCGATTGTGCCTCTTTGTCGCTCGTTCCGCGCTCTCACTTGCACTTCAAGTATTAAATGGAACGCCTCAGAGCGAGGTAACAACGCATGAGTCATGTTTTTTCGTACGAGCAGCCGGCTCCATCGAATTATAAGACGTTGTCACGTTAAAAACCATGTAATAAGACCGGCGAAGGGCGAAGGCAAACTTTAGATTAAAATCACGATTGAAGTAATCCTATGATTGAATTTTATTTCAAACTTTTACCTAAAACTAACAAATTACTTGAAAACCCATGGTTATTACTCTTTCGACAAGATGGTGGATCAATCTGTTTACTTGCATTGTCAAAATGGTATTTACTTGTACTTGTGAATTGTGAGTCACTTAAAAACACAGCGTAGGCATTTTAAGTCCATCATTTAAAGGGTACAAACATTTTATCTATTGAAATAAAATTGATTGGAAATCCGGTTTAGTTGAAAAAACATTTTTTATTTCCAAAACTAAGGAGTACTCTAGCAAGTATTATACCATTTTGGAATCCTGGATAAATGCGCCAATTTTTAAAGTTACATGCCATGATAGTGTAGTACATTTTTTTTGCGGTACAGGCGGTTAAAGTTGGGTGATGTAATTATCTGAAATGAAACTTTGGCCAAAACTCCACGATTTCATTGAAAACTGAGGCAGTTATGGCTTAATTTTGAATTGTAATTTACAGAAGGGTTATTCATGCTTACGTTGCAGAAAAAAGTTTCATGAAAAGTTAATATTTGTAGTCACAGGACTTAAAAGATCATCACAGGGTGTCAGTTTTTTCTGTTTTTTTTAAATACTCATAACTCGAAAGTTACATAACAAATAATTTTTTTTATATTTTTCTGTTAACTGTCATGACTTGGCGCATCGCCAGTTTTCGGTTGGACGTTGACTTATGGGACACCCTGTATATATACGGTGCATCTACAAAACAATACACGACCGCGGAAGCAGCTTAGGCGCGTTGATTTGACCTTGGTTGAGTGGGGTCAAAAACACACCGTCAGCACGAAAACAACAACACAGACGCGGTACACACGCGATAATTTCCAAAATTACCAGCAAGTATGGGGTTTTAGAAAACGCTTTTCAGAATAAAGATTTATTTCACTTTTATTACAATTTGAACACACATCCCCGAGTGACCGAGTGTCACACAAACGCCGTGGATAGGTACGTTTATTGCCTGGAGAAGTTCGCTTTACCGTCCCTGAAGACAGCAGTTGGTTCGCAATCTTCGTAAAATCTATTCTGACACTTTATCCCGTGTGGACTGTTATTTTGAAATTCAACTTCACGTTTATTTGTGGCTTCCAACTTTAAGATTTCGCGCCAATGCTGCAATGTCTTGTGTGCAAAGTTACTTTTTAACAGCGTGCTTAATTTTGATGACCGAGCAAGCGAAGGATTCCAAAAATTAGTAAGCGAAGGAATCAAAAGAGCACGAGTTGAAAAATCTTTGCACTCGAGTGCGACGCGTAACTTTTCATCCCACCACAGCTAAGAAATTACTATAACTGTGAAAACTGTACCTACCTAGCCATAGCCATTAAGATCTTTTCTGTACAACAGTTATGCAATAAATGTTTCTGATTTCTGATTTCAAAAATGCAAAAAAGAAAATGGCGCACGTAAAGGCCTGCGCACATCTAACAACTAAGCAAAAGCGTATTTGCTTTTCTGTGAGTGCAATGCTGTCAAATATCGATATTTGACAGCGTTGCACTGACCACCATCGCCATCGCGCTAGATGTTGAAAGGCGTAAAGCAGATATAAAAAAAGCAGCCAAGTGCAAGTCGGACTCGCCCATGAAGGGTTCCGTAGCAACAAGTAACATAATATAAAGGTTCTTGTAGTTCGTCGAAAGGTAAATTGCGGTTTACGATCTAAGACGTATAAAATAAAACTACTGAGTACCTATATCTCGTTCAAACCAAATATCGTTGGAAGTTTTCATAGTAATGTACAACATATATGTATTTTTTTAGTTTTATCATTCTCTTATTTTAGGAGTTAGAGGGGTGGGGGGGGGGACCAACTTTTTCCTACTTTGGAAGTGTTAGAAACTATACAGGGTTATTCATTATTAACTGCAAATACTCAGGAATTAGGTTCAACAAATAGAATAAAAAATATTTATGATTTTTTTTTTTTTAATTTAATCAAAAATTTTTTCAAGTTTTTGTATCAAAATTTTATTTTTATTAATTTCTTTACGGCTATTGCATAATGATTGCCACGGAGAACAAGACGATGACCCACCCAGGCGGTGACTGAACGCAGAGTGTCACTCACGGCGCGCCGCGGGCGCGGATCAAAGGTCAAAATAGGTCAGGCGCCAATGATTCCTTTATCGATTTTCTCGGGATTTTCATAACAAAACTTAAAAAAAATCATTTCATAAATATTTTTTATTTTATTTGTTGAACCTAATTCCTGAGTATTTGCAGCTAATAATGAATAACCCTGTATTTAGAACGATATTATAGAAACCTCAACATCATTTTTAAAGACCTATTCATAGATAACCCACACGTATGGGATTGATGAAAAAAAAATTTTGAGTTTCAGTTTCAGGTATGGGGACACCCAAAATTTATATTTTTTTTCTATCTTTGTGTAAAAATCTTAATGCGGTTCACAGAATACATCTACTCCCCAAGTTTCATCAGTCTAGCTCTTACGGTTATGGAGAAAAATTGCTGTGACATACGGACGGACAGACAGACAGACATGACGAATCTATAAGGGTTCTGTTTTTGCCATTTGGCTACGGAACCTTAAAAAGGAATACACCAAGAAGGTACCGAGTCCGAGTTTTTAACAAATTTTAAAGGTTGTACGATAATAGTAGTTTATGATACTGTTGCATAATAAGGGTTCTTATAACATGAGTGTTTTAAAAAAACGAGCCGTAGGCAAGTTTTTTTATAGTATCACACGAGTGTTATAAGACCAAGTTATGTACAGTGTCAGTCAGATTTTATCTTAAGCTGGGTCTTTGCAATTCCACAATATTTCATTCAGCATGTGCTACAAAAATGTGTATATTACTTTTTAATACAGTTGCTCAAAAAGTGGCGTATTGCAGGGACGTATAGCGTTCGGGATGTGGGCTATAACACACGCGTGCTTTTTTTTTACCATTCCCGCACTAGTGCTTTTTCTATCCCAACTGTCAAAATAATGTCTAAAAAGAAAAACCAACCATGAAGTTTTTACTAAAAAAACTCATCGAAGTTTTTATGATTCATGCAAATACGTATTATTTCTAAAAAGAAGCTACTAATTTGTTTCATTAACAGATTTAATGATTTGATTGAATGAGTTATGTTAGGTTTAATTTCATTTCATCTCATTAAATTTCATTTTCAATTCATATCAATAAAAAAAATCTACTGAAGACTTGGCTGTATGGGTATAGTTCCCTTTGCCTTCCAGAATGGGTGAAGAAAAAAAAAATCTCTGCTTATATTTTACGGTTGGCGCTTGGCGCCATTTTTCAGAAATTTTCTTTGCGAGTTTATTTGTTTGTTGCACAAAATGAGTAATTTCGACCCTAGTTTTTTTGAATTAACACCACCGGAACTCAGTATAATTGCACAAAATGCTTCGGAGAACATTTTACCGGAAAAGTCAAAAAGTCGCTACATGCATACATACGACGAACTTATTGCGTGGAGAGAAGAGAAAAAAGCAATGGTATTTTTATTATTTTATTAAATTGCTTAATTTTTTCGCAACTGTATTAAAAATAGTGGTTCAGTACACGTGCGGAACCGTCATTGCAACTTGTTCCGACTGTCAACCCTCGCCTTCGGCTCGGGTAGACATTTGTCGGAACTCTTTGCAATGACAGCCTTCCCGCACTTGTAATGAAATATACTATTCTATTACTACCAACTGATTTGTCTTACTCTTACTTCTTACGTCCTACTATTAGGTACCTATTGTGTGTGTACCCGACAGTAGGTATTTCACAGAAATACCATCACCATGAAGCTGTCACCATTTAATTTCTCAAGAGGACGCACGGCTGAAATTCGACAAATTTGTCCTCCTGTCGGGTTCCAGCGTCCCGCGGGAGACATCGGTGCAACTGCTGATTGACTGGATACGTGAACACACCCTAAAGAGCTTGTGCATAAGGGATCGTGATTATATTCTTAAGAGCTTGGTAGGCGTAGAAATGAAAAATTATAGGGGAGGACTTTCTTTAAGTAACGACCGAAAAACAACCGTTTTCTGTAATCCAAAATTTCAATCGTTGTTTCAGCCATAGAACATCTAACCTGTGCGACCAAAATAATGCTGCAAAAATTTTAAGGTTCTCTAACAAAACATTAAAAAAGCGATGGATCTTCTACAACTTAGTTTCTGGACATTACAAAATGACAGTGGAATGGTAGATAGAGTACATCATCGGGTTCGATGAACACGAAAGAGGCGGGGCTTCAGGTAATGTAGCTCCTTGTACAATTACTTACTTCGCCTGTACAGTCTGTGTCTAGTTATGAGTGTGCCGCTAGAAATATTTGAAATTGCGACGATTACAATTTACTCCACATTATTTGTCATTTGATGAGCTTACAAAAGTACTTATCAAGTTCAAAGAATATTGTTTCATAGTGTTATATATTTTTTGTAAAGCCCCGCAAAAATACATAGAAGAAATACTAAGATATTGTTGTATGTATATGAATATCTACATTTTTAATTATTGTATAACTATTCTATGTCAATTCAATAATAATAAATATTTGCTATCATAAAACTGATACTAGTATAAAATATTAGAATCACAATGTACAAAAGATCACCTTGTAATATCCTTGTTAGAAAGGGAAACGAGAGCTTTACCGAGGTTTAATTTTGTTTCCATAACTGGGTGTAAAGAGCCTTGTGTAACGAGACCTGAAACCTGTTGTGCCGACCCCACATAAAGTGGGATAAGAAAATGAAAATGATGTGTAACAATGAGTTAATCTGATTTATAGGCTATTTTCGGCAGTCTATAGACGCAAATACCAAGTACTCTTCTCTTCTTAAATTGAAGAGCTTAGCTTTTATCGGGGTTTTGGTGCAGTTTTCTCCAATTAAGTTTTTCGAATGCGGCCTCCTCGGCTTCCTTATACGACATCACAGTGACTTTTTCTTTTATCTGGCTTATGTAACTTATTCTTGGCCTTCTTTTTCGCCGTTTTCCTTCAACCTTTCCTTCATCAATGATGTTCTTTATGTAGCTGTCATGTCATAGAAGATGTCCAAACATTATTCCTCTTCGATTTTGTATCGTCTCAAGTATCTCTTCTTGTCTTCTCCCTTACTCTCTCTAAGACTTCTTTGTTCGTAACTTTTTCCGTCCAACTGATTTTCTCCATTATTTGCCAGCACCATATTTCGAAAGCTTCCAGTAGTTCTCTATCCCGTTGCGTCAATGTCCATGTCTCACAACCTTATTATACCAAGTACTGTGGCATGTTGATATTTATTTCTAAATGTGTGTGTATACACACACAATTTAATCATTATTGATCTGAAATTCAAAACCCGGACGAGCTACATCCCGTACAATTTATTTTATTTCCATTTGAGCCGGGTGTATCGCTAGGAGCACGTCACATCGATAAGTACGCTCACACGAGCCGCTATCTATCACGACACAGCTATATGGAATAATGGAAAGGTAGGTTGCTGTTCGTTAAAAATAATTAAAGTTCTGAAGCAAAAGTATTTAAATTAGCAATAGTGAAATAACAACGGCGAGCTGGACTAATGATCTCAGAGTCAAGATCTATTCAACGAAACTTAAAAAAACATGTCAATTGAGCTGAAACTTGGTTATCATAATGTTAGTAGGAGGCAGCTAGAGACAGGTCCAAATTATGGACTCTACATACATAATAATTTGACTTTAGTTTGGAACGAACCAGAAGAATTCAATGATTTGTTGGGGCCTGCTTACTCTCACGCACTGGTGCGTCCTGTCACCGTCTATTAACAAAATAAAATGATCACCATCGTGCAGGCTATACTGCTGACGCAGACAGATTCGCCCGAGCAGACAAAGTCACAGACAAAACAGCTAGCTTTAACTATTACTTATCTGTGGCACAGTGCAATGTGCCGTGCCTGAGCGATGGCTCGATCGAGTTACCAAATAGTGCCCTACATCACATGCCACGGCGTGACGCGTAGGTATCTACGAGACATCGTGGCTAGAACGTGGCGTTTGATAACACCAACAAGGGGAAATGAGAAAGCTAGATTTACAAGGCATAGGTTTTTTGCACATTTTGACCTTATGAAAGATATGAAATCACTGAACTTATTTATCGAAAATCGCGATTCATGTCTTGTGTGCAATCCGATTGCTACGCGTGGGCTACGGGTGTGCTACGCGTGTGCTACGCGAGTGCTACGTATGAGCTACGCCTGTGCTACGCATGTCCTACAGTCTAGCTACAGGATTAGTACTGGTACATGAGGGTTACTCCCAGCAATGCTATGCCTTTTTTCTACCCAATGCCACGGATTTTAAAAGTACTTATATTATGTAGTTGTTGTTATTATTATCATAATAGTTTTATTTTGTTGTGATTTACTAGATACAGAAAGACGTGTTGGCCAACTAATTTTTGAAATTAATAGCTGGAATCGAAATTGCGTTGAAGTAAATCGTGGCAAGTCTCTGAAAACACCGCTTATTCCTTGCAGATAACTGGCGTCAAACACTTATAATATAATAATAAACCATGTTACAAAGTAATTTATTCTCATTATATATAAAACGCTACATTTTCTTCATTGCTACAAAATAAATTAAAAAAGCAGCCAAATGCGAGTCGGATTCGCCCATGAAGGGTTCCGTAGCATCAAGTAACATTATATAAAGGTTCTTGTAGTTCGTCGAAAGGTAAATTGCGGTTTACGATTTATGACGTATAAAAAAAACTACTGGCTAGATCTCGTTCAAACCAAATATCGTTGAAAGTTTGCATAGTAATGTACAAAATATATTTTTATTAGTTTCTCTTATTTTAGAAGTTAAAGGGGGGGGACCAACTTTTTTCCACTTTGGAAGTGTCTCTCGCGCAAACTATTCAGTTTAGAAAAAAAAGATTTTAGAAACCTCAACATCATTTTTAACGACCTATTCATAAATACCCCACACGTATGGGTCCGATGAAAAAAAATTTTTTGAGTTTCAGTTTTAACTATGGGGACCCCCAAAATTTATTGTTTTTTTTCTATTTTTGTTTAAAAACCTTAATGCGGTTCACAGAATACAACTACTTGCCAAGTTTCATCAGTCTAGCTTTTACGGTTTCGGAGAAAAATGGCTGTGACACGGACGGACAGACAGACAGACAGACATGACGAATCTATAAGGGTTCCGTTTTTGCCATTTGGCTACGGAACCCTAAAAAGGTAAGGTAGGTAGGTAGGTAGGTAAGTAAGGTTTAAATATTATGTTTAAAGTGTTAGACATTTTAGACTACGCAATAAACAATTTTTATCTTTATAATTTGAAACTTGGGCAGAATCTAATAACTCTAGTCCAGCTTGATGTAGGTACCCCAACAAGATTGTCTCAAATCTTACCCAATAACAATAATTACTAAATCACTTATCATCGTATGGAGTCGGGTCCAGGCAGTCTCCGGGGTCCATCCATCTCGGCGGACTGTCCGAGCTGTCATAACTCGGGGCTATTTGATTAATTTCAAGACCCCACAAAACTAGCAGGCTGGCTTTCCACGGGAGGATGTGCGATACTATAAATAAATAAAAAAATATTGCGGATACCTTAGAGTAATTTGAAAACTCGTAAATTAAAGAAAATAATAGATTGTCTTGCAATAAATGAATTATATTTGAAAATTCCCTCTGCACCCAGAACCCTTACCTAAAGCAAAAAATAGCAAATGTTAGTACGCACTCAAGGGATTTAGGAGGAATCTATTTATCGGTTATCTTTTACAGTACGACCACACTCTTAATTGATTCTAAAATGTATGGTTCAGACTGTGATGAATGCTTTACCACTGACACTCCATTTATTTGTTTAATTGTGCCGCCTAGTCGCAACGAATCCACGCATTGCATACCACGCCTAGTGCTACGCACGCCGTCAGTATATCGTACTGATAAAATCTAGAAAGCATTATCTTCCACAATTCTTTTGTATATTACCACAGAATAAATAATAGTACGAGTAGGAAGGTATAACGAAAAACACAAGTGAGTGTTGTTGCCTGAGATCATTACTATCTATTATTCTATCTAGCCCCAAACCAAGCAAAGCTGGGTTGAATGGGGATCAGATAGTAGTCATATTATCTTTGTTAATGGACAATTGCCCTAACACAACAGCAAACTAAAGGGACTTATTGTTTTCGTAAGCTGATTTATCACTCCAGTCATTAACAAGACACGACTTGGACATGATCGCCCGCAATCAAGAAGCCATACCTAGATAAAATATACTTGCAGTGGACTTGGGATTGAGTCAAATCCATGTTTTTCACAGACTTCAAAAAAGAAAGAGATTTATTGGTATTTTTCTATTCCTTCTCAAATAAATCGTATTGTAAAAAATCATCAACAAACCAATCTTTGTAAAAATGCAAATCATTTCATCATTACTTATGTAATTCGTATTTAAATATACTTTCTAAAAGCACCATTTACAAAAAAAAAATACCAAGCAAAGCTCGGTCAATGCAAGGAAGGAAGAATAAATAAAAATATGAATTACGTAAAGAAACGATGCGTGACTTTTATTATACATAAATAAAAGAACAATTTGTAAACTCGATGTTATTTTAAAGAAATATTTTAGATTTTACTAAAACTAAATTATGATAGTCATTAAAAAATCTTTCATGTTATGTGTTTTAGTTAACTTTGCGTTACTTCAATTTAACATCGCATTGTAATTTAGTGGCTGTATAAAAAGGAACATGATTCAGTAGATTATGTCAATGGAGGGGTACATTACCTCCTACAGGTGTCGTAAGAGGTCAGTAATATAAAGTAAATCCTTGCGCACATATAGGCGATCTACGATGGCGATGGCGATGGCGATCAGTTTCAGCAATGGGTTTTGCATAGATCACCTGCCGCGAACTTTGACAATGATACAGTGATTGCCCTCGCAGGTGATCTAAATGTGTGCAAAGCTTAAATCGTGCATGTGCTAATCTAACTATTACTTGCGAACGAATTTGTGAACTGTGCCCGAATTTGCCGTGGACTTACAAGTATGTAGGTACATTAGAGTTTCACCTGGCGGCGCCGTGACCGCGACAAAGTGCAAAGTTCCACTAAATGAACTATTCTCGGCTCCTAAAAGTTAATCTGTGCTTAGATAATTTAGAATTACAGTAGGATAAGTGGTCAGAAATATAGTTTACTAGCTGTGCCCGCGACTTCGTCCGCGTGGTATAGTGTCTATGGGTAGCATTTTTAATTTGCAGCGGAAGAAAACAGTAATTAAATAACAACGTCATATTCGCGTGCACGTGACACAGTCGTCTGCCCTCTTACTAAACTTAGACATATGACTCCCCACTAAACTCCTCCCGCACTCCTCTCCACACTCCCCTCCACACCCCCCCCCGCATCCCCCCTCGCACCTCCCCTCCACACTCCCCCCTGTACTCCCCTCCACACCCCCCCGCATCACCACTCGCACCTCCCCTCCACACTCCCCCCGCATCCCCCTTCGCACCTCCCGTCCACACTCCCCCCTGTACTCCTCTCCACACTCCCCCCGCACCTCCCCTTCATACTCCCCCTGTACTCCCCCGCATCCCCCCTCGCACCTCCCCTCCACACTCCCCGTGTACTCCCCTCCACACTCCCCCCGCACCTCCCCTCCACACTCCCCCTGTACTCCACTCCACACTCCCCCCGCACCTCCCCTCCACACTCCCCCCTGTACTCCCCTCCACACTCCCCCCTGTACTCCCCTCCACACTCCCTCCTGTACTCTCCTCCACACTCCCCCCGCACCTCCCCTCCACACTCCCCCTGTACTCCCCTCAACACTCCCCCCGCACCTCTCTTCCACACTCCCCCTGTACTCCCCTCCACACTCCCCCCGCACCTCCCCTCCACACTCCCCCCTGTACTCCCCTCCCTCTACCCCCCCAGCACAAACTTTGAATGTCATATTTTTTTATATCAAATCAACAGACTAAAAAATAAGTTTTATGTTTCTAGCTCTAAAAATGACGATACTTCCATACAACTTTCAACCCCTATTTTCAACCCCTTACAACCTTAAACTTTTTTCGCGATAAAAAGTAGCCTATGTCCTTCCTCAGGCCCTCAACTATCTGTGTACCAAATTTCATTTCAATCGGTTCAGTAGTTTTGGCGTGAAAGCCACACAGACAGACAGAGTTACAAACGCATTTATAATATTAATAAGGATAACCACCGCCATTGCAGATCGCGTAAATCTGCGCAAGACTTCAACGTTTCTGACACAATCTGCCCAATAAGCCATTTAAAAAAGATTACTTAAATTAGGTGATAAAACAGACCGAATTCCGTCGAGTGTGTCGAACAAGTATGGTTCCCAAATTGAATATTTATACTTGAACCGCCGCCGCTGGCCGCGGACGAGGCTGCACGCACAATACAGCTTTCCCAGTAAACACACTTCAAGCAATCTATTTGCTACTTGCATAGCCATTCGCGCGCAGCTAACTTGGGTTTCAGTGTGAACTCCTCTCACTTGTACCTAAATCTCCATACTACCTAAAATAAGCTATTGAACTTTATAAACTGTCGTTTTGTTTACCGAAGATAAAGCCCCTTGTTCCTAATGCATGGCACGATAAGTGTCTCGTATCACTGTCACTTTCATGTTAACAAATAGAGATAGCAACATACTTATCGGTCATAGCTAAATTACCATGATGAGCAAAATATATTGTGGCATGTTTTAGAAAGACAACATACTTGCTACGTTCTATGTTCTACTCAGCTTGGCTATAGTTATAACTCTGTCAACAAGAGGTTGTATCATTATGTGTTAGGTATCAATTCACTGCTTGATATATTTATTGTAGCATGCAGCAACTAATATTTAACCTGTGGTGAGGGTAGATGGAAATCGGCCGCGCAGGTGTTGCTATATTGTTTCGAGAATATTGAATTTTGCCACACTTATTTTACATCTCGAATTAGACGGTGCGTCGCGGCCCGCGCATTTGCATATTGCTCTGCGGTTTGCACGGCTAGGTTTAAGATATGAAGTAGTTTTTGAAGCCGTATTTACGCATTCTATATTCTCCCGCAGTAACGGGCACGGGTTGGTACTTGGTAGTAGGAAGTGATAAAACGGACAGAGACGGGCGGTATTTGGTTCCGTGAGCTGTAATGGCGAGTTTATTGCTACTTCAAAGAGCTTGAATAAAAGAACTCGTGAGTCTCGCCAACTTGAACCAGGTGGTACTTTCTGTCTAATTAATTGAGTTCTCTTGATAAGTACCTACCGACGACAAAAAAGGGTTGATGAGAAGACGGGCGAAGTCTCGTTGCAACTGAGCCCCGCTTGACAATGATTTATTATTGCTGTGGCTGGTACATAGAAACATAATAGCCTCCGAAAATTGAGTTATTTCCGTGATATTTCGTAAGGTATGCGTAATGCTCTATTTTAAGCATGCCTCATGTTGATGTACGTATAGGGCAGTGCATCGTAGGACACGTTCCTAACGTGCGTGTCATGCGAAGCAGTGCTTTTTATAGAGGATGGTTATGATTTAACGTCAGGTTTGTTCCATATTTTTATATCATATTATTATAAAAGTACTTGCCAAGTGTAATGGGTTATTTTGTTTTTGTCTGGCCTAAAGTGGGTGATAGACGTTCGATCGCGAACTTGCTCGGCTCGACGTTAGTGACACACGTGAAGCTTACTCACTTTGAATTGCGATGTCGCCGACAGAAGATGCTTTGTGTTATTTAGGAAATATATCGTACTAGCTGTGCCCGCGACTTCGTCCGCGTGGTATAGTGTCTATGGGTAGCATTTTTAATTTGCAGCGAAAGAAAACAGTAATTAAATAACAACGTCATATTCGCGTGCACGTGACACAGTCGTCTGCCCTCTTACTAAACTTAGACATATGGCGTCGTACTACGCCACACTTTCATCAACCCCGCATTCCTCTCCGAACTCCCCCCACTCTCCTCAACACCCCCCCACATTCCCCCCGCACTCCCTCCAGACTCCCCTCCACAATCCCCCTGTACTCCCCCCGCACCTCCCTTCCACACTCCCCCCGCACCTCCCCTCCACACTCCCCCTGTACCCCCCCCGCATCCCCCCTCGCTCCTCCCCTCCACACTCCCCCCGCACCTCCCCTCCACACTCCCCCTGTACTCCCCTCCACACTCCCCCCGCACCTCCCCTCCACACTCCCCCCTGTACTCCCCTCCACACTCCCCCCTGTACTCCCCTCCACACTCCCCCCGCACCTCCCCTCCACACTCCCCCTGTACTCTCCTCCACATTCCCCCCGCACCTCCCCTCCACACTCCCCCTGTACTCCCCTCCACACTCCCCCCGCACCTCCCCTCCACACTCCCCCTGTACTCCCCTCCACATTCCCCCCGCACCTACCCTCCAACTCCCCCCTGTACTCCCCTCCACTCTCCCCCCTGTACTCCCATCCACACTCCCCCCGCACCTCCCCTCTACACTCCCCCTGTACTCTCCTCCACACTCCCCCCTGTACTCCCCTCCACACTCCTCCCTGTACTCCCCTCCACACTCCCCCATGTACTCCCCTCCACACTCCCCCCTGTACTCCCCACCACACTCCCCCCTGTACTCCCCTCCACACTGCCCCCTGTACTCCTCTCCCTCTACCCCCCCAGCACAAACTTTGAATGTCATATTTTTTTATATCAAATCAACAGACTAAAAAATAAGTTTTAAGTTTCTAGCTCTAAAAATGACGATACTTCCATACAACTTTCAACCCCTATTTTCAACCCCTTACAACCCTTTTTTCGCAATAAAAAGTAGCCTATGTCCTTCCTCAGGCCCTCAACTATCTGTGTACCAAATTTCATTTCAATCGGTTCAGTAGTTTTGGCGTGAAAGCCGGACAGGAGGACAGACAGACAGACAGAGTTACAAACGCATTTATAATATTAAATAAGGATTACATTTTAAAAACGAAAAAAATAGACGAAAAGTGTGGGTAAAGAACGGGCTTACGAAAAGATTTTTTTTTTAATTGTTAACTTTATAAACTACCATACATTTTATCTTAAGTTAATAATTATATTCTAGCTTTAATTCTTACGACGCTAACGTCAACATCATGCTAACTATATGTCACTGCCTATAGAAGGAAGAGCTGCCTTGCCGTAACACAGTTTTTAACTAGCACGGGAGGTATTTTCACTAACTTCATAGTGCTTCACTTGTTTTGTTTGCTTTACTTAATTTTAGATGTGATCATCTTTAGTTATAAGCACTATGTAATAGAACATTTAATAGCAATAAACATATATATTTATCTTTATCTTAAAAAAAAGCAGCCAAGTGCGAGTCGGACTCGCCCATGAAGGGTTCCGTAGCACGACGAACTACAAGAACCTTTATATTATGTTACTTGATGTAACATAATAAGGTTCTTGTAGTTCGTCGAAAGGTAAATTGCGGTTTACGGTTTATGACGTATAAAAAAAAACTACTGACTAGATCTCGTTCAAACCAAAAATCGTTGGAAGTTTACATAGTAATGTACAACATATGTTTTTTTTAGTATTATCATTCTCTTACTTTAGAAGTTAGAGGGGGGGGGACCAACTTTTTTCCACTTTGGAAGTGTCTCTTGCGCAAACTATTCAGTTTAGAAAAAAAACGATATTAAAAACCTCAACATCATTTTTGAAGACCTATTCATAGATACCCCACACGTATGGGTTCGATGAAAAAAAAAATTTTGAGTTTCAGTTTCAAGTATGGGGACCCCCGAAATTTATAGTTTTATTTTTATTTTTATGTTAAAATCTTAATGCGGTTTACAGAATACATCTACTCGCCAAGTTTCATCAGTCTAGCTCTTACGGTTTCGGAGAAAAATGGCTGTGACATACGGACGGACAGACAGACAGACAGACAGACAGACAGACAGACATGACGAATCTATAAGGGTTCCGTTTTTGCCATTTGGCTACGGAACCCTAAAAAAGCGAATTTAGTAAGAGAATTAGATGAAGAGAAGGAAGGCTCGTGGCTCGTAGTGCTGCCACACGTGCGAGCCAAGACGAGCTACGAGCAAGATTTCGAACCGGTTGGATCGCCGGCGATTTTGCGCGGTGGTTTTAAAATACGCGTACTTACGGTGATACACAAGCGAGAAAGGTCGTCGAGCCATAAGTACGCGTACTTGCTCGTACGTCTTTAGACCTTGACTCCATAATTAAATCAAATCTGATGGATTTATATGCATGTTTAGTTTTTTGTGGTCAATCACACTTAGTGCTTATCACGTGCAATGATTTAAACAAATAATAACATTCCTTTGTCTTTCACCAACCTATACTAGACTTGGAACAGAATTATGTGTATCGATCAAATTTACTTAATTTGTCTGTAGCTTTATTACACTTTTTGTAGATCTTGCAAAATTTTCAAGACCCCCAATTTAACGATGTAACCCGCAACGATTAAGGATTAAGGACGAAAAAAACCCATATTTTTCCCCATAAACCTGTAGGCATTCCTCGTTTTATACTCGTCATCTCGTGTAAAAGGCACTATGTCTATCGAAAACTAATAAAACTGGTTGATGCCGCCTAAAAAAGGATTTTATGTTTTACTCTATGTTTGAAGTATTTCGAGGAATATGTTATAGCTGTTCAAGATTACATCTTTCGTATCCATTTTATCACGGTAGATATAGGGGAAGGTAAAACGAATATTTTTTTAACTGGGAGAGTACGAGCAAATCCGAAAGCATATTAAATGCAGGGAAACTGTCTTACGAACCTATAAGTAAGTTTTTTTTGAATAACAATTTTCACATGGTCAACGAAGTCGAATCAGATCAAAATGTGTGCTTTGGAAGTAAATACATGGAACAAATTGATATGGTAGAAAAACGATAGCATTTGTTACAAGTTATATATTCTCCTTCGGCTTAGGCCTTTGACTTAGGTAAAAGAAACAGAAGTAAGTTTTAGTCCAGTCGTGCCGTCATCAGCCATCTTGATTTTCCTTTAAATTATAATTTACTGATAAGTGTGCCAATGGCACAAGACTGCAGCCTTCAGACGGTAAACAGTAAACACGCAAGGCACAGTCCATCCTGATCCAGGTCCGCTAAGTGTCTGAGACAGATCAGCAGATAGTGCACGCTCGTGAGTGGGCGAGGAGCGGTGACAGACAACACTCCATCCGGGCCGCTAGATTACCTCGCTCTAAGCATATTATTGGTGGATATGGCAATATAGATATTGACCCGAACCTGCAATACAAACAGAGGTGACGTGGCCTATGTGTGTGATTGAGAAATAAGTTGCGATAAGTTGGTGAATACAGAAAGTAATGCTAATCCTGGAAATCTATAATCTATGTCTAAACTAGAACATATTTATAAGAGTATTTTCTTTAGAGTTAGACTGATATAGGTAAACGA
Source organism: Thera britannica (assembly GCA_939531255.2). Taxonomy (NCBI): domain Eukaryota; kingdom Metazoa; phylum Arthropoda; class Insecta; order Lepidoptera; family Geometridae; genus Thera; species Thera britannica. The sequence goes on along the minus strand of OW618040.2, from coordinate 13,461,929 downwards.
TGAAGGCAAAATAAATATGTGCTTTGAGACAAAATATCAATTCACATTTTTATATGAACACATACATTTGTAGATTATCCAACTAGTTAAAAATGTGAAATTGTTCTGACTCAATCACAACGTATTTACTGTACTTGTATTTGTATATTAGTTTGAAACAGATATATCATAATCTGGGTCCAAATTATGACTTATTTAACACGAGGTCATAATACGGCCAACTACATACGCCTTAATACCTTGGAATAGCATAACAGGCCAACATTTATGTAACCGGCGAAAGTTGGTAGCTTATAGCCCGGAGCCAAACTTACAGCTAGGCTTATTAGCTTTACCTGGGAAATACCACATCCAAAGAACAGGTAAACTATAGCTTGTTGTGGAATCTCAGTGCAATAGATTATAAGAATGGACCCAGAGCAAATCAACCATTGGACCCAGATATTGCCTAGGTTACTTTCCGTATAAACAGTTTTGAAGTTCGAGCATCATAATGATCAACCTATAGTTCTAGCAGTGGACTAACATATGTTAGTCCACTGCTAGAACGCGCTTTTCAAAACACGGCCCATTTTCGGCTCTTCTCATCCAGGTTTTGCGACATTAATTTTACGGATCGTCGTCATGCACTAAATTCACATAAGCGCAGTCTCCAATAAAGTATTAGTTTGCTTGAATATTTTATTTAAGTTAATTTTGACTAGATTAGTCTATGTAATGAATAGTTTATTCTTCACTTGAATAAAGGTAGAGGTAGGCCTAAGAAAAGATGGATGGAATGGATAGTGTGAGAGATGATAATGTCTAAGAAAGGAGAGAGTATTGAGATGTGATGAGAATGGAGAAAAATATATATGTTGCGCCGATCCCAGCAAGTGGGATAAGGGCAGGAAGAAGAAGATATGGAAAGGTTTTATTTTCATATCCAGTAGCAGATAAAGTCCGTGATTGGTTTCCGATCCGATTCTGGGAGCCACTTACTCGATTCGCCCTTCACCCTCGTTGATGCTGACGCAACAGATTTTAATTGCATACGTGAAAACCACCATCATTCTATCATGGATTTTTCATGAAAACGGGTTTAGAAAATGAACCTTTAACGCACTATCAACACAAGATAGATAAATAATTGACGAGGACAGCTTTCCAAAATAATAAGGCATTAAAATTGTTTTTGCAAGAACGAAAATTAAAGCTGTTATCATTCGAAGCTCCGGAGTTACAACAAAACCGGAATTCCGGAGCTCATGCTCTATGACCATCCATTCATACCTATAAACTTTCGCGTTTATTATATTAGTAGGATAAACAAGCATAGATAGGTAAGGTACCCCTTGGTCTCTTTCGGTGACGGTTTGGACGGAATTGATGGAAAGTTTGAGATGGAGAGTTTTGGGGTTCTTCAAAATGGCGTTTTAAAAGTTTTAAAGGGTCGGGAACGCGCTTGTGATGCCTCTGGTATTGCAGGCGTCCATAGGCTACGGTAACCGCTTCCCATCAGGTGGGCCGTATGCTTGTTTGCCAACTTAGTTGTATAAAAAAAAAACTACTTCTATCCCTTTTTAACACGTAGGGACTTTTATATGTAAATACTTTTGTTTCACGTAAATACCTTTCTATAAATTCTAGATTTGGACAAAATGTTCTAGAAAATAATGCTCCTAAACGTTGTAGAATGTTCTTTAACATTCTGGAATGCCCGGGCAACGCCAGGCTTTGCTGTTTGTTGATCGAGTGAGCGAAGCGAACGAACATCTTACAAACAACTTGGGCAATTTGGCATTTTATGTGCGTATGTATGTATTTATGTATGTTTGTCCGACGATAACTTTCGATCCATTGATCCGATCTGCAAAAAATTTGATAAGTATGTAGCTTGTACTTGAGAAATTTACTGGTAAGTATATGAGTAAAATCAGATAAGGGGTTATTAAGATATGGGGTTTTAAAGGGTGCAAAAATTAAAAAAGTGACACAAAAAAATCAAGTTACATGTCATATGAAAGAACTTTGCTTGGACATTTCAAAACCATTTTTATTTATTTTCTAGAACGTTCAGTTTTTGCTATACAAAATAATATGATAAATTAAGATAACCAGCAACCCGAGAGCTCCCATCTCTAAGAATTTCGTTGACATCAAGGTTTTTCTACTGGTCGGTCAATTCGTTTGCTCTTTCTTATTTTTTTTTCTTGAATAAACTAAGGAGGTACTCAGTTGTCATAAAATGGTGAAAGCGATCTGGTCTGATCATGGAGCCAAGGTCTGTCCAACAGAACTCTTCAATCAATTGGCCAATTGAGTTAAAACTTGTCTACCATACAAAGTTAGTGAGGGATAGTCAGAGGCAAGGCCAAACAGTGCATCTAGACAGAAATACTTTCTCAAAGTAGTTAAACACAATGCGTGATGGTGGCACATTTTTTTCTGATAACCATCTACATAATAATTATGTGCATAACTTTTCAGAGCATTTGGATCGCATCACGAGATCTCAGTTCGGGGCGAACTACTGGTTATATTACAAACGTACTATGACATTGCAGTGCCCAACAGGGTGCATGTACTGACCTAAGCTACTTTAAGAACGAAGCATATTTATTTTATATGTATGTACATGTAAGCAATAAATAAATGAAATTAAATGAAATCTTTATTTGACTCGAGTTTGTAAACCTCGCCATAAAACAGCTTACTGATCTAAGACCGCTCAGATAAAGATAGTGTTATTTTTAACAGTAAGTCATGAGTTCGCTGGTGCTGCAGGGTTTTTCACAGCATTCTGTGACGACCAGCTCTCGCTTGCCTCTCTGGCTGGTCATCTCTCGTGCTCTGTAAGGATCTATCCAGGGCCAGCCCGCATGCATGTCTTGCTCTTTGTAGTATGGAGACGACAGGACTGCACCTGTCAAAAAATAACGTTCATTAATAAGTAATAGAGCTAATATAGCAGTCATATTTCTATTCTCTAATTTCTTTTGTTATAGTACGTATATCTGTTTATTATCATGTTTAAAGTAACTGCACTGTTTTGTGTGTGTTAAATAGGCGTTTTGGTTTTTGAATATTAATATGTACGTAGACAATAAATCATGGCAGATATACCTACATAAATATTAGTTGGAATTCCACTCAGGGCTATCTGGTCCCAAACTTATACTAAGTATGTAATAGTACATTATGATATAAGTGCGGTAGGTTGAAAATTACAGGCGAGGCGTTATTGCAAGCCCGAGCCGAAGGCGAGGGCTACAAGAAAGCAGAGGCTGTAATTATCAAAGCGCACGTATGTCATACGACGTTTTGTAACATATTTGCGAGGAAATAAAGAAAAATTAAACGAATAAATCTTTAATCACTTGTTAAAGCAGTTAGAAAATTTGAAATATAAATGTCTTTTTAATTTAATTTCATTCCATTTCATTACAATTTATCCCGTTTTAATCAGTTTCATTCAATTTCATTCAGTCTCACTCAGTCTCACTCAGTCTCACTCAGTCTCATTGAGTCTCAATCCTTCTCATTGAGTCTCATTCATTCTCATTTAGTCTCACTCAGTCTCATTCAGTCTCATTCAGTCTCACTCAGTCTCATTGAGTCTCAATCATTCTTATTGAGTCTCATTGAGTCTCATTCATTCTCATTGAGTCTCATTCATTCTTATTCAGTCTCACTTAGTCTCACTCAGTCTCATTGAGTCTCATTCATTCTCATTCATTCTCATTGAGTCGCATTCATTCTCATTCAGTCTCATTGAGTCTCATTCAGTTTCATTCAGTAAGTCTCATTTAGTCTCATTCAGTATCATTAAGTCTCATTAACCCCCGAATACTGAAACGCAACTCAGATTTAAGCACGTCTCAAGCGACGAATATTTGACAGTTTTCAATGAAAATCTGTCAAATATTCGTCGCTTGAGACGTGCTTAAATCTGAGTTGCGTTTCAGTATTCGGGGGTAAGTCTCATTAAGACTCATTCAGTTTCATTCAGTTTCATTTCATAAATGTAGCATCTTGATAAACCGTTCGTTTTACCTTATTAAAAAGCAACCCGTGCGTTTTACATTACATTACCGCATTACATAACGATACTGAAATTAGTGAAATAAGAGACCCTTTACGAGCAAATGTGTTATAAATACATAATAAACAAATATTATTATTTAAAATACAGTATTACACCCAAGCCTATTCCTTATAAAATCCTGTCCCAGGAACCATAGCGTCCTGCAAATAGGGCTTGAGGAATCACCAGTTTGCCCCAACGTTATATAAATCACGTACAATAGATGCAAAGGCCGGTTTACTTATTACACCCCGACAGAGTAAAACAAACATCTTGTTCACTACATAAATATTTGTTGTCGATGGGGATCGAACCCACGGCCTACGTCACAGAAAGCAGGACTATTGCATACTGCACCATGACGCCTGTCAAAGATATTACAAGCTTTTAGAAAAATAAACTTACTGTACATTCCAGTATCAAACCGCTTGTTGGTGGGGGGGGGGTCGCAGAGGTATGCCAGAGCCCTGGCGAGGGTCCGTCCGCAGTAAGACTGACTTATATCCTGGCTCGGGACTCTGCCTCCAATGTGGGCGGAGCAAATTACAGCTGCCGTCAGTACAAAGAGGAACGATATTTGTTGAGCATGCATCTGTTTAAATTGGAATATAAGTTTAACATACCATATAATATATTCTGTGATAGCTTACTTATAAAATATTTGTTTGCAGACACAGAAGCTAACATAGTAAAAAAATTAATGGAAAATGTCTTGTATATAATACTAGCAAAAATCGCCAGTACCGCTACCATGCGGGCGTAGCTTAGGGTGACAGCTGGTAGGCTTTAGAAATCACAGGTGATAAATAAAATATACCCAAATCTCTTACACATAGCAAGTGAAGTTTAAACAACTTGAGAAACTGACTTCATGACCAAAGTGCCGAATAGATTTTGATAAAATTGGTTCATAAATGACGAAGTTATGCGATAACATACATTAAAAAAACATATGTGAAGTCGGTTAAAAAATAAATCAAATCCGACTCATGGCATGACTCCACTGGCTTTACAAAGCAGCTTGGCTGCAGATAAGTATTTGCAAAATACTGCTTACCTTGTCTTCACACCTTACAGAAGTACGATGAAAGTGTTGAAAGCTCCCCGTTTTATACCTCAGCCCTTATTAATATGCAGTAACATGTCAATTCCTAATCATAATGTATCTTGACTCATTGAATCACGCGTCGGTGAATAGCTCTTAGCATTTTCAGTAACAATGGGGAAAATAGGGGCGGTATTAGTCAAAATTTTGTAAACATAAATCTTTATTTTAATGAAAACCTATGCTAGATTCTAGAATAATATTTTAAAAAAATTCAAGTTCTAATATCTTTATTCAGTTGCGTCACAAGAATAAAAAGCCTTGGGCTAGCTCCCCACCGAAATCAAATATGTGATCTGAAAATAGGATATTTCTTCCCTGTCTGGGTGTTTTAAAAAATATTATACAAATATAAAATAAGAAATTGGCATTGGCATATATACAAGGTGTATCTAAATATGTGTACTATGCGAAGGTGGGGGGTTTCAGACCACAATGGTGATCAGTTGTGGGGGGGAGAAAATTAAAAATTCCTATTTTCAGTTTCCCATACAAAAATATTTAATTTCATAATGCCTAAATAAATTGACAACCCTATCCTTGTAACCCCTTGACCCCTTGACCTACTACCTCTGTAGGTCTACTACTACTACCTACTACCTCTGTAGCTGAGTTTAGGGTTGTCACTTTGTATAAAGTCAGCTGTTCATGTTGAAACTTCGTTGCAGTTTTTTTCAGAGATACCCATCGAAGTTCGAAAAGTCGTTGAACAAAAGTTGTTCCCCGGGGGGTGGAAATTCACCCCCCTTCAGGATAGTACACATATTTTGGTACACGTTGTATAAGTTAGTGGAATTTCGCAGCACTTTGTCACAATCACCAATCACGAAAAATCTATTAAAAAATTCTTAGTTGGCGCCTATATACTTATACTATACGAAAAAGTACTTAGCAGACTTCCAGGCTGTAGTTTTGAAGAATTTGTGATGAGCGAGTCGAGCTTTTGTGAGTGTTTTTTTAAATATTAATGAATATAAATAAGTTTGGATAGGGAGCTGTGTAGCATAAGCCTTAATAAGCCGTCAAATAGGAGGAAGCGAACCGAAAGATCGGATGTGACATCCCTTAACACGCGACGCCAGACAGTTCACTTGTCATTAAAACTATTCCGCATCAGTGGACGACACGCGGCGTTTACATAATTGTGTACATAATAAATACTGTGTCGTGCTTCGTGCACGTAATAAATATTGGTTAGATTACCAATCCGGTCAATACAAAAATTCAACACAAAAAACACAGCAAAAATAAAACGCGTCGAGTACTCTACCTGACAGGTGGCGTGGAAATGTGTGCATAATTTATGTATAATGTGACTCTTAGAATCGTGATATCTCAGGAATGGTAACTCTTAAGAAAAAATCATTTAGATCATTTTTGAAGAGAATTTTTGAGGTCCACAACTTTGGTTTTAGGTAACTGAATATTAGTGATTTTCACAGAATTAAAATCGTGTGATACTAACTACGGTCTGGCACTTGTTAACCCTGGTTAAAGTGAACTGTTTTCCATACAAATTGTTTTTTTTTAATATTTATGGACGATAGGAGTATCATTTTACACTGAAATAACTGTGGTTGGTTTTTATACTGCTCTCATAGCTCAGTTGGAAGTAGATCTGCCTTCTGCGGGGGGCTTTGGTCCCCCCCGAGAACAAATGTTTGTGTAGTGAACGCAAATCTTTGTACTCTGTATAGGTTATATTGTATTCTAAATATCTATAAATTTACAAAAAAACATATTTACGTATTAAATCAGGTATCTGGTTCCCATCCCATGAAATACGACAGTTAAGGGGGAATCGAGTTTCACATGAACAGGGGCCGCTTTAGAGAAAATTATAGCATTTTAATAGACTGGCTATGACGTCTTTGTAAATACATTTTCGGAAAAAATCGTCAGTTTCTTGATTTTTCTTCTGAATGATCAAAAGAACCATTCGCTCGTGTTTAATCATGTACTCCCGATGATTCTGTGTCGGAATTTCGGCTGAAATTGAAAGAAACAGATTCATGACTTCACTTTATTTTCGTTTTGGATTTTACACACGAGTAGGTAGTGGGGTATAAGAGTACACGAACTGGTATGACCGAGCTTTGCTTGGTATTTTTTTTTGTAAATTGTATTTTTAGAAATTATATTAAAATACGAATTACATAATGATGAAATATCAATAACGAGGATGGAGGCGAAGTAGCATTTAAGCTGAGTGAGGACCATTTTGGCTCAAAAACAAATACTTTATACAAGGTGTATCTAAATATGTGTACTATGCGAAGGTGGGGGGTTTCAGACCACAATGGTGATCAGTTGTGGAGGGAAGATAATTAAAAAATCCTATTTTCAGTTTCCCATACAAAAATATTTAATTTCATAATGCCTAAATAAATTGACAACCCTATCCTTGTAACCCCTTGACCTACTACCTCTGTAGGTCTACTTCTACTACCTACTACCTCTGTAGCTGAGTTTAGGGTTGTCACTTTGTATAAAGTCAGCTGTTAATGTTGAAACTTCGTTGCAGTTTTTTTCAGAGATACCAATCGAAGTTCGAAAAGTCGTTGAACAAAAGTTGTTCCCCGGGGGGTGGAAATTCACCCCCCTTCAGGATAGTACTCATATTTTGATACACGTTGTATACCTAATTGGATACTGTCGGCACCCTTTTCAGCAATAGAACTAAGATTATGTGTCTACTTATTTCTTTCTATGTGTTTCTGTATGTGTTCTATGTTTTTTTTTCTTTTATGATTTCTTGTGTAGCCGTACCTTTACTCAATGTTCTTCTCTTTCTGTGGTCTCATTTTCTTTATAAGTTGTGTTTTTTGAGCCAAATAAAGAAGTTATCTATCTATCTATCTATCTAATAATATTTTTCGATCTTACTAGCAATTAAAATAGATTTTCTAAAAATCTATCCTCGCTCTATAGATCGATTTATCGCCCCCGAAACCTTCTGTATGCTATATTTCATGAAAATCTTAGGTACCTAGTAGATAGTCTTAGTAAGGTATAAGATATAAGATAAAGGCCTTGGTACACCAAATTAAACAAAATAAATAAGCCTTGGTGAGACATTAAGATTAAGATATCGGGTAAAATTCAAATGCAGCGCTTGCGATACCATCATATAAAAATATACGCTAAAACAATATAAAATGTATGTTGTTTTAGTGTATATTTTTATAGATTTGAAATGTGATCAAATTCACAGAAAGAGCCACCTTTATTAGAAAACAACGGTTTCCGCAAAAACTTCGATCCCACAACCTTCCTCCGATCCGATGTCGGAGCATGACGTAGCTTTTTGTGCGACAGGTAATTTTCCATCTGAGTAAATGTAATACCTCTTGTTACCTTTCTTTGTTTTGAAGATCTATAAGCATAGGGCCCAGCAGGAGCTAGTTGTTCGGATTTGTGAGTGTGGTCACATATTCAATTGGTATATAAACATGTATAATATAATATATTATGTATTAAATTTTCAAAAAAGATCAATAAACCTATTATTAACCTATTAGTAAAATCTAACCAGATTTTACTATGCTCTATTATAGCCCCTTCCCAGCGGTGTGTGATATCGTGCACGCAGGCGGAGGCGTCGATTCCAGCAACACAGATCACTCAAGCGATCGCGTAAATCGATGCAAGTTGTCAATTTTAGATTGAAAAATTAGAACATAGAACGCGGATTAAGCGATCACTCAATTGAGCCGTGTTGCTGGAATCGACGCCCAGCTCGCACGACACACCATGGGAACGGTCTCGTGCGCCGAGGTGCGCGGTAGCACAGGAGCTCTTTCTGTGTGCGTTGCCGTGCGTCATCGTCGGCTGTGCGTGATGATCTGCAGAACCACGCACCATAGGAAGGCAGCATTAGCTTAACAAAGGATTAACAGGCCGTCAAATCTAATCTTGGAGTCAAAATAAATGTCATCCATTTTGCTAGCTGGGATTAAATTTAAAGGCGTGTTGATCCGTAACTAACAAAACATGGTGAAAACTAACTTTTAAGTATTTTTTTTTAATAAATAGAATCAGAGTGGGATAGAAAAATAATGAAAAAAAAATAATTGCAGTGACACGAGCTCGAGCTGTCGTAGTTATTATTAAAGTACTATATCCAGCCCACAGACATGATTAAAATATAAAATAAAATACAACAACTTTATAGTACCAAAAGCATCGTAAAAAGGACAAAGTAATCGCTGCAAAGGCTGTTAAAAATTTAAATGGATTGTGACGATGACACAGCGTCTATTTAAATGAAGACGGTAAATAACGCAAGTTCGGATGGTATCGCCTCTCTGGGGCGCCGTTCGGCGGTGTATTTACACAGCCTGGGGGCATACTACTGTCTACTGCTGGATTATGTACTCACTTAATTTCACAAAATAGTTGACTAGAATGATTTTTATAATTTGTATAAACATACAAATTATATAAAAATAATAATAATAATTGTTATAGACAAACGTCTAATGTTGCCAAACCGAAAATTCTTCAATGTTTGTTACTCTATACTTTGAGACGGACCGCTGCTGTATGGTTCAGCCATTGTGGGTGAAACTAAGTGATCCTCTCCAAATTGAGATCTCACGATGCCTGTAATTTAGCTTAGCAAAACATAAATACGACCAAGGACTTGAAACGAATAATTTCGATCATTCAAAGGATTATGTTATTTATGGCTCATCTTTTGGACGTTATTACCGCCTAAGACCTTTTAAACACATGGAGCAAGGAATGAATGAATATGAATATTTTTTTGATTGAATGTAGTCATAATTTAAACAATCATCAACACCACAGGAGAAAAATTCGCTCCTCAATGTATGTGTACCTACTCATTTAATTATAATAGTGCTTAAATTATAAATCGCTGTTATATTTGACACCGCTTCACTGATCCGGTGTATTATTTTTGATTTAAAGAGATTATGGTAAGGCCCTGATTAAAAACAAATACGGCGGGAATACTCTGGGGACCTTGATTACAACGACACGATTCGGCGGACTCACCGACTGGATAAATAAAAATCTACCAATCTCAAATAATATACAAAAAAAAGCATCCTAGTGCGAGTCGGACTCGCCCATGAAGGGTTCCGTAGCATCAAGTAACATAATATAGGTTCTTGTAGTTCGTCGAAAGGTAAATTGCGGCTTACGATTTATGACGTATAAAAAAAAACTACTGACTAGATCTCGTTCAAATCAAATATCGTTGAAAGTTTGCATAGTAATGTACAACATATATTTTATTTATTTTTATCATTCTCTTATTTTAGAAGTTAGAGGGGGGGGGGACCAACTTTTTTCCACTTTGGAAGTGTCTATCGCGCAAACTGCAGTTTAGAAAAAAACGATATAAGAAACCTCAACATCATTTTTGAAGACCTATTCATAGATACCACACACGTATGGGATCGATGAAAAAAAAATTTTTGGGTTTCAGTTTCAAGTATGGGGGACCCCCAAAATTTATAGTTTTTTATATATTTTTGTGTAAAAATTAAAAAGATATACCTAGGATGCTAAATGACCCCACCATCTATAGACGTCTGTCAGCATAAGTATAACTGACAGACTTGCTATGATGGCATTTTAAACTTGCCGTCGAATGTATTATTGCATTACCTTTTCCTTTAATTCATATTTAAAAAAAATGAGTTCATAAATAATAATTATACTGAATGCAATGCATTTGGATTATTTGGTCGTTTTTCATCAGATTGCCAGTCTGAAACAGTCATTAGTGAGATTTTCAATTAGATTAGCCGCCGGTAACAAGCAAAGTAATTAGAACAACGACAATTATTGAAATTCTTTACGACAACTTTGACAACTTTCAGGAATAACATGAATAAAATTTTGCAATCAAGAAAGTTATCTTTAGAAGTAACTCATTCGCACCAACCTAGGCCTTCTACCTACTAGTGAATCAGGGTCTATCTCAAACCAGTTTCCGTAACGGAAATATATTATTTGAAGTCTCCCTTCTATGCAGAAATCAGGATCGGTTGGTTCAATTTATTGTTCCATAATTTTTGTCTCATAAAATCGTTTCAAAGTGATCTATTACATTTTCTGAATTATAAATATAAAAATAGTTTATTTTTGATGTCTTCAAGGAAGCGGCAAACGACAGCCGCAAAAAATAAATTCAAAAGTCTCAAATGTTCAAGTAATAACCAGCGGAGGGTAGTTAGCATATTACAGCTTGTTAATAATTGTATCAGGGCGGGCGGCGGCAATTTGCATGGCTGATGAAGCTCCGCGGCTAGGATGTTTTTCACAAGTTTCCGCTTTCGGCTGGGAGCACAACTATAATAGTAAGCACGTGTCGTATCTAGTAGATAATAGGGGCTAAAATTTATTTATAATGCTTTTAGAAATCTGTATTAAAATAATAATGATTATTGAAGTAAGATAGAAGGATAGTCTGTATTGTTTAAAATAAAAAGATATTTTACTTTATTTAATTTAAGAACAATGTAGTTACTTTAAAATGATTAGATAAATAATGTTATATTTTATTATTATTTGTTCGAAGTTAATAACAATTTATTATATCAATAAATTGTTATTGGTAGTCAGAAGCTACGCAGAACGGATGACGATATTGCCGATAGGGGGCGCTGTCAATCAACTGTCAGGTGGGTCGCCTGACTGAGGCTAGGAGGCGGTGGATGATTCGGGGCTTGAGACTCGACTGAGGAGGTTATCGTTTCGTTCTGGGTACTGTCGATGTGATTCGGCTCTGAGTACACCCTTTGATTGGTTAAGATAAGTACCTAGTTCACTATATCTCTTTGTAGTTTTGTGTTGAATAACGTGACTAAAGCTATAATTTAGCTAAATAAAGTGTAAATTGTAAAGCCTTTGATGTAATTAAATCATTATCTTACTATTCTATATTTTCTTTTTAATATAAAGTTACCCTGATCTAATATCAGAGCGTGGGATAGAACTTTTGCCCACAGAAAACTAACATTTATTCTTATTCCAGAATGTGAAGTGCCATATCGTAAACCGGAGATATTATCAACTGACAAATGAAGTTGCAGTTCCTACGTTATTTGAAGTACAATACAAAGCTGTTTATGTATCTGGAATAAAACGGAGTGGACTTCCAAGTGATGTAAAAGTAAGGTAAGGCCTTGTTAAATAGTGTCTAACGGTATCCTATCCCAACAGTTTTAATTTTGCCAAGAAATCCTTTTATTTTCTTTTGTGAGAGTACCCGCATTTTTATTGCTCTTGCCATATTTTTTTAATACAATTTTGTAAGTAGTACTGAAGCAGAATGGCCAAGCTAATTGTTCTTTACTACACTACAGACAAACGTTAAATTATTGGGGAATTCTTCTAAATGGGTTCTTTAATTTTACGGTTGGGCTGGTGTAAAGTTTGGACATCGCGATAGTTGCGATTACGTGATGGAACTGAACACGACAGACAAACGTTAAAATATTGGGGGATTCTTTTAAATGTACGGTTGGACTGGTGTGACGTTTGGACATTGTAGTAGTTGCGATTATGCGATGGAACTGAGCACGACAGTCGACAACCAGAGCTTGATGATATTTGTATAAATGTTGGTAGACCTAGTTGGCCTGATCCTTTGTTTGGACATCGCGATGCCAACTCGCAATGGAACTTAGCATGACAGCCCAACCTATGGTACTTTATTATTTTTTTCCTTACATAGGTATGGTGAGTAAATTGGCTAAGGATTGTTTAATAGTATTTATGTTAACATTATCCTTGTGCTTTCAGATTTCATGTCAGGTTATTTAGTACTTTATTGGCCTATGTGATACCAGGATCTCTGACACACTAGTACCCTGACTCGCAGCTGAGCCAGTGAGTTTGGAAAATACTTGGAGATACTTCGGGGACGAAGTATTTTGCAGAATGGCCGTGTCGTATCTAGTAGATAATAGGGGCTAAAATTTATTTATAATGCTTTTAGAAATCTGTATTAAAATAATAATGATTATTGAAGTAAGATAGAAGGATAGTCTGTATTGTTTAAAATAAAAAGATATTTTACTTTATTTAATTTAAGAACAATGTAGTTACTTTAAAATGATTAGATAAATAATGTTATATTTTATTATTATTTGTTCGAAGTTAATAACAATTTATTATATCAATAAATTGTTATTGGTAGTCAGAAGCTACGCAGAACGGATGACGATATTGCCGATAGGGGGCGCTGTCAATCAACTGTCAGGTGGGTCGCCTGACTGAGGCTAGGAGGCGGTGGATGATTCGGGGCTTGAGACTCGACTGAGGAGGTTATCGTTTCGTTCTGGGTACTGTCGATGTGATTCGGCTCTGAGTACACCCTTTGATTGGTTAAGATAAGTACCTAGTTCGCTATATCTCTTTGTAGTTTTGTGTTGAATAACGTGACTAAAGCTATAATTTCGTTAAATAAAGTGTAAATTGTAAAGCCTTTGATGTAATTAAATCATTATCTTACTATTCTAAGGGGGGGGAGTAAGGGGACCCAAATACCATCTTTCGGGACCCAAGCCAACCTCACCGGCCCGTGGTACTCCCTGCTGATCAACAAACGAGGCTCTGGCGAACCACCCACCAACCCGCACTGGACCAGCGTGGTGGGTTATGGTCCAAACCCCCCAAATATGAATAGACACAATCAACAAAGGCCCCAAGTGCCCGGGGACACCAGCGGCTGTGCTGGCGTTGACGGGTGCCATGTCAGCCCTGGGGTCAGGGGTGCGAAGAATCTCCGGGTGAGATCCGACCGTCAAACGACCCTGGCTCACGTTATAAAGGACACCGACTCGCTAAACATTTTAACCTATAACGTCAGAACGCTCATGAGTGATGAGCGATTGCTAGAATTAGAAAACGCACTTAAATCCATTAAATGGGACATTGTTGGCATTGGAGAAGTAAGAAGGTTAGGCGAAAACACCGAGGAACGTCACGATAATATATTTTATCACTTTGGAGAAACTAGCGGGCACCACGGCGTGGGATTCCTAGTGGCTAAGAAATGGAAAAACAACATCATCGAATTTAAGGGCTACTCAGAACGTATTGCTGTACTAAGACTTCGCGTCACATCTAAAACCACATTAACAATCATACAAATTTATGCACCAACATCTACATATTGTGCTGAAGAAGTAGAACTCTTTTACGATCTACTCAATAGGGCTTGCGAAGAAAACCGTGGTACCTGGAATATAGTCCTCGGAGACTTTAATTCGAAACTTGGAACCAAGCAAGTGACTGACAGTAGCGCTGTAATTGGTCAATTTGGTTTAGGTAACCGCAATGAGAGAGGAACCAGGTTGATCCAATTCGCTTTGGGACAAAACATGAGTGTTAGCATTAGCTTTTTTAACAAAAAACCACAGCGAAGATGGACTTGGATCATGCCTAATGGAATTACGCGTAATGAAATAGACTTTGTCCTATCTTCCGACCGACAAATAGTAAAAGACATAAGCATCCTTAATAAAATTAAATTTAGCTCAGACCATAGGCCAGTTCGTGCAAAAATTCGGTTTAACTTTAATATTCACAGATCTAAACACTATGGAAACAAAATGATTCGTCATTCAAAACTAAGCCTACTGAAAAATTCGGATGATTTTAACTTAGAACTCTCAAACCAATTCTCATGTTTAAAAATCAATGAAATAGAAGATGTTGAAGGCCAATATAATGCAATAGTAAATTCGATTCAACACAGTAGCAATAAAATCAAACGTGTAAAGGGAGATAAAGCAAAACTTTCGGAAGAAACACAAAAACTCTTATCAAATAGGGAAAAGATAAAAATTTGCACACCAGAATATACAGTATTAGATAGACAGGTCAAGCGTAGCATCAGGAAAGACATTAGAAAGTTTAATTTACAATTAATTCAAATAGCTATTGAAAAACAAACATCGCTTAGGTCAGCCAAACAAGGATTCACTAAGAAAAAACACTGGATCAACAGCCTCCAGGATGAAAACGGCTCTAAGCAAAGCAGTCGTGATAAAATCATGAGTATTTGTACAAATTTTTATTCCAAACTATACACAGATACTTCTAAATGTGACGAAGAAGTGGAATACAATCGTCCAGCAACTATACCATACTTCACTGGGAAAGAGGTTCAGAATGTTTTAACAACCATGAAGTACGACAGGAGTCCAGGTGAAGATGGTATCACAACTGAGGCACTGAAAATTGGTTCAAATACATTGTTGCCTCACCTAACTAACTTGTTTAACTCCATTCTAGATTCAGGGGAGATCCCACAGCAAATGTGTCATTCAAACATCGTCCTCCTTCACAAAAAAGGGGACAAAGCCGACATCGGCAACTATAGACCCATAAGCCTGGTATCACATCTGTATAAGGCACTCATCAAAGTTGTACAAAATCGTATAGCGGGGACTCTAGATCAACATCAACCTCCTGAACAAGCCGGCTTTCGCCCATGCTTCTCCACAACAGATCACCTACACACTCTAAACCAGATCATTGAAAAATATTCCGAATTCCATAAACCTCTTTATATTGCGTTTGTAGATTATACAAAGGCTTTTGACAGCGTAAAACATGCTGCAATATTTAAGGCTCTAGAAAATCATCAAATAGATCAAACTTACATAAAACTTCTCAAGTTAATTTATAAAAACAGTACAGCAGACATCAAACTAAATACCACAGGACCTAAATTTCATATTCAGAAAGGAGTTAAGCAGGGCGATCCATTGTCTCCGATACTTTTCACAGCGACTCTCCAAGAAATCTTCAAAACGCTAGCGGTTTCATGGGCAACAAAAGGCATTGATGTCGCGGGCAAGCGCCTAACCAACTTGCGTTTTGCAGACGATATTGTTTTGTTTGCCTCAACAGCACACGAACTGCAGAGTATGCTTCAGGAACTAAGTACGGCAAGTCTTGAGGGGGGACTTCACATGAACTGGTTGAAAACACAAGTAATGACGAACAGCACGAAACGTAGGGTCGAGGTAGATGGGCAGGTAATACTATATGTCGATGAATATATTTACTTGGGCCAGATAGCTAGCTTCGAAAACAGGCAAGATAAGGAGATCGGTCGCCGTATCGATAATGCCTGGAAGAGCTTCTGGTCCATGAAGGCGTACATGAAGGGAGACCTTCCTCTGTCACTAAAACGCAAACTCATCGACATGTGTATCCTGCCCGTCCTAACCTACGGTGCTCAGACATGGTCATTGACTGAACAACAGAAGTCCAGACTCAAGATTTGCCAGAGGGCAATGGAACGTAGCATCCTCGGGTTTAGACGCACAGACCGAGTGCGTAACAGCATGCTACGTTCAACTACTGGAATTGCCGACGTCGGAAGAAAAACGGCCCAGCTCAAGTGGGACTGGGCGGGCCATGTCAGTAGAATGCATCCCGATAAATGGACGAACCAGATAACACCGTGGCAACCAGAGGGAAGGCGAGGTCGGGGTCGGCCAAGAAAGCGTTGGAGGGACGATCTCGACGCTTTCGAGCGAGGATGGTGGGATATTGCAATGGATAGAGAGAGTTGGAAGGATTTAGGGGAGACCTTTGCCCAGCAGTGGGACGATATAGGTTAGAAAAAAAAATAAAAAAAAATAAAAAACTATTCTATATTTTCTTTTTAATATAAAGTTACCCTGATCTAATACACGTATGGTTATGCATGATTTCCTTTAGCTACTAGCTACTTAGCACACGTAATGAGTATTTATAATGAAAGCTATTACTATTTATATTATGAGCCGTGCGAGTCCCACGGCCGGAGAGGCCCACTGTTAGCTGTATATCATAATATAACACTTTCGTAAAGGCAAACAACACGAGTCGAGAGTTGGATTTTTTGTCTGCTTCACGTAATTGTATTCTTCCACATTGCAAAGCTATTTATTTTATTTTAGGTAGTGTGGAAAATGTATTGCAGAATATTATTATTATTTATTATTAGCAATAACGTCAAAATGGGCGTTTTCCCGTTCTAGTTAATTTGGTGTGTATACTTTTACCATAAACCCAATGTACTTCTTTACCTTAGTAAGTAAGAATTAATTCGTCTAAACTCAAATAAAATTCCTCGTTGTGCACTCAGCTCAGCTTTGAGATTTCTGCATTCAATGAGAGCAGCGTAGATTTCTTGTCGTAATGAAATGGCTCCAGTGCCGGAGCCGTGTTTTGAACGTGCTATTAACACAAATTAGTAATTCAAATCCGCTCGCGCAATACTTTTGATTTACGCGTCGCTGCCGCCCGGTCTGTGTCCTACGTCCTTTTATTTTGCTTGTCCTACAGTGTTTATAGATCTGGTTTTGGACTGTGAAATATCAGATTGCCTACCTTTGCTCTAAGCCGTCATTTTAATTTTTTAGTACGTTGACTCTGTTTCAATCAGTTTTTTTTAATGCTTGACGTGTTTTATTAACCATAATAATTTCTAATAAAAAAGAAGGGGATTCTCAGTTAGTTTTTTTTAATGTTTGGTATCGCATAACTTTGTAATTTATGAGACGATTTAAGAAATATTATTTTATCAAGAAGGTTATATATAGTTCCAAATTTCATTTCATTATATTCAGATAAGCAGTTTGTCCATGAAGTCAGTTTTTCAAGTGTATCGTCATTTAAGATTACTAAGATACAAATAAATAATTTGAATACGGTGAACGATCCCTAAAACTTGTTCTCAATCATACGGTCAAAGAATAATAGAGCAGATCAGCCAACTGTAAGACTCTGTAAGGAAGCGGCCCGTGATTAGCGCCTCAAGTTTGTCGACATTCCCGCCACGTGTTGATAATCAAGAAACTTGGCCGGCGACGTCAGACGTGACGCCCATTCACCCAATATGGCACGTGACGACACATAGATCAGAATATGCAGACGCGACACTGCTACGAAGATGAAAGTTGCACGTCTGCAGAAATTAAATATGAACGTAGAGTTGAGTGAGAAACAAAATTGTGTAAAACAGAGTTTGATTATCTACACTACTCTTGTAGTAATCTGAAAACCCTTACTAGCAATTACTTTTTCTATTTCTATGTTTATAACACAGATGTTAGTCTGTGATTTGAACTGAACCCATAACAAAGTCAGAGCTTCTTCCAACTGAGCTGGCTAAGTGTAAAGCAATGCCCACAAACTAGGTATTTTAAAAATAAACTGAGTTCTATCTATGCATCGGACATTGGATTTATCTGTGCCCTTCCAAAACACAAAACCAGCCGAGTTGCATTATAACTTTGTTATTGACGCATGCGTACCATAATGTGATTCATTTGCTAAATCCTCAAGTTTTACGTAAAGCACTTGAGCGTTTATGAAGACCAGCGAATGCTCGCATTGCTGTATTCTGGTTTGAAAGGTGCCCGTGCCATTACAACACATAGACTTAGCACCTTAGACTTACATCTCAGCGTGCTAGACGCAGTGCAATGCTACCATAGGACACGTCTTTGGTGGGCGTGCTCTGTGTGTTAATGCAATTGTTATATGCAGAGGTAATCGCATTAACAATAAGCATCTTCAAAGTAAAATGCGTGAATTGATGAACAGTAGAGTTTTCTATGGATTGGGCAGTAGGCCTACCAAAACTCTGTCTGGCTCTGTCTCTGGCTCTGGTTTTGAGTCTGTGTGAGTGCTCACCAGTGCATTATACTGTGTGTGTGTGTGACGTTATGACGTTGGATTGATCTAGTCAACACTCACAAAGACTCAAAACCAGAACCAGAAACAAAGCCTGACAGAGCTCATGGTAGGCCTACAGAGCATGTGATCCATATGTCGGACGTTCTTTGGGTCAAAATATTAACCGATTAGGTCCAACAAGGTCGGAGTCGTAGAGGAAGACCGCGGATAAGATGGCGGGACAATCTTAATTGTAATTTAAGCGATTGACCCACTCTGTAGCCAAAGATCGAGAGGTGTAGAAAAAGAGGAGGGAGGCCTTTGCCCTGCAGTGAGACGACCCAGGCCAAAAAAAATCGGTTGTCTGTGAAGACGGTTTACTGACGATACTGATGGAATGTTTGCATTTTTCAAAAGAAAATTTTAATTTTATTTGTTTGATAGATATTTTTATTTTTAAATGTATTATTGTATACCAGCTGTCCACGCGGACGCATCACTCACTCAAGTGGGAGAGAGACAGATGTCGAACGCTGCCGAACGCAGAGGCCGATTGTGCCTCTTTGTCGCTCGTTCCGCGCTCTCGCTTGCACGTCAAGCCTTAAATGGAACGCTTCAGAGCGAGGTTACGCCGCTTAAGTCATGTTTTTTCGTGCGTACAGCCGGCTCCATCGAATTATAAGACGTTGTCACGTTAATAAAAAGAAAAAAATAGTTTTCTGTTTCATTGTCACCGGTACGGTAGTATTAATAAAGGGCAATAATTATGGGTTAATTATTGCCGTTTATTAATATCACTACCATTGTCAGATGAAGTGCCGTCTGCTTTATTCTAGGTAACTTTGAATTTAATGTTTACACACAAGTTTGAACTACAACACAGCAGCAGTAATCTTGCTACGAAGCGTAGACTCGTAGCAAATCGTAGCGCTTCGTAGCTAAATATGCTCGTATTATAATATGTACAAGCCCTACTACTAATACCCACTGTAGGAATAAGAAGCTTAGAGCTGGTTTCACGGACGGCCTACTAAATATTTGACAGTTATTTAACTCAAATTTGATTGGTTGGTTAGCAATCTGTGAAACTAGCTCTTAAAAGCAAATACGACTATACCTACTTCTGAATATCTTTGTTGGTTTCAACTGAAAATGTTAAAATATTATTATTATTATTCGCGTTTTTTGTGAATGTTTTGTACCAATTCCACTCGTTCTGAATTAACTAATAAATATCTAACTTATAATAATATCTACTAATACAAAACTAAAGAGTATTCTGAAACTCGTTACAAAAAATTATTTACGGTTTATTCTGACATTTTATCTGACTACGGTCGTTAGATCGAGTTTTTGATGATTAGATATCGTGTCAGTTGAGTAGATCAAGAGGTAACTCAAATGATTCAAATCTGT
This sequence comes from Thera britannica, assembly GCA_939531255.2. NCBI lineage: Eukaryota > Metazoa > Arthropoda > Insecta > Lepidoptera > Geometridae > Thera > Thera britannica. The sequence goes on along the minus strand of OW618040.2, from coordinate 13,441,677 downwards.
ACCGATCGGAAGCGTCCTCAGGTCCGTTTGTTCTCAGCAGTTCTGTTGGCCGAACTACTGGAACAATTTATCTCACAAGTTCAGTTACGAAAAAAACACACCCTAACTATGACGCTGGCTGCATTGCTACGGTGAATGACAAAATTATTATATTGTCAATGGAAATATATTAAAACAGCCTGTTGCACGTAGGTGTGTCAAGAAAACTACTTATCGCCCATCTCTTGCAGGACCCTATCGTTTGTTGTCGGTTTCAATAGAACTTAATACTTTTGCTTGGAAAGTAACAATGTCGCTGGAAAACTTTGCTAGCTTCAGTAAATACCAGCATGGATAGAACTGAAGGTGGATATCGCTATTAATTTTAATGCACTAATTTCATATTTTCTTTACAAAAATAGGGGTTATTTGGTCGTGGTGCTTCGTCTAACGAACTGGAAAAAAGTTGGGCAGCGGCAAGTTGAGTTCAAATAACTTTTGCTCAAGCTAAGTTTAGTTTAATAAACTTAGGTAAAAAATCTCAGGGGAATAACTGAGAGGAACATGTAAGCCTTGGCCATTTAGGCCTTGGCGAAGTTTTAAAATGTACCAAATTGTATTATGATTTCTTGGAAAACGGATGTTGGTATAGTTCTTCATTGCGTTAACAATTTCGAAGGAATCGTACCACATTTTAAATGCAGTTCTTCTCGGAATTAATATGTATTTTCAAAGGCATCGCTCAATTGCTTTATTCCAGGAAAATTCTCAGTTTGTTGATTTGTTTGCTCCGAACCGATTGCACACAGTTAAGTTAAATAAATTATAGTTTAAAAAACTAAAAATAAACGCTTTTATAACTAATTGAACTCTAAAAAGTTAAAAATAAAACTGTAATAATCAATTGAAAATTTTATATTATTGTACAAATTATATTTAGTTGTTTAAACTATAATTTATTTTTTACTTTTTACTTTTTTTTTTTTTTTTTTCATTTTTTTTTTTTTCATATTATTGCATTGTCATATCGACCTTTGACAGGTGTGCAAAGTTTGAATCAAATCTGATCGTTCAAAGTAGGACAAAATCGAGCTCAAAGAGGTCGGTTACATACATACATACATACATACATACATACATACATACAGGTGAAGCTAATAAAAGCGTTATAAAAAATATGCTTGCACCGCGACCAAATAACCCCTATTTTTGGAAAGAAAATATGAAATTAGCGCATCAAAATTAATTAATTAATTATTAGCAGTAGAGCAGTAGTAGAGCTCTTTGTGAAGGGCTCGTCCGGGGAAGTACTACCACCATGCCTATTTCTGCCGTGAAGCAGCATTGCTGTGTTTCGGTTTGAAGGGTATGGGTGCCGGTGTAATTACTGGCACGTGAGGCTGAATATCTGTATGCCTCCAGTTGATGGACGCAGAGCAGTGCATCGTAGGGCACGTTCCTGACGTGCGTGACCTACGAGGCATGGCTTTGTTATAGGCGATGGTTACCACTTAACACCAGGTGGGCCATATGCTTGTTCCATCAGCTAGTTACCTACATAAAAAAAAATTGATGGAACAAGCATTATGGCCCACCTTATGTTAAGTGGTAATCATCGCCTATAAAAAAGCATTGCCTCGTAGGTCACGCGCACATGAGGAACGTGTCCTACGATGCACTTCCTGGAGTTCATCAACTTGAAGTACACAGATTTTCAGACTCTGGTTCCAGTAATTTCACCGGCACTCGCACCCTGCAAACCGAAATACCGAAATAGGAACACGGCTCGATTCAGTGATTGCTGAATCCACGTTCCATTTTCAAAATTTTCAAACAAAAATTGACAATTCACATCGATTTAAGGCCCAACCTAAGGCGCACACCTAGGTCGGTGGCGATGGCGATCAATAAAACGTTGTCAAATATCGCTGTCAAAGACAGAATTTCACTGATCGCCATCGCCAGCGACCTAGGTGTGCGCAGGCCTTTACGCGATCGCTTGAGTGATTTGTGTTGCTGGAATCAACGCCCTGATCTACTTTATGAACGAATGCTATTTATTTTATGTACATGTAAGCAATCAATAAATGAAATGAAATAATTTCCCATACATACCTATCGTGAATGAGTTTACCTATTACTTAGTAATAATAAATGCATGTTTATTTATTACAAGCCATCTCATCAATATTCAAACACAGAGCTTAATAATATGAAATAAAACTGTGTAGTTTGTAATGTTGTTCCTATTTCATAAATAAGGTCTGCAGACTTATAACTAGTAGTTCACCTCGAACTGCCACCACTACGCATTGTGTTGAAAGGTAAATTGCGGTTTACGATATAAGACGTTTAAAAATAAAAGCAGCCAAGTGCGGGGCGGACTCGCCCATGAAGGGTTCCGTAGCATCAAATAACATAATATAAAGGTTTTTGTAGTTCGTCGAAAGGTAAATTGCGGTTTACGATTTATGACGTATAAAAAAAAAACTACTGGCTAGATCTCGTTCAAACCAAATATCGTTGAAAGTTTGCATAGTAATGTACAACATATATTTTTTTTAGTTTTATCATTCTCTTATTTTAGAAGTTAGAGGGGGGGGGGACCAACTTTTTTCCACTTTGGAAGTATCTCTCGCGCAAACTATTCAGTTTAGAAAAAAACGATATTTGAAACCTCAACATCATTTTTGAAGACCTATCCATAGATACCCCACACGTATGGGTTCGATGAAAAAAAAAATTTTGAGTTTCAGTTTCAAGTATGGGGACCCCCGGAATTTATAGTTTTTTTTCTATTTTTGTGTAAAAACCTTAATGCAGTTCACAGAATACATCTACTCACCAAGTTTCATCAGTCTAGCTCTTATGGTTTCGGAGAAAAATGGCTGTGACACGGTCGGACAGACAGACAGACATGACGAATCTATAAGGGTTCCGTTTTTGCCATTTGGCTACGGAACCCTAAAAACTACTCACTAGATCTAGTTCAAACCAACTTTCGTTGGAAGTTTGCATAGTAATGTACATCATATATTTTTTTAATAATTATCATTCCCTTATTTTAGAAGTTAGAGGAGGGGGACCAACATTTAACCACTTGGGAAGTGTCTCTCGCACAAACTATTCAGTTTGGAAAAAAACAATATTAGAAATCTCAACATCATTTTTAAAGACCTATTCATAGATACTCCAAAATATGGGTTCGATGAAAAAAAATTTTTTGAGTTTCAGTTTCAAGTATGGGGACCCCCAAATTTTATGGTTTTTTTTCTATTTTTGTGTAAAAATCCTAAAAACACCCCAAAAGTCTGGGTATTCTATTATAAGGTGTGATAAATCTTTACTTTATACCTAATCCTTATTATTTTTTTCCACGATAAAAATAATAAAAATTAAAGGGAAGCAAAGGTCCGGATGAAATCACGTCGTGACGGACGCGAACGCGGACGTGCCTCGAATAGCGTGATGCTTGTCGGAGCCCGACCCGTCTAAATAACCTTTATATTGATGACCGATAATGGACTCCACTCCGGAATGAAGTGTTGCTTGTCCAGTCCGCTGCACTAGGATGTACACAATTCGTGACTTTCGTGATGGCGTCATAGTATTAAATATGATAAACATTGTAGGGCAAATACTAATAAACGAGTAGGTACGTACAGTGGGATACACCTCAAGTTACCCAAACACAAAGAAAAATGACGTTTACTGCAAGGACATAAGAGCTAGCAGTGTATAGTCTGATGCGTATCCTTGTGTACCTATATTGTAGAGATGATGAGTATCCTGAGAACATGGAAACGGATGGAACGGATGGATGATTTTACCATTATATACACATCTTAGAACTATCAGACCCTGGTCTGGCTGCATGCGACTCCATCACAGTCCATGCAGCACTTGCTTGCGTGCCCCTTGAGCCCGAACACCTGCACAAAGGAAGACCTTAATAAAGTCACAGCAAGTGCTATTAAGGTAGCCACCTACTTTGTAAAAAATATTTAGTGAAAAATGGACACGATAAGAAGAAGACCTATCAGATTTCCATCTCTTTGTGCTGTTGGTTTTCATAAAAATAAACTGATGATCGGCAGATTTCAAGCCAGTTCAGTTGGTAGTAGCTATGCCATCTGCGCTGAATCAATCCTAACCGAGAACAATATTAGTGTGGTGAGCATAAATGTTTGTTCTCTGTCTGGAAGTTACCGTGTTATCATGGACGAATAATGGTGTTATATTTTGAAATAAGTATCCAAGGTTTGTAATATAATAAAAAAACAGCCAAGTGCGAGTCGGACTCGCCCATGAAGGGTTCCATAGCATCAAGTAACATAATATAAAGGTTAGTATTATGTGGATTGTCCACAAAAATTATTTATTTATGTTAAAAAAAACACCCACCGCAAATGCAGTATAATGCTCTATTTTAGTGTGCTCGCGAGGTCTACATTCTGCACTTAAAAAACCTACGCGTCCCTTCTGATCTTATTCTATTGTTCCTAATATACTGTTTAGTTTGTAAGTATGATGGTCGTATTTAAGCAGGTATTTATTTATTAGTCTACATTCTGCACTTCACATACGAGGGGAGGCTGATAAGTTCGCGGCCTAAGGTACTTAAATATTACCTATCGTCTTATTATCGAAATCACTTATTGCGTGGTTCAATGGTATTTGAAACAACCATCTAATTAATTTTTAAAGTCATAACTCAATATTTTGTGGAACATCAAACAACATCATGTCAGCCGAATTTACGAATTCTCGCAATTTGGAACACCGTGCCGTAATAAAGTACCTTGTAAAAAAGGGGAAATCGTCAAAAAACATTTTTGAAGACATGTCATCTATTCTTCAGGATTCTGGGCCTTCATACACGATGGTTAAAAAATGGGTACGTTTATTTCAACAAGGACGAGAAAGCTGCGAAGATGACCCCCGCCCGGGACGTCCAATAACGGTAGTGACCGAAGAAAATGTTAAAAAAGTCGAAAAATTGGTACTGGCCGATCAAAGAGTTCAATTGTGGCAGATAGCAGAAGAGTTGCAGATCAGCAAAGAATGGTTTGAAGAAATTTTACATCAACATTTGAGCATGAAAAAAAATTGTGCGCGTTGGGTACCAAAAATGCTTAGGCGCACAACAAAGAGCGACGTCTCCAGGCTTTCATGGATTTTTTGGAGTTAGACGGCGAAAATTTGGACGCAATTTGCGATCGTATCGTGACCGTTGATGCAACATGGGTTTGCCAGTATGATCTGGAGTCCAAAAAAGAATCCATGCAATGGATGAAAAAAGGAGAAAGGGCGCCGAAGAAATTTAAGGTGGAAAAGTCAGCGTCAAAGCTTTTTCTGGGATAGCGAAAGCATTTTGCTAATTAATTACCTACCTAAGAGAACTACAATGAATGGTCAGTATTATGCAAATTTATTGGCTCAGGTCCGTCAGGCCATTGTTCAGAAGAGACGCTGGAAGTTAGCGCGTGGAGTGCTCGTTTTGCAAGACAACGCGCCCGTTCATAAGGCGCGCATTGCGAGGCGGGCCCTACAAGACACCGGCTTTTCTGAAATAGACCATCCTCCCTACAGTTTAGACCTAGCTCCTAGCGACTTTTTCCTTTTTTCCAATTTGAAAAAGAACTTAAGGGGCCGGAGATTTTCAGATGACAATGAAATGATAGCCGCCGAAAATACACATTTTGAAGGCATAGGCAAGGAATATTTTTTTGGTGGTTTAAAGGCGTTATACGCCAGATGTAAGAAGTGCATATGCCTTGAGGGAGATTATATTGAGAAATAAAAAATATAAAACTTGACTTTTCGTTCTTTAAGTACCGTAGGCCGCGGACTTATCAGCCTGCCCTCGTACTATACTATTTCACAAATGTGTAATATAATATTCTATGGATAATGTAAGTATTTTCAGACTCTTTATGTAATTAATTTTCTTTTGTATGTATGTAGCTAGCTACACATCAGAAGTTTTAGGCACTTATTTATTTATTATTTCTTCGCACACAGTCTCTTGTTAATTATTATGAGTACATTCCATCCAAAGGTTGTCTGGTAGAGATCGCTGTTTAGCGATAAGACTGTCCATTGTAAGAGGCAAATAGTTTTAAGTTTTTATATGAACCTGTACTTTTATAATTTGTTGTGTGCAATAAAATATTTTCTTCCAAAAGAAAAAAAATATAATATAAAAAGGTTAAAAGGTATTATCTTTTTTTTGGTTTGTTTGCTGTGATTTTGGTAAGTATATTCATAATAATGTTATGACTGCGTTCTTATGTGTTGCGTGTAGCAGATACAAATAAGAAGGAACAAACAAACTACAGCTTACAGAGCCAATATTAAAAGATTAAATGCGAGGCCTATAGCTCGATTGGCCGGCAGTTGAAAAGCGCCGAGTGCAGGTACATCCGGCACCGTACGCAGCCAGATGTGGCGCCTCCTTCCGGCGGAGCCGACCGACTTGTACACTCTGCGGTTTTCCCGTTTTTGTGGGTTCCTATGTTTATTTTGGGGTACACAGATTTTTGGAAGTGAAATTTTAATTTATGTTTTCCTTTTTATCTAACTGCTGTACGGTAGATTTAATCGGGTTTGCTATATTGTAATACCACAATTGTAAAACAAACATTTTCTGATTTTAACATTTTATGCTAAAATCGTTGACATGCTGCTGAAATATTTTTCCCAACTGATGTCCTATTATGAATTCCCAACAAGTACAGTAAAAAATCCTCGTCTAAAGTTCCGGTTGATCGCGGGGATTATTTAAATCTGCAGATTATCGCTTCCTCCCCATTTATTACCCGATCCTTATCTTATCCGGGATCAATGGAAGAATCCTAAATAGGTGAACTCACAAAGCTAAGAAGGCATTTATATAAGACTTTTAAGTGTATCAGATCAAAGTAAACCCAAGCTTACGTAAAGGCTTGCGCACACCTAGGTCGCTGGCGATAGCGATCAGTGAAACGCTGTCAAATTTGACAGCGTTTCATTGATCGCTATCGCCAGCGACCTAGGTGTGCGCAGGCCTTAAATAAATAGTCAGTTTTGCTGCAATTTACTACACTAAATATACATATAAACACTAGTGGCCCGCCCCGTCTTCGCGTGTCAAATTTGACAGCGTTTCATTGATCGCTATCGCCAGCGACCTAGGTGTGCGCAGGCCTTAAATAAATAGTCAGTTTTGCTGCAATTTACTACACTAAATATACATATAAACACTAGTGGCCCGCCCCGTCTTCGCGTGTCAAATTTGACAGCGTTTCATTGATCGCTATCGCCAGCGACCTAGGTGTGCGCAGGCCTTAAATAAATAGTCAGTTTTGCTGCAATTACACTAAATATACATATAAACACTAGTGGCCCGCCCCGTCTTCGCACGGGTAGATAAAATAAAAGGCAGTGACTTCACATTTTTCAACGTACATGAAGCCGGGGCGGGTCATTAGTAATTAATATAGCCCATGTTACTCAGAGATAAAATATAGCATTCTTTGGAGGTAATGTTTTTTTAAAACGGTCTATAGTAGATTTGATTTTATTTGTTACAAACGTACAAAAATACAAGTGTTTTAATAGTTATGATGAATTATAAAAATTGGTATACAAAGTGCTATATCTTAGTCCCAAACAGGGCCAGGTAACGGATCTATCACAGAAAAGGTAAGTAGTAGCCTACATCCTAAACCTGCAGCGGTTAAATAGCTACTCGTAGGGAGTACGACTACCATCTCATTTAGGGAAAAAATGGTTCCTATTTTCTCTGCAAGGCCAGATTCTGTTGCAAAGTAAACAAAAAAATATGTTAAATCGCTGACAATATTCTTAGATAAGAAATATAAATTCAGATGTGTTGACTCGTATACTACCATAACGACTTTAATCAGCATAATAGGAGCATTTACAAGTCGAAAATTATTCCAACAACGGCCTGATAATAAAATATTTATTGCCATTGCCATTAATATTATCACTGAATTATTCTAGTTTGTCTATAAAAGTGTATATTCGGAGCTTTGCATTCACAGTTCAAGTAAGCCCGCGTTAAGTGGGGATTTGCCTATGATTGGTATCGTTCGTTGAATGCACGTGGTTATCTTATACCTTTAAACGAGAAAATCTTGTATATATATATACTAGCAGTTTGTGACCGAGCTTCGCTCGGTATTTTTTAATAACGTGTGAATGATGAAATCATATTTTTCGATCTTACTAACATACTACATAATAATAAAAAATAAGAAATGGTTATTTAAAAAAAAATCACGAGTGCAATGAGATGGAAACTTCCGGAACTTGTCTAAAGAGTGTTTATGTAGTCATTTAGTTCCAAAACTCGTCAAAAGATGGCGTTCTCTGTGAGTTCTCAGGTTCTCATAGAGCTTAGTTTTTGCTTCTGAGCAATAGATGTCGCTAGGAGTAATGATATTACGATAAAGTAGTTTGTTCGTAACTCCGAAAGCCGATATTTTCTAAAAATGAATCCTAGCTAGATCGTTTTATCGTCCCCGAAAACCCCTGTATACTTAATTTCATGAAAATCGTTGGCTCAGTTTCCGAGACCCTAAATATACATATATAATTATATATATTTAGGATCTCGGAAACTGAGCCAACGATTTTCATGAAATTTTGATTTACATGAGACGTGTTTGCTAACTATTGGCCTCGTACACAAGCTCAAAGTCACGGAAAAACCTATGGAGAGAGCTATGCTAGGAGTTTCTCTACGTGATAGAATCAGAAATGAGGATATCCGTGGAAGAACCAAGGTCACCGATATAGCTCTTTAGAATTAGTAATGTTGTAATAGTTGAAGTGGCAATGGGCAGGTCATTTAGCTCGAAGAACCGACAACCGTTGGGGAATAAAGGTTCTCGAATGGAAAACCACAAACTGGAAAACTAGGGTGTCCGTAGGGTTCCGAAGTCCAATACGGAACCCATAAAGTCGTTTTATCCGTCTAGCTGTCTGTCTGTCCTAACTCGGAGCCATTTTACTCGTAGACCATTGATACGGTCATCCTACTTAAAACTTTGCGATTTTCAATCAATAAGTTCAGTAATTTTATATCTATCAAAAGATCTGACGATGTAGTGTGCGAGCAAAAAGTTTTTTCGCGATGTTCATCGTCTAACACCCTAGCCTAGATAGCCATTCCGTTTAATCAAACGGGTGGCGTTTGATTCAACTAACGTAATGAACCCACCCTAACAATAAATTGTAGATCATTTAAATGAATCAGAGTAGCTATTGATATCACTGGAGTAGAGAGCTATAGAGTTTTTATGGGTCTGTCATAAAAGGCTCTCCACAGATCTGTGAGTAATGAGGGGGCTCCGCTGCGCCTAATTGCCACGCCGATTAAGAACACTTCATTTCAAATGCACGGTGTGCCGCTTGCGACTGTCGGCCAGGGCCGTACCTTAGGACAAACCGTGGTTTCTCAGGGCAGGGACGTAGCTAGAACATGGTTTTAACTGCGAAGCAGAGATATAGCTAAAACAAGACCATGGAGTTGAAGCTGCAGAGCAGATAATAGCTAAGACAACACCGTGGGGTTTTGGTCTGCGAGGCAGAGATGTAGCTAGGCCGTGGGGTTTTAACTATGGAGCAAATATGAAGTTGCCAGTTCTGCGTTTGGTAATGCTGGGCAGGGACATATGCAGAGAAGGGGGCTATTGTTCTATATAATAGATTTTGCCGTTTTGATTGGAACCACTTAGCATGCGAATGACGATGAAAAACACACTACGCCGCATGGAACATAAAATTATGCTTTTCCCCCCTGCCTTACGTCCTGCATACGTCCTTTCATATAAAACAGAACTAATGTTATTGCTACTTGGAGGCGGAGCGGTGTGGAGCTGGAGTAATGACAACCTGGAAGTTGTAACGAGATTCAGTTAAAACTCAATTTTTATTTCATAATATTTTTTGAGCTATGTGTGTAGATGGATATTTGGGTAGAGGTAGGCCAAAGAAAATAAGGATGAACAGTGTGAAAGATGACATGGATAAGAAAGAAGTAAATACAGAGATGACGGTTGATAGAGGAGAATGGAAGAGGAGAACATGTTGTGCCGACCCCACATAAAGTGGGAAGGAACAAGAAGAATATTTTTTGTAATACCTATTTTAGACCCATATAGCATTTATAAATACTGGTGGCAAAAACCCCTCATTCATGGGACCGGCCTTTATTGCGTCACGTTTGCATAAGACATGCCACATAAACAGGGCATAGGCCCTATTAAGTTAATTCATCATTCATTTATGGACTATACGGTATGGGTGTATTAATGAGGTCACAAAGTCGTAATCTTCTCGTCGTATCTAGTTCTGTGTCAAACCAAAGTAGTGCAAGTATTTTATGTGAGCCTCAAAGAGGCTCTTTTCGTGCACTTTTTTACTCAAATGAGCTTTGTCTCTATCATTGCTTACAGTCTGACAGATAGTTATTACGCAAACTTGTAGGTACGAGTGAGTGCATTCCGAAGACAGACGAATCCGGCGGCAGGTACCTATTTGTATTAGGTGTCGAGTGCCGCTCGCCTCGGAACTTTTCTCATAATAAACTTTGCGTAAGTAGGTACTTGAACTACTGTTCCAGCTTTAATTGTAACGTGCTAAGTGCTTTATGACGGAGTCTGAGCTACTTGTAGGCTTCTCAACAGTTTACAGTTTGCAACGCAGAATTTGAATATACATAGAAGTAACGCTGAAAAGATCATAATGTTACATAAACCATTGTCAAAATACTAGTGGAAGTCACTAAGCCGACTCCGCACTCGAGTGGGCCGCTACAGGAACAACCGTGTAAGTTGGGATTTAAGGACTTTGGTCGGGCTGCAAGCGACTGTGACGTTCCGACACACCGTCCATGCAGCACTCGCTGGCTTGCCTCTTGTGCCCGAACACTGGATCCTGCGGATATTTTTGTGTTTAAGCTTGTGTCGGTGCAGCATTTTAAAACCTTCATGAATTATTTAAAACTATCTTCATTCAAATAATTTTGTTGCCCGCCCCGGCTTTGCCAGGTAAGAAAATTCAAAAGTATGCTGCCTTCTCATTTATCCCCTCCCTTTTAGGGTTCCGTAGCCAAATGGCAAAAACGAAACCCTTATAATTCGTCATGTCTGACTGTCTGTCCGTCCGTATGTCATAGCCATTTTTCTCCGAAACTATAAGAGCTAGACTTATGAAACTTGGCGAGTAGATGTATTCTGTGAACTGAATTAAGATTTTAATACAAAAGTAGAAAAAAAAAAAATTGGGGGGTCCCCATACTAGAAACTGAAACTTTTCTTCTCTTTTTTTTTCATCAAACCCATACATGTGGGGTATCTATGAATAGGTCTTCAAAAATGATGTTGAGATTTTTAATCGTTTTTTTCTAAACTGAATATTTTGCGCGAGAGCCAAAGTGGTAAAATGTTGGTCCTCTCTAACTTCTAAAATTTAGAGAATGATAAAACTAAAAAAATATATGATGTACATTATACTATGCAAACTTTCAACAAAATTTGGTTTGAACGCGATCTAGTGAGTAGTTTTATTTTTATGCATCATAAATCGTAAACCGCAATTTACCTTTCGACGAACTACAAGAACTTTTATATTATGTTACTTGTCGCTACGGAACCCTTCATGGGCGAGTCCGACTCGCACTTGGCCGCTTTTTTTCTAAATTAATTTGATTTTGTAATGAAGAAAATAAAAAATAAATTACACCTGCTCAAACCCCTGCAGCTCACTAGTAACGCAATAGCCTGTGTTACTCTAAGATAATTTAATATTCAATTGATGAAATAATTTTTAAAATCGGTTCAGAAGTTTTTGAGTTTATTCGTTACAAACAAACAAAAATACAAATCTTTCCTCTTTATACCTCTCCTCTCTTTGTACCATAGATTAAGTTACAGAAATACATTATTTGTATTTGTATTATTTGTATTTATAATGCTAGTATGAGATAATTATGTATTCCATGTACCAACAAGGGATTGAACTTTTCTTTGCTTTTATATTTGTAATAAAAACGGCTAGGACACGGAAAACAGACGGACTGCTAAATGTTCATTTTTACGATGCTGAAGTACGTAACCAGAAAAAGAAGCAAAATGGAATTGGTGGAACAAATTGGAAGTCCACAAAGAGAATTGATACTGATTCAGATCGGCTAAAAGGTAATTACGCCTTTCTTCATTTGTGCAGTGCTCGAAACAAAAAGCAACCACGTTCCGTCATAGCTGCCCGCAGGGGGAACGTATACTGCTAAATGATAACAGTACCTACCCATGTGGCATACCAGAACCAGAAACTTTAGGAGCATTATTTTCTGGAACATTTTGACCAAATCTAAAATTTATAGAAAAGTCCTTACGTGATGGAAAAGGCTAGGCATAGATTTTTGCAACATTTTGCATTGATGCTGTTCCTTTCAGCGCAGTTGAAGTCAGTCGGGGGAGTTGCAGTTCCCGAGATTAGCACGTTCAATCAAACAAACTCTTCAGCTTTATAATATTAGCATAGATTACATTACATACTTAGGTATACGATATGACTATATCTGCCCTGAAGCTGTATTGATGTGTTTCGGTTAGAAGGGTGCGGGTGCCAGTGAAATTACTGGAACGTGTGGTGTATCTGTATGCTTCAAGTTGATAGACACAGGGTAGTGCATCATAGGATACGTTCCTGACGTGCGTGACCTACGCGGCAAAGCTTTGTCATGGTTACCACTTCGCATCAGGTGGGCCATATATGCTTCATACATCATTTATATCATACTTATTTATAAGCTATCGACTTTTGACTCTCTAGTAGCATTACCCCACAAACCTTAGTGGGTTTTTTTAGTGCTATTTATAATAATAAATAAGATTATGTATTTTTTAGAAGATTAATAAATAAAAAAAAAACAGCTGGTTGTATAAAAAAAATATGTATAGGTATATGTAGTTTGATTCAGGATTTTTTATTGAATACTTAAAAAAAAGTACTTAATATTTCTACTGAAAACCCCAAACACATACACGAGACACGACATAAAAAAGAGGTAGGCATACTATTCTTGGCACCCCCCCAATGATTGGCACTCTAGCATAAAAACCCAAAGAGTTTCGAGCAATTTTGTTTAAGTGACAATAATTTATTTTGGTAGTATATTTAATTTTCTTAAAGGTAACATTCATTTTATGCTTAGAATGTCCGCCATATTCCTTTCACAGCTGTTTCCAAACATGTGTATAGCAAGGATGAGACAACCGAGTAAAAAGTTATAAAAAAAGTTAGGATTGGGTGAAAAGTTTGGATGGCGGACATTCTAACCATAAAATGAATTTTATCTTTAAGAAAATAAACTTATAAAGGTTTATTTACACAAAGAAACTTACAATTAATCAAATATTTACAAAATGTACAAAATACACAAGAAACAGTTGAGCTATCTGCAGATCGTTACAAACGATCTAGAGATAGCTCAACTGATCCAAATCAGTGCCAGACGGAAAATTAAAATTAATTAATTTAAGAAAATTAAATATACTACCAAAATAAATTATTGTCATTTAAAAAATTTGCTCGAAACTCTTATTTCATGGGTTTTTATGCTGTGCCAATCATTGGGGGGGTGCCAAGAATAGTATATGGTTGACCCTACTTAGAAGAACTCAGAAAGCTGAAAACCAATTCTATCTAAACAATAGAAAAAAGTTGATGTTTGCTTTAGAAAGTTGTTCAAGTAGTGGATGTTGTACGTAATCTAGATGTCAAACATGTTTTTCTTATTTTTGTTGGTCCATCGGGTAAGGGGCCTTCCAACCCTTGTCTTCCGAACATAAATCTTTTATTTCCCAGTAATTTCTTCAATCAACGACGCTAATCGGTTCACCTAAAACCGACCATCACGAATGAAACGCAAAAAATATTATATATTTTTTTGCGTTCCAGCTTATAATGCTATGTCTGGGAATTTCCCAACAAAATATTTGGAGGTTATTCGAGATAGCTTGTGTCTATAGCCGAATGGGTATTCCCATATCGTCGGTGCTGGAGCCAATCAGGCCAAATGTTTTCTGCGGCCGTATCGAGACCCGGGTGGGCCCTTATTTCCTGTACAGTTACTGTGGGCCCTACCATGGGAATTTGTCACTGCAAATTATATATTACAAATAGTTTATTTGAATGCCACAGTAATAACGTAAATACAATACTGACACAGTCCAATGTGTTCAATCTAGAAATTAGGGCGTTTGCCCCTAAAAAAAGGATTGCACACGATTTGAAGGGTACCTATTGATTATAATAAACATTATGGTCTAATTCATATTGATCATTGAAGTGAGGGCTCCATTTTGTAATGCTGAAAATCTCCTAGTTACGGGGTAGGAAGATAAGAAACACTTATATTACAAAAGTTTTTATTGGTGTTTTATTCGGTTAACAAACATAGGAAAATATTAAGTTCTAATTACTCTAAGGGGCCCGCTATGTCCCTAGGCTTCTTCGGATCCTTGAGAACTTATTAGGTGCCTATAACTTATTACTATCTAAACTTATTGTCCGTAACTAGAAATATCTTGGGTTGGTGACCTGCCTGCCTCGAATTCGGTTTGGCTACTAATAAGGAGTTAGTTTATCCTACAGGTGTTGAACAGGATTAGGTCCGTCGTAAGGGTATATGGTCCGTGGGAGGACGGTGTGATGGTGGCAACAGGGAACAACGGCGGGCCTTAGGGCGCCGAAGATAGCGGCCGCAGCCGGTGTGTTGGTGCTTCCACGAGCACCTTGACTAACCTCGGAGGCTGAGATCTAACCAATATCACGTTCGCAAGTCGGTAACGGTCTCGGAACGGACCTGGCGTGGGCAAATGCGCGCTGGTCCTTCAGCCAAAGTTTCGACCACGGGGAGTGACAGTCGGTGCTCCCTTGTCGAAGAGACGAGTGCCAATATTCGGAGCCTGGAGCCCGTATGTGGCAGGAACCTCCAGGAGCTACCAGACAGCCTCTACTGATCACGAGAAAAGGGAACAAATTTAATATCGACACTTTACAAAAACACTGAACTCGCTCGCAATCAGGAATATTCGACTCACCTGAGGCTGGAAAATATTATTCGTAGGGTATATTTTTATCCACTACGGGACAATAAAATCGACAGAAATCTGTTAAATAAGATATCCAAGAATCAATTCGGTTTTCAATGGGTCGTTGCTCTCTCTGTCAGCCAGCTGTTTCAAAAATTCAGACCATAGACTAGAGTAGAGAGATTCGCGCTAGCGATCTTATAATCGATTTTCAAATGAAATCGATGGAGAAAAAAAAACAAACGAATCGGCCCGAATTCAGCCGTGAAAAGGCGGACGGAGGTCTAGGACGAATGCATAACGTTTTGAAAATCCTGTATCCTGTAAAAACAGGGCACATTCTCGTAACAATGGCAATATGTTAGTAGGATAATCGATTCTCGATACTCGATGGCGATCAATAGACAATCCCTCGGATCGACAAACTCCTATTCGCAATAGACAGTCTGTGGCACGTCGCGCCGGCATGTTGCCAGCTACCGGTTTGCGGTTACCCTAAACTCAACTGCGCAATATCGACCGCCAACTCGGATCGTCATTATTTTACTATGAACAAGACCGTAAGCTCGGATATGGAATCGCGTAAGCATTTTAAGACGTAGTAAGTATTCAATGATGGATAATATGGAGGTATAAACAATTTAATGGGCTCTCGGGGTTGGGTGTCAAGCCGACTCACCCAACCCTTAGTGTGGACCGTACTGAGCGGGCAACCCCGAACCAGCTGGTGTAAATAAGTTAACTACGAACAAAAATCATGTCTTCAAGCTCATGTGATAATAAAATAATATGTTTTGTGGACACTGTGACAGAAGGACTGATGTTTCCGTCGCACGGCGCCGAAGGCGACGTGCGAAAAAAACTAAATAATGCGGAGCCGTTCCATTTGGCGATCTTATGGTATAAAAACTATCTCGATGAAAGGAAGCTTCAAATTGAATGGCGGGAACGTTTGAAAAGGTATGAGTTTATTCGATCGTTACTATGGGGTTTACTTTAGAAATCGGGTGTTACAATTTGTAATAGAAACGAATAAATAAGGAATTCGGATTCGTAGTATTAAATTGCTTGCCAAGTCTGCTTGTCATTGCCATGAATGCCTACCTTAAAAAACCGTAAGAAAATAGCTGGAACTATGAATAAATGCCCTTCTTTTACAGCGAAAGAAAAGGAGGAAAAATAACTTAAAGTTTTATTTTGCAATTATTTGCTTCCTTGAGTTTGTAGTTGTACCTTTATCGAAGTATAGGTGCAGTTAAAAAAGCAAATTAATATTTGATCAGTAAAAAGATTCGTCATTAAAAAAACCAAAACTTGTGGCCTTCAAAGCCATGAGTTTCTTGTTTATTTATTATTGCGCTACACAAACTTAAACTGCTAAATATGTAAATTGAAGATTGTAGTACAACAAAAACTTAACATAAGGTAGCAGCCGCTCATTGAATTAAATGCCGTTCGACTTGATGCCTACTGCAAGTACGTTAGTAGTGGCACGCGGTAAGGCCTACTTACCGCAACGTCTTCGTTTGTGTAACCCGCGTCATCTTTGATATTGTACTGCTGCCGATATTGTGCCCTCATCTCGCCCTCCGAATAAAACGTTTTGTATCGGGAATTGAATTGCTCTTTTTCTCACTTCCATGAAATTTTATAGTTAAGGATCGAAAAGGTAAGGTAGAATTGGTTCAAAAATAGGTTTGTTGAATACGCAACTATTATTGCAGTGGGCATTTTGTATTAACTTGAGCTGAGGATTTGTGTTGCGTTTTAAATTCCGTTAATTGTTTGTTTGTATTCATTGACAGGAAAATAGGCTGGTTTATGGTATAGTTTAAATGATTTTTGTAAAATTTCAATGGTATTTAGTAGAAAATTAAATGGGTGGAAACATAATGAAAGCACCGCGAAACATCATTACCTTAATTAAAATAATAATTCGCTATTGCCATTTTACCACTCGTAGCTTGTAATGGTTTCAGAATGATCAAATTATTATTTTCACTACTCATCTGACTTTATGAGGTACACAAATAACAAATGAAAATACAAATAAAAACCTTTTCAGTGTTTCTGTGGGTAATTGATCTCAATTTTGAAGTGAATGATGAGTGTAGATTTTGAGCCATAGCTATCTTATTACTTATCGTAATGTTATGTATTGCTTATTCTTAATTTTCTATTGTAATTTGTCCATAATATACTTCATAAAACAAAAAATCTAGCTTTACTACCACTGGCCTGTCAGTAAATGTTATATAACTTGAAATAGAGGCGTTAAATATACAAAAGAAACGATATAAAGTGATAAAGGTGCTCTATTTGAGACCTCATTTTATGTTTCTCTCGTAAAATTGTTATAGCGGCAGGTAGGTCGGCAGACACAAGCGATGCTTAAGGGTCACGAGCGAATAAGAGGTAAATATATAAGCTTTTATTGGATTATAGCTTCGTATATCATTTTATTGTTTTAAGTTGAAGATCGTTGGATTTTTAAGCTTAGAGTTAGATTACAATCGGGCACAATTTTGAGTTTAGTGTTATGCTACTAGCAATTATAAGACTAATAAGCAACAAGTGTGCTAGAAGTAGGTATAATCAGGAACCAAAATTGAAAGTTATTTGATAATTTTTAGATAGTGAACTGTGAAGCGACTTTAAAAATGGTTATGTGCCCAGATATACGAGCATAATATAGACAAAATTTTGATCATGATGCTACGTAACGGAGGGCGAATTTTCATACAAACATAATACCAAAATTATTACTAGTTGAGGCAGATTTTCACTATATTATTGTTATAACTGTATTAAATACTTAACTCAAATGAAATAAACACCAAACGCATTTTACACATTTTTCTCATTGCAAAATGTGATTGGCGTTAATTTCATTTGAGGTAAGTAATTTAAAATAAAAACTGTTCAGGAACTTAGATAAATACTCTACAAATACAATATAGAGAAAATCTGCTTAAATTAGTAATCATTTTGGTATTACATTTGTATGGAAATTCGTCCTCAGCGGGCCCCTTAAGATTTCCAGTAATTAAAATAAAACTTCGTTGCTGACTGTACAAAAAACATTTTAATTTTTTTAACTAGCTGATGGAACAAGCATATGGCCCACCCGATGTTAAGTGGTAACCATCGCCTACGACAAAGCATTGCTTCGTAGGTCACACACGTCAGGAACCTGCCCTACGATGCACT
Source organism: Thera britannica (assembly GCA_939531255.2). Lineage (NCBI taxonomy): Eukaryota > Metazoa > Arthropoda > Insecta > Lepidoptera > Geometridae > Thera > Thera britannica. The sequence goes on along the minus strand of OW618040.2, from coordinate 13,423,375 downwards.
GCCATGCGTCCATCAACTTGTGTTGAGGCATACAGATATTCAGCTTCACGTGCCAGTACGCCATAAACAGGTTAACATATAATAACCTAACCAACCTACAGGTTTATATATAATAATAAATAAAAAAGCCAGTACAAAATAAAAAAGTTTTTATTCCTTAGCTTAATAGTAATTTAAAATTCATGCATCTTATAATAATAAATTATTATTATTATATTTTTATAATGAGCCTTCTGTTCTATGTCCCACTGCTGGGCAAAGGATTCCCCCAATCCCCTCCACTCTGTGCGGTCCTGTAAAGTTAATAATAAATATTAATTTCAAATATATTTCCCAGTAATTTCTGCTTAGACTGTAGGTGTACTGTGTAATAGGTAGTGTAGCATTTCATTTATTTTGGCAGAATAGTTTTTCGTATCAGTCGAAAGCTAATGGAGAGCTATTTAAATTTACGCGCCAAGACGCAAGTTGGTGAGCGATTTGTTGAAACGTTGTAAGGGCGACCTCTGGCAACGAATAGAAACACTAAAAGTGGCTAGGCAGATGACTGGCGAAGAGCGCCATCTGTTAAGTAGTAGCCGCAAAATACAGGATTTGACAGATGTCAACACTGTTGTGGGTAGCGATGTTCGTTTCGGACGGTGTCTACTAGTGACATCTGTTACGAAGTAGTCGCATGTCGATAGGGTCGGAGAAGGAGAGAAATAGGGTTTAGCTTGAGTTGGAAAAGGACAACGTTTTCACCATCAGCAAGACGCAAGGGCCCCCATTGGCGAGTAGTGTAACTAACTAAGAAATAAACGATATTGGCGGGTGAATAGAAATAATGTTGTTGGGTCGATGTGTGAAGTGAGCTCGCGATTACAGACAGTAAAAATGCTGGCTGGAGAGACGAATATGCCGTGGATTATTGGAGCAAGTGTTCTGGAATATTCTGGGCGGAAGTTTGTGGCTCGAGGTGCGGGGTATATGGTACCAGAGGTGATAAAAGGCGCGTGCGGGGCCGCCGGGGGCATTCCACGGAAAAGACGCCGAGCCTAGAAGAATCACCGGTACGTTCGAAAGCTGCACGCTTGCACCGTTGGGTTTGTGGAGGAGTCCTCGCTAACCAGATTTGGGTATTACAGACGAAGCTGCGCCAACCAATACCATCACCGCGTGCCCAGAGACGAGCCCCAGCACACGAAGCCAGCATTCTCGCTGCCGATACGAGCCGACTGCAAGCTGGGCGAGCGCCCATTTCTGGTACGTAGGGGTTTTGAGAAGCATCGCACAGCATGGGGCATACAGGGGAGGATCAGTTGTATTTTTAGGGACGCAGCACCCTGCGGGCTGTGTCCGCACGTTGCCGAGATTAACCTGTTGTCTTGTATTTTTCAGTTTGCTGACACCGTCTGCGTGGCGCCTTCCTTTTTTTCGCCTGTGCGGGGGCGCGAGACACGCGGCGGGGGCAGTCGGCGACTGCACGGCAGGGCACGTGGCGGCAGGGCACGTGGTTGACATCGCACGTGGACGATAAGCGCCCGTCGGCGATTCTGAGGTGGGCCAGTGCCAATTTATTTTAATGCGGAAGGAGTAGGCGCATCGGACGCTTCTCCGTGGAGTTCTGGTCTGTTGTTTGTTGCCAATAAATGTTTGTTGCCGTAGAGAGTGCTATTGTTTGTTGTCAATAATTGTTTGTTGCCAATAAATGTTTGTTGCCGTAGAGAGTGCTATTGTTTGTTGTCAATAATTGTTTGTTGCCGTAGAGTGTGCTATTTTGGTTGACGTGGTCATTGCTATTGTCTTTGTCGTGCGTTTTACTATCTTACCACCCCGTCTGTCAGAGTACTGTTGCTAGGGTTATTTTAGAGGCGGACGCTAGGGGGTGACTCACAAGGTAGTTTTCTGTGGGTTTTATTTAATTGGGTCATCCGGGGACTAGTGATTGGTAAATTCAAATATTCACACCTCCGACACACTAAGCGGTAACCTCTCCCTGAATAAATTTGTGCTCGATTGAGAGCGATGGTTTGGATAAAGTTTGAACATATGGTCACTAAACATACCGTGTAAATAATATAAGCATTGTTGATTTTTATGTAAGAATAGGAACGATTCCACGAGGTCATTGAACCTCTCATGTATCCATGATAGCCATTGCTTACATTTTATGTAAAGGAATATATTGTTATCCCGTGAGGTCATTAAACCTCTCATATGCATAAGGTGTCCCTTTAAATTTCTTTGTTCAATCCCATGTCAGAGAACGTAGCGTTCAATGTATTTGTAACTTGTTGATTAGTAGTAGGTTCATTTGTAAGAAAGATAGTCTGGCATGTGGATAACCTCTATTCTGGTTAATAGCTGAGCATATAAATTTGCGGTTAAGTAGCTATTTGAGCTCACTTTAAGGTTATGTAAATGAAGGATCACTTTAGGATTATATAGTATATAAGATAGCATAGCTGTGCAGTTTCAATCTTTCATTCCTAAGCTAATGAACATGTCATGTAAGAGGTATGTGTTGTTTAAATAAAACTCTGTAACTGATTTCTAACATTTATTTTATTTTAGTATAAAAATCTTTTGTGCGGTAGGAACATCGAACCCCAACTGAGCTAGTCAGGGCCAACGCAGCCGAAATAGTCGGTCTGCCTGTCTGCACCCAGTTTTCCACCGTTACAGTAGATACATAGGTACGTGTATGCAAGTGTAGTAGGGTAGTTCAGAAGTGTTGGAAAGTTCAATAAACGAGGGAAACCGACAATCTCAGCGCAATCTGCTAGACTATCTGTGTTTGAGAGAGGATAACTAAGATTATTACACAGGTTGCGGGGCAAACTTTTCAATATTTCTAAAGAAGAGTATCTATTAATTCCTATTATTCCCTATCTTTTTTTTCTGTTATTGCCTGCGCCGCGGCGCCGGCGCGGTCAGCTCAGAGCGGCGGGCGCGCCGTTCAGTTTGGCTTTGAATTAGGTTTCTCAAGTTTTTGATGTGACAACGTCTTATAATTCGATGGAGCCGGCTGGACGCACGAAAAAACATGACTCATGCGGCGTTACCCCACTCTGAGGCGTTCCATTTATGGCTTGAACTGCTTGAAGTGCAAGCGAGAGCGCGGAACGAGCGACAAAGAGGCACAATCGACCTCCGCGTTGGGCAGCGTTCGACATCTGTGTATTATCTTATGACGTTGTAACGTTCAACTATCGTCAGTAAACCGACTTTACAGACAACCGATTTTTTAAAATTAATTTGTCTTTCAGACGTGTTATTTAAATTAAACTAATGGATAAAATAAGGATTTTTGCACTTATACTTCATCTAAAATGGAATTTACTTATCAAGATTTTGGAGGTATCTCTCTTAAAATCATAATATTGCAGCCAGAGCCAAATATTTCAATTAAACAGACTCCGGTCTTCGAAGCATTTCGTCGATGAAGAATTCCGGCGAGATCCGGAAGTTGTAAAACTCCGATTGAAACGGCTCTGCATATTTTGGCATTTTAACGCATTTACAATTAAAGCAGTTAAACCGGTGCTAAAACGGTTATGCAGCAGATAGCAGTATTCAACCTGACTTTCAGTTAGCATCTGAAGTGTGATCACATTTTTAGGGAACATCATTTTAGTTAGAGAAACGTACTTAAACGGTTTTAACTTTTAGCGAAGCGTTTCGCAAGTTGGTGATGTAAAAACGTGACTAGTAGGATGTACACAAGTAAAATTTAGTTTTTCTTGTAAGTAAGGCTACAATCATAATATACCTGCTTATTACTATATGAAAGAGCTTGGCGTGAGTGACTGACGTGCAACGCACAACCTAAACCATTCGTGTTTTTAATTATGTACATTCGGTGATTATATTTATGTATAAATCTTGAAATATGCGAGCGAGAAGTTGTTTGACAGCTGTCAAAGTTCTAAAAATAGCATATACTATTCGGCAGTCAGGCTGCCGATGACGATGGCTGCGTAGATATAGATAAAAGTTTAATTTGTCTAAGCACACGTATAGACAACGTACCTACACGGTTTTTTTGGTCGGTATGTTACTGCCCCGCACCAGTACACTGCGGTAACCAGCTTTCAACATGAACGAATGCGCCCTTTGAATTTAAGTAAATTGGAATAATTCCCGAAGATCATACAACATTTTTCAAATTCCTTCATTTTGAGTTTTGGCCTCATGGCCCATGAGGTGAATTTAAATTTTAATGATGTTATCCTGAATGTTTATCAGTTAAATACTTATTGGAATAACATTTTTTTAATTAACGCGATCGTTAGTACATTGGTGAGTGGTGGTGGTTATTGCTAACTAAATATTTAAGGCTCTTACAGATGCAAATGCTTGTTTGCTTTGTGTTAGATAAAGGCACCTTTCCACTAGTTTCTTGTAAAATGTTCACTTGCCCTAAGTAAAATGCATTACCCGTTCGGGTGTAATGTTTCAGCGCCTGCAACTCCACATTTTGTTCGTTTATTTTTCCCTGTAATGGTTGTTTATGCACGACATGAGAATAATATTGTCGCCGCAAATGCTACCATTTCTCTCGGTGTCCAGCAAAGCCTGAGTTGGTGAAATATTTTTCACACATTGGTACCATCTATTCAACACTACCTTTACAAGCACAATAGAATGCATAGAGTAAGATAGATCTAGAATATGCATGGCAGTTTTGTACACTTAGTCCAATAAAAGTTACTGTTGCCTACAATAATATTATAAAAAATCTTCTTCTTAAATTTAAGAGCTCAGCTCTTGTCGGGGTTTTGATGCAGTATTCTCCAATTAAGTCTTTTCAATGCGGTTTCCTTGACTTCCTTATACGACATGACAGCGACCTTTTCTTTTATCTGGCTTACGTAACTTATTCTTGGCCTCCCTCTTCCCCGTTTTCCTTCAACCTTTTCTTCAATGATGTTCTTTATGTAGAGAGCTGTCATGTCGTAGAAGATGTCCAAACATTTTCCCTCTTCGGTTTTGTATCGTCTCAAGTATAACTCTCTTCTTCTTTACTCGCCAGCACCACATTTCGAAAGCTAATATAAAAATATAGCACAACAAAATGTTTTTATTACCAAAGATGAACTTATTAAAAGACTAGTTAAGAGTCTAATTACTTTTTTTTTTTAAATAAAAGCAGAGTTCAGAAGTTCATATTAAAATTATGTTTATTCAGTTGAATCACATTGCTCTCTAAGTAAGGTAGGTCCAACCTCTATCCTGTGAGTTTGTAGGTAGCCGCCGTATTACAAACGCCTAGAAACTTTCAAGAGGCAGACGTGATGCCTTCAGATAGTTCTCTAACACTTCATAGCACATGGAAAGCCAAGAGGACGAACTTAGGTCGATTTGGCCGCAATTTGATTCCCACTGGGCATACTTACCAAGTACCTACGTGGAATTCCAGTAGTGGCATTTTGTTTTGCATAACTTGATGAACAATCGCCTTATTGAAATAGTAACTTATTCCTACTATAATATTCAACAATTTTATTATTTAAAAATACGCTCACTTGCACGTGCAAATAAGCAATAAGATCTTACCTCAGCTCCAATGGCTCTACTCATATTTTCATAACTGCTGGCCGATTATGTAATTATGTTGCAATCAAAAGTTGGATACCAACAAGGATCAGCGACCATATCTTGTTGCCATCATTTTTCGACCACTATATCTATCTGCTGCCATATTTGTTTTATAAAATGAGGTTACTATTCGCTATCTCATCTTTATTACGTCACATTCAGTCTTGTTGCAATCGTTCCTTGTCAAAGATAAGTTTTGTTTCAATTCGTTTTTTAATTGAAATTGAATCTCAAATAATATCAACAAAATATACCTACTCAATCACCCCACAGAACTTAGTCGTGTGGAACTGGCACCTAGAAACTCACTTGGGTAAGCCTAAGTGATACTTTTGATAAAACTGAATAAATAGATTTTGAATTTGAATTCAATTATTAGCTCTGCCTTCCGCGCTGGAGGGCGTGAGTTCAAACCGACCGAGACCACCTTTTAAAAATATTTGTGTGGTGAACACAAATGTTTGTTCTCCGTCTGAGTGTCATATTTAATTCTAAGTTTGGATGTATTTACAAAAATTTAAGTATTATATCAGCTATCTGGTCCATAGTATACCATACCTACAACCTCTGCTTAATTTGGGGCTGGACAGTGATGTGTAGATTGTAAATAATTATAAGTTTAAAAAACTTGAGAAACCAACTTCATTGCCAAACGGCTAAACCGATTTTAATGAAATTTGTTTGAGACAATCTGGACGTAAGAAACCTTTCAAATAAAAAAATAATTTTCTAAATCGGTTCATAAATGACGGAGGCATGCAGTTACAAACATTAATAAAAATATGGCAAAACCGATTTTAATAAAATTAAAATGGGACCAATCTGGAAGCAGTACCTTTCAGATAAAAAAATATTTTTTCAAATCGGCTCACAAATGACGAAGTAATGCGGTAACAAACATTAAAAAAAAAAAATTACAACCGAATTGAGAACCTCCTCCTTTTTGATTGAAAGTCGGTTAAAAAAATACATCTCAAGATTTGAAGATGTTCAAGTTAGAAGTGGACTGTAAAATTAAATGACGTCAATGGGTATTAACCATTGTAGTAGGAAGGACATACCATATTATCTCATTTGAGCATGGTCAAAATGATTGGAAACGGGCGATTTTACGATAGTCTCGTTGGCTTACATTTCAAAACATTTTGTATTCGCTTCAAAACACTTTGTAATGTTGCCTTCTTTGTTTCAGGTGTTTTCATTGCCTCAGCAATTGGTTTTGGCTAAGATAAACACATGATTTTAATATTTCAGATATTTATTATATATTAATAATTATTTGGTTGACAACGTGTATGGTGGAGAATGACTAGGTACCTACTAGTCTAATGTATTGAGATTCACACTCGCTTATATTTTTTCTTTTGATGGAACAAGCGATGGCCCCACCTGATGAGCCTTATTTAGATTTAGTTAGAAAATTTTTCAAACTCGATTTTATTCTGGTTAACGTTTCATGATAACAAAAATATGTCCAAGCAAATAAAAGTTTGAATTCTCGTATAAACAGGGTCATAATTAAAACACTCAAAACCTGAAAAAAGTTTCACTGGAATCAAGAGTAGATTCGATCTAGCTACTTTTTTTGGTGGGTAATTTTTACAACAGCTTTTTTTCCCTTTTTATACGATCCCAACATACGAATTATACAACCTGTTTTTTTTGATATCCCATAACTCTAGGGTTATATTCTGTAGGTAGAAATAATACTAAAACTCCTAGAATAGGTGCATGGTCCAAAAATGCATCGTTTCGGGGTTATCATCAATCATAATTAAATTAGGTCAAAAATTGTCACCAGTATGACGAATCTTTACTTTTGCTTACCGTACAAAATAGACCCTCGACACATCGAGGGTCTATTTTGTATTTATCAATGAAACTTAGATACCAAGACACATCTTGGTATCTAAGTTTCATTGATAAATACAAGTAATTCATTTTTATTCAAACCAATCATTCATATCGACGTTGTCATATTTCACGTAAGGGTGTTTTACATTAATAATCGTGACTTTGCCGAATTATTTTGTATGAAAAATGAAAAAAAAAAATAACGAAGGATTGGAACATAACTCATATGCCAGTTGATTCTTTGATATGACCTCAATAATACCCTCCTAGAGTTATGGGATTTAAAAAAAAACACGTTGTATATACGAGTAGGTGTAACTCAAGCTTACTTCATACACATCACAATGTCATACCTACTATATCTGTCATGATAATTGAGCACTAATGCAAATCAGCCCTTGTAACTCAGAGTAACTCAGTTAGCCTACGACAAGTTTAGGTATTATCGGGGGACGGGCGGGGTGGCGGGCGGCGGCTCCCGGTAGGGACGGCATGGCTCGATTGTGTACCTACTCATTTGAGTTGAAGAACAATGTTATTGACCGACTGAGCGAAGCGACTCAGTTTCAACATTGCCAAAAAATGCTTTTGTCAGGCTATCTGTTTTCGCTTACAGGTCGCATTTTTCAATGGATCTGGATGAAACTAGGTACTGTTAGGACGAAAACTCTATAGCTGTAGCTATAGAGTTTTCAACAATAGAGTTATTAGTTATTGGTATATTATTAGTTATAGTTTTCAACAATAGGTACTTTTCAATAGAGTTTTCAGAGTTGTAACTCTGTTTTACTTATAATACCCGGCAAACAATACAACTAACGCAAGACGCCATCTTATACTTCCTCTTCTTTCTACTCTCGGGATGTGTCTTGTTGCTTGATCCAGTTAGAGATGTCCTATTCCCAAAACCGGTTAACAGTACAGAGTTATAATGACTATAGACAAGTATATCCAACATATTGACCGCCAACTACCATTTGCTGAATTATTGTGTGCATCGAGATATAAGTACTACGTACTAGAGAAGCTACGTCAAATAATTATAAGTTTAAAAAACTTGAGAAACCGACTTCATTGTCAAACGGCTAAACCGATTTTAATCAAATTTGTTTAGGACAATCTGGACGTAAAAATAACCTTCCAAATAAAAAAATAATTTTCTAAATCGGTTCATAAATGACGGAGGCATGCAGTTACAAACATTAAAAAAATTATTTAAAAAAAAATGGCAACACCGATTTTAATAAAATTAAAATGGGACCAATCTGGAAGCAGTACCTTTCAGATAAAAAAATATTTTTTCAAATCGGCTCACAAATGACGAAGCTATGCAGTAACAAACATTAAAAAAAAAAAAAAAAAATACAACCGAATTGAGAACCTCCTCCTTTTTGATTGGAAGTCGGTTAATAACTGAATTGTCCTATTCTTCGTAATTTGTTCTCGGCAAAAAGGTCTTAAGCGCCATGTATATCACGGCACTTACGCGTTTTCGAGAGAGAGCGACTGAGGCGACTGAGTGATTTGCGGCGCGATCGCCGCAGTTGAACGGGACAAAGTAGGAATTTACGGTGTCTTCTCTAGTACGTAGTACTTATATCTCAATGATTGTGTGCCATATTTTTCGTTCACACGTGACAGACTTTCGTTTGAATTTGGCATGGCTCAGCCCGAAGCCTCGCGAAGTCACCCTTGAGTATCGCTGTGATCGCTTGACCACGCTTGACCTTCGCTCCACTTCGGTACTCACCTTTTGGCTTCTCGATTTTAATATTAAGTACACACTCTAGGGCACTAGTTGTCACACTTTTTCTACCAAGGGCTACATAGACCACCCCTACTGGGCACACTAAAATTGTTTGTCCAAAGTGCAGGCATACCCTGACGGCCACAATAAACCAATTTATTTCAACGGGCGAAGGCAGAATGTGTAGTAAAAAAAATAGCGGTGAGCTGAGCATCGCGCTAAAATTATTATTTATTTATTTTATTTTTAATTATTTTTATTGGCAATAGATGACCCCAATCTGATGTGATGTTATGATGAGCAAATAAATAATTAGGTACTGGGGAGCAAAACATTACGTATTTTAATGACAAATGTTACCAAGACCGGGGGGGGGGGGGCATGGTTTTGGTAACATGGTTGTTGCCGTCATGAGCGTCGTTCAGTTCGGTGCCCCCGACCCAGCACATTACTTATGTACCTAATCACAGCTCTGATCGTGAAGTTGGCCGTGGTACCACAAAAATACATTTATGACACCGAATAGATAACTGTCGCACAGCCAAATGGCTAACTTCACACTAGCGGCGATCCGCCTAGTGATTCTAAAAATCTGAAAATCAATGAGTTGGATTTTGATTCCATTTAAATCTCTATTGCGCTAAAATGCTGCAGGCAAAACCAAGTCTAGGCACGTATATTTTTCAAGCAATGCACCAGCGACTGTTGATCTCGAGATAAACAACAAAACGTATCAAGGGCAACGTTCCATTCGACAGTGACCTTGCATTGTGATGAGGAAAGCCGCTGACGGCACAGTTGGTAGGTACAGAGTTTCTACGTCCCATGCTGAATGCAGACGACCTCGTTATTCCTATTTCGTTCTAAAATAGCAACTGATGGTAACACTAGCACTTTAGTGCTGGAACTAGCACTTTTAGAATCCATTTATAATTCAATGGGATTGAATTAAAACAAGGACCGACCAGTCTGGAATAGGAATCCAAACAAAACTCGATCGACTAACCGCCGAGAAAAGTGAAGTTGAAGTCACTCACTAAAAAAGTCTGCTAAAGACTTATAGGGTCTTATTAATAATCCTGGCGTAGCGTTGGACTAGTTAATCCGTGTTTTGTCTCTTGCATTGACATGCAATTGTCAACTCGAGCAAATGTGACAAAACACGATTTAACTACTCCAGCGTTGCGCCAGGATTATTAATAAGACCCATAATGTGCTCGCGAGGTTTACAGCTCGCAGACCCACTAGGTCTAGCTGGTGACCAGTTCATCTTAAGAAACTATCACGGTTTTAAACGCTATTTTTGCAAACAACGAAACATTAACCATGATTTAATTTTGCAAGTTCAATCCATTCAAGTCTTGATCAGGTGCGGTGCATGCATGAACTGATGTGCTAAAATATCGGAGGTAAAAACTCGCAAAATTAAATAACGGTAAATATCACATTGTTTATAAACAGAGTACTTTTCCTTGCGAAAACAAGCTTGGTAATTATTCGTTTAAGACGTCGTTTTGTAGTTTCTATTTTCTCGGTCTCACCTGAGTGCACTACTTAGTTGCGTGTCGCGGGTATGACCGTTATATACCAAGGTATATAGGTAAAAAAGTCTCTTCTGTATTCTGTGACCAAGATGCTGCTAAGATAGATACAAAAACGCTTGACATCCCTTGTTTAATAATTAGGCTCCATGTTAGTACGGCAGTTTGTTGACTATTCAGGGCGTCATTTCCAGCAACACGGGTCTATTGAGTGATCGTCGAGTGATCGCTGAATCCGCGTTCCATTTTCAAATTTTTCAAACAAAAATTGACAACTCACATCGATTTACGCGATCGCTTGAGTGATTTGTGTCTTTAGAATCGACACCCAGATCATCCATCGGTTCAATTCAATCGTTTATGTAGTTAAATAAACCTATGACTCGATCTAAGCCAAAAATCCAGGCTATACCTACCTAAAGTAAAATTGCACACTTTGAATTATAATAATATATATAAATAAATAAATATTGTGGGCAATCCACACAAGACTGTCTAGCCCCAAATTACGCAGAGTTTATGCTATGGGAACTAGATAGCTTATAATACTTATATGCATATTATATATTTTTGTAAATACGTAACTATAATACAATATAACACCCAGACAAATAACAAACATCTGCATTAACCACTCAAATATTTTTCTCGAACCCACGACCTACGGCGCAGAAGGTAAAGCTACTACAAACTGAGCTGAGTAGCCAGTCATATAATGTACCGCACTTGAACAGAAGTGGAAAACACAATTGTGCTGTGTTAATATTGGATTATTAACCCGTTTAAACATTTTGCCAACAATTAGTTTCCATGAGAAAAACACTTCCACTGCAGATAACCTCCGACCACAAAACCAAGATGTCCACCATAAAACCATATCCTTAAGCATATTATTATCTAGCTGAAGCACGTGGAAATCGCGGAATCATGAACTCCCTGTGTTGGCTAGCAATGACATTGATACAAAATTAAGAGGCATACATCTAATTATTTGAAAGAAACGGGGATTTATCGCAATTACCTTGCGATCGCGTTAATTTAAAAAGTTCAAAGGCGCAGATTATCGTCGACGACCTTGTCGCTGGAACATTTTGAAATATATAAAATCACTAAATGCTGTCAGTCTTGTGCAATCAAGTTGCACAAAGTTTAGAAAAACATCATTTATTTGTTTGTATAATTTTGCAAACTTTTCTACCAAATCGTTTATTTAAATAGTTTTCGCAAATGCTTGCCTGAACTTTTCTAAAAGTTTATTGAACCGATAGGATACTTAATGAAATTTGGCACAGAGATAGCTTGTATATTCGCATAATTACTTGCTACACTTTTGTACCATAGACAATAAATATATTTTATCTTTAAAGCTAGTCACTAAAGGAGTACACTAGCGTCATGTCGTGTAATAACCCAATAACAGCACCCAAATCGTTAGACAACCACTGATTGTCTATGTCCGCCGGTGTGTGTTTATGTATAGTGTCGACCTTCTAACGCTCTACGCAATATCTTATTTATCGTGCTAAGTTTATACAGAGACTCGTGGGTTGTGTGTTGTACACTTGTGCTACTAAACGCTACTTGCTGATGTATTACAGCACTTTTCGGCTCCGAAGACTTTCGACCGGAATGATTTCAGAAGTTCTATAATATATAAGTTTTTTATAGGGGGTATGCTATAATAGTACATTGTTACTTGAGGAGTGAAAGTCACGTTTTTTGAGTCCCGAGACGGGTTTGGCGCCAGAGCGTAGCGAGGGCGCCAATGGAGCTTGAGGGACTTAAAAAAGTCTTTCACCCGAGGTAAACACTGTGCTTTTCATTACGAATACAAGGAAAGTAAAAATAAAAACATGATAGAAAAATGAGTGAAAATGAAGGTTGAATTGCAGAGCCAGAGAAATAAAAAAAAAAAGCGGAAAGGCGCTGCTTTTTTTTTTGTTTCTCTGGCGGGCCTTCGTCTGGCCAGTATTATTTAGCCATTATTTTCATAATTTAAAAAAAAGCAGCAAAGTGCGAGTTGGACTCGCCCATGAAGGGTTCCGTAGCAACAAGTAACTTAATATAAAGGTTCTTGTAGTTCGTCGAAAGGTAAATTGCGGTTTACGATTTATGAAATTATGACGTATAAAAAAAAACTACTGACTAGATCTCGTTCAAACCAAATATCGTTGGAAGTTTGCATAGTAAGTAATGTACATCATATATTTTTTTTTAGTTTTATCTTTCTCTTATTTTAGAAGTTAGAGGGGGGGGGGGGGGCAACTTTTTACCACTTTGGAAATGTCTCTCGCGCAAACTATTCAGTTTAGAAAAAAACGATACGAGAAACCTCAATATCAATTTTAAAGACCTATTCATAGATCCACACGTATGGGTTCGATGAAAAAAAAAATTTGAGTTTCAGTTCAAGTATGGGGACCCCCAAAGTTTTTAGTTTTTTTTATATTTTTGTGTAAAAATCTTAATGCGGTTCACAGAATACATCTACTCGCCAAGTTTCATCAGTCTAGTACTCTTACGGTTTCAGAGAAAAATGGCTGTGACATACGGACGGACAGACAGACAGACAGACATGACGAATCTATAATCTATATAATCTATATCTATAATGAATCTATATGGGTTCCGTTTTTGCCATTTGGCTACGGAACCCTACAAATGGTAAATTTTTTGCTCAAATCTATGTTATTTTTAAGTAATAGTTAAAGCTAAATAATAATAAAGTCATTTAGAAAATATACCTATTCTTTATTTAATACTATCTTTTATTATTATATTTAAATTTTACATCGCGCTCTAATTAGACTTTTTAAACTTCTTACCGTTGTTAATGGGTTTCCAACCTCATTGCTGAATAAAAAGTTGGAATTTGGTTCAATAACCTCCTTGCAGTTAGAAAAATTTTAGAAAGTTGGAACATGTTTGATTAAATAAAACTTGTTTTTGTATAATTTGACAGCTGTCAGTAGAAAGCGATTCTCCCTAGGGCTGAAAGTATTACTCTCAATTAGGCCCCTCAGGCAACTTCAGACCTACTTTCCGAGTATGAGCAATGAAAAATTATATTATTTACAGAAAAAACCTATCTTATCAACAGGTTTCATGGTTAGATAGGTACAAGGTTTATTTAGTTGGAATAAAATTAAATGTCACGTAAAAGTCATCTATTTGACTATTTCAAGGCCTGCGCACACCTATAATAGGTGTGCGCAGGCCTTTAAACTGTTGAGAAAATCGTTGGTTATTTCCTGTCGATGTTAACAAGTTACAAAGAGCGATAGGTACTTATTTGAAAATATGAAATCGAGAACTTATAACCGTAATAATAAAATAATTTTAGAATATCCAACAACTGTTTTAGATGCCTAATCAATCTGTATACACATTACAGGGAAGATAAATTATTCCAGGCCACGTAAGCCGACCGCCATGACCAAAGAATCTGTTGAACCATATGATTGTTCCAGCTCGTATATAGGATTGATAAATACCTCAGACGACATTCACTAATTACTCTGCTACTTGAATTTGATTCCGTAACAATAATCTTTCTGCAGCCGAGATCTAGTAACTAACCGGCAGCGAGTTGATGATTTTAGTACTTCCATGGCTATTAATCAACATTACAATGACTCTAAAAACTGTTACTGCATCTGGGTGCCCGGCAGCAATGTTCCGTATCCGACAATCGCCTCAAGAGCATTCATTCAATGACTGTATCTTCACGACATTGCACACTTTAGGTTTATACTTATTTATTTACATTGACGTCTTTGCGCAAGTGCTTCGTGGTATTAAAATACGGATTTTAAAATAAATAGTCTATGTAAATTCTAAGTTAAAAAAAAATCTGAATACGATTTGAAAGTGAATGGAAAAGAAAGGAATAATAATTATAATGTCGAATTAATACATTTTATGTAAAAAGAAGGCTTTGAATGTGTTCGCAGTAATAGGAAGTGGGAAGGCTACTACACAATCATTTCTGTAAAAACCGAAAAGTAACAGTTTTAGTGCATAATGGAAAAAATGAGTTTAGACGATATGTTCTCCAAGTTCAGCATTTTTGGTCGATACCATGTCAAGTTGATGTGGCTATTAGGGCTTGCGTACGTTACAAATGCTCTGTATAGCTCCAATTATATTTTCGCCGCTGAGAGAAGTGAATATCGGTGAGTTTATAAATTATTTGTAGTGAATTTTGACTTTTTTGTCGATATCTGTGTCAGTTCTAGTGAAACTGCAGAAGATTTAAGTTTGAGAAAATGGGGCTCTTTTCGCCCCGGGGTTAGAACGCCTAAAATATCGAAAACATGAGGCGAGTGCGCGAAAGGAGCCTCTCCGATGCGCACTTAAAATCATTTTTCCTGATTTTTTGAAAAAATCAGTGACACAATAAGAAGAAGAAGATAGATATAAAAATAGAAGTTTCGGTAAGTGAATACACCAATGCATGTGGACGAACCGGGTGGAACGAGATGGATAATTGTTCTAAAGGGGATAGCTCTTTTAAGGTTATTGTAAAAAAACATTTTCTGCCACTACGGCGGCCGGCTTTTAGAGAGCACTAGGTGGTCTAGTGGTAGTGGCCCCGCCTTCCGATCCGAAGGTCGTGGGTTCAAATCCACTCGTGTACCAATGAGTTTTTCTGTCGAAAAATGTATGTGCACTATGCCAGTACTCTCAAAACGGTGAAGGAAAACATCGTGAGGAAACCGGCGTGTTGTAGAACCTAAAAAAGTTCGAGCAACACGTGTCAGGGGTCACGCAAAAAGGGCCCGCCAGCGGCCTACTTGCGGAAAAAACCTGCCCGCACATCAAGTGCGCATGATAAAAACTTGCCAAAAACTACGGCGGCCGCTGTGCAGCCTATAGCTGTGCTTGCTCGCCTTGTGCCTTTGTTTTTGTTGTTGGGGGTAAATCTGCACGCAGACACCTTAACACACCGAGGGATGCGCTAAGGTAGTGTGAGGTTGACGAACTCGTCGACTCCCTAATACCACTCCGTGGCCGGCCTCGATGCATGTCAAGGGGTTCCGGGATCTCCAACGGAATACACCGGTACCCCCTCTCGCATTTCGCCAAGAGAGATCCTGGGAATGACATCCATAGCCACCCCCGAAGCTCACGGTTACACTTGCCAAGAGTGTTTATACTGTCGCACTGCTGGGTAAATGTCTCACCCAAGATTTTCTACTCCGCTCGATCCTCGGTCTACTCTACCCTATACACTCTACCAATTTCAAAGCTATTCAATTCAGCCTGTTCTTTCATGTGCCGCCATCAACAACGCTTCTTTGGCCTACCTTGGCTACGTGACTTCCATCTACAAGGTCCATGACCTTGGCCCACATTTCGGTTGCTTAAGAAATGTGACATTAATTAAAAACATTTTAGCTAGTTTCTTTTTTTGTTCTGATAATGGGCCTTAGCATAAACACTCATCGAATTAAAAGTAATTTAAAAACAGGTATCACTGACGTGGTACCTGTTTAAAAATTAAAGTAAATAAAACGAGTTTAGTATTCAGTATATTTATTGCCTTATTGTGCATGTAAATTTAACAGTGTCATCTGACACTGTTCAATTTGTTGACTGTGTTGTGTGTTGTTTTTTTTGTAATCTTGTTATATATTTTAACCGCCATAACATTTGGGCCCGAGCTATGTAACCTTAGTTTAGATGTACGAGTAGGTGGCACTAAGTTATGCTCGTATACCTACTTTTAAAGCGCCGCGGTTTGTCGCTTTTGTTTGAAAGCATTGAGGATACTGCATTACTAAAATATATACAAAATATACATTTCTAAAATAATATATATCGTATGGAAATCAGGGTCAAAATTTTTGTTTGCCAAAGCACAGTCGATAGCTTTCTAGGACTCTCTGACATTATATTACTTAGAATACGCATGCACTTTTTCATTTTTACAACCGAGGAAGGACATGTACAAAGGCTGCTGCTTTTGTTTATATTTATTGTTGTCATCAGAGCGTACTACGTTTCGTTTTCCGGTTCATGGTCGCGAATCGACACTTATTATTAACTTGAAGAATCTTATATATACCTACTGTAAAAATAATTGTAAAATATCACAAACCGGCTGCGTGTAAGTAATCTAAATAATTATGTAGTGGTGATAACAAGTTATTATAGATACGACTAGTCCAATGGTCATGCAGCATCATTTAAGTACCGTATCTTGACCACGCTACATCTGATAGCATTTCTAAAAGTGTAATAATCTTGTAAAGAAACTATTTTTTTATTAGAAGTCAGTGTTACTGTGTCAATAGCTCCTACCATGAAATTAATATAATCAATATTATTTAACATACAGATTGATCGGTTTTTTATAGTTTGTTTAGGTTTTGTGCAATTAATCATGATAGCAAAATTTAAAATACCTGAAGAGCAAAACTAGATAAAAAATTGTTTTCTTTTCGCGTTGCACACAAACAAACCAGATTGCGAATGAACCGATGTGTTTAAGTGTTAGCGACTTGCATACATTTAAATTTATTCATCAGTTAAACAGTTTCAGGGTATTATAGAGCAGCTTTTTTTTCTGCTAACAAACCGAACAGGTTCCTTGGTTTTATTTTAAATTTAGAAAAAGGCCAAGATAAAGAAACAGGGAAACATGGATGAACAATGTGGCTTGGATAATGTGTTGACAAAGTTTAGTATTTTCAACCGGTACTATCTAAAAGCAATGGTTTTGTTAGGGCTTGCGTATGCGTCGAACGTACTGTACACGTCTAATTACATATTCGCAGCCGAGGAGAGTGGATACAGGTGAGCCACATACAAACATATAACAATCGATGTGAAGTTTGAATGAAGATGTTATTACCAATTTTGATTGTAGTAAGATGAATGAAAGCGTCGTCGGTCAGTGAACTGGACATACATCATTGATTGCGTCAGCTTGCTTCGTTTCTCTGTCTACGGCTTGCTTAACGCTATTGACAAGCCACTTGCTATTCATTTTTATGACTAGCAAGTGAACTTTTCGAATGACATGAGGCTCATACAGCTCAGGTTTTTAAGTCTTTCGGTTCTTGTTCATTATTATGGCAGGCCGGGCATACTTATTCAATGGGCTAAATTGAAAAACGTTTAGAGCGGGTACCATTTAGATGGGCGACCGCTAGTGGCATTGAAATACTCAATTAGAGCGCTTCCGTGCTTTAGAGGAAGTTTAGACAAACAACATCACACAAAGCTATCGGTCTTAGCTTGTAAACTTCAGCCCTAACACTGACCACATACTTCCTACGAATTGTATTTCGATATCAATAAGGAATCGCTTGTAACTCCTGCATGCATGAACGAACTTGCGCATTTTAATCTTATACCTTTAAGGGCCTACATGAGGTGAAACCGAAAATGTAAAGTAGCATTTTTTTTCGTTGTATGGACGAATCCATTTATTTTTTTTGTAAAATATTACAATTAAATGGTGTAAAAAAATTATGATTAGGCTAGAAATTCTCCTCAACTCACAGGGTTCGATAAAATTGAACGCAAAGTTTGCCAAAAACTCTCAATTTTTTTTGGATTTGAAATGGTTTTTTTCCGTTGCTGTTAGAGCCATTGCAATGAAAGTTTTGTTCCCGTTTACCTTAATAAATACGTAAAAACCTGATGTTATTGCATTTTTCTTAGTTGCCGTAGTTTTTATAAAAAAATAAAATTTTCAAAAATATAAATAGATAGGTTTCTGTACTTACTTCTCAGTACAGCCCGAGCGGCCAAGAAGGTTGGACCTATGTCAAATTTCGTGACATGACATTTCATCTCTGACTACGTAAAATATACCCTAGATTAAATCATAGCTACTACTGGTACTATAAATTTGCCACAGTGTAACATAAAACAAACTGTCACAGTATAACGAAATGACATAAAACCATCTTCATCGTACATTATGATCGATAACCTGTATTCACATCATCATCAGCCTGTAGAAGTATATATTTTATGTAGCATATAACTTATCAAGTACATTCTAGGGCACGTTCCTATCGTGCGTGACCAGCGAAGCGCAATGCTTTTGTTAAATACCTCCATTTTTGTAGTTGCATAAGTAGCTATCTTCCTATCTACCCAGTGCTTTCCGTCATCATCATCAGTAAGTAGAAGTCCACTGCTAGATACCTCCTTTATACATCCTTTTTACCTCCTTTATACATTTCCATGAAAAAACAATTTGCCGATTTCCCACGATCTTTAGAATGTCATCGGTCCATTAGGTGGAGGGGCGCTCTGGTTGCTTAGCACCGGTTATATTGTCGTAGCGACCCGCTTTTTGATTCTAAAGGCGTGTGTTCAAACCCCGTCATGCACAAATTAGTTTATCTGCCAAAAAACCTATGTGCACTATGTCAGTACACTCTAACGGTGAAGGAAAACAATAAATGAAACCAACGTGAAGTAGCAAAACTTTTGAGGCACATTCATAATCCACCACACCAGCTTTAATTTTCTATTGACATGACAAGAAGAAGACTCAAAAACTAGTAGCCGATTTTAGGCCTTTATAAAAATAGTGTCGATTTTGCAAAGAGTTTGGGAGCCCATTACAATGAAAAGGAAGTATATATATATATATATATTATGGACAATCTACACTACACTATCTAGCCCTAAACTAAGCAGAGTTAGTATTATGGGAACCAGATAGCTGATGTAATACTTAAATACATTTTGTTTGTAAATACATAGGTACTTGGAAAACAATATAACATCCAGATGGAGAACAAATATCTATGATCACCACACAAATATTTGTTCTCGGTGGGGATCGAACCCACGACCTATGGCGCAGAAGGCAGAGCTACTAATAAATGAGCTGAGAGCCCAGTCATAACAATAATATCATGGGTTTTGAGTATTTTTGATTGCCGTCTTTTAAATCTGGAGGTGCCTGTAATGTCCCGAATTCTGGAACTTTCTGTCAAAGGCTTCATGCACGGTGCGCTCAAATACCCAAATACCAAAATACATGTGCCTATTTCTATACACGCAGCAAGGAGTTTCCCAAGATTTTGCGTTTGACAGAACTTTGAAGAGTCAGTTGGGGTTGTCGAAACTCTTTGGTATACCTAATATTTTTAAATGCCGATAAAATACAATAATATAAGTCGAATAGACAGTGTTATTTCACAATGCTTCACTGATCTCCACCGCAATGAGCACCGAAGGCCTAAATGAGTGCAAAGCTTAAAGCCACCCATAAATAATTTCCATTTCAATTCATTTATGAATTGAAATGAAAATTATCTATGCATGTAATGTATTGTATTATGTATATCAGTTATCTAGCACCCATAACACAAGCTTTGCTTAGCTTGGGGCTAGATAATGTTGTGTGAATTGTCCAGCATTATTATTATTATTATTATTATTTATTTCCATAGGCATGAATTCTATGCACTAAGTTATACTTACTAGATTTACATACAGATCTGGAAGTATAACCTTTTAGATAAAAGAAAAATTTACTAAATTGGATCATAAAATTAAATGACGAAGGTATGCAGTAACAAACAATAAAACAAAACGGCTTAGCCGATTTTGATGAAATATTACTTTTCAGAAAAAAAAAGATTAAAAGGGAGAAGACGAAAGAGAAGAAAAAAGATAAGAATATTATTGTACAAAAAAAATTGCCCCCCTTGCCCCCCAGGACCCCCCCTTTTGTGAGTGCTACCGGATGCCGTCGAGATAGGGGGTTTTCGATTAGGGTTTCGTATAGAGGGTTTCTTCCTGAATTGAAAAAACAAAAAAAACACCCCCCTCTTGCCCCTTTTTTCACCCCCCCCTTTCGTATCTTCCAAGCGGAGTGACTTGCAAGACTTTTTTTTTGGGTCATGTAGGGAAGGTGAGATTATTTTGAAAGCAAAATAAATTTTGCCCCCCTCCCCCCTCTAGACCCCTTTATTATTTTTGACCCTTTTTTTCGAGTGGAGCATTGCGGCGAGCGAATGGGGAACAGTGCGGCGAGCAAAGCGAGCCGTGCTGTGACCCCCCCCCCCCCCCCCTAAGCCCCCCAGAACCCCCTCCTCCTGAACCCGAGGGGAGCGTCGCGGCGAGCGAAGCGAGCCGTGCTGTGACCCCCCCCTCAAGCCCCCAGAACCACCTCCTCCTGAACCCGGGGGGAACGTTGCGGCGAGCGAAGCGAGCCGCCACGCGACCACGCCCACCCTACTGAAATTTAGAACCCCCTCCTACTGAAATTTAGGGTGTCTTAGGGGTGTGAAAAAATGTTCACTAGACTGAGTTCAAAATTCAAAATGGCGGCTGTGCCACTTCCGGTTTTGCAAAAATCGTCCGATTAAGGTCGTTCAAACGGTTCATTCGACTGAGGACTATGATTGGAGATTGAATTTTAGGTTTTTTAAGGTGTTTGATTGGATCTTCACTTGGTTTAGGGTTCCGCCCCTGTGGGAACGCATTGAGGACGCGAGCTGCTTGCAGCTCGCGATGCACGCGACCCGGTAGTCAACGTTTGGGTTCCTTCCAGCGGTTTCGACCCGTTAAGGGTTTTGGCTTGACGTACAATTTAGGGTTCCGTATAAGGTTTTGATTGGGGTTTTACTACATTGAGCAATTTGATTAAGTGTTCGACTTTTAGGGTTCCTTAGGACTTTGATTGGAGTTTCAACTACACTTAGGAGCTTGATAATGTTAACATTTTTAGGGTTCCTTAGGACTTTGATTGGGGTTTTACTACATTGAGGAACTTGATAAAATAAACAACTTTTAGGGTTCCTTAGGCCTTTAATTGGAATTTTACTTCACTTAGGACCTTGATTATGTAAACAATTTTAGGGTTCTTTAGGACTTTGATTGGGGTTTTACTACACTGAGAAACTTGATTCACTGATCGACTTTTAGGGTTACTTAGGACTTTCTTTACTACTTTTTGGGGTTTTACAAGTGCAAGTGTAATGTAAAACTGGGAGTAGCACACCGACACGCGAGCTGCTTGCAGCTCGCGCACACGAAAAAACTAGTTAAGGGGCTGACGTATGGAAAATTTTCATACAAACGGAATACCAAAATGATTTCTAATTTAGACAGATTTACACTATATTATTGTAATAATTGTATTTGCATAGTATTTATCTAGGTTCCTCAACAGTTTTTATTTCAAATTACTTACCTAAAATGAAATAAACACCAATCGCATTTTGCACATTTTTATGCTAAACTTATCAAGTTTTCTACCTATTGGTTTCGTACTAAAAACAACAATATCTTACGTGTTTTTTGTTAAGGAACCTAGTTTATATTGTCTAGTTACAGAATAACAATACTATGTAAAGAATACAAAAAGTTTTCAGTCATCATTTTTGGTATTACGGAACACGATCAAATTCATGGCATTTTCGAACGGCTACTATTGCTATCGCGCACGCACGGTGCGGGTGGCGGGGTGCAGGGGGAGGAAACGCTTGAAGCACACGGGACACTTCGGTTGTGTGTGTGAATCGCTCGGACTTCGGACTAGTTAAATACCTACACTGGCATAAAACATAATGCTTAGATATTTGATAATTGTTAGTTTAGGAAGGGTACTAAGTGAAGATGGGAAATACTAAGTACCTAGGTAGGTTGTAGGTTGGGTAAACGAAATCAAGGTGCAGCACTAGGTCAAAAAGTCTGCCGAAATTTCGAAAAAAGCCAACATTTCGACTAAAACAAATTATGAACCATTAATTTCTATACAGGGTGGAATTTTGTAATGCCACCTGGAGGGAAAGTACTCTTAATACTGCAGATAGAAAATTTTACTCAAAGGAAACATTCCTTTATTTTTGGATAGAAAGCAATTTCTAAAATTAAAAATAAAATAATTTTTAAATTAATTTTTTTTTTTGAAAGGAATAAATTTATTCTTTTAAAGAAATGCATTCGTTAAAAGAATAAATTTGTGTATCCAAGAGAATGGAGCCCATTTCAAGCAACTAATTTCAAGTAACTAGTTAGTTATCCATTTTTTGTAAATAATTAAATTAATTTAAGATTTCCTGGTTTTTCTTTCATTTAATTTATCATGTTTGTTAGAGAGATTTCATCCTTATAATTGACTAACGATCGATGCAATAAAAGTACAAGGTATAATTTTTCTGATTTTAGCCGGTTCAATTCCCGGGTGTGAGAGAATTTTCGAAAAACTTTGAATGCAGTTTGCTTTCTATTCAAAAATAAAGGAATGTTTCCTGTGAGTAAAATTTTCTATCTGGAGTATTAAGAGTACTTTCCCTCCAGGTGGCATTACAAAATTCCACCCTGTATATGAAGTATTGATAAAAGGTCTAAGAAAAATTACAACAAATTATTTTTTTTCTTTATTTATTTGTAGTTCAAACAAAGCAGCCAAGTGCGAGTCGGACTCGCCCATGAAGGGTTCCGTAGCATCAATTAACATAATATAAAGGTTTTTGTAGTTCGTCGAAAGGTAAATTGCGGTTTACGATTTATGACGTATAAAAAAAAACTACTGACTTGATCTCGTTCAAACTAAATATCGTTGGAAGTTTACATAGTAATGTACAACATATATTTTTTTTGGATTTATCATTCTCTTATTTTAGAAGTTAGAGGGGGGGGGACCAACTTTTTTCTACTTTGGAAGTGTCTCTCGCGCAAACTATTCAGTTTAGAAAAAAACGATATTAGAAACCTCAACATCATTTTTGAAGACCTATCCATAGATACCCCACACGTATGGGTTTGATGAAAAAAAAAAATTTGAGTTTCAGTTTCAAGTATGGGGACCCCCAAAATTTATAGATTTTTTTCTATTTTTGTGTAAAAACCTTAATGCGGTTCACAGAATACATCTACTCACCAAGTTTCATCAGTCTAGCTTTTATGGTTTCGAAGAAAAATGGCTGTGACACGGCCGGACAGACAGACAGACAGACAGACAGACAGATAGACAGACAGACAGACTTGACGAATCTATAAGGGTTCCGTTTTTGCCATTTGGCTACGGAACCCTAAAAACTGCTACCACTCAACGTCCGGTGGAAATATTGATAAAAGGACTGAGAAATACTTGAACAAAATAGTTTTTTTTTTATATAACTGGAGCTCAATAAACAGAGTACCGCTCAACGTCTGGTGGAAATATTGATAAAAAGACTTGGAAAAATTTCAGCAAAATATTTTTTTTCTTTATTTATCTGGATCTCAAAAAACCGACTACCGCTCAACGTCAGGTGGAAAGATTGATGAAAGGACTAAGAAAAATTGGCACAAAATATTTTTAGTCTTTATTTATCTGGGGCTTAAAAAAACTGCTACCACTCAACGTCAGGTGGAAATATTGATAAAAAGACTTGGAAAAATTTCAGCAAAATATTTTTTTTCTTTATTTATCTGAATCTCAAACAACCGACTACCGCTCAACGTCAGGTTATAATATTGAAAAAAAGGACTAAGAAAAATGGCTACAAAATATTTTTATTCTTTATTTATCTGGGGCTTAAAAAAACTGATACCACTCAACGTCAGGTAGAAATATTGATAAAAAGACTTGTAAAAATTTGAACAACATATTTCTGTTTTATTTTTCTGGAGCTCAAGAAATAAACTACAGCTCAACGTCAGGTGGAAATATTGATAAAACGACTAAGAAATTAAAAAAAAAACTTTATTTATTTTGAGCTCAAAAAACTGCTACCACTCAACGTCCGGTGGAAATATTGATAAAAAGACTGAGAAATACTTTAACAAAATAGTTTTTCTTTATATAACTGGAGCTCAATAAACAGAGTACTGCTCAACGTCTGGTGGAAATATTGATAAAAAGACTTGGAAAAATTTCTGTAACGTTCACTAGAAGTTGCTTCATGCAATCAAAATTGAGTTCTATATAGTAATTGTGATAAGACATAAATATTTTTTTTTTCAGTTTGTTTATAATCATTATATAAGTATCCACCTATAGTAGGTTAGCTTGGTACACTTTTTTCGCGAGTTTTGTGCGAAAGCCGAGGTCCATGTAATTGTAGGTCGATGTTCGCAATCGTTGGTTTTGCGAATGTAAATAAGCAGAATAAAAGCAACCTAATTGCTCAACGAATAAAGTATATTTTTAAATGCAGTCACATTATTAGACTTTCTGTACTTTGGTAAGTGAGCCGCTTTGCGTGTTTTTTATTGCTGTGTGTGTGTGATCGATGAGGTCTGGCGAACCACACCCCACCTGATGTTGAGCGGACCTCCACCCATGATCTTCAACTGTAACGTCATGACTGGTTTTGAACCCACGCCCCCCAACCGCTAGGCCGATGAGGTCTGGCGAACCACACCCCACCTGACGTAGAGCGGATACCCACCCATCATCTATTACTGTAACGTTATCACTGATTTTGAACCCGCACCCTCCAACCACTAGGCCAATGAGGTCAAGCAAACCACACCACACCTGATGTTGAGCGGACTCCCACCCATCATCCTCTACTGGAACGTCATCAACCACAACTCCATCGCTCCGCGCCGGGGTCAATGGCTCTCTCAACTCAACTCGGAGTCAATGGTTCTCTTTACTCTTCTTCAATTTGGTCCAGAACCCGCACAAACCCTACCTGATGAATAAACTCACTCGTATCATGTTAGAGAATTTCCTGGTGTCTTTTCTAAGTGCGTAAATAGCTACTCTGAAGGTTCTTTATCGGTTCAGGAATGTTGTTTTTTTTTTTCACTTTATTCTTGCATTCAGAGCATGACCAATCCTTGCTTATTGAATACTAGAAAAGCGAAACAAGCAAGCAATAAGCTTAGAGGGTTAGTCAGGTAATGCAGCCACAAAAAATAAAAACATAAAATTGTAGGGTGCAAAAAGTCAACTCTCTTTGACCAGATTTGAACTCCCGCCCACCTCGTCCTCTCAGTGTGAATCCGCACGCCCTAGCCACTAGCCTATCTGACGCTTAGTAACGTTGACGAAATTAGGCAATGCATAAAAATCGTTAGCAGTGGCTGACGCACACGCACAAGCGCGGCACTATGGTTGGATTCACGTATAGAAGTAGCGCGTCACACGAGCGCCTGTGTGTGTATACTACTATTATATATTCCGTGGCGCCCGCATCAAATGAATAGAGATAGCTATATTCGGAGCAGTTTTTGCTCACGCCTCGAATTGAAGTTGCGAGCTGTGTACGTCGGCCCGTTAATATTTAGGCATCCGATTTAGGCGTCGCCTAGGTTTAGTGAAAACGGGTGTTAGTAACGTTGACGAAATTAGGCAATGCATAAAAATCGTTATCAGTGGCTGACGCACACGCACAAGCGCAGCACTATGGTTGGATTCACGTATAGAAGTAGCGCGTCACACGAGCGCCTGTGTGTGTATACTACTATTATATATTCCGTGGCGCCCGCATCAAATGAATAGAGATAGCTATATTCGGAGCAATTTTTGCCCGCGCCTCGAATTGAAGTTGCGAGCTGCGTCCGTCACCCTCTTAATATCTAAACTTAAACATAACGGTATTCTAAATCGCTCCATTGACTTATTACAATCGTACTTGACTGATAAAGTTGATGTGGGCGGTGAGAGATCTTTTGGGTCAGTTATTGACATAGGGGTGCCACAAGGTTCGATATTAGGTCCTTTCTTGTTTCTAGTGTACGTAAATGACCTTCCTTTTTTGGTTAAAAAACTATGTGAAACAGTACTATTTGCTGACGATACCTCATTAATTTTTAAAGTCGATAGATAGAAGGCTAATTACGATGACGTTAACGCATCTCTGTCGTAAATACTTAACTGGTTTAATAATCTTTTACTTAATGTTAAGAAAACTCATAAGTTTTATGAAAAAATATTTTTTGAGTGTCAGTTCTAAGTATAAAAATCATAATGCGGTTTACAGAATACATCTATTTACCAAGTTTCATCAGTACATATAGCTTTTACAGTTTTGTAAGTACCATACTTCAAGCAAATAAATTATTTCTTTTCATTTCATTTCATTTTTTTGAAAAAAAGTGACTGTGACATACGGATGGACAGACAGACAGACATGACGAATTTATAAGGGTTCCGTTTTTTACCTTTAAAAAATACAAGTGTTCATTCACCGACTACCGACATTTATGAACTTGCAACTCACTCTGGTTTTGCATAATATGAGGAAAATCTCTCTTGGTGGAAGGTTTCTTTTATTAAATCTGGGGCTATTTGCTTGTTATACTATATAAATTAGACTACTACTACTACACTACTATATAAGTTAGATTTAAAATGTAGCGTTCGTGGTAGTTTAAAAAATACCGCACAGCTTGCCATTGTTATCACCAATCCTGGATGAAAAATATGCAATGGAAACTCTGCGACGGGAATCAGCTAACATAACAATTGGGTTATATTTATTTACTGAATATCTGTCTGTGTTTTTGTCTAACGAAGCGTATTCTAGTCAACACATTGTAATGTCGTGACAAATGTCAGACCCAAGCACAGAATAAGTAATAGTTGGTATCAAATACATGAATTCACAGCTCAGGTCAGGCAACGCCATCTTTATTTTAAATTTTTCCAACTTTCCGGTCGTGTTTTGTTTTTAGACCAGCGTATAGCGGAGGCTTAAACGAGAAAATCTTGTATATATATATTTATATATATTTAGGATCTCGGAAACTGAACCAACGATTTTCATGAAATTAAGTATACAGGGGTTTTCAGGGACGATAAAACGATCTAGCTAGAATTTATTTTCAGAAAATGACGAGAAATGGGTTTTTGCAATAATCTAACATAAACTAAATATATGACTTTTCCTGCCATCTATTGGCGATTGTGAGCAACTAACTGCAAGCTATGCGAGCAGATGGCGTTGCTAAGTAAAAATAAGCCACTAAATATTATGACTCTTCCGGACATCTATTGGCAAATAATAATACAATTTTTTTTAATAATACGATTTACAAAAAAATAAAATCCCGAGCGTAGCTCGGTCATACCGGCTCGTATTTTTAAAATGGTAAAGCTCTCCCACTCCTCCTACTCCCACAAGAATATGTTTATTCAGTTGCATTACAACTAGACTTAGGTAAATCTAGCTGTGATGCAACTGATTACAAAGGATCACTTTGAAATGTTTAAAAGCTAGGTAAGTCTGGCTGCCAGTTCTACGCGACCAAGCCTAGAAGATATGTGAAGTATGGTGCCACTCTAACTTATTTACGTAGGTACTTGTGTGTGCTATGTTTAAACATTCTTCCAATGTTGAATGTCTTACTCGTATCAATGAATAATGTCAAGGCACGTTGCTTACTAAATTGCTATGTAGACTCGTGCCGTGCCAAGGTATCTAAGATTAAAGTTCAATGTTTAACGGACTTTCGAAGAAGGAACTTCTAAACTCTCATTTCTGTGTTCCGCTACAGTTTTAGAAAACTTAACACTCAAAATCAAGTGATGCATTTGTTTCTGTTGCAAGCTTCCATAAGCTATGATAACCGCATTCCATTGAAATGAAATAAATTGAAAAGTTTATTTGCTTGAAATATGGTTAGGTTAGTCAGTTCTTAAAGTATTGGAACGCAAATTTTTAGTTATTTTTGCTTACTTAAAATAAAACAACCTAGTCTGCATTCCTCAAAGAGAACTTCGAACCTCAAAACAGTATATTTCTTACTACTGTTTGTAACATACTGTTTTACACACAAATTACATGAGATTTCAAAGGATATCAAACTTGGTGCATTCCGCGTGCCTGAAGTCAAGAGTGTCTCGCACACTACGGTAAGGGCTATCAGTTCAAAAATAATTTTCTCATCTCTCAAATAATATATTGGAAATGTTTATTATAGGAATTAAGTATTCATGTTTGGTTTTCAGCAATAGGTTTTTATTTTGTTAGCTGCCTTGTTTTATTTTGTTATGGTTGCCTTCAGTAGTTAAGCACGGGGCAGGTGTCTTTTCGTTCGAACCTAATTTAATTTTTTGTACATTAAAGACATCTAGGCGATGGCGATGGCGATCAGCTAAAACGCTGTCAAATATGACAGCAATATTTGACAGCTTTTCAGCTGATCGCCATCGCCGTCTCCTAGATATGCGCAGGCCTTAAGTACATACCTATAGCGAAAGTAGTGCACGTGTTTCCCACGCATCCAATATGTTATTCAATTGTATGGAATCCTTGCTTGTTGCATTCCTAAGCTATTTTCCACGGACTACACAAATTCAAATGAATTGGTGAGGGAACACGCATGACGGAAACTAAGTTTAAATTTAATTGGCATTTTGTATTGAAAGCAGCATTCTTTATTTTCTCATACAAGTAAATAAGTATTGTTTGTATTTGTTTATTAACTATATTGATGAAATATCGTTATTGATGTTTAATTGAAATTTTGAGATCGAACCTCTTCTATTATCAAAATTACATTATTTTTCGATAATTACGAGGCCGCAGGATATTTACTCACAAATCTACTTCATTTTGTCAGGTTTTATCATCGATTTTATCGTGGGTTCAAATCCAGTCGTATACCAATGAGTTTTTCTGACGAAAAAATTGTGTGCACAATGCTAGTGCTCTTTTATGGTGAAGGAAAATATAAAAGAAAAAGAAAGAAAGAAAGAAAATATGTTTATTGACCATAAAAAAGATACAAATAATAAGTGATAATGATAACGCAAAGTTTCACATGGTCAATTAGGTCCCTGGCTCAGTATTTGTCGCACCGTGTAGGTCACATGGCGTGACACTACACAGTGCAACCCTGGTATTCTGCCAAGGCCTATAGAGCGGGTCACATCACGGAATTATAATTACAGAATACTTACAAACTAAAGAAAAAACACAGAAAAGTACATGAAAAATAATAAAATGGTACAAAAACAAAAACGAGCAGGGTAAATAAAGATAAAGATAAAATATCTCGAGGAAACCCGTGGCTTAATCGGCTCCGCACGTATTGACCATGTCTTTCCTGTGGGTTAGGCTGACTAAGCTGTGAGGATGGTACCTAGGTATACAATGGCATACCATTGTATAGGTATACCATCCTTACAGCTTAGTCGGACATACCATAGGATGGTGCTGGGCAAGCCTATTCAATCTAATAACCTGTCCCATCCCGTAAGTAGAGGCATGAGTAAACACCAGTTACCCCTGACTATATAATCGTCTATAATAGATGCAAATGCCTGTTTACTTTATATTCCAGAAATATTAGGTGTACTAGTTTATGAATATTGAAATAAATTTTGATCTTGTTTGCAGATGTGCTGACGAGGCTTTTGAGAACAGTACCTGCAGTAGTGCGAACAAAACTGCATGTGGTGAATGGGTGTACGACGACCCTCGCAGCTTTGTCGCTGAAGTAGGTACTTAGCACACTCACTAACAAATACATTAAAACCGGTTTAAGCCAGCTGAGACGTAAATTAAACTCAGTAAAATGGTTATATTTAAATGAAAATAAGCTCCAAAATAACTGTTTATTTTTCAAAAAGACCTACCTACCGCTACCTTTCCTACCTGACCTACTGCTTTCTGGTAGAAATCTAGAATACCTTAAAGGTATTCTAGATACCTTTCTAGATTCTAGGTTAAAGGTCTGTGATTAGTTTGATTGCGGGACGTTACACTGTTTATTTATAAACAGCCTAATAAATTGGTTTGAGGTACCACTTTTTCATTCAACAGCAAACATTCTATAGGTATAAATAATGTGATTATATAGGAAGAAAATTGAAAATTTCTTCCAACTCAAGTAATTTTAACAGGATTTTAGGAATGATTGTTGTGTGGCTGTGTGGCAAATTTCAAGTGCATAATTTGGTGCAATTAGCAATAAAGTTTCAAGTTTGTAGCTAGAAAATATTGCCGAAACTTTTGGCTGCCATCACACCTGATGGAATGTGAGGATGCAGCCTAAGATGGAGCATGCTTAGCCATAATCCACTCTTGTCTTGAAAATTCCTAAACTCCTAAACTCGTCGAGATCGAAAGGCCTCTGACCGTGTTAGCTGGCGTATCGTGTTTTAAGCACACACAAACACACCCACACACACTTAACGGTTCACTTTCATATGGTAGGCATGCGCACTGACATCTCAACACAAGTATTTGTATATCAGTTTCAGATAGGTTGCGCGGAGTGGAAGAGGACGCTGGTGGGCACGATGCACAGCCTCGGCTATATGGTGGGGCTGCTCCTCGTCGGACCTCTATCTGACAAGTTGGTCTTTATTTTTCTCGTCTACTATAATACTACTTTTCTAGGCATACAATTACAAAGTGGAAGATGCAACCTATTCGTTCGCCTTGCATGTTGGTGTATTCGTCAAAATAAAAAAAATGTAGAAGACAAATCAACTGAGCTGTGATTAGGCTTGTCAAAATATATAGATGGCAAATTAATAGCCAAAATTGTGTCATTAGTGTGTGTACCTAATACCTCAGAATAATAAACATTATTCAAAGATGAACTCTATCAAATGAACAGATTAGTGGTAATCTGCTAGTTCCATCAGTAATTTCTATAAAAAAATGCTACTAGATGTCACTTAAGTGTGACCAATTAACCCAATTTCACAGTAATAATTCTCATAAAATAATAACAACAAATTGTTATGTTCATAATCTGTAAAGAGCGTGTTGTGTTGATGAGGGCCATCAATGACAACAATTTTAGAAAATGTAATGGTACTAATTATCATACTATTCCTGTTAGTTCGGTGGTTAGTGCGTGATTGAGCCACAACATGCGCAGTAGGCCGTGGGTTCGCTTACCACCGCGAACATATATTTATGTGGTGAACATAATATTATGTATACTACCAGTCACATGCCTATCGACTTGATACAGCAGATGGCATCAGGACCGCAAAGTGATGCTGATTCCTAAAGTACTTCCTAAGGTACTATTATGTTGATTAATCACGCTTGACGAGCCAAGTTTACGGTGTAACACATAGCAATTTATTGTTAACGTGTACTATCTTTGTCAAAAAATAATTCTGATTCTGATTCTAACTAGAAAATTAGTAACAATTTGAGAGAATGCATTACTAATATTCCAAAAACTGACTTTGCATGTGGCTAGGTATCCTATTCATGAACTGGTTTCCATAGTTCAAGCTTAATTTGGGTCTAGATGGACGGAGGCTTCCGTCAATTCGGGCCGTTAGGTACTCGGACCACGGTCCCAGTCTCCGGATACATTTGTGGTGGCAATGTGTGGGCAATAGGTTATGTTTAGATTATGCCCATTTGGAAAATTTCCAAATATTATAGATAACTTGTGGTCGCCCCCCGCAGCTTCACTCGCTCCGTTCCCGTTAAATTTTCGGGATTAAAAGTAGCCTATTTTTCCTTAGTCTATGCCTATATGCTATTCCAGACCATAATCTATAGGTATCTGTGATAAATTTCAACCAAATACGTTTTGTCGTTTTAGAGATAATGAGTAACAAACATCCATCCTAACTTTCACATCTATCTATATATATATATAAAAGAAAGTCGTGTTAGTTACTCCACTTATAACTCAAGAACGGCTGAACCGATTTGGCTGAAAATTGGTTGGGAGGTAGCTTAGAACCAGGAGAAGGACATAGGATATTTTTTATCCCGAAAAAGAACGGGAACGGGGTGTTACGGGAACGGGCGAGCGAAGCCGCGGGCGGCCACTAGTTTATAATATTAGTGTGATGCACTCGTACCCACTCATCGGACGATTGTCTGTTACACGTTCAGATTAAATAAAATTGCACGTTATCATTGGAACGTGCTCATGCCCAACAGATTAATATTTTTATTGGCTAAAAGCTTGTTATCAATTTTATGTTAGGAAAAGAAATAGGTTAATATAGGTGTATGTACACGTGCCATAGTGTGTCAATCAATAAAAATATATACTTTACTTGTAAAACTATTTGTACTTGTATTGGCTCAAGACGAATATCAAATAGTTTGAAACTTTTATCGAGGGATTTATTTCGACTGTAGAAACGAAATGTTAATCTACTTAAATCTGGTACAAAATAGTCAGGTGCTATGAAACCACCAGCATCCACCAACATAGTACCATCCATACCTGGTTAGCGTACCACCCATTCACACTAAGCGTTTTGGCTCCACCTTCATTATGCGAACCTCCAGGGAATGGAACTCATTGCCGACGGCTGTTTTTCCTGACCACTACAATCTGGGCCTCTTCAAGGCAAGATTGAATAGGTGTCATCTAGACCATCCTGCTCCATTGCTGGCTACATCGTCGCTTACCATCAGGTGAGATTGTAGCCAAAGGGTGATCTATATCATTGGTTCCCAACGTGGTCCAGGTGGATCCCCTGGGGTCCACGGGAGACTCGACGGGGATATACGATGACGTGACAAAAAAATGGGGGTTCGCAATTCGTAAGCGGGGGTCAACGACAATTTATCTGGTTTCGCTAGTGAAGAATTAAAATGTTGGCTACGTGAAGCCAACATTTTATATACATTGCCACTAGACAAAACCAATTGATTAATTAACCAATCAATTCTCACTTTTTTCCGAAAACTATTAATTTGCGTTAGGAGCTCAGCCACAACGCAAACCACACGCAGTCCATAGCTTGATCTAATCTCCATATTTATTTATCGACTGGGAATATAGTTAAAGGGAGGGGGTCCAGCGGAACCAGCAACATTTTGAAAGTGGTCTATGACTATGAGAAAACAAAAGGTTGGGAACCTCTGGTCTATATCATGTTGACAAACTTATAATCAGCTGTTGTTCCAGGATAGGCCGAAAGAACGCGCTAGTCCTGACAGGCGTGGCGGGCGGTGTCATTGGCTTGGCAAGGAGTTTCACCACGTGGTACTGGCTATACATAGCGCTGGAGTTTCTAGAGTCGGCCATTGGGGACAGTTGCTCACCAGTCTACATCCTCAGTTAGTTTTTATATATATACTCTACTTTACGCCAAGTATGGTTTTTGCAGTTGCTCGAAGGAACTTACTTACTTACACGTGTATATCTTCATCTACGCTAATATTATAAAGAGAAAAGAATGTATTTTGTATGTAAACTATAGTGCCAATTTCAAAAGTTCTTTCACCATTAGAAAACTACGTAATAATAAATGTCCACCCATGCGAAGCCGGGGCAGACCGCTAGTAATTAATAAGAAAAGAGTGATGTGGTTCTGCCAACATTAATAATATTTATTATGTATATTGTATACAGTGCCTGGGCAATGATTTTAAAATAGCCAGGTCCAGCCTTAACTTTTGCAATCTTCCACATAGTCAGGCTTATTTACTAGAGATACGTGCAAAGCTCATACGTCTCTGATTTCATAGGCGATACTTTACTGACTTTTTCTATTTTTTACAGATATTGAAATAGTAGCAACGAAAAAACGAGTTATTTATTACAACCTGTGTGCCATCGGCTACGTCGTCGGTTCTGTATTACTTCCCCTGGCTGCTTGGTCTGTACCTTACTGGAGGAACTACCTTCGAGCTATATACGCTCCAGCCTTGCTCTTCTTTTTTTATACGTACTTGATAGACGAAAGCCCGCGATGGCTCCTCACTAAAGGACATAAAGACAAAGCTGTTGTTATAGTCCAGAAAATCGCAGATCAAGACAAAGTGAAACTAGACCCTGGCGCCCTAGACAAGTTACTTACAGTGGATAGAGATGAAAAGGGTATGGATTTAATCAGTTTGCTGAAGATGACGTTTGCATCCCACGCGTTGCTAAAACGCTTCCTGATATGCATCGTCTGGTGGACGACATCTACCTTCGTAGGATACGGGTTGATGATAAATGCAGTTTCTTTACAAGGAAACAAATACGTCAACTACGCGTTGGTGTCGATTATAGATCTGCCTGGAACCTTTATTATGATGTATATTCTTACGCACTACAAGAGGAGGAATCCACTGATTGTCTCCTTCTTCTGCGGCGCCGTTTTGTGCTTTATACAACCGTTTTTGCCTACTCGTAAGTATTGGTTATAACTGTGATGGCTCTATCCATAAACGTACTGAAGTAAGCAGTCAAGGAGGTTTGAAGATCCGAAGGGATTCCGAACTACCAGTACCCGAAGTCCGAGTTTTGCTACCACATTTCTACAAATATTTTTTTCGTTTCGCCTACGTGTCTTAGTCTTTATCACGTTTTAAATTAACGCGATCGTTATGCATAATTATATAGAAAAAACGGGTGTTTATCGCGATTTTCTTTATTATTTCCCGACTTTTCAACCGTGTTACAACAGCCGTGGTCGCGGAGAGAATCGCTTCCCGGACCATTCTTCTATGCGGTAAAAACGTTCACTGGACAGAACTTTAGGGTCATGTAATTCCGTGATTCGGTCCCGAGTCCACCAAATGCTCCGCCATGGCAGATTTATATACCTGACGATTTTTGACAGCTGCGCTAAGCTCCTTGACACGTTCGGCTATAGTTCTTTTCGTTTGCCCAATAAGAAAAGACGTTTGTGAAGACGGCTATAAACTTTCTTTGTCCTGGAATCCTGTTTTCTTAGTCTTTTGGATGGAGAAAAGATGAGACAGCAAAAATACGTTGCGTAGTTAGATTTGCTGTGTGATCATTTTTCAATCATGTGAAACAAAAACCACATTTGGTAACGAAATGTTGTAAATGCACTGGGACCTTGGGGTACAAATTATAGATGGGCTTTTTTTTAAAGAAACTTGAATCGAATTACTTTTTCTTTGGTAATTTGGTAGTTTACTTCAAAGCTTCATTAATAAATCTAAGTAGGGTTCGTATTTATACAAAGTCAAAGATTTCTTTAATCGGTAGTAGTTCAAGGATCACTTTGAAACGTCTTAGAGCTAGGTGAGTCTAGGTGCCAGTTCCACGCAACCAAGCCTGTAAGAACAGGCAACAAACTACGGCTTGGTTCCTACCGTTTTTTCTTACAATGCTGGAGACATAAATTTAGGCAGTTTTTTTGAAGCATGCTGAAAAGTTTAGACTAAAGCCACTATGCGCATTGCTGTGGAATATATTAAGGCATTCGTGTTTTATTGTTATTAATACATTTCTCACGTTACAGACCTCCCCTGGCTATCCGTGATGGTGTACATGGTAAGCAAGCTAATGTGCTCGTTCTACTTCGGAATCACTTACATGTACACGTCCGAGCTTTTCCCGACATACACGCGCAACTCTATGCACGCGCTATGCTCTTCCCTCGGTCGGATCGGCTCCATCATCGCTCCACAAACTCCTTTGCTGGTAAGAACTGGTACTTAACTCTGGGTGCGACCTTAATAAAACGTTTGATGTCGACATGAGCTGCACCACGATGAGACAAAATGGCTAACCTAACACTATCCTCGTTTGTAAGGGATATTGGGTTAAAATGTTGTGCATAACTTTTGAGAGATTATGAAAAATGGATTAATCTCTAAGGTTCTTTAACAATGTCCTTTCCTTGTGACATGATATCACCACGAAATTACACGATAGGAAAATTTAAATTGCTAGGTAATTGCGATACTTGCATCTTTTGCGAAATCGTAATACCTAAAACTTACACAACTTGAGATTAACTTAAAAATAAGTCGTTCGACATAATTAATACACAACCTAGATGCCTATACTTAGCTAGAACGCGTTGCCGTTGCTATTATGCACACAGCAAATTGTCAGAGAGCGCCTTGTGGTTTACTTAAAGCATTGGATATGTTCCACTTATCATCTAAACACTACACAGCCTCCCATCCGGGGGTGCACACTATTGATTTTTATCTTCTAAAAATGTATGTTAGAGCTATTGCTCTCAAATGGTGAAGGAAAACATCGAGAGGAAACCTGCAGCTTAGTCAGCTCCGCACGTATTGACCATGTTTTTCCTGTGGATTTAGCCAGCTAAGCTCTCAGGATGGTATAGGTCTGGGCAAGCCATGAAACATTAAGCTTTTTACAAATAAATCTTGTATCTTGTATCATTTTTGTCCCAGGCACTACAACGTCCCGTAAGTAATCAAAAACAGTAACCCTTGATGCTATATAAATCATCCAGAGAAGATGCATAGGTCTATTTACACTAAAGCTCCCAAAACTGGCCTAGAAACTAAAAATAAATCATAGAAGATGTAGATGTACGTGTATAAATCTTATTTCCAGATGGTCTACTGGCCCGGTCTTCCATCAATAGTATTTGGCAGCATGTCCTTCATAGCTGGAGCCATAACTTTTTTAGCTCCTGATTCAGCAGACAGTTCTCTACCGGATACCGTACGCCAGGCCGAAGCCGTAGGTACCAAAGCAAAGGGCATCGACAACATTGCTATGACTCAGGAGATACAATACATAGAGAAGCAAAGTGGAGATAGAGACCCCAAACTAAGAGATGAAAATCTGACAATAATGCAAGATAACCAAGGAAGAATCAAAAACAGCTGACTATGGAAATGAACGCTCAAAACAATAGTCATTAAAATATACATTTTTAATACGCAACACATTACAAGATAACATTAAATTTAAGACTGAAATAAAAATTAATAATGTTAAACACTGTGAACTGTGCGAATTCAACCACGCTGCCGCTACGTATATACCTTGGTCAATTTACTCACTCTTTTTCTCGATTCAATATAGAAAGATAACCCAATAAAATTCAGATCTATTGTGGCTATTCAATCTTATCTTATTCTTATCTAAATATATAAAACTCTTACGTTACTGACTGACTGACAATCAACGCTCAGCTTAAACCGTAAGTCCTAGAAGCATGAAACTTGGAGGGTATGTTTCTTTTATAGCATAGGGGTGCACTAAGAAAGGAAATTGGAAAATGATTTCCCTAAGCGGAGAAAAAGAGGAAAAACTTTTAAAAGAAAAATCAACGCGGCGTAACGGCAAAGGGGCGAGCGAAGCCGCGGGCGTCCGCTAGTATATTATATTATATATAAATATATAAAACTCTTACGTTACTGACTGACTGACTGACAATCAACGCTCAGCCTAAACCGTAAGTCCTAGAAGCATGAAACTTGGAGGGTATGTTTCTTTTATAGCATAGGGGTGCACTAAGAAAGGAAATTGGAAAATGATTTCCCTAAGCGGAGAAAAAGAGGAAAAACTTTTAAAAGAACAATCAATGGGGCGAAGCCGCGGGCGTCCGCTAGTGTTCGTATATTATTCGTGCTTTACATGAGGATATCGAAGAATGAACTATGATATCGCACGCATTCCTAGCACGTTTGATTCCACGGAGCGAGGACGCGCTATATTGAATCGAGTCTGCACAGCTTTTATATTCTACGATTAATTATTTTTGGATTATAGTTTGTCATGTCATGCAAGCAGTTTTGCAGGTTTATAAAACTTTTAATCGGTTTTATAATTAGGCTTATAACCTCAGATTTGACGTTTGAAAACCATCAAGTTTAGTAGATGAGTTTTGAACTGAGTGGGATGCAAAGGTTCCCTTGGCCGCTTTTTTTATTTGAAGTCAGTTTTATTTTATTATTTCTTAAGGCGTATTAAAAGCTTCCACTTATAGTTCCATGATTGACTAAAACAAAATAATGAAGCAATGGTAAAAACAATCGTGTCGGGTAACATAAAACATTCCCACGTCGGCCAATGTGCTGGCGGTGCGGTGTGACTACGGCCCCGGCGCGGCGCTTATTGCACTTTGTTTGAGCTTCGATAAACAATAAGGGATCGCTTAGAAATACTCTTTGCTAAAGACTTCTTCAGAGCCGGCTGAGCTGGAATATACAGGGTTATTGGTAATTATATAAGAAACCAGTTAAGAGCTCCTTCTGTACATCTTAACAAACAACTTTTGTTCTACGACTTTCAATAATTCGTTAGTTTTTTTTCCATACAAAACATAATAAGTTATTTTTAACAAACTTGTCATTCTAAATAATTATAAATCTATGCCCCGTGGCGCGGCGCGCGGTAATCTCAATGAAAGTGGCGCGCGGTGCGGGGTCGTGATGCGACTCCAGTCACCGGTCATTACCATGAAACGTCTACACTATACAGAGCTAAAAAGTGTTACAAAAACATAAAATATTTTTTTTGGGAAGTGTATTGATTTTTGACAAAAGTCGTAGAACAAATATTGTTTGTTAAGATGTAAAGAAGGAGCCCTTAACTGGTTTCTTATATAATTACCAATAACCCTGTATACAAGCTGTAACTTTCATAATACTGTTGAAACACTGCAATTGGCATTTAAAGGTTTAAAACCAGAATAATCATGAAATCGACATGTTCACATATTCTAGACCATCTGCCGTATAAAATAAATGTTTATTCCAATTCCAAAGCTGCGGCACTCACTTGAAGTTTACAAATATGTAGTAGGTATGTAGTATCCTCGCTTTCTTTAAAGTTTTCCTGTAGTTGTCATGTCATAGAAGATGTCCGAACATTTTTTCCCTTCGATTTTGTATTGTCTCATGCCATGCGCACTTCTAAGCGTTCTGCGGTGGTGATCAATGAAACGTTGTCCCACGATTAGCTCATTGCCACCGCAGAACGCTTAGATGTGCACAAGGCTTTCAACATAACTCTCTTCTCCTTTACTCGCTCTAAGACCCCTTCGTCCGTAACGTTAAATAAATTATAGTTTAAAAAACTAAAAAAACACGCTTTTATAACTAATTGAACTAAAAAGTTAAAAATAAAACTGTAATAATCAATTGAAAAATTTATAATGCATGATCTGTATTTGACTACACAACACAACCAGTAAGTTTTGAGAAGATACTAGCAGCCTTTAATATTTCATCTCTCGCATGCGATCTTGCAAAAGGATGAGCAAGCCGATACGTGCCGATACGGTTTCTAAGCTAGGCTGTGAGGTCGAGCCCTACTGACAGCGACCAACCAAGAGCGTCAAGTAAGGATAGCCTGGGGCATTTAAGAAATAACATCTACTAAGCATGGAGGCCAAAAATAAAGAACAAAGAGGTTTGTTAGACCTCTGTGCAGTACGCAGGCTGATGGAAAGCAGCATAAGAACGTCACAGATCTAAGAACCTTGGATTTCAGCTTTGACTGTTGAAGTTTTTATCATTTCTGTAACGGCTTAGGATCTTGAGTCACGCTTAAATTAAGGTAGGTAAGCTCGTAAGAGGCTATTACGAGCGCTTACTGAGTGGTACAAGCTTATTCACCATCACAGCTTCACGGCTGTATACAAAATGCTACTGTTATCATTAAACATAAACGCCGTTTAATAAAAGCCGTTTCATTATACCAGAATTATATCCACAGGAGTGTTAAAACCATTTAAAACAAAAAAAACCTATCGGCATACTAGACTAAGTTTTGATCAGAATAATACATCGATTCTTTTTGTAAATACTTAGAATACAATATAACACCCAGACAGAGAACAAACATCTGTATTCACCACACAAATATTTTGTTATCGGTGGGGATCGATTCCACGACCTACGGCTCAGAAAGCAGAGCCTCCAACTGAGCTGAGAGGCCAGTCAAAAACGTATTTGTTTTGTTTTTTTTTTCAAATATGTCGATTTTTTTAATTATTTACTATGACATTTCCAGCAGAAAGGCTTTAACATTTTAACGGATAAAGTAGGTACTGCCATGCCAATAGCTAGGCTCAGATCACTAATACGCCTTCTGGATTTCTAGACTTGACGGACCACATCCCAACGGGTGCATTCGCCTCACGTTACACGAGTCGCGATGGATGCACGGTCTTCCGAATGAAATCCTATTTCAATTGAAACAAATAAGCCAGGAAATTTCAAATTAGGCGTTGTGCGAGAATTGGTATCGCACACCGGATCCAAATTTCAGTTATTAAAAACTTTTTGTGGCATGAGAAACGGATCGAAAAGAACATACAAAACACGGTACAAGTACGAATAAGTACATAGTTTGCGTGGGTGAGTGCACGACTTTTGAAAGATTTCAAACCTAAGCTGTGTGCAATCGGATCTTCGAGATTTTTTGTAAGTTCAGTGATTAAATATTTTTTCATATCCGAAGGTGAGCAACATCAAAGCACAAAGGCATAATGGTGACTGAGTCGTTCGTCGCAATTTGTTTTTCTTTCACACGAAGAAACGGGGTTTTCGTTTGATTTTAACATTTATGGGCGATTTGAGTAGGTTTAATTGTCAAACTGAAATAACTGTGGTTGGTATTTACTTACAGCAAACAACATTTAGCTCTAAATTAACAGTTATAATAATAAAAATCTAATCTCTTTATTATAAAATCATATACTAACAGAATTTTGATAGGAGTTATACCAATTTGTTATTCTAACATACCAACTAACATTTAAAGATAACTTTTCAAATTTTAATTGATATTATTACATAAATAAAAAAAACAAAATAGAGACGA
Source organism: Thera britannica (assembly GCA_939531255.2). Taxonomy (NCBI): domain Eukaryota; kingdom Metazoa; phylum Arthropoda; class Insecta; order Lepidoptera; family Geometridae; genus Thera; species Thera britannica. Next base: position 13,382,272 of record OW618040.2, on the reverse strand, counting down.
CTGGCGAGAAGGAAGGGAGGGCTTTGCCCTGCAGTGGGACACCACAGGTTCATAACAATAATTTTCAGCAAGTACCTAGCATCTTTGAGGCGCACTTAAGATCTTTTCACCACACTTGGTTCGAAAGAATCAGTGACACGATAAGAAGAAAAAGCAAGAGCCTAGACTTGTGCCCCCCAAGGAAACCGCCATGTGGAATGTTAATTCCACGATCATTGTCCCGATAGTCGTTTCAGCGAACGGCCTAATAGCGAAGCGCATCGACCAAAATCTCAAGAGGTTCTCGCTGGAAGGTTGGATCAAGGGTCAAATGCAGAAGGCGGTAATCCTGGACCCGGCACGCATTGTCCGGAGGTTCCTCAGTCTGCAGCCTTGACCACTGGTAGCTTGGGCCTAGCCCCGCTGTTGGTGGCGCACAAGTTTTTTATTTTAGTTTTTTTAAATATTTTTTTTTTTAATAATTATACATTATGGTAAAAAACTTAAAAAATAAGAAAAGTAAATAAATATCACAATAATATTTTTTACATAATCTCTAATTATTCAATAATAACTTCAACAATGAATCTGATATATAGGTGTACCTATAATTTGAAATTGGATACCTATTGTTCCTGTTAACATGGAGCCAGTCAACAAAATACCAGCTATTATTCACACTGACGCGAACATGTAAAGTTAATTCCCGGGTTTGTTGCAGGGGTATTACAAGCGGTTTTAATTTACCCCGTCTTGTTCCCCGGGACCATACCAAACAAATTGTAATGGGGCACGTAACTGAAACTGCAGATTTGAACCCCAAACCCTAAAAAGCGTGCAGCGGATATAGCAGACCTACCTTTAAGAGCGCATCGTGCGAAATTTTGAGATTAAAAAAAAAAAAAAACATAACTAAATAACTAAGTGACATTTTAAAAATCGCAAAAGGACTAATTGTAGACTATACATTTGAGATTAATTCGAATTTAAGTGTGGTAAAAAAACTATTTAACATGACATTCTATTTAACGCTAATGAAAATCGTATGTCAGCGTTAAATAGAATGTCATGTTAAATAGTATATTTTTTTAACACACTTAAATTCGAAATTAATCTCAAATGTATAGTCTACAATTAGTCCTTTTGCGATTTTTAAAATGTCATGTAGTTATTTAGTTATGAATTTTTTTTTTTTAAATCTCAAATTTTCGCACGATGCGCTCTTAAGGAATTAGATTGTTTAATTTTATTAACATGTAGGCTTAGTCACGTTATTTCGTTCCCTTATGTGTAAAATTGTTGCACCTAGCTCTTTGTGAAGGGCTCGTCCAGGGAAATTTAATTTAATTTTTCATTTCAGCAGTTTCATTTTTAATTTCATTTCATTTTCATTTCAAGTTTATGGATGCACGGTCTTGACGTGCGTGACCTACGAGGCAATGTGTTTTAATAGGCTATGATTACCACATAACACATACACACATCAACATTGTCTACAGAATTGTTTTACAGATTTTTCGAGATTTTGTTCCTACTTTAATTTTATTACCTAATATTATCAAACAGATGTATTTTATTATTATCAATAAACAACACAAAATAAAAATTCTTGCCTTACCTAGTTTCTAAAGAAATTATTTTCAGTTTTTGTAAAATCCGGCAAATTGTTGAATATCCCTGGACAATGTTGATGAGTGTATATTATGCTTGCATCAGCTAGTTACATAAAAAATACCTATTTTCATCTGGCGCGCCAACTAATAATATTAGTAACAGTAGTAGAAATAATCCACATTTGAGTTTCATATCTATGCGCTATCATCTACACGAACTGTTCAATTCTGGGACACAGGTGGAGGATGTTATGGCTAACATTTTAATTAAAACCATCCTGCGTTTTGAATTTTCATTTAAAAAGCTTGTGGCAAATCGTTCCGAATTCATAACTGATATTTAATACATCCTATATTACTACTATTACGTCTACATTATCTGCGATACCGTGCCATGCCTGAAAGAAAAATAAAAAAAAATTTGATCCTGAATTTGTTAGGTTGAACTTTAGTAGACAACCCAGCTACACGGTCAGGCTAGGAACTTAAGCCTTGCGTACCTACATCTACGAGTTCTGCGGTGGCGATAAGGTGGCTATCAGTGAAACCCTGTCAAATATCACTGCCATATGTGACAGCGTTGCACAGATCGCCACGGCAGAACGCTTAGATATGCGCAAGGCTGTGCGGAGCGGTTTTCACCGCAGTGGGTACTGCGGTTGAAAGCTGTATTACTTCTGAATTCACGAGACTGCTTGTTTGTGCGGGAACCGCCGACGCAGTGGTTGCAAAAATGACATCGTGCGTCCGCAAATCGAGCTAGTCACCTGCGGACCAATTCACAGTCTGCGGACGAGACGTGTGCAAGCCTTGTGCCGACCACCAACCAACCGAAAAACTATGATGTCATTGAAATTCCAAGATTTTACAGCTCTTGGATCATTGTGGTTTCTAATTATACGTTTTTCTTTGTATCTAAAAAGCCAGTGCATTGATGATGACACAACTTCTTCATGGCACCGCCGATGATGAACTTATGAGGTTTTAGCTTGCAGTGATTTAAGACTTAGTTGTAATTACGGTAACTAACTTCATAGTACCTACTGAGAAGTATTATACATACATACAAAATATCACGCCTCATTACCATGGGGGTAGGCAGAGATCACGGATTTCTACTTGCTAAGATCCTGTCGGGTTAGGGTACTCCTAACCTGGCCGTTATCTAAAACGTCTGCGATCTGATCGAGATTCATGCGCCTAGGCCTTCCCCTTCCAGCAGTTCCATTCACACACGCCTGATGCAATTGTTTTGTTATAGTTGAACCGCAACCGCTGTGCCGTTCCCTTAGAAAATTCGGCGAGGTGGGGGCCGAGGAAAAAAGAGCAAGAGTTCACATGAGATCTTGATATTGTCAGATAGATCTTACGATATCGTAAACAATATGGTATTTTATCTTGCGACTAGTGGAATCCCACGCGACTTCGTTCGTGTTGAGTTTTGTCCATGCAAACTTCAACCCCCGCTGCACCCCTTTTGGGTTGAATTTACAAAAATCCCTTCTAAGGCCCGTATGCAGAAGCAATGCTCGAGTCTGAGTGGAGCCTCAAGCATAGATGTTTGACACTTTTCAATAGAGAACTGTCAAACAATATTCGACCACTTTACAAACGGTTGGTTCCTCTATGCTCGATTCCCGCTATGCTTGGATTTTAAAATACCTAAAAAAAGTCCCGCTATGCTACGAATATATCAGTTCTACCCTAAACAATGGAAGGTACAGTTCGATAGAAAATTAACGGTCTTGACATCCCGCACGAGATAACGCTCATCCCATCTTTGGATATGTACTTCTTGTGCGTCTGACATAGACAGTCCGGTGCTCCCCCCCCGTCTCACCACGTGCTACCTCAGGCGCAGTACAGCGGTCGCGCCATTCACTCTACATGTCCAAACCATCTTAGCATACCTTCCTCTACTCTCATGAGAAGTATGATGTACATAAATAAAAATAGTAGCAAAAAAATTACAGCTATTAAGCCGTTTCAATAATTGATCTCCAATTTATGTAGATATCTGCTTGTTTTGTCAAAAGGAATCCATTCTATAACGGTCTATAAATCATAATAGTAATTAAAGTCAAATCCGCAGCCTGTGGTCTGAATAAATCTATGCCAATAAAATGAATTGAAAATGAACTGCAATTAGCTAAAGTGCTAAAAGCCCTAACGTAAGTCCAAAAAACCTTCCCGAAAGACTGAAAATTGCCAGCTAAAATAGATTCGCTGGTTGCCATGGAACAGCAGTATTGCAACTTCCTATTCTATAATGAAATTGAGGAAAATAATTAAGACGAAACTAAAAAATAATATACTTAGTATATTGTGTATTTAACTGATTTTGACCTGAAAATACTAGATTTATTGATTTAGATTTATTTTATTGCCAACATGCACATACATTATTTACATAGCTTATGTCTACAATGTCAAATTAGGTAATTCCAAACCCAGCTCAAATTCTTAAATTATTTTTTAGGGAAATATCACTTGCATACATATATGCATTTTATCGGTTAGGAATTCGTCAACAGAATGCACTTCGATAAGAGGATATTTTTTAACTATTGTGGGATACTTATTTATAATGTTTAACTATTTTATTTGCAAGAAATATTATTTATGAAATTGGTAGTGAAGCAAATTTACGAGGTGCTAAGGCAGTGGAAAGAGAGTTCAGAATCGTTCTTCTTATAAATGTTTTACAGGAAATAAACCACCATATTCCCGCAACTGTGTCGATAGAGTGAATATGCCCTGAAATTATTTATGCAAATTTCCTCAATGATAGGGAGGTGCACTTCACTGAAAATCACGGCAGCCAGGCAAAAATTAAACAGTTTGGAGCGTCGAAAATCAGTTTTAATCCGGTGTCGATTCTTATACTGCTATCTACCTACATGTTTTATATGCTAGAGAGAAATCATTCAAAACACTCGGTTCTTTCTAAAACTTTATTAGCGCGAAACGAAAAAGCAACTTATTTATTTGGATATAAAGGTGTTTCGTCGGTGCATATATGTTGGGTTTTTGTAAATATCGAAGTGAAAAAGAATAGTGATACTGGCATCTAGATCAGAAGCGCTCAACTTCGTTTGACTATGGAACCTAATGAACATACTTTTTTAGTGGACATATTTTGATTACGTAAACATCCTTTATAAAGTATTTTAAACATTTGGCGTCAGCGTTCAATTGAGAAACCGCCCTCGCAATTTTAATTTTCGGATGGGACTAGAAATCCTCTTGACCCTTCCAAGGCCCAAGGTTCCCCAGAACACTTTTTTGGAAACTACGAATTTCTAATTCTTAAGGAATAAAAGAAACCTAGAAGTGTTCATTACTAAAAACTAATAAAACTATCAAAACCCGACGGAACGCTCAAACTGGACCTACACACACACATCTGCCCATATTTAAAATTCGTTAGTTCCAAATCCAAAGCTTTAATGCGATTTAGTGTAGCGTTGGCAACGTCTCAAACGGGTTCAGTGTGATTTAGAGCCAGGCTCGAACCACGTCCGGACGCTCAGAGCCAAATGTTTGATCAAACGTTTCAACGATCGAGATTAGGCTTGGTGGCTTCAAACGATCTCTTGTTAATATATTAAAAGATTAGGGAAACAAAAAATATAGAAGATAATAAAGTTTTACTAATACTAAGCATGTTTAGATAGTTATTTGTTATAAAGAGTGTAAAGTTACTTTTTAACCACGCGCGTGATCAATTTTAATGACCCAGCAAGCGAAGGATTCTGAAATTGAATCACGAACGCAGCGATGGTTCAAAAGTTAGAATCCTGAGCGACAGCGAAGGAATCAAAAGAGCACGAGGTGAAAACTCTTTGCACTCGAGTGCAACACGTAACATTGCATCCCGCCTCAGCGAGGAAATGTCTAAATGCAAAAAAGAAAATGGCGCACGTACCTAAAGCAAATTAAAACTAAGTAACATGGTGTGTTATTTATATTTCCACAGGTTCCAAGTCTGAGTTTTTAACAATTTAAAAAAGGTTGCATGATAAATTCGGCATCATGGAGGTAGAAGTAAATAGGTTTAATGATGTTTTACATTCAATTTTACTTTATCCCCTAGCGGATAAAAACGGCTTTTGCACTCGGATATCGAAGAGTAAAAATACACTTTCCGAGATGGGGGTATGAAAACCTTCTTTCACCTAAATGTATGTTAAATCGAATACATTGTACGTTTAGCCGGGGGATGGAGAAGCCTAAAAATGATTTTTGTGACGATGCGTTTTAATAATGAAGAGACGATTCTCTTCCACTTCTCCAGTGCAAACTGCCATGTAGTAGATTTTTTTAACGTCGTCTGTATTTCCTGTTCACCACCTGTTCCTCGTTAACCTTGGCGTTTTCAAATCCAGAGTAAACAAGTGGATTATTAGATAAGCATGCTCCACCTTAGGCTGCGTTTTCACTCTGCATCATGTGTGCAGTCAGACGTTTAGCTATAAGTAAGCCCTTGACAACCTTCCAAGTACAGTCGGCAGTACTAGAATGTATACATTTAGTAATTTGAATGGTAGCAGCGTTGCAAGAACTCTTTGATCACAAAATCAGTTCATAAGCTCACAGGTTAAGGGTATATGTCCTGCAACTGCACATCACTAACTTGGAATTTACGATTTCTATACTTCAGCCGACTTTTCATATAAAGAGTTTGCAATCGATACAATAGGAAAATTGGGTCCTCTAAAACCCTCACCGAATAGAATATGGCGCACAGAAAATAAAATATCGCGGACAAAAAACAAACATTGGCGCAGGACAATATCGAAAAGCTGGGTATCTTTGGAATAATCGAATTAGGGTGAAACTTTTGGGATCCGGGCAAATATGTAAAAACAGGACGATAACAGAAACAGAAGAGTCCGATAAAAATACGAGCTCAGTCTGAAAATTAACATCATCATCATCGTTTTAGCCCGATATCACACGTTGAAGTCTAATATTATCCTTCTCCAATTTCTACCAGCCTTTTTAGGGTTCCGTAGCCAAATGGCAAAAACGGAACCCTTATAGATTCGTCATGTCTGTCTGTCTGTCCGTCCGTATGTCACAGCCATTTTTCTCCGAAACCGTAAGTGCTAGACTGATGAAACTTGGCGAGTAAATGTATTATGTGAACCGCATTAAGGTTTTTACACAAAAATAGAAGAAAAAAAAAATTTTATACGTCATAAATCGTAAACTGAAATTTACCTTTCGACGAACTACAAAAACCTTTATATTATGTTACTTGATGCTACGGAACCCTTCATGGGCGAGTCCGACTCGCACTTGGCTGCATTTTTTGACAGTTCTCCATTGAATAATGAGGCTCGACTCAGACTCGAGCAATGTTTCTACATACGGCCCTAAATGTGTAAAGTCAACAAAGAAATAGGATAATTTATTCCATTCACTTCCCTTTAACGATGTTTTTGCGTCTGCAATATTTATTAGCACTACTCCAATTCATTAATGGTTCTCAGGAGGGTCCCGTAGCTATTTTTCTTTCACACCTCTCTTGAATGCTATATTTATAGCACCTGTGGGTAGATACGTCACGGGCGACGCAAACCATACCCATTAAGCTGGAGTCTGAGGGACCCTTGCTGCTATTATATATGTATATTTTAGTAGTGTTATAATAATAACAGTGCTTGTGTTTTTTTATATATAATAATAGCAGGCCATGTAAGCAGGATGCAACCCGAAAAGTGGGCAAATATCGTCACTCCATGGATACCTGTGAGGACGGGAGACGAGAACGGGTCTGGCCGAGAAGACGTTGGCGAGATGATCTCGACGGCCAGAGGACAGATTGGATCGATACGAGTGGAAGGTTTTGGGGAAGACCTTTGGCCAGAAGTGGAACAATGTAGGTTAGATATAATAATAATAATAAACAGTGATTTGAAGTGGTTGTTCAACAGTACCTGTGTTTACAATAGTTACAAGAAATCAGGGCAATCTCTAGCAAGATAAAATAATAATGTTTGAGGGTATTCTGTGAGAGTAGTACTCGCAAACTTTTCATTTCGCACGCCCCGCATTGTATTCAATGTTTACTGGTGTGTCAGCTCAGTTGATACTAGCTCTGCTTTCTGTGTCGTAGGTCGTGGGTACGATCTCCACCGATAAGAAGTATTTATGCGGTGAACGGTTTGTTATGTTTTATTTTTATTTCAGTTCATTTTATCATGTTTGTGAGTCAGAACTTTAAATCTTCATAAAAAAGACAGAGACTGGTGCATTCTCATAAATAAGTTTTTTTGGCATCGGTAGTGAACAAGTTGAGCGAATCCGTTTCCACGCAAGATAAAGCTTCAAAAACAACGAGCTAGACTTGAACTAATTCGATGGGAGACGCTCCTGGCTAGGCATGACGCCAACCTACACACAGAACAAAACAAAAGTGGAGAAATCAAGCATTATTGTATAAGATATTTTTTATCAATATGTTTATGTTCCTCAGTTGCGTCTTCCTTCTTAAAAAATATGATTTGACCTTCATAAAATTATCATTTTACCGTCCTTGTCATACGTACAGTAAACAAGTTTTACGAACATAAATATGAAAAGGAAACATACAAGCATAGTCAAAGTCCTTAATATTATTTTTAATTACACATTAAAATAATCCAATTTTAAAGAAGGGAACGGAATTACGAAATAGCGATTTCAATACGTAAAATCATGCAGACTGCAGTTGTCTTTATCGTCCTCTATTTGGGCGGCGTGATAGCAATATGAAATAGTAGGTACATTGTTACCTGAGGATTGAAAGTCACGTTTTTGAGTCCCGAGACGGGTTTGGCGCCAGAGCGTAGCGAGGGCGCCAATGGAGCTTGAGGGACTTAAATAAGTCTTAAAAGTTGGAACATGGTTGAATAAAATAGAACTTGTTTTTTTTTTATAATTTGACAGTAGAAAGTATTAAAAACTCATTTTCATTGCTCACACTTGGAAAGTAGGTCTGAAGTTGCCTGAGGGGCCTAATTGAAAGTAATACTTTCACCCCTAGGGAGAATCGCTTTCTACTGACAGCTGTCAAATTATAAAAAAACAAGTTCTATTTATTCAAACATGTTCTAACTTTCTAAAGTCTTTCTAACTGCAAGGAAATGTTGTTATTGAGTTATTGAACCAAATTCCAACTTTTTATTCAGCAAGGAGGTTGGAAACCCATTACAACGGTAAGAGGTTTAAAAAGTTTAATTAGTCCGCGATGTAAAATTTAAATTAAAATAACATAAAGATAGTATTAAATGAAGAATATATTTTCTAAATGACTTTATTAATATTTAGCTTCAACTATTTCTTTAAAATAGCATAGATTTGAGCAAAACGTTACCATTTTTTAAATTATAAAAATGAAAATAATGGCTGAATAATGCTGAAGGCCCGTGCCCAGCCGAAGGCCCGCCAGAGAAAAAAAAGCGGGACGGCGGCAATTCAATCTTCTTTTTCACAATTTTTTCTATCATGTTTTTATTTTTACTTTCCTTGTATTCGTAATGAAAAGCACAGTGTTTACCTCGGATGAAAGACTTTTTTAAGTCCCTCAGGATCCATTGGCGCCCTCGCTACGCTCTGGCGCCAAACCCGTCTCGGGACTCAAAACAAGTGACTTTCAACCCTCAGGTAACAATGTACTATTACGTATTCCTTGCAGCCCGCGTTTTCCCAAGCCTTGCGCTTATATAAGTGGTGGCGATCAGTCAGTAATCGCCACTGCAGAATGTATATATGTACGCAAGGCTTCAGTCTGTTTATTTATAGTGTTGCTATTTCCACCTAGTAATGAAACTGCCACTCCGACGGTAACTAGTATACTTATCTAACGACAAGCTGCGTTCCGGGCGCAGAGTAGATTTGAAGATTCAAAATTTGAAGCGGCAAAATGTTCTTTTGCTGATTGCTAGGAAACTACATGTCCTAGAGAGTCCAAAATTTTGGAGCCGGGTGCTCTAATTCATAGCTCAGTTTGTTTTTGTTGAAAAAAAAAATGGTTTTTCTATTCTATTCTTCTTCTTATCGTGTCACCGGTTCTTTCGAAACGTGTGCGGTGAGAGGATTTTAAGTGCGCCTCAAAGAGGCTGCACATTGAATCAACTTATTTCGGCTGTCGCATTTTAAAACCTTCTAGTGTTGATACCTAGACACATTTTTTTGTCAATACATGCATATAAGTAAGTATAGTGTATGTTGCAATATAACACCCAGACAGAGAACACACATTGTGTTCCCCACAAAAATGTTTGTTCTGAATGGGGATCGCACCCACGACCTACGAAGGCTGAGCTACTGGCCGCACAGGACAGAAGAGGCTGGCAGAAAATGAGGAGGCCTGAACCCAGGCTGAGATGTTGATGATGATGAACCTATCCACCCATGGTGATCTGAGTCGCACATTAATGTAAGGCTGAGAGCAGACTTGAGTCACGACAGTCTTAAGACAGACTACCACCTTACAAAATGTACGAAGACGCGCAAACTTGAAACAAAACGTCTCACAGACAAAATTGTCTATACTTAAACAAGAACTACAGCGACAAATCTGACTACGATTGTTACGTCGGCTTCTCTTTTGTTTGGCGCGCACATCAAAGACAAAACAGTTTTGTTTTAGGTGTCCGACGTGCCGTAGACAAAACAGTTTCGCAGCCGACATGAAAGTCTGCCTTAAAACAGCCGTGACTCAAGTCTGCGCTCAGCCTAATATCGTCGTAAAATAACGTTACCGCTATCGCGAACAGTAAAAATTTAAAAGGGCGCTCCTAAACGCACTACGTATGGTATTGCCGTGTAGATATTGACTTATTGGTTTTTTTATGTCGATGATACACGTACATAAAAACACCATAACTTATTTTACTGTTAATCATTAACTAAATATAAACACGAATAATTCTAAAAAAGGCTCCACCTGATGTTGAGTATACGAATCTGTAATACCTATAATTACAGGACATCTATTTTTATGGCATTGTCCTGCATCGATCAGGAAATTATAAGACTATAAAAAAGTATTCACACATGAAAAAGTGGATAGGTATATTTGTTGGACTAATTAATTACAATAATAAACAATAATGTATTATGGTAGCATGAAATAATGTGTGTTGTGATTGACAGTTATCGTAGCGTGAAAATTTAATCTATACTTTGTTTTTGCATTCGTTTTTGTTTACGTCTGGCGACAAAAGGTTGCGTTCTCGCATGAACCAGCTTTGTTCAATCGGTCGTCCCCACTGCTCCTTCACGACAACGCGCGCCCCCATACTGCACATCAGACAGTCTCCAAGCTGCAAGAGCTGGGATTGGAAGTTCTCCCTCATCCGCCATACTCACCAGACCTTGCACCTACCGACTAATTACCTTTTCCAAAATTTAGAGAACTTTGTAGTGGGTAAACAATTCTATTCCCGAGAGGCAGTACAAAGTGCCTTTGAAGAGTTTGTTGCCTCCCGTCCAGCTGAATTTTACAAGAAGGGCATTAATAAACTGCCAATGCGTTGGCAAAAATGCGTCGATTGCATGGGTGATAACTTTGAATAAAAGAAATAAAAAAAGTTTTAAAAAAAAAGTACTTTTACTTATTCCATACAAAACGGCAATTTCATAGGTAAAGACCTAATATCAAATGCAACTTTCACAGACGAGCAGAAAAACGACTTTGAAACTTTGATGTCGTGGTTTTCGTTACTAACCATATTATGATGCTCAGCTTGACGTGAGTGAAACACCAAAAAATATGTAATATCCTATCGAATTGACGCCTATCATGTTTTTGACTGGATCTCTATTTAAGCGGTTTGCCTCAGAACGAGATTCTTCGGATAGCCCATGCCTTTTTTTGAATGAGCACATAATTTCAAAACTATAGTTTATTTCCCATTTTATGCTAAGTGATTAACTCTGCCTATAATGCATCATCTAAAAATAAATAGCATCATTAATTAGCCCAGAGATTCTATTTTACAGATCAATGCAAGTAAATTTCTAGTAATAAACTTTTGATAATAAAAATCATTTCTAGGGGTACAAGATAAAGAGTCTCTTCTAGCAGAGGTTTGCTTCATTGGCAATGATTGCACGTTGATACGATACGTTTTCGTTGGCTTACGAGCTCTAATTAGGACACTGAAGAAATCTGTATGTTTGAGCTCATCGCATGAATGATGGGAGGGACATGATGAGGATGAATGGGAACTGGCAATGTACTTCTACCGTCAATGGTTTGACTTTACGAGCGCGCAATTTATAATAATCTTAGTGGTTTTAGTTGAGAGCGGGTTTCCTACTAAATATTGATCACTGACACGTAACTCTTCTAGCAGAGGTTTGCTTCCGTAGAAATTACGAATGCGCGCTAATGACGGCTACAAGCTTCTCATTATTTGTAGTGACGAGCACTAGGTAGTCTAGTGGCGCAAGGTTTTCTGGCAAAATCCGGTCGTGTATCTGTTTTCCTGTCCAAAATTTACGTGCACTAACATAGTAGTTGCTCTTCGAACCGTTGATTGTAACGTTCATTTCACTGGTTCGAAGAATAGTAACTATTGAAACGACAAGAAGACACTTATTTTTAGTAATGAATATTTCGTCTTTTTTTGCTCATCTAAATAAATGCCCAACGCCCCTAAAGATGTATTCAAGTCAAAAATTCACTTTACATACAAAAAAAACACGTTACTTTTTCTTTGAGGAACTGAACTGAACCCAAAACGCAATAATAAAATGCTGTGATTAAACAGCTTTCCCCTAAACTCTGTCTCTTAAAACGTGCGCACTATCAATGAACGAATAACCCTAAAAGCATCATTAAAATGGAGAAGTTGCCGCGGCAATGTAAATAGAGTACGGTACTGGGTCACAGTTTTGACGTTATCAGTAGGTTAAGTTAACACGTTCGCTGCGGCACCAATTTTTGCATACTTTCCGTTCCTGCGGCACGAGGTATAATCGGCCCGTACCGTGACCAGACGTTAGGGCGACACGCGGTCTATTAGACCCCACCTCCTTTTACAGACTAAAATCCATTTTCTGGCGCGAAATCAAAGATAAATGAGAATTTTGGTCCTTATTGATATAGACAGTGAATTGATGAACCCTAACCCACCGTCGCCCCGGGATCTGATGGCTAGTTTAGGAATTATTAGCAAAACAAAATATGGGATCTTATACACCTCGTAACGCACTGAAATAGGGCAAATTTTCGCTGCGATTAGTGATGGGAAAGATAATATCGACGTTTTTAAACTGTCTTAACTACGCAACGACTTGACCGATTTTGATCAATTATATCTCATTAGATCGTTTTAAGGGCAAAACCTGGCAAAACAACACAAAGCTATCAAAGAATACATTTTTTTTTAAATAATATAAATTGTGCTTGAAGGCGCCATAAAGAAAAAAAAACCGGCCAAGTGCGAGTCGGACTTGCGCACGAAGCGTTCCATTCTATACCATTAAGAGGCACCTATTACAGACTTATTATTGGAAAATAATGGATTACGGTTTATGCATAAGGTTTATCTTTCTATTTGTATATGAAAATCTTAATGCGGTTCACAGAATAGAAAAAAAAGACGAATCCAATCGACGTGATGCACAACACTGGTCGCGGGAAGCTCGCGTTGAGTGCGGTACGAGGTCAGGGGGGATATGGGTCGTTTTAGCCTCGTTCCGCACTGCATTAAAATTATATTAATGCAGTGCGGCACGAGGCCTAAGACATCCGGTACCAAGGTAGGTACAGCACCGAGTCCATGAACCATTAGTGATCTCAAATATATATTTATCTCTTTCCTACACTGGGCCAAACCAAAGCTATGCCATTCGCACGACAGAGAAATTCACTTTTTTGCTTGCCGCACCACAGGGAAGTTGCATCAGGGGTGATTTAGGCCTCGCTTCGCACTTAACGTGTTAAAAGTCAAGGTCCAGTGTCAAATTAAAAGTCAAGTGAAATCACAAGGAGAACAATTAAGTCATCGTCGTAAAGCTAGATAAGTCTAGGTGCCCGTTGCGTTCGAACAAGTTTAGAACAATGAGCAACAAGCTTACAGCTTGGTTCCTACCGTTCTTTTTATTCATTTCCTAGCGATTCACCTCAGCTCCACACGGGTGGAAAAATTCATATGCAGTGACTTGACATTTTCCATCTCTTTTTTCTAAATTACCTCGTTAACCTACTATACTTAAAGGTACCTCGCAGTACCGGCAGCCGGCTGCCCATAGCCCACTCCATTCCCGCCCGCCTGGCACGTCCTAAAATCTGCACAGTTGCAGAGTTATTTTAAAACTATTATATCTCTTGATGTGTTTATTTAATTAATGTGTTAATTTAAAGGTTATACGCCAATTGAACAGAAATTGCCAAGAGCCATTTACGAAGTTGCAGTCAAATTACTAATAAAAAAGAAAACTTTTGAAGTAGAGCTTCTAGTCTATATTAACCATCAAAGAGTTTTTTTCCCTTCTGTTTTCAGTCCGCTGTACATCTGCTAGGCTTTCTTTATGGGTTGGATCTGATTCTTTAATTATAAAATGTAAATACATCCACGATCGAACCTCAAGGCGTTTGAAAAGTGGAAATAAAACCCATGCAGCTTCTATGAAAGCGCTGACCGTCATATTATGATATTCAAATAAATTATCTAGGTACTGATTGGAGTTATGAATTGATGATGAACTGATAATGTGGATCGATGTTGATTATAGCTAAAAACTAACTAAAATTCTGTAAAATATTAATTATGTACAAGTATACGCTAGAGTGCGAATAAACATACCTACCAGCTGAGACAGACGAACCAATCTGGGACGAAAAAATTACCACAGTGAACAGAAAGAGATGGACTCTCTCTCAACCCGTCACGCTTTATGACGAGTTTAGATCTTTTTGTTGGCTGCAGTTTTGTTATTTACAACCGTACCAAAACGGGCGTTTTTTCTTAGCAAATTTTTAGAAGCCAGTGAAATGCCGTCAAACTGTCAAAAGAATTATCAAAGACGTGAAATTGTGTTGCTTTCTTCGCAAATGTTAACTCTTACATGGTAAAACCAATTAGGGCCGATTTGTTTATTGACTGACTTGACTTGACTTGACTATAAACTATTTTATTTATGTAATATATCCTCACTCGACCCTGGTAAAAAGGTTTATAGGGTACAATATTAAGCTTATACTGTATTAATTATGTAATGGTTGAATAAATAAAAAATAAAAAAATTGTTCCGAAAATGGACAGATGCCATTGTTATCGTTTGTTAATAAGACGTTCTTGTGATGAGAAAAACATTTTCTATGTTTAAGCCATATGTTTTAAGTTTTTCTTCGTCTATTTTGGCTATTGAAGTAGTAATAATTATACAGGGTGGTTTTTTGAGAAGGTTGGTGATGGCCAAGTCCGAAACCACGAGAGTTAGGGAAAAGTCGTTATGAGTCATGCCCTTTATTTTTTTCAAAAATCATTTACTTTTAACGGAAATGAACCCGAATGACTTTTCAAAAAAAGTACACCCTGTATTATTTAACTAATGGTTTATGTTGCTGATAAGGATCAATCTTTGCAAGAAAAAGTTTTGCTAAAAACGAATGAAAATGGCAAATTTTTACTATACCGTACCCGATACCCGTAGAAATTTGGCATAATTCTCGAAATTCACCATCTGTCGCTATAATGAAATCAAATTAATACTCGTTCAGTGATACAGAGCCACGAACTATTATAGGTATGGCACGTGAATTCTCTGCTACAAAACATTAATCAAAGGTTCATAATTATTATTATTATTATGAGCCTGTGGTGTCCCACTGCAGGGCAAAGGCCTCCCTTCCTTCTCTCCAGTCGTCTCTATTTAGTGCTACTTTGGACCATTCTTAATAGTACAATAGTACAATATTTTTTTGATTTATTGGCGATTAAAGTATAATTGCACTCAGAAATAACTGTGGTTGGCTTTTATATAGCACAAAACTATAGGCTTCTCTACGTTTCTAACATCCATGGATCCATTAGGCACAAGACGCGCGGTTTTCATCTAACGAGGAGTGATCATTGTCTTGAAATTTGAGATTTACGTAATATATTGCGAAGAGGACCTGCTTGTTTTGTAGGTTGGTGTGTCAGTAATTATGTCCATCTGTATAGAGAGCTAGCAAGCTCTTAAATACATATTTTAATACTAAAGTCTCATTACCTGATTCACCAGTTTATTTAACAGTTTATTGATGATTGTCTAGTTGGTTTTATAAAAATTTGTCGGCGAACTGATGAGGATCTTCGACACAATGAACAGAATAGTTCCTCAAAATGCAGTTAATTGCTCGTGAGATCTAAACAACAAATCAAATCATTCATTTTCTCTAATAGTACACCATTATCCATCATCATTATTAATTTCGTATGATTGTTCATGAATGTATATTTGTCATACAATGGCGTTTGCTAGTTGATGAAGTTGGATCTGATGAATTATCATTATCAACGAAGGTAGATGGACAAACGTTCTCTTCAACATACAAAGTAGACGGACTGGACCTTAAATTAATGGATTGTGTGATTTTTTTCCCAGTTTCTAGTTTGTTGTTTAATGAATCACCAATATAGCTTTCTGCTACTTTGTCTGATTTCCATTATAATTCTTAGCATCCGGCAGACCAAGAAACGTAGCTATTTTTTTTGGCATATTACCAAATTTATATATTTATATTTATCCCGATTGCACTTCCCTTTTTGGTAATTTTGAAAAAAAACGGTCGGTTTTTCCTTTTTGGGACCGCTGATTGATATATTTTTGCACTATTCTGAGAAAATCTCCTTCAAGAACAAAGCTTCTCGGTATCTTATTTTTTGTGTTCGGAATCTTGATTAGTAGCATTTCTCCATGGGCTTCAATATCTTTTAAAGTAATATTGGCGTACTTTTCTCTGTGGAAAGCTCCAACAACGCCAAAAATCAGAGCAACCTACAAAAAAAGGGATTTGATTAGTATTTTTTTAAATAACGTATTGACTGGTATTTTGCGATTTCGTAAACTGAATACTAAAGAAAAATATAAGTACTTATTAATTAATTACCTTTGTCTATTGTTATTTATTTTCGTTATTTATCTATTGGCTAAATAACGATATCGGGATTGGGAGCTTCGTTCAAAAACCTTTCCACTTCATTCGATGTTAATATTAATATTTTCGACTTTTTACTTGTAAAACCGTCTGATTGTCGTTTTAAGAAAGCATTTAATCTTGGGTATTCACGTTGTTCCTTATTTTCAGCATACTTTTTATCATCGAAAACCTCGATCATAACGTAGAAGGTTTTAATTTTGCTGAGAGTTCGGAGAAGTATGCAACATAACATTTTCTGAAAAACTATTTGCTTTTTTCTCTTCTCTCAACGCAATAAATTAGTCGTATGTAGATATGTAGCGACTTTTTGACTTTTCCGGTAAAATGTTCTCTGAAGCATTTTGTGCAATTATACTGAGTTCCGGTGGTGTTAATTCAAATAAAACTAGGGTCGAAATTACTTATTTTGTGCAACAAACAACTAAACTCGCAAAGAAAATTTCTGAAAAATGGCGCCAACCGTAGAATATAAGCAGAGATTTTTTTTTCTTCACCCATTCTGCTGGCCTACCATGAGCTTCATATGGTTATGGTTATAGCTGTCAAAATTGTGTCAACAGTGTCAACACATTCAAACCCAAGAAGAAAATGAATGTGTGGGTCAGCCAATCTGTACACAATTTGACAGCCATAGCCATAGCCATATGGAGCTCGCGGTAGCCCTGCTGGTAGGCAAAGGGAACTATGCCCATGCAGCCAAGCCTTCAATAATTTTTTTTTATTGATATGAAATGAAAATGAAATTTAATGAGATGAAATGAAATGAAACCTAACCTAACTCATTCAATCAAATCATTAAATCTGATATTGAAACAAATTAGTAGCTTATTTTTAGAAATATACCTACGTATTTGCATGAATCATAAAAACTTCTATGAGTTTTTTTAGTAAAAACTTTTTTAATAGACACTAGGTTATTCTTTTTAATAGACATTATTTTGACAGTTGGGAAAGAGAACGCACGAGTATGTAATAGCCCACATTCCGAACGCTATACATCCCTGCAATACGCCACTTTTTGAGCAACTGTATTAAAAAAAACTTAACAAGATTTCGACACGTGTTTTGCCTCTCTACGAAGCATCTTCAGGAAAATTTACTCGCTGAAAGACGTGCTGTCTCGTCGTATTTTCTGCTCAGTGCTCGACGAGACATTAATATTATTACACTAAATATTTTTTCTAGTTTTATGTTTTACAATGGAATTCCGCAAAGTCACGCCTGAATCAGTTAATTAATAATATTTACAAATTAAACACCCACTTCAATTATATTACTTAAGGCCTGCGCACACCTAGTTCGCTGGCGGTAGCGATCAGTGAAACGCTGTCAAATATCGTTGTCAGATTTGAGATTTGACAGCGATATTTGACAGCGTTTCACTGTTCGCTACCGCCAGCGAACTAGGTGTGCGCAGGCCATTACTAAAATTATGAATGTCATTACAGCATCAAATAATATTAAAAACAATAAAGTAAAATTAATGAATAACCATTCAAAAGTTCGCCTAGTTGCATTTCTGTTTTATCAGAGGCTCGCAGAGCACCTATTGAAATATGAAGAAACTAAACCCAACGTATTGAAATCTCCAACTTACATTTGTGCGTGTACAAGTTTTATTAAATGGTGTACAAAACGAAATACAGCTGTAGTGAAAACCAACTAATTAACTGAAATTGGATTCACCCGAATCCGGACAAAATAGTCTGTAATCCGGTTACATTCCTTTTGTGTAAATTCTTGATAAAATTCGTATGGAATTCATCAAACAAAGGCCTGTTTTTGATTAATGCAACAATTTTCTGGCAACATAATTTGTAGTCCATTTTAAAATAAAAGGTAAAATTCAAATAATAAAGGTACGGCCACATATAAATTATAAATATTTTATAAATATTGTGGACAATTTTGTTCCACACTACGTTGAAAAGAAAAAGTGACACGACAAGAAGATCAACTGATGGGATCATAGATGGGAGGGGGCTGAGTTATTTGTCGAGTGAGATTAGGATCCAATGGGGCAGTTGGTAGGCGCATCCTCGTATAAATCCCACTCGGCTCATAATTTTACCGTATAAAGCCCGTCCTTATAAACTCTTGGCTTAAGACATAGCTGTATCATACATAGCTTATTCTTCTTGCACTCAAAAGAACACGATAGAGTAACAGTGTAAAGCTGTATAAATGTTCAAGGGCGTCCTCACGCTTCTCAACAAGCCTCAATCACACTAAACAAACAATGTGCTGAATAGATATAACAGAATAACCACACAAAGCTAATTTGGTAAGTTTGGTGAACGACCAGTGGTCAGGTAACGCTAATATTTGCTACAGAAGCGACGAGTCAGCACTCCTACTACAATTTACAAAAGATAACTCGATTTGAAAATTCATTTCAAATAAAAACCAGTCGATACAACGATCGATTTAATGAGCATTTGTGTCAATGCTAAAATATGAAAGCACCATTGGTAGAAAAATAAGCACATAAGTGTTATCAGCTATCTGATTCCCACAGCACCAGGTTCTCTTATAGTTGGGCTGTGCGGAAAGTTCGCCAATATTAGTTTATTTTATATAATATCTCACTTATATTTTATGAGATATACCCCCGAATACTGAAACGCAACTCAGATTTAAGCACGTCTCAAGCGACGAATATTTGACAGTTTTCAATGAAAATCTGTCAAATATTCGTCGCTTGAGACGTGCTTAAATCTGAGCTGCGTTTCAGTATTCGGGGGTAAGTTTCGTAGTACGATCGTGAGACAGTTTTTACAAGTTCAAAAAATTGATAATTATGAATGGTGGGCCTACCTTGCTAGCTTGGGCTTCGAACCAACTGATGCCACT
Source organism: Thera britannica (assembly GCA_939531255.2). NCBI lineage: Eukaryota > Metazoa > Arthropoda > Insecta > Lepidoptera > Geometridae > Thera > Thera britannica. Next base: position 13,362,676 of record OW618040.2, on the reverse strand, counting down.
ATCATCATCAGCCTAAAGAAGTGCACTGCGGAACTCCTCTATGCATTTCCTAATTTTGAGTGATAAACTATTATGAAGCACTGTAAAAAAAATTTGCTAGCTTCTTTGTGTACCATCGGTACACAATACCCGTTCTTTGAGCCTGCCTTTAATAAATAAATAATAAATAAATAAATATTGTGGACAATTCACACAGCACTACCCAGCCCCAAACTAAGCAGAGCTTGTAATATGGGAACCAGATAGCTGACATAATAGGTACTTAAATACATTATTTTTTTTGTAAATACATACTTAGAATACAATATAACACCCAGACAGAGAACAAACATCTGCGTTCACCACACAAATATTTTGTTCTCAGTGGGGATCGAACCCACGACCTACGGCGCAGAAGGCAGAACTACTACCAACTGAGCTAGAGGCCAGTCAAAAGCTTTATAGCAGACAAAAGCCTGGATCCCGAAGAACAAATCTATAGAATGTGATATTCATAATGACGACCTAACGTGACAAAATGTACCGCTCAATGTTAACTTTAACTAAACTATCATTATTATTTATTGAGCCATATTGCTATAAAAACAAGTAAATGAAAGGAATGCAATATTTTACTTGTCCCGCTAGTCACGTCGTTAGTATAATTTCGTGAGCTATCCTTACTGACCAAAATGATATAGTTCGCAGCTGTTCGCCACGGTGAAGCCGATCTTTAACTGTATTCTGCCTATCAGTTAACATTCTCATGGCTTTATTAAGAAGCTTTGTTCCTCTATAAAATCCATTTAGAGGGTTTAAAAATAAAAGGGCTATTTGCTGCAAATATCACATATAATTACACTAAAAGCTTTTCGTCGGCCTGTCGATAAAACGACGGCCTCAATTATGCATTCTGCTTCGTGATTGCATTCTACTACCCGCTCGCATATGTTCGTGGTATTGTTTTGATTCATTGAACTTTCTAATCAATTTAATCTAGATAGGTTTAAATCAACAAACATGCATGATTGTGTCGATATCTTTTTCTACACGTCAAAATTATAACCCTCCTTTTTGGGTTATAATTTTGATGCTGCTGGTGCATGTATTGTATACTCATTATATTATTATTCTCTCATAACTTCTGCTTATTTGACAAATGAGGTAGGTATCGATTATGGAAGCGTCTTGATTGTCCAAAATAATGTTGATCAAAAGTCTACCCAAGTAAGAAACCAGCTGGCCTACCATGAGTTTCATATGGTTATGGTTATGGCTGTCAAAATTGTGTCAACACATTCAAACCCAAGAAGAAAATGAATGTGTGGGTCAGCCCATCTATACACAATTTGACAGCCATAGCCATAACCATATGGAGCTCGTGGTAGCCCTGCAGTAATGCTAACTTCTTAGCAACAAAACGTAGGATGTAAAAAATTTTTTGCTTTGTGTTGCTGTACTTTTGCTCGCGATAACTTTATGTTTTTCAAAATTTGTGAGCGAGAAGTTGTTTTATGGTTTCAGCGTCTCTCCAAATTAATTAATCATTAAATCAACAGGCGACAGTGGTGCATTATCAAGCAAAATTGCAATCAATCCTACACGGTTCGGTTCGGTCCTAATAAGCAATTATCTAGTAGGTAACCTTAAAACATGTTTCTAATAAACTAACTCCTAACCCAACTCCATCCGATTAGGATTTGATGAGCATCCGGTGCTGACGTCATAACTTCCTAAGGCCAAGTTCACACAGTCGGGTCACGTCACGTTATCAATAGTACATTGTTACCTGAGTGTTGAAAGTCACGTTTTTTGAGTCCCGAGACGGGTTTGGCGCCAGAGCGTTAGCGAGGGCGCCAATGGAGCTTGAGGGACTCAAAAGACTTTCACCCGAGGTAAACACTGTGCTTTTCATTACGAATACAAGGAAAGTAAAAATAAAAACATGAAAGAAAAATTAGTGAAAATGAAGATTGAATTGCCGCCTTCCCGGTTTTTTTTTTCTTTTTCTCTGGCGGGCCTTCGGCTTCGGCTCGCCAGCATTATTCAGCCATTATTTTCATTTTCATAATTTAAATCTATGTTATTTTAAATAAATAGTTGAAGCTATACACTAATCAAGTAATTTAGAAGATATATTATTTATTTAATACTATCTTTATGTTATTTAAATTTAAATATTACATTGCGCTCTAATTAGACTTTTTAAACTTCTTACCGTTGTAATGGGTTTCCAACCTACTTGCTGAATAAAAAGTTGGAATTTGGTTGAACAACCTCCTTGCAGTTAGAAAGACTTTAGAAAGTTGGAACATGGTTGAATAAAATAGAACTTGTTTTTTTATAATTTGACAGCTGTCAGTAGAAAGCGATTCTCCCTAGGGCTGAAAGTTTTACTTTCAATTAGGCCCCTTAGGCAACTTCAGACCTACTTTCAGAGTATGAGTAATGAAAAGTAATTTACACCGCGCGTTCGCATGGTAACTTCATCTAACTTGGCGAAAGTTGCTTGATTGGGCGCGTGACAAGACTGTGACAAGCACTCCTGCTAATTATTTCACATGTTGTTGTGACCCGGCGTTAGAGAAACATTGGTAGGACATCATGTCAAAGTCGATATTCATTTTCATTAAAATCTAAGGATTACGTGGAAAAGTTTGTTGTAGGTAAATGTAGGCGGCTTTTCAAAGTAAAACGAAAGTAAAACGACGTGATGCCTTAGTCCATTTTGGCGCATTTCTTTACTCCTATTAAAGTCTTGTACACATCTAAGCGCTCTGCAGTGCCGATGAGTAAACGCTGAAATACAATAACAATAAAAAAATAAAAAAACTTTATTTGACCATAGAATAAGATCTCAAAAACATTCCATGTTCACAAATAAGTTAACAACAGGTACCTACCTATCGGCACTTATAAAAAATATTAAAACATTAATATGACAGCGTTTCACTGATCGTCATCGCAGAACACTTAGATGTGCTCAAGGCTTAAGTCCATCAAGGAAGTAGAGAAAACCCTTAAAATTTGGTCATGACTATTCTGTGTTAATAGTCTTAGTATATCTTTATGGTATAGTCAGGCCCATCTTGCGTCATGCTCGAGCAAAAATGAAAACTCAAGCAAAAATGAATTTTCAGATTCTTATTTTTTTGTGTTGTAGTGAGTGCTTATACCAAATCATTGCTTAAAACCGGGACCACACTGACAAAGTCATGGGTCATGGAATAGACTAGGACATGATCGTTAGTGGTATTTGGCAAGCCGTAATAGCTTATTATATAAGCTAGCAGTAATAGTAAGAGAAGTCACGCTGCTCTTTGTGTAGGGCTAATCCGGTGAAGTACTGAATCTGGACACCTGTATGCCTCAAGTTCATGGGTGCCGCCTGCGGTGCAGTGTTAACATAATACATATAATGCTGGTTCAAACAAAACTTGAGCGCCAGAAGGAAGGCCGCTATAAACAAACGTTGACAGACAATCTGAATGTCGCATTTTTTTATTAACGTAATGCATAATTATATGGAACAAACGGGTATTTATCGCAATTACCTTTATTAATTCCCGACTTTCCAACCGTGTTACAACAGCCGTGGTCGTGGGCAGACTGGAGTTCAATGGAGTTACTGTCGAGAAACTATAAATTAATAAATAAAGATAAAAATTGAAAAAAAAAAATCGGGAATTAATAAAGTTAATCGCGATAAATACCCGTTTGTCCCATATAATCTGAATTTCGTAAAATAGAATCTACAGCCGTTTCCTCACTACTCCGATGTCCTTTATTTAGGGATCTTTGTTGACGTTTGCGGTTAAAGATCTCGGCCCTTTGTTGACGGTTCTCAATACGATTAATGCTGATTGGTAGTCGTTGTGATTGCGATTCCGAGCGTGGGATAGCTAAACAGGTTATCTTCATGATTCAAAGGACTCTTTGATAATGTGACGTCTGAACCCCGGTCAGGCGCTAGTTGTTACTAATTGTAAATAAATAAATAAATAATCAAATCAAAATCAAATCAAATCAAACCGTTTATTTGCAACCTTGCTTACACATTATATTTAACTTATAACTAAACATTAACTAGTAGTTGCAAAATGGTCCCAACTCAGCATATGCAAGTTAAAAAACTTACGCTGGTCTTCCGTTGGGGCCGTTGAGGAGTAACACTAAGAAGATAACTACAGTGGACGTGTTATATAATATAAACAATAAAGATAAAATAAAAAATGTTTGATGACAAACAAAGAAGAAAAACTTACAATACTACAGATATGTTAAAATAAAAAACTATAAATATATCTACTAGAACACTATACAATTATACATTCTGATAGAAAGAAAGGCTCTCAAAAAAGAAAAGAAATCCAACTAAGTACATGACAAACAACCTAGAACACTATACATGCTGATAACAAAAAAGGCTCTCAAAAAACAAAAGAAAACTATTTAGGTACATGAAAAACAACCTAGAACGATATAAATGGTGATAACAAAAATAAAAACAAAAAGGAAAAAGCTCTCAATAAATAAAAGGAAATTAATTAGGTACATGACAAACAATCTTAAAATAGCTAGTTGCAATTATAAAATAATATCAAAAGTATCATTATGATATACATAATTATGATATCTTTCTTATTCATGTATATACAAAAAATTCCAACAATATATTTATCGTATTGCACAATTATATGTATTACATCTTATCATGATACATACTTAGTACCTACTTATACAATTATATACCACTAGTATCCAGTTTAAGAAGTTCTTGCTCCCTTTGCCAGTTCAACAAATATTTTTTTAACTTTAACCTAAAACTATGGATACTTTGCAGGTTCCTAATTGGGGGTGGGATGTTGTTCCAACACTTCGATGCAGCATAGCGAAAGCTACCTCTAAAGGCGGACAATCCAAACAACATTATATAGCCCCAAACTAAGCAGAGCTTGTACTATGGGAATCAGATAGCTGATATAATACTTAAATGCTTTTTTTTGTAAATACATATGTACATATTGTACATAGAATACAATATAACACCCAGACAGAGAACAAACATCTATGTTCACCACACAAATATTTTGTTCTCGGTGGGGAATGAACCCCGACTTACGACTCAGAAGGCAGAGCTACTAAAGAATGAGCTGAGAGGCCAGTAAAATGGTGTACAAATATTATATCTAAAATTGGCGGGCATTTCACTCAATTCCATATTATATAGCTCTAAAGGAGGAATAAAGAATGAAAAGAAATAAAAACATTTTAAGTTTAGAAAAAAACGATACTTACTACTTACTTTTTTATTTTAGAAGTTAGGGGGGGGGGCAAAATTTTATCAATTTGGAAGTGTCTCTCGCAAAAACTATACAGTTTAGAAAAAAACGATATAAGAAACCTCAACATAATTTTTGAAGATCTATTCCTAAATACCCCACACGTGTGGGTTTGATGAAAATAAGTTTTTTGAATTTCGTTCTGTATGTGAATTTAGTTCTAAGTATGGGGACCCCCAAAACTTATTGTTTTTTTTTCTATGTTTGTGAAAAAATCTTAATGCGGTTCACAGACGAATCTACTTACCAAGTATAACGAAAATAACAGGAGTTGAAACCAAAATTCAAAAACAGAGGTGAACTGGACAGGGTACTTACCCGAAAAGTCTCCACGAAAAGTCCAAATAATAGACTAGCTACTTAGCCGGCAAAGCTCCTCGTGTACCGGCATAGAAGGAAACCTATAACAAAGCAGCAAAAATATATCCGTTATGCACTAGAACTGCACCACGTAGACATCAATGGAAAGAACTGGAGGAGGCCTATGTATCAAGAAGAAGGAAATCCCTGAGTTAAAAATAATCTAATGTGTAAAAAAAATTGCTAAGAAAAAGTCCGAGACGACTACTGTAAATACATTTTATAAAAGTTGCAGTATCGTTTTTAAACTTTGATTATATTATTATCCTTTCTCCTTTCTTCGTTGTGATTAAAAACTTACCACTACTGTAGGTTTGAGTTTAAAAGAATAATTTGTAAAGTTTGTGAAGTGGTCTCGGGGTGGAATGTAAATTAGACCTGAAGCCTCCCGAAGCCGACCGCCCCGTGCAAAAACAACATCGTTATGCATTATGGAATCGGCTGAAAAGGACTGGTGTTCCACTGCACCTTAATCACGTTTTATTTTTTTCAATAGGTACCGTTTTCAAACTGTTGGGGAAAAGGTTCTTAAATGCGACCACGAACCGGAAGACGAAACGTAGGCACCGACGACACTGTTAAGATCGCGGGAAGTCGATGGATTGAAAGGGCTCAGAATCATTCTTCCTGGAAATGTCCAGCAGTGAACTTCTTCAGGCTGATAATGATAATGATTTTTTCAAATTGGTGACATTTTGTAGTGTGATATAATATTACTTTATAAATATTATACACACTGTAAATAATCCTTACTAATATTATAAATACGAAAGTATAAACCTGTATATTAGTCGCGCTTTCACGCCAAAACTACTGAACAGATTTAAATTAAATTTTCATTACTCATACTCTGAAAGTAGGTCTGAAGTTGCCTGAGGGGCCTAATTGAAAGTAAAACTTTCAGCCCTAGGGAGAATCGCTTTCTACTGACAGCTGTCAAATTATAAAAAAAAACAAAGTTCTATTTTATTCAACCATGTTCCAACTTTCTAAAGTCTTTCTGACTGCAAAGAGGTCGTTGAACCAAATTCCAACTTTTTATTCAGCAAGTAGGTTGGAAACCCATTACAACGGTAAGAAGTTTAAAAAGTCTAATTAGAGCGCAATGTAACATTTAAATTTAAATAACATAAAGATAGTATTAAATAAATAATATATCTTCTAAATTACTTAATTAATATATAGCTTCAACTATTTATTTAAAATAACATAGATTTGAGCAAACAATTTACCATTTTTTAAAATATGAGAATGAAAACAATGGCTGAATAATGCTGGCGAGCCGTAGCCGAAGGCCCGCCAGAGAAAAAGAAAAAAAAAACCGGGAAGGCGGCAATTCAATCTTCATTTTCACTAATTTTTCTTTCATGTTTTTATTTTTACTTTCCTTGTATTCGTAATGAAAAGCACAGTGTTTACCTCGGGTGAAAGTCTTTTAAGTCCCTCAAGCTCCATTGGCGCCCTCGCTTACGCTCTGGCGCCAAACCCGTCTCGGGACTCAAAAAACGTGACTTTCAACACTCAGGTAACAATGTACTATTGGTACACAGATAGTCTAGACTCTAGAGCCTAAAAATGCAAAGGCTTCTTTTTTTGTGAAAAAAAGAAGGGTTGTAAGGGATGGGAGGATTTAAAATTGCATGGAAGTATCGTCATTTTAAACGGGCTAAAAGCTAAAAGCTTGCCTTGGGCGCGCTTCTACTTCAAATATTTCCATAAGCTAAAGGGTACTGTTTAAAAATAAATAAATAAATATTATAGACAATTCACACAACACTATCTAGTCCCAAACTAAGCAGAGCTTGTACTATGGGAATCAGTTTGCTGATATATTACTCATATACATTTTTTTTGTAAATACATACTTAGAATACAATTTAACACCCAGACAGAGAACAAACATTTGTGTTCACCACACAAATATTTGTTCTCGGTGGGATCGAATCCATGATCTACGGCGCAGAAGGCAGAGCTACTACCAACTAAGCCGAGAGGCCATTAAAGTAACAGTAATTAGTAAATAATTATGTGTAATAGGAATATAGGAACAATAGACGCGTCTTTTTTGAAGTATGAAGACTCTAAACCTCCATAGACGGATTAACAAAAAGTCTGAAACTTCTACTCCCCTATTCCAAATTGGGTTTTTCACTTGAACTTCCTGTTGAGGTTACAATTTCCACAATTTTTGTTGTTTCACGCAAATTTTTGGTTGAAAAATCCGACAAACAACTGCCAAATATTTAATTGGTCGATTAGCAATCCGTGAAACAGCAGTTAAGAACATCATTTGTTGAAACTTATATCGTCATTCACTGAAATAGTGAATTTTTAATTAAAAACCAGCTCGATAGAGCACGTTTTAAATTGTAAACTGATCTGTAGAGCTAAAGGTAAAATCATTGTCATTTATTTGCTGCAAGATAGCGAGGGGCGTTTGTGTCGTTTGTGTATTGTTTGACGAATTTGAAAGGGAAATAGAGTGGTAGTGGTTTCGCTTTAAATCGGCGAGTTCCTGAAACACTTTAAAGTATAGGGTGTACCGATCACGAAGTTTATGGGAAGTTTATGGTTTAAGGGTAATTTGTTGCCAAAGTTATTAACCGTTAGTTTAGAGAAGGAAATTCGTGTGTCAAATCCCACTCCGTTCCAAGCTTTTGGGACACTAGTACAATCTTTGAGTTCAAGAATAGTTTTGCTTGGCTTGCACTGTGCACATGCACGTTCCTGTTTGCCGCTACCTACATAAGGAACCTGATGTTCTAGCATTAAGATAAGACAAATTGTTCGTTTCTTATTACAAATGGATTTTTAATGCTTGAGATACGTTCAGACGTATATCTGCTCAGTAATGAAATCCGTGGAACTTTTAATTAATTAATCTGTGTGTTTTTAAGTGTTTCTGTTTTATGTTCCGAGAATGTGAATTCAGTATTCAGTATGTTTAATGTATGTAAGTTTAACGTTGTCAGGGCGCCTACCATGAGCTCTGTCTGGCTCTGTCTCTGGCTCTGGTTTTGAGTCTTTGTGAGTGCTCACCAGTGCATTATACTGTGTGTGTGACGTTTTGACTTAGGATTTATTTAGTCAACACTCACACAGACTCAAAACCAGAACCAGAGACAGAGCCAGACAGAGTTCATGGTAGGCCTACAGATATTAAGACTGTTTAGCTGGATTAGCACAACTAGGAATGTTCTTAAATTTTAATGACAGAGTCGTCTAAAAAATAATTGATTTACTCAATTTGCCTTTGATTTTATAGTTCGTGTATGTACTGCAGTTATTTTAAGTGGGTAATAGTTTGAAGCAAGAAACAAATCAACGCATTATTGCGCCTCCTCATTAGCGTGTGCAGTGGGGATCTAATTAAAATTTAAAACTCATTTATTCAGTTGCACAAGGATCACGTGGATCTGCAGTTTGCTGCTTCTTCTTCTTATCGTGTCACTGATTATTTTGAACCAAGCGTGGTGAAAGGATTTAAAGTGGGCCTCAACGAGGATCCTTCCGTGCACTTGAGACATGATGCTGCTAATGTGAGAATGGTCTGAGGAACAAGCACTAATAATAACATTGTTATCAGGACGCAGGTAGATGTCGTGGGTTTGATCTTAAGCGTCTTTTGCAAAAACACTTACCTTGGGTGAGGCGGGGTAACTGACGGAGTAAGTAATATATTATTATCATTGGAATGAGAAAGGACTAGTTTCAACTTTTCGTGAGCTGTGCACATGTGTGAATGAGCCGTTAGGCTTACCTTGCCTGAATTTTTAGATTAAAGTTAGGTTCAACGCAAGCATAACTAGCTAATGGAACAAGCTAACGGCCCACCTGATGTTAAATGTTAACCATCGTCTAAACAAAGCACTGCCTCGCACGTTAAGAACGTGCCCTACAATGCACTTTCCTTTGTAATTTCACTGGAACCAGCACCCTTCAAACCAGTTTCGTCATAAAATTGACCATTTTGGTTTTAAGATATTGGCTCGTTATAATACCTGTTTCACTATGACCTCTACTTTATAGCACCATTTACCATTAGTAGTTAAACCGATAGCAATAAAGGTCCACTTAGTGCACGTAAACAAAACAAATAAAGGTGGTTCCAAACAACCGCAAAAAGTTAAGTCGACGAGCGCATAAAAAGGTTTAGTGTACATTTGCAATTTTACGGTAGAGCCCCTTAGATCGTTTCTTTAAGTTATCCGACTGGTTTCAAAGATCGATGGCTCTGCCTTCTGCGCTGTAAACTCTTGAATATTTTTTCCAATTCTTCAGGATCGATTACCGAGAACAATCACCATCATAATATCAATTTTAGCTCTAGGTAATAAACGAAAATTAAAAAGTTTTTAGGTATTGTAACCGGGTAACCCTTGTGCATTTAGGTAAGCGTAGTGTAGGACGCCCTCCGGCAAGGTGGGGCGACGATCTGCGAAATGTAGCTGGCAAGCACTGGAGGAGAAGAGCCGAAGACCGGGCTCAGTGGCGCGTCTTGGGAGAGACCTACGTCCAGCAGTGGACTAATATAGGTTGATGATGATGATGATGATGAACCCTTGTGGTGCTACCCGGTTTTCTTTTGCAAATAAATAGTTAATTAATTAAATAAAATATTGACAATAGTTTCTTCAACATACATGAGTTTGCTGGAAATAAAGACCACTAAGAAAGCCAACCATATTTATTTCAGTGTACAATTATACTCTCATCGCCCGTAAATGGTAAAATAAATTTAATGGAAATCGTACCACTGTAAGTAACTGGTATGTACTCGTATGTGGTAGTGGCTATGTAAAATAACTTCCAAAATTTATTCACTTATTAAATTTTATCGCTGATACCAATATCGTACCGGTGAAGTAAAAACATTCAGTAGTAAATTTGGGAATTTGGATGTGTGCCCACGGCTTCCGTTCTACATAATTCTTAGCTTTTGTTACACGGCTTTGGCATTTGTGGTTTATATTTATTTATTTGTGTATTTTAAATAGCTTTTTAAATAGCTTGGCAAATAATATGTTAGATAGCAATGCGCTTTGCAAATAAATAGTTATGCCGCCGCCGGCAACCGAGATAAGTTAAATTGAAAAGGCGATTATCACTTCCCTTCAAAGGCACACAGAAGATTATTAAACTGGGAAAACAACTCCATAGAGCTTACCTACATTAAGATTTCGGTTGCCTGTAAAACTAACTAACTTGAATGAATGTTTTTAGGGTTCCGTAGCCAAATGGCAAAAACGGAACCCTTATAGATTCGTCATGTCTGTCTGTCTGTCTGTCTGTCTGTCTGTCTGTCTGTCCGTCCGTCCGTATGTCACAGCCATTTTTCTCTGAAACCGTAAGAGCTAGACTGATGAAACTTGGCGAGTAGATGTATTCTGTGAACCGCATTAAGATTTTTACATAAAAATAAAAAAAAAACAATAAATTTCGGGGGTCCCCATACTTGAAACTGAAACTCAAAAATTTTTTTTTCATCAAACCCATACGTGTGGGGTATCTATGGATAGGTCTTCAAAAATGATGTTGAGGTTTCTAATATTGTTTTTTTCTAAACTGAATAGTTTGCGCGAGAGACACTTCCAAAGTGGAAAAAAGTTGGTCCCCCCCCCTCTAACTTCTAAAGTAAGAGAATGATAATACTAAAAAAAATATATGTTGTACATTACTATGTAAACTTCCAACGATTTTTGGTTTGAACGAGATCTAGTCAGTAGTTTTTTTTTTATACGTCATAAACCGTAAACCGCAATTTACCTTTCGACGAACTACAAGAACCTTATTATGTTACATCAAGTAACATAATATACAGGTTCTTGTAGTTCGTCGTGCTACGGAACCCTTCATGGGCGAGTCCGACTCGCACTTGGCTGCTTTTTTTATAGGCAAATGTAACCACTAAGGCCTACCACAAGCTCGGTCGAAACGTGACACACACAGTTTATTACCTGATGCATACTGTGTGTGAGACTTCGCGTGAAGCTATAAGGAGTAGTTTTCCCAGTTTAATAATCTTCTGTGTGCCTTTGAAGGGAAGTGATAATCGCCTTTTCAATTTAACTTATCTCGCGTTGCCGACGGTACCTCGTTTCTCGTCTCCACGGCCACGACTAAACCGACTTAGTGTAATAGTTATTTTCTTGTCCAATATTTCTCAGTGATAAAATTAGGTGACACTTGGATAAAAAAATTAAAAAAAGATATATGTAGTAACAAGTATAGCAAAATAAAACATAATATAAACAACAATAAGTGCTACTATTATAATAGAAGTAGGTATAGTGCTATATGTTGTACTGCAGCTGCTTGGCTCCAGCTTAGTATTATGCAGCTGGCCCTGCATAATACTAAGGCTACAGGACTAATTGACCCTGTGAGGATATTTAAAAATAGACAAAATAGACATAGACACATACATTTATTTATTTACTACATAAGCACAAATAAACCAGTAAAAAACAAGGACACTCAAAAGAAGAAAGATACAAACAATACACCGATACTGGAGAAGTGCGTCGCGTTTCTGTGTGCTACAGCAGCAAAAGGGCCTTGATTCATAATGCCTAGCTGCTGATGTGAGGTGTGAAATAGAACAAATAATAGTAAAAACAGGAAGAGATTAAAATATTGTGTGAAAGCTTAACTATCTCGTCCGCTTTTTGAAAGCAATCACTAAAGGGCGTTCCTTCACCGATTTTCCAAATCAGTGCAATTTGAGATCTTGAGAGTGAATACGTGTTTCCACGGCAAGGGTGCTCGACTCGAGTGCCCCTGAACTACGCAGAGGTTAGGAATGGAGGTACGATGATACACTTTGCACTAGCATTAAGTACTGCTTAATACAAGGTGGGTTTGGGTTGAATTAGGTGATTACATAGTGAGATTTTGGGCCAATTTTAGATTCTTAACTTCTTTTTTAACCGACATCAAAAAAAGCGGTTTTTTTTGGGTCGGTTAAACCCCTTATAATTTTGCTCTTTCCGTCTGTCTGTCCTTGCTCAGAGCCGTTTCACTTGTAAACCAGCACTCAGTCGAGAAACAAAAACTTTTGTTGTTATGCGTTAAAATTTTGCTACTAGAAATACATCGAAAAATTATCACGTTCTTACTTCGAGGAAATTGGAGTAAAATTGTACGGTGCTCGGTGGTTATGCTCATGCGTACGTGATCGACTCTTTTGCAAGCATTGGAACTGATATATTTTTCGTCGAAAGAATCAATTCCCGAGGTATTCAGACGCCCCAAGCGCAGCGCGGGCGGCTTTAGTCCGAGTATTAATGAAAAGTAGAATGACACCTAGGTCGCTGGCGATGGAGATCAATGAAACGCTGTCAAATTTGACAGCGTTTCACTGATAGCCATCGCCATCTCCTAGACGTGCGCAAGGCTTTATGATAGGTTAAAATATTACTAATGACCATGGTATTGCATTTGCTTTGTGTGTGAGTATTACATGAAAGAACTCCTTTACCTATACATGGTCACGGCAGTCGCGGCTGGCGATCCATAATCAAGAGACGTGTCGTTTTATTAGGGTTCCATAGCCAAATGGCAAAAACGGAACCCTTATACAAGGTGCAGTTTTGAACCTGCAAAACATTTCAGGAGGTTGTTATGAGACTCGTAAATAATCATTTAACAATACGATACCAAGTCAATAATCAATAATACTTTTTCTTTTCGATTTTTCAATTTTATTGATTTTCAGAATAACCCTCTTCAAAAAAACAGAATCACCCATTGCGATGTATCGCGTGTCATGTCACTGTGTGCGTGAATGCGATGACCAGTGACGTCAGCCTGTACGAGTCTCCGTCCACATTGCTATGAAACGAACGCGGCACATACGTTAAACTAAAATGAAGGTCGTTGCTATGGTTACGGGGAACCCCGCGATTCTCGTCATACCGCATTTCGATTTAGACTCGAAAATCTGTTACTGCGCATCGAAGGTTCAACCAACGTGCCGCGACCTGTACAAGTTGTTGTAGCTACAGCAACTTATAGCAAATAATTTTACCTTAGATGTAGTTCGAATTTTTAACTGTATGCAGCTCACTGCATGGAGTGCCAGTGAATCACGCAGGGCGACTGCGTATCAGACCTCAACAAACCAGTTACTTGATAACACGATACCCATTTGTTATTTGCTAATTGTCTGACTTTCTGGCTTTTGACTACCCGGAAGCAACGACCGTACGGCAGGGCTGTAAGGTCGTTGACCCGTACCGACCCGTGTGGTACCTAACGACTGTCCGAGAGCTACAAATCAGTTCGAACCAAAGGCTTTAATTAAGTGCTTACCGAAACACGGGATTTCAATGATGACGTTGCCGATTGGGGAATAACTCCGCGAACATTTCGATGGCTCGAGATACATTGTCTCCACTGATGGCATACCTACAAGCGGACCATCTCCACCAACTCTACATTGGAGTATTGGTCCGTCATCTTTACAATTAGGTAGTAGGTACCTATCCCGACCGTTAATCGAAGGCGCACTTGAGGGGCGGAATTTGCAAGCGTATGCACATACCGGCGTCATCAAATACACTAATAAATTGACCCGATTCATGCGTTTGCGATGGCCGCGGGGGCGTGGCGGGGTGGCGGGGGGGAGGGAGCGGCCGGTGGTTGGTGCTTTGGTTTGGATTTATGAAAGAAATGTCGGTTGCGTTTGTTTGTGTGTGTGAAAGCGCAGTTTAAGGACACGTACAGATTGGTCGCGTTTTAAAAAGGGGAGTTCACACTTACCGATTTACGTTAATAAGAATAAAATGAAAAAAAATACCTGCCCATTTTATTGTTGATTCGGGTCGAGAATCACTAACATAATTACCTCCTAAAATGTTTTGCAGATCCAAAACTGCACCTTGTAGATTCGTCATGTACGTCATGTCTGTCTGTCCGTCCGTATGTCACAGCAATTTTTCTCCGAAACTGTCAAAGCTGGACTGATGAAACTTGGCGAGTAGATAGATGTATTCGGTGAACCGCATTAAGATTTTTATACAAAAATAGAAAAAAAAAACAATAAATTTTGGGGCCATACTTGAAACTGAAACTCAAATTTTTTTTTCAATCATCGTGTGGAGGTCTTTAAAAATGATGTTGAAGTTTCAAACATAGTTTTTTTATATACTGAATAGTTTGCACGAGAAACACTTCCAAAGTGGTAAAATGTTGGTCCCCCCCTGTAACTTCTAAACTAAAAGAATAATAAAACTAAAAAAAATACATGATGTACATTGCTATGCAAACTTCCACCGAAATTTGGTTTGAACGAGATCTAGAAAGTAGTTTTTTTTATACGTCTTAAATCGTAAACAGTAATTTTACCTTTCGACGAACTACAAGAACTTTTATATTATGTTACTTGTTGCTACGGAACCCTTCATGGGTGAGTCCAACTCGCACTTGGCCGCTTTTTTTAATCAAAATCATTATTTTAAGCAACTGATCTTTTTTTAATCTTTCAGTTTAGCGTTCCGTATCTAGGTCAGAACAATAGAACAAAATATTGATTTGGCCGTAATGGTACCGCAGCGATTATCTACTAGTTAGTATTGGGAACAACAAACAGAGTACGGGGCCCGACGTGACCCGTGGACACATGTCCCACGGGATCTTCACGTCCGCTTACACATGCGATAAAATGCTGCTTTGATCATCGAGAGAAGTGTAGGCTTACATACATACATACACGCACCCTCACACACACAATGGTCAACTGGAAGAAAGTGCTAATTAGCATTAAGTTACTATGTACTATTTTTTGTACAAATTATTGTCTAATCTCTAACATATAAAAGTAAAATATGCATCTAATGTTGTTTTCTTTTACAAAGTTATTACCGTTGTTGTTTTTACAATGTTGTTTTCTTTTACAAAGTTATAATCGTAAATTATAAAATAAATAAATGTGTTTTTTGTATTTTATAATAATTTCTGTTAATTTTTAATTTTCTCTTACTTCATATAGGTAGTTTGCCGCAATACCAATATTAATTGTTATTAGCAAACCACGGTTATTTCAGTGTTCAATTATACTTTAGTCGCATAACCTGTCTAATAGTCTACTCAGATAAACTTTTGTCCATTTGTATGAATTGAGAGCTCAGCGCCATTTTATTCTAAGAAAAACTCTAGTAAATTCGCTTATAGCGCCACTAACAGCAAACAACTCTCGGGACCTACGTGACACGAACAAATAAAAACTAGTCTTTGAACTTTGATAGCAGGAAATTGTTTTAAGCAACGTAAAGTGGAGATTTCGTAGCAAGACTACTGCTGTCCCAGACGTACCAACTTTATCAAGGAGGGCAAAGTTATTTCTCTTTAGTTTCGCTTCCGGCCACGCGTTTGTTTTGGCTTACATGCTCGACTGAGCATGATTTAGATGTTATTTCGGCGTTTGCTGTAAAATATTGCGAGAAGAATTTGACTTACAAGGTTTTTTTTTGTGAGCCCCAATCCTGGTTTTGTTAGCTTCTTTCATCTTCTTAATTCTACCTACAGCAACTACTTTAATATTTCTGTTACTGCTATCGTTATTGTACATTTATTTGCAATATCCTTATGAAAGATTAACTCTGTCATTACCATCATCAGCCTGAAGAAGTGCACTGCTGGACAAGCTAAGACTTTACTCATAAGTAGATTAAAGGCAAACAAATAATCAAATGATGATGACTAATTAGACTTCGTTGAAAAAAAAATCTAAAATAACCTCTCTTCTTTTGTAAGTTACTTCCAAACATATTCCTCCTTCTATTGATCGAGTGAGCGAAGCGAACGAAAATCTTACAAATAAATTGGACACAATTTGGCATTGTATGCGCGTATGTATTTGTGTATGTTTGTCTGGCGACGTATTACTTATTAAATCTCACGCTACGCTCTAGATTCCACATTACAATCCTTTGCTACGCTCGAGACTCTATCAAAGAATCTTTTGAGCAGCGTCTCCATTCTGTCCTTCTATTCTATTCCACATTCCAGTTACTACTCTACGATTTGATATTATTTTGTGAAAAGCTGTTTTAAAATTAGTCATAGCTAAGCATTTGGCTGCCTTCACACCTGAAGAAAAATTATAGCGAATTTGAATTAAAAAAACAGATGGTGCCAACTCCACCTAAGTGGGATAATTCATCATCATCATCATCATCAGTTCAAAGAAGTAAACTGCTGGACATAAGCCCTTGCGCTATACATTTCCAAGAAGAAAGAAACAGCCAGCTCTTTCCATCCATCCAGCTTCCCGCGATCTCAACAATGTCGTCGGTCCATCGGAAGATAAAAACCATAAAAACTTTTGGCGGAGAGAGAGAAAACGGCAAAGTAAAAAGCATAGTGTAGAAAAACAAATCTAAAGCAAAAATAGTGTTATGAACCCGCGTGCATGCATTAATTGTAATAAGAGCCACTTTACGATAGAGTGTGTTGAAAAATAAAAACAAAACAATGAATGGTCTTGTTGCTGACACCGATTACTTTCAAGCAGCTCTTATGCACATCTAATCGTTTGCAGTGGCGATCAGTGAAACGTTTTCAAATATCGCTATCTCATATTTGACAGCGTTTCACTGATAGCCACTGCAGAACGCTTAGATGTGCACAAGGCTTAGAGAGTAAATACTTTTTATAATCAAAAACTTTTGTATAATTTTTAGGACCTAGTTAGGTTAAAATTGAAACTGGTGGCGCTGCTGGAAAGGATCACGCTCTTTAGTGTGTGTACCTATCACTCTAGTATTTATGGCAGTACGGGTACGCACACAAACAGTGCCGTGCTATTTACGTGGCTTGTTGACATTCGATTAAAGGGTCTATTGTCTATATGGTCGGGGCTTCACCCGCGTATATAATTCAACCCAATTGTGTTCCTGTGTATTATTCAGATCAGTAATGCAATAGCATTAACAAACCTGCAACGCGCCTCGTTTGGATGATCGCTGAATCCGCGTTCGATTTTCAAAGTTTACAATTTAATCATTGTAAACTCGCAGCGGATTCAGTGATCACTTCAAGTGAGTTGTGCTGCACGAATAGACCCACAGTTACGATTACACACTGCCGTGCCCTATAACTAATTAAGGAAACTGCTTGATGCCTCTTGTTAATATTGCTCTGAAGGCAAGTTGATAGGTATACCAGCGGACGCCCGCGGCTTCGCTCGCCCCGTTGCCGTTACTTTTGACGTGATAACGTCTTATAAATCGATGGAGCCGGCTGCACGCACGAAAAAACATGACTCATGCGTCGTTACGTCGTTTCGTCGTTCCATTTACCTGAGCCCGAGCCCGGGTCGGGTAATGGGTAAGGGTAAATGAGGGTAAGGGTAAGGGTTCGGTCGGGTTCCGGGTCCGAGTCGAGTCCGAGTCCGAGTCCGCGAGTCCGCGAGTCCGCGAGTCCGCGAGTCCACGAGTCCGCGAGTCACAAATATTAATTAAAATTCTTATTTGAAAAATGCTACCATTCCATCAGTATTTTCTTATGACGTTATCACGTTCAACTAACGTCAGTAAACCGACTTTACAGACAACCGATTTTTTTTGATAAAATGTACATTGTTACCTGAGTGTTGAAAGTCACGTTTTTTGAGTCCCGAGACGGGTTTGGCGCCAGAGCGTAGCGAGGGCGCCAATGGAGCTTGAGGGACTTAAAAGACTTTCACCCGAGGTAAACACTGTGCTTTTCATTACGAATACAAGGAAAGTAAAAATAGAAACATGAAAGAAAAATTAGTGAAAATGAAGATTGAATTGCCACCTTCCCGGTTTTTTTTTTCTTTTTCTCTGGCGGGCCTTCGGCTTCGGCTTGCCAGCATTATTCAGCCATTATTTTCATTTTCATAATTTAAAAAATGGTAAATTGTTTGCTCAAATCTATGTTATTTAAAATAAATAGTTGAAGCTATATATTATTCAAGTAATTTAGAAGATATATTATTTATTTAATACCTACTATCTTTATGTTATTTAAATTTAAATTTGACATTGCGCTCTAATTAGACTTTTTAAACTTCTTACCGTTGTAATGGGTTTCCAACCTACTTGCTGAATAAAAAGTTGGAATTTGGTTCAACAACCTCCTTGCAGTTAGAAAGACTTTAGAAAGTTGGAACATGGTTGAATAAAATATAACTTGTTTTTTTTATAATTTGACAGCTGTCAGTAGAAAGCGATTCTCCCTAGGGCTGAAAGTATTACTTTCAATTAGGCCCCTCAGGCATCTTCAGACCTACTTTCAGAGTATGAGCAATGAAAAATACTTTTCATTACTACACCGTAGAGCGTGGGTTCGATCCCCACTGAGAACAAACATTCGTGTGGTGAACGCAGATGTTTGTTCTCTGTCTGGGTGTTATATTATTTTTTAAGTATGTATTTATAATAAAAAATTGCATATAAGTATTATATCAGCTGTATGGTTCCTATAGTACAAGCTCTAATTAATTTGGTGGTGCTGTGTCGATTGTCCACAATATATATTTTATTTATTTATGTTATTTTATCAATTACCCGAATCCCACACGGTACGAACCAATCCGTAGCAATATTCGTAGCAATCCGACTACATCGTAGCAGTATTGTTGTATACCATGTTAAAGAACAGAGCTATATAGGCATGCATCATGGTTTTAGTGTTTTACTTACACTTAAAGCGCGTTAAGAACAAAGTTGCCTTCTGTAATATATACGAGTACCTATGGGACACTTTACGCGGTGAGAAACTGATTCGCTTGAGTGCCTTGTGGCTCAGAGACAAGTATAATACTTGACTACTTGAATACTTACTAGATTGCGCGGAAGATCATGCTATGCAATGGATCGACCAGGCGAAAACAACATTTTTTGTCTCTTTTTAATCGACTTCAAATAAATAAGGAGGAGGTTCTTACATTAATATAACAATTACAAACATTAAAAAAGAATACAGCCGAATTGAGAAAACGACCTCATGGCTAAACTGGCAACCTGGGCGTCGATTCCACAAAAAAACAAATCGAAGCGAGTTATCACATAATCGATTCGCGCTCAACTCGACCATGGGCTTCGCCTCACACAAATTCTTACACACACATAAACGGCATCTGACATGGGTGATGCGAATTGACCATCAAATGGGCTAGTGCTTGACTCATTAAAAAAGTCTTTGAATGGAAAAATCGGTATCACCGGTTTTTACTTTTTATGTGTTTTAGACGTTGTGGGTTACTGTATTTATTAAATTTAATTGCATTTAATCATTCTATACATAATTACACTAAATTATTATCCAACAGTGCAAATACCTACAATATAAATAAATTTGTGTTTGCAGAATTGACGCCCTGATTTTGATGAAATTTCTATTGAAGAGATTTTTCTAATCAACAACATAACATACAAGCACGCTCCCGGATGAATAGAACCTTTCGTGGAAAGCGTTATTCATATTGATTACAGTGTAATTTTTCCGAAAACAGATAGTCATCAATCGAGCGGAGGCACAATGCCGCCTGCAATCTGTCACCAGCGCGCGATGACAGACCGACGGATGAATTCCATGATTTATGGAATGCATGTGACGCGTTGCACCGGCTCTTGAGAGATGATGCAGCTGTCGTGGTGAATTCTAGCTTTATTTAGACCAACAACTTCTATCTCTCAGCGCCACTAAATACCAGCGCCATGCAAGCTATGCCAAACCGAAATTCTGAATGGTTACCTATTTATTTTAAACACTCATTCATTAAGTAATAGCAGAGCTCTTTGTGAAGGTAAGTAACTTTGGTCCGGGGAAGTACTACACTCCATGCCTGGCGTTAGGGCGCTTGTACACGCTAAGAAAAAACGCCGGGTCTACCCAAGAATTCGTGTCGTAACTAGAAAATAACTGTGTACACTGCTCGCAGCGGTGCACGAAAAAAATCTTATCTGCGCAAGACACGACGCGGCGAACGTTGTTGCGTTTTCGTGTGTGGAAAAGACAAAATTCTTGTCGTCTACACGAAGAATTTGTCTTGTCTGCCGCAGGAACGGCAAATTTTCTTAGCGTGTACAAGCGCCCTTAGGCAGCACCGCTGTGTTCCGGTTTGAAGGGTGTGGGTGAAATTACTGGCACGTAAGATTGAACATTTGTTTGCCTCAAGTTGATGGACGCAGGGCAGCGTGGGTTACCTACGAGGCAATGCTTTGTTATAGGCGATCGTTACCACTTAACATCAGGTGGGCTATTATGCTAGTTCCATCAGCCTAAAAATAAGTGAATCAGCCAGCATCATTTATTGCCACAAGGAATACAATAAAAATCATAGTTCAATGTTTTATTATATGGAAAACGTTGTTAGCAGAACGTGGAAACAATTTAAAATACAGCTATAATAGATCCCGGATTTTTTTTAAATTTTTATTTTATAGGTTTCGTATGTTGGAATGAAACTATCACTTTATGCATTTCTGCTGCAATGCGAAACAAAATGTTATTGCTACTTTTAATGATTAGTATTATCACGTACCTTTTTGCAATTGAATAATGAGCTGTAATCGGATAATAAATAAATTATAACGTATGTGGAAAAATAAAAAATGTTTAGCAGAAAATGCCAAGAAAATTGCTATAGGTGTTAATTTTGAATAAATTACCCTACAATTTTAAACTTGATTAAAAACTTAGCGAACAATGCATCAATATCAATTCACACTTGATGCACAGTGAATGTAAGACGTTCCGACATGGAGCTCTTATCAGATCCAGATATTAAAAAAAAAAAAAGAAAGTTCAAAGATTTCAACGAAACTTATCCCCTCTGTGCTATTTCCCTCGTGTTTGCTTTTGTCTACCCGAACAGAACCAACGTGTATAAAAGGTTATGGTGTATAACGGTCATAATTTTATTTAATGGTGGTCAACTCTTCTTTTTCTGGACCTACACCTTCAAGTGCTTATACACTTTGGATATCTACAACTTCTCGAGGAACATGACATTGGCCGTTATTTTAGTTTTGTTTTTTTTTAAAACCTATTACGGAATTTATGCCACGCAAAAGTTTGCACCATTCTTACATTGGATGTCCAGAGATCTTTTGAAAGCTAATGATTTGACGGAAGACTATCAGGCAATTTACGAAGATCACATCAAACAGTGTAAGGTAGCGGAAAACTCTTGGTTATGGCTTCCAACGTGTCTGAGCGCTCTGTTCCCTGTCTACGCCGGAATTTGCATGACAATCGAAAGCTTACAGACGGATGACTTCAAGAGACTGATGGTGCATGACATGGATATGATATTCTTTGAAGATGTTCAGAGTGACTGGCCGTTTTTCCACTGCTACTTTGCTTACAATTGCTGCCAGTGCTTGGTACTTTTGCCAAATTACTGCGGTTTCGACGGATCGTTTTGCATTGCCACGACACATTTGCGGATGAAGTTAAAATTGATGACGCATAAACTTGAGAGAGCTTATCAAGATGCAAGAAGTTCAGAAGAACTGAAAGCACTCGTAGTTGACGCTGTGAAGGATCACCAGGACGCCTTGGAGTTCTATGACAAGATGCAGGAGGTGTATGGGCCCTGGCTGTTTGCTGTATTCATGTTGACGTCTTTCATGATATCATTCAACTTGTATTCAATTTATCTTCTGCAGCGGTTGGACCCGAAGTTCACTATGTTTGGGCTTTTTGGCGTACTCCATATTTATTTGCCCTGTAACTACGCCAGTATCTTAGCAGAGGTACAGTCACTTTAGATCGCCTTGTGAAATATTCTTTGTAGGGCAAAAATTTATCACGTACTAAAAAGACCACACTGTGTTTTTATTTTATAAGAAATGCTCTTGCTCCGTAAGCACTGAAAAAATTATACAGGAAAGAAATACCACACCATATTCTTTGTTATTTACACTAAACATTGAAACAAAATAACATAAAGATTTTAGTTTTAACTTCATAAAATAAAAAGGCCAAGTGCGAGTGGGACTCGCCCATGAAGGGTTCCGTAGCAGCAAGTAACATATTAATATAAAAGTTATTGTAGTTCATCAAAAGGTAAATTGTGATTTAAGATTTATGACGTATTAAAAAAAACTACTTACTAGATCTCGTTCAAACCAATTTTCGGGGGGGGACCAACTTTTTTCCACTTTGGAAGTGTCTCTCGCGCAAACTATTTAGTTTAGAAAAAAACGATATAAGAAACCTCAACATCATTTTTAAAGACCTATTCATAGATACCCCACACGGGATGTGTGGGTTTAATGAAAAAAAGTTTTATGAATTTCAGTTCTAAGTATGGGACCCCCAAAACTTATTGTTTTTTTTATATGTTTGTGAGAAAATCTTAATGCGGTTCACAAAATACATTTACTTACCAAGTTTCATTAGTGTAGCTCTTATAGTTTCGGAGAAAAGTGGCTGTGACACGGACGGACAGACAGACAGACAGACAGACAGACAGACATGACGAATCTATAAGGGTTCCGTTTTTGCCATTTGGCTACGGAACCATAAAAAGGCTTTAATTTTCATTTATTCACATTTATTGTAAAAAGTTGATGCATTGTTTGCAAAAAACATGTACCAAAACAAAGTAATAAGGTCGCACTATTATTTTTTAGGTCGGTGACGGCATAAGCTCTGAAATTTACTGCGTTCCGTGGGAGACCAGCAAGAATCCCGAAGTGACCAGGATGCTCATCTTCATGATCGCTAGAGCCCAGAAGACGCTCATCGTCACTGGATGGATTGTCACCTTCAATATGGAGCTGTTCAAGTCCATCCTACAAACATCCTACTCATTCTTTACGCTTATCACAGCTTAAATCTTACCTTTGCACGTAGTGTTAAATGAATTCCTTTCATGTTTATGGAAGTATATTCAAGTTATTTTTGCACCGTAAAATAAAAACTATCACTTTGAAAATTCTCAATAACTTTTGTAGTACTTTTGGTCCGTCACCTCATGTGCGGGTACAGGTGTAATAAAATAAGACGCGGGTACAGAAGGTTAAGTATATGGACCTACCTAACTTACAATATGGACTCTGAAATAAAAGTTTATATTACTATACAGTATTTCGTGCTGAGGAACACTCTAGAAGCAGAGCCCGGGGAGAGGGGGCCATCTTGACTGGCACCGATCGGCGCCATGCAAACAACGCTTCGCAGTACCACGGAACATAAAGCTTACGTTTCTACTTTGTCAATATAATACTGACTGATGGCCTCTCAGCTCAGTTGGTAGTAGAACCCACGACCTACGGCTCAGAAGGCAGCTCTGCCTTCTGAGCCGTAGGTCGTGATGATGAGAATGAGTGATGATGATGATGATGCTTCTGAGCTGCTGATGTTGTGGGTTCGATTCCCACCGAGAACAAATATATTTGTGTGGTGAAGAACAAACATCTATGATGTTTGTTCTCTGTCTGGGTGTTATATTGTATTCTAAGTATGTACTCGTATTTACAAAAATGTATATAAGTATTATATCAGCTATATGGTTCCCATAGTACAAGCTCTGCTTAGTTTGGGGCTAGATAGTGTTGTATGGATTGTCTATAATATTTATTTATTTTTTATTTATAATATAGAATCCGTTCAGTTACACAGTCCACTCTTATTTCATCCCCTACCTGAGTTAGATATTATACCTACTACATGCAACTATTTTTAATATACCTAATAGCCACGGCATTAAATATGTAAATAGTTGAAAAATCAATAATATTAATGACAAGTTTGTGCACTACGTCAGTTGTCTCAAACGGTGAACTAAAACATCGTGAGGAAACCAATCGTGTTGTAGAACGAAACGTTTGAAGACATTTTATCATGACTAAGTGAATGGACCGAGTCCTTAGCATTAATAATTTTGCCCTAAGAATTAATTAAACATAGCTTCTCTTCAGCAGTTATTAAAAGGTGATAAAAAGCCATTTCAATGTTCCATTATCAAACATCCCTGTTCATGCAAGTACAGTCGAGCCCCAAACTGTGTGTCTGTAAACATAAAGTATAAAACATACCGGGAAGTCGCATTACCGCGAAAGTAAAGCAGCATCACTCACTTCACACTTCCATTCACTAAACCGACTCAAAGTGAGTTCGTATGAGCTGACATTATGTGGCTTGAACTTTCTACAAACGCTCCTCCACTTTACCTGCTTGGTTCTTTTCAACACGCTTGTGGAGAGGGAAGAAAGTTCAAAATTATCGGATGCAAAGATTTGTTTTGGGTTCTTGAGATGGTTGCATAGCAGGCGCAGGCGTAATGCTCATTGCAACTCGGGATGTTCAGAGATCTGGCGCGGTTGCCGGCAACTGTTGGCAGCGGGACATTGGCAGTCCATAGCCGACCTCGGTGCGGAGAGGACCTCTCGCCTTCCGTTCTTATCGCCCACGAGTTCGCGTAACTTGAAGAGTGAATTTAAGAAAAATACGGTCTTCTTTGTACGTTTAGGCACGGTGGCTTTCTATGTTAAAATACGGTTGATATTAAGCCGTCTGAGACGTGCTGGTGCTTCCTGATTAGATAATTTTCTAGGTAAGCTTTCATTTCATGCAGGAACATTTGTAGAACATTTAATTTTGTAAAGTAACTTAAAGGTTTCAAAGAAATACTTGGTTTAATTTATTGTGCCATACCTTATATCCAGTTCGTTTGAAGAAACAGAGATATACAATTTACTTATCCTTTTTACCAGGCCTTTGTTTATCAAAGAACTTCTATTAGATTAAAAATACTGTTTACTAATGATAAACATCGAGAGCTTTTCCATTCCGCTATAGTTAATATTGGATACTATTTTCTCTTCTGAAAATTCCATTTGTAATAAATACATAAAATAGAACTAACGTTAAGGGTTATTGTACGAATTAGAAGTTTGTGTATTTTTTTTAACAAAAATAAAAAATGGCCTGAGTAAGCCTTAATATGTGTTTATCGCTCTGTCTGTTATTGAAATGAAATGAAATAATTTATTTGCTTGAAGCATGGTACATTATATTGGCCTCGTAGCTCTGAAACTAGTATTTTTTTCTAAAGTTTTCTGTGTTAGCTGATAAATTCTATAATTACTAGCTGTGCCCGCGACTTCGTCCGCGTGGAATAATGCATAAGGGTAGCATTTTTAAATTGAAGCGGAAAAAAAAACTGTCCATATTTGCGTGCACGTGGTACAGTCGTCTGCCCTATTACTAATCTTAGGCATATTTTCTTACCTACACAGCACCATACCGCGCCACACTCCCCCCCCCGCATTTCCCTCCACACTCCCCTCCCCACACTCCCCCCTTGCACTCCCCCCCGCACTCCCCTCCACACTTTTTCCTGTACTCCCTGTCACACTCCCCTCCCCCCACACTCTCACACCCCCCACCCCACACTCCCACCCCCCGCACAAACTTTAATTGAATTATTTTTTTATATCAAATAAACAGACTAATAATTTAAGTTTAAAAAACTTGAGAAACCGACTTCATTGTCAAACGGCTAAACCGATTTTAATCAAATTTGTTTGGGACAATCTGGACGTAAGAATAACCTTCCAAATAAAAAAATAATTTTCTAAATCGGTTCATAAATGACGGAGGCATGCAGTTACAAACATTAAAAAAAATATTTAAAAAAAATGGCAACACCGATTTTAATAAAATTAAAATGGGACCAATCTGGAAGCAGTACCTTTCAGATAAAAAAATAATTTTTCAAATCGGCTCACAAATGACGAAGTTATGCGGTAACAAACGTTAAAAAAAAAAAAAAAAAACATACAACCGAATTGAGAACCTCCTCCTTTTTGATTGGAAGTCGGTTAAAAATAAGTTTCAAGTTTCTAGCTCTAAAAATTACGATAGTTCCATACAACTTTCGACCCCCATTTTCAACCCCTTACAGCCCTTTTTTCGCAATAAAAAGTATCCTTTGTCTTTCTTCACGCTCTACACTATCTGATGTGTACCAAATTTAATTTTCGCAAACTTATACGTTCACATAAACCTTACATATTTCCATACAAACTTTCATCCCCTATTTTCACACGCCTATTTTCACTTTTTCACCGCAACTTTTACAAACTGTTAATGTCATAATTATTTATTTATGTTGGATCAACAACCTTAAAAAATTTCAAGCTTTTGGCTCTAAAAATGACGATCTTCATCCCCCTTTCAACCCCTTAGAACCCTTTTTCGCATAAAAAGTAACCTTTGTCTTTTCTCAGGCTTTCAACTATCCGTGTACCAAATTTCATTTCAATCGGTTCAGTGGTTTTAGCGTGAAAGCGAGACAGACAGACAGAGTTACAAACGCATTTATAATTAACGTTAGGTTAGGCTATATTATGCTAGTTCCATCAGCTACTTTGTTTATAAGAAACCGAGATGGTTCTTGGACATGTTTAAAACAAATCCTTAGAGCGGGGTTTTTATATTTTTGCAAAATTGAATTGTGTAGCAAGTTGCTACTTATTTTAATGTTTTATATTGCCCATTCTTAATATGATTCTAAGACGTTTTTTTACTTAAAAGTTTGTTAACGAAACCCAGTTGGGCAAACTTATAAGTAGGAAAACTTATTAGGATCTAATTATTTTTTTTGCATAACTGTGTGCAATTGGTTTTGCATACAAGATTGCTCATGATTTACGATCAATAACTTCAGTTTTTTCATATCTTGCAAAGGGTCAAAATGTGCGAGTGACAAATACATAGACGGAGATTTTCGCTTTTAACATTGTTATAAAACTGCATCGTCTTATATAAAAAACTCATACTCATACTATTTATTGCAATTATTATGTTACATGGTGAGGTCTTAAAGTAAAATGTGGTGAATACAAATAGGCCCTTAAGTTTAGGGCATAGCAATATTTGGAGTAAGCGGGCCGAAGTCTAAAAAAAAAGAAAAATTAAAATCTAGTTGTTAGTGTTCTATTGTGAATTAAATTAAATTAATATTGTAACGCAGGCAGTGAATCATTGAAAAAGTAATTTAAATTATAATATTTTTTTTAATAATAAGTCCCTTATTTTATATTCAAATGTCTTATCCTTTTCTAGATCTTTACAACGCCATTAAAAACAATAAGTTGCCATCATCTAAATTAAAATTGTTCTACAACCACTCAGAAATTCATTGAATCCCTTCATTGTCAATGAGCGCAAGTTGAGAGACACTTCAAAGTTTTCTAATTAGGCAAATTAGACTTGTTGATTTTGTTCCTGCCTTCTATACAAAAAAAGGTACTTGAGAGAATTCTCAGCTAGCTTGTGCCTGCAGCGTCTGTGTGGAAGTTTTCACTTTGCCTCTTAAAGTTTCTGAATTCCAGATTTCGTTTGAAGCAAAAACCTTTGCTTTGATGCCAGTAACTTTACTTACTAATTAAACTTATTATTTTAATTAAAAACGACGTTTTGTAAGGTTATTTGTATAAACGGCACAGGCATGAGTTCTTTTATACAACTAGCTAGGTAACGCCTATAACAGTGCACATTAAGCTGCAGCTCGTGCACGTTAAGAACGTGCCCTACAATGCACTGCCCTGCGTTCACCAATTTAAAGCTTGAAGATGTTAAGCCTCATGTGCCAGTAAGTTCGCCATAAAAAGTCAGATTAAAAGTTTTAGATATCAAGTGTATTTCAATTGTACTCAAACAATTCTGTGAATTTTCCATATCTGAGCAAACAAGATAAAGGCCTCGAGGTGTACTGTACGCTCGTAAATGTGTTATTCTAAACGCAGCTTACGGCGTGCAAACGATTCGAGAGAATTGTGAGAAGCTTACAATCTTGCAATACGGTTCATCAAAACAGCCCTTGGTTATTTATATTATTAAACTACATATTAAAATTAGGTAGTCTGGAGATGCAACGCCGTATGAAAGTAGATTAGAGAGATTTATAGAGATTTTCCACTCACCACGATTCTCGAATGACCCAGCCGTCCGCGTCGTGGAAGGAATCAAATGTCCGAAACATTTGATTCCTTCTACAACGGCCAGCCAGCAGCGTTTTCTCGGACCACTACGTCTGTCACTCCATTAGCCCACCTCTTAGGGTGTATGCGTTCACGTGACTCCCACTTTAGCAATGGCAACAGTTTCTTGTTCTGCTATGGTTATTATCATAGGGTAAGAAAAATCGTCAAATACTATCCAAAATTTAGATGATCGGAGATTCAAGATTTTGAATCATTTGTTTCATTGATTTTGAAAATGTTAGTCAATTTCCATTTAATTACGTTATGTTGTCAACTCAGACAGCGAAATATATGTACTTAAATAAAAACCTTCTAAATTAGAACCGTGTAAATTAAATTTTACGCGGTAATATTTTCGTCGGCAAAGTGACTGAGTAATCTTGGCGTCCATTAGGGGGCGACGGGCGAGTGCTCCGAGCAAACTACTGCTTACTGCCGAACGTGTGGCTACCGCCTAAAAGGTTTATTTCATTCTTTGGACATCGTGGCTAGGCTGTTTAGAAAATATAAAAAAAACTTTAAGCAGGTCACTTCTAAAAATAGTGTAATAGTACATTGTTACCTGAGGATTGAAAGTCACGTTTTTGAGTCCCAAGACGGGTTTGGTGCCAGAGCGTAGCGAGGGCGCCAATGGAGACTTAAATAAGTCTTTCATCCGAGGTAAACACTGTTGTTTTTCATTACGAATACAAGGAAAGTAAAAATAAAAACATGATAGAAAAATTTCTGAAAATGAAGATTGAATTGCCGCCTTCCCGCTTTTTTTTTCTCTGGCAGGCCTTCGGTTGGCGAGCATTATTCAGCCATTATTTTCATTTTCATAATTTAAAAAATGGTAAATGGTTGCTCAAATCTATGTTATTTTAAAGAAATAGTTGAAGCTAAATAATAATAAAGTCATTTAGAAAATATATTCTTTATATAATACTATCTTTATGTTATTTAAATTTAAATTTTACATCGCGCCTTAGTTAGACTTTTTAAACTTCTTACCGTTGTAATGGGTTTCCAACCTCCTTGCTGAATAAAAAAGTTGGAATTTGGTTCAATAACCTCCTTGCAGTTAGAAAGACTTTAGAAAGTTGGAACATGGTTGAATAAAATAGAACTTGTTTTTTTTATAATGTGACAGCTGTCAGTAGAAAGCAATTCTCCCTAGGGCGAAAGTATTACTTTCAATTAGGCCCCTCAGGCAACTTTAGATTTTTTTTCCGATTATGAGCAATTAAAAAAACTAAAAACACGCTTATATAGGAAATCTAAATAAAAAGTAAAGAAAAATTGATAAGTATTTTTGTAAAATTTGTTGTATTGTAATATTTATTGTAAAAAGGCATTGCCTCGCAGGTCACGCACGTCACGAACGTGCCCTACGATGCAATGCCATGCGTCCATTAACTTGAGGCACACAGATGCCTTACTTGCCACAGTAGTTTCACCAACAACTTCACACTTCAAACCGAAACACAGCAATGCTGCTTCACGGCAGAAACAGGCATGGTGGTAGTACTTCCCCGGACGAGCCCTTTACAAAGAGCTACTGCTGCTAAATGCTTTTTCACGTTTTTTTTTTGTTTAGGCGATTTTCGATAAATTGTGTAATAGTGCAAGTGTTGTACACTTGCACTATTACACAATAGTGAACGCGAGAAGTTTTTTCACGGAGTCCAGCGTCTTATTAGCGAAATCGAGTTTTGAGACGACCTGAAAAGTCAATTTCCCAGTTTGACAGTTAATAAAGGCCCGATAGAGGCTTAATCTAAATTGCTAATGTTATTTTTCTAGAAATTACTTCGTCCGAGGATTAAGGCGTCACTTCGTGGATCCTATTTTCAGTTCTCTTTTCTTCACTGAGAATGTTTTTCACGTTAACGTAGTTTAAAAACAAGCAGCCAAGTACCTACATTTGTAAAGATGACATTGTATTTGGTTTTATTTGATACATTGCATTGGCTTGAAATCATAACACAGCAATGCGAGCACCCCTGGCACGACCAATTATGGGTGGCTAGGTACACGAGAACACCAACAGTTGGTTTTATTATCGTTTTAGTTTAGTTGGTTCTACCGATCGGTTTTAGTGTCTCAAAACATGTAAGCAAGTTATTATATCGTCCTTATTCGATATAAAGCTGTGTGCACACGCGACCATTTGCAGCGATTACTGCTGCACACGTTCGCATTTTATGCCGTGCACGTGGGCATTAGGCTTTCAACACAAATTGCGGCTTTCTCTGATCAGTCTTACCGCAACACCGAAATAGTAAATGGAAACCGAAGTTTTGTTGTAAATTTTGATTAGTTACTGTTTTTAAACTGAACTAGACATAACTATACAGTAACTGCAGCATTATTAATTTGTATCGTAAAAAAATGTTATTATTAATAAACATAAAAATATTATTAAATATTATTCTCATGGTCAGAACTCCACTGCTGGATATTATGCCTTTTAGTCAAATTATTTCGGCTTTTGAGGTCATTTGTTTGCAATTATGATTGTCTCAATTCCATCAGTCAATTGTTTACCATAGGTACTGGTAATGCTGCCTTCCTACGGTGCGTGGTTCTGCAGATCATCACGCACCGCGCACGACGACGCACGGCAACGCACACAGAAAAGACTCCTGTGCTACCGCGCACCTCGGCGCACGAGACCGTTCCCATGGTGTGTCGTGCGAGCTGGTGCGGGCTGGTGCGCGATATCACGCACCGGTGGGAAGGGGTTATTACACGCATTGTTCGGAGCTTGAGTGAAGTACTGATTTATTTACAAAGAATCAACAAGATAAAAACGTAAAAGGTTAATTGAATCAAAAACATAAATAAAGAAAGTTGATGTGATAGAAATGCAATACATTGGCAGTTTGTTATTTAGTTGTTGTGAAAGTAGAATGCATAGAAGTACGGAAAAAGTACGTCGTGTGTTTATCGCCTTATGTAAAATTCCGTTTATTAATTCATGACAATTGGAAGTCCAACATGCTATCCTGAATCACTTTATAATGATACTTTATTGATGTGATGTCTGTGGGACTACACCTACTTGTTCAATGTCTACGATAGATAGGCAATTCATTAACTTCGGTTGAATTAAACTGGAATCGGAAAACCCTACTGCGCTAAGCCTTTTCACTACTTTGTATAGAACCACGTAAACACTAGTTAGTAGTAGATCCCGCGAATGAGTTTATCCGGGGAAGCTGTACCTACGTTCAACGATCAAAGACGATGAACTTACATTCCAGGATCGTAAAGTTCAAATATACATTATACCTACTCTTTCCGAAATCCGCCTCCTAATTTTAATTGAGTTGGGGGAATAAGATCTGCACTGACGTCCCGCGATGGGGTGTATTGTGCATTGTTTTCGTGCCATCCTCACCCCAGCTAGCCCAAATCCTTAAAATAGCGGAGTAGGACTTTGGGTTGGTGGCAGCAATGTTCCAGTAGACCGGATGGTGTCACAGATGTGGATTTGGAGGGACAAGACTCAACCAGTTCTATGTAGACGTGAACAAAGCTAGTGGCCCTGACAGTATCCCAGCTATACTTCTGAGGACCTGTGCGCCTGAGTTGTCTCCTGTATTGACACGCCTCTTTCGTCTTTCCATGAAGACGGGTTTTGTGCCAAAATCCTGGAAGCTTGGAACAGTTTACTGCGCTCCAAGACACAAATCGCGGATGTCGGCAAGCACGCGGGAAAGTTGAAATGGGATTGGGCAGGCCACGTCTGCCGCATGTCGGATTCGTTATGGGCTAAATCTATAACAGATTGGACGCCTAAAAACGCAAAACGACCTCGCGGCAGACCAAGGCGAAGATGGAGGGACGAAATAGATGGATTGGTCCACCGTAGCCCAAACAAGAGAGGAATGGAGAGAAGGAAGGGAGGCCTTTGCCCTGCAGTGGGACACAACAGGCTTTTAATAATAATAATAATAATAAATAAAAACATGAACCTTTATCAACCCTGTATACTATAGTACATTTAATTCTGTAAATAAAAACACTTTGACTTTGATTTTAATAATAAAATGAGTTTTGTTTTATACATGACAGAACCGACAACTCACGATAGCTGCATTGCGACTGTACAATATCGTGACATCGTTGTAATTAATATCATGCATTTTAAATCATAATAATATGTGCCGAGTAATAAAACTCAAAATAACTGCCTGGTCGAATTACTTGCTTAGTCGTGTACAGAGAAAATATAATTTTCATGTGAAGTTATTGACTAAATAACTTATCTGTTGAATTGAATTGGAACTGGCACCTAGACGCAGCGTAGTAGTAGTAGAGCTCTTTGTGAATGCTTGTACTGGGAAGTACTACCACCATAATGTAGTTGTGTTTCAATTTGTTTTTACCGCAAGTTATATAAAAAATACCTTTGAGGTCTTTCAAAGTGATCCTTGTAAACTATTTGTAGCTTTGACTGCCAACTGAGCCAAGTGTCAAGGTGTTATTAATACGTTAGTTTACATGTTAGTTTTACCTAAGTTCCTTGTATTGGTTTCTCCTTAGTTATTAAGTACTTAGTGTTATCTTGCATTTTTTGTCTCCAATCTTAGTGCCAACTTACTAAAAACGGTTGCTGTGTATCGCGACACAGTTTTTAACTAATGCGATTTATAGTAATTCGGTTCACTTGTTTTTTGCTCTCTGCTCTGTTTTTATAAACCTTAAGTTTTATCCTACACGGCTTAACTGGTTTCCGTAAATAAGTAAACATCTTAGAAATATATTAACTTACAACTATGAACTATGTATGTATACTTAGACTAAACCATGTATATGCAATTTGTAAGGTTCTTTGTTATTTAATAAAATAAATAAATAATAAAAAATACCGTTATGCTGTTGTGTGTGGACTGAACTTCTCAGTCCACACACAACAGTTCTTGTACTTGTTGTGGAGTAGCGATTCAATTTTTTTTAATCTGTGGCGTTGAGTGGGAAAAAGCGTGGCGTTAGTGGTCCCTTGGCCATCGTTTTTCTCTTCTACTTTTAAAGTTTGAACTCAATTTAATAATTTATTTTCTTCCAACAAAATTGTGATTCAGGACCTCTTCAAGGCAAGAGTGAATAGATGTCTTCTAGACCATCTTGCTTCATCGTCGCTTACCATCAGGTGAGATTGTAGCCACACAGGATGGCTTTACTTTTTTTTTTGACTGTTGACTTATATTGTATAACTAACAGTCTGCAGATAGCTTAGCCATTTCAACTAAATTTTTAGACGTGCCTACCTTTGACTATATTTAACATCAACAAATGTACTCGGTACAAATAGCGCCGCGTCGCCCGGGGTAACAAGTCAAGAGGTTATTTCTTTTTTCTTTTCAATCTTTGTAAAGAAAACGAGATAACATAATGCGTATAAATAGCAAGGTCAAGTAGATTACTTCAGGTAGGATTATTTTTTACACGCGTTATACCATAATTTTAGAAACATTATCCTTCTAATGGAGAAGGTTATTGTTTTATAAAAAAAAACTGTTTGAATAAAGCCGAGAAAGAAATTTAGCTATGAATAAAACAAACCAGAGAAAATGACAAACGATCTTCTTTTGTTCCGTAACACAATTTTCAAAGCGATTCGCCTCAAAACATTTACAATGAAACCACGTTCACGTTGAAAACAGGTAACTGGCGATATTGATAGTCTATTCAGAATATTTGGAGATGGAGACAGCCCTTTACTCTTTTTTAGAAGTAAGAATGCAGCAGGTGCCTACATGAATCTGAAATAAAAAATTACAAATGAATAATCAAATAGAAAAAAATGGTTTATCGCGATTACCTTTATTATTTGTGGATGCTTCCTTGATCACAAAGGTAATATTATAATAGAAGATCACAATTAGATTATAAAATAAGAAGTTATAAACGAGCTGTCTTACCTACATAAAATTATGTGCAAGCGTCCGGCCTTTTTTTTTTTACGGGGGAAAAATGCTTTACTTGGGGAAGAGTAGGAGGGGATGTCAGACTCTCTGTCATACTGACAGCATACTGACTAAAAACCCACCGATGTTCCTTCACTCACCTCAGTGCCAGTGCATCATCGAACCACTCCTTACCTGACGAATGGTCCGATGCTGCATCGGAACTTGACAGAGTCACGGGGTCCCGATTGGATTCTACCGCGGCTCTGCCGGTGATAGTTCGCCTTGGGCGAACCCCTCTGACCTCGTTAAGAGGTGGATGTCCTGGGACAATTCCTGCAATCGGTAGCTTGTGCAATGCTGGGCTGAGGCTCTCCGCACTCAAACCCTGCTGGCCACCGTCAAGTAGGAGGAGGCGTTGGAATTGCCGTCGCCTTCTTCCGGTCCTGCGTCTGCGCTCCAGCCCGCCTCAACCATCTCCAGTGCCTTGCGCTGTTTTGAGGTAGAAGGCACAAACGAAGATCCCCGTTTGTACATAAAAAAGTCGTAGTTTCACCCTGGTGGAGAAAAAACCGAAACCGTCACGAAATAAACGTGGTACCGCCAGCCTCATAGCATCAGAAGCCACCCTGCGTGCTGTGGACCCGACCATCCTGCATTACATCGTGAGATTGGACCCGAATACTTCAGGTGATGAGGTCTTTTGCTGTCGAAAAATTGACTGGGTTTGAACCCACGACCTTAGGATCGGAAGGCGGGGCCGCTACCACTAGACCACCAGTGCTTAGAATTACACCTACTAATATAGTATATACTTACCAACTAAGTTTGTTTAAAAAACACTCGTTAACTTAGCGAAAATTTAACAGGGCCAACAGTGTGACTGCGGCATAGAAGTCCTCCGTAGACCGAGGCATATCTTCGGTGATCCCGATGACTGAATCACCACCGATAGAGCGTAGGCAATCGAGCCATCCAGTTTGGACAGAAGCACTGCACAGATTCACCAACCCCGCCGGCGGGGTCGAAGCTTGCCCCCCTGGCAACAACCAAAGCCAAGGTCGTACCATGGCGGTGCGCTTGAGTTTGTAGTCCTATAACCTAACTTTACCGGTTGAGTGCCCTCCGTGCTCACCATTGTCCGATAGCGCTGTAAGAATCGTCAGACGATCACTAGCATTTAGTCCATTCGAAAAAAGAAGCAGCATAGAACTTAAACATCGTCGTCTACCTGCTTTTACTGTAAATACATCCAGAAATCGGCGGCAATACGACATTTGCTTTGGAGTCATAGGAAGCTCGTTATGCAGATTGGAATGAATGTGTTTTGTTTTTATGATTTAGAAGGTTGTTTCAGATTTTCCCGATTTTCGGAGTTCTCCGCGTTGGATTTCTTATTAATTTTCTCCCCAGCTAGTGATGTATTGATTTCATTTTCAAGTTTTGTATTCAGCAATGCGGCCTACTCAATGTTTCTTTTGCATAAAATCACAAATAATAATCATCAACAAGGTCAATCCATTTATTTTAAATACAAAATTAAAAAGCAAAGTGCCCGGCTTGCGGCTAAACTAAATTAGAGGGTGGTTCCCTATAACATCCATTAGTCAGGAACAAATCTAGCTATAGACAAACAATCGCTCTCAGGCCGTTTACAGACTAATATGATAGCATGCTAATAAGCAAACATGTTCAGACGTGCACGGAGCACGCCCCCCCCCCCTACCCGTGCCTCAGGTAGCATGCTCGAAAATCAAACGTCGTTTGATTTTTGAGCACGCTATAAATAAGCATGCTCATTACATGACACACGTGCTACTAATGAGCACTTGCTCAATAGTAGCATGCTTTCGTGCTAGTAATGAGCACGTCTGTCCGTACCTTTAAGGCCCTGCCACGTCAAGGCAGCAAACAGCGATCTGCGATAACACCGCGATAACCATGACAGCGATGCTTGAATCGCTGTGCTATCGCCTTGATGTGGCCTTTATTCAGTCAGACTTTTATTTGACAGATTCAATAATAATGGTAACAAGTTAGGTATATGCGGTGCGTTTACTGTCTGCTGTACAGTTTGTAAGTACCTAAGAAGTGAGAAGAGAGAGTTAAAGCATTAATACAACATATCAACAGTTATATTTGTATTAACTAAGTATTATATTTACTAATATTTCATTGCCATTTACTAACATTCGTTTTTTCAGATTTTATTTCTGTCTGCTACTAACAAATTGGATATAAATAAATAAATAAAATAAGTATTGTGGACAATTCACACAAAACTATCTAGCCCCAAATTAAGCAGAGCTTGTACTATGGGAATGAGATAGCAGATATAATACATACATACATTTTTTTTTTGTTAATACATACTTGGAATACAATACAACACCCAGACAGAGAACAAACATCTGCGTTCACCACACAAATATTTGTTCTCGGTGGGGATCGAACCCACGACCTGCGTCGCAGAAGGCAGTGCTACTACCAACTGAGCTGCGAGGCCAATCGAATATGTTCTGAAAAAAAAAATTAATTGAAAAAAAAAATGAGTAAGGATGGACAGATTGATGTTTGTTACACTTTCACGTAAAAAATACTGAATGGATGAAACTTTACAATAATATAGCTTACACATCGTCGATTTGCAAGGACAGGTTTGGCCGCGCATTGTCACGTATTGGGAATCATCAACATCATCAGCCTGATGTAGTCCACCGCTAAAAAAAGTTTCTAGGAAGCTCGATTTTAATAAGAATAAGAACTTATCAAAAATAGAAAAACATCGATAAAAAAACAAAGATTTTTAAAACATCGATTTTTCGTGAAAATTTATTCTTATTATAAAAAAGATTTACCCTAAACATCGATAAAAAAACAAAGATTTTTAAAACATCGATTTTTCGTGAAAATTGATTCTTATTATAAAAAAGATTTACCCTATTTTGTCTATCTTTCTTTTTGCTAACAAACAACTTCTGGAAATTGATGTTTGTTACACTTTCACGTAAAAAATACTGAATGGATGAAACTTTACAATAATATAGGTTACACATCAGAATATCACATAGGCTACAATTTATAAAGATATTTGTAACAAAGAACAGATGTAAATAACGGGAACGGGTCGTAACGGGAACGGGGCGAGCGAAGCCGCGGGTGGCCGCTAGTATATTATAAATCAAATCATCATCATCATCATCATCCACAGCCCGACTTCACCCACCGCTGGGTATAGGCCTCCCTTAGTTTGTGCCATCTACCTCGATCCTGTGCCAGTCTAAACCAGTGCCGCCCTGTGACCCTGACTATGTCGTCGATCCATCTTGCTGCAGGGCGCCCTACGCTTCTGTAGCCGGTTCTTGGCCACCATTCGGTTGTTGTTCTTCTCCACCTGTCATCACCACGCCTAGCAATGTGTCCTGCCCAACTCCATTTGAGCTCCGTAATCCGATCTCCGACGTCTTGGACCTTCGTTCGTCTTCGGATTTCGGAGTTCGGAACTCGATCTGTAAGTTTTATAAATCTAATAATAATAGTTAATATTTGATGCTGCAACACTCAATAATTGTCGTATTCACATATTTTGATTACATTTTTATGTGCCTAAATCCAACGCTAAACGTTCTTTTTCTTAGTCGATCGCCACGCCTATCCACGCCATGCTTCATGTTTAAGTTACACTCAGTGTGTTATTGACCACCCCATTGTTTTACGACACTTGTGGAGAGTTAATGTGATTAAACGAATGTATTTAGCGATAACACCACCCTTTGTTTGTGTCCGTAAGTAGTATACTGGACAGTTTTATTCGAATTGCTAACCCTTTTTGTGGGAACCCGTTACTGGTGTGTAAATTAGGTATTTACAAGTGTTTTATTACTGGGAACTGTAGGAAGCGTGCTTTTACTCAGTTGCCGAGGAAAAAGTTAAATGTCATTGATTTGGATTTCTAAATTTGCATCCGCATTAATTATTGCCGATTAATTATTAGTTATTGATTCATCTTTATAGATTTCGTTTCCATATAAAATTTTATACATAATCTAGTCAAAGGCAAGTTTCTTGGCTTTGAATATATGAATAAAATGCCTTTAAAAAAACAAAGCCTCAGCTGCTTACTCATGACTAGTCATGACGCAAGCTTTAGAATATCCGGGTTTCCCCGGTTAACAATACTCACCATGCTCGCTCGTGCAGTATTCAATTCACTATTCATCTCTTCGTTCCACTGTGCATCTACATTGTGATCCACATTTTTACATGCTCTTTCTGCAGGAGCAGAGCACGTTTTTGAGTGGATTAATATTTCAATAGGTCTGTTTGCATCAACCTTTCAAATAAATAAAAAACAAGATAAACTCAAATGGAATGAAAAACTAGTTTTGTGACGTCGATTTGCAAGGACAGGTTTGGCCGCGCATTGTCACGTATGTCCTTTAAAAACAAACATGGGAATCATTAACATCATCAGCCTGAAGTAGTCCACCGCTGAAAAAGGTTTCTGGGAAGCTCGATTTTAATATAAATAAGAACTAAATTTAAAAAACTAAAATAAATGGCTGTAAAAACATAGATTTTTCGTGAAAATTGATTCTTATTATAAAAAAGATTTTACCTATTAAGACTTTCTTTTTCAAACAACTTCTGGAAATTGATGTTGGAACACTTTTTCATTTTCTCACCCAAAATGCAACGAGTTCTCACTCGTGTTTCAGCAGTTTCATCTTTCTTTTAATCAGATTTTCAATTTATCATAATCGCGCCCGTGTCTTTGAATTTTACATTACCTATAGCCGTTTATAGTTTGGCTTCAGAGTGCAATGATACTAAGACTCAGCCTGCATGTAGTAGTAACGTAGTAAAGTATTAGGAATACCAGTTAAGCGGGAATCACACAGGTGACTCTCCATACAAACGTAGTCCCCTATTTCCTCCCTGGATAATGCCTTTAAAGTAACCATTTTTTCTCATAAAATCCAGATCTGCTATATACGTGCTCGTATGTTTTCCTTTTTTTCAGAAACTTATTGATAATGAAAATATCACCTCCAATTAATATTTCATATAAATCATATGAGGGTCACTAATTTCTTTACCAATAAGTTTCTGAAAAAAAGGAAAACATACGAGCGCGCATATAGCAGATCTGGATATTATTTTGTATGTAGAGTCGCCTGTGTGATGCCCTCTTAACAATAGCAGTAAAATGAGTTGTTACGCTGTTCATTAAAATCACTTACTTTGAAGGAAGTTTTGAACTGAAATATCAATTTGAAACCCCATACCCCTTTTTTAACCGTAACGAAACCCATAACGATGTGTAATAATCTCTCTCTATGTTATATCATCCTGAAGTCAACGTCACCCCTTTGTGATACCTACCTCTGCATAGGTATATAGGTTTGAGTCGGAAAGATTTCAGATGCGATAAAAATGTAGATTCCACATTTCAGTGACATTATGCCCTTAGATGCGTCTCGTTATCGCACAAGTATTAATATTTGTTGAACATCGAAGCGCTATCGATTTACGCTGGCTAGAGGCGTCGATTTGTAGAAATGTTTCTTCTTAAAAATAAAAAGGCTAGTGAAGAGTGGTCATCATATAGGAATATCTTACTAATCAAATCCTGCATTGAATGAACTGGACGCCAAATAGTAAAACTTACTTAGTAGGTGCCGTTTAAATAAAACAAACCTAGTAAACTAATATACATTTTAGGACTTTAGGATAATCATTTGATTTTTGTTTATGTTTCTAAACAACTTGACTAGGCAAGTGTTTAAAGGCACGTTAGTCGGACGCCTCGCGATAGGTGGGTGACCTAGCACCCCATGAATTCCTGATGGACGGCAGTTTTTTGGTCGGCTGAGAAAGCGTTGGGAAGATGATCTGGACGCCTTCGAAAGGAGATAGTGGAAGGAGACTCTGAAAAGAGAGAACTGGAAGTTCTTAAAGGAGACCTTTGCTTATCAGTAATATGAGCTTATAGACTAGTAGAAAAACTATCAGTTTAAGATTAAGTATTTCATTCATGAAAACCATCGAATGTTACTCATAACTAAAAAGTACAATCTATCTATCTATATAGATAGATAGATAGATTAACTCTTTAGTGTACACAAAGCAATAAATACAGAAACTATTACAAAATAATTATTACAATGGGCGGCCTTATCGCTGTATCTTACATAATGCCACACAATAGATACAAATGTTATATTAGATACTATAAATTTAAATTACCCGAGCCAATTACATTTTTACTTTTTTAGATTATTATAGAATATATCTTTTAATTTGATCAATGTGCATTTTCATTTTAGCTATTTCTGATTGCTTTAACCTTTCATGTCACATCAGATTTGAGTTTTGTAGCTAAAACTTTAAAACCTAAGCTGCAGTCCGCAGTCTTTATCCGCGTCAACATTTCTACCACAAATTGAAAAATCCCAAGCAAACATTTATAGTAAAAC
This sequence comes from Thera britannica, assembly GCA_939531255.2. Taxonomy (NCBI): domain Eukaryota; kingdom Metazoa; phylum Arthropoda; class Insecta; order Lepidoptera; family Geometridae; genus Thera; species Thera britannica. Next base: position 13,321,646 of record OW618040.2, on the reverse strand, counting down.
GAAATAGTAGGTACGTGTTGTAAGAACCCGCATATACGGAACCCACCACGTATTGCTTACGGAAGTACCTACCCGCAGCATTTTGATATTATATATATTTTGGGCACGTACAGAGGCTCTGAGTACCTACCTACGGCAACTGAAATTCATAACGCAGCAATATGCGGCTTTATTGAAAAATAGTTTAGCAGTGAAACAGACCGACGACGCGCGCCGGAATGTTGATTTTTGCACGATTCAGTGATCGATGGATCGGTGGAATCGGAGATTTTGATGTGATGCAGAGGGAGATAAATATTTTATAATATTTCAAAAATCAAAATTAAACGTGATATTTATTCAGTGAGATTACAAGAATCACTTTGAAACGTCTAGATCGATGGTCTTAAAGCTAGGTGATTCTAGGTGCCAGTTCCACGCGACTAAGCCTATAGAAGAACAGGCAACAAATACAAATACAAATAGTTTATTTATAACTCAAGTTACAAGTCAATTGTTCACAAAAAATTGTGCATTATCCAAATTATTATAAAAAATATTATTATTATATTTTTAAATATAAAAAAGTTTATAAATTATAGTAAAAACAAAGGATTGTGATCATATAAAAACATTAACAATGATGCTAATTATATTATTAAATTTATTTCCTACTAGTTATATCTAAAACAAACTACGACTCGGTTCCTACCGTCTTTTTTTAATGCATAGTTTATAATGAGCATATTTTTGTGCTCGTATTACCTATTATGCATTATAAAAATTAAGATAATCGACCCTCATAAAACGTATTTAAGAAAATGGTGACGTTTACTTTCTCAAAATTTTCGTTCAAATCAGGATATACATAATAAAAAGTTATGTTTCTTCCTAAAATTACAGAAAACTTATCTTTGTAGGGTTCCAAGGTCCAACTAGAAGCCCTTATACTCGTAGTTGGCTCTGTCATCTATCTGTCCGTTCATCAGTCTTGCTTTTGGTTTAACTCGTAAACCGTTCATGCAATCACATTCAAAAAATCCAAAGTTATAGGTAATAATTGGGACGCGCGTATATAGAAAAACAATAACTTTTGAAAATAATTTTTCAGGGTGTGTTTTTAAAGGCTTGTTGAATAGATCTCTTGAAAATATTACGAGGTTTCATTAGTTATTTATCAATTCAAATATCCGTTTGGTATTTAATAAAGCTTTGGAGTGGTAATTTTCGCAACAGCCAGCATGTGTCATACTACACACTAGGGCCTCAATTGAAAGTAAAGAACACGCGTGTTTAATTATAAACTGAGTTATGAACCTAAATGCGGTTTTATAAAAGTTTAAACTTTTTTTTTTTTTTGCACAACGGATACAAATTACAATATTATTGCTATAGGAATAACCACCACGAGCGTTTCAATCTTAAGTGTTATTTTCTTTGTTACAGATGGTGTACTCGTATTAATTTGAATGTGTATTAAAAGAAATGTGACTACAATAACGTTAAAATGAGCCGTAGAAATAAAAAGCGGCGGCAGCCCACCGTCCGAGTGGTCCCGAAAAAAAGTGATTTCATGATTTACGCCATAGTCACTACCGTGGCTTTTCTCAGTTACTGCAACAGTTTGAATGGCGACTTCATCCACGACGATATACCGGCGATTATGGCGAATGGGGACGTCACTGGGACCAATCCACTGATGGAACTTTTCTTCAACGACTTCTGGGGAATGCCTATGCTGCATGTAGACAGTCATAAGTCTTACCGACCGTTGACTACGCTCTCATTTAGGTGAGTGCTAGACTAGATTCGGACGTACCTTTTTACTTTTTCTAATTCCAAAAAAAATATAAATTAATAAAAAATTGCTGGTGCTTGGTGGCAAACCTATTGGCTGTAACCACTTCTCGAACTAAGAAGGAATGTCTTCCTTCTTATGTCTTCCTTCTTAGTTCGAGAAGTGGTTACAGCCAATAGGTTTGCCACCAAAGAGTTCCCTCCACTTTAAATTGACCCGATTTCACGAGACTTGAAAGGGCTGAAACTCTCTACATGTCTACGCTCTACTGTATAGCATGAATCCTATTCATGCTATAGAGAGTTTTTACAAAACATAACTATACCACGAACACAATTGTAGTAAGTAGGTACTATAATCAGCCATGATGGATAACTCATTTATCTATCATGGCTTTGATGGATAAAAAAGAAGTGCCAAAGTGCATGTTGACCCAACCATTGGATTTTTTTTTACCAAGAAGTATTGTTGTGTAACTAAGGGCTCAAGTTACAAAATTAAAATAGCAAATAAAGCAACACTGTTCACTGTACATCTTTCAATTTTATAAATATAATAGTTGAGAAGCAAAATGTGACTTAGCTATTATAAAAGCCCTCTGACACGCCGAGAATCACACCCTCTTGATGCGGGACAAGGGTGAAACAGATGGCCGACGGATTTAGATTTAAAAGGTTGAACCTTGTTTCATCTGATAGATTTAACTCTTTCCAAATGGAAATAATGGTTAAATTACAAGAAAAATACAATCGATTAGGCACATATAAATAAAACCAACCGAAACTCATACCTAGGTGATAGATATAATAAATAATAATAAATATTATAGATAATCCACACAACACTATCAAGCCCCAAACAAAGCAGAGCTTGTACTATGAGAATCAGCTAGATAGCTAATACTTATATACATAGATTTTTATAATGTCCCAAAAGTTAAGAGCCGAGCGGGATTTGAACCCGTACCGAGGGGAAGGTCGCGGGTTCAAATCCCGCTCGGCTCTTAACTTTTGGGACATTATAAAAATCTTTGTGATTTCCTTAAGTGTAGTAAACACTATAAAATTAATAAAAAGTTATGAAAAACGCAAGGTGACATCTCTCGTCGATTCAACTGAATGCAACTTCGGTTATCGAGCAGGTTAGTTGACTATAACGTCAAAACTGTAGATGGAGCCACGGTCGCGTTAGTGCCGAACAGTCCCTAAGAGTTATTCGTCGAGTGTGATTAGGATCCGATGGCGCAGTGGTGAGCGCAGCCCCGTACCGAGGGGAAGGTCGCGGGTTCAAATCCCGCTCGGCTCTTAACTTTTGGGACATTATAAAAATCTTTGTGATTTCCTTAAGTGTAGTAAACACTATAAAATTAATAAAAAAATATGAAAAACGCAAGGTGACATCTCTCGTCGATTCAACTGAATGCAACTTCGGTTATCGAGCAGGTTAGTTGACTATAACGTCAAAACTGTAGATGGAGCCACGGTCGCGTTAGTGCCGAACAGTCCCTAAGAGTTATTCGTCGAGTGTGATTAGGATCCGATGGCGCAGTGGTCAGCGCAGCCCCGTACCGAGGGGAAGGTCGCGGGTTCAAATCCCGCTCGGCTCTTAACTTTTGGGACATTATAAAAATCTTTGTGATTTCCTTAAGTGTAGTAAACACTATAAAATTAATAAAAAAAACTTATATACATTTTTATTTTTGATATAGTCGTACCATATAATGAATTCTGTGATATCCCTAAGTAGGTACTACACACATATTATCATCATCATCTCAGCCCGGTATCACCCACTGCTGGCTATAGGCCTCATTTTCGCCAGACTCCTTAGTCTTCTGCGTGTCTTGTCCAGGTGTTTCCTGCGACTTTTACGATATCGTCAACCCATCGCACTTTCAGAAGCCCCATGCCTTTTGTGCAATTCGTACTCTGTACACATTTTCCTTAGTGAGTGTCCATGTCTCGGCACGGTATGTCATAGTTGACAGGACACACTGATTATAGAAACGGGTTTTCAGGCACTGTGGGATCTTTCTTGACCTGAAAAACTCCTCTAGTTTGCCAAATGCTGCCCATCCAAGCTGGATTCTCCTGGAGATTTCTTAATTAAGATGATCCTTGCTTAAAGATATGCAAGGAGCATATGTCCACGTAACAGTACACGTAACGATCAAATGTCTCCAGTGTCAGGTCTTCATCATCTTAATTGTTGGAGTCGTGACAATAGAGATACTTGTCATGACTTTTGTCTCGGACATATTCATCTTTAAGCCTACTTTCAAGGAGGCATCGAAAAGTTCAAACCCATAATGTGCATTCATATTGCAAAAGTGGTGGTGGGTTTCACACAGGACGATGAGTGGTTCTGTGTGCTTGATGGCGGCGCTGTGTTGTCAGCGATTCAGCTAATTTTAACATAGACTTTTAAAAGTTTAAGTACCTACCTACTTACATAAATCAACAAGTTTCAAAAAATATATCTCCATGTGAATTCCGGTCGCTCCCTTTAATCGGCCTTACCTGCACAACAGCGCACTAATAAATTACACGATAACGTGACGGTTGAGCGCCGGTTATCTCCCGTGAGTTCGCACTTTAACAAAATGCGTATTTATGACCATTTTTGGCTAGTACAGAATGGCAAAGGGTAGATAGGGGTAGGGAGTGATATGGTTAGAGAGGGGAGATCATAGGGCATTATAATTCACGACGTATTTAGGTACACTTTACTGGTACACCGGTGGTGGACCAAAGTATTGAAAAATATAAGTTATTATATAGGCCAGTCATTATAGTAAGTTCACCTCGGAATTCGAGATACCCAGCTGTAAGTCTGTAAATATTTGTATATTGACACCCTAAAAGTTGTCTCAAAACCTGCATATGGTAGAGTGTGCACAACTATTAAATTTCAAGGTCAAAAAACTTTTATAAATATCTCATTTCCTATGGGTTTTTTGCTATTTGTATTTAATATCAATATTGTATAACACAAAATTCTACACAATTTTTGTTTAAAAACATTTTTCATACGGTGAACAGTTTTCGAGATAGAGGGCAGAGAGCGCGCGTTCACAGCCTGGTCGTCGGTTGACCTGAAGTGATGCTGTGACCGCGCGCTCTCTAATACTGCAACACCAGAGAAAACCATCATAGGTCTTTTTTACAAACCAATAGTTTAATATTTCCCAAGGAGCTGTTAAAAACGAAGGGATAATCTTGTTTCCTCGGGCATTTCCTTACGCATGGGTGAGACGGAAATATCGGGGCGTGTTACAACGTTTTATCGCTCTATTCTATTGTCATGCCTAGGCACCGAAGAACTTATTTGACGAGTTTTATGTTTCTTCTCGAGGAAATATACAGTAGTAAGACTACACTTAAAACCGGAAAAACCTATTTAGACCAGGATTATGATAAACAAATATAGTATATATTATATAATACATATAATAATATATAAATTATTTTTTTTTGTTTTTTTTTGTGATTTTTCATCAATATCCACAATACGTAAAATAAACACGCGTAGCTAGTGGGACTTTTTTATTTTATATTAGGCTAAGCTATAATGTTCCAAGAAGTGGAAAGGAAGTTTGGAAGATTGCTGAACTTGAGGTAAGCTTGAATGCTTCAAGGCCCAAAGTGGTTGACTGTCTACGAGATGAGCTACTTATTCTGTCAACGTTCAAAATCTCAATTTTCACATTTCAGAATCACGTACTGAAGCAACCTATCTCCATGCAACACTCGCCACTTTTATCTTGAGGATTTGCGTTGAGTACGACAATGATGTGGTGTAACTAACCAAACGTCTATCTATTCAAACCTCTTTTTAACCGACTTCCAATCAAAAAGGAGGAGGTTCTCAATTCGGTTGTATGTTTTTTTTTTTTTTTTTTTTTTTTTTTTTTTATGTTTGTTACCGCATAACTTCGTCATTTGTGAGCCGATTTGAAAAATTATTTTTTTATCTGAAAGGTACTGCTTCCAGATTGGTCCCATTTTAATTTTATTAAAATCGGTGTTGCCATTTTTTTTAAATAATTTTTTTAATGTTTGTAACTGCATGCCTCCGTCATTTATGAACCGATTTAGAAAATTATTTTTTTTATTTGGTTATTCTTACGTCCAGATTGTCCCAAACAAATTTGATTAAAATCGGTTTAGCCGTTTGACAATGAAGTCGGTTTCTCAAGTTTTTTAAACTTATAATTATCTATTCTATTTAGTCCAAGTTAGATTCGTATAAGCCCCTTTGTCTTATAGTAAAAGCGTCTAACCCAAATTATGTCGTAGCCCGGGGAAATTTCTATTTTTCAATAAAAAAATTGTAGATTATTTTTATTTAGATTAATATTGATGTTCCTGTCAGCAAAGTAATGAAAAAGAATAATATACCGAATGGGCGTAAGTAGACTGCTACCCGTATAAAGCAGGCATTATGACATCGCCCAGAGGGACGTAGATTGAATCTAAAAGATGTATCGCTAATCATTTGCTGCTGAACCCTTGGGTTATTACAAGGGAACGATTGTAAATGAGGCCTTACTCCGAATTCAACTTTGCAAAATCAGTCCTACCATGGGAATAAATAAATATCTTAATTTTGTAAATAGACAAGGTAAATCTGAGTCTCTAAAGTTTTTCTTGTAAATTTTCTCACAAAGGAGGCACAGCAGGCTCTTTTTCCGTTAAATCAAAAGGGTCTCTGACCGTTTTATATACCAACTAGACTAAACTAGGTGCCAGTTTCCTGAGACCAATCCTCAAAGCACAAGAAAAAAACATATTACACCCTGCGTTATTTTGTTTGACCCTAACAATTTTGTAAAAATAACACGCACACTCCTCGCGACACTTCACAAACTCATCATAAATGATGTTATTCAATAAAATATGATATCTTGCAACCCATAGTAGGGGCTAGCGTTATAAATCCCCCGCGTTCACACTTCGCAGTACTAATTCATCACTCGGACTTTATGGCGTAATAAACGACAAAGATTAATATCTGTAATTTATACGCAGAAACGACGCGGAAGGAAGCTCTTTAATTGGGCTGGTTAGCGATGGAGGGTAGTTCATTAGACAAGATTCATAAAGCTTGAGTTCATTCTCTTTTCTAAGCCAAGAAATCACATAAACCTCCTAGTATAGGTACTTGGCGCAGTGTTTTTTTTATATAAGCAACACGGAGACAGGCCGATGTTTTAAATAAAATAGTAAGTACCTAGGTAATAGCGTAATTAGAGAAGTTTTCAGAGACATGTTCAGAACATTATAGTTACTAGCTGCCAAGCTTCTTACCTACGATTCACCCAAGCAAGCCTAAACAGTGATCATAGGCGGAAAAATTACAAACGAGTTATTGGACCCAAAAATAAAAACTGCGTAGCTACTAGCAAATAACTTCATAGAGATAAAGATCCTCTGCGCGTAGTATAAGTTATAAAGACTTATATCTGGATCTCGGTAATCCTATATTGCGAAGGCGAGACAGAGTGTAAAACTTGGTTAACCTGCATTTATTTTACAGTTACCGCATGTCGTAACTTTAGCCACACTTGAGCTCGGAAAACTCTCGGCTGTTCCAGATCGTGCATTGAGAAACCAAAGTAAATGTACCGGTACCTACGTTGTTATACACCGTTTCGTTAGTACCCACAGTTTTGCCGCAACTTTTACAGGATGAAATAAGCTGGAAATATTACTTAAATCACCTTCATAACAATTTAGGCGTACTAAGCCCTTGCGCACATCTAAGCGATCTGCGATGGTGATCAGTGAAACGCTGTCAACTAGACACTCTATTTGACAGGGTTTCACGCCATCGCCATCGCCCTCGTCTAGATGTGAGCAGGCCTTTACAGTTCACTCAAAATTTTCATAAAATTATTTGTTGGTTTCTTTATTTTTCTTTCTTTCTTTTCGTTCCAGTTCAACAACAACAAAGGTAACAAAAATCAGTTATTGCGATTATATCGGTTTCAATAGCTCCAATGATGTTAGCATTCTATTGCAATAACGTTTGACATACATTGTGTTCCAAACATTTTATCATCCGCTCGAATACTTTCTACTTTTAGATCTACATTTATTTATTTTATTTATCTAGTCTAATAAATAAAATAAATACATAAATATTTTTGGACAACCCACACAACACTATCTAGTCCCAAACTAAGCAGAGCTTGTACTATGGGAACCAGATAGCTGATATTATAATGCTTGAATACTTTTTTTTGTAAACACATACTTAGAATACAATATAACTCCCAGACAGAGAACATACATCGATGTTCCCTACACAAATATTTGTTCTCGGTGGGGATTGAACCCACGACCTACGGCGCAGAAGGCAGAGGTACTACCAACTAAGCTGAGAAGCCAGTCAAATGAAAGTGTAGGTCTTAGACCATTTATAAATTGTCTAAGGTGTATTAGGTATACGAGTTTCCAACTCAATGACAGGACTAAGACAGCATTTTCTACCAGTCAAGCTCGTAAAACTTAAACACAACTTATATACATAAATGGTGGTCGAATATTTCAGTTAATTTGACTAAACTTATAAATTATTTTTTTGAAAATAAATTTCAAAAAGTTTTACCTACCTACTGGTAGGCATTTAAATACCAAAGTATTATCCGAGCAAATGCACGCCTAATTGACTAATATACATAAAAATATACCTCCTCGGCAAATCTTACTAATGCAAAATGCGTACATTTCATTTGTCGCCACAGGCCACAAAAACACAAGCAGACGTTTTCATCAGAAAATTCCATCGTAAAACAAAAATGCTTACCAGAATGCCTTTGCAAGTATCTACATGAACCGCTTCGTCCACATTGTGGTGTAAGCATAATAAAAGAAACATTCTTTGAGGGAAATATTTTATTTTGTTTGTCCCTTCCTGTTATGCAGGGTTAAGACAACAATAAAATATTATATACGTAAGTGGCTGGTTTGGGACTATACAGGGTTATTCATAATTAGCTGCAAATACTCAGGAATTAGGTTCAACAAATAAAATAAAAAATATTTATGAAATGATTTTTTTTTAATTTTGATTTAAGTTTTTGTATCAAAATTTTATTTTTATTATTTTTTTTACGGCTATTGCATAATGATTGCCATGGAAAACAGGACGATGACCCACCCAGGCGGTGACTGAACGCAGTGTGTCGCTCACGGCGCGCGGGCGCGGATCAAAGGTCAAAATAGGTCAGGCGCCAATGATTCCAAAGGATATTCTTTATCGATTTTCTCGGGATTTTCATAACAAAACTTAAAAAAAATCATTTCATAAATATTTTTTATTTTATTTGTTGAACCTAATTCCTGAGTATTTGCAGCTAATTATGAATAACCCTGTATAGGGACCAAAGAATGTGCTAGCTCCTTCCTAACAACAGATTTATATATAACCTTAACAGATTTGGCCAAACAATCTGGACGTTGCGACGACTGCCAGTGTTTTAAATATGTCAACGGTAATGATTTATTAGTAAAGATAAAGATTATTTATTTGCATATACATTGTGTTAAAATGAAGATGGTGAACAAATGTGTGGTACAAACATGCTTTACCAATTTCGGTGCACAAATATTGAGATGGCACTTAAATAATGTCAATGTAAACGACAATTAGGGTCTTATTAATAATCCTGGCGTAGCGTTGGACTAGTTGATCCGTGTTTTGTCTCTTGCATTGACATGCAATTGTCAACTCGAGCAAATGTGACAAAACACGAATTAACTAGTCCAACGCTACGCCAGGATTATTAATAACACCCTTAAAATATATGTGTGTATAAACAAAAAAAATATACCTACATGTCAAAAAAAATCAAAATACAGTCAAAATTAATTATAATTTGTCGTTTAAAAACTTGTCAGTACTATAATAACATTTTTGAATTAATAGTTGCATAAATTTTATCCTAAATAAATTTGTATTGAGATCCTTAAAAAACCTAGGAATTTTGTTGTAGATTTTAGGAGCCTTTTCAAGTTTTTTATAATAATACACACACTATTTTGTAATTACCAAAAAAAAAATGCCGATATTGGCTGCTGATACTGAACACATCCACATATTTTTAAATAACCAAAATTTTTTGTCAAATATTGAGAAAAGATGAACAAGCAAAAATCATTTCATTCTTAAACGCTAAATACCAAGCGGAACCGAACAGCGTATTTTTTTTCTTTCTAGTACTACGTAACTAATTCTCCCTAGGGCTGAAAGTATTACTTTCAATTAGCCCCTCAGGCAACTTCAGACCTACTTTCAGAGTATGAGCAATGAAAATACATTTACACACGATATAACATTACCTTGGCAGGTTTCTGAACCAAGTTAAAATCATTTTCATAAATTTATCTTTCGTCTGTTATGTTTCGCAAACCGAGTGAGTATTTCAAGTTTTACTCTCTGAAGTTGATGCCGTTTTTCCAGCAGTTTTTGTATAGAGATACCATAAACACCCTTAGCAGGCGTTTTGAGATATCTCGTAACTCTAGACCTCCCATAATCCGCTCTACATGGGCTTTCACGTCGATAAGTCATTAAACCGCGAAACAACTTTTCGCTTGCCACTTTGAAAGATATAAAAACTCTGAACTACTATATTTATCGAAAATCGAGAACAATTATTATTATTGTCTCGTAAACTGAACACACGTTAACACGTCGTACATGAAAACGTGTTGGGATCAAAAACATTTTTTGCTAAACTGTGTGCAATCGGATTGCATACAAGATTGTTCCTCGCGATTTTCAATAAAGTCGGTGATTTTATATATTTCAAGAGCAAAATCTGTTTATCCCCTTTTACGTTAGTTTTGTAGCATTCGACATTCACTACGGGCCAAAGCTGTGTTCTCATTAACGTTGTAAAAAGCGGTCAAGTAGGTACGTCATTATAAAGTGAAGTAAGTAATGTAACGGATGCATTTGCGACTGAATTAAAAAACTTAAAAGCAGTTATAGCAATGCGCAACGAGATGTATTTACATAAAAGAGTGCAAGAATTAAATCAGCAACTAAGAAATGTTTTGCTAAGCTTAAGGCACACATTTAAGCGTCCTGCTAGCAATCAGTGGGACGCTGTCAAATATGACTTATTTTAGAAGTCACCTTCTAAAATAAGAGAATGATAAAACAAAAAAAAAATACGTGATGTACATTATTATGCAAACTTCCACCGATATTTGGTTTGAACGAGATCTAATAAGATATGTTTTTTTATACGTCATAACTCGTAAACCGCAATTTCCCTTTCGACGAACTGCAAGAACTTTTATGTATGTTACTTGTTGCTACGGAACCCTTCATGGGCGAGTCCGACTCGCACTTGGCTGTTTTTTTAAACTTTGTCACCAGTTCAAATGAACTTATTTTCGTTTATCCGTTGGTGTGTACAATGTACATAGTTACTCGTAAGTCGGTCCTTTTTGCCAATTTGTGTTATCTCAATTCTACCGAATCTCTTTTCAACGCGCCGGCTAAACAGACTCCCGGCAGCATGCCAATTTGTATTTCCAAATAAACGTTGCTACAAAACATCCTTTTTACTGGGAAACTTAATTTGGTTGATTGCAAATGCTTATTTCTGAAAATTTACTTTGCTTTTATACTGTTTGGAAGTTGGATTGTGGATCCCTGCTACAGCTTTTGATTATAGCTCTGTTGACCATAGAGGAACTAGGTTCGTTAAGGCCTGCGCACATCTAGGCAATGGCGATCAGTGAATCGCTGCCAAACATCGCTGTCATTTTGACAGCGTTTCACTGATCGCCACCGCAGAGCGCTTAGATGTTTGCCCAATGTCCGTCTCCTGGATTTAAGCTACCACGTAGTTGATTTATAATATAAACACGACTTTCTCTATATGTACATACATATTATTATGATTAAAAGAAATCAATCCCACGGGAACCATACATCCATTTCATCGGTATAAAAAGTACCAGATATATACTATAAGTTCCAGACCATAATCTTTATCTGTGCAAAATTTCATCCAAATCCGTTCAGTCGTTCTAGAGTTATTGAGTAACAAACAACCATCCATACGTTCAAATTTCGCATTTATAATATTAGTGTGACTATGGCGAACCTACTGTTTTGATTAAATGAAACGCCTCAAGTGCTGGACAACAAACTGGTTTATTCACGAATACGTATGAGATTTTTTTTTTACAACTTTTTGTACCTATGTTTCTTTTAGCTTATTCACGAAAAAATTAACTGGAAAATTGTAACAGTAAATTGAACCACACGCAAAATAACTATTGCGCTGTGTTTGAATATTTGACGATGTTGGTTCCGGTTCCACCATGTACCGTGCCGTGCCCTGTCCCAGGACTTACGGTTTGGTAAATTTTAACTGACAATGTTGAATTTGTTTTTTCGGTATATTAAGGATTCTAATCATTAGCCGAAACGATATCTGGCTGGCTGTCAGGCATTCCAGTAGAATTCACATCTACCTATTATTTAATGAACGGGTATGATATCAGATCGAGCTGTGTATAATTGGTATTTTTTTCTTCTTACTCTCAACTCATTGGTAGGTATACAACTGGATTTAAGCACACGACCATAAGATCAGAAGAAAGGGCCTCCGTAGAACGCAAAGACAAGTTACGTTATTGGGAAGTACCACGCGCTGTCAGCTTGCAAATATGTCGTGCGCCTACGTTTCTGGCAGTTTCACGAAGCCAGGGTGCAATTACGGATAAGCCTTGACTAAGCTCTCTACGTTCTAAATTGATTTTCTGATGTTGTGAACATTCATTCACAAGCTCCACCACAAAACAACTAATCAGTATGATCCGATACTGATTCAGTTGACATTCAAGCTAACCGCATTCATCAGATTAGCTTTGATTTTACATCTGAGCCTTTGTGTGGGAATGGAACAAACATTATAGACACATCACATAACTGGCCTTAAGGGTCAGTTGGTAGTAGCTCTGCCTTCTGAGCCGAAGGTCGTGGGTTCGATTCCCACCGAGAATATTTTTATGGTGAATGCAGAGGTTTGTTTTCTGTGAGATTTTTTTGCCGTGAAAATGTATCTAGTAAGTACTTCTCTGAACACACATAACTTAAAAGATTTGTTAGCGAAACTAGTACTTACACTAATATATAACTTTTTAGGGTTCCGTAGCCAAATGGCAAAAATGAACCCTTATAGATTCGTCATGTCTGTTTGTCTGTCTGTCCGTCCGTATGTCACAGCCACTTTTCTCTGAAACTATAACAGCTACACTGATGAAACTTGGTAAGTAGATGTATTCTGTCAACCGCATTATGATTTTCTCACAAACATAGAAAAAAAACAATAAATTTTGGGGGTCCCCCATACTTAGAACTGAAATTCAAAAAACTTTTTTTCATCAAACCCACACGTGTGGTTATCTATGAATAGGTCTTCAAAAATGATGTTGAGGTTTCTTAAATCGCTTTTTTCTAAACTTAATAGTTTTTGCGAGAGATACATACTTCCAAAGTGGTAAAATGTTGGTCCCCCCCTCTAATTTCTAATTTATGAGAATGATAAAACTATAAAATATATATGATGAACTATGTAAACTTCCAACGATATTTGGTTTGAGCGAAATCTAGTTAGTAGTTTTTTTTTACATACATACATACATACATAAAATCACGCCTTATTCCCATGGGGGTAGGCAGAGATCACGGATTTCCAGATTTCAGTTTTTTTTAATACGTATACGTCATTAATCGTAAACCGCAAGTACCTTTCGAACTATAGAATTACGGAACCCTTCAAGGGCGAGTCCGACTCGCACTTGGCTGCTTTTTTTAGTTTATCAATATGAATTTATATTTTTTAAAACTACATCCAACCATGTATTTTAATAACTTATACATTGTTATTAAAATATGCGTAAGTTCGAGAGGGTGCACGTTTGTTTCGACTCATCTCTGGACGTAATAGTTACGTATTTGTTGAAGTCGCGTCCGCCAGCAATACATTATCCTGGCGTTATTAAAATGGTTTTCCGAACAAAGCGGCTATTGTCGAACGATACCGTTCACCAACTGCTGCCAGTGCTGCCATCCATTATGTAACCTCGACCACAGGATGGTAAATATTCCAGACCTTTCTACAGAGATACCGATTTTCTACCGTCTTCGAGTTTATCGGATAGTTTAATTTATTTTGACGTTTATATGCTTTGGGGATTTACAGTCTTTCGATAGAGAATTGTTTCAAACTAATTTAGAAATTGAAGAGGATTCTTTCAATCTAATAGGATATGAGATTTGGTTGACCAGTTTTTGATTATAATTTCCAAGTCCACGCAAGGTTCGGGCCATTTTGTTTTGACAAAACAAAGTTGAGAATGTCACAAATTGGGCTCAGAATAAAAAAAAAATCCCTATTACTTTATGGAACGCCGCGTGAACCAATAATCTTAATCTGGCGTAGGGTATCTATTGCTTTTCTGCGTGGCAATGTAGCCAGCCTCTTATGGGGACGCTTCCGATTGACCACAGGCTTGATCAATTGAGCTATCTTTATATCGTTTACAATGGTATGCAAATAGCTCACTTAGTTTTTTGGGTAATTTTTACATTTTTTATGTAGGTACCTATTATAATATATTATTATGTTTGTGTAACAGAATACTTGTATTTTTTTAGTTTAATGCTTGTATTAATCAAAGTACAGTAAGTAATGCGTAGGTACATCCTCATAATTGTATTCTGTTGGTGCACCTATACTCATTGACTACCATTTGTTGTCATTTTAGCGATCTACCAACGAACAAACTCATTGTTTTTTAACATTGTTGTTGTATTGATACGCTAAACTTAAAAGACAAAAGTATCAAAAACCTTTGCCTTTTACCACCGATTATTCAATCAAAAATGAATCCACTTAGCTGGAAAAAATGCCAGCTCTCGTATTATGCCATTATTATTGAAGGAGCAAACGTCGATATCGTGCGCTCAGCAATTGTACGTTAACAACCGACATGCGGACGATAAAACTGATGTTTGAACTTCAGTAAAAGGAAATAACATTTTCAAAGTGCATAAGTTTGTTTTGAATTGCGTGATTGCCCAAGGTAAATAATTTGACTTAATGTTGAGAATAAATGATGGTGGTACAGGGTGGTACGATGTGCCATTTTGAATTTGTGTATACATTTCCTTTACTTTTGATAACATGATCCAAAATATTCTAATGTTCATAAGAGCGCACACCTCTCTCAATTTAGTTGGATTTTCAATTACCTAACTGATGTGGAATTGATTAATAGTAACCACTTTCCATCAGGTGCTCTAAAATATTATTTGTCTTCTTTAATGCATAAAAAAATGAAACTATCAGTGTTTAACAACCAATCATGTATGATATACTAAATTGCATGTTTTCTCAACCGCTTCCCTAACAAACTAGTATGCTTAGTGTAATTATGTAAACATCGTAGGTATCTGTGCGTCGACAAATATCTCAAACTATTCTCTGGAACGTGCTCCGCTTTGCAAGCAGTTGGCGCTGTTTAAACATATTAATGGATTTGCATAGAATACAGGGTCCCTTATATCAACCTAACTGTAGTTAGGTTTTTTGATAGTTTCTTTGTCTAGATTTATGCTAAGCACCTAGCTTAGTATAATTAAATCTAGACAAAAAAACTATTAGCTGACTGAAAATGACAGCGTGGGTTCGTTGGGACACACAGAGAGGGAAAACACATCTTTGTTTTTTCTCCGTATTTTAAATTTGTATTCGCGTTATTAAATAAATCACTACCGTAAAAGCCGGTTGTATGCTTCCTGTATAAATGCAACTTTGCGTAATTTTACTAATGTGCTTTTATGCAAACAAACTAAAACGCTATAGCCATGCCCAATCCGAACGGTTCTGAGTGAATTTTGAGGTCTAATTTACGTTTTCTATTCCAAACTTAGTATTCAATTAATGGTATTAGACCCTGAAATTGTATATTCAAGGCATTTTACACTTTTCAATATAAATCTGTTTGTTCCCAGTAGTTCTGTTGATCTGTACTAGGATATTTTCTCTCGATAGTTTTGCTATGAAAGAAACACACTCAGTACAGAACTACTGAGATAATATTTATCTTTCGTATACAGGGCGTCTTACAAATATATGCCACATGGAGAGAAAGTAGGTAGGTACCTTTAATATTGTAGACAACATTTTACTGAAAGAAAACATTACACACATTTTTTTATTCACTGTTTTTTTTCTCATTTTGAGCATCTGATAAATAATTGATTAATTTTGTATTAAAATTGTAAAATTGTAAAAAAATGTTAAAATTCATGGTCTTCCTTTTATTTCTGATGCTATGTTATCTAGCAATAAATAATTATAATAACCGAAGCCAAACATACCGATCAAAAGATCGGTAGATTAAGCTACAGAGATGAGCATTTTCTCGTGTAATGGGTTTGACTCCCGATTAAAACATTTTTGACAACTGTTACTAACGCTGTCAATTAGCATGACATTATTTATGTCTGTCACTACGGTAAAACTGTGATGGTGGCGCCTTTTGGAATACCAAAAGGCGCCACCATCACAGTTTTACCGTATGGTTGAATGAATGAATGGTTGAATTCAACCATTAGTGAACATTTTTGTACAACGTACCTGCTTGTTTATAATTTTGTGAATCTAGTATTTTAGTGGTAATCTTCATTATTTACCGCATTTTTAATAAAAGTGTACGCAGTGCTTGCAAGTGCTTGCTAGCTGACTCCGCCTATTTCTTTGTTCAATAATTTTGACCAATGGGAGACGTAGACATCTATTACACTTAGTAAAAGCCATCTGTTTTAAGACATTTACACTTCCAAAGACTGGTTAAAATCTGGTCACAAGTAAATCAAAACGGGATATCGGTGATTAGCGTCACAGAAAATGCACCCTTATTGTGGTAAGGTATAGAACTTTTGGTGATAGAGAGATTAGAGTTTTCTGTCAATCTGACCTTTGCTGTCCAATCCGTAGCAAATCTGTGGCAGAATCAAGCATTGTTTCTTCAGTGTTCTAGTTCAGGCTCATATCGACGAAGCAGTATCTAATCGAAAGTACACTTGTACACTGTACAGTTCTGTTCAAAGCACGCCTTAAAATATCGAAACTTCTGATTTACAGTTATTGCGATTCGTACACATTCGTCGTGACTCGATATTATTTTCTAGGCTAGAGATGTGCCTCGTGTGCAACCAATGTGTAGACGAATCAGACACCTTGTACCTTTTAAATCTCACTTAGTTATCCAGACTGGCATTTAAAGAAATTCCTTGTGGAATGATTCATATTGAAGTAATAAAAATATCTTTATTTTATTCTACTATTTCTTCATTATGTTCAAGTAATTACAAAAAATCCTTCATCAGGCTTATGAATATCCTTAGAACATGGAAAAGCCTGCATTCCCTGCATCGACTACCAACTAACATTACTTGCAAACCATGTCAGACCTATCAGCTTCCTAAAATACCTTTCTTTCGGTGTATAGGGAGTTAAAATATCGTGATCAAAGCAGTTTTATAATTTCAGATGCTTATTTTATCTGTCGACCTTTTATAATACTTTGACCTTTTGAAAAATATTAAATCACGGATATTATTTATCAAAAATTACGAGCACCTAGGTATCTTGATACAATCAAATTACACACACGCTTAACAAAAAAAATATATTGATCCTAACACGTTTACCCACTTAAAAGTTTACTAATATACGAAAAAATAGGCGGCAGAATATCCACCCAATAGTAATTGTTAATCTTTGTAGGTACATGAATTCGGTCTGTATTTAGTCCAGCTCTATTTGGTGCGTTGTTGGTCGATGATTGCGTTGGGTTCACAATTTACTGGCATTGTGTGGCTGAATACAAAACGTACCGTTTGTCAAAAATATTAGCAATCGAAGAATCAGTTTTCTCTCCTGGTTTTCATTTTATTTCGCAATAATGTTTGTGCTTCATCACCCGTTAGATTTAGACAGCGTAGCATTAAGGAATCGAACAACCTTAGCTGATTGGTTAAATGTTAACTCTTACATGGTAAAACCAATTAGGGCCGATTTGTTTATTGACTGACTTGACTTGACTTGACTATAAACTATTTTATTTATGTAATATATCCTCACTCGACCCTGGTAAAAAGGTTTATAGGGTACAATATTAAGCTTATACTGTATTAATTACGTTATGGTTGAATAAATAAAAAATAAAAAAAATGTTCCGAAAATAGACAGATGCCATAATTATCGTTATAAGACGTTCTTGGGATGAGAAAAACATTTTCTATGTTTATGCCATATGTTTTAAGTTTTTCTTCGTCTATTTTGGCTATTGAAGTAGTAATAATTATACAGGGTGGTTTTTTGAGAAGGTTGGTTTTCTTTTAGGGAATCATTTAATATTTGTTAACAGACATAATATTTTTCAATGAAAATGTTTGCACAAATCTTATACCTTTAAACGAGAAAATCTTGTATATATATATATATTTAGGATCTCGGAAACTGAGCCAACGATTTTCATGAAATTAAGTATACAGGGGTTTTTGGGGACGATAAAACGATCTAGCTAGGATTCATTTTTAGAAAATGTCTCCCTAATCGTAAAGTAAATAATCAACTTTATCATAAAATCATAACTCCTAGCGCCATCTGTTGATTAAGTCATGAGTTAGTGGGACAGAGAACGCCATCTATTGACGGGTAGTGGAGTTTATTATTATGTCGGTAAGATCGAAAAATATTAATATTTAATCAGTATGTAAGTAATTCGTATTTAAATATAATAATTCACAACAACAGTTCACCAAAAAAAAAATACCGAGCGAAGCTCGGGCACCAACTGCTAGTAGGTTTTAAGAACGTTCATCCGTAAATTGATGATTTCAGACGGCCAATAAAACAATATGTGTAACTTGCACAGAAGATAATTTGACCTCATATTATTGGGAATGACCAAAACTTAATCATATGGGAAAAACATTTTCAAATGGTTGTATAGTTTTTTCATAAGATTCATCTGTTTTTCCTAAACTTTCGGTTGATGGTCTACGCAGATGCGATTCAATGATAAAACTATAAACGACAAACTTATAAAATTTTCGTATAAAAAAGCTAACAACATTTTATTCGTTCTTAGTGGCAGAATAAACACGATTCCTGTAAGTTTTCATTCATGAAAAAAATAATCAAAGGAGTAATTTTTAGCCACTTTTGGAGATATTAGACGTGTTAGTTTATGATGAAATCCGAGGTATTTTTGTTATTTTTTTTGCCTAGTAAATGAAGAAGTGTTCGTTTTAAAACATGTTTGTTTTTTTTTTTTATAACATGAATATTTATTTTACTATGAATTATTTCGTATTACTATATATTCGGCGCGGAATCAAGTCAACGCTCAGTGCCGGCCGAGGCCTTTCAGAGGTAGGACGTGCGTCGCTCCCGGTCGCTGCAAGCAAGCAGCAAGCCTCAAAAAAATGTATTGTAGCTTCACGAGTTTATAGCGCTACTGGGACGTTTTGATACTTTTTATGGTTTAACAAAACTTTGGTGAGTTTTTTTTTGTATTTTAAAGTAATGGTGTTGCATTAACTTATTAACTTTAATTACCCCCGGTTTCTGGTACGCAAAAAATAGTTAATTATTTTTAATTAGTATTTCTTTTTAATTCAGGTTTCATTCTTTACTTTTATTTCAGATATGGCATAAAAAGCCGCTTACAGGCTACATCACGTAAAAAAAGTAACGAGTACGTCACCAATTGCGAAAATTTGGTCAAGGCTAATGAAGCTAAAAGGTATGTTACCCAGGGGTTACTTTTTACAACGTAACATGTTTTAGTCAATTCCCATTTTTATTAAACGTACACGGAGATAGAAGTAGTAATAATTTGCATTATGAAAATCATTATTGCTAACTTGTCATAAAACATAACACGCCGAAAAAAAGGTCGAAATTAGCGGGTACTTTCAAATAGTCATCCAGTCCGCAAGTCCGCACGATACCAAAGCTAGTGTTCGAAGCACGGAGCCACTTGCACCGAGTTGATGAGCTATCTATGATTGTAAAGTAATCAATTAATTTTATAACACATTTGCTCGTAAAAGGTCTCTAATTTCACCGATTTCAATATCGTAATGTATGTCATTACGCACTAGTGCGGTAATGTAATGTAAAACGCACGGGTTGCTTTTTAATAAGGTATAACGTACGGTTTATCCAGATGCTAAATGTATGAAATGAAACTGAATGAAACCGAATGAAACTGCATGGAACCGAATGAAACTGAATAAAACCGAATGAAACTGCATGAAACCGAATGAAACCTATCGCCTACGGCTCGGGCTTCAATAACGCCTCGGCTGTAATTTTCAACCTACCGCACTTATATCATAATGTACTATTGTTCAAAATACGTACATCAGTACCTACCTA
Organism: Thera britannica; assembly: GCA_939531255.2. Taxonomy (NCBI): domain Eukaryota; kingdom Metazoa; phylum Arthropoda; class Insecta; order Lepidoptera; family Geometridae; genus Thera; species Thera britannica. The sequence goes on along the minus strand of OW618040.2, from coordinate 13,301,376 downwards.
CTGCATATTTTATTGGGACCTATTGCATGCATTATATTATTTTTTTAATGATTTTATGTAGTTTCTTCTGAGTTCACACTATGGTTTCGATTTCTGACCTATTCCTTGTTTATCATTGTTTTCTTTCAATTTATTATGGTTACAGATGCTTCGCCGGATGGACTAATTGAAGATGATGGTATCACCGAAATAAAATGTCCTAGTCCGGCATTCGGATTAGAGGCAGATATCGCTATTAACCAAAAAAATGTTATTCTGGTAAATAGATGTATCCGTGAATCGACGCCATGACTGGTTTTATCAAATACAAGGGCAGCTGCACGTAACGAATAGAAATTACTGTCTATTTGCTGTGTGGACAGGCAAAAATTTTTAATTAAAGACAGAAAAAATAATTAGGGACGATACATTTTGGAGCGAGAACATGGAGCATCGGCTAGTCAGTTTTTATAATAAATTTCTATTACCCGAAGTTGTTGATCCCCGAAAAGCTAAGTCCATGAAACTTAGAGACGATAAATATTAAAATTGTATTTTACACGAAATTATTTTGATTTATTTTAACATACCTGCCCGTTTTTGCGTAAGTAGGTACTCATTCAACAAAATGTTGTACCTACTTACGAAAAATGAATACATTCCCTACTAAGAGCTGGTAAAGTATCAAGGTGATTCATTCAATGCGGCGCATGATACGCGCTCCAACACAGACGGCTGTGTGCGTGCTAGGTGTAACTGTATAGCTAGGTGAGTATATTTACCCAAACTTGAGTCACGAAGCTCGGGATAAACGCTCTTAAGTACGAGTAGGTTTCTTTTAAAAGGTATTTCATCAGTTATCTGGTTTGGGCGCAAGAACATCTATAAGTTGATTTGGGGCTAGATACGCTTTGTGAAAATATTTTAGAATTAAAATAAGCATTCTGTCTTGTGCGTCTAAAATATAATCCAGTAAATCCAAGACCTCTTACAAAGCATCTGTGGCATTCCGGAGAAGCAGTCGTTAGCTGAACTACAGTTATGTCCATTGTTCGAGTCTACACAAGCCGAATTGGGCGGGCCATCCGAACAATTTTGCGGTCCATTTGGGGTGAGGGCTCGCCGATTTCAACCCAATTTATACCAATCCGGCCTGTGTCAGGACCGTGGCAGTGATAAACAAAATCTGTCCAATTCGTATGAATTAAGCTTTTAATATGGACCAGGCTTGGAAATCTTACTTACTTATTATAAATACAGGGATGTTTGTGACTCAACCACGCTCTAAACGGACGACGATTTAGATGAAACTTGGAATAAAATATGATCACAGTTTTAAACTTGGATTAACACACTAGCTTTTTATCCCGAAAAATAACAGGAGCTGAAAAAAACTCCCACAGAAGCAAATCCGCGAGGAACCGGTAATAGAACCACGATAGTCGGTGCCTCGTCTAAGGTGACCTACTACAATTACACGGATCGGTATAAGTAAAGAGTCTTCTCCGAGTTTTGGACGAAGTGCTGGCCATTAGGGATTATTGTACTTTATTACGTAGTTTGTACTTTGTTAACATTTAGAGACGGCCGTGTGATGGGATTTATTTGCTTTACTTAAATACTATATTTACTAACTACTAGATACCTGAGAGTATATGTATTGTGTGTAGAGTATACCTAGACACAGAACAATAATTAAGTTTGCTCATCACTCAAATGTTTTGTCGAACCTTACAGGCCCTTCTAGTATAGGATCCCTAGAAGAAGGACCTTCACCGAGCTGGTTATTTAATGAAACGTATTTTATATTTCACCGCCACAGGCGGCACTTACATATAGTTAATTTTTATATAGTTAACAGCACCTAGGTTAAGTTTTTCTTTGTGTAAGTAAATAAAGCTATTTTTATTTTTTATTTTTATTTATTTTATATTTAATTAAACATGCCAATAAATATATTCTAAATGGGTTGCCTATCAAATTTCAGTCCAGGATGTGATTAATTAATAATTTAAAAAAATATATGTTTTTTTAACTTTCCATCGGTTTGTTTATTAGACAAATTCTATACCAATCGAAAGTATAGACCCCATAGAATATGCAAACGTTAGGTTGCCTATTTTTTTCCGGTCACAACTCTCGGGTAGCCAGGTATAAACAGGAAAATCGATACTAGCATTTTGCACCGGTATATTTATTGAATAAAAATACTGGGGTCTATACTTTCGATTGGTATAGAATTTGTTTAATAAACAAACCAGTGGAAAGTTTTTTTTTTTTTTTTTTTAATTATTAATTAATCATAATTATCCTGGACCGAAATTTGATAGGCAACCCATATATAATATATTTATTGGCATGTTTAATTAAATATAAAATACGTTTCATTAAATAGCCAGCTCGGTGAAGGTCCTTCTTCTAGGGATCTTAGACTATTCCAGGCTTGGTCGCGTGGAACTGACACCTAGACTCACCTAGCTGTAAGACATTTCAAAGTGATTCTTGGAATTGAAATGAATAATTTTTGATTGAGTCTGAGTTAGCAACGTACTACCATCAAGCGGGCTTGGAAGAATACGTATATACAAAACCGCCTTTTGCTCTGTTTATATGAATCCATACTTTAAACGTTAATTAAAATCAGTTTATGTTATTACCCAAGCATAAATAAAATATAAATAAACCTTTCTATTTTGAGTCTGTAGGCAGGGTACAGTAGGCCTATCACAAGCTCTGTCTGGCTCTGGCTCTGTCTCATTGCTCTGGTTTTGAGTCTGTGTAAGTGCTCACCAGTGAATAGACTATATTATCTTCGATCTTTCTTGGGTCATTGATTGGTTATAATTTAGTTTTACTCCCAATAATTACGTAAGCATACGTACCTATAAACTCGTGAATATTGTCTTGTGGATGCTACCTTGATCACAAAGATTTTATAATATCTACCTACTCATTCTCACCCATTCACAATATAGTAAAACAAAAGAAAGTACTAACGCGTAATTGCGCAAACGCAGCCATTTTCACCCGGAAAATTCTCGCTCCGTTTACAAATCGTTTTTTTTCAATATTTTTTTGTTGCTGGACGCAGAGACTATTGCCTAAAATCTTTAGAGGCAGTAAAAAAGCGACATCCAGTAGGTATAGCTCTGTGGCCACAGAGATACTAAAGAAATAAAAAAAAACGGTGAAAAGCCGTTATAAAATTTGTGGCTCTCTTCTGATATCTTGTTTGATGATTCTTGTTTATTTGAGACAATTTACAGCCGCTACAACTGATCTTCACTATCTACATTAGATATGTAGGTATTAGTACATTTACCTACATAAACGACGAATAGCATGAGGAAAACATCCCTAAATTGCGCTAAGTTAGCGTTACAAACAGAAATCCGCATCACCTGTAAAAGCCTCCAAGAAGAAAATTACCCACACGTCGAGAACTCATGCCGGATTAGGAGAGTCACTCCGCTGCGTCACAGTATTGTTTAATATCCAGTAGAGAAACTCGCGTGCTGCATAGTTGAGCCAAGAAGATGTAGGTAACTCTGTACATTTTTTCTTAACTTTGATGTTAAGAAAAGTCTTAACTTAAAACTTCTGTGTGAGTGTTGACTAAATAAATCCTACGTCGAAACGTCATACATGCAGTTTACACTGGTGAGCACTCACACAGACTCAAAACCAGAGCCAAAGACAGCGCCAGACAGATCTTGATAGGCCTACAGAATGTTTATTATTTTTTAATATTTATTATATCAAAGTTATTGATTTCATCAACACAACAACTGAAACTAAAAATAATACATTATTTGAATTTCATTTATTTATTTTTTTACATAATATACTCTTGAGAGATTAAACATAGGTACCTATTATTTTATAAGAATAATTAAAAAAGCTGAGAGAATCAAGATTATTTACGATATTTTTCGGAGTCGACGCGTCCGAAAAATATCGTAAATAACGCTTGGATCGTCTAATTTAAAAAATAAAATAAATAAGACTAATCATAATCATAACGACGCGCGACGTTTAAAAAAGAACTTGGTGATTTTACTGAAACAAAATACTTTGGCCTACCAATAACAGATTTACCAAGTATATTGGAAGCAGCTATACTATTTGTGTTGTACATACTGTGACCGAGAAACGACGACGATAAAGTCCCGGATGAAAAGTTACCGAACGCGTCATGACGAATGTGCCTCTTCACACACGAAAATGACTGTAGTTTATCACACGGCTTGTTTTATTTGGAAAGAGATGGATTGGTTTAGTGCAAGAGGTACACAAACCAATGAGATTCCACTGAATAAATACCTTACAGGTTTTAGGAATTCGGTGTCAATTTCATTATTCAAAGTTTAGCCCTAATGTTAAAACTGGTTATAACACTTACTCGTATAACAGAGTTATTTGCGCTTGAACTTTATGCAAGTATAGATTTTTTTTTAAATGTCAAGCTCTTCGTCAGAACTTTTCAAATTTGGAAAAGATACCTTATCTGTATGACAACATGCGTCGCAATGACAGCATTTGAGCGTGCGGGTATGACGCGGGAGCGATGCGGTACGGTTGTTTGAGGTTCGATGAGTTACGCACATTCAGATGAGGTAGCATTTGAGGCTTACGAAAGATGCGTTTTAATATATACAGGGTGTCCCATAAATCAACGTCAAGCCAAAAACAAGCAATGTGCAATACTCATAACAATTATCAAAAAAATATATAAAAAATATAATTTGTCATGTAACTTTCGAGTTATGAGCATTAAAAAAAAACAGGAAAAACTGACACCCTGTGATGATCTTTTAAGTCCTTTAACTACAAATATTAACTTATCGTCAAACTTTTTTCTGCAATGTAGGCATGAATAACCCTTCTGTAAATTGCAATTCAAAGTTAAGTCATAACTGCCTCAGTTTTAAATAAAATCGTGGAGTTTTGGCCAACATTTCATTTCAGATAATTACATCTCCCAAATTTAACCGACTGTACCGTCAAAAAATATACTACACTATCGGTTACAAAATGGTAATATGATACTTGCTAGAGCACTCCTTAGTTTTGGAAATAAAAATGGTTTTTTCAACTAAACCGGATTTCCAATTAATTTTATTTCATTAGATAAAATGTTTGCACCCTTAAAATCATGGACTTTAAAAGCCTAGGCTGTGTTTTTAAGTCGCTCACAATTCACAAGTGCAAGTAAATACCATTTCGACAATGAAAGAAAACAGATAGAGCCACAATCTTGTCGAAAGAGTAATAACCACGGGTTTTCAAGGAATTTGTTAGTTTTAGGTGAAAGTTTGAAATTAAATTCAGTCATAGGATTTTTTAAATGATTTTAATTTAACTACACCAAGGATTTTCAGCAAATGTTCAAACTGTTTGCCTTCTTCGCCTTTATAATAAAAAAAACTTGCCGGTTTTACGTTGGAATTTACGGTTTTCTATTTATCCTGTGACTTGCCTGTGCCTGTAGTACGTTTTTATGATGCAAGTTTGCAGTGTCAAGTAGTTACTATGCAACCGAAATAAGATTGGCACACATAACTGCAACGTCTGTACTACACCCCTTTTAAATCATTATCACGGCGATGGAATGGAAAACAAGAAATACTTTTTATTATATTCTTTTAGACAATTATCTATATGGTATCTACCTATAAGTCATTTAGCTGGTCTTCAGCTTTTACTGGAAGACAAAACTACTCTACATTATTTTGAAAAAAAAGAAGACCTGAACCACATTATCAAAGGAAAACCGGCCAATATTGAGACATAATTTGTTTAAGATTGCCTTAATATAAATTCAAGAAAATCAAAAGTCACACTGTGAACCATCGTAGGTATAATTTATTCATAATATGGAACACAGAAACCACTTAGTTGCGTCATACGAGCCCGAGTTTCAGAGTAAACAAAGCATGCTATGCTTACTCTCCCGGGTGTGAAAACCCTAATTTTTCCGCAATCTCACGCCTCTGTGTGAAAATTTTGCCGTTTTGTTTGTTTCATTCAGTCTCTTTGGGCGAAAACCGTGGCAGTGCCTGGGAGAAAAAAAGAAAGGGGAGATACGACTGCTCAAAGAAAACGCTCAGTCATTGGTTGTTCAACGTTTTTGTAATATTTCAGCAACTGTAGTCTGGTCGCTTGTGAAATACGATGATTGCAAGGCTTTTTGATGCACCAAACCAACGGATGAGTTTTTAATTAATTCATTCGTTCGAAGACTTCCGCCTCAACAAGAAATCTAACATATAAATTAAACCGAACTTATGTTTAAGTCTTAAAAATGCATTAGTAAAGAACCTGTTTTGTGTAGGTGTACATTAAATTTCTATTAAAATTAAACAGGCTTTTGCATTTATTGAAATGATTTATATAGCGCCAGGACTAACTGTCGCAACTCAAGCCCTACTTGCTATAGTGGATTTCAGATGGAATAGGCATTCACAGCACCTTCTATCCATCCTGACAGCCATCCATACCATCCTGCCTGACAGATTATTCGGTCTAACCCACAGAAAAGATGGTCAATACTACGTGCAGAGGCTACTAACTAAGCCATGAGTTTCCTCAGGATGTTTTTCTTTACCGTTTGAGAACACTTATAGCATTGTGTACCTACATAAATTTTACGAACAGAAAAATCTGACTGGATTCTAACCCGCGACCTTAGGATCGGAAGGCGTGTTACTACCACTAAAACTAAAATTAACAATATATAAATCTTTTAACAATTACAAAACTCTACGTTGATAGTGATTACGAGCGCCAGTTTCTGTTGCTAATTAGTTATGTGCACAAAAGTTGGCACGTTTTGCTGGTTTTTACGTGGCATTGTACGCGTAATTACTCCGTCGTGTAATACCTATCATTACTTCTGTGGTCGTAGTGTACATTTTGTGTGCGTAAATAAAAGTTTTTGTTCATTAACAACAGCTATAAGTATACCTTCACCTCATTGCCGAGAAGCTGGACACCGAATGTCTATTCGTGGAGTACTGGACAAAAGTACATGTTCTATTCTCTTGACCAGTATGTACTGCTATAATTATATAGTTAAATCATGTTTTTATTTCATATTTAGTTTTAACGTGTGTGAGTGTGTTTATGTACTATGTACATTGTAATGTTATATTTATGAAAGTCTGAAATAAAAATACTGAATTAAATTTACTGTTAGGTATTTATGTTACCCATTCAAGAGAATCTCCAATGAAAAAACTCTCAGTTTATTTCCAGAGTTTATTTCCAAGCATAGTAAGTATTGCCAAAAGTAACTTCCATAGCATATTATAACCATAAAACAACGAAACTCTACAAAGAAATATATCAGTTTCTCGGACAACTATAGCCCGTTCAAGGCCGCTTAACTCCCAGAGTAGGTACATAGTCTATAAGATCCCGCTATAGAAGGACCTTCACCGAGCTGGTTATTTAATGAAACGTATTTTATATTTAATTAAACATGCCAATAAATTATATTCTATATGGGTTGCCTATCAAATTTCAGTCCAGGATAATTATGATTAATTAATAATTAAAAAAAAAATTAAACTTTCCACTGGTTTGTTTATTAAACAAATTCTATACCAATCGAAATTAAAGACCCCAGTATTTTTATTCAATAAACATACCGGTGCAAAATGCTAGTATCGATTTACCTGTTTATACCTGGCTACCCGAGAGTTGTGACCGGAAAAAAATAGGCAAACTAACGTTTGCATATTCTATGGGGTCTATAATTTCGATTGGTATAGAATTTGTCTAATAAACAAACCGGTGGAAAGTTAAAAAAACAATTATTTTTTTAAATTATAAATCATATCCTGGACTGAAATTTGATAGGCAACCCATATAGAATATATTTATTGGCATGTTTAATTAAATATAAAATACGTTTCATTAAATAACCAGCTCGGTGAAGGTCCTTCTATAGCGGGATCTTATACTAACAGAACAAACCTCTCTTCGCTACACACATGTTTTTGGATGTGAATCAAACTCACGCACAAGGGGCAGAAAGCAGAGTTACTACCAAACGAGCTGTTTATTATTATTTTATTCACATAACATGGCGGTTATTATTATCAATTTGTGAGGATTATCCCATCTTTATGTGGGGACGGCATAACCATGTTCTATTTCATTTCCATCTGTCAGCCGTTCTGTATTCACAATTTTCTTAAGACGCTGAAAACCGTGAAACAACAGATCAGTCACACACTCTGACCTTTTGAAAATTTTGAAAACACGAACTTTTTTAGTGAAAATCCCAAGCAACTACGAGGATCTTGTGTGCAACCCCTTAGCAACAACACAGTTTTTGTCCTAACACGTTTTCCTACTTAAAGTGGGCCTTCTAATTTTCGTTCTTAGGTAAGCTAGTAAAAAAAAAGCAGCCAAGTGCGAGTTGGACTCGCCCATGAAGGCGTCCTTAACAACAAGTAATCCATACTAATATTATAAATGCGTTTGTAACTCTGTCTGTCTGTCTTCCTGTCTGGCTTTCACGCCAAAACTACTGAACCGATTGAAATGAAATTTGGTACACAGATAGTTGAGGGCCTGGGGAAGGACATAGGCTACTTTTTATTGCGAAAAAGGGGTTGTAAGAGGTTGAAAATAGGGGTTGAAAGTTGTATGGAAGTATCGTCATTTTTAGAGCTAGAAACTTAAAACTTATTTTTTAGTCTGTTGATTTGATATAAAAAAATATGACATTCAAAGTTTGTGCTGGGGGGGTAGAGGGAGGGGAGTACAGGGGGGAGTGTGGAGGGGAGTACAGGGGGAGTGTGGAGGGGAGGTGCGGGTGGAGTGTGGAGGGGAGTGTGGAGGAGAGTGTGGAGGGGAGTACAGGGGGGAGTTGGAGGGGAGGTGCGGGGGGAGTGTGGAGGGGAGTACAGGGGGGAGTGTGGAGGGGTGGTGCGGGGGGAGTGTGGAGGGAAGGTGCGGGGGGAGTGTGGAGGGGAGTACAGGGGGGAGTGTGGAGGGAAGGAGCGAGGGGGGATGCGGGGGGAGTACAGGAGGAGTGTGGAGGGGAGTACAGGGGGGAGTATGGAGGGGAGTACAGGGGGGAGTGTGGAGGGGAGGTGCGGGGGGAGTACAGGGGGATTGTGGAGGGGAGTCTGAGGGGAGTGCGGGGGGAATGTGGGGGGGTGTTGAGGAGAGTGGGGGGAGTTCGGAGAGGAATGCGGGGGGGATGAAAGTGTGGCGTAGTACGACGCCATATGTCTAAGTTTAGTAAGAGGGCAGACGACTGTGTCACGTGCACGCGAATATGACGTTGTTATTTAATTACTGTTTTCTTCCGCTGCAAATTAAAAATGCTACCCATAGACACTATACCACGTGGACGAAGTCGCGGGCACAGCTAGTATAATATAAAGGTTCTTGTAGTTCGTCGAAAGGTTAATTGCAGTTTACGATCGTAAACCACAATTTATAAATTGCGGTTTACGATTTATGACGTATAAAAAAAAACTACTGACTAGATCTCGTTCAAACTAAACATCGTTGGATGTTTGCATAGTAATGCACAACATATATTTTTTTTAGTTTTATCATTCTCTTATTTTAGAAGTTAGAGGGGAGACCAACTTTTTACCACTTTGGAAGTGTCTCTCGCGCAAACTATTCAGTTTAGAAAAAAACGATATAAGAAACCTCAACATCATTTTTGAAGACCTATTCATAAATACCTCACACGCATGGGTACGATGAAAAATTTTTTTTTGAGTTTCAGTTTCAAGTATGGGGACCCCCCTAAATTTATAGTACTTTTTCTATTTTTGTGAAAAACTGTACTCTCGTCGAAACTAAATTATGTATGAGTACATAATGTGTGTGTGTGTGTAGAGATGATAAGACTGGATTGTACTGCGCTTTAGTTTTAGTATTTTAGTTGAAAGTGTAATGTCTTATTCTTGTTGCGTACAATAAAGTGTTATCTATCTATCTATATACTTTACTTATAGTCATTTGACAAAGTAATTTAAGCATATATTTTTTATCATATTAATTAATTGTCACTGCGTTGATCAAAGGTTGGAAAACGTCATACCTCAATTTCTAGTTGTAGCATCCTGTATTTACTATACTTACAACACATTATATCTGAATATAAAACTGTGCGTAGGTATTTTCTTCCATTCAGGTGACCGGAAATAAAGCGACAGCACGGCATCACACGGCCTGAAGGGACGCAAAAACCAAATATATTTTTTTAGTTTATGTCACAGTATTGCACGATAACAGTTAGATTTGTTTAGTTAACGTACCACACGAATGCCCACCAATATTTACTTACGGAATGTTTTCGGAGATACTTTCCTATACATTTCCAGAAATAACGATTCTGAGCCCTCTCCATCCACTTCGTCGGTTTATCGGGTTGGTGAGCATTCTAAGTTTGACAGAGAAAAAATCGTTGAATAAAATGGTTTAAGATTTATGACGTATTATAAAAAAACTAATTACTAGATCTCGCTCAATCCAATTTTCGATGTAGGTAAATTTGCATAGATCATATTATTATATATTTTTTTTTAGTTTTATCATTCTCCGTTCATTCGTTTTTATTTATTATATTTTGTTTTTGCGTCCCCTCAGGCCGTGTGATGCCGTGCTGTCGCTTTTATTCTATTTTAACCTCTTGAACAAACTATTCAGTTTAGAAAAAAAAAATATTAGAAACCTCAACACTATTTTTGGAGACCTATAGGTACCTATACATACCCCACACGTATGGGTTAGATGAAAATTAAATTTTTGAACTAAAAATTTAACTCTAAAACTTTTTTGAACTACATAAATCAATATACATACATATTATAAAGTTTATGTCAATGGGTTACTTACCACGCGACCATCATCGTCTACTAGACTATAATCCGCAGTCATCACAGCATATTTTTTCCTCCATTCTCTTCTGTCAACCGTCGTCTCAGCTAAAAATTGGCTTTTCAAGCCAACTATGACAGTTACTCGGCAAACCTCTGGAAATCGCTGTCTTCAGTATTTTCCTGGTACTATTTTAATCTGTTAATAATTCCAGAAACTATTGCTGTAATAAATTCAAAACTCCATTGTAGACGGCGGGTAAAAATTGCTCTCCATTTCGTTGTTCCCTCTACTCCATTCCATCGAACCAAATATTATGAAAAACGAACATAAGGCTGATAGAGTTATGGGACGCGATCGCGATTGATACACCATCTATTAAAAAGCAATCTAGCGGGTTTGCTGGCGACGATGGGCGTTTTTCTATACCATTTATATGAGAGTATTTGTATTTGTATTTATTTATTGCTTTCTTAAAAGTAATGGTACAGTAGGTAGTGTAAGTACATGTACCCCGTAGGGGCGCTACAGTTTGAAGTTCAATTCCATACTAAAAAAGTAAATAATCAAGTAATAATATTATAATTTCGGTACATGATAGAAATTAGAATGAAATTTCACTTTATCTTATACCTTTAAAGAGAAAATCTTGTATATATATATATAACCAACCATCAAACATAGCTTTTGCATTATGTCAATAGGATATACTATTGGCCCCATACATACATATGCTTAAAGTTGCACAACGAGCTATGGAGAGAGCTATGCTATAGAATCAGTAATGAGAAAATCCGTAGAAGAACCAAAGTCAGCGACATAGCTCGAAGGATTAGTAAGTTAAAGTGGCAATGGGCAGGTCATAGAGCTTGTCGAACCGACAACTGTTGGGGAATAAAGGTTCTCGAATGGCGACCATGAACCGGAAGAAGAAACGTAGGACCCATCCGTAGGACAATGATATTGTTGAGATCGCAGGATGTCGGTGGATAGAATGAGCTCAGAATCATTGTTCCTGGAAATTAATAGGGGACGCTGGAAATATCCAGCAGTGGAATTCTTCAGGCTGATGGTGATAAGTAGACTTTGCCAGTGTGATGGCTGGTTAATTTCTGATAACTTCTCCCATTCTGAAAAAAACTGGTCCTTATAGATTAATTTTAAAACGGTCCCGGTAACTTTTCCCCGCAAAATATTCACTGTATTCACTCGGCCCAGCTAGAAAGTTAGAGGTAACTTTCTAGCTGGGCCGAGTTCGGCTGAAACAAAACCGGTTTCATTTATCACGGAACTAAGCCCTGGTCATTGTGCACTTAGTTAGGGGACTACACAAAGAAAAGTTTGTTCAAATACATCCATCATCAGCGTTACTTGACGTTTTAGGAATAAAATATTAACATTTTTGACACCCTGGATAAAAATTGGCCTAAAAATCTTCGTTATTCTGAAATTGGGTTTTAAACATAGTAACTCCGCAACGTATAACGGCAACCATTGCAGTTGAAGGAGCTTGAGTTTGTTTAAAATGTGTAAGAGGAAGGGGGAGTTTACGTTCCCCCTATACATTATGGGAATACTGACCTTGTATAGCTTAACGCTAATAATGATGAAGCTAGGTAGCATGCTACATATAGAGTGTAGGTACCTAAATATACTTTTCATTACTCATACTCTGAAAGTAGGTCTGAAGTTGCCTGAGGGGCCTAATAGAAAGTAAAACTTTCAGCCCTAGGGAGAATCGCTTTCTACTGACAGCTGTCAAATTATAAAAAAAACAAGTTCTATTTTATTCAACCATGTTCCAACTTTCTAAACTGCAAGGAGGTTGAACCAAATTCCAACTTTTTATTCAGCAAGTAGGTTGGAATCCCATTACAACGGTAAGAAGTTTAAAAAGTCTAATTAGAGCGCCATGTAAAATTTAAATTTAAATAACATAATGATAGTATTAAATAAATAATATATCTTCTAAATTACTTGATTTATATATAGCTTCAACTATTTCTTTAAAATAATATAGATTTGAGCAAACAATTTACCATTTTTTAAATTATGAAAATGAAAATAATGGCTGAATAATGCTGGCGAACCGAAGCCGAATCCCGCCAGAGAAAAAGAAAAAAAAAACCGGGAAGGCGGCAATTCAATCTTCATTTTCACTAATTTTTCTTTCATGTTTTTATTTTTACTTTCCTTGTATATTCGTAATGAAAAGCACAGTGTTTACCTCGGATGAAAGTCTTTTAAGTCCCTCAAGCTCCATTGGCGCCCTCGCTAACGCTCTGGCGCCAAACTCGTCTCGGGACTCAAAAAACGTGACTTTCAACACTCGGGTAACAATGTACTATTTCATTCCTCATACTCGGAAACTAGGTCTGAAGTTTCCTGAGGGGCCTAATGAAAGTAATACTTTCAGCCCTAGGGAGAATCACTTTCTACTGACAGCTGTTAAATTATAGAATTACTTATTATGAAGTTTAAAAAGTCTAATTAGAGCGCGATGTAAAATTTTAATTTAAATACCTAAAATAAAGATAGTATTAAATAAAGAATATATTTTCTAAATTACTTTATTATAATTTAACTTCAACTATTTCTTTAAAATAACATAGATTTGAGCAAAAAATTTACCATTTTTTTATAATGAAAATGAAAATAATGGCTTAATAATGCTGGCGGAAAGGCGGCAATTCAATCTTCGTTTTCACTAATTTTTCCATCATGTTTTTATTTTTACTTTCATTGTATTCGTAATGAAAAGCACAGTGTTTACCTCGAGTGAAAGACTTATTTAAGTCTCTCAAGCTCCATTGGCGCCCTCACTACGCTCTGGCGCCAAGCCCGTCTCGGGACTCAAAAGCGTGACTTTTAATCCTAAGGTAACAATGTACTAAGTATTTTATTTATCGTTGTTGCAGATTAAACCATATGCTATCAGGTCTTAGTCCTTGGTGGTGGCACGCGTCCAACGTGGTGCTCCACATGGTGTGCTGCGTGCTGGTCACGCGGGCCTGCCTCACCGTCGCGTGCCTCCGGCGGCCCTTTGCCGCGCTGGCGGCGCTACTGTTTGCGGTGCATCCCATACACACGGAGGCGGTAAGTTCACTACTACTAGTCTCTAGCAACTTTTTTCCGCGCTCGCGGCGCTCCTGTTAGTGGTCCTGAACAAGTTAGTTAAACATCAATAACATAATCGAATACTTTAAGATTCAAATACTACCTACATATTTAATTTGCTCCAACAGGTGGCTGGTTTGGTGGGTCGAGCAGATGTTTTAGCCTGTATATTCTTCATATCATCTTTATTAGTGTACAACAGGTAATCACTCCAATATTTTATTTTACATAATCGCTTAATGCATTAAGGCATAATTCTTACGTCTTACAATTTAAAAACATAAATAGCAGTGAAGTTCTAGTTATATCAGTCCAATTAGTAACAAATAGGCAAATACCATGTTAAAGTAATTAAATTAACTTTAAAATTAAGTTGTATTCTTGAGAATAAAATAGAATATTATTTGATTGTACTCCACACAGGTATAGGCTTATACAAGTATTAAAATACTGTCATTAAACTTTAAGGGAAGCTCTCTGGAAGCTAACAATCGCCGTCTGTCCGTCTCTAGTCAGTGGGTTTACTCAAAGAGCATCGTTGCATAAGTAATATGGGGTTAGTTATTTGAAAATAAATGGTTTTCATTTTGTGTTCTTAGGCCCGCAGACAACAAGAAGAGTGTGTGGCTAAGCATAGGGCTCGGGTCTATCAGTATGCTAGCCAAGGAGACGGGTATCACTGTGTTACTTCTAAACATCCTTTTCGATTTCTATAAGCGCTGGCCTATCGTTAAAAGGTTAGTACAAAATTAAGTCTAAATATAGTAAGTAAATATTGCAGCAGCAACTTCTTTCTACAGACTCTTAAAGTCAAGCTCACAAAGCATTGCAACCAACTTATCTTGAAATTTCTAAACTGAACTAAAGATCCTGACTGGCTTCGTTTTCACTTCGATTTAACGCGAATTTCTAAGAGGGCTACCAATGAAAAATGAGCTTAAACAAATAACAGCCAGCTTGACGTAATTGAACTGACTTATTTATTATTTCAAAGGTCTTGGTCTTTGAAGAAAATGGAGAATAAATTGACTGGACTATTGCTGAGGGGCGTCAAGGTGGGAGTGTCATTAGTGCTGGTGGTATTCCTGCGATTGAAGTTGCAGCAAGGGACTTGGCCCATTTTCTCGATAGAAGACAATCAAGCTGCGTTTCATCCAAGCTTTTTTGTAAGGTAAGTGTTTTTAAAAAAAAATCTCATTTGTTTATCGAATAATTCTAGCTAAAAATTCGTTTGATTTTTATAATAAGACTCACTTCTCACTTCATAAAAATCATAAAAACAAATATTGACTACTTAATAGCAGCGTTTTACCTGAAATAAAACGCACATTATATACTTACCTCAATAAAAGCTTTATATTGAGAAGGCGACATCCTTTTCCGGCGAATTTCTACCAGTTTTCATACTTTTATACAGTCTACATCCGCTCAAGTGGCGCCACCTGGCGGCCGCGCGCAATTTTACTTCGTGAAACATGCAGCGCCATATTGAACTCATTGGCTTTTTTATTTCACCAGGCAGCAATTAAAGTGAAAGCTTTTATTGAGGTAAGTATATAATGTGCGTTTTATTTCAGGTAAAACGCTGCTATTATATCCTGAACGCTCAATAAAAGCTTTATATTGAGACCTGTTTGTTATCGCCTGGTGACGCCACTTGTAAGATCTGGGTTACTCTAGCGCCAATGTGATGTTATATTTTTTTACTCATAATGTAGGTAAGTTTGCCTGCAATAGTAAATAAAACCGTATTTTAATCCATTACGCACAAAATAGTACCCGACTATATTATATTATTAATAATAACATGATTATTTTCATTCTATCAGACATTACTATAATCTTAAATTATATAAGAGATTGTAAGTAATCTTAAAAAATCTGCTAAGCATGGTAACAGTCAAACCACCCCAAGTTCCTGGCTTAAATCCAGCGATGGACTTCTTTAGGCTGATCATAATGATGAAGTTATCATAATGCCATGTTAATTGAATGCATTCAAACAAGCCGCGCGATAAGCCTGGTTAAACTCTATACCTAATTGTGTGTACTGGTCGCGTAATTTTGTCAAATGCTATGTAGCTAGTGTAAAGAATGATAGATAGTGACAATCAAGCTCAACAATTATTTACTTCCTGTAGATATCGTCAAGTTATTTTTAAAACAATGCTTAGAACAATAAATCGTAGCTGACATGCTACCTTGCAGTGCTGTAATAACAGCCTCCTTAATAAACATTTAGATCGTCTGCTATGACGTTGCGCAAAACGAGTTATGCTTAATAGTTTACCGTTTTATTGTAAAAAATAAATTAAAAGGTATGTAAGGCTATTTTACCTATGTACTCTAATTATAAATTCCTGTCAAGAAAATTGTGATCAGTAAATACTGATAATATGTAGTATATAATTATTATTGCATAAATAATAACTGCAATCAGTTTCTAACTAGGTATACTTGGATAAAATAGTTACTACTTAGTATCTAGATCTAACCCAGAATAAAATCAAATGCTAATAAGATCTGTGGTGAATAAGGACTTATCCTGTAAGGGCCTTTAGGAGCTAAGAATATTACTGCAATGTACTATCAGCAGTACCTATACCTATCAATAGTAGTATATAATAAAGCTTATTCTTTATTCTTATACTTATTCTAGCAGTATCTTAGTGAATTACTTTTGCTAACGTCCCATCGGAAACTCTGTTTTGTCAAAAGTCTAAACCATCATCATTGACTCAAGAATATTCAGGACTTAGAGCATAACAGACAAGACAGTGTCTGCGTTATAACGTAGGAGTACAGATTCATGCGTTAGTGTCGTATTGTATAGAATATACCAAAAGTAAAACATGAAAGACAAAAAGACAGTGTCTGCGTCATAGGAAGTACGAATTTATATGAGTGTTAAGATAAGATAAGAAAATTATTTATTGGACAATAAAATGCGAACACACAGCGACACAGGCTAACTGAATGCTAATTCTGGTTTAAGATATTTATTCTCAAAAAGACATAATATTATGTCACTTACATGAGAACATTCGTCGTAATTAGCATTAGTGTTGTATTGTATTGAACAAAATACAAAAAGTCGAGCATAAAAAACACAAAGACAGTGTTTGCTTCATAACATAGGAAATATGGATCTATGTGCTAGCGCTAATCAAGTGTAAATCACATAGAAAATGTGGTCATCACTATTAGTTGTGACCCCAAAAGTAGCTTTTAGTGCTACACTAAAGATGGTTACGAACCACACGTTATTACATACTTAAGCAAATTTTTATCAAGCAACGGTAACAATTATCAACGCAACGTACCTTTTAAACATCGGTATTGGTCCGTATTCTATTTACTTATATAAAGAAATTATTTCGGCAAACTACAGTTTTTCGCTAGGAAACAATAGCATACACACTTTGGGGAGTGTGTACTTAAGATGGTAGATACATCCACGAGCATGTGTGGGTAGTTTCATACATAGTATAGTGACCGCGTTGTAAACCTTGACGGTTCCCTACTAAAATAATTGCAGGTAGACCGCATGTCAACGACTCTCAAAAAATATTTTCTTGACTAAAGACTTCACGTGCGATTTCAGAGACAAACAGGTCAAAAACCGAAGTTCCTTACTTTACAAGCATTATAGTAGCATAAGTTGGCCGCCACATGTAATAGCGAATAAGGCCCCTGCTCACGCAGATAGACCGGCAGTAATGCATTTTTTGTGCGTGTACCACGCGCCACTAATGACCGGTTTATTAGTGTCAAAAACCAAACGGCAAAGTACAAATAAGGTACAAATTGGTACGACTTTGTCAAATACTGAAACGTCAAAAGACACTGTCTTGCTAGGAAAAACATGGTCCTCCTTGGTATCTTTTCTCCATGCGTAAAAATGATCGCATGAAATTGCTTTTTATAAAACATTCATTTCATTTTAATTGTTCCTGAACCCTGATTTTTAACACATCTATAAGAAAAATGATTCGAGAGGTACCTAACTTAGCGATGTGTTTTAAGGCATCCTTAGGTAGGGTAGGTCTTTGCTAGTTTTAATAAATGTATAAACATTAATTTAGCACCATGGTGAACTACAAGGCTGGCAAAGTCTAAAAGTCTGAAGCTTTTAAGCGGGTAGGCTTGAAAATGTTTGCAAAGAATGTCTTTGTTTTGTCCCATTCAAGACAAGTGATCGTAGAGATTCACAAAAAATATTTGTTTAAAAAGCGTGCTTAGCCTGAATGAGGTTATGTGAAACGCACCTATGTGTGCGACTTCCAAAAAACACAGTACAGTTTAAATCTACGAGTAAGGTTCGGTTTAGGTTAACTCGGAAATTAAGAACTTCCTATCTTTGGCAAATACTTTAAGGGTTGCACTTTTAGGTTTGGGTCCAAAAGCAGACAAGGGTCTACTTACACTATGATAAGGAATTCAGTGGATTTATAAGAGCCATTTTTCATTAGATCAAACAAGACTAGGCTTTTGATGTAAAACACTTTATTGGATGGAAGTGTGTAACTGGCTTTCCTTACCTTGAGTATATTTCTTTTATTTAAGTATCTATGTACTATATCAGCTATCTGGTTCCCATCGTACAAGCTCTGCTTAGTTTGGGGCTAGATAGTGTTATATTTATTTTTATTTTATATATGCCTAAGCCAGCACTCGAGGTCATTATAATTTTCACTTTCGAGTTGCGACTCGTTACTTACCTTTCCCATTGTAAAAACACAGTTCGTATATTGCACATTCGAGGGTTGACCCCTGTGAGAGTTACAATGTGGCTAAAATTTTCACCCCGCGAGGCCTGTACTTGATACAGGCACATAATTTGAGAGGGCAGGTTTGCTAAAATTGTATCAAATCTGTATGATGGAACACAGTTAAAACACTTAACCCCCGCGAGGCAGTTGTACGATTGATTTTCTCTTGTTAGAACCACCACATTTCAGAGACTAGATTCACTTACCTGTAGTTCACAGAGTTCCACGCGATGGAACACATTTTCGCTTTACGCCTAACCCCCGCGAGGGGTGGCTGTTAAGTTGATAGAGGTTCTCTTGCGAGAATCTATTTGATTTAGCGAGACAGTTTCACTAGAAGTTTAGAGAGTTCAACTCGATAGAACACAGTTTATAAACGCCTAACCCCCGCGAGGGGCGGTCGTTAGGTTGATTGAGTTTCTCTTTTCAGATTTAACAGGAACAGGCCAGTTTCACTGGAAGTCTATAGAGTTTCATTCCATAGAACGCAGCTAGTTCACAAACGCCTTACCCCCGCGAGGGGTGGCTGGTAGGTTCTCAAGACCAAAAATACTTTGCTGCTAATAAAGTAAGCCATTTTACTTGAAAACTTTATAATAAACCTTCGAGTCGGTGACCAGTAAACTGATTGAAAGCGATGGTGTGATGAACAGAGTTTTAAAATAATAAAGTGGGTATTAAGAAAAAAGTTTCTTAAGATTTTTCTAGAAGTAAACGTATTCGTATAATAAACCCAAGAAAGAATATAACAAATATTATTTCTGCTTTGGGAAGGTAGGCATAATTTTTATCAAAAACAAAATAAAATTTAATATTATTTTTACCATGCAGTAAGCTTAACCGTATAGGTAGGTATGGCCCGATGACGTCAGGTATCATACGTTTTACCCCTCTTTGTTTGTTTCCAAGTCTATGAAACCTGGAGTATATTAGGGTATAAGACTTTAAGCACAAAATGCACTGGATATCAAAATAGCAGTCAACATGAAGCAATGAATGAATGAGAATATTCAAATAAGGGTTTAATAAATAACTATTCCTTCTACGATTTTGATTTAACCTCCTCGCAAAAAAACATTGTAACCTCAGAACAAAGACCCATGTTCATCACACGTATTTCGGTGGGGATCGAACCCACGATCACACAGAAGGCAGAACTACTATGAAAAATAAATATTAGCAAATTGTTTGGAAAACAATTCTAAAAATACGTTCAAACGACGTCATGCCTATTTGTTCATTTTATAGCTATGGCAGCGGTACCGGCTTTTGCCTCAAAGAACGGCACGTATACCAACCACAGCTTATGTGCACAATAAAATGTACTACTGAAAATGAAACTTAACTATATAAATAAACTGGATTTTTTAAACTATAAGAACGTGATCCGAACGAAAAATTCGTTAAAAAAATTAATCACGTTATTTTTTTATTATTATGAGGGTACTCACGGTTTTCCCTCCTTGCACTGCTCAAAGAAGAACACTTCACTAAATAAAATTAATTATTTATTCACTTTTGTAAGAACAAAGATTTAAAATATTATTAGCAACCACGGTCGTCGCAGAGATAGCTGCTGGACACGTGTTGCTTCGACGGAAAACAAAACGCCAATGAGTTCAATATGGCGCTGCATGTTTCACGAAGTAAAATTGCGCGCGGCCGCCAGGTGGCGCCACTTGAGCGGATGTAGACTGTATAAAAGTATGAAAACTGGTAGAAATTCGCCGGAAAAGGATGTCGCCTTCTCAATATAAAGCTTTTATTGAGCGTTCAGGATATAATGTGGATTTGTGCCAAAAAGTATTCAGTTTTATTAAAAAATTATGAACACAATACGCGCTTAGATATTAAATAAATATAAATAAATATTGTGGAATAAATAAGGTAAGGTATTATGTTTGAATAATGCATTCAGAAGGTGGAGCTGGCTGAATGACTTCTTTGATTTCGATGAGGTTCTTACTGTACTGTATGTAGGTAAAGATCTCTGAGCCATTCCTAAGCCTGATTTGTATTAGATAGGTAAGTTAGGTACGACACTTTGAAACGAAAAAAAAAGTAGATACGCTGGGTATATGATACTTTGATCGATCGTTGCTAAATAAAATGTAATAAGTTGCGTTGATAAGTAAAATGAATAATCAGTTGACGAATATTCCATTTTGCTTTACTCGTAGACTGATGACATTCAGCTACCTGGCTGCGTTCAACTGGTGGCTGCTGCTGTGTCCGTGTTCGCTGAGCCACGACTGGCAGATGGGCTCGGTGCCGCTGGTGCTGAGCGCGTGGGACCCGAGGAACGTGCTCACGTGCGGCGCGATCATCGCTCTACTGGCCATCTCATACCGCTGCTTGAGGAACTTTGGGGTATGACCGCGACCAATAAATAATGAAAATAGTGTGTATTATGTGTGCTGAAGCAGCAAATAAATGAGTGTGCATATAGCAAAATATTTGCCTATGTCAATAAGGACACTACCTCCTCAAAACTATTTATATAACTTTTGAATAGCTTATATAACTTGGATAACTGCTCTAGCTAAAGCGTGCTCCACCTAAGGCTGCATTTTCACTTTCCTAATATACGATATTCTATAATAAGTTAACGTCTGTGTGATGGCCGTCAAACGTTTATCAACAATAAAAAAGTATTGACACAAATTGACAAAATAAAACTTAAAAAGTCATGTATTATGGCTACCCAAAAAAATTGGCTGTAATGCAGTCATTGAAGCTTTCATCATCATCATCATAGTTTCAGCCCGGTGTCACCCACTGCTGGGTATAGGCCTCCTTCATATATACGAGAAGCCTTATTTGGATCAAAAGTGATGCCAAAACTACTTACTTATTTAATGTTTACCTAACGAGTTTTCTCATGTACGAATTAGGCAAACTTTTAAGTAGGAAAATGTGTTAGGATCAAAATTATTTTTTGCTTGACTTGATCTTCTAAATATATAAAACTCTTCCGTTACTGACTGACTGACTGACAATCAACGCTCAGCCTAAACCGTAAGTCCTAGAAGCATGAAACTTGGAGGGTATGTTTCTTTTATAGCATAGGGGTGCACTAAGAAAGGTAATTGGAAAATGATTTCCCTTAGCGGAGAAAAAGAGGAAAAACTTTTATAAGACAAATCAACGGGGAATGACGGCAAAGGGGCGAGCGAAGCCGCGGGCGTCTGCTAGTATATACATATATTTCAAAGAGTCAAAATGTGCGTTTGTATGTGCATCGACGCCAAAAATTTACTTATGTACGTAAATAAGAAGTTATTTCACGGCGTTTATAGTATTAACATAAATGAACGCGTTGTAATGTACAGCGGCGCACTCCGGCTGCGATTGGATTGCTGCTCCTCGTGATACCCTTCCTGCCGGCCAGCAACTTGCCCGTCACGGTGGGCTTCGTCGTTGCTGAACGAGTGTTGTACATTCCCAGGTATGAACCAACACTGAAATTTTTCTTGTTATAGAAAGTTTATATCTAAGGAAAAACACTTTAATTGTTTTTCCCCCACCGTTAAAATACTAACATCGCTTATGAAAGTTTAACTTAAAAAAAAAATACTTATGTAGATTACATTATTTTGTGGTCAAGTAGATATAGATATAATACAATACATCTCACGCATTGCTTGTTAGCTTTTACAGCCAGTTTTTATTATTTTCTGAAGTGGTTTTTTGTTGCAGCATCGGCAGTGTAATTCTCACAGCTTACGGAGCTCAGCTAATGTGGTACTCGAAGCCGGGAAAGAAGGCTTACCTGTTAGCAGGCCTGGCTGTGCTGGCAACGAGCGGATTTGCTAAGACTTGTTGGAGGAATGCTGATTGGCATGATCGAGGCACGTTGTTAAAGTAAGTGTTTGTGGGATGGTAATCTTTGAACTGAAAACAAGTTTTCTTTGTTCTTTCAACTTCATGATTCTTCCATCAACAGCCGTGTACTAGGTTTATTATAGGAAATCGAAATATATGAATGCGGAACATTCGCATTACCTAATTTGTCACCGCATTCCTTCTTCTTCTTATCGTGTCACTGGTTCTTCTGAACCACTGTGTTGAAAGGATTTTAAGTGCGTCTCAAAGAGGCTCCTTTCGTGGACTTGACACTTGCTTTTCAAATTTTTCAGGTTCCACTACACGCCGGTTTTCTCAAGATATTTTCTTTCACCGTTTTAGAGTACTGACAAAGTGCACATGAATTTTTAGACTAAAAAACTCATTGGTACACGACTGGATTTGAGCCCACGACCTTATAGGCGCTACCACTAGAACACGAGGGCGGTTGCATCACATTATTTATTATAACTATATAGCGTATGTTTTTTGTATGTTGCAGGGCAGATTTAATGGTTCTACCGCAGAACGCCAAGCTGCACTTCAACTTTGCGAATTTCTTAAGAGACACGAATCAGCACGACGCCGCGATCGAGCGTTATGAAGAAGCTATAAGGTAGAATGCGGTTGATTTGATGAATAGCTTCTGTCTTGAACATCCTTGCTATTTTCCTATTGTAGACCGTCTCCGGCTGCGAACATAAACAGCCATTTACCAGCACAGTCAGTAGTTAAAAGGTTCTATTAAACATGTTTACTAAGACTACTTACTAAGATAAGAATACGAAGCAATACACCTGCGCGCCTATAACTTATTTTATATCATTTATGCATTCATTCTTAGCGCTCGATATTTTTGATGTCGTGTTTGTGGATAACGGGGCTGATAACACTCTAAGAACTTTATAGTACCCACTCATTTTTAGGGTTCCGTAGCCAAATGGCAAAAACGGAACCCTTATAGATTCGTCATGTCTGTCTGTCTGTCTGTCTGCCCGTTCGTATGTCACAGCCATTTTTCTCCGAAACCAAAAGAGCTGTTGAAACTTGGCGAGTAGATGTATTCTGTGAACCGCATTAAGATTTTTACATCAATACTTGAAACTGAAACTCAATTTTTTTTTTTCATCTTACCCATACGTGATCTATGAATAGGTCTTTAAAAATGATGTTGAGGTTTCAAATATCGTTTTTTTCTAAACTGAATAGTGTGCGCAAGAGACACTTCCAAAGTGGTAAAAAGTTGGTCCCCCCCCCCCTCTAACTTCTAAAATAAGAGAATGATAAAACTAAAAAAAATATATGTTTTACATTACTATGTAAACTTCCAACGATATTTGGTTTGAACGAGATCTAGGCAGTAGTTTTTTTTTTATACGTCATAAATCGTAAACCGCAATTTACCTTTCGACGAACTACAAGAACCTTTATATTATGTTACTTGATGCTACGGAACCCTTCATGGGCGAGTCCGACTCGCACTTGGCCGCTTTTTTTGTAATTATATGAGTGCAATTGTTTGTTGTCATAGATAAAAACTATAAAACTATGTTACGTCTAAAACAAACATACGAATTTATACAGGCTGGTTTTTAGGGTTCCGTAGCCAAATGGCAAAAACGGAACCCTTATAGATTCGTCATGTCTGTCTGTCTGTCTGTCTGTCTGTCTGTCTGTCTGTCTGTCTGTCTGTCTGTCTGTCTGTCCGACCGTGTCACAGCCATTTTTCTCCGAAACCATAAGAGCTAGACTGATGAAACTTGGCAAGTAGATGTATTCTGTGAACCGCATTAAGATTTTTACACAAAAATAGAAAAAAAACTATAAATTTTGGGGGTCCCCATACTTGAAACTGAAACTAAAACAATTTTTTTTCATCGAACCCATACGTGTGGGGTATCTATGAATAGGTCTTCAAAAATGATGTTGAGGTTTCTAATATCGTTTTTTTCTAAACTGAATAGTTTGCGCGAGAGACACTTCCAAAGTGGAAAAAAGTTGGTCCCCCCCCCTCTAACTTCTAAAATAAGAGAATGATAAAACTAAAAAAAATATTATGTTGTACATTACTATGTAAACTTTCAACGATATTTGGTTTGAACGAGATCTAGCCCGTAGTTTTTTTTTTTAAACGTTATAAATCGTAAACCGCAATTTACCTTTCGACGAACTACAAGAACCTTTATATTATGTTACTCGATGCTACGGAACCCTTCATGGGCGAGTCCGACTCGCACTTGGCTGCTTTTTTTGAGAATGGCGGTGATGACCAAGTCTAAAACTACGAGAGAGAAAAGTCGTGAAACGAGTCATGCCTTCTAAGTATTTACGAGTCTAAGAAAATAATAACGAGATATTATATGTATATATCTTTTTTTTTTAATTTTACTTTTAACGGAAAAACCTAAAATCCTTTCACCACACTTGGTTCGAAAGAATCAGTGACACGATAAGAAGAAGAAGAAGACGGAAATGGACCCGAATGATTAAAAAAAAATACATCCTTTATTATTGAACCAATGGATTATGATAGCAAGTCACTATTTTATATTTTTACACGAAAGAAAACTTAAAACATATCCATCAAAAGTAAAATATTTTTGAAAAAGATGAATAGTTATGCAGTTATTGTTTTCTTATAAAATTTAATGGAGGGCATGACTCCTTCCACGAATTTTCCTTAACTCTCGTGGTTTCAGACTTGGTCATCACCGACCTTCTCAAAAAACCACCCCGTGTACGCTCACTTAACTAAAAAAAATCTAGGCTAATCATGTTGTTAGTTCAATACGAACAATTTTTGAAGACAGTACCTGCAGCTAAGTTGCTTCTGTCTTATGTCATTGTGTTGATTGATATTTAATTTATTTTACAGTTTGTGGCCAGAATACGCAAGCGCTTACAACAACATGGGCACGCTTATAACAAAATTTAATGTCGCTGAACTACATTTCCTAGAAGCGATCAAGTTGAACCCGAACCATGTAAACGCACATTTGAACCTCGCATCACTTTACAAGTAAGTTAGCCGTCCGCGGTTGCATCCGAAGTTTGAACCGGTTTGCATCACGCCCGCCAGGAACGTACCTAATAGAAGAAATAATAATAGTAACTACCCTGCAGCTATCTACTTGAGGAATACGGTGTATTTTAAGCCTCCTGTGCCAGTAACTTCATCGGTGGTGTATCGGTACACCCTCCATACCGAAGAACAGCAACGCTGTGCTTGACTGCAGGAATATTGGTGGCAGCATGGTGTTAGTACTACCCTTAATAAGATCTTCATCAAAGAGCATTGTACAATTGTGAGCATTTTCTGTATTACATATTTCTGACGAGGTTATGTTATTTATAGGTTTGCAAGCAGCATCAATGGCTGACAAAATTGGAAGAGTTTAAAAAAGTTTTTTTTTAATTATCACAGTTCGTACGATGATGTCTATCGTAATTATTTACTATTTCAACTACAGGCAAACTGGCCACAAACTTCGTGCCATCTTTATGCTGGAGACTTGCATAAAGTTGCAGCCAAGGTTAGTGGCTGCTTTTCAAAAGCTGCTGGCTCTGAATCCCACGAGTGCCCAGAATGCACTGATGAACTTAGTGCAGCTGAAGCTTCACAATTTGGAGCTCTTTATGGTCTTTGGAAACTGGTGGAAAGAACGTGGTAAGAACAACCATTGTTTAAGTATAACAAAATAGTTTTTCACTTCATTGTGCTGTTTGAGATCATCAAAATGTTGTTTGCAGGATTTCCTGGACCCGCGTCCATATTCTATTTAGAGGCTACAAGACTGTACTTCAAGGACCGCTGGGGTGAACCTCGGAAAGGGAATATCCGGTCTTACCGCCACACGGCTATTATGTACCGTAACATGGGACAAAAATCAAGGATGCTACAACTAATAACTAGGTAGGTAACTTTGATTTATTAGTTTTAATTTTTTTCTCAGGATATCTAAGTAATGAGACTGTCAAAGTGGTATAAGTAATAATACCTACAACCTTCACTGCACACTAACGAGCATTGCCTATATATTTTACAAAGTTAGCTGACATGCTTCAGAATAGAATAGAATAGAATGTCTTTATTTGCTGAAATAGGTGTAACATGGTGTTGTAATTTCCTAAAAATGTACCGTATTTCGCTATGTATAACTAAAGCATGCAAAAATATAATAAAAAATTTGCTACATTTCAATACTTATTAAAAATTTTGATGCTCATGTAATAATAACAGTTTTTTTGATAAAAAGAAGTCCGCGGAGTAAACTCTTTCACAAGACGCTCGCCATTTCTAAAATTGCGCGGATATTATATCAATTTCCGTCGTGTATAGATACATATTATGTTTGCAGAGCCTTTAATTCAGACAGAAAAACGTAAAGTGAATTCCTTTCTGAACGTGATGAATGCCGTAACATCATCTGTCAACATTACACGCCATACTTTGAAAATTTCAATTAATATGTTGCAATTTTTTTCGGCATGCATTGTATGAAGGTATATGCATGCATGGATGTCCAATGAGGGTCCGTAGCGTTTTTAGTTGAAAGCATTGCAAGGTTGTTATACTTGTTAGCATGCAGTGCAACTACTTTATTCCTACAGAAAAAAAAGAGGAGGAGGTTTACCTCCTCCTCTTTAAAATGTTTACGATGTTTACATCGTAAACATTTTAAAAGATCTTGAGGCACCTACTAAGTACAGTTTTTTGAGGAAATGTCTGACGCATAAAAAATAACATGGCATAATTGGGCACATTACCTTCTGGTGATGACAGCAAATTCAAACCATGCATGTTATTAATTTCTTTGTATTAATTCCTATCCAAATAAACCATTTTGTACTAGACGGTTTCAATAACTGTAGGTAGATACACTGACACGCCATTCAAAAATATTACGAAGTTAAAAAAATACTAATAATAAAATAAACGCCACCGTTTCCGTGCAGCGGGCACCGTGGTGTTGATTGAACATCTATTATAATAAGCTAGCGACCCGGCTCCGTGTGGCTGGAATAGTTCAAAGCCACACATTCACATTTTACCCTTCTTTTTTCTGAATCACGCCCTTGCGAAGCTGGGGCGATTCGCAGTTATATAAGTGTACATAGCTTAGGAACATCATATCTGTTTTTTTATTGTATCTGAATAATACTATTACATTGCATATCGATGTTTAAAAATAGATGGCATACCTGGCGCCGTGGCTGGCTGAATACCGCGGCTATTCACATTGTCCTGGGCGACTGGAAGCTGAGGCTGGAGGCAAAGACGCGGGCTCGTGTCTCCAAGGCGATCACTCCTGAGGTAAACAAAACCACGAAAGCACAACTTACATAAAAGCTTATCATGGAGCTAGAGCTTAACGGGGGAAAAATTAAACATGAAACTTGTCACCTTTACGTCTGAGAGTGACATAACAGGATACTGTAGAAAGAGGGTAAGAACAAAGGTGTGCGATTAGACTCTCCTCTACAGTAATTTTTCGTATTGAAATGATTTATTTTTTGTGTATTCATTTATTGCCAATAAAGTTGAATAAAGTTAAGATTAACTTTTCTTGCAGCAAACAACAAAATACATCAATCAAACCCAATTGACAGTCATATCAAAACCAGGAGAGTTGAAAATAAATGTTGGGGAAATAGAACTAAAAAGCGGTAAGACACCTGAAACGGAAGAATGTGCATGCAAAGACTGTGGGGCCAAAGAGCAGGAATCCCAATTGAAAACTATTTCTAATAAATTGGAGACTGATTTTAAGGACCAAGAGTGTGAGTTGTCGGGAAATGACAAAGATTCTGAAGAAGCTTTGATATCGGTAGCAGAGCATACCGGTTTTAAGAAGTGTTGAGATGCAAACTTACAGTTCGATTTTAAGATTCAGACTTACATTCATTGGTGTAGGTATTTGACGTCATCATATTTTCGTCGAACCTTTCATAATAATACCAATTAATGAATATCGATGTTCAATGAATACTTAATCAATTACCGTAATTTATGTACGTGAACTTAATTTTACCATAGTAGTGATATAAAAAATACTATTCATTTATAATAATTTCAATGCATAACATTAATTTTGATTGGATGGAACTACTTTAAGTTACTAACTTCACTGATGTCTACTGTTGATCTACTAATTTCACATATCCCAGTATTGATTCCGAGCTTAAGAAAAATGCTTTTGGTGTTTCGGTTACTGCATCCAGCTATTTATGAAATGGTAGATAATATAATATTGGTACTTTACGTTAGGATTTTGATATACTGACAATATTGTATGGTAAGTCTTGGTATGATAGGTAGGTTTTTAGATATAAAACATGTAAAATGCTAAAAGCATACATTTTGATAACCAAAATCAAGCAACTTAACTTTCGAACAATTTAGAACGGTTTCTAGTCGTCCCTTTGTGTTTTAATTGAAATTGAGAAACTCCTTCTTTTTTGGAAGTTGTTTTTTCATCACTGTTTTATTTCGTTGGTCCTTTGATTTTATAACATACTTAATTGTAAACCAAAACAATCACCTTTTATTCTGCACTTTATGGTGCAATTGCAATGATTTATACAGGGTGGCCGAAACATTGACGTCCAAAGGAAAAATTTAGGTCCCTCGTATTGTGGGGTATCCGAATCACCCCCATGTATGTTCCGTGATTTTGTATAGTTTTCGAGTTATGATTTTTTCATCATTTATGTTTAATTAACAATGCCACTTCTTACTTAAAACTTTTCTTAGCAAACCTCTGAAGCTATTTGTTGGTTAGTTTCCAGTATTCTCTATCAATTGTTAGCCTTAAGAATGATAAAATGGGCAAAGAAATAGTTTAAATCAAATTAGCCTTTCAGAAGAATGTTCCACCTTGCTGTGTTTGAAGCCCGATCATAGGAAAAGTAGCCTCTTAAATACTTTTTTTTTAATGATTATGAAAGCTGAAAGCATGGCGCATTTTTAAAGCTACTTAGTAACCATAAGTTGAAAATTTAAGTCATAATTCCGAATGTAATTTGCTCACTTTGTATCATCATTTTCATAACTTTCATCAAATTAACAAAATGAATTGTTTTACGCATAAAAGTACAACTCATGAAAATTTGGTTGCAAAAAAAAGTACTAAAACGTCTTCTACTTTTTTTTTTAGAAATTTTTAAGTTGGTCATGTCGAGATTTCTCGTAAATTCAGAAAAAAATTCATAACTCGAAAACTATACAAAATCGTGGAACATAATACATGGGGGGGATTCGGATACCCCACGATACGAGGACCTTAATTTTTATTTTGGACGTCAATGTTCCGGCCACCCTGTATAAATACAAACTGTTCTTGCTTCAGCAAGTCTACTTCAATCTGCGCGGGATTTGTTTGATCAAGTTGGACTCAAACATCCCACGTGTTTTGCTCTCTGACACAAAAAATGCATAAGGGCATGCACACATTTTCCGTATTCGGACATCCAAATGCATATAGAATCAATATAAATACAAAAAAAAGCGGCCAAGCGCGAGTCGGACTCGCCCATGAAGGGTTCCGTAGCAGTAAGTAATATAATATAGATAAGTTCTAGTAGTTCGTCGAAAGGTACATTGCGGTTAACGATTAATGACGTATTAAAAAAAAACTACTAACTATATTTCTTTTAAACCAAATATCGGAAGTGGAAGTTTACATAGTAATGTACATCATATATATTTTTTAGTTTAAACATTCTCTTATTTTAGAAGTAAGAGGGGGGGAGCAACATTTTACCACTTTGGAAGAGTCTCTCGCAAAAACTATTAAGTTTAGAAAAAAACTATATAAGAAACCTCAATATCATTTCTGAAGATCTATTTATAGAATAAATGAAAAAAGTATTACTTAGTATCCCCTCCCCATACTAAGAACTGAAATTCAAAACACTTTTTTTGAATTTCAAACCCCCAAAATTTATTGTTTTTATTCTATGTTTGTGAAAAAATCTTAATGCGGTTTACAGAATACATCTACTTACCAAGTTTCATTAGTGTAGCTCTTATAGTTTCGGAGAAAAATGGCTGTGACATACGGACGGACAGACAGACAGACATGACGAATCTATAAGGGTTCCGTTTTTGCCATTTGGCTACGGAACCCTAACAAGCAAACATGACGTGCGGCAGTTCATGTATTTTATATTGATTCCATGCATTCAGAAATCAAATACGGAAAACGTGTTTTTACGTACCAAACCTAGCTGTAAATGATTTAATATTGTAAACGGTTCAAAAGCTACCCACTCATTACATAGTTTAAATAAACTGGTATATTATACATAAGTGTGTTGTACATAGGTACGTACGTTATTTGTTCATGTGATTATTGCCAAAGCTAAGTTTTTTCAAAAAAACACTTTAAACCATCATATCAAAGTTTTTACATACTAAATAATGGTCACTCCTTGTAGGTCCGACAATTTTTTTTTTTTTACATGTTCACAGAAAAGAGAGGAAACGTCCCGATAATGCTATCTCACAATACCATTAGTACAGACAAAACTAAGATCCCAGGCACAATACAATAATCATTATTCCTGACGCCACTTTCTGGAATCGGCAAGCTAAGAAGTAAACCTGTATTCTGGTTTGAATATAAATTTAACGGTACCGTGAGTATTCACTAATATTATTATCATGTATCGATTAAACCAAGCCGTATTTTTAATACCTGTTCGGCACCTAAATTTAAAAGTTGTATTTTCTATTCAACTGAATACAATTTCACTTAGTCTTCCTATCACTTAATATTATTTAGTCTCGAGAGACTATCAAACAAAGATTACTGTGTAATACGTGTGTGCGTTTATGACGCGGTCGGTAATCGAACGACATCAATCCAAGCTACGGATACTGTCGGCCAAATTAATAATATAACACTGACCAATGGACTGAAGATCCTGGAGTTTCGTGAAAAAGTTTACAAGTGATTAGATAGAGCGTATTCACTTTTTTATTGTTATGTTATGTATTTTTATCCTTTGCGTCTTGCCTCCAACATTTTTATAAAACCGACTTCAATAAATGATTTTTTAAATAATATCTCACTTTTTTATTATTCGATGACAATGCTAAAAGTAAAAGTCGTCGTTACATATTCTAGCTGTATTAAAGCTTTTCTTTATGAGCTACTAGGTACATTTGGTTTTCATTCCGTACAATAGATTCTCATAAACAAAGTAATTTAATTTAACCGTACAGGTATAATCTATACTTTGTACTCTATAATCTGTAATTTGTATCTATACTGTTTACAGTTACACGAACCTTGTTTTTGTTATACCTAGTAACTTACTGTAAATATAATGATAACGGCACAAAAAGGCTTTGAATGTACTGAAAATAAATGTTTGAATAATTTTTGTAGTTTTATTTTATCAATGCTAGTACTAAGTTTTAAGGTCACCGACATACCTAGCTCGTAGAATTAATAAGTTGAAGTGGCAATGTGCAGGTCATATAACTCGAAAAACAAGCGTTGGGGAGTAAAGGTTCTCGAATTGCAACACGAACCGGAAGACGAAACGTAGAGTGCCCACCCACCAAATGATCGGATGATCGCGGGAAGTCGGTGGATGGAAAGGGCTCAGAATCGTTTTTCCTAGAAAGGTGTAGAGGAGGCCTATGTCCAGTGGTGGACTTCTTCAGGCTGATGGTGATGATGATGTTTATCGGCCTTACATATAAAAATATACCAAAAAATAAACATCTCTTACCACTGGGTAAGGTAGCCTACGCAAACAGCGCAAAAGATTATTATTACGCAATGATTTTAAATGGCTTTTAAAATTATAGCTGTATGACTTTAAAGGCAAAGAATATTTACAAATTTTCTCAAAATACCTTCAAAAATACCTTAAAGTTTTTAAATACTTAACTAGATAGCTGACGTTATAATTTATATAATATCCTCCAATGCAAAAGGCAGAGCTACTAACAACTAACCAGAAGGGTGTCATAATAGTATATTAATAAGGCTATAATTGATGGCTCCCTCATTTCTAAACCATCTATGTTAGGTGTGATATTAAAAGACGCCGACTGCAAATCGAGGTACGTATAGAACCCCACCCGGCGAGAAGAATCAAAAAACGAAGTATATGACCCAACCAAGTGTTGGGTACACCCAACACTTCTAATAATTTGATTTTTATAATTTGACGGCTGTTGGTTTAGCTTAAGAGCCTGTCCAGATGGAGCGTTTTACGCGCGAGTGTCCTCGCGCGTAAACATTCGCGCGTTCTCCAGATACTAGAGCGCTATACATCCCGTCCAGAAGCTGCCGTGCGATTCCTCAATCGCGCGTAAAACGCGAGCAACTCGCCGGTCTCTCGACTCGCACGTGTTACGCGCGAGCGCCACGCGAGTCGAGATACTCTGGTGCCATTGCTGCGTCCAGTGGTGCGCGCGAGTCCGACGCGAGTGGACGTATTTGGAACGAAAATGGAGAGTGATAATTTTGATAATTTCTAGTAAATTATCAAACGATGTTACTGACATCCGAAAGTAGTTAAAAAACTTTTCGTTATGTTCTCTGAGCTTTGGGTATAATGTTATAAACATACTATGTGTCATTCTGTCACGTAGAATTGGATGCACATTAAATCGTCGACTTTCTCTTTGTTTACGACGTTTCCATCTTTGGTATGCAAGCCACAACACGACTGCTTTGTCTGGCTCCATGTTTATAACTGTCCCTGGGTCCCTTCCCAAATACATCGCGCGTAGGAGCGCGCGTAAAACGCGGCATCTGGACGCAATATAAATTGAAACGCGCGAGGGCACTCGCGCGTAAAACGCTCCATCTGGACAGGCTCTTAGCTACAGCTAAAGCTAAGCCGTCAAATTATAAAAAAAACAAGTCCTATTTTATTCAACCATGTTCCAACTTTCTAAAGTCTTTCTAACTACAAGGAGGTTATTGATCCAAATTCCAACTTTTTATTCAGCAAGGAGGTTGGAAACCCATTACAACGGTAAGAAGTTTAAAAAGTCTAATTAGAGCCTGATGTAAAATTTAAATTTAAATAACATAAAGATAGTATTTAAATAAAGAATATATTTTTTAAATGACTTTATTATTAATTAGCTTCAACTATTTCTTTAAAATAACATAGATTTGAACAAAAAATTTACCATTTTTTAAATTATAGAAATGAAAATAATGGCTGAATAATGCTGGCCAGCCGAAGGCCCGCCAGAGAAAAAACAAAAAGCGGGAAGGCGGCAATTCAATCTTCATTTTCACAAATTTTTCTTTCATGTTTTTATTTTTACTTTCCTTGTATTCGTAATGAAAAGCACAGTGTTTACCTCGGGTGAAAGTCTTTTAAGTCCCTCAAGCTCCATTGGCACCCTCTCTACGCTCTGGCGCCAAACCCGTCTCGGGACTCAAAAACGTGACTTTCAATCCTCAGGTAATAATGTACTAATGTTCAATTCTACATGCGATGCTACGAAGCTGGAAAGTTACAGATGCTACTAGTGAGAGATCGTACTGAATCGTGAGCGTATTTTAAATCCGATATCTCTTCTACCTATCCTGCGACTGTCACATGCTACGATGCTACGATCTTCTTAAATGATTCAGACAGTTGAGACATATTTAATGCATTTTAATGCCCCCAGCGGACTCATGTTCTCACGTTCTGGTTCTGGACCTTTAAAACACATGAAACAATGAATAAATTAATAATAATATTAATAAATAAGTGTTGTGCCTAAAATGAGTAAGATGTGCTGTGAATGAGTGCTTCAAAGTGAGGTTTGCTTTAAATGCCATAGAACAGTAGCGTCCGAGCAAGTTGAAATTGAGCGCATAGTTACTGCAAGCCACATACCGACCCGGAGTAGGTACTTCTACCGAGCAGCAAGCATGTCACTTCGACAAACTCCGATATAACTTTGGGGAAAGGAAAGATAGCGTGATGCAACAGGAAAGCTAAAATCACATATTTTCTGTTTCTTTTTACATAATAATATTAAAAAAGTTGAATGCACTAAAAAAAATATTTTGCATAAAGTTTGACGGTTGAATTGTAAATACATAAATAAGGTATCGATTACACAACACAATTATCCAATATTATAAAAGATCATAATACAAATTAGATAAACATCTTTTCATTGGTCGATTGAAATTAAGTTTCAATCAGTAGGCCTACCATAAGCTCTGTCTGGCTCTGTCTCTGGTTTTAAGTCTTTGTGAGTATTGACTAAATAAATCTTACATCGAAACATCACATACACAGTATAATACACTGGTAAGCATTCACATAGACTCAAAACAAGAGCTAGAGATAGAGCCAGACAGAGCTTGTGGTAGACGTAGGCCTAACGCGCAATATTCCAATAAAGTTTTAGTTGAATTAAATGGAGTTTTTTGTTCAAGTACAACTTGAATACACAAAAAACTACATTTAATTCAAAATCCAAAAAAAAACAATAACTATTGATAAAAAGAATTATTGCGCGTATTATAATTTCAGTTTCAAAATAAGTTAACTCAAGAAGTGGAAGTCTCAAAAAGTGGAAGTGGAAGTCGTAAGGTCTCAAGAAGTGGAACTTAAAACCACTATATTGACCTATGTGGTTATACATAGTGGTTTTATGTTCCACTTCTTTTGGGAAAATGTAACGAGGATAACTGAAATAAGCGAAAATCCTCGTTCAACCTGCAGTCGCAGTCAACAGGATGCGTCAAAGTGAACAAGACTACTGCTGTGAGTTAAACACGCCACTTGAACCAGATGCGCGACTGTAAGCTAATAGGCGCGATAATGTTAACCAAACGCATAGCTGTATAACCATAACTGTAACTCACTGATGCAACCACCACTATGTCTCAACTGTTTGAATCATTTAAGAAGAACTTAGCATCATAGATCGTAGCATCGTAGCATGTGACCGTCGCAGGATAGGTAGAAGAGATATCGGATTTAAAATACGCTCACGATTCAGTACGATCTCTCACTAGTAGCATCCGTAGCTTTCCAGCTTCGTAGCATCGCATGTAGAATTGAACATTCGTAGCATCTTAGCTTAGTAGTAGCGTCATAAGCTCTGGCGTCGACGTAGCACCAAGCGTCGTTTTTACACCATTTTTTATTTCGTGTTCCGGATTAGTTTTAGAAAAAATCAACAATAATCTACAATCGTTGATTGTTGTTGTTCCATTATTTAGGTTAAAATCATTCAACAAATAATCTATTTAAAAGCACAAGTTTCAAGAGCACGAAAAGAGCCTCATTAAGAGGGCACTTGAAGAAACCCGTAATACTAGAAAGAAGAAGAGCAAGTATCCATCTAACAGGCCAATTTTAGAGAGCTGCCGCGCAGCTAATTTGAAGGCAAAAACAAGTTCCCAATAATAATTATATGTTGGCGAAAACTTAATCCCAACCGTGATTTTACTGCAGAAGGGAAACATGCAGAATTCCCACGATTAGTCACATCGTTTCTTTCCACGCAGAAGTTCCAAATGGGCATTTAAAACGGAAATTATTATAATAAATCGTATCCGGGTATTGCGAAGACAGTGGCGCCTCCCGGTTATTGCGAGCAAGCATGCAACGATATAATTTTAGTTGTATGGTCGCTATTTTGAAAGCGTTCGAAATATTAATTTCAAATAATGCTGTGGCTTGATAGGCCACTTATTAGTTATATACAAAATGCGTTCCAATGATGAACGTTGTTTCATTATAATGATGGTTTTTAACTTTACTAATTACCCCTAAAACCCGTTTCCCACAGTACAAGCTCTGTTTGTTTGGAGTCAGATAATGCTGTGTAGATTGTCCACAATATTGATCAAAGTATAGTGGTGAAAGTGTTAAGGAAGACACAGGCAGGGCACGGGGTGATGATAAAAAGAGTAGGATGAGAATCTGAATGGTGGCCAAGAACTGATAATGAAGAAGCGTGCATGGGTGCAGCAAGACGGCGTCATAGCTAAAGTCGCGGGGCAGAAATGGATTAGGCTGGCTTATATAGCCATATCTGACAGAATTTCACTGATCACCAGAACACGTATTAGATATGCGCAAGGCTGAGGTCTATGAAGGTGAACTAGGGCTGTGGATGATGATGTTATGAAAGGATTTTAGTTTAAGTGTTCGTTGAAGAGGCTCATTTCGTGCATTTGAGACAAGATTGCATATTTTTTATGGATCTATTAATTTAATCCTCTCGATGTTTTCCTCTATTGCTTGTGAGTACTGGCATGGTGCACATTCATTGTTGGACATAACTCATCGAAGCATGATTAAATTCAACCCGCGACTTCGTCATATCATAGTCTGATTATCGTGACGACGAAGAGCACTGGTGGCCTTCTCATCCTCAGGTCGCGGGTTCAAATTGGTCGTGCTTCGATAAGTTATGTTCAACAATGAATGTGCACTATGCCAGTGCCTACTCTCAAACAATCTAGTGATGAAGCTCATTCTAGCTTTGCAATCTAGTCTGATTATCGTGACGACTTTAGTAATAGCCCCCGAACTGTTAATTCTCAACGTTTATCCTTTGGCGATAGCGTGACGTCTATCATTTACATAAACGAGGGCTTCCATTTGTACCGTCTCGTCTGATGATTCATACTTTAAGCTTTACTAAAACTAATGGGTAGTTTATTAAAACTAGGATGTCGAAGTGCTTTTTCAGACGAGCTTTTTTACTAAAACCTCTATAATAGGTGTTAGTGAAACATACTTTATTAAACAATAATCATATTTATTAACCATTAATAAGCACTGATACAACTGAATACTTAATTTAATCACAATTGATAGGTACTTAGCTTTTATATGCAGGTTTTGCATAACAGGGTAACATCATGGAGCCATAACTAGAACTTGTCAGGACGACAGGTAGACCAAGACTGTCGCTGGGTTTTTTTTTTTTTTTTTTTTTTTCGAATGGACAAAATGCTGGTGATCGTCTGACGATTCTTACAGCGCTACCGGACAATGGTGAGCGCAGAGGGCGCTCAACCGGTAAAATTAGGTTGGGGCAACAAACTCAAGGGCACCGCTATGGTACGACCTCGGCTTGGGCTGTTGCCAGGGGGGGGGTTTGAATCTAGTTTAGGCCCGTAGAGGGCGGGCACTAAGGAACGTCTTCGACCCCGCCGGCGGGGTCGGTGAATCTGTGCAGTGTTTCTGTCCGAGCTGGATGACTCGATCGCCTCCGCGTTAGCGGCGGTGATATCGTCATCGGGATCACCGAGGATATGCCTCGGTCTACGGAGGGATTGACTGTCGCTGGGGCAGCCGCCATCTACCTTTATACCAACGAACTGTCGTAAACAACAAGATGGCGGCTGCCAGCCAAAAACAACTGTTTTCATATTTTACAAATTAAAGTGTTCACTTAAAATTAATGATAACATTCTTGTAATTATAATATTAATTCATAATAGTTATTACAAGTACCTGCATCAAACCATTTCCATAAATCACGTGTTTACAAAGTAAAGTCCACGTGGTTTATGGATAATCATAATAGCAAATCGTATTTCAATAAATAATCGCTAACATAGGAGAATAGAGTTTAAGCAGCGGCGATGGGTAACTTGCTACGTGTGGAATACCAACTACTGACTACAAAATGTTAAAAAATTATTTGTTTGAATGTGCTATCTTTAACTACCCCCTTAAACTAAAAGATCAACGAGGATAGTCGTGAAGCTGTTTTTGTTTATTTCCGTAGTAGCGGTATTCCGCGCGCCATCAGAGCCATCGTGAAAGTATCACGACGGACATCGGCTCGCTCATACTTCCAAGAATTAGGAATACTAACGTAGCCCTGCATAGTCTTCAGGTAGCGATGTACGTTAGGGCAAACTTAGACTCGTACTGTAAGAAAGGTGAGGTGAGCCGATACGACACGCGCCGCGCGGAAAACCTTGTATCGATCCCACACAGACTGACTAAATCCAAAAAATTAACACATATCATGGGCCCAGCCGTGTATAATAGGATCCCACTTAGCGTCTCAGGCGCACCAAGCTCGGACTGTTTCAAATCCCGACTGAAAACCTGGCTTATCAAGCAATCCTTCTACACTGTAGTGTAGTGTAGTGTAGAAGAGTTTCTGGACAAGAAAATATAGTAACGCAACAACTGTTATTTTCTATTTACATTTTTGTTTACTTATGTACATATTTTTATAAGTACTCAATTAGATTGCATTATTATTTTTAAAACATGAATTTAATTTGAATGTGTGATTTGTACCTACTTTGTACATTATGAATTAAATTTTTGTGTCCTGACGTGTATACTTTTTTTGTATGAAAAAAATGATTTATGATAAAAGTTCTTATGAAGAAAACGTTCGATCTATTGTCGTCGGCCAATTCCATAAAATTGACTTTTGCTTTTGTGTCACATTATCAATTTCAATCGACTGAAATTCGACCGTACACGAACTTATTCAGTAGCTTTACCAAATTCAACAAATAAAGATACCTTTGACCGACGACGTTTGTGTAGCTTGCATTTGGGTGAGAAACTACTTCTGGATCTAGAAATACCGCTGTATTTCTAAGTCCAAGCAGCTCGTACCTTTGCCTATAGCTAGAAGCTTTGCATAAAGAAAAAAGTTGCGTATGTCTGACCCTAACTTGCTGTTACACATCTGTGTGATTGCGGCCTAGTTCACAGCCCGTTGGATAAATTGGTTACGTATGCATTAAGTGCATTTCCATTTCCCGGCGGAGAGACTCAAGATCACCTTTATGTCTGACTGTCTGAATGTGTATCCTATATGACGACCGTCGACTGTCGCTCGTTGGCATTGCATCTGTAGGTTTGCTGATCGGGTGCTGTGTAAATCAGAATGATAATATAATGGTCAGGTTTTTTCTTTTCTTCCCTTTTTTTGAACGCTTAGGACGTGTTTTTAGTTGTTTGGGATTTTTGATGAATAATTTCAGTGGTTTTATGCATATCTTTCAAACGGTCAAAATTTGCGATCGAAAAGTTGTTTCATGGTTTTCATCGTCGTTAATTGAAGCAGGAATAAAAAAAAGTCACGTAATGCGATCACTCGAAAAACACAGGGTAATTCTACTGAAAAGTTTTGCATTTTTGATTACATCAATCGTAACGGGACGAGGGTGAGTTTTTGTTCAAATTTTTTGATGTTCCATGCTATAATTAAATATTTCTGAATGAATTTGCTCGGTCTACACCGTTTACAAACGGTCCAATCACACTGTGATAACGGGGTGCCTCCATTTTCATAGTAATTTACTATTACCATCTAAGGGCTGAGTATAATAATTGTGCAGTGAAAGAACTGTGGTTAGGTTTTATATTGGTCTTAACCAGCGGTAAACTAATATAAGGAGTGGTCTTCTTCAGGCTGATAATGATGATGATATTATAATAAAGGCATTATTTATTAATTTATAAGTCGTTGTTTCCCTGCTGTGCTTGAAAAAAATTACTACGGAGCGAGTTAGTCAAGACTTACGCGATACTTTAAACAGCAAATGATCCACTTACTTCCTAATTGTTTCTACACCACTATTTTGTAATTACCAAAAAAAAAATGCCGATATTGGCTGCTGATACTGAACACATCCACGAAAAAAAATTTTTTTCGAGACTAAAAAAAATATTTTTTAATAACCAAAATTTTTAGTTAAATATTGAGAAATGATTCAACAAGCAAAAATCATTTCATTCATAAACGCTAAATACCAAGCGGAACCGAACAGCGTAATTTTTTTTCTCTCTAGTACAACGTAACTAATGTGTCCATAATTTTATGCAGGATTTCTGTGATGATGTGTCCATAATTTTAACATTTAATAACTTTGTCATTTTATCGAAACTAAAAATTCTGATTGCACATTCATAATGTTCTACCCCTACCACATTAACCTATTTTTTTTTGGTAGTTACAAAATAGTGGTTTAAATACCATTTTTAAGCATATTAAATATCCTCTTTACCTACATAATGTACCTTACCCATAGGTAAGGTACATTATGTAGGCAACAATATTTTATATTAACTAAAAGTATATTACATACCTATACAAGGTGTATCTAAATATGTGTACTATGCGAAGGTGGGGGGTTTTCAAAATTCCTATTTTCAGTTTCCCATACAAAAATATTTAATTTCATAATGCCTAAATAAATTGACAACCCTATCCTTGTAACCCCTTGACCCCTTGACCTACTACCTCTGTAGGTCTGCTACTACTACCTACTACCTCTGTAGCTGAGTTTAGGGTTGTCACTTTGTATAAAGTCAGCTGTTAATGTTGAAACTTCGTTGCAGTTTTTTTCAGAGATACCAATCGAAGTTCGAAAAGTCGTTGAACAAAAGTTGTTCCCCGGGGGGTGGAAATTCACCCCCCTTCAGGATAGTACACATATTTTGATACACGTTGTATAATATACTTTTAGTTAATATAAAATATTGTTAAAATTTGTTTAAATACTTAATAGGTATCATACCTAGTGCTTAGTTCAAATATTTAGAACACCTTTCGATATCTTTCTGTGCACATAGAACGTCAAAATTACACAATGCTAACTGGAAGTGATAGCTCTCTATCTAACATTAAGTTCACCTATGATTATCAGGTATTCTATCGTCTCCACTGCGTTTCGGTCGCGTACATCTCACATCTCCGCTTCCACCGGGCCATACAAATATTACACATCTCCGCACAGCGATCTTCACTGAAGCTGAGCGGAGAGGAGATGTGTCAATAACACAGTTCTATTGGTTTAAAAACATCTCCTCTCCGCTCGTCTCGTTTCCGCTTTGGTGGAGTCCCGGCCAGTCATCTAAAAGTCATTGGAATAAATATCATCATTATGCAAATGGTGCATGCCTTTTAAGACGTATTTTAGTAACATTAGAAATACGTATTTTTTCAGAACATAAAATATTCAAATAAACTGACATGACTTCG
Organism: Thera britannica; assembly: GCA_939531255.2. NCBI lineage: Eukaryota > Metazoa > Arthropoda > Insecta > Lepidoptera > Geometridae > Thera > Thera britannica. The sequence goes on along the minus strand of OW618040.2, from coordinate 13,259,835 downwards.
AATACACAACAGGAGCTCAATTCTAGAGCAATGACTTTTTTGTCACGGTAGATATATATCACAAGAGCTGTCAAATTCACTAAAGAAACTAACAGTTCTTGTGATATTTAGCTACCGTGACAAAAAAGTCACTGGTATAGAATTCAGCCCCTGAACGGCTCTTCTACAAACCGTCACGTGTCGGTGTGTTTTTTGACTATTTTTGCAGCTGGTAAAAAGTGTGCAATAGTATTATGTAACTAGTGAATAAAAGACTGATTTAAATCGCGGGCCGTAGATGAATCACAAGCAAGTGAAGGATTCTAACGAATGAATCACAACCGTAGGGAGTGATTCATAATGATTGAATCACGAGCGTAGCGAGTGATTCAAGTGTTAGAATCCTAAACGACGCCAGTGATTCAAGGCCCTCGATATAAATCCGTTTAATTCAAGAGTTGCATACTATATTTTATACCAAGACTTCGAGAAAAAGAAAGATTTAAGCGAAAAGGGATTAAAAACTATGAACTTTGTTTATACTATTCTTAAATGACATAAAACAAATAATTTTGTTTTGATTTGAAAAAAAAAGAAGGATAAATAAATTTAAGTTTTCTACCAAAACAGTATATAATCCAACGCTAAACTCCTTGTCAAAAATTCATATCCAAAGTATTTATGGCGCAAGAAGGTTTTAAGGTATTATTGAGATGGACGTTGACCTTATTGGTGTGTTCCAAATTCAAACACCAAAACAGTGATTAAAGGGCTTTTTATTCACTGTTTGCAGTGAATAAAATAAGCTTTTTAGAGGAGGTATGGTATAAACTAAGTAATGTTGCTTTTCCAGTTCCATTGGTACACAAACACAACCAAAAAATTACAATAGCGCAAGCAGCGGTCGATATGCAGCATCTGATTCTGCCGACATCATCTGCATCACAAACGAAATCGCAATTTTTCGTTGTGGCGACGAACGCGAACGCACCGCGAAAACTGCATATTTTGCATATATTTCCATGATGTTTTGCATTTTTGATGAATTAATAAAAGAACGCGCACATTTTCGGTTGCTGCTTTCGACAAACTGGTCAGCCGTTGGATGGCAGCTTGGTATAAAGTAGTGGTGGTAGGTGAGTCTAGGCACCAGTTCGATGTGTGTTTTGTTTAGCTCTATTGAAGACAGAAATTACAGAAAACCTATCTATCGTTTTTACATTTTCATCTATCCTTTTCCTCGTCTCATGGCGTTGTTCTCATCACTGCTGAGGGACATAAGCCCCATCATGGATCACTTTGGCTATGACAATGTTTGAATACCTGGGTCCATTGCCAGGTGGATGCCAGCAAACTGGAAAGAGGCATATGAATGAAGATGAATGATGAAGCCTTAATGTAGAGTAGTTTCTTTAAAATTCGAATGGTTGGTTCTTTGGGTATATATTTACACGAAATAGTCCTTTGTTGCTGTCCAGGGGATTCGCAACTTTCCATTGATTTCCATCTTTACGACTTACCAAACAGTGTCATATTTTATTTTTGTGAGTGATTTCTACTACATTTGTTATAGCTATTGGTATTCGTAACTTCAACAACGTTGAACACAATGTTCTTCATAAAAACTGCAAATTTGCTTGGTTAAATGGTGCAAAAGTTGTTTCGGTGATATTTGATAATAAAAAGTCACAAGCCTTTTAGATATTACTGTGAGTAAAGTCGGCTACACATCAGGTTACATTATTATCCCTACCGCTGTAGTTTTACCATGATTTTTAATATGTACGACAAATTTAACAAAGGCTAAACTGCTGGTTCTGATGTATAGATTTAACTAAGATTCCAGCGTGGTTTTGCTGATCTCGTCTAAAGCCAGCTTCATCTCTACGTTCTGCGTTTGTTTCGCATGTAAAGCTGCGCCTATACATTATGGTACTAAGCACTCGTTTAGCGGTGCTGCTACTATGGTTTCGCAGCGGAGGTGTGCTAACCCCTCAAAGTCCGAACTTTTCAGTCTGACGTGTGTGTATCCGTGTGTACATAACTACTAGTCACTATGAATGTGCCTTCTTGCCAAATAGCTAAAGTTGAGCTACAACTGTACGAGACAAATGGGACGCAGAGTTTTTGTGACCTACGACTACGATTGTGTATGGGCGCATCGTTACAACTTTGAGAAAATACCGACCGATTACAAATAAAAACTTTCACTATCAGAAAGCTGTTATCATTGAGAAACATTTTTTACTTGCGACACGTCCCGGCTTCGCGCGGATGTATTATATGAAATAGGAAAAATGTGAAGCCTTTGAATTTTTCCATCCGTGCGAAGCCGGGGTAGATTGGTAATATAGAATATAGTAAGTAACCTAGATTGGCATTATGGGCTACTTTTTATTTCATAATATTTACATGAATGGGGTGCGGGCAATGCTGCGGGCGGCCAATAAGACATGCAGGGTGCAAACGTGGACACTTTGAGTCTGGTGTCAGACGCAAGCTACCGATGAATATATTTTGATTTTTAGAGAACCAGTATGTAATCATATCATCCACTCCCTGCGCATACGTAAGACTGTGTCCGATCACCACTACAGCATTTTCGGTTCCCTCCCTGTAAAAATACGAATAACGAGTAGAATGTGAGAATACCCTCATTTACTCAACACTAAAATAAAAATCGTCATTTAGTTAGGACCCCTCTTCATCTCATACCGAGTCTCATACACACATCAAAGAAAATGACCCTCATATTCCTAGGCTGCTTGTTTTTCACTAAGCGCAGCGATCATTAACGTGTAAATGTTTTCTTTCATATTTTTAGGGATCCGTAGCTCTTTAACTTATTAATGGTATGAAAACTAAAAGTCATATGCTATAAAAGGTATTAAAATATATAATTATATAATATATATTCCTTATAATTCAATGTAAGCTACTTGCTTTGTTTTTTATGTATTTTTTGATATTGCTTACACGCGGCGGCGCTGTCTTTTCTAGATTTCTTAGTTCTTTTTTCCCTTTTCCTGTTGAAGGTTTCTCCGCTCACTTGATGCCTCGATATAAAGTAGGTACCATAGATGTTAATTATGTTCTAGGTGACAGAAACTAATAATAAAATCGGTAGTAATAATTTACATTCCTACTAAGGACTAACGATCATAATTCTCTTTGACTGGAGCATTTGACATGAGTGCTAGCGTCCAACGACGCGTAGTTGAGAAGTAGAGGTAGTATTAATAACTACCCTCACTTGATCTTCTTTAGCCATAATGTCCGTACACGCAATACGACACAAAAGAAAAATAAAAAGCGGCCAAGTGCGAGTCGGATTCGCCCATGAAGAGTTCCGTAGCAACAAGTAACAAAATATAAAAAAGTTCTTGTAGTTCGTCGAAAGGTAAATTGTGGTTTACGATTTATGACGTTTAAAAAAAATTACTCACTAGATCTCGTTCAAACCAAATATCGTTGGAAGTTTGCATAGTAATGTACATCATATTTTTTTTTTAGTTTTATGATTCTCTTATTTTAGAAGTTAGAGGGGGAGGACACACATTTTACCACTTTGGAAGTGTCTCTCGCGCAAACTATTTAGTTTAGAAAAAAAACGATATTAGAAACCTCATTATCATTTTTAAAGACCGATCCATAAATACCCCACACGGGTTTGATGAATTTTTTTTTTTCAAGTTTTAGTTCTAAATATAGGGCCCAACCCAAACTTATCGGTTTTTTTTCTGTTTTTATGTGGTAATCTTAATGCGGTTTACAGAATACATCTATTTACCAAGTTTCATCAGTATAGCTTTTATAGTTTCGGAAAAAAGTGGCTGTGACATACGGACGGACATGATGAATCTATAAGGGTTCCGTTTTTGCCATTTGGCTACAGAACCCTAAAAAAAGAAAAATAAAAGGTAATGTACGTGGTAAATACCCGTGTAATAGTTTCATTAAATATTCATATTGGTCATATAGCAGTTAGCAGATCGATTGCAGCCTGCTGCCATCTCTATTTGTTAACATTAAAGTGACAGTGACAAGAGACTTTTAGCGAGCCGTTAAAAAGTGTCAGGCATTATGAATGAGAAGGTAAGGATGTTTCATTTTTTTCTGCATCCGTTCTTCGTTACGATAATGATTATTAGGAACAAACATTCTCTTAGAAAAATATGTTTTTGTACGATATTATATTAGAAACCTCTAAAATTTGTGTTTCCTTAATATATTAAACATTAAACAAAATAAACCTTCCTCTTGAATCACCGCATCAAAATCCGATCAGTAGTTTTAGAGATCTAAACATACTTAAAGACAGTCAGACAGCGGGCTAGTTTGTTTTATACTATGTAGTGATTTGTGGTCTTATATCGAAGCATGACTGAATTTGAAACTATACGGAACCTGGTTATTACATCAGTTTCGGTCTTCGTAAATTATTTTAATGGTCGGTACGTTTCCGTCTTTTAGCAAAGTTATACATACAAACTGTTTGTACAGTAATTAAAAACAGTTTTTATTCGTATTCTAAGAAGGACTGAGCGTTGGGAAAGCATTTTGAATTCAGTGTTCAACTAAATGAGGCCGAGTCTTTAGAACCTTTGAGAATAAAATATTAAATTCTCTGCTGTGGTTATATTATACTTCCTAATTATATTTCCTCTATGAGGAAATTAAATAAGACGATGACACAGAAATGGACTAGATGTAACAACGCGCTTTGATCCGAAAAGATAATCTTCATCGGTTTATTCGTAACAAAACTTAAAAAAATCATTCCACAAATATTTTATTTGTTGAACCTAATTTCTGAGTATTTGTAGATAATAATGAATAACCCTGTATAAGGGTTCTGTTTTGTGATTAGGCTACGGAACCCTAAAAATGAGAGCAAATGCCAGTGAAGAGACTGTTTTTTAAAATGTAAACCCTATTCATAATGCTAGACATTTTAAAGGATCGCTAATCTCTTGTTACTGTTACTTTCATTAGAGATGGCAACACATTTACCGTATCGGTCTGCTAAGCCAAATGACTGCTTAGGACCATTATGAATACTACCTACATATTATACAAACCTACCCTACCCTATAGGTAAATACATACTCGTAGTATACAAACGCAAAGCAACCTAGATTTTTTTTTATCAATACTTAGATTAAATTATCCGTTTAATAAAAATATATACATCTCTTTTTTAAGCTTGTAAAAACTAGGACTGACATATTTTATTCAACATAATAGCGTTACTCCGTAGAAGGAAAAATCTGACTTTAGATTATTTTTATGACAGGTAGACAGTGTAAAACGATGAGCCAGAATTTATTATAATATGCTTTATTCACATGCTAGGATAGTCGCTAGAGCGGCGTAAACCTGGGTCCATGTATTCAGGGCCAGGCGTTTCCACTGTTGTTGAGTGGTTAATGGTTTCACAAGTGGCTTCGAAATATTTGCATCGCCACTCGCTTTCAGACGCACACACTGGCCGTAGGTCACACTCACCAGAAGCTGCTCGTTTGTTATTATACTTTGCAGCATTAAGCAATATTCCAGGAACTTTATGTCTGCAGTGGACAAACTGAAGAAAATATGGAGAAATCGGAACATCACTAAGGCCACTAAAACCCGGCTAGTCAGAACACTATTTTTTCCCATATTTTTGTACGCTGCGGAGACGTGGACTCTGCGAGAGAGTGAGAAGAGGAAGATAGATGCTCTTGAAATGTGGTGCTGGAGAAGAATGCTTGGGGTATCATGAACCGAGTTCCGCACCAACATTTCCATACTACAAGAACTCGGCATCAAGCAGCGTCTATCATCTATTGTTCAGTCGCACATTCTCACCTTCTTTTGGCACGTGTCACGTCGTGGAGAGGTCTCCCTACAACGCCTGGTGGTGCAGGGGAAGTTTGAGGGCAAAAGAGCTCGCGGTAGGTCACCCATGAGATGGACGGACCAGCAAGAGCAGCGGTGCGGGATGAGTGGCGGAAAATTGTTAGGCGAGCCACTGCCCCGTCATGACGACCACGACCACTCTGTCAAGAGTGTAACGAACCAGAAGAGATTTATATCCGTCAAATAACCGGATGCAATTATTATTTTCCAGCAATGTATGGGGAATGAGACTAGAGGTGCTTCTGGTGGTCTGGTCTAGTCCTGATTAACGTTATCTATATATTTTCCAGCTCAATAATAGTTTCCCTTTTCTAAAGGCAAAAGTGAGTAAGTATCTACAAATTGTGCGTCTTTTAAAATAGGAAGACTAAGACAAGCTAGTCTAGTCTTCCTATTTTCTGTCTTTTTATCCTTTTGCTTTGCTTTTTCCAACAGGCCAACTCTCCTTTTTCTCAACAGAGGTGTATGTGAGCCGGTCAGATCTTTGAATCATTGTACATTAAAGAATAGGTACTCGTACCGGGAAACATTTCAAATCTCAGCAGAATAACCAGTAATCTCAAATACCATAATACAAAGTTACGTGCGCATTCCGATGGGATTACATTTAGTAAAGCGCTGGCTCTAAACGATCAAGTTAATGTGAAACTTATTCGCAAACCACATAAAAGTAGAATACTTATTCAAACCACATCCTCCAAAATTCTTCTGTAACGGCTATCCTCAAACGGCAGACTACCACGCACCTCGCATTTATCTCTTTTAGCTAAAACAGGACCATTATATGTATCGGAGCCCAGAAGATTACAATTTCGTGGAGTTTTACAGCGCAGTGATAAGCTTACAGGTACGTACTTAGGTATACGTGTATATTAGGAACATAGACTCTGTTTGGGTATAGCAACATTAAATTAAGGTAGATAGTTGGTCAATTCACATCGCTATGCGATATTTGCCTTTTTATTCGGCTTTATTGTCAGTATCACTCATGAACAACAGGTATATGAACTGAAGGATCTGAGGTATGGAAGGCTGAACTGAACCGAACTGAAAGTACACCGCTGACCAAACGTTATTTCCCGTAAAAACTGACTACAAAATGGGTGTTTATTATTTATAATTATTATTTTGCACACAATAATCATTATTGCTAGTGATTATAATCCTTATTAATATTATAAATGCGTTTGTAACTCTGTCTGTCTGTGTGGCTTTCACGCCAAAACTACTGAACCGATTGAAATAAAATTTGGTACACAGATAGTTGAGGGCCTGAGGAAGGACATAGGACATAGGACATTTTTATTGCGAAAAAAGGGTTGTAAGGGGTTGAAAATAGGGGTTGAAAGTTGTATGGAAGTAACGTAATTTTTAGAGCTAGAAACTTAAAACTTATTTTGTTGCGCGGAGGGAGTGTGGAGGGGAGTACAGGGGGAGTGTGGAGGGGAGGTGCGGGGGGGAGTGTGGAGAGGAGTACAGGGGGAGTGTGGAGGGGAGGTGTGGGGGGAGTGTGGAGGGGAGTACAGGGGGGAGAGTGGAGGGGAGGTGCGGGGGGAGTGTGGAGGGGAGTACAGGGGGGAGTGTGAAGGGGAGGTGCGGGGGTAGTAAAGGGGGATTGTGGAGGGGTCTGGGGGGAGTGCGGAGGGAATGTGGGGGGTGTTGAGGAGAGTGGGGGAAGTTTGGAGAGGAATGCGGGGGGGATGAAAGTGTGGCGTAGTACGACGCCATATGTCTAAGTTTAGTAAGGGGGCAGACGACTGTGCCACGTGCACGCGAATATGACGTTGTTATTTAATTACTGTTTTCTTCCGCTGCAAATTAAAAATGCTACCCATAGACACTATACCACGCGGACGAAGTCGCGGGCACAGCTAGTTGAATAATAATTGCAATTTTCATATTATGTAAGCATTATCAAGCAAAGGTAAGATTAGTTTGAAACCATATAGCAAGAAAACCACCTTCATGCTGCTTCTGTTCGTAACAAAGACCAGATTAACAGTTTCCAGTCATATAAATCCGCTTGATGTCGTCATCAGCAGAAGCTGAATATCCTTTGAATATCGAGAGTCTATTGTCACTGGCTCGTCATGCAGATATTACATTGCGTCGGTTCACTCACGACCATTGTAATCTGATCTCTCATTAGTCGGTAATCTGTAATCTCCACAGTAGGTTTTGATCCCACGGGGATAAAGTAGGAGATTGGTAGCTTGGCGACCACTTTTGAAAGGGTAAGACAAATCTTACCGTTTATTTGCTATATGCTATAAACTAGTTTTCCGAAAAGTCTGTCATGTAAATGTTTACTCTTGCTTTTTCGCAAAAATCTATTCCTAGGTTGGGTTGACCCTACCCTACGCATTAACATATCAATTTGCTATTCTTTAAAAATATCCGCAACATCAACAGTTTTCATTAATTGGCATTCACCTAGTCTAGCATGATCACTTTAAAAATATGAAAGCAAGGCAAATCAAGAGACATAAAAGCAAGTATAACCAAAGTGAAGTTATGAAAAGAGAGCTCTTTGTCAGAAAAGTCACTGGAACGTGTTATAATACAAGTAACTGTGGGGCTAGCCCACATCCTTTCTTCGCAGGATTATGTTGAAAGTCAAGCAGTCAGAGTAGAATGCTCTAGCGGTCTTTGACTACAGTTTGCTGACTATCGATGTTATGAAGGTACACAAGGATAAGCATCAGACTATACACTGCTAGCTCTTATGTATTTTCAGTAAGCGTAATTTTTCTTTGTTTTTAGGTAACTTGAGCTGTATCCTACTGTACCTTATAATTTTTAACAAATTACAGTAACAAATTATTTTTAGAAAAATAAACCGTCTTATTTATTTTCTCTTTACTAGAACCATACTGTTTCTATTTTTTACTCTATTCTAGGGTAAGATCACTAATGCAGTTGGCATATCCCATTCTGAAAATAGAGGGAATAAATTTTGATGACAATTCATTGATATCGATGGTACCAATATCAATGATTCTAATCGCATCGATAGTGTTTCTTCTCTCACTAGAACTTATAACACATAAATAAAGTGCAAGCTCATCTCCGAGCGGAAAAGCCACTCGTGCCGGAAATAAGAATACAATTTGTATATAGAAAATCAAAGGTTTGGTATCCGATTTTATACAGTTGTATGACTTGTTTCCGTCTTGGATGGAAAAGACGTGCCTCGTAGACAGACCAAAACTACCCTCACCCCTTCCTATCCGATAGACTGAGGACATTGTCGGTGGTAGTTTGAAGTTGGTGAATAGAGTGGACCAAAAATCCGTCTTCCTGGAAATATTTAAACGCATCCTTTTCGAACTTTTTAGCTTTTAACAAGATGCTGATTCAAAACATTTCTCAAGCAACAAAACTCCAGCGAGAATTAACGACAGGAAACCAACAATTTTACAAACAACTCTACAACAAGGTAGAAAACTTTGGCAATATCGACTGTAGTCGAAATTGGTGACCAATCGTGCGAAAGCAAAAAAAAGTCCGACACAGCTGTAGCCCGAATGGTAGGCTTCGGACTAGTAGGCGCATCGGATCTTTATCCCTTTGAAGTTAGCTGCTTTATGTAAACCACATAAATTAGTCAATTTTCTGCGCGCTTTACAGCGGTGAGAGGCATGATATGCGGGGATGGAGAGCGGGCGATAGGTGCGTTTTCCTTTTTGAATGTAATCACCCGCCCGCGCCGCTGTGATTTTCTGGGAAGTGGTCAAATTGAAATAGACCTATCTAGGCTGCTTAGGTATTATTATTTTGGTCGGACACCAGTTTGTAATTTTCTGAAAAGCTTTTAAATTAAAAGCGGTATTAATATGACCTTACCTTAATTGAGTTAAACACTGTGACGAAGCGGAAGTCGTTTCCAAAAAACAAGAACTCAATACATTTGACATGATTGCGGTACCTAACAGGAAGCATAAACTCACACAACCTCCTTAGCTCGATTGGTAGCAGCTCTGTCTTCTGCGCTTCAGGCCATGCGTTCGATCCCGACTCATGTACACAAAGATTTTTATAATGTCCCAAAAGTTAACGTCTTTGTTATTTCCTGAAGTGAATTCTTCTTCTTCTTCTTATTTAAGAGCAACGCTCTTGTCGGCGTAATGTATGCATTTTTCTCCAGGTATTTCTTTTGAGGGCAACCTCCTTGACCTCCTTATACGACATGACAGCGATCTTTGCTTTAATTTGGCTCATGTAGCTTATCCTTGGTCTTCCTCTTCCTGTCTTTCCTTCCACCTTTCCTTCGATGATATTTCTGATAAAGCTGTCATGTCGTACAAGTGAATTAAACACTATAAAAACCAATAAAAATCATGGTCATACTGAAATAATGAATACCTACATAATATATTTAATAATGAAAATAGATAGATAGATAGATAGATAACTCTTTATTGTTCACCACACAAAAGATACAGTACAGTACAATTAGGTAAAACAATGGGCGACCTTATCGCTGAGAGCGATCTCGTCCAGGCAACCTACAAACACAACAGGGGGCTAATTCTCGGGCCGATCTCGATCATTTTGCAATTTTATTTTATTGCTTCTTTTCACAACCCCGCACTTTTTCTACGTTTTCCGTATATCGTAGCTGTCGTGGCTTTTACGAAAAGGTCGTTTATGAATTACTCAAGGAAATTATCCATTCCCCCTTCGAAAAGAAGCAATAAAATAAAATTTCAAAATGATCGAGATCGGCCCGAGAATTAGCCCCCAGGACAATGCTTACAGGAAAATGCTGATTATTAATAGGTAAGTTCACCAAGTATCCTTGTTTTTTGTGGAATAAATCATTTTCTAATTAATTGTTACTCTAATTATACAAATTTTTGATCATTATTTTAAAATAATAATGATTTCGGCCTATTCTATAGGTACATACCATAGAGGAATACTACGGGGTACATACATAGCTTTAGTAGTATCTTTTTAAATGAGATCAAAACGAACTCGTCGTCCAGATAGCGGACCATAATTTCACAGAGTATAAATAGGCCTCCACGTGGTGCCTGTGTGCGCCTAATGCCTTCGTCGACGGCTATCTGCTCGACTATTGTTGTAACTGAATGGACCCTTGCTTACAATCTACCACCTATCTGATGGACTAATATTATACAGAGTGGAATTTTGTAATGCCACCTGGAGGGAAAGTACTCTTATTACTGCAGATAGAAAATTTTACTCAAAGGAAACATTCCTTTATTTTTGAATAGAAAGCAAACTGCATTCAAAGATTTTCGAAAATTCTTTTCTCTCACACCCGGGAATCGAACCGGCTAAAATCTGAAAAAACTATACCCTGTACTTTTATTGCATCGATCGTTAGGGTCCAATTATAAGGATGAAATCTCTCCAACAAACATGATAAATTAAATGAAAGAAAAACCAGGAAATCTACGCGCCCGCGGCTTCAAATGCGTGGTAGCTTTTTGTCCGTTCCTGATATTTTTTCGGATTCAAAAGGAGCATAAACCAAATGCTAATATTAACTATGTTAATTCTGAGTTTCATCCAAATAAATTCTGTGTTTAGGGCTTGATTGAGCCACGAGCATCCAGGTATCCAGTATTTTACCTTCCACATTCGCATTTATAATATAAGTAGTACTACTCTTCGCGAAGCCATCTTAGATTACTTGAGTGATTTAAAAATAAATAACGAATCATAATGATCTTTGGGAAAGAAGAAAATGAAAAGACATATTTAGATTTAGAAGACATCGTTCTAGATACGATTATTATGACGAAAGAATTGGAAGTAGACCTGGAAGGAAGGAAAATTTAATTTGTAGGAAGAGTCAGGGAAAAAAACAAATAGGCCCAGACCAATACGATTGGTCCTGACTACCCTTGGAAAGAAAATATAAATTCTAAACTTAAAAAATACTTGATGGTTCCGGGACCTACATCAAAGAAGATTACCCCCCCAAAGTTTTAGAAATCAGGAAAGGACTACGAACTCAACATCAAGAACAATGAGAGAAGGAAGTGTCTGCTTTTCTCATATAGATCACATTGTTACAACTGAAAAGCCCCATAATAAGAGAGCTCTGTCAGACAGCCCACCGGAAAAAGAAGAAAAAAGTACAAAAAGTAACACTAAACCAATTTCAAAGAGAACAAAAATAACAGGATGGATTACTAAGAATCGTCCGAACAAGCCATTTGGAGAGAGCAGTAGCAGCAGTCCATCTATCGAGACCTTTTTAACGAGAACGCCACAACAATAATAAAACAACAACCAATTCAGAAATCACATGATTTGAAGCATCCCAATACGGCTGGTCACCGCGGGAAAGCTAGACCAAAACCCTTTAACTTAAAAACGACACAGTACTGCATGTTTTGTACCCATGTGATATCATTGTACTAGCAGACAGACAGTTGGCCCGATGATCAGCGAATGCAGGAAACTGAACAGAAATGGCAGCCAACCGTAGAGACTGGACAAGCTGGAGGAGGGATCCTTAAAAAGGGTCCTAACAAAATATATATTATATACAGGGTGTCCCAGAAAGTATGGTCAAGCGCAAGTCCAGAGATAGAACACCCCTTGGGGTATCACTCCTATGTATGTTCCGCGATTTCTTATAGTTTTCGAGTTATGATTTTTTTTCAGAATTTTAGAAACTCGTAAAATTCTTTAAAAAAAGTTGGAAACTTTCTTGAGATTTCTTTTCTGTTACTGAGTTTTGATGAGTTGTTCTTTTATGCTTATAATAATAAGCGACGTACCTTTGAAAAAAACTATGAAAATGTTGGTGGTAAGTCAGAAAATTACATTTGGTGAATTATGACTTAAATTTTCATTTTAAAATTAAAAATCATTACAAGTGATTCCGTGGTTTTCAAATAATTCTCAAAAGTTTTTCAATTTCTCAGCTCTCATAATCATTAAAAAAAAGTAGTGCTTAATGGGCTACTTTGGCTAAAATCGGCCTTCACATCAGGCAAAGTGGAAAATTCTTAAAATTAGCTAAATAAATAAATAAATAAATATTGTGGACAATTCACACAACACTACCCAGCCCCAAACTAAGCAGAGCTTGTAATATGGGAACCGGATAGCTGATATAATACTTGAATACATTTTTTTTTTTTTGTAAATACATACTTAGAATACAATATAACACCCAGACAGAGAACAAACATTTATGTTCACCACACAAATATTTGTTCTCGGTGGGGATCGAACCCACGACCTACGGCGCAGAAGGCAGAGCTACTACCAACTGAGCTAGAGGCCAGTCAAAGCTATCTGATTTGAAAATAGATTTTGGCCACTTTATCATTCCTAAGCTTCATTCGTTTGTTAACTAACCAAAGATGACTGCAGGAAAGTAAGATTTAATTAATATTTGAAGGTTTTATTAAAATTTAGCTAAATGTAACTACCTGACCGATTGAACGGCGAGGCCTACCTGCATTTCTTGCGAAATAACCTCAACGGCCTATTAAAAGAAAACATGGACCTTTTAACGATTGGCACATGATTGTCCAAAACGATGGTGCTCCATGACACTTCGCGAGAATTGTCAGAGATCATTTAGACGAAAGATACAGAGGCAGGTGGATCGGCCGTGGAGGACCTATTGCATGGCCGCCGCGGTCCCCTGATTTGAACCCGATCGATTACTTTGTGTGGTACTACAAAGAATTAGTTTACGCCAAACGAATTAGTTTTGGAAAATCATGTGCCTATTTGTTAAAGTGCATATCTTCTAATAGGCTGTTGATGTTGTTTCGCAAGAAATTCAGGTAGTTCTCGCCGTTCAAACGGCCAGGGGGCTAATTCTCGGGCCGATCTCGATCATTTTGCAATTTTATTTTATTGCTTCTTTTCACAACCACGCGCTTTTTCTACGTTTTCCGTATAACGTAGGTGTCGAGGCTTTTACGAAGAGGTCGTTGATGAATTACTCAAAGAAATCTGCCATTCTCTCTTCGAAAAGAAGCAATAAAATAAAATTGCAAAATGATCGAGATCGGCCCGAGAATTAGCCCCCAGGTAGTTAATTTTAGCTAAACTAAAATAAATAACACCTTCAAATATTAATTAATTCTTACTTTCCTGCAGTCATCTTTGGTTAGTTAACAAACGAATGAAGCTTAGGAATGATAAAGTGGCCAAAATCTATTTTCTAATCAGATAGCTAACTTTAAGAATGTTCCATCTTGCCATCTTTGAAGGCCGATTTTAGCCAAAGTAGCCCATTAAGCACTACATTTTCTTAATGATTATGAGAGCTGAGAGATTGGAAAACTTTTGAAAATTAAGTATTTGAAAATCACGGAATCACTTGTAAAGATTTTCAATTTTAAAATGAAAATTTAAGTTATAATTCACCAAATTTAATTTTCTGACTTTACACCAATATTTTCATAGTTTTTATCAAAGTTACATCGCCAATTATTTTATGCATAAAAGAAAAACTCATCAAAACTCAGTAGCAAAAAAGAAATATCAAGAAAGTTATCAACTTTTTTTTTTAAATTTTTAAGTTGTTTAAGTCGATTTTTTTTTAAATTCAGAAAAAAAATCATAACTCGAAAACTATAAGAAATCGCGGAACATACATGGGGGTGATTCGGGTACCCCAAAGGGTGTTCTATCTCTGGACTTGCGCTTGACCATACTTTCTGGGACACGCTGTATATAGGTACTTACACAGAAATTATATTTAATAGAAAGTATTGAAAAATAAACACATAAATTAATATAAAAAACTTTTTGCACACTAAGTAAAAATAACTAACCTTTATTTTATAATTAAAATTAAGATTAATTTAAGATGTAAGTATTTAAATTATAATTAATTTTAAATAAGTATTTTTATGCATGAAAATACATATGTACAAAATTAAGTTACTAAGTTATGGAATAAATGGGCTTTTTATTTATTAATTTATTATTTATATTAGTGATGACGACGGTATTAAAATAAGGAGCAGCCTCCAATAATGTGCCCCAAATATAACATTAGTGCCGCAAACCCATGGAGATTCAAGTGTGTAGGGGAAAGTGGGGGATACGCGAACGCGGGGTAATTCCGAATTCGATGGTTCTACTATGTTAGAAAGAGATAGCCTTATTTCATTTGCCACCATTTCGGAGATCACGTCACTACTAGTGCCAGTCAGCAACACGGGAGACGCGCACGCTCGTACTTATCAAGTTATGCATGTTTTAATATTTTGTCTGTCCTATATGTCATTTTTTGGTAAATTCAAGTTGGTGTAGCTTTATTTCTATCTACAATAGTAATTCAGCTTTTACGTAGTGGATTAATCATATATCAACTAGTTAAATGACAATGACGCAGTTGGCAAAAAATATAACCTTATTTGTTTTTTGGCATTTTATTATTTTCGAGCCCGCGGGGTAAAGACGAACACTTCATGTCGGGCAATCTCGAACATTCGGCAATACACTACTTTCGTGCATTGAACTTTTTTTATTATTGTTACAGATGCCTCGTACTTACAAAAAATACTGAATTGAAGTACAGTTTAGAAAATCTTAAAAAAGGCTACACGATGTTAAAATAAAAAAAACTCACTCTTGGTAAAGCAGCAGAAACTTATGTTGTTCTAAAAACAAGATAAAACTCTTTATTTAAGACGATTAGCAAACGCAACTTGCACGCATGCAGTTTCTCTGTTAGAAATCGTCGAATTATTTTAAATGTGATATCTATAGTTAATAATGTTAGTTCGTAATTACCCCACTTGGTGTTCGTATTTACCCGACTAATGTCGGGCAAAGCCGAACACTAAGGGTTTTGTTTTTCCTTCATATTGTTGCAATTTATTAAAAAAATATAAATGTTGATGAGCGAATTAGGTAGACAGATAAGTAAACTATTACTCAAGGAAATTATCCATTCCCCCTTCGAAAAGAAGCAATAAAATAAAATTTCAAAATGATCGAGATCGGCCCGAGAATTAGCCCCCAGGACAATGCTTACAGGAAAATGCTGATTATTAATAGGTAAGTTCACCAAGTATCCTTGTTTTTTGTGGAATAAATCATTTTCTAATTAATTGTTACTCTAATTATACAAATTTTTGATCATTATTTTAAAATAATAATGATTTCGGCCTATTCTATAGGTACATACCATAGAGGAATACTACGGGGTACATACATAGCTTTAGTAGTATCTTTTTAAATGAGATCAAAACGAACTCGTCGTCCAGATAGCGGACCATAATTTCACAGAGTATAAATAGGCCTCCACGTGGTGCCTGTGTGCGCCTAATGCCTTCGTCGACGGCTATCTGCTCGACTATTGTTGTAACTGAATGGACCCTTGCTTACAATCTACCACCTATCTGATGGACTAATATTATACAGAGTGGAATTTTGTAATGCCACCTGGAGGGAAAGTACTCTTATTACTGCAGATAGAAAATTTTACTCAAAGGAAACATTCCTTTATTTTTGAATAGAAAGCAAACTGCATTCAAAGATTTTCGAAAATTCTTTTCTCTCACACCCGGGAATCGAACCGGCTAAAATCTGAAAAAACTATACCCTGTACTTTTATTGCATCGATCGTTAGGGTCCAATTATAAGGATGAAATCTCTCCAACAAACATGATAAATTAAATGAAAGAAAAACCAGGAAATCTACGCGCCCGCGGCTTCAAATGCGTGGTAGCTTTTTGTCCGTTCCTGATATTTTTTCGGATTCAAAAGGAGCATAAACCAAATGCTAATATTAACTATGTTAATTCTGAGTTTCATCCAAATAAATTCTGTGTTTAGGGCTTGATTGAGCCACGAGCATCCAGGTATCCAGTATTTTACCTTCCACATTCGCATTTATAATATAAGTAGTACTACTCTTCGCGAAGCCATCTTAGATTACTTGAGTGATTTAAAAATAAATAACGAATCATAATGATCTTTGGGAAAGAAGAAAATGAAAAGACATATTTAGATTTAGAAGACATCGTTCTAGATACGATTATTATGACGAAAGAATTGGAAGTAGACCTGGAAGGAAGGAAAATTTAATTTGTAGGAAGAGTCAGGGAAAAAAACAAATAGGCCCAGACCAATACGATTGGTCCTGACTACCCTTGGAAAGAAAATATAAATTCTAAACTTAAAAAATACTTGATGGTTCCGGGACCTACATCAAAGAAGATTACCCCCCCAAAGTTTTAGAAATCAGGAAAGGACTACGAACTCAACATCAAGAACAATGAGAGAAGGAAGTGTCTGCTTTTCTCATATAGATCACATTGTTACAACTGAAAAGCCCCATAATAAGAGAGCTCTGTCAGACAGCCCACCGGAAAAAGAAGAAAAAAGTACAAAAAGTAACACTAAACCAATTTCAAAGAGAACAAAAATAACAGGATGGATTACTAAGAATCGTCCGAACAAGCCATTTGGAGAGAGCAGTAGCAGCAGTCCATCTATCGAGACCTTTTTAACGAGAACGCCACAACAATAATAAAACAACAACCAATTCAGAAATCACATGATTTGAAGCATCCCAATACGGCTGGTCACCGCGGGAAAGCTAGACCAAAACCCTTTAACTTAAAAACGACACAGTACTGCATGTTTTGTACCCATGTGATATCATTGTACTAGCAGACAGACAGTTGGCCCGATGATCAGCGAATGCAGGAAACTGAACAGAAATGGCAGCCAACCGTAGAGACTGGACAAGCTGGAGGAGGGATCCTTAAAAAGGGTCCTAACAAAATATATATTATATACAGGGTGTCCCAGAAAGTATGGTCAAGCGCAAGTCCAGAGATAGAACACCCCTTGGGGTATCACTCCTATGTATGTTCCGCGATTTCTTATAGTTTTCGAGTTATGATTTTTTTTCAGAATTTTAGAAACTCGTAAAATTCTTTAAAAAAAGTTGGAAACTTTCTTGAGATTTCTTTTCTGTTACTGAGTTTTGATGAGTTGTTCTTTTATGCTTATAATAATAAGCGACGTACCTTTGAAAAAAACTATGAAAATGTTGGTGGTAAGTCAGAAAATTACATTTGGTGAATTATGACTTAAATTTTCATTTTAAAATTAAAAATCATTACAAGTGATTCCGTGGTTTTCAAATAATTCTCAAAAGTTTTTCAATTTCTCAGCTCTCATAATCATTAAAAAAAAGTAGTGCTTAATGGGCTACTTTGGCTAAAATCGGCCTTCACATCAGGCAAAGTGGAAAATTCTTAAAATTAGCTAAATAAATAAATAAATAAATATTGTGGACAATTCACACAACACTACCCAGCCCCAAACTAAGCAGAGCTTGTAATATGGGAACCGGATAGCTGATATAATACTTGAATACATTTTTTTTTTTTTGTAAATACATACTTAGAATACAATATAACACCCAGACAGAGAACAAACATTTATGTTCACCACACAAATATTTGTTCTCGGTGGGGAT
Source organism: Thera britannica (assembly GCA_939531255.2). Taxonomy (NCBI): domain Eukaryota; kingdom Metazoa; phylum Arthropoda; class Insecta; order Lepidoptera; family Geometridae; genus Thera; species Thera britannica. The sequence goes on along the minus strand of OW618040.2, from coordinate 13,241,498 downwards.
CGAACCCACGACCTACGGCGCAGAAGGCAGAGCTACTACCAACTGAGCTAGAGGCCAGTCAAAGCTATCTGATTTGAAAATAGATTTTGGCCACTTTATCATTCCTAAGCTTCATTCGTTTGTTAACTAACCAAAGATGACTGCAGGAAAGTAAGATTTAATTAATATTTGAAGGTTTTATTAAAATTTAGCTAAATGTAACTACCTGACCGATTGAACGGCGAGGCCTACCTGCATTTCTTGCGAAATAACCTCAACGGCCTATTAAAAGAAAACATGGACCTTTTAACGATTGGCACATGATTGTCCAAAACGATGGTGCTCCATGACACTTCGCGAGAATTGTCAGAGATCATTTAGACGAAAGATACAGAGGCAGGTGGATCGGCCGTGGAGGACCTATTGCATGGCCGCCGCGGTCCCCTGATTTGAACCCGATCGATTACTTTGTGTGGTACTACAAAGAATTAGTTTACGCCAAACGAATTAGTTTTGGAAAATCATGTGCCTATTTGTTAAAGTGCATATCTTCTAATAGGCTGTTGATGTTGTTTCGCAAGAAATTCAGGTAGTTCTCGCCGTTCAAACGGCCAGGGGGCTAATTCTCGGGCCGATCTCGATCATTTTGCAATTTTATTTTATTGCTTCTTTTCACAACCACGCGCTTTTTCTACGTTTTCCGTATAACGTAGGTGTCGAGGCTTTTACGAAGAGGTCGTTGATGAATTACTCAAAGAAATCTGCCATTCTCTCTTCGAAAAGAAGCAATAAAATAAAATTGCAAAATGATCGAGATCGGCCCGAGAATTAGCCCCCAGGTAGTTAATTTTAGCTAAACTAAAATAAATAACACCTTCAAATATTAATTAATTCTTACTTTCCTGCAGTCATCTTTGGTTAGTTAACAAACGAATGAAGCTTAGGAATGATAAAGTGGCCAAAATCTATTTTCTAATCAGATAGCTAACTTTAAGAATGTTCCATCTTGCCATCTTTGAAGGCCGATTTTAGCCAAAGTAGCCCATTAAGCACTACATTTTCTTAATGATTATGAGAGCTGAGAGATTGGAAAACTTTTGAAAATTAAGTATTTGAAAATCACGGAATCACTTGTAAAGATTTTCAATTTTAAAATGAAAATTTAAGTTATAATTCACCAAATTTAATTTTCTGACTTTACACCAATATTTTCATAGTTTTTATCAAAGTTACATCGCCAATTATTTTATGCATAAAAGAAAAACTCATCAAAACTCAGTAGCAAAAAAGAAATATCAAGAAAGTTATCAACTTTTTTTTTTAAATTTTTAAGTTGTTTAAGTCGATTTTTTTTTAAATTCAGAAAAAAAATCATAACTCGAAAACTATAAGAAATCGCGGAACATACATGGGGGTGATTCGGGTACCCCAAAGGGTGTTCTATCTCTGGACTTGCGCTTGACCATACTTTCTGGGACACGCTGTATATAGGTACTTACACAGAAATTATATTTAATAGAAAGTATTGAAAAATAAACACATAAATTAATATAAAAAACTTTTTGCACACTAAGTAAAAATAACTAACCTTTATTTTATAATTAAAATTAAGATTAATTTAAGATGTAAGTATTTAAATTATAATTAATTTTAAATAAGTATTTTTATGCATGAAAATACATATGTACAAAATTAAGTTACTAAGTTATGGAATAAATGGGCTTTTTATTTATTAATTTATTATTTATATTAGTGATGACGACGGTATTAAAATAAGGAGCAGCCTCCAATAATGTGCCCCAAATATAACATTAGTGCCGCAAACCCATGGAGATTCAAGTGTGTACCTACGTCCAACCTTGTAATTTACGTGTACGCCGCTGACCTTTCGTTATCAGACGGTATATTGCTGTTAGGACACGGTGTTAAGTGCATCGGTGCAGATTTGCATGAAATATAGACTAAATTTCCGCGAATTCTAAAACTCGACTTCGTCTACCAACGCTTATAAAAATACCTGCTAGTATCTAAGGGTGTTATTAATAATCCTGGCGCAACGCTGGAGTAGTTAAATCGTGTTTCGTCACATTTGCTCGAGTTGACAATTGCATGTCAATGCAAGAGACAAAACACGGATCAACTAGTCCAACGCTACGCCAGGATTATTAATAAGACCCCTATTGTCTAATTGTGCCCAAATTAAAAGTAAAACAATCATGTTGTAATAAACTTAAAGTTTAATTCATTTTATTTTATAATGCTTCCTTAATTTCTAAAATATTAAGATACCATTTCCATTAAGCGATCCGTGTTGTCGTGCTTATACTTATTTTTAATGTTTACAAATTTATCAACAAACTCGCTTCCTATTTACAATTTTACGAGTATTTTGTCATAGATAAACAAAGACATTATTATATTTGGACATAAGTTCCCTTCACCTCGATATTTAAAACTCACACGCAAGTTACAGGCCAGTATTTCTGAAGAATGAAAATATCATTTTTTTTCAGGCATTAAAAAACCCATGAAAAAAGCAAAGAAATTAACGGAGTCTCTGTTGTTGAATTCAGACTGAAAAAAAATCTCTTTGCTATTCTGCCAAGCCCAACATTTAATTTTAATCAAAACAAAATGAAAAATGTTTTGTATATTATAGTTTAGTCTATTTGTGCTTTCTGTGCCATGAAGTACAGTAATATAAAACTATGCTAAAACTGAACTAATTTTTGAGCGTTACCCACGAAAAAAATGTATAAAATGTATACATAAATAAACTCCGAACTTGGGTGATACTTTTAAAGCTCTCATTGATAGTCTCAAAGCAATTTTAACATGTAAAGATGTTCATTACGTAAGTGGATGGGTAAAGTTACGGCTCTTACAGAATTTTTTGCACAAATTGTGTTCTCTAATACCTACTTACTATATTACGTGAAAGTTCATTTTTGAAATTCTCTCGATAAGTTACCTCAAATACCTACGTAAATTACCCCTCTGGATGCAATCATTCCAGAACTGACAAAATCCCGCCCTACAAGCTGCTTAAGGTGGTGATAGCGTAAGTGGCATTTTAGATCTCAGATTCCATAATAAACTCCGCCATCATCAACTCCATGGAAGGAACGATGCCCAGTTCTTTACAGGTGTTCTTGAAGCATTCGGCAATCCGCAGGATGCGCCAGCAGTGGTCCGCCTCTGCATCGTGCTTCTGTTCGCAACCATGGATCACCTCTACCATCTGATGTGCAAGTTTCTCCCCTGGTAACAATTTAGAATAATTATACCTAAATAGAGTGAGTATATAAGAATTATACTTCGAAACAAAACTTCACCGTTCTTTTAGCTAGGCTTTAGCTAAGCCACTCAATAACACATACGAAACTGCAACGATAATACGCCAGCGGCGACGTAAGATGATACATAAAAACAAAAGTATTGCGTTGCTTGTAGTTTTTTACCGTTGGGGAAAGACTGGATGAATGCGTGAGTGTTTTCAATATGCATCCTGGAGGTGTCTGTGAGCAGGTTGAAGTGGCGGCTCATGCACTGGATGGCACAGCCCAGCGCGCGGTGCTCAAACTTGAAGTCTTCGCGCCAGAAGTGAAAGAACTCCTCCATCTTTTCCTCAGTCAGTTGGCTCTAAGAAGTTACATTAAATTTATTTGTTGTTTGTTAGCCAAAAAGTGTTGCATAAAAAGTTATGAAAAAGCAAGATGACATCTCTCGTCGATTCAACTGAATGCAACTTCGGTTCTCGACCAGGTAAGTAGTTGACTGAAACGTCAAACCTGTAGATGGAGCCACGGTCACGTTAGTGCCGAACAGTCCTTAGGAGTTATTGGTCGACTGTGATTAGGATCCGATGGCGCAGTGGTCAGCGCAGCCCCGTACCAAGGGGAAGGTCGCGGATTCAAATCCCGCTCGGCTCTAAAAATCTTGTACACTATAAAATCAATAAAAAAGTTATGCTTTTTTTTGTAGGTAATTATTTAATAAGCATACCTACATACTAGAATACCATAAAATACCCAGACAGAGAACAACCAATATGTTTTTCATCCCACCAGCTCGGAAAGTGTGTTTTCATTGCTCATACTCTGAAAGTAGATCTGAAGTTGCCTGAGAGGCCTAATTGAAAGTAATACTTTGAGCCCTAGGGAGAATCGCTTTCTACTGACAGCTGTCAAATTATAAAAAAAAACAAGTTGTATTTTATTCAACCATGTTCCAACTTTCTAAAGTCTTTCTAACTGCAAGGAGGTTGTTGAACCAAATTCCAACTTTTTATTCAGCAAGTAGGTTGGAAACCCTTTACAACGGTAAGAAGTTTAAAAAGTCTAATTAGAGCGCAATGTAAAATTTAAATTTAAATAACAAAGATAGTATTAGGTAAATAAATAATATATCTTCTAAGTTACTTGATTAATATAGGTATAGCTTCAACTATTTATTTAAAATAACATAGATTTGAGCAAACAATTTACCATTTTTTAATTTATGAAAATGAAAATATTGGCTGAATAATGCTGGCGAGCCGTAGCCGAAGGCCCGCCAGAGAAAAAGAAAAATAAAACCGGGAAGGCGGCAATTCAATCTTAATTTTCACAAATTTTTGTTTCATGTTTTTATTTTTACTTTCCTTGTATTCGTAATGAAAAGCACAGTGTTTACCTCGGGTGAAAGTCTTTTAAGTCCCTCAAGCTCCATTGGCGCCCTCGCTACGCCCTGGCGCCAAACCCGTCTCGGGACTCAAAAAACGTGACTTTCAACACTCAGGTAACAATGTACTATTGCACTCTTGTATAACAAATAACTTTAATTATTATTACTCACACACATAATTATTACTCCTCTTCACACCCTAAAGCGCAAAAGGCAGAGCTACTACCAACTCAGCTGTGCAATAATGTCGAAGTATTAATCGGTCGAATAATGAAATTCCTTCTTTTTTTCACACTTACCCCTTTACTTACTACCTAGTTCGTTTCTTAAAAAATAATTAGCCATATCTTTTATCTGCCATATCATATACCTACCTAAATTAAGGTAATAACAAACAGTGGCAGGGTGAACTTAAAGCAATGTCTCAGACCCTGTAAGTAACGCTTGTAAGTACAGCTTTGCAGAACGCGTTCTGCGATAACAAGGTAGGAATCAATATAACGCTGTCAAATATCACTGTTTTTTACTGATCGCCACCGCAGAACGCTTAGATGCGCGCAAGGCCATTATGCATGCAAACCTACATTCTAAAGTTCTTACCTCTTCGCGACATTGGTCCAGAGCCTGTCCGAATCCTAGAGTGATGTCCTTTATGATTGCTACTTCAGCCCTGATGCCATGCAAAAGGCAATATACCAATACGAGCACTCGTCCGTCCATTGCACTGCACTCGCCGTAGATAGCAGTTATGGCTCGTCAGTTCATACTCTGTTTATATATTGTCTAAGTTTTAATCAGCGGGTGGATAATACTTACCTTTATTTAAATTGAAGGTTTGTGTGATTGTTTGTTTTTTAGGGTTCCGTAGCCAAATGGCAAAAAAGAAACCCTTTTAGATTTGCATGTCTGTCTGTCTGTCTGTCTGTCCGTCCGTATGTCACAGCCACTTCTCTCCGAAGTTATAAGAGCTACACTGATGAAACTTGGTAAGTAGATGTATTCTGTGAACCGCATTAAGATTTTCTCACAAACATAGAAAAAAAACAATAAACTTTGGGGGTCCCCATACTTAGAACTGAAATTCAAACAACTTTTTTTCATCTAACCCATACGTGTGGGGTATCTATGAATAGGTCTTCAAAAATGATGTTGAGGTTTCTTATGTCGTTTTTTCTAAACTTAATAGTTTTTGCTAGAGACACTTCCAAAGTGGTAAAATGTTGGTCCCCCCCTCATATTTCTAAAATAAAAGAATGGTTAAAAATATATATCATGTACATTCACCACCACCACCACCACGCTTCGTGCACCGCCGTCCGTTTCTGCATCTTCACTACTTTCCATCCTACGGTTGCCTGGAAGAAATCGCTTTCAGCGATAAGGCCGCCCATTGTACTTTATTATAATACGCTGTTACTTGTGATGTATCCTTGTGTACAATAAAGTGTTATCTATCTATCTATCTATTACTAATGTAAACTTCCAACGATATTTGGTTTGAACGAATCGTAAACCGCAATGTACTTTTCGACGAACTACTAGAACTTCTATATCATGTTACTTACTGCTACGGAACCCTTCATGGGCGAGTCCGACTCGCACTTGGCTGCTTTTTTTTTATAATTGTTTGTGATAGCTTCGTCATTTATTAGCAGATTTAAAAAAAATATATCCGGAAGTTTATACTTCTAGATCGGTCCTATAGACATTTTATCAAAATCGGTTCAGCAGTTTGGCCTTATAGTCGGTTTCTCATGTTTTTTAAAATCACTTGCTATATTACTAATAGTATCACTAATGTCACGTGTCACTAGTACCCCATTTACTTAATTATATATTATTTCAAAACTAGTGAAACGTCAAGAAAGAAAAGTACTACTTTGTGAGAAGATAATTGATTGCGGTGGTTCCAGCATAAATACCCGGACTTCGTCAAATGAACACACACAAAGAAGACAGCGTCACATCCGCTCGAAAATGTTATTCAAAGTTTGACTTTGAATAACGTTGTCAAATAAATAGTGTGTCAATTGCATATTTTTTCAATAGTATCACAAGGATCACTTTGTCTTAAAGCTAGGTAAATATGTGGCAGTTCCACGTATTCTTGTTATTTAAGGGGAAATCCGCTCGTTTGTCAGCGGCAGACCTCTACTGGATGATGATGATAATGATAATGGAGCTTTATTTTATAGCTGCATCACAATTATTGATGTTGCAGTGTAATTAAATTAATTGCACATTTTTTCTGAACAAATAGCGCTGTCTTTGATATAATGAGAGGTTTTACTGTGTAAGTAAGTATGGCTTGCATTTCCGTTTTATTGAATGAAGTAGGTACGTACAGTATGATGTTGTATTTTGATAAAGGCCTCTACTAATAGCCGTTCGATAGATATCGTGAAAGCGTGCATTTCTCGCTCGTTTTTCGTAGCAGGTAAGTGTCACTTTTCTTTGGCTGTGCGTCACTTTATTCTGTATCCGTGTGTGCATTTCAAACATAATTTGTGGGAGTGACCATCTAAACGTGCATCGACAGATTTTTCCACTGGTTTTCGTACATACGTAAATTTATAAGTTGGAAACAGTGTTAGGATCAAAATTATTTTATACCATACCCCCTCTAAAAAGCTTATTTTATTCACTGCAAACAGTGAATAAAAAGCCATTTTAATCACTGTTTTGGTGTTTGAATTTGGAATACACTAATAAGGTCAACGTCCACCTCAATACCTTAAAACCTTCTTGCGCCATTAAATACTTTGGATATGAATTTTTGTCAAGGAGTTTAGCGTTGGATTATATACTGTTTTAGTAGAAAACTTAAATTTTGTTATCCTTCTTTTTTTACAAATCTAAACAAAATTAAAAATTATTTGTTTTATGTCATTTAAGAATAGTATAAACAAAGTTCATAGTTTTTAATCCCTTTTCGCTTAAATCTTTCTTTTTCTCGAAGTCTTGGTATAAAATATAGTATGCAACTCTTGAATAAAACGGATTTATATCGAGGGCCATGAATCACTGGCGTCGTTTAGGATTCTAACACTTGAATACGCTCACTACACTCGCTACGCTCGTGATTCAGTCATTCGTTATAACCCTTCACTTGCTCGTGATTCATCTATGACCCTCGATTTAAATCCGTCTTTTATTCACTAGTTACATAATATACTATTATTGCTAAGCTTTATGCAATCGTATTGAAAGACTTTTGCTCGCGATTTTCGATGATAAATATGTTTATAATTAATGTATTTGAAAGGGTCAAAATTTGCGAGCGAAAAGTATATCGACGGTGGTCTTCGCCTTAAAAACTATTTTTTAAATTTCTTGCAGCCCGTGTTTCTTCTTAATGAAACGGCTAGGCAGTTCGTTAAATGCGAATGCTATGCTGTAATGCAAGCTCTACCTACATCTCTTTAAAAATGACCGTGTCATAAGACGGGCGTATCTTCTCGAGTTAATGTCTTGAGCGACTTCTGTGATTCTTCGGCGCAGCTCGTCTAAATCTTGAAGGGGTTTAGAGTACACTTTTTTCTTTATCGTTCCCCAGTAAAAAAAACTAGGGGGTTTAAAGAGGCCGTGTAAGTACGCGTTTGCTACTCAGTGCATTGTAAATGCGTTCCATTTTCAAATCACTCTACACCTTCGAAGCAATGGTTACCACTTAATATCAGGTGGGTCATAATATGTTTGCTTCATCAGCTAGTTAAAAATTTACCTCGCATGAATGATGTAAAGTAGAATGCTCATCTGGGTTGTAAGTCGCTATTGCCCTTGGGAAATAATCTACTATACTGTCCATCTCAATCGTACTTGTGCCTGTAAATTTTTGGACTTAAAAGCGCCTTGGCTGTATTACAAACATTTTATCTAATGAAATAAAATTGTTTGGAAATCCGATTTAGTTAAAAAAACCATTTTTGTTTTCAAAACTAAAGAGTACTCTAGCAAGTATCATACCATTTTGGAGTCCTGATTAAATGCGCCATCTTTTAAAGTTACTTGCCGAAGTAGTGTAGTACATTTTTTTATGGTACAGTCAGTTAAAGTTGGGTGATGTAATTATCTGAAATGAAATGTTGGCCAAAACTCCACGATTTTATTTAAAACTGAGGCAGTTATGACTTAATTTTGAATTGTAATTTACAGAAGTGTTATCCATGCTTACATTGCAGAAAAAAAATTCACGAAAAGTTAGTATTTGTAGTAACACGACTTAAAAGATCATCACAGGGTGTCAGTTTTTCCTGTTTTTTTTAAATACTCATAACTCGAAAGGTACATGACAAATATATTTTTTGTATTTTTTTAATAACTGTCATGACTTGGCCCATCGCCCGTTTTCAGCTGGACGTTGACTTATGGGACACCTTGTATAGAGTGACCGAAGTGTAGTTTGGTTTTTATTTAGTCGTTTCCCCCAAAAATCACAGTGCAATTGCTTTGCAACTTTTGATCAATTTAACTCTTATGTCAAAACGAGTTCACCTTCAATCAATCATTTGAAAAGAGCACTCAGCGTGTTCACGTTTAACTCATACATAAATGCAACGTATCCCAAAGGACATCGCGCAGACTGCCGAACGAAGATTGATCGAATGCTTACACTACACATGCCGAATATTACATTTAAAAGGTGTAAGAAGACAGCCAGATCAGGGTGCTACCTTCTTTCTGACTGGCCTCTCAGCTCAGTTGGTAGAAGCTCTGCCTTCTGAGCCGTAGGTCGTGGGTTCGATCCCCACCGAGAACAAATATTTGTGTGGTGAACACAGATGGTTATTACAAGCTCTGCTTAGTTTGGGGCTAGATAGTGTTGTGTGAATTGTCTATCATATTTATTTATTATATTTATATTTATTTCAGATAGTGGCTAAAGACAAAAGTGGATTGTACATGTACTCAAAGGATAAAAGTATGATATTTCAATGAAATTGATGCGATTGATCCATCACAAGAAGCTGAAATAACTTTCGCCTCGAGTCAACCACTGCTTTTGCATGGTTCTTGCTTTTGCTTTCACATCTACGAGGATATAAATGCCTTATCCCTTAGACAATCCTTATCCATATATTGGTTTTGTATTACCGTTTCTTATCTTTATGTCGAAGTTATGCAATTACAAACATTAAAAAGAGGCCAAATGCGAGAGTCGGATTCGCCCATGAAGGTTTCCGTAGCAGCAAGTACCTAACATAATTTAAAAGTTCTTGTAATCCGTCGAAAGTTAAATTGCTGTCTACGATTTATGACGTATTATAAAAAACTACTTACTAATTCTCTTTCAAACCACACGTAACTTGGGTTTGATGAAAAAAATTTTTTGAGTTTCTGTTTAAGTATGAGGACCACTAAAATTTATTGTTTTTTTTCTATTTTTGAGTGAAAATCTTAATGCGGTTCACAGAATACTTACCAAGTTTCATCAGTAAGTATAGCTCTTACAGTTTCGGAAAAAATTGGATGTGACACGGGCGGACAGACAGACAGACACACAGACATGACGATTCTGTAGGGGTTTCTATTTTGACATTTAGCTAAGGAACCCTAAAAAAACAACCGAATTGAGAGCCTCTTTCTTTTTTATTTGAAGTCGGTTAAAAATTAGTTAATTCTGTATAGAACAAACAGTACCTACTAAGACTGCTGCGCAGATTATATCCCACGCTAAATACGCTCTTATTGAATAGGAAACACAAACAAAATGAATAAAGCCAGTATTGGAACATCATCCTATATCTAAGCTAATACTTGAGTTATCTGTAGAGCTTCTAATTCTTAAGCATACCGAGAAGGTATAGTTCCTTTGTCTATGTAGTTACTACGTAAATACCTTTAGGCGCCCACCGGAATACCGAATCCCAACTTGGATACAATATTGTTGTTTTTGTCGCTTTTCGAACTTTGCTTATTTACAAACTTTCACGCAACTTTTGTGAGATTTTATTGCTGCAATAAAATCGTGGGGTTTCTTTCGTAAGCCAATTATACACGTAACGGTATTGCACAACTTTGGTGAAAATGGAAGCTCTTTATCATTCGGCAGAAAGGTATTACCTAATGCCGGCTGTACACTCTCGGCGAGAGAGTCTCCCCGAGAGCCTCGGCCGGTGAGGCTCTCGACGAGAGCATACCTGTACACTCTCGTTTTTCATTAGTACTGTAGATTCTCGCAGTAATGGACGTAGAAATTGCTGCTGCTCTTTGTCTTTGTGCTGAGAGCTATTATAATTTGATAAACATTTACCACAAAAAGAAAATTAAAAAGCCATGGCGAAGAAGAAGATGGTGGATGGTTACTATGCACCGCAATAGAAACCGGTACCTACTTCAAATTGAACAACAGTCAGTTGATATGTGTATTGTATATGTATACCTAGCTAGAGTATTATTAATTCTGTGTATTTAATAACGCGTCTTCACACAAACACAGTCAACGAACAACTAAATGACGAGTGTGTACATGCACGCTCTCGTTTTCCTCGCGAGACCCAACGAGATCCTTTGACTCGGGCACAAAAAACCGACAAGCGACCGAGACCGACCGAGGCAAGGCGCGAGAGAGCGAGACACGACGAGAGCCCCATGTACATTCTCGTTCTCGGCCTGTCTCGAGGTGTCTCGTCGAGAGTGTACAGCCGGCATGACATGTAACATGTCTGGGGTGGTACCTTGGCAGAATACTATAATTGACAAAATAAGAGGGGAGTTTTGACATTTGAGAAAAACCCTAAAATGTCACTTAGAACGAAGTGAAAGAACCAATAAAATAAAAATTAATTAAATAAAGTGTTTTGAATAAACACCAACCTATACCTACATGTCTTTGGCGCGTTAAATAATATGATGGAGTACATTGCGAGTATTTTTTTTGCGCTTATTTTATGGTGGCATGCAATTTCTAATGAATACCAACCGTCTCAATAACAGTTAAAATCAGTTCTCAGTGCTTTTTTTAATTGAGTAGGTATTAGGTACTTATTAACTAGAATCTAGCATAAATGCGTAAGTTTGGATTAAAAATCTTTTAATCACTACTTTGGTGTTTGAATTTGGCACACACCAAAAAACCGGTATCAAGTAGATGGACGCAAGTGCATCGCAGGGCACGTTACTGACGTGCGTGACCTACGAGGCAATGCTTTGTTATAAGCGATCGTTACCACTTAACTTCCGGTGGGCCATATGCTTGTTACATCAGCAAGTTATAGGTACAAAAAAAAACTCAATGCTAGAGTTTGGACGCGATCACCAAAGTCAGAAATATCAAGCCATCACGCTCCACACCCCCAACGAAATGCGAATTTTTGGCAAATATTCTGATACAGAAGGCTTACCATAAACATGGTTTGCATGTCTTTTATCTACTTTGTTTGTGGCATGGGCTACTATGGCATTTCACAATAGATTACTAAAATGAGCGGGAATATCCCTATATGAACGCGTGGCCATCTCGGGAGTGATGCTTATACCCGGAACAGTTGCTGCTGTTTTTTTACTAAGGATCCTGGACAGAAGACTCTTCTATTGATGAGCTGTTTAATATCCGGAATACTTTTGTTATTTGTGTGCAAATGTGCAAATCTAGCCGAGTTTGATCATAGCCGTGTTGAGCAATTGACACGGCTGCAACTGCAGTACCGTGTGCAAATCTAGCCGTGTTTGATCATAGCCGTGTTGAGCAATTGACACGGCTGCAACTGCAGTACCGTGTGCAAATCTAGCCGAGTTTGATCATAGCCGTGTTAAGCAATTGACACGGCTGCAACTGCAGTACCGTGTGCCATAATTCTAGCCGTGTCACCAACGGGTCCACAACACCTCAAGCAAGCCGTGTGTCCACTTAGCCGTGTTAACACGATTGCAACTGCAGTACCGGGTTCAGTCAGCTCTGCCTAGCCGATAAATGCCCCTTTTTTTTCCCAGTGCAACGTCAATGAGGTTGCCGCGTTTCTCTTAGCCCCAGGCACGATATTTATCAGAAAAAACCCTCAAAATCAAAACACGTTCAACCTGATGATTTTTCCGCGTTTATGTTTGCATCATTGAAGACATAACTTATTAATGGTTATTAATGTTTGTTGAAAAAAACAATTTTAATTAGGTCCGTCATATCGGAACATTTAAATTTCATTTAATTATCGAATAGTTTTGGGACCACCACCACTACTACATAATAATTGGATATATATTTTTTGAAAATTGGTGTATGGCCCTTTGCAATTAGCCGTAAAACATTTTAAGAAGACCTTAACCCAAAACCTTCTTCCAGATCAGTGCTTTAACCGTTTAAATAAAATAAAGACTCTTTGCAATAACCCTCCACTTGTTCCCATTTCATCGCTAATGTGAAAGAGGAGGGGCGCCATCGATCATGGGTCAAGCTTCAGATAATTTAGTGAGACCCCTAAGGTAGTAAACTTACTGAATTTTCTGTAAGTAAAAGTAGTAATATTCTCATATCCTTATAGTAAGGACTAGACCGGTTAAGTAGGTGTAGGTATAACACAAAATAAAATTATAGTAGTCTATGGTACTGTTGCATAATAAGTGTTCATAAAACATGAGTGTGTTTAAAAAATCGAGCCGTAGGCGAGTTTAAACGCTTTTATTAGTTTCACCTGTATGTAAGTTTGCTTGTATGTATGTAACCGACCCCTTTGAGCTCGATTTTGTCCCACTTTGAACGATCAGATTTGATTCAAACTTTGCACACCTGTCAAAGGTCGATGACAATGCAATAATATGAATAAAAAAAATAAAAAAAATTATAGTTTAAAAAACTAAAAAAAAACGCTTTTATAACTAATTGAACTAAAAAGTTAAAAATAAAAAGCACCCCACGCTTTTTTGTACAATAATATAAAATTTTCAATTGATTATTATAGTTTTATTTTTAACTTTTTAGTTCAATTAGTTATAAAAGCGTTTTTTTTAGATTTTTAAACTATAATTTATTTTATAGTATCACACGAGTGATAAAAGACCAAGTTATTAAATAAATAAATAAATTTCATGTAGGTACGTACATACAGTGTCATACACTACTTTATCTACTCTCATACGTACTATAATACGTAAAACAATATTGCAATTAAACGCTGATGCAATCAGTTTTTTATGTCAACTTCGTTGTAAATATTGAGTGTACTTTTAATCATGGAGTAGGTATTTAACACACATAACTTGACACTTTATATTTTTCAGATAACTCTTGAAAGTACGCTAACAACGCATTTTCAGAAAATGATGTAGCATTTTTACTCATTTTCCATTCCATGAATTCGTGGTAACTTTTATCATAGTTGCTCCTAGATTTCGTCGGCAACAGGTTCATGGTCATTTTTGACGCAGCTTCCAGAATGTCTGGTGGTGTACAATCATCACTATCCCCGCTTTCAGACATGTTTTTACACAAAAACTTATGTATTTTACAAACAAAACCAAACTTTGTTTAAATATTGAAAAGATTTTTTTAAATGTGAAATTCGATTGCGCATGCGTGTTGCGTCGTCGCGGACTCGTTCATAGAACATTTTTTTTTTAAAGTAGATGTTCAACCTCCTTGGTCCAGCTGGAGGATAGGTGTATCGTTATGATTAAAAAGTTATATTATGTTACAGGTGTCTATATAAGGCCTGTATCGTAATGAAACTTTTTTTTATTATTTTTGGCCTGTACGTAATAGGGTAAACCATAATATTCTTGGCACCCCCCCAATGATTGGCACTCTGGCATAAAAACCCATGAAATAAGAGTTTCGAGCAATTTTTTTTAAGTGACAATATCTTATTTTGGTAGAATATTTAATTTTTTTAAATTTAGCATTCATTTTATGCTTAGAATGTCCGCCATATTCTTTACACAGCTGTTTTCAAACATGTGTATAGCAAGGATGAGACAACCGAGTAAAAAGTTAGAAAAAAGAGAAGGATTGGGTTCCACAAATTTAAGTGAAAAAGCAATTTTTGGGTAAATTAACAAACAAATTGACATTAACCTCATTTAAAAACATATTTCTAGCTTATTTTATTGCTTTTTAACGTTGCAAAGTTGGCCTACCGGTATTTTTTTTGGTGCCAATGATTGAAATATTATTTGTACGACGGTACAGTAATTGGCATCTACACAAACGGTACAGTAAATACCTAGATAAAAACTTTTAACTACGGACGAAATAAATCTCTTGCCAATGAGTAATGTATATAACAAACAATAACTAATGTTTTTATTAAAATAACACGTGAAATCAGGTAGTATAACTTCCTTTGCAAGTAATTCAGAGTTTCAGGCCCTCTGATGAGTAATCTCTAATCGTCTCGGATTCGGCTACACCCAGCTTTTATTAATGATGCCGATAATAACACGGTGGTACATTGTGGCTTATCGCGATTGCTTTTCATAATGTATGAGAGATGATGAGACTGAATTGGATTTTGGTAAGTACAAAACCAGGCCAATTACACTAATCTCTGCTGATCGAGATGCAATTATTTTGTCATTTTCTTGCTATACATCCTGTAAGCTCTTAGATCAGCAGGTCCGGGAGTCCAATCGGCTAATAGGCAACACCGCGCTTACGGTCCGCTGACCGCTGGTTGACTTACAATATTTTTTGACGTGACATCGTCTTATAATTCGATGGAGCCGGCTGCAAGCACGAAAAAACATGACTCATGTGGCGTTACCTCGCTCTGAGGCCAGGCTCCATTTAAAGCATGAGGTGCAAGCAAGAGCGCGGAACGAGCGACAAAGAGGCACAATCGGCCTCCGCGTTCGGCAGCGTTCGTTGTCTCTCTCCTACTTGAGTGACCGATGCGTCCGCGAGGACAGCTGCTATACAATAATACATTTACATGTTTTCGTCAAGTATGAAGTGCAGTGAAAAATGAATGTGGTGTCAATTGTTTATAGCAACGATAATTGCGGCTTATGACGTTGTCACGTTCAACTATCGTCTGTAAACCGACTTTACAGACAACTGATTTTTATTTATATGTTTATTTATTAGAACGGTCAATTAAAACGGTCTTGGAACCAATTACACAAATTAATAGGTTAAGTGCATTTTTATATTCTTAATAATAATACTTAAGCGTACTTAATCAATTACAAAAAAGATTACAACTACTAATATTGAGATACTTAATAATGTATAATTAATAGAGTATAAAACAAAAAGAAAAGTGCTAATCTCTAGCTATATGATAGATAAGTGGTAGTCTAGACCATGCATCAAATCAAAAAGGTGATACTTTTTGTCACCTTCCTAACCGACGAACTTTTGGAAATCAAATAATATTATTTTCCAATAAACAATCCCAACTTCTTGTTTGAAACAAGGCATAGCCGTAGGTCGTATAAGACCCATTATAAACTAGCTTTGTTTCAAGATCTGCGGTACAAATTAACGAGTGCTTCAACGACACATTCAAGCTATCCCTTGAACCGAACGCCGCATTGTCGGTAATAAAAACTTTTTTCATTATCCCGGTGTATGGCGGCTTATTGAAAATAACGGTGTCGCTATTGTTTCGTTATAAATTGCTGGGGAGTAGTGCGGTATGGTTGATACCTAGACCTACCGAGCTCAACAGCAGAACGATCATGTAACTTTTGTTGCAGTAGTTTCAATCAAAATCTGTTCGATAACTGTCAATTTAGTATTAGTTCGAAAAATGACAGATTCAATAAGATTTTGATTGAAAAGGCGATTTTCCATTAGCTGGCCCGGCACCGGCACGGCAACTACGCCCGGTAATCCATACTAATATTATAAATGCGTTTGTAACTCTGTCTGTCTGTCTGTCTGTGTGGCTTTCACGCCAAAACTACTGAACCTATTGAAATGAAATTTAGTACACAAATAGTTGAGGGCCTGGGGAATGACATAGGCTACTTTTTATTGCGAAAAAAGGGTTGCAAAGGGTTGAAAATAGGGGTTAAAAGTTGTATGGAAGTATCGTCATTTTTAGAGCTAGAAACTTAAAACTTATTTTTTAGTCTGTTGATTTGATATAAAAAAATATGACATTCAAAGTTTGTGCTGGGGGAGTGTGGAGGGGAGTACAGGGGGGAGTGTGGAGGGGAGGTGCGGGGGGAGTGTGGAGGGGAGTACAGGGGGGAGTGTGGAGGGGAGGTGCGGGGGGAGTGTGGAGGGGAGGTGCGGGGGGAGTGTGGAGGGGAGTACAGGGGGGAGTTGGAGGAGAGTACAGGGGGGAGTGTGGAGGGGAGTACAGGGGGAGTGTGGAGGGGAGGTGCGGGCGGAGTGTGGAGGGGAGTACAGAGGGGAGTACAGGGGGGAGTTGGAGGGGAGGTGCGGGGGGAGTGTGGAGGGGAGGTGCGGGGGGAGTGTGGAGGGGAGTACAGGGGGGAGTGTGGAGGGAAGGGGGGGGAGTACAGGGGGATTGTGGAGGGGAGTCTGGGGGGAGTGCGGGGGGAATGTGTGGGGGTGTTGAGGCTAGTGGGGGGAGTGTGGGGGGAGTTCGGAGAGGAATGCGGGGGGGATAAAAGTGTGGCGTAGTACGACGCCATATGTCTAAGTTTAGTAAGAGGGCAGACGACTGTGTCACGTGCACGCGAATATCACGTTGTTATTTAATTACTGTTTTCTTCCGCTGCAAATTAAAAATGCTACCCATAGACACTATACCACGCGGACGAAGTCGCGGGCACAGCTAGTTTGTATATATATCCAGTACTGACACGGACTTCATCACGACGACACCTAAAGTACAACCCGTAGATATAAGAATGGTATCGTCAAGACGTCGTCGTCAGCTTTATATTTGTTATAAGAATTAAACATTTATTTAAACATTTACCCCATTACTTACAAGCGTTTTTCAAGAGATAATCTGTCATCTCTTACCATCCGGTAATGTCAAACAGTGACAGGGCGAACTGGCACACCTATGTAACGCTTGTAAAAATTCATATATAACGCTTGTAAGGTCATAAACATTCAGCGTAATATTTTTATTTTTACTTCCTTCATTAGTTTTATCCCAGAGACAAGGCCGGGCCTCCACTAACTCGATAAAAGTCACGATGTCGTATTTAAATGCCACAAACCACAAATACGAGTCTCTCTACCTCCGCTCCGCGCCCCCCTACCCGCCCCGCGCACACTTTCTCATTCATTTCATAATCTATATAGGTACCTACGGCGCAGAAGGCAGAGCTTCTACCAACTGAGCTGAGAGGCCAGTCAAGTAATAAAACTATTTCTATAAAAAAACAGGAGTACCCTTCGTTGTTAAATTTGTGAACTGTACCGCTATACAAATTTTCAGTTTCATCGGTGTTGGTTTTAAGCAGGCTGGCAGACAACGACATCGAACTCGCATTAAGAAGCAAGCTTCTTCTTCTTCCTGCCCCTATCCCACTAGGTGAGGTCGGCACAACATGTCTTTTTCTTCCATTCCCCCCTATCACAGGCCATCTCAGTACTCACTCCTTTCTTAGACATAATTATCATCTCTCACACAATCCATCCATCTTTTCTTAGGCCTACCTCTACTTTTATATCCATCAACATTCATGCCTAACACTCTCACATGAAATTCTTCTCTCCTCAATTAACATTTAGAAGCAAGCAAACAAATAAATTGAAATCTAAAAAAGCAGCCAAGTGCGAGTCGGACTCGCCCATGAAGGGTTCCGTAGCACGACGAACTACAAGAACCTGTATATTATGTTACTTGATGTAACATAATAAGGTTCTTGTAGTTCGTAGAAAGGTAAATTGCGGTTTACGGTTTATGACGTATAAAAAAAAAACTGCTGACTAGATCTCGTTCAAACCAAAAATCGTTGGAAGTTTACATAGTAATGTACACCATATATATTTTTTAGTATTATCATTCTCTTACTTTAGAAGTTAGGGGGGGGGACCAACTTTTTTCCACTTTGGAAGTGTCTCTCGCGCAAACTATTCAGTTTAGAAAAAAACGATATTAGAAACCTCAACATCATTTTTGAAGACCTATTCATAGATACCCCACACGTATGGGTTCGATGAAAAAAAAAATTTTGAGTTTCAGTTTCAAGTATGACCCCTGAAATTTACAGTTTTTTTTTTATTTTTATGTAAAAATATTTATGCGGTTCACAGAATACATCTACTCGCCAAGTTTCATCAGTCTAGCTCTTACGGTTTCGGAGAAAAATGGCTGTGACATACGGACGGACAGACAGACAGACAGACAGACAGACAGACAGACAGACAGACAGACAGACAGACAGACAGACAGACAGACAGACATGACGAATCTATAAGGGTTCCGTTTTTGCCATTTGGCTACGGAACCCTAAAAAAGGGTCGTGGCAATAACAGAAGCAAAAATGCTATTAACAAAATGCTGAATAAACGCAGCATTTTTCTTCAGAAAACATTTAAATTCAGCTCATGTAACGGAATCTCTTAACGACCTAGTAATTATACCCAACGTAGACCCCTAAAAATAAATAAAATGTACCTATCCAACAAAACGTGACTTAAATCACAATATTGAGAAACAATATAACTGGTTTCGGCCGCTGTTTTCTTTATCACTAGGTACATGAGCAACGTACGATAGGCGACTAAAGCTTTACTGGCAATTTTTTTTTACATCATATGGGCTTGCGTTTGACCGCAACCTCACCTGCTGTTAAGTGATGATGCGGTCGACGGTGTAACACGCTTACCTATGTAGTTGATACCTGTTCACTCTACTCTTAAAAACATATGGCTATATTTTGTATGTAAAGCCTTATATTTAAGGAATATGGTCAAAAACTTACTGGATTTTAGAAATATGATTTATAAACCTAAAGGTTTCATCTAAGTAGGTACTTACTTTCATTTGTGTACTTTCATCAGGTACATTTTTTTTTATATAGGAATAAGCATATGGCCTACCTGATGTTCAGTGGTAACCATCGCCTATATATAAAAAAGCACTGCCACCCATACCTTTAAGGCCTCTGCCTCGAATTTTGCGGGCAGCGGGGCGGTGGCGGCGGCGGCGCGGGAGCGGCAGGATCTTATGCGTAAAATCAAATGGACCCCCCTCCCCGCTGCCCGCAAAATTCGAGGCAGAGGCCTAAAACCGAAATACAGCAATGCTGCTTCACGGCAGAAGTAGGCATGGCAAATTGGCTTGGTCACCATGTTTCGGAGTAAGAGATCGTTACATTTCTAAATTACGCGACAGATGTAAGTTTACTACTTTATTTATCTGGCTGCTAAACATGACAGTAATGGATTTTCATGCAACTTTTCCCGGCCTCATTTTCCGAGCTCAAATTTCCGAGCATGTTTGAATTTCAATTTCAGAACCACAAGCATCCAAACATAATAATTATAGGGATCCAAGCAACTTTTTTCACATATAAAATAATAATTAAGGATTATTTCATTTTCTTATTTTGCTGTCCAAGCAAAAGGCACCATTAATAAATGCATTGTGATCACTACTATAAAATTACAATTTCAAATTAATTACATATAAAGTTATCATAATGATAAAATTAAAGAATCTATGGTTTTTTAATTTATTAGACACCCTTTATACATAGTTGGATAATATAGAAACATTATTTATTTTACTTTTACCTATACTATTATAGGTATACACACTATGTTTGTGAGATAAAGAAATCAATATTATAGGAAATAAAACATTTATGTTACGTACATAATAAACATTTGCCTATATAATACACATTAATCGAATCCCACGTCCACATGTCGAACAAGTTGTATTTAGAGATTTATTTTAAATCATATTATAATATCTTCTATGAACTATTCTTTTTGAATAGATTTTTAAAATTGACTGACCAACCGCTCACAATTGGCAGCAATACGTTTGGTGTAAATGTAGCCTAACAATTTTAAATTTTAAGTTTAAAGTTATGTTAAGTTTTCATCTTATTTTTATGCCTTTTACAGGTTTTTAATATTAAAGTACTTATTATATACTTATTATTTTTTATTAGTGAGTAATAAACACTTTATATTAGATGCTAGGTACTCTTAAGGCCTGCGCACACCTACGTCGCTGGAGATGGCGATCAGCTGTCAAATTTGAAAGCGTTTCATTGATCGCCATCACCAGCGACCTAGGTGTGCGCATGCCTTAACATGATCCGACGCTGCCTAAAGTTTTCTTTTAGGTGGTTCGATTTCCATGCAAATAAACTCTTATTATTACTGTTAATCTACAGTTTACGTCCACTTAATAAAGTTTACCAGAAATAAAGACTAATATAAAAGCTAACCACAGTTATTTCAGTGTGCAATTATTTTCTCTACTCTCCAAATTCAAATTAGTATGAAAATCGAACCACCGAAGTCGAACAATCAAAGTCGTTCTATAGTTCTTATAGTACGGGAGCCAACAGTCATATTATTGTCTATTGACTTGATACAAATCTGAGTCTCTCTTATTATGGCAGGCAATTAGGTGATGCTGATTGCGATCAATAAAAAAAAGGCTTTAAAATATTAATTGAGTTTTAGAGGAGGAAATAAGAGAACACGAAGTAGCGATTTCAATAAGTAAAATCCTGTGATCGCAGGATAGCGTGCACACCGGCTTCGCAGTTATTGAAAAAAAAAATAGACTTAAGGCCTGCGCACACCTACATAGGTCGATGGCGTGGCGTTGGCGATCAGTGAAAAGCTGTCAAACTTGACAGCGTCTCATTGATCACCACCGCCAGCGACCTACGTGTGCGCATCAGGCCTACACAGACACCATCAGTGTATACTTAAGTTGGGGTAACAGATTGGAAACATGATCTTAGTTTAGCCCAGTTCGGGCCTATTTTGGATTAGCTTTGGTTTACTGACGCGCAACCGCCGTGTCTAGTCGACAGTGATGAGACCACACTCCCGCACCACCTGCTCCGTTGACACCGGGTTCAGGAACACTGGAACAAACGCACGAGTCAAGCGATACCAATAACACACACCACAACTTTTAATACTCTTGTCTCTATAAGGCATCTCCCGAATACATAGAGAACGTAAAGGGTCTACAACATGGACCTATAAAATTGCATTTGGCTGGAAGTTACCTAAATACCTACTTAACAGCCAGCGATGTATTGCGTAGCACATTTAGTGCGAACGAACTAAAGGTCTATGCCCACACATCCGTGGCGTGGGTCAGGGCAGGGCCGCCGCCCGTGGCGGAGCCGTCGATTGGATTGGAACCATATCTGTCCATCCTAATGTGAGTAAATATCAGAGTTTTGGCTGGATCGGAGCCAAATACGAGAATTCCACTCAATCTGCACAGATATAGAGTTTAAATTCAATCGATGCACGGTCCACGGATGTGTGGGGATAGATCTTAAACGCACTCGTCGGCTCGCGTCGTCGGCCGCGAGGTTAATGTTTCATCTAATAAACGCACGCCATGTTTTTTGCTGTTTTTTTTATTATTGATTGATATTTACTTAACCTGTCACAAAAAGGCAAATAGGTTTATGCTCAAAAACTGTGATGCAGGTAAATAATAAACTCACTCGTGCCTCCCGTGTATAAATCTTGGTCTGGTAGGATGCTAGCGGCTGCTATCGCTGCCTCATCAAGCACGATCACCTGAAAACATTGGTTTGGTATCACCTTACGTACCGCTGTACCACCAGTTTTTGTACTTAGAATACAATATAAAATCACCCACAGAGAACAAACATCTGTGCACGCAGATGTCTCTCTCACACAAGTATTTGTTCTCGGTGGGGATCGTACTCACGGCCTACGGCGCACAAGGTGCTAAATGAGCTGATATGTGTACATTGTTTTAAGGCCTGCGCACATCTATGCGATGGCAATGGCGATCAGCTAAAACGCTGTCAAAAATGATAGCGATATTTGACAGGGTTTCAGGTGATCGCCATTGCCTATTAGATGTGCGCAGACCTTAACAACTTACTTACACACGCTGCAAAAAAAAAAGCTGCAACATATGGCTATAGAGTGGCTCCAAGTCAATATCAATCTAAAAACTCTAAGTTCGGTCGACCGGTTTATCACGTTTCTTCGGCTAATTAAGACACGACACCATCTCTGTCTACCCTCTTTATCACGGAACATTAACATCCCGACAAACTCTTTATCCACTGAAATGAATGAGCGTGAAATGAGCGCTTAACCAATAAATTAATACTATGAAGAACCTCCTACAAACTGTACATCGACAAATACCTTGGGGAAGCCAACTAGGTTAATATCCGTTTCACTTAGTACAGATAGTCTAGGAATTTTCTCTTCTGGGGCTGGATCATGAGAAAACAGATTGAAACCAGTAGCTACCAGGGATTTGGGCATACGGTATCTTGGGATTCTTCGCTGAAAGGAATTTGGGAAAGGTAAGGCTATAATGATTATAGGAAGAATAATTTAATATAGATATGGAGCTCTTTGATAATAAATTAAAATAAATATTGTGGACAATCCACACAACACTATTTATACCCAAATTAAGCAGAGCTTGTAGGTACTATATGGGAACCAGATAGCTGATATAATACTTACGTACGTTTTTTTGTAGATACATACTTAGAATACTTACTATATCTTATACCTTTAAACGAGAAAATCTTGTATATATATATGTATATATACATATATTTAGGATCTCGGAAACTGAGCCAACGATTTTCATGAAATTTAGTATACAGGGGTTTTCGGGGACGATAAATCGATCTAGCTAGAATTTATTTGCAGAAAATGACGAGAAATGGGTTTTTGCAATAATCTAACATTAACTAAATATATGACTGTTCCTGCCATCTATTGGCGATTGTGAGCAACTAACTGCAAGCTATTCGAGCAGATGGCGTTTCTAAGTAAAAATAAGCCATTAAAGATTATGACTCTATTGGCAAATAATAATACAATTTTTTTTAATAATACGATTTACAAAAAAATAAAATCCCGAGCGAAGCTCGGTCATACCGGCTCGTAATAATATAACACACAGACTAAGAACAAACATTTGCATTCACCACATAACTATTGGTTCTCAGTGGGGATCGAACCCACGACCTATGGAGCAAAAGGCAACTCAGCACTACACCCACCCACTAGTTGATTATACCTCTTTTCAGTTTTGCGCATTAACATTTGGCATTTCACACCACTAATACTCGGACGGTGTCAAGAAAACGTACTTTTTGGTATCCTTTTTGGAATCCCATAATTTTCATATTAGTTTCGAGGGCGGGAAGTCTGGTCCTCTCCTCAGGCACGGGGTTGCACGGCAGCAGGTCGATGGCGTTAGCGTCCAGCGACCAGAGGTGACCCGCTCCCTGCGGAGCACGCGCACCCTTTCGGAAGTGAGGGTTGATGGAGAGGTTGTGCCGAATAGAATTTTTCCAGCGCTCGTCGTTTGCCTTGTAGAATGGGAAGCGGTCTCTGAAAATTAAGAGCAAATTAAAATATCAACACGGGCACGATCAAAGGTATCAGCGGTAACGCACGCCACGCAACCAGAAGAGGATGTGAAATAATTATGCATCCCCAAAAAAAGCTTGCAAATTTTTTTATGAGCTAAGTGTCTGATGACAGAATTATATTATGGCTCGATAACCGCTCATGCCAGATGCCCTCTACGAAGCACAGAAGCACTTAAATTTCATTGTCATTAGCCATCCCATTCCAACTGTTTCAAGGTTTAAAGGACATGCAGAGCAACCTTGATTGCGCTTCATTTTGTAGTGTCCAAAGATGTTTGTTTTCTAAAGAGCACAATGAAAAAAAGCAGTAAAGTGTGAAGCTATCAAACCAATGAAAAAGGCCAATCAAGCAATTAAAGGCTAAGCGCAAACAGGTGCTTCTCGTGGCCCTCGCTTGACACCGGATGTATCACAACAAGTAACATTACGCTATCTACGCCCCTGTGCCATGTGATATCGTCAACTTGCATCTCACGATACGACACGATACTAAAAGCATGCAATAATGTGTATGTCGCAGTATTGTGTGTGGATGAATTCGCCATTTAATGAACTGCCTAGCCATTTCTATAACGGTAAACTGCAACATAATTTTAATATCAATTAACATTTTTAAGTAAGGCTATCCTAACCTCGCGCAAAATCTAATTTCATAAGTAGGTACTTTAGGTAGGCCATATGCAAAACATTCCTAGCTATAAATATAGGCATCTTAACTCCACGACACAGGTAAACCTAGCGTGGAGTAATAATAATAATAAATGTGACTGGTACCTGTACTATGTAGTTTTGATACCCACGACACAGGGAATCCTAGTGTGGGGTCAAGGCTATGTACAGGGTGTCCCATAAGTCAACGTCCAACCGAAAACGGGCGATGCGCCAAGTCATGACAGTTAGCAGGAAAATATAAAAAAAATATTTGTTACGTAACTTTCGAGTTATGAGTATTTAAAAAAAAACAGAAAAAACTGACACCCTGTGATGATCTTTTAAGTCCTTTGACTACAAATATTAACTTTTCATGAAACTTTTTTCTGCAACGTAAGCATGAATAACCCTTCTGTAAATTACAATTCAAAATTAAGGCATAACTGCCTCAGTTTTCAATGAAATCGTGGAGTTTTGGCCAACGTTTCATTTCAGATAATTACATCACCCAACTTTAACCGTCTGTACCGCAAAAAAAATGTACTACACTATCATGGCATGTAACTTTAAAAATTGGCGCATTTATCCAGAATTCCAAAATGGTATAATACTTGCTAGAGTACTTCTTAGTTTTGGAAATAAAAAATGTTTTTTCAACTAAACCGGATTTCCAATCAATTTTATTTCAATAGATAAAATGTTTGTATTTGTACCCTTTAAATGATGGACTTAAAATGCCTACGCTGTGTTTTTAAGTGACTCACAATTCACAGGTACAAGTAATACTATTTCGACAATGCAAGTAAACAGATAGATCCACCATCTTGTCGAAAGAGTAATAACCATGGGTGTTCAAGTAATTTGATAGTTTTAGGTAAAAGTTTGAAATAAAATTCAATCATAGGATTACTTCAATCGTGGTTTTAATCTAAAGTTTGCCTTCGCCCGTCGCCGGTCTTATTACATGGTTTTTGACGTGATAACGTCTTATAATTCGATGGAGCCGGCTGCTCGTACGAAAAAACATGACTCATGCGGCGTTACCTCGCTCTGAGGCGTTCCATTTAATACTTGAAGTGCAAGTAAGAGCGCGGAACGAGCGACAAAGAGGCACAATCGGCCTCCACGTTCGGCAGCGTTCGACATCGGTCTCTCTCCTACTTGAGTGAGCGATGCGTCCGCGTGGACAGCTGTATGACGTTGTCACGTTCAACTGTCGTCAGTTAACTGACTTTACAGACAGCTGATTTTTTTTAAGGAAATGTAGAGCTTGCATTACTGCTGAAGGCTAACAGTTTGAACATTTGCTGTAAATCCTTGATGTAGTTAAATTAAAATCACGATTGAAGTAATCCTATGATTGAATTTTATTTTAAACTTTCACCTAAAACTAACAAATTACTTGAACACCCATGGTTATTACTCTTTCGACAAGATGGTGGCTCTATCTGTTTACTTGCATTGTCGAAATGGTATTTACTTGTACCTGTAAATTGTGAGTCACTTAAAAACACAGCGTAGGCATTTTAAGTCCATAATTTAAAGGTTACAAACATTTTATCTCATGAAATAAAATTGATTGGAAATCCGGTTTAGTTGAAAAATCATTTTTTATTTCCAAAACTAAGGAGTACTCTAGCAAGTATTATACCATTTTGAAATCCTGGATAAATGCGCCAATTTTTAAAGTTACATGCCATGACAGTGTAGTACATTTTTTTTGCGGTACAGACGGTTAAAGTTGGGTGATGTAATTATCTGAAATGAAACGTTGGCCAAAACTCCACGATTTCATTGAAAACTGAGGCAGTTATGGCTTAATTTAGAATTATAATTTACAGAAGGGTTATTCATGCTTACGTTGCAGAAAAAAGTTTAATGAAAAGTTAATATTTGTAGTCACAGGACTTAAAAGATCATCACAGGGTGTCAGTTTTTCCTGTTTTTTTAAAATACTCATAACTCGAAAGGTACTTAGCAAATATTTTTTTATATATTTTTCTGATAACTGTCATGACTTGGCGCATCCCCCGTTTTCGGCTGGACGTTGACTTATGGGACACCCTGTATATGGGTACCAGTTATTATTTGTTATCAGATTTTGTGACCAATGTATTCTAGACACCTTAGTTTATGTTACAAGTACTATGTATTTAGCCTTAATTTTACTTGTATGTTATTTGTTTACAAATAAAATAATTAATAATAATAACAAATTTTAATTAGTAGATATGTTATAAAGGTGTATAAAGTGTTTTCAAAAATTATACTGTCCCGGATTTCCATAACACTCGATGAAAATCAACCTAAGGAGCAAGCCGGTTTCCGTAGCAATTTTTCAACTCTGGATCACATCCACGTAATACGACAAGTACTTCAAAAATACAAAGAATATAACAAGATATACTACTTGGGGTTCGTGGACTTTAACAAAGCTTTTGATTCTTTGGAACATGCATACATCTGGGAAGCACTGGAGAGACAGAGAGTACACATTTAAAGTACATACGCATACTAAAGAACGTATACTCAAAGAGTACAGCCCAAGTGAGACTCGAAAGTACAGGTGACGAATTTCATATTCAAAGAGGAGTCCGACTCAGCTGTTTTGGAGATGATATTTAGAAACTTAAATTGGACTACAAATGGACTAAACATTAATGGAGAAAACTTAAATCACCTGCGCTTTGCAGATGACCTTATCCTATTTTCTGAGAATCCATGTAGTCTAGAGCAAATGCTACAAGAACTATCTGATGAAAGTGCCAAGGCCGGACTATCAATGAACACTACTAAAACCAAAATAATGACAAATGCAACACAACTAAATGATATAAAAGTGAATGGGGAACCAATCGAATATGTAGATGACTATATATATTTAGGCCAACTAATATCAACTACAGAAGGCATGCAAAAAGAAATAGAAAGAAGGGTTGCTAATACTTGGAAGCGATTTTGGTCCCTCAGCGAAGTTATGAATAACAATGAAATGCCTATAAGAGAAAAAAGGAAGGTGTACAATACATGCATTCTACCATGCCTAACATATGGCTGTCAAACATGGGCACTAACAGAACAACAACTAAAAAAGATAAACGTATGTCAAAATGGAATGGAAAGAAGCGTCGTTGGCGTTAAAAGGAGAGACAGAGTAAGATTGGAAGATATAAGATGCATAACAAAATTTAAAAATGTACAAACTGTTTTTAGAGGACTTAAATGGCGATGGACAGGACATATGTTGAGAGAAAGAAGAGAAAAGTGGACTAAACAGATAACGGAGTGGTACCCGAGGGACAGTAAACGAAACAGAGGTAGACAACACAAACGTTGGGAGGACGATATCAAAAAAGTGGCGGGCCCAGAATGGACTCGGACCGCAAAAGACAGAACACTGTGGAAATCTTTAGAGGAGGCCTTTGTCGAAAGACAAGCTGGAAACACAAACCCATTTGCCGATCAGAAATAAGAAAATAAAGATATAATTTAATTTTAGCTAGGCAATAAGTTAGCAAGTAGGAACATAATATTGTTAAACAGCAATAAAGGCTTATTTTATTTTATTTTTATTTATTTTATTTTATTATATAAAGGTGCATAATATATTCCCTGATTCTATAAGGGTAAAAAAGAATTTTATTTCTTTGAAATGGTTCTACTTTCAGCCAAATGTAGTTTTTTGGGTAGATGTTACAGTTAAATCTACAGGTTGCTTATGTATTTGGGAGATGATCTTATTAGACTCGTCATATCGTATCGTATACTCTTGTCGTAGGTATCCACATCCAGGCCTATCGATCAGTGGTGCCAGTCGGGGAGGTCCCGCCATCGCAATGGTCGTGCCGCGCCCTAAACAAATGAGCGTGAGATTTGCATAGGTGGCCTTATTGATTCTCGTGTTCATTGATTGCACAATCAGCGTATTAATAATAAATACGTCAATGATACTACCACAGTATCTCACTGCCTAAGGACCGTATCCAACAATGCGTGAGTTTGAGTCGAGCCTCAAGCATAGATTTGTGATACTTTTCAACGGAGAAACTATCAAAAAATCTATTATGCTTGAGGCTCGACTCAGACTGAGGCATTGTTATAACATACGGCCCTAAAAATGTTAGAGTGTCGTCCTACAATCAGGAACACAATCAAATGCCTTATCTGCCGCGTTGACACCGCTTATGTTTGGATTATAAGGCAATCGGAGCGGAAAGCGGTGGAAATATTAAATCATTATCGCGGCATCGCCTCCTGTTGACATTGTACCGGCTAACGAAGGGGCCACTTATAATTAAGCTTTGTTTTGTTATATTACATGGTGATTGAAAAAGCGAGAAGTAAGTGGACACTTTTTCCAACAGCAAAAAACTAGAATGCAGAACTGGAAATATGAAAGCACAAATTTTAATTAATGCCTAACTATTAAGTCCAAAAATAATAGATCAGTCATTTTAGAACCAACAAAGGGTCACCTCGGAATGAGAGGCAGAAAGTTGAAAACTTGTAATACACCTTGATTAAAACGCTTTAAACTCTTTTAAAAGTCAGCAAAAACTCTGTGATTGCTTCGTAAGGTATTACGAAAGCCGACAGTCAGATTGCCTATCAACTTGATGCAAAGCGGAGACTCATGGCATAAGCACCGCTCAGTGGTGCTGATTCCGAACTAATCATTAACGGTTTTTTGAAATCAGTCCAGCAGTTTCTTAGATTTTGAGTAGGTATATTTGTGGATAAAACAAATCTTTCCTCATTTAAAATTAGTGTAAATTAACAAGCACAGTCAGCAGCACTACAATGTTTACAGTTCCTAACCTTCGTAGTGTGACAGCTTAGCAAAGGTCATAATATGCCCATAAGAAGGAAAAAAATTCAAAAACCATGAAATCGGTTGATATTATTATTTACACGATCGAGCTTTAAGGGAACTCTTACTTTGGGAATAAACGTTGTAAAGTACCTACCAAAAAGGTAGCTTTCTAATTCCTAAAGCAGGAAACACAATCGTATCAGCACAAAGAAAGCCATCCTCGCCTGAACCTTGACGAATAAAGTAATGAAGTGAATCCTTTGTATTGCCTAACTTCGTTTTCAACTTAAATGGGCCTTTGTGAGTTCTCTTCATAACTTTAATTCGTGTTATACTTATTACGGAAATGAAATAAACGATGGTTATCTTTGTTGTTTATTCATATAATTTTGGTTATTTTGATTGTAAAAAATCTAATTAAATATTAAACCTGGAGGGTCTTATTAATAATCCTAGATTAGATTAGATTAGATTAGAAAATTCTTTATTGCACAAAATGAAGTACATAGGCGAACTTAATGCTAATTAGCATTTTCTACCAGTTAACCATTGTGTTATGTGGAGTGGGTGGTAGTGCTTTATGACAATAGAAGAGAGAGACATTTACTTAAAACTAGAAACCTACTAATAGAATACCTACATATTACTACATATCTACAGTACCTACAATACATAAATAATAAATAAAAAAATAATACATATATGTATAAATACAAATAAAAATGCTCAATTTTGTTGAGATGCCTGATGGGATAAAAAGTGAAGGAATAACTTATTTTTAAATGTTGCTAAAGATGTAGCTTCGCGTATTACCACTGGAAGGGAGTTCCATAGGCGTATCGCACTGACGGTAAAGGAGTATTTATAGAAAGAGGTTTTATGGACGGGGGTCATTAGAAGCAGGTGTTTAGAAGGGCGAGAGGAACGATCAGAGAGGGAGAGGGGAGAAAAACGTTCTTTGAGATAGCTGGGTGACATAGGATTATTAAGAGTGTTATAAATAAGACAGAGAACGTGCGTGTCACGGCGGTAACGTATCTTGAGCCACTTCAGTTGAGAACGGTAATGAGAGATGTGGTCATACTTACGTAGCCCAAAAACATACCTAATGCAGACATTCAGAAGCCGCTCCAATTTATCAAGCTGCTCTTCGGTAGCGTCATAGTAACAAACATCAGCATAGTCTATAATTGGAAGAAGGATGGAGTTTACTAGAGTAATTTTGGCTGCGAAAGGAAGGAAGTTTTGCATCCTTTTCATGGCATGCATTGAGCCAAAGATTTTTCTGCTGACCTCTGCGATGTGCTTATCCCAGTTAAGACTTTCAGAGATCACGAGGCCCAGGTTCTTAACCTCTGAGCAATAAACCAAGGGTACGTCATTATATTTCACAGAGGGGAGAGAATTTCGGTCTAACCTCGAAAGAAAGAACCTGCTTCCCATGATCATCACCTGCGTCTTACTGGTGTTGATTTGGAGACCAAATTTCTGCGACCAGGAGTAAACAGCACGGAGGTCATCAGTGAGGAGTTCTACGGCGTTATGAAGTTTATTAGGAGTGAACGACAGATAAAGCTGCACATCATCGGCGTAAAGATGAAATGAAGAATAACGGAGTCCCGAGACAAGAGTGTTAATAAAAGTGGAGAAGAGGAGTGGAGAAAGAACTCCACCTTGTGGAACACCAGCGACCACATCACACCAGTCGGAGTGAGTATCATCCACTTGAACTCGCTGCTCCCGTCCGCAAAGGTAGGATCGAAACCAGTCGCATACAGACAGTGAAATATTTAAGGAGCGAAGAACAGCTAGTAGAATGGAATGATCAACACAGTTGAAAGCGTTGCTGAAGTCAAGAAGAGTTAGGAGAGTGAGCTGTTTACCGTCCATCGCGAACCTGATGTCGTCGGTGATTTTAATAAGTGCTGTGTTTGTGCTGTGAGCAGAGCGGAAACCGGATTGAAATGAGTTAAGGAGAGAATGTGACTGAAGAAATTGAGTTAGTTGGTGGTATACCGCCCGTTCTAAAACTTTAGAAAGGAAGGGCAAGATAGAAATAGGACGAAAATCTTTGAGTTCAGCTGTGACAGATTTTTTGGGTATTGGAATTATGTTGGCTTTCTTCCATACGGTGGGAAAGGATCCGGACGACAGAGAAAAATTAATAATATGTGTGATATGAGGGAGCAGGTGATTAAGGATGGGAATAATTAAGTCACGACCGAGGCCGTCTAGACCCACAGCTTTACTAGTTATACTTGTAATTATTTTAAGTATTTCGTCCTCGCTAGCAGGACAGAAAGAGAAGGAAGTGAAAGTGTGCTGTGATAGGTTACCCAATTCTGCAACTGTGTTCGCCTTAACAACGTCATTCACGGAGTGCGAAACCATAGCAAAGTGCTTATTCAATGCATTTACATCCACTGAAGAACCAGCAGAGGCTCTACTGCGGCCGAAGCCGAGGCTGTGCAAAAGCTTCCACATGTTGTTTGGTGTGCCAGTAGAGATTTTGCCAAAGATATACCGTTTTTTAGCATTGCGAATGATTTGGTTGCATTTATTGCGAGCTTTTTTATAAAGTGAAAAGTTCTCCACACTCGGATCCTTCCTATTTCTTCTGTATAAGTAGTCCCTCCGCGCCATGCACTTTCGGATCTCGTCCGACAGCCAAGGCGCAGGGGCACGCTTCAGACGAACTGGATGTAGTGGCGCATGGATGTTATACACCTCTGTAATTGATTTATTGAAAAAATCTACTTTATCATCAATGTTGTTGAGGTTATACAGGCAAGACCAATCTATGCTAGAGACATCAGCGCAAAGACTTTCCCTGCAGACGCCTGCCAGATTACGCTGGATAACTACCTTTGGTTTAGATCTAGGAACTTTAGTTCTGTAAGAGGCATATATGAGATCATGGTTAGAGAAACCGGGAGCAGGAAGCTGACCATGGCACGAGATCCTATCAGCATCACCAGTTATTATGTGGTCAAGCCAAGAGTGTGTGTTGTTTACATGGTAAGTTGGGTTTAGGTCAAGGAGGGAGAGGTTAAGTGAGGTTGTGATATTTAGCAGCTTCTTTGCTCTTGCATCCCTCAAGGGACAAGTGTTAAAGTCACCCATGATCAAAATATTGTCATACTGTGGAACATAAGTTTCAAGAAGTAGCTCAAGCGAATTAAAGTAATCTACTGTTGGAGGGGCGTATACTACTCCAAGAAAGAACTTGACAGTACGATTAATAGAGACCTCAATGAAGATATACTCCATGGATGCAGTATACAGCTGGGGAGAAGCATCAAGAACCTTGTACTTGAACTCAGATCGGAGATAGATTGCAACCCCACCAGCTCCTTTACCAAACCAAATTTTACGCTACGCAATCCTAGCGTAGCGTTGGACTAGTTGATCCGTGTTTTGTCTCTTGCATCGACATGCAATTGTCAATTCGAACAAATGTGACAAAACATGATTTAACTACTCCAGCGTTGCGCCAGGATTATTAATAACACCCGGAAGGTATAATAAATCAGTACGTAACTATTTGTGGTCAAGTCTGGAGAGCGAGCGTAACCAATATTTTCTATAAGGATTGATGCCTACCTTAAAATATAAGATGGTGATGGATGGTAAACATGCATAACATAAGTATATTATTATAAGCTAAATTTGATCGGTGAAGAAAGACAAAGCAAGCTTGGCTTCGAGCATGGTGAACAGACCAGTCGGTCAGAACTTTTAAAATTAAGTGACCGAAAGGAGGCGAACAGAGGCTCTTTGAGGCGCACTTTTCTTTCAAAACACTGGTTCGAAAGAACTATAGTGAAACACAAGAAGAATAGTTACATTCGCGCGAGGGTAAGGTGCCTTGAAGGCCATGCCATGAAATAGCACAAGGGTTTGTACTCAGTCGCAAGATTCATGAGTTTCCGAAATTCAAGTTGGTTTTGACTGAACACCAGAGAGATATTAATTTGGATTTAAATAAGTGTTCCTATTGCCTACTCATAAAAGTACCTAGAAAATAAAAACATTGTACATATGTAGGTATACCTAATAAAATAATCAGTATTAAAAATTATAGAAAACAAACTAATGTGTAGGCTGATGATACCTATAACCAAGTTTAAAAAACTTAATAAGCGTCTTCAAGGTCAAACTTTGGTGAAATTTATTAGGGACCAATCTGAAAGTAGGCAATAGATACCCAAGGTAGGTAAACGAAAAAATTAAAACAATTCCAAGTTCTAACATTATTTTTAACTCCAGTTATAAAGCAAGACTTACGAGATCCACTGATAAATGGCGGACACGGTCATTTCACCGTTCTCCCTCAAAGCTCTCTCAATCAGCTCAGGATACGTATATGGAGGCTTCTTCGGCGCTGACGGAGAGTCAGGATACTGCATCTTAGGTTCCTTGACAGCTCTCGCAGGCTCATCATCAGGCACTTTGAGGTTCACAAACTCATCTAACCGAAAATTCAACAGCCAAGCAAGGCTCGCACAGTCATTGTCGCTATCGCGGTCATCTTCGATTTTTGACCATTTTCTTCGTCTCCATTTCGATTTATCAGCGGTTTTGCCCGACATTTTGAACTAATTTGACAGTTGAGTAGTTTTGATACCGCGGGTCGTGGCCGCACTGACTGCGTTTTGTATTTAGAACGCTGATCGTCGGATCGTACCAGTCCGCGCTATCTCTGCTTTGCGCTTGTAATCTTTTTAGAGGGTGAAAAAAGTATATAGGTTTTATTATTAAATGCGCCAGTATCGATGCTTTCCCAGCCGTTCATTGCAGCAAATACAAAAACACCTTACTTACCAACAATAAATAATGGAAAATCGTGACTCGATGCGTATTTATTTGAATATACATAGTAAGATTAGGATACCTAGTCTTACTATTATTACTACTAGACTAGGAAATTTATCGTGAATAATTTAAGCAAAAAGATTCGAATCGAAGTCAGCTTTAATCGAGCGATCTACATTTCGTTCGTTTAAGCTTTACTACACGAATTTCTTCCGAGAAGCCTTATGCAGAGGAAATTAGGTTTTATTACGACAAACAAACATTATCTGGAATTTTGAATCCACTTCACCTTTTACCATCATAACGGCAGGTAACCTTCCTGTATCTCGTTAGGAACACGTGTAATTGTGATTGTTTTTTGATTAGATACAATATTTATTTAGTATATCGCGTCATTACACTTGTACGTGCTCAGAAATGTGCATTTTCTTTGTTTTATTTTTCCAAATATTTGCTTGGGTTCGTGAGCTTGATTGTTATGATTTCAGAATAACCTAAAAATTGGGACAAGAGAGGAATGCAAAAATATGAATATGGATAGGTGCAAGTTATTTACTCAGTCTGTATTTTTATAGATTAGGCCGGCTGAAAAAAGCTCTAACTATTTGAGATTCAGCCGTTATTTCCATTAAACATGTCCTACACATGAAACATCACATTCATTATTATTTGCAGCCTTTTTATCATAATAATTATTATTATACTTAGATATTGGGTACTTGGTTCGAAAGAACCAATGACGCGATGAGAAGATGCCTTTGTATTATATAATGAAGGTGCTAGGCATGGTGTAAAAGTAAGGGCACATAAGCGAGCGTTGCAAACTGCGGGGGGAACTGATCGCGCGAACCATATGGGAACAGAACAAAAAACAAACATCACGAACACTTGTGTCCTCATCCATATTTCCTACGAGTTTTCCTCTTTATTATATTAGTGTATGGATGTGTACAAAATCCTATGCTGAAACTGACCATCATGCCCGTAGCACACCTCCGCTGCCGATCCGTTGCAGCGGAACCGCAGTAATTTCGTCATAGCTAATCCCGTGTAGGAGAAGCGGAACTCTATATAGCGAAACTGCCTGTTCTAACGCATAAATTTGACTAAGTATATTACATCTCTTTCTCCGCACGGTTTCGTCGATCTGCAAAGGAAAGCCAGCCACACTTCCGCACCCATTTCGCTGATAACTACACTTGATCGCAGCCGAATTCATCTAGCGGGCGTAATTGCATATCGCCTAGAAGCCTACGCAAATCTAGGCGATGGCGATCAGGGAAACGCTATCAAATATCGCTGGCATATTTGACATCGTTTCACTGACGCAAGGCTTATATGCGGCCGTACCTAAGTTAAGGTTGAGGTCAGTTGATATTACTTACTACCAGTAGGTACATTTTGTAATAATCGTGGAGGCGCGTGGACAATGATTGCTTGAATGTCGTTTTCTGTGTCCGCGCGTGCTCACTGCTGCTCACATTTATAAATTCAATTACTTTACCAATTTGTGAGTTCCCGTGTGAATGGCGTTGATTCCTCGCGATGACGCGCCGATCGATTTGTGAAACAAATTTGCGATTGAATCTGTTTTTGTCAGATTTTAAATGAATATTCATTCGTTCACACCGTATAAATCTGGCGCTCATAAAACGAGGCTTTAAGAGGAAAAGTGAATCACTCACAAGACCACGAACTAAAACGCACTCACCCAGACTAAAAACCAGAGCCAGAGACAGAGCCAGACAGAGCTTGTGGTAGGCCTTCAGTCTTGGTAGATAGGCATGCTACGTATTACCCCATAATAAGGGATTATCCGTTCGAATACCTATAGTTCAACGCGAACAAATTCATCAACTTAGGTACCTACACAGCTAAGCTACAAGTAGGTAAATTTAACAAAATGACACTTTTTTATACCATTATGTATTCTGTGTAGGTACATTGAACTCATGGATAGTGCGAGCTTCACAAAATCGGCTCTAACTCGAAATAATATATTATGTATGGGAAGCTGTAAGGATAGAAAACTTAGTTTTTTTGTCTTGATACTAATATCAAATCAAATCAAATTAAAAGTGTATTTATTCAGTTGGATTGCAAGAATCACTTTGAAACGTCTTAAAGCTAGGTGAGTCTAGGTGCCAGTTCCACGCGACCAAGCTGATAAGAGCAGGCAACAAACTACTAATATATTATCAAATGACAGTGATGGCTTCTCAAAGCCAGTCTAAAGTACTTCAGTGCACCTGTATCGATCTCTAATTGTTGTCCTTTGACTTTGAGGCTGCCATGTCTCAACGCTTTACTTACATGGAAAGCAGGTTTATGGGCTCAACGGCTTAATGTTAGGGTTTTCAACGGTCAAACATACAGACTTAATATTTTATCATGATACTTAGTTGGTTTTCAGTTTTGTAAGACATGGCTGCACTCAAAGTTGGCTTCGGTAATGGTTAACAGCACAAACACGAAATGTGCATACATTTAAATTGTGAATGCATAGAAGTCAGTTTTAAAACCCATTTGTGTTAGGTAAAAGTGGCCGCCTGCGGCTTCGCTAACCCCGTTACCGTTCCCGTTGAATAAAAACATATTTATTCATCTTTTAAACCTTCTCTGGACCTCCACAAATCATTCAAGACCAATCAAAATCAGCCAAATCGGTCCAGCCGTTCTCGAGTTTTAACGAGACTAACGAACAGCAATTCATTTTTATATTAATAAGATGTAAAGTCGTGTGATTTGAAAATTAATTATTAAACTAGCCTACTTACTCACCTAAATTTATATTTCAGAGCTTTCAGGTCTGAAATAAAATGTATTAGTAAGTACACACGTATTTTACACATTAATTGTAGTTTCCTATCCTTAGCTTTTTAATGTAAAAACAGAATCGTTAAGAAGTAAACGTGACTGCAGAAAGTTTGATTTCCCATGGGAAACGACTCCCTGACTTGCAAACACAAGCTGGGCATCGGCATCGGTCTACAAATTAACATTTTAATAACTAGTTCCAATTTGATTCTTAAAACTAGTACTTTTTTAAACCATCAAAAAGAATCGCCTAGCTTTTTATAAACC
The DNA here is from genome assembly GCA_939531255.2 of Thera britannica. Lineage (NCBI taxonomy): Eukaryota > Metazoa > Arthropoda > Insecta > Lepidoptera > Geometridae > Thera > Thera britannica. The sequence goes on along the minus strand of OW618040.2, from coordinate 13,204,027 downwards.
TGTTTTATACTTAGTTGCACTCCTATGCAATATTAATGGCTAGTCTCGGTTCAAAGCATCGATACATTTGAAAAACTCCTTCAGCTCCCAAAGTAGCTCGATTGCTATATGGAATAGAGTATTTATTAGATTGGTGCAGCTCTCTTTAGCCTGCATTGTAAAAGACTGGTGCCTGTTTACATACATGTTACATACTGATACAGTCATGTTCGGTCCCATCCAGAATGGAATATAGTTATTTGGAACATTTGAGGGACAAATAAATGTTCTACTAATCGAAGGCATTATTGGATGCCGTCAGTCAGATGTTAGAATGTAGAAACAAATCACGGTTTTTATGGACGGATGAAATCATGTAATAAATAATACCGTATAATTCATCGAATTACAGTAGAGTTGTATATTCAGTTGGCTACCAACTGAATATACAACTTTACTGTAATTAGCGCAGCTTTGCCCACGTTATTAGGTAGAGAGTTCCTGTTTCTGTTATTTTTCCGGAAAGAAAGTAACCTATGTGTTAATTCAGTAGATTACAAACTGTAAGTATTCTGTTTAAATTCATCCAAATCGGCTCAGTAGTTAGGGCGTCATAGAGCCATACGGCTACCTGGTTCCCATTGTCAAGGTCTGCTTAGTTTGCGGCTGGATAGTGTTGTGTGGATAATAATTACTTATCATTATTTACTAGCGGCTGCCCGCGGCTTCGCTCGCTCCATTCCCGTTAGTTTTTCGAGGTGTATTCTATATTTGTTTTCTGGTTCTTATCTACCTCCCCCAAATTTTCAGCCAAATCAGTTCAGCCGTTCTGGAGTTATAAATAGTGTAACTAACACGACTTTATTTTAATATAAATAAAATGTATTTAACCCACCATATACTAAAGCGGTTTTGGTGAAATTGCTATCGGATTACTTATTATATTCCGTTTTTTTTAGGGTTTCGTAGCCAAATGGCAAAAACGGAACCCTTAGAGATTCGTCATGTCTGTCTGTCTGTCTGTCTGTCCGTCCGTATGTCACAGCCATTTTTCACCGAAACTATAAGAGCTAGGCTGATGAAACTTGGCGAGTAGATGTATTCTGTGAACCGCATTAAGAATTTTACACAAAAGTAGAAAAAAAACAAAAAAATTGGGGGGTAGGTATACTTGAAACTGAAACTCAAAAACTATTATTCATCAAACCCATACGTGTGGGGTATCTATAAATATGTCTTTAAAAATGATGTTGAGGTTTCTAATATCGTTTTTTTCTAAGCTGAATATTTTGCGCGAGAGACACTTCCAAAGTGCTAAAATGTATGTCCCCCCCTCTAACTTCTAAAATAAGAGAATGATAAAACTAATAAAATTATATGATGTACATTACTATGCAAACTTCCAACGAAATTTGGTTTGAACGAGATCTAGTGAGTAGTTTTTTTTTATACGTCATAAACAGTAAACCGCAATTTACCTTTCGACGAACTACAAGAACTTTTACGGAACTCTTCATGGGCGTGTCCTACTCGCACTTGGCCGTTTTTTTCAGTTTAAAATCTCCAAAAGAGACTATAACGTTATTGATCACCATGACAGTGTGTCATTGTTTAAAAAGTTTCCTATCTATCTATCCTTAGCCAACTCAAGTCTAAACTACTGAAGCGGTATTGGTGAAATTTCTATAAACATTATAATATATTTTTTGAATGTTGGTACTTCTCGACGTAAAACACTAAACGAATGTGAAATACGAACACGGTAACCTGGATAAATAAAAAAGTCCAATCGGAAAACCACAGAACCAAGTTGGCAAAAGCTTTATTAAAGCTAAAGTAAATATTTGTAAAGCTCTTTGAGCTTGGGACCAATGTTGAGTTTATACCAGAGCCAGAGACAGAGCCAGACAGAGCTTGTGGTAGGCCTACTGGTTTGCAGTTGACATTGCGGTACGCCACAGATAACGGCACGACAATGCGAAGTATTCCAATGGCTACATTATTGTTCCGCCCTGTCATGTGGTTTCATTGAATGTTGAGATTAAGCTCTCCAATTCATTACATTGCTTTGCGTCTGGGAAGATCCAGGAATCTGGGATTCCCGGAACACGTGTGCCGTACATGACATAATTAATCTTTGTTGTACACACATACTCTACTACTACTCGTTTTCTACTTTTATCTTATATTATCTTATCTTATTATCTTATCTTATATCTTATCTTATCTTATACCTTTAAACGAGAAAATCTTGTAACTCTATTATATATATTTAGGATCTCGGAAACTGCGCCAACAATTTTCACGAAATTTAGTATACCTACAGTGGTTTTCGGGGGCGATAAATTGATCTAGCTAGGATTCATTTTAAGCAAATGATTATTTCTCTCCGAGTTCAATAATTAAACATAAACTGAATAATGTGACTGCTCCTGCCATCTGTTGATGATTGTGAGCAACTATCTGCAAGCATATCTAGCAGATGGCGTTGTTCAGGAAGAATAAATCAATAAAGATAATAATAATGACTTTTATGATATCTTAAAAATACAAATTAACGAAAATAAATCCGAGCGAAGCTCGGTTACCAACTGCTACCTTTAAACGAGAAATTCTTATATATATATATATATATATATTCATCAGGATCTCGGAAACGGCGCCAACGATTCTCATAAAATTAAGTATACAGAGGGTTTCAGGGCCAATAAATCGATCTAGGATTCATTTTCAGAAAAGACTCAGGGGAGAAGTTATTTTAATAATTAAAAATTTTAGCGCCATCTGTTGCTGAGTAGTCGAAATCACGAGTTAGTGTCACCATCTATACAGGGTTATTCATTATTAGCTGCAAATACTCAGGAATTAGGTTCAACAAATAAAATAAAAAATATTTATGAAATGATTTTTTTTAAGTTTTGTTATGAAAATCCCGAGAAAATCGATAAAGGAATCATTGGCGCCTGACCTATTTTGACCTTTGATCCGCGCCCGCGCGCCGTGAGTGACACTCTGCGTTCAGTCACCGCCTGGGTGGGTCATCGTCCTGTTCTCCATGGCAATCATTATGCAATAGCCGTAAAGAAATTAATAAAAATAAAATTTTGATACAAAAACTTGAAAAAAATTTTGATCAAATTTAAAAAAAATAATTTCATAAATATTTTTTATTCTATTTGTTGAACCTAATTCCTGAGTATTTGCAGTTAATAATGAATAACCCTGTATTGAACTTCTACGTAAACACTCGAGACAAAAGTTCCGGAGATTTTCATGAAAATTAGTATACAGAAGGTTTCAGGGGCGATAAATCGATTTATAGTATAGCAGACATAATTTTTTAATAATCAACTTATTTTGTTTTTAATAATCAACTTTATCTATTAATCAACTTAAACATAAACTTATTTTAGCTTTTAACTATAATTTCAAAAAAGGACCGAGCAAAGCTCGTTCATACCAGCTCGTTTAAACTATTAAGTAAAAAAACGTGTAAGAATCAAAATTATTTTTATGCTAAGTTCTGTGCAATGGGTTTGCACACAAGATTATGTACATCTTAGTGTTCTGCGGTGGCGATCAGTGAAAATCTATCAAATATCGCTGTCAATTTGAGAGCGCTTCACTGATCGCCACCGTGGAACACTTAGGTATACGCAAGGCTTTGCTAGTTTTAGCTGAATAAAGTACTTTTCCACAATGTTCCTGTAGCCGTAATGTAATAAAGTATGAAACTTAATAAACACCTTTATTTAACAAAAATGCTTTCGTTTTATTTTTGTACTCTATATCCGGAAACTAAAGTTATACACATTTGCATAAATAAATAAAAAGGTATATCGGTTCAAATGTAGCCGTTTCAATTCTATTGGCGCGGTGGGACATAACGATACTGTAGTGATGTGCATCCACGTTTGTATATAGCCAAGTTAAAGTCACCCCCGACCGAATACTTATACTCAGCTTATTCAGATAATTAACACTTACCTACCCTACCCAACATAGCTTAGAACCATCTCCAGAAGTATCAGCTTACCTACTACTAGTAAAAACAACAGCATTCAAAGCAAAGCACTAATTTAGGAACTACAAGACAATAGACAAACAAACAAACACATAAGTACCCTAAGGCCTAAAATGTATAACATGCCTCTTTTCGATCGAAGCGCTACTTACTTTTACCTCTTTGAAGACAGCAAAATAATTTAAATTAACGTGATCATTAGGTTTGCATAATTATATAGAAGAAACGGGTATTTATCGTGATACCTTTATTATTTCCCGACGTTTCGACCGTGCTACAACAGCCGTGGTCGTGGGCAGACTGTGGAGTTCATGGAGTTACCGACGAGAAGGAAGGCAGTCGCAGTTGCAATTACCCTCACTTATAGGTCTTCAGAATTAGAATGTATTTTTTGATATCGTCAAAAACGACTCAGGTTTACTGAGCCCATCCCTAACGTCTGAATATTAACAGACCACGTGACATACAATATTCACCGTGTTACCAGCAGTTACCGGCGGTAACTGGCAGTAACTGCAACACACAGGTAAAACTAAACGATCACATTGTGCTGCACGTACAACCTTTTAACTTTTAAACTCGGAATCCGCTAGTGAGTTTGAAATATTAGCACTTCTATACTTGCACATCTAATCTCTCTAGGGAAGAGGTTTACCTATCTATATCAAATCTAAGTTTTGTTTAAGTACGAGAATCAGTTATGCAAACTTATAAGTAGGAAACCTTTTTATGTGTGAGATCGGACTGAACGCAATAGTACATTGTTACCCGAGTGTTGAAAGTCACGTTTTTTGAGTCCCGAGACGGGTTTGGCGCCAGAGCGTAGCGAGGGCGCCAATGGAGCTTGAGGGACTTAAAAGACTTTCATCCGAGGTAAACACTGTGCTTTTCATTACGAATACAAGGAAAGTAAAAATAAAAACATGAAAGAAAAATTTGTGAAAATGAAGATTGAATTGCCGCCTTCCCGGTTTTTTTTTTATTTTTCTCTGGCGGGCCTTCGGCTTCGGTTCGCCAGCATTATTCAGCCAAAATTTTCATTTTCATAATTTAAAAAATGGTAAATTGTTTGCTCAAATCTATGTTATTTTAAAGAAATAGTTGAACGTACGAGTACGAATATAATAATTAAGCCGTATAAGGGATCAACACACGAGGATAGTAGGCAGTGCTAATTTTTATCATATTTTTTATAAATATTGTTGACATGGATGATAATATATTAATAAAGTAATTTAGAAGATATATTATTTATTTAATACTATCTTTATGTTATTTAAATTTTACATTGCGCTCTAATTAGACTTTTTAAACTTCATACCGTTGTAATGGGTTTCCAACCTACTTGCTGAATAAAAAGTTGGAATTTGGTTGAACAACCTCCTTGCAGTTAGAAAGACTTTAGAAAGTTGGAACATGGTTGAATAAAACAGAACTTGTTTTTTTTTATAATTTGACAGCTGTCAGTAGAAAGCGATTCTCCCTAGGGCTGAAAGTTTTACTTTCAATTAGGCCCCTCAGGAAACTTCAGACCTACTTTCAGAGTATGAGCAATGAAAAATAGTTTTTCGCCATTTATCATAAATAATTTCAGTGAATTTGTATCTTTCAAAAGTGTGCAAGCGAGAAGGTGTCCAAACCAATGATAATGAATTTATCCAGACTCGACTTCTGTTTACGGAAAAACGATCTTGCTTGTCTTGTAGCTTTTAAGGCCGGCGCACATCTAGGCGATGGCGATGGCGATCAGTGAAACGCTGTCAAATATTGCTGTCATATTTAACAGCGTTTCACAGATCACCATCGCACAACGTTTAGAATGCGCGCATTGTCAACGGACCGGGTTTCAAGTAGCGGAAGTTTAATTAGAAACTAACAAAAACATGGAGACGCCTTCGCTACTCTTGTGTTTTGGTCGAATGCATTAATTGTAAAAGAAAAGCTTCCCCAGTTGAATTATTATATTATTTATACTTACTTTATACTCACATCTTCAATTATTTTAATTAGTTGGCAGGTACAAAATCATTACATACATCCCTCTTTTCAGGCTAAAATTTTCTATAGCGTATGCAAAGAATAGAAAATTCATCAGGCTAGACAATAAATATGATGATGAATATCATCAATTCATCATCATATTTATAATAATATCATCAATTATTTATGAGCATTTCACCGTAGTTACTTACTGTGTTGACATTAGGGAATGAATTCGATCATAGTAACGTTGAAATTAAACGAAATATATTTGCCTACCAAATTTTTTGCAAATTTGCAAGAAATATGGTAATAAGTATGGAACAATTAAATCATAGGGTACCTATTTAAAAAAAACTGGCTCACATACTTCGTCGGAGAGTGCCATACAAAAATTCACACAAAAATTAAAAATTTAAGTAAATTAATTTCTTTTCATTAACTTTAATTTTAAATTTTTGTGTGAATTTTTGTATGGCACAAAATAACAATAATCCATTCAAAAACAATAATTCATATAATTAAACAAAAAACCTTTAACGTTATTAAAACATTTTTTTTGTTTGAAAGCTATAAGTAGAGTTTATTTTTAATCTGTTTGAGTGGTAACTTAAGTCATACTTAATTAAATTACCTTGCCTACACCTACTTACATACCTAAACTTTATCTCTTCACAAGGAACAGAAAATTATGAGAATAATCAAAGAAAAGCAAAAACACTTTTGCTTACGCAAATGGATAATATTAAAGTCTTCAATGATCTGATAAGTCCATTCCGGCTGCTAAAAATGAATGAATGGAGTGTTTAATAATGCAGTACCAATCGAAAGTTGGAGTGCTCCTCTTCCTCCCCTTCTGGTCATAAACGGATTCAAATGGACCTTTTCACGATGCAATAATCGATCAAATATTCAAGAAAATGTCCCGACATTGGTGTAGTCTCATTCTGAGCCCAATGGTTTTGAGAGTTTCGTTCGTATGCTGCTCCTCAACAATACTGCGCCTGGTAGAACACGCACGGATTTTTTATTTTTAGTTTATAAAAATTAAATTCTTTCGTTTTTAGGGTTCCGTAGCCAAATGGCAAAAACGGAACCCTTATAGATTCGTCATGCCTGATGTCTGTCTGTCCGTCCGTATGACACGACCATTTTTCTCCGAAACCGTGAAACCAGTAGGTACTTATGAAACTTGGCGAGTAGATGTATTCTGTGAACCGCATTAAGATTTTTACACAAAATTAGAAAAAAAACAATAAATTTACTTGAAACTGAAACCCAAAAAATTTTTTTTCATCAAACCCGTATGTGTAGGTATGGTATCTATGAAAGGTCTTCAAAAATGGTGTTGAGGTTTGTTATATAGTTTTTTTCTAAACTGAATAGTTTGCGCAAGAGACACTTGGGGGCGTCCATAAATTACGTGTTTCTGTCCCTCCCTCCCCCCCTGGTTAGATGTCGTGAGATTTTATTCATCCCCCAATCTCACGTGAGATTTTCAAAATGTGGGTTTCTTAACCCTTTAATTCGCAGTGACAACCCTGACCAACATCATGAACAAAAAAATCTTGACCCGTTATTTTTATCTTTTACTGTGACATATTTGATTATAATCATAGCAAAAACAAAATGCAACCAAATAAAAATTATAGCTGGCTAGTTTAGTCACTATTCCTATCACTTTATCGCAAATTGGTAACGAAGCCACCTGTACCTTGCGGATCAAAGGTAAATATTTATTGAAATAATATTTTATTCGATTTTTTTTTATTTATGCACCTAAGAATTTCTTTCTAAAATACATATTTTATTGTTACATGTACAAACCATTGAATTTGAATAACAAGAAAATTATCTATGAGGTTGTCAATTTGTATGTTGTTCATCAGCGACACTGCCCATTTGATTAGTGAAATATATGTCATTTTTATGTCGGTTCTGAACAACACTGCCCATTGATTGGTGATAGGAAACTAACTATAAAAACTCGTTGTTTCTAAAAATGCAAGATTTTTATATTTTGTTTGTTGATAGCTAAACGTTTGACTGCAATCACACCTGATGGAAAGTGAAAATGCTGCCTCAGGTGGAGCACGCTTAGCTATTATCCACTTGTTCACTCTTGACTTGAAAATTGTAATGCTCCGGAAATATTGATGACGGAAAAGAGTTCCACTCCTTGGCAGTTTGCCTAAAAAAGTGGAAGCGAACCCAAGAGCTCAAGATGGTCCTAAAGCGGTACCGCCACGTCTCGGAAAGAGGGGTTCAAACGAAAAGGTCTCTTTTTGGCGGAAAAAAGACAAGTCTAACAGAAATTGGTTCTAAGATAGGTGTAAAATAATTATGATGCTACTCGACTTTGACTCAGGCGACTTTTGATATAAAATAAAATGTTTCTTCGTAAATTTTTAGCGTTTATAGAAAAGTCCTTGATTCTATACAAGCCGCAGTGTTGGTTGTGTACAACATAAAATTTGCTATGTACATCACTGCATGTTGCGCAATGTTGTACCTTACCAACATTATATTTCTCGAAAACTAGAATAGTTAGATTTTTTCTAAAATACCTGTAGGCATATTAATATTTAAGGCAAACCCCCCAATAAAGAAAAAACTAATTTTTGGATTTTTTTTTGTCTGCGCATTAAAGGGTTAAGTAAACGCGTTGGATTGTTATTGTAAAACGAAAAAAAAATTGGTTTGTGCTTTAATTTACGACTAGTTAAGACTAGTAATCAATATAGCTGAGATTTATAAGTGTAATAAAAATAAAAAAATAGAAAACATAAAACGGGACCAAAATAGTATACATATATTTTTTTGTTTCAATCAGAAAAAAATTGCGTGATATTTGCAGAGACCCCCTCTCTCTCCAACGTAAGATTAGATGAGATTTGCCTCGACCCCCTTCCCCCCTTAAACATCTCACGTAATTTGTGGACGCCCCCCTTCCAAAGTGGTAAAATGTGTAAATGTCCCTGCCCTGTAACTTCTAAAATAAGAGAAAGATAAAACATAACTTTGCATTTTGCATCATAAAAATTATATAAAGGAATAGTACACTAGTTGTGATAAGATCAAAACGCAACAGACGCTCTATTGTATTGCCCACTTAACAAAAAAGGTGATTAAGCACAGCAGCGCCCTCCAATCCCACGACGGTTCTCTTTCTGAACAGACTCTACATAGTTTAGATCGTTTCTACCAAAGATTTTTATAATGTCCCAAAAGCCGTGTGACGTTTCTACCAAGTTTCTACGTTACGTATTGTTGTCGTCTTATCTTTGCTCCTTACAAAAAAGAGGGATAAGTAGGCGAAACGAAATGTTCAAGCTGATCGAGTAAAACTCAGACTGCGGGTACAGTCAGCTGACTACACTATTAGCTTCTTTCTTCTGTGCCGTGTGCCTCGCTTTGAATATTTTGGCGTACAACCTATAATAGACCTCAGAACAGGCGTGACTATGCTCGAACAGTGCTTATGAAGACAGGAGCCTTTTACTCCCACAAGAATCACAAATCATATTTTTATCACACGAAAATGCCTCTGATAAATAGAGTGTCACAATTTTTTATTTGAATTACCCTTGGGAGTAGAATAACTGCAGAGTGCCAAAGGGGTAAACGTAACGTTATATTATTGTATGTGTTTTATATTTATTTTTAAGCAGCTTTTTCCTTTCAAAAATGTATGCTATTATTTTAATATATTATTTTGTTATTTATGTATTATAGTAAAATTACTACACCTAGTAAGTTCATAGTAGTAGGTATGGTTACCTACCTAAGAGGCGAGTGTGGAGTATGATACTGTTAATGATAATAAAAGATAGAGTAATAATCAGTGAATATGGCTAGATGAACTTCACTCTGAGGCATTAACCAGTGGGTGCGAACGAGCGAGTGTTGGTGATAAAATATGAGTCGACAAAAACAGAATTAATGAATGAGACTTAAATTAATAGCATTATCTGTTCGTGAATAAATTTATTTTTGGTCTGTTCCTTATATTTTGTTGCAAAATTCTAAAGCTTTTCAAAAAGCTTGACTGTGGGTTCTCGTTTCCTCATTTTTCTTCTCCTCATCTTGAAATTGCTTGTGATCGAACCCACAACCAACGCAAAAAGCTACAAATTGAACTGCAGGGTCAGTATACAAGCCACGTCTAGGCATGCAATTAATTATTAGCAGGCAATAATCGAGTATTTGCCAAATGGCCCGTACAATAATTAATATAAGTGGTTCTTGACAGCGCTTTTATTATTGGTAGCTACGTAACTCAAATACTCTTGACCAGTTTACATTGTGATAGCAATTTAGCACAAAATAGTGCTATAACTGTAAAGTAAACTGTAAAGTATCAACACAGAGTGTTTCAAATATCGGGCCCAGTGGTCTGGTATCTGAAACACTGGTTTCCATATAGTCAATCTCAATCATTAGATTAGGTTAGACGTTTCTGTAGGCCTACCACAAGCTCTGTCTGGCTCTGGTTTTGAGTCTGAGCACTTGCTCACCAGTGTATTATACTGTGTGTGTGACGTTTCGACGCAGTATTTATTTAGTCAACAGTCACACAGACTCAAAACCAGAGCCATAGAGAGAGCCAGACAAAGCTTGTGGTAATGATAATAATAATGTAATGTAACCTAATGTAACTGATGACCCCAATCTAGTACACATTAATGACAGCTTATATCGTGATGGATAAAATGACTAGAGAACAGGATGATACCTACTCTAAGCTTGAAAATATTTATTTTGTGCGGTTTTGAAATATTTAGGTATCTATTTAGCTAAGTCCGGACGACGTTGAGCATGGCAGCACTTTTATTTGAAACATAGAGAGAGATACACCATAAATCCAGGCGTTGAGCGCATGAGCGGTCTTATTGCTGAAAGGGTTTTCGAAGCAACCACAAACCTTGTGAGACGTGTATGAGAGACTAGTAGGTATTAGTTTCTGTTTGAGATACAAGCAGTTACAATCATCAGCCTAACCTACACCACACTGGTTTTTTCACTCTGAGCACCACTTTTCCAATAAAAGGTATATAAATAGATTTCAATTTCAATTTCAATTCTTTATTTGTGATACACAGGTTTATAGTTGTTACATACAATTGTTGAGGTATCACTGTGATCTGCTCGAAGGCGTACAAATATTTTAAGTAGTATATTATGTATTGCTAAGCATGCAAACAAATAACACAGGTAAGATAAGACAAACAGTACGAAATAAAAATAATGCCCGAGTATGGTATTAGTATATAGATAGAAGATACAACATACTTTATTGTACACCACATAAAATTAACAATAGAATACAGAAAAACTTTAAAGTGGGATACAATGGGCGGTCTTATCACTACAAGCGATCTCTTCAAGGTACCTTGCTCCAGATATATGGAGCAAGGTACATTACACTACACACTACACTATTTCGTTAGAGCGGGGGCACACGATGCGTTGTGGCGCCGCACCGCAAATATTTCACCGTGTCAGTGGGCACACGAGCGGTGCGGTGCCGTAACGTTGTTATGTCGCAGCGGCGCCGTAGCACCGTTGGACAGTCTGTTAATGAAAATGGATCGTAAAAGACGTCTATTGTTGGAAACAACTGAGCGGTGCCGCTCCGACGTCGCAACGCATTCACCCCTCCCCGCCTCGTCTTTGGTGGTTGCAAGTCTGGTGCGGCGCCGGAGCGCATCGTGTGACATGCCACAGATATTTCTATGTAAGACGACGCAGCGACACCGCTCCGGCGCCGCACCGCCGCCGCAACGCATCGTGTGCCCCCGCTCTTAGACAGACTAAAGTGCAGTCCGTAGCAAAGACCCATTGGTCTCAAACAGCATGTCCAAGAACGTCATTCTCTCGTTAAAAGGCCTACTGATCAGAGAGAGGTCTTCGGCTATGACCATGCAATACAAGGGAGAGGTTTTCGTAACTGGTTTCCATTCCACGTTCAGCAGATCAGTCGCCTGAGGCGTGGGATTTCTGAGGAATCAATTAAAAAACAATTTATGTGTTTTTTGTGGTCATGTGTTTTTTTACTGTCAGATTATTATTATATGAGTATTGGTGTTTGTATAGTCTTTTTTTAAGTATACTTTCGCTATACTTAAAAAAATATAAAATGGCATTCCAGTGTTCTCAAACTGTGAAAGTTAACACTGTACGCCTAAACTCCACGCTAAGGTATACGTTATTTGTGTAAATTTTCTTCTTCTTGTCCTGCCACTAGTTCTTTTGAGCTAGTGTGGAGGAACGATTTTACGTGCGCCTCAAAGAGGCTCCTTTCTTGCCCTTGACACAATTACGATTTTTTTTAAGGTTCTACGACGTTTTGGTTTCCTCACGATGTTTTCCTTCGCCGTTTGGGAAATACTCACATGTAGAGAAAAGTTCATTAGTGTACGACTGGATTTGAACCCACACCACACACTACTACACCACCAGTGCTTTAAGTTTGTATGTGTATCTCGCTTTTTTGTGTTAATTCCCATTTTATTAATAATTTAGCGAAATTAAGCAAAATAAAATAAACAAACCCGTATTTGACGAAGTTGGCCCACATAGCGATCATCTTGTCGATGACAAGTTGGTCCACAGGCGTGGGTTCCTCAGGTATGAACCCCATGTCGAACAAGTAGCCGAGCTCGTCAGCATGCGTCGCTCCTCCGCCGACTAAATTCTCTCTGTACTTCACGAAATTTCTTCCTCCGTCATGAGCAAACATGAAAAAGTATACATTTGTCGCATTACTTTTCTTATATACATCTAGAGACTGGTGAGTTGGGTAAACGAACATAAAATCTAAAAATATATCTATGGTCCCACGTAATTTTTCGTTTCCTATCTCATGATCTCCGAAGTAAAACTCTCTAACTGCACTCGCTCCAGTAAAGTTTTCGTGCTGAGTGTCGAACACCATGCCCAGAACAATGTCTGCTACGACCGGATGATTGATACCTGAGGCAGATAAAGAGTAAACCTCGTCATCCATAATTCCAACCATTATTGATTTATTTTCGATGTGATGTACCGCTTCCCTTACTGTTTCAGTTATGAAACCTTCAACTCCGGCGAATTCTTTCTCCACACATGGCCCAGTACTATCTAAGTCAGTCGAGGCCAGGATCAAGTCACGTGGAGCAGTTGTGAACGTTGGCGAGAAACGTAATAGCTTCGATGACATCATCTGTTACATGACCAAGATGTCTGGCTAGGTTTATGGCGTAATTTGGGTCGGTTTCGCCAAAAGATGGCGACATTGTAGTCCCGCTCTGGAGTATGGCGCTACGGAACAACGTTTCACCATTTGGGTTCCGTTTCATGAGATAATAAAGGAGCCTGCACTGTTGCCTCCAATTGTTATTTTATAAGAATCTCCTCCGAATGACTCAATGTGTTCCTGCACCCACCGTAAAGCTAGAAGTGTATCTTTGAGCCCTTGATTTCCTGGTACTTCTGGTACAGTGAGGCACATGAACCCATGGGGGCCGAGACGGTAGTTCATTGTGACAAGAATCACGTCGTGTCTTGTAAAAAATTTAGGTCCGTACATAAATTTTCCGTAGAACCCGATCGAAAATCCCCCTCCGTATATCCACACAAAGACTGGGAGACTGCTGTTGGGGTTAGCTGAAGAAGGAGTGTAGACGTTGATGTGAAGACAGTCAATGTCACCACATAATTATGTGTTGTTGAATTCCTCAATCTGAAGGCAGATTGAGCCCATTGCCACAAATACTGCTTCAAATACAGTATCAAAACCAGAATGAGGATTTGATGCCTGAAAACAGAAAAAAACACTTAAGAACGTCATCGTAAAAAGAGCCCTAAAAATAGGAATATAACTGCTCAATTTTCATGCAACAGCACCAACTATTTAGTAGATATCCTACTATTTTTATGTGAGGAATGTTGCTTTCTACTGTTAAAACGAAAACTTACCCCAAAAGGATTAGACTCGTTGACACTAGCATAGGGTATCCCCATAAACTGATAAGTATTACCATCTGAAGACCTCACCCCTCTAATGATTCCTAGAGTAGTTTTTACAACCGGTTCTTCTGTATCAACCATATAAACAATTTTTATCAAACTTAACGCTGTTATTAATTTTAAAAGAGTCTCCAATTTGAACGTGTTTTTCAAATATACTAATGAAGGTGTTTTATCAGCCATAATACCTATACCTAATCAAAAACCGACTGGCTTTGATCGGATTCGGTTTTTGATTAATTTTGTGAATACTGATAAGATAGGACTTGTCGCCGCTCCGTGGTGGCCGTCGTATAATAACTATATAATATACCTAGTATGTACCTAAGTATTTGCAGTTTTGGTTCAGTATGGTATATTTTAATATAGTTTAGTTTAACAAAACTAAAATGTTGATCTTATCACGTGTTCTTACTTTAAAGTTTACTTATGTACGAAAACGAAAGCGCATTTTATTAGTTTTTAGGGTTCTGTACCCAAAGGTTTTGGGTACAAAACCGGGATCCTATTATTAAGACTAAGCTGTGTATTTGTCTATCTGTCTGTTCGTCTGTCACCATTTCATAAACCGTAATAGCTAGGCAGTTGAAATTTTCACAGATGTTTTATTTCTGTTATCACGGCCTACGGCGCAGAAAGCAGGGTAACTACCAACTGAGCTGAAAGGCCAGTCAATGACTAAGTAATGTAATTTTCAAACCGTATATCGATGAACTGAATTGGAGAATCGATAAGTATATATAACGATATATTTTAATTACTGAAGAACGCCAACAATAACAAAGCCGTAAGGAGAGACAACAAGCTCTTAGAGTTCATGGTGCCTTTGCCAGGAACAGAGTCGTCAGCAACAAATGGGTCGTCATAGGTCTTCTGGTATTCTTCGTTGTGCTTGTAGAAGAGGTCTAGGAATGCCATGCGTCTGTTATAAGGCCTCCTCTCCATAGATAGCTCGGAGTCAATCTTGAGGTAATGGTAGGTATCGGTTGTTAGGGGAGTCCAATTAAAAGGAAGTAAATCGGTAGAGTTCGGTGTTGGGTCACTGAAACACAACATATAAGCAAATATTATTGACTGACCTCTCAACTACTTCTGCCTTCTGTGCCATAGGTCGAGGGTTTGATCCCCAACGGGAACAAATATTTGTGTGGTAAACACAGCTGATGTTTGTTTTTGTCTGGGTGTTGATTGTATTCTAACTACATATCTATTAAAAAAAAGAATTAAGTAGATATTATATATGCTATCTGGTTCCCATAGTACAAGCTCTGCTTAATATGTGGCTAGATAGTGTTGTGTGGATTGTCCACAATAATTTATTTATTTACTTACGGCCCCCTCGTTGCTTCACTCTGTATTCGTTATATTTTCGGGATAAAAAGTATCCTATGTCCGTAAACTACCTCCCCATCAATTTACAGCCAAATTGGTTCAGCTGTTCTTGAGTCATAAATAGGTCAGCACCATGGGTATGATAATTATGTAGATATAGTATATTGAGTAGAGTATGGTACGTATTTTATGCTTAAATGCTCACCCATATTTTGCAAAGTTGGCCCACATAGTCGTCATCCTATCAATAATTAACTGGTCTGTTGATGAAATTTCACCGGATAGACGAGATATCTCAAACAAGTAAGCCACTTCGTCACCGTGTCCCGCCCCTTCTATAGGCACGTTGTTCTGATCCAGTCGTAAGTTTCTTTCCCCGGAGTGTGCAAACATGTAGTAGAATATATCGCCCGCACCGCTATTTAGATACTTCTTGATACTCCTCTGGATCGGGTAGTTGTAAACAATGTCGGAGTCAAAGTTGATGATTGGCCACATCACTTCATCACTAGGAGCGCTATCGCCCAAGTAAAATCGACGTAAATACTTTTCCATCTTTTCAAATCTATCACTCTCAACAGAAGAAGTATTGTTAAAATCAAAAACATAGCTCAACCGATCTGTGAAAATGTCCAAGTTTTGATAGTATTCAGGAACTTGATTGATATGGTAATCTATTCTTTCGAACTCGTTGAAACCGGTCAGAACAGGTATGTTTTGAACTTTCGGCAAAGGCTCATTTATCCAACTACGAGATATAAACGGGTAC
Organism: Thera britannica; assembly: GCA_939531255.2. Taxonomy (NCBI): domain Eukaryota; kingdom Metazoa; phylum Arthropoda; class Insecta; order Lepidoptera; family Geometridae; genus Thera; species Thera britannica. The sequence goes on along the minus strand of OW618040.2, from coordinate 13,187,933 downwards.
ACATCATCGAATTCATTCTCGACGCAGGGCTTAAATTGAATTGCCAACTCAGTAGCGGCTTTGATGACAGAGTGTGCATCAGTTTTTGCCAACAACGACACGGCTTCACGAGAAGTATCCGACTCCAATCCAAGATGCTTCGCAATTTTAACAGCGGCTTCTCTATCAGGCTCATTAAGTACTGTCCCGACTAAAAAACTACCGCTTTGTTTGATAACTTTATTGTAAATAATGTCTCTGTTTGATGCCAAATGCAGGTCTATTGCATGCGCGCCTGCGCTAACTCCAGCTAGTGTTATTTCATTAGGATTTCCTCCGAATGCTTCTATGTGGTTTTTGACCCACTCGAAAGCGAGGTATTGATCTTTAAGTCCTTGATTTCCAGGTACAGTGTTTATGCCGAGGCACATGAATCCATAGGGGCCCGTGCGATAGTTTATCGCTACGAATATTACGTCATTGCGTACTAAAAACTTTGGCCCGTAGCGGCTTTCTGAGGAGGATCCTGCCATAAAGTAGCCACCGTGGATCCAGATGATGACGGGCAGACTGGTCGCAGCCGTCGCATTTTCCGGTACGTACACGTGCAGACTGAGGCAGTCCAGGTCACCCATAGCTTCTCCATTTTGAACTTGTGGACAGATCACAGAGTCATCGAATGCTTCGAAGACCCCATTAAATTTTGGATATGCAGTTGAATCCTGAAATATGTGTGAGATAGTACTTTCCATATTGACTCAGATTGAAATATTGACGGAAGTCCAAGATTCCATTCGGTTTCGGAATCCAACCATTGTTTTGTTAGGACTCTCAAACTCGTCAACCCTAACTTCTTCCTAGTACCTAATCTAAAACCTACTTAATAGGTATTTGTGTAAGTTTATGAACTTGTAAAAAAACTCTCACCCCGAAAGGATTGGTCTCGTTGACCAAGCCGTAAGGAATTCCTAAAAACTTGTAATACCCTCGATCGCTGTCGAGGATCCCACGGATGTCCCCTACACTAGTTGTCACTACTCTCTCGGTCCCGTCTCTCGAAACCTCACGGCATTGTATTACGTTCGTGGATATTAATATTAAAAAAGCTAAACTAAGCATATCTTTGCACATGATGGTAGCAGAAATGTTTTTGTTTCACTGATTTGGATAAGTATCTTTTATAATTTATATGTATTAGATAAAAAATAAGTTATGATAGCGATATACCTAGTGCTTATCGTAAGCTATGGATAACTTTTAACACATCTTGATAGCTAACTTACTTCGATAACAATGTTGGTTTGATACTCTATCTAATCACGTCGATTTTTCCTGTTGAGGTCCAGATCGGATCCTTGAAAACTTTAAAAACTGGTACCGCCGGTATAGTAGCGATTCAGTCCCCGAGATTTCGAGATGACGTCCACGTTGGTAGCAATTCGATTGGTAGTACATTGTTACCTGAGGATAGAAAGTCACGTTTTTGAGACCCGAGACGGGTTTGGCCCCAGAGCGTAGTGAGGGCGCCAATGGAGCTTGAGGGACTTAAAAAAGTATTTCACCCGAGGTAAACACTGTGCTTTTCATTACGAATACAAGGAAAGTAAAAATCAAAACATAGAAAAATTTGTGAAAATGAAGATTGAATTGCCGCCTTCCCGCTTTTTTTTTCTGGCAGGCCTTCGGCTGGCCAGCATTATTCAGCCATTATTTTCATTTTCATAATTTAAAAAATGGTAATTTTTTGCTCAAATCTATGTTATTTTAAAGAAATAGTTGAAGCTAAATAATAATAAAGTCATTTAGAAAATATATTCTTTATTTAATACTATCTTTATGCTATTTAAATTTTACATCGCGGACTAATTAGACTATTAAAACTTCTTACCGTTGTAAAAAGTCTATATAAATACACATATACTTACTAGATAGACACATAGGCAAAACAGATTATTCAAACTGATCGAGCAAAACTCAGAATAAGGGTATATACTGATTACAAACCTGCTCCTTCAGGAAGTCGTCTAAAATAACTATATCATTAGCCGCGGGCTAGAATGAACAAATGCTTCTATTTCAAAGAAACTAATTAGGCGTCTGGCAACAGGATCCATCCTCATTATCCGCAGCGATTGTTCACCCACAATTCAACATACGGTGATCGCAAACGAAAATTATTATTCCGTATAACTTCTACAATTTGACACTGGTCCTGTGTCAAAACTTTGTATCAAGTCGATATAAGTAATATTAATAAGCCCTACCGTATCTATTCCCAGTAGTATAGGGAAATTTTATCATCAAGGACCAATGATAGGATTATTTCCTTAGGATTAGGTCCTTGATAGGATTATTTACTCTAAAACTCTGTAATTAAAAATTATTTTCTACTTTTTAGTTCGATTACCAATAAAAGCGTGGTTTTTAGGGTTCCGTAGCCAAATGGCAAAAACGGAACCCTTATAAATTCGTCATGTCATTGTCTGTATGTCTGTCTGTCTGTCCGTATCTCACAGCCACTTTTCTCCGAAACTATAAGAGCTACACTGATGAAACTTGGTAAGTAGATGTATTCTATGAACCGCATTAAGATTTTTTCACAAACATAGAAAAAAACAATAAATTTTGGAGGTCTCCATACTTAGAACTGAAATTCAAAAAACTTTTCTAAATCAAAACCATACGTGTATCTATCAATAGGTCTTCAAAAATGATGTTGAGGTTTCTAATATAGTTTTTTTCTAAACTGAATAGTTTTTGCGAGAGACACTTCCAAAGTGGTAAAAAGTTGGTCCAAAACTTCTAAAATGAGAATGATAAAACTAAAAAATATATATGATGTACTATGTATTAAACTTCCAACGATATTTGGTTTGAACGAGATCTAGTTATATAGTAGTTTTTTATAATACGTCATTAATCGTAAAATCGCAATGTACCTTTCGACGAACTACTAGAACTTCTAAATATTACTTAGGGAAAAAATACAATTAGACGCCCCGATGGCGATTCATATTCATAATGTCTACGTAAGTACTTAATATTCATTTTAAAGCTACACAAAGCCATGATAAAGGGACAAAGGTCGGCTTTGTGTGGAATACTTGAAGGAGTGACCCCGCCTAGATCTTGGGTTCGAGTCCCGTCATGAACCAAATGATAGTTCCATTATAGTCGTGCCAGAGGGCCTAGTCGGAGTTGATAGTTTTTGATGGTGTATGGTATGGTGTGGTGAAGTACGTTCATGTTTTTTTGAGCGAGAGCAACATCTTGGAGCACCAAAGACGCCTAGGGAGGCATGCGCGCGAATCCGTGAGCTGCTGGCCTTCCTGGAGGACATCGGGTGGTTGAACTAGCAAGTCCACCACCCGTCACGCAAAAAGGACCCGTCTGCGGCCTACTTGCGGAAACCAGTCCGCTCACCAAGTACCAAGTCATGTTTTTTTTAATGGAAACATGTAAGCAAGGACTTTTTGCTTTTGAATACAAAAATTGCGTACCTATACCACCACATTTTAGCAACTGTCTAATAAACGTGTACGTTGCATCGAGGGACACGTTCGTAATGTGCTTGAGCTGTGAGGTAACGCGTTGCTATACGCGATGGTTACACCAGGTGAGTCATATGGTCCATCAGCAAATATGGCATAAAATTACAAAAGACACATTTTATTTATTTTTTTATAGGACATCCAACAAAGATAACACGGGAATAACAACTAACTAACAAAACATCTTCCAGTTAGAGAATGCCACAGCATGCACTAAAAATATCGACTGAACTAAACAGACAAAAAGTATAAGGCAAGTAAGTTACTTAGGAACTTAACCATACAAACTTAAAAACTTGAAAAAAACTTTATTATAAAATATACCTTTTGCTGGTATACCCAAGTAAGTAAGGCAGTGTACCTTGCCTACATAGATATATCTATAAGGTATGGCAATGTTACACAGAGGCTGTCGTTAGTCAGTTGGCGTAAATACCTATACCATTACTAGCTGACACCCGCGACTTCGTCCGCGTGGTTAGTATAAAGTCATAGTTTGAGTTCGTTTAAAAGAAACTATTTTATGGTGGAAAGCGGACAACTATTGATATGTGTTCACTGTTTTTTGCTTATATTTTGAGAGTTATTTTTCGTGAATTTGCCTTAGTGGCTAAGTTGGGTTATGTATGCATTGGTTTTACATGACCAAGTTCTGGTTACCTTAGTTTTGAGTTTGCATTCAAAACTATATAAAGTGTGTTCGAAAGATGGTAACTGCTGTTGCAGCCGTTTTTTTTCAGCGGTGTTTAGTTTAAGTATGATAGATGATTCCCGCGATTTTGTCTTGGTGGTTATCATCGGTTTTTTTGTAAACATTTGTGTGTATTAAAACCTGGTGACAAATGCTGCGGTAGCTGAAAATTTTTTAATGTTTTTTTTGCGTATTTTGTAAAGCTATTTTTTGTGATTTTATGTTATATTAGTGGCTTATTTGGGGTTTCGTATGCATGTTGGTGTATAATCGAATCTGAATTTTTAATTTGACATGACCAACTGCTGGTTACCATAGTTTTGAGCATGTACTTTAGAGTGTCTTTGAATTTGAAGGCGATTGCTGTTGTAGCCGATTTCTTTCAGAGGTGTTTAGTTTAAGTTTGATAGATAATTCCCGCAATTTTGTCTAAGTGGTTATCTTTGGTTTTATTGTAAACCTTTGTGTGTATTCAAACCTGGTGACAGATGCTGCGGTAGCTGAAAATTTTTTAATGTTTTTTTTGCGTATTTTGTAAAGTTATTTTTTGTGATTTTATGTTATATTAGTGGCTAATTTTGGGTTTCGTATGCGTGTTGGTGTATAATCGAATCAATTTTTTTAATTTGACTTGACCAACTGCTGGTTACCATAGTTTTGAGCATATACTTTAGAGTGTATTTGAATTTGAAGGCGAGTGCTGTTGTAGCCAATTTTTTTCAGCGGTGTTTAGTTTAAGTATGATAGATGATTCCCGCGATTTGTCTTGGTGGTTATCATCGGTTTTTTTGTAAACATTTGTGTGTATTAAAACCTGGTGACAAATGCTGCGGGAGCTGAAATTTTTTTAATGTTTTTTTTTGCGTATTTTGTAAAGCTATTTTTTGGGATTTTATGTTATATTAGTGGCTAATTTGGGGTTTCGTATGCGTGTTGGTGTATAATCGAATCAATTTTTTTAATTTGACGTGACCAACTGCTGGTTACCATAGTTTTGAGCATGTACTTTAGAGTTTATTTGAATTTGAAGGCGAGTGCTGTTGTAGCCGATTTTTTTCAGCGGTGTTTAGCTTAAGTATGATAGATGATTCCCGAAATTTTGTCTAAGTGACAATCATTGTTTTTTTTGTAAACCTTTGTGTGTATTCAAACCTGGTGACAGATGCTGCGGTAGCGGAAGTTTTTTTAATGTTTTTTTTTGCGTATTTTGTAAAGCAATTTTTTGTGATTTTATGTTGTATTAGTGGCTAATTTAGGGTTTCGTATGCGTGTTGGTGTATAATCGAATCAGATTTTTTTAATTTGACATGACCAGCTGGTTACCATAGTTTTGAGCATGTTCTTTAGCCATTTTTTGAAGCGGTGCGGTGTTTAGTTTCGGTATGATAGGTGTTTTCCGCGATTTTGTCTTAGTGGTTACGGTGGGGTTTATGTAAACTTTTGTGTGTATTCAAATTTGGTGACAGAAGCTGCGGTAGCAGATTTTTTTTTACTGTTTTTTTGCGTATTTTGTAAAGCAATTTTTTGTGATTTTTCTTTAAACTATTTTTCCCTTTTTTCTTCTTTTAGGGAAATAATTTTCCTATTTTCTTTCTTAGTGCACCTTTGCTCTATAAGAGGAACACATCTTCCAAGTTTCATGCTTCTAGGACTAATGGTTTAGGCTGTGTGTTGATTTTTCTTTAAACCTTTTTTCCCCTTTTTCTCCTCTTCGGGAAAGAATTTTCCAATTTCCTTTCTTAGTACACCTCTACGCTATAAGAGGAACATACCCTCCAAGTTTCATGCTTCTAGGACTAACGGTTTAGGCTGTGCGTTGATTGTCAGTCAGTCAGTGAGTCAGTCAGTCAGTCAGTCAGTCAGTAACGAAAGAGTTTTATATATTTAGATGAGTTCATAGTAGGTCCCGAATTAATAACTAGAATACTCGCTCCCATATATGCCCGCACCTGACCGTTTATTAATTGATCGAGTGAGCGAAGCGAACGAAGATGTCTAATGATGGAGCCAAGGTCTGTCCAAGAGAACTCTTCATTCAGCTGGCCAATTGAGTTAAAACTTGTTTACCATACAAAGTTAGTGCAGGATAATCCTAGACAAGGCTGGTGAATCTGGACAGAAATATTTTCTCAATGTAGTTATAGCACAATGCGTGATAGTGGAATATTTTTTCTGATTGCTTTCTACCTATGTACTTAATTTTTCGGAGCGATCCAAATGATCGCATCACGAGATCCTAAGTTCGGGGCGAGCTACTAGTATGGTTTTTAACTCAATTTTTATGAAACAACGGGATATTTACCATGTATTAATTTTTGTGAGTTTTGACTTCCGACATTTCGGCACAGTTGCACCATGCACCATGATCACGATTGAACTGAAGTCCACGAGTAAAAGAAGTCTAATCATGGTAAATATCCCGTTGTTTCTTAAAAATAGTAAGTATATCTTGCATACGGAAACTCGTATAGGTAATAAATTAAAAAAGCTTTAGAATCAATAAAGCTATTTATTTTACTTTTATGTACGTGTATACAGGGTTATTCATTATTAGCTGCAAATACTCAGGAATTAGGTTCAACAAATAAAATAAAAAATAATTATGAAATGATTTTTTTTAAGTTTTGTTATGAAAATCCCGAGAAAATCGATAAAGGAATCATTGGCGCCTGACCTATTTTGACCTTTGATCGGCGCCCGCGCGCCGTGAGTGACACTCTGCGTTCAGTCACCGCCTGGGTGGGTCATCGTCCTGTTCTCCGTGGCAATCATTATGCAATAGTCGTAAAGAAATTAATAAAAATAAAATTTTGATACAAAAACTTGAAAAAAATTTTGATCAAATTTAAAAAAAATAATTTCATAAATATTTTTTATTCTATTTGTTGAACCTAATTCCTGAGTATTTGCAGTTAATAATGAATAACCCTGTATATGATAGCAAAACAAACATCTATAATATAATAATAATTATGTTCACAAACATTAGTAGTCACGCATAATTATTAAGCCCCCCTAAATGTATATTAAGTTTCCTTGGGTCATGCGTATTTGCAAAAAAAGGATCACAATACATATTGTGTACGTTTTCTTTTTTTTGTTCACGTTTTGTTTGTGCAATATCTATAGGGAGTGGAATCTTCCTTATCAACGGAATAAGACCCTAGTGTGACACATCTGTAATGTAATGAGGAATAAAAATATTTTCGTAGTTGCTAAAAAACATACTACCAGAAACAAAAGATTCAAATATACGAGTGAACCAATCACTGAAAATCGCAGTACTTAATTATATGGAACCATAAAAACTATGCTAGATACTAACTGTATAAATAATATTATTACAACTAGATTATATTATTCTCATGTAAGTGACCTTTGTCTGAATGAGAAATAAAGTTCTCTAAACCGAAATGTATTTCATGCTATGGTGACTGGGTTCAGTGTACTAAGGGCTCATTCATTTGTGGCACGATTTATGACTGACGTGGCCTAAACTAAACTGCTTTGGAATTCGAAGGAGAATTTAATTAGTTCAATTGTTTGTCTGTTACATGATAACCGTCCATGGTTAATAGCCACAGACCAATAACATGTAACGTGAAAGTGTATTTTTACTTTTCAATATCTGACTGCAAAAATCGTTTTTATCCGCTTGAGATCTTTAGCAATCTCAAAAAAATCTACATAATTCAACGTCTACGCCGTAGAGCTTTCGTAGACCCAACCATGCTAGGCTCGTCAGGTTTATTTGAAAATTACTAGTCCTGTTGCACTTGATAACTTTGAATGGGTACCGCAGCGCCTCCTAAGGCTTTTACTTATAGGTACGGTAAGAGGTAACCTCTCAACAACAGGTAGACGAGTATCAAACCATTTAGCTGTTCCGTCACTTTAAAAAGTTATGCCTAATGCTATATGCCCAATGCTGTGAATTACGAATTGTATGCATGCACTCTAGTGTATCCAACTCTACTTTTCCTCTCTGAAAAAGTTTATCTAACAATAGGAAACTCCCTATCACTTTTAATAGGTAGCTCCAAGTTGTAAAGCGATTATGAAAGCTTAGAGCCCAAGGTTACAGGCACTGCAAACAACTGCTAATGGAGTAGGTATTCCTGGCTCAGGTGTGGCGGGAACTCTGAACACCCATCTATTAAACGGGATTATGAAGTAACTGTTTCGAAGTTGAAACGAATTCATAATTTAGATCTTTTTGTTTGTTCACTCGAAATTTTACCAGTTTTGACCATCTTTCGTTACAGACAACTTGAGCGATTTGGCATTACATTACGTATGTTTGTCGGGTTGTCTAATCAAATCAGATCAAATCAAAAGTTTATTTATATAAAAGTGTATATCAGTATGATAGCAAGGATCACTTTGAAACGTCTTAAAGCTAGGTGAGTGTAGGTGCCAGTTCCATGCGACTAGATGTCGTTGATCAGGGGCCTCATTCTCGGGCAGATCTCGATCATTTTGCAATTTTATTATATTGCTTCTTTCGAAGAGAGAATGGTAGATTTCCTTGAGTAAATCATCAACGACCTCATCGTAGAAGCCTCGTCAGGTTACGATATACGGAAAACGTAGAAAAAGTGCGGGGTTGTGCAATGCCAAAAATAAAATAATCGCTTAGAAAATCTCGGTCGGCCCGAGAATTAGGCCCCAGCTTTTGTTTTGTCGATATTTTGTTGGTAGGTAGGTACTCGTACTTGAGAATTCACCTCAGTATATGTAGGTAATAGTAATAATAACGAAGCCAGTATCTAGTTATTAGGTATTAGTATCAACATTTTATTTTATATTTACATATTTGTTTATATTTTTTTTTTTCAGAAATCAGAAATATTTATTGCATAACTGTTGTACAGAAGAGATCTTAGTGGCTATGGCTAGGTAGGTACAGTTTTCATAGTTTGTCCGTTCTGGACGTACAATAAAAGGGCAAGTTTGTGCCCAATAACAATAAAAACAAATTATAGGTATACTTATACAAATTATTTAGCAAGAACATACAGATGTATTATCCTAAAATTACATAAAACCTAAAATATTGTTTAAAACAATTAACAAAGTACTTAGTAGGTATAATTAAATCATATCTACTATAATAGAGGCGCTAATAGAGATCAAAATATTCACCTAAATTATAGTGGACTCTATGAATAAGCCACTTCCTTAAACTATTTTTAAACATGTTACCTTCCAGTTGTTTAAATCAATTGGTAAATGATTATAGATTTTTATTGCTGAGATATATGGACTTTTGTGGTACATCGTGTTGTTGATCTGTGGCATTATAGGTACTATGTTATATTTATGTTTGTTTCGCAAATTCTCAATTCGGCTTTTATCAATACTAGCAGTTGGTAAACGAGCTTCACTCGGAATTTTTTTCGCTAATTTGTATTTTTAAGAAATCATAAGAAGCATAATTATTATCTTTACTGGTTTATTCTTACTGAACAACGCCATCTACTGGACATGCTTGCAGTTAGTTGCTCACAATCGTCAATAGATGGCAGGAGCAGTTGCATATTTAGTTTATGTTTTTAGTTTTTTTTTAACGAACAGACTCATTTTCTGAAAATGAATCCTAGCTAGATCGTTTTATCGTCCCCGAAAACCCCTGTATACTTAATTTCATGAAAATTGTTGGCTCAGTTTCTAAGATCCTAAATATATATCTTATACCTTTAAACGAGAAAATCTTGTATATATATATATATATATATATATATATATATATATATATATATATTTAGGATCTCGGAAAATGTGCCAACGATTTTCTTGAAATTAAGTATACAGAGGGTTTCGGGGGCGATAAATCAATCTAGCTAGGTTTCATTTTCAGGAAAGACTCGGGTTAAAAGTTATTTAAATAATAAAAAAAATAGCGCCATCTCTTGCCGAGTAGTCGAAATCACGAATTAGTGTCACGGAGAACGCCATCTATTGAACTTCTACGTAAACACTCGACACAAAACTTCCGGAGATATTAATGAAAATTAGTATTACAGAAGGTTTCGGGGGCGATAAATCGATTTATATAGCTGGGATATTTTTTTAGAAAATTTATTTTATTGTTTTTAATAATCAACTTTATCTAATAATAAACTTAAACATAAACTTATTTTAGCTATTCCAAAGATGGCGCTGTTAGTACTAAGATCGAAAAATATTATTCATATTTCACCATTTTCATCAGTATGTAATTCGTATTATAATTCCTAAAAACACAATTTACAAAAAAAAATACCGAGCAAAGCTCGGACATACCAGCTCGTATATATATATAGTATATATTATATACACAAGATTTTCTCGTTTAAAGGTATAAGATAAGTAGTATCGTTCCGGTTCATAACGATACCCCAAACTAAGCAGAGTTGTACTATGGGAATGAGATAACTGATTTAATACTTTTAGGCATTCTTTTTGTAATTACATACTTCAACACCCAGACAGAGAACCAACATCTGTGTTCACCGAACAAACATTTTGTTCTTGGTGGAAATCGAACCCACCCAACTAGGCAAACTACAGGTAGGTAAATAGGTACTTATCTCTTCTCTACTTACCTCATACCTGAAAAATAAGCCAATGCGATTGTTTGAAACATAGCAACCATTAAATTAAATCCACCTGAGACTGACAACAACCATCAACAAGGTCCAAAGACATCACGTAGCCCTTAAATAAAGCTCAAGTCACGCGGTCAGATTACATCGTTTTAAACCTAAAGGTTGTGCCAGACTACTCTAATGAGTGTAGTCAAGTTGCAAGAAGTGTACTTGCTCTATCGGTGCACTCCCACCAGGTTAGGCAGTAGCGACAGCGATCGCGGATTGCACTTTTTTTGAATAACAAAATTGTACTTTTATTTATTTTTATTTACAACATTGAAATCAAAACATCTCGTTTCTGGTTACGTGAATCGTTTATAGTCGTTATAAAATATATGAATAGTACCTATAGGTATAGTAGCTACCTACTAGTAGGTAGGTACTACTACCTCCTAGACCTACCTACCTAGTAGTACCTACCTACTAGTAGTAGTAGGTACTATTACCTACCTACCGGCGGCAGTTTAACTCCACCAATCTAAGTTTGCACTTCACTTTTTTTGTGTAGGTATGCATACATCTAATAATGTATCGATGTTTTTGATGTATAATAAATCTTATACCTTTAAACGAGAAAATCTTGTTTATATATATATATATATATATATATATATATATATATATATATTTAGGATCTCGGAAACTGAGCCAACGATTTTCATGAAATTAAGGGTTTTCAGGGACGATAAAACGATCTAGCTAGGATTCATTTTTAGAAAATGTCCCCTTAATCGTAATGTAAATAATCAACTTTATCATAAAATCATAACTCCTAGCGCCATCTGTTGATTAAGTCATGAGTTAGTGGGACAGAGAACGCCATCTATTGACGAGTAGTGGAGTTTATTATTATGTCGGTAAGATCGAAAAATATTAATATTTAATCAGTATGTAAGTAATTCTTATTTAAATATAATTCACAACAACAGTTTACCAAAAAAAAATACCGAGCGAAGCTCGGGCACCAACTGCTAGTAATATTGAAAACAATGAATGTGAAGTAAAATCGAACAAACGTCTGATTCGTTTTTAGGGTTCCGTAGCCAAAAGCAAAAACGGAACCCTTATGACCCTTATGTCTGTCTGTCTGTCTGTCCGTCCGTATGTCACAGCCATTTTTCTCCGAAACCGTAAAAGCTAGACTGATGAAACTTGGCAAGTAGATGCATTCTGTGAACCGCATTAAGAGTTTTACACAAAAATAGAAAAAAAACTATAAATTTTGGGGGTCCCCATGACCACCTGAAACTGAAACTCAACAATTTTTTTTTTCATCAAACCCATACGTGTGGGGTATCTATGAATAGGTCTTCAAAAATGATGTTGAGGTTTCCAATATAGTTTTTTTCTAAACTGAATAGTTTGCGCGAGAGACACTTCCAAAGTGGAAAAAAGTTGGTCCCCCCCCCTCTAACTTCTAAAATAAGAGAATGGTAAAACTAAAAAAAATATATGTTGTACATTACTAAGCAAACTTCCAACGATATTTGGTTTGAACGAGATCTAGTCAGTAGTTTTTTTTTTATACGTCATAAATCATAAACTGCAATTTACCTTTCGACGAACTACAAAAACCTTTTATTATGTTACTTGATGCTACAGAACCCTTCATGGGCGAGTCCGACTCGCACTTGGCTGCTTTTTTGTAATCGACGCGAGGTGCAAACTTAGCTTGGTCGAGCTATATACCTACTCACAAAATAGGTACGTACAATTAACGTAGGTACAAACGTAGGTATAAATCATAACGTTTATAAATTGCTTATGCCTTTAACAACGACGTAATATAGTCAGGTACCCGTTCCTCGACTAAACTCCTGCCGCTAGTGAAGTTAGACCTAGCTTTGAGACGGTGTTCAATGTACACGCTGTAAATTAGTAGGTAGTCTGTTCTTAACAATCTAATTAGTATGTACCAGCATAACGCTGTTGTGTTCTCGGTTATACCCGCCCGGCTTCATCTTGCTGGGGGCTTAAAATATGCTGAAACTTTATTCTTACAGCTCGCAAGTTTACATACCTACGTGCTGGATCACGAATTCTTGTGTGCCCGTATTCCTAAAACTATAGGCAGGTAGGTACTAAGTCTAGGCCTAGTGTCCGTGAAATTTAAACTCCTTGCTGCCTCTCTTTGGGTATTTAATAAGTAAGGTAAAGTAACTACTTACAGAAGTTACAAATGCTTTTTTACATCTAGGCAAAACGATAACATTATCGTAGGTAATTTAAGTAGGTACATCACATAATTCACTAAGTATATTTTTTAGAAAAAGTCGCCATAACGATTTTTCATGTGTAAAATTGAATGTAAGTGAGAGCGAGAGAGAGAGGTAAGTGGAACTGCTGTGCAGTCTCCCCAAAGACTTCAACCGGGCCTGTGGCCGCCACCCGCCACCCGTCAGGGGCGTCAGGGACCCAAGGTGTGCTGATTATGGTATGGTCGCCCACTTATTTACTCCTTGATTTTTTTTTTTTGGCGTCGTATGGTTTTATGCATTTGCCATTTTTTTTATTTTTTACTTGGTTCAAAAAATTAGGGAAACAGTAATAATAAAATACGCGGAACTAAGGACTGGTACAGGATCAGTAGGGTTTACAAAAATAAGAATAATAAACAAGGAAAGGAAATATTATACAAATAAATGGTTAGTTACCCATAACGAATTACATTTTTATATTATTTAGGTACCTAAATAAAGGAAATGATCTATGAAAGAAAGGAGAACAATGATATTTGTAGGAAGAGGAATTCGACAGGAAACGAGATCTTCAAAAACCTTGATTTCTTGTTAACATGTAGTTTTTGTTTATGGACAACCTCGGTTTGTTCCTTTACACTTTACATCCATAAAAATACGAAGTACCTATAATATGCTGTTCTCATCGAGATATAAGTACTAGGTACGTACGTAGTACTTATATCTCGATGGCTGTTCTCTTTTTTGTTATTCGTTTGTTTTCTCTGTGTTTTTTTTATTAAATTGCCTCAATAAATTAAATATTATTTATTAAGACAATATAACAAACTAGATGGCGAGACGAGCTCGACAAGTACAGTGGGATACACCTAAGTTACCTAAAAACAAAGAAAAATGACGCTTACTGCAAGGACATAAGAGCTAGCAGTGTACAGGCCACAATGGAACATCTTAGCACAGGACCGCACAGAGTGGAGGGGATTGGGGGAGGCCTTTGCCCAGCAGTGGGACATTGAAGGCTCATAATAATAAGAATACTATTGCATAACACAATATAGTGAGAAAAAAAACACAAGTTTAAGTATTAATTTATCGTTTACAGATATTTAGACTGAAACCCAGATATTTTGGATTGGCTTGGCAATTTTGGCATGCATGTGGCAGCAGCAGCCAGGGAAGAGGAATCAAAACATCCTTGGCAGCAGTTGGCAGCAGCACTAAAGTGGTTTTTTTTTTTTAAATTTTTGCTGGCTTGGATTCAAAGTCCTTCCGCCAAGTCCTATAAGTTTTTCAGATTTTGTTTTGACACTATTCACTTTCACTCATGTTTGTTTTTGATTGACACGCACTTAAAATTTTCATATGTCAGCAATGTCAGTTTTTGCATGATTTTTGTAATTACCTAAAATTGTTTTCACAGAGTTTCCACAGTGTTCCTGTTGACCACATATTTATATAGAGATCCAAACAGATCTGCAGATAAAAAGCACTAGAGTGTTATTTGCAGTGTTGCCAGAATGTTACTTTTGTTACATTTTATGTTACTTTTAACCCTCGTATGTTACTTTCATGGTTCCATGTTGCACGTTACTCAATAATAATAAACTCTAAAAATATTATCCAGCAAACAAATGATTTCGAGTTAAATACATTAAACAGGAACCTTATTTTTGTTTTTGTATATTATTATAGTGCCATAGTAAAGTATTGTGTCGTTTCCCACATAATTTATGGTAATGTTACTTTTCTCGTGAAAATGTTACTTTTACGTCTTTTTAGGTTTGACTATCTGTTACTGGTAGGTAACACTGGTTATTTGTTTTGGTCTAGAAAAAAATAGGTTTTTAGGTTAAATTCTATGTTAGCCTTTCTCTTGCAGAGAACTTGAACTCAGAATGAAAGTTGCAAAACGTTGTATCCCGTTACTTCCAGCATTCTAAAAATGTTCTCAATCAATAGTGCAGCATTGCCAACGCGACTGGCATCTTAGATAAGCGCGCAGTTTGTCATTCGTACAAAGAAAGATACAATGATGATAAACATCATAGATTTAATATTTTTAAATTTAGCGTTTTTTGCTACGTTTACTGGTGTTCTAATTAATAACTATGAGAAGTATTTACCCGCGTTTATTATAAAAGGCTACAAGTATGGGGCCTTCGCGTACCAGGGCTCTGATGCTAATTATTTAAGGGCCATAGAAATTCCAAAGGCCTACTACAAGCATTTCTACTTGTTCTCATCTGTGTTTAGTTTATCTACGCTGTTGTACATGGTTTCGGTTTATTTTTTTGGAGCCACTATGAACAAATATGTGCCTATGGTATTGAAATTCTTACTGGAAGAAGATGAACCCTCCGGTAAGTAAATTCTTAATAGGTACTAGACACCTACCAGCTAGCTTGAACAAATAGATACACTAATTGAAGTTTTCATCATCTTAAGCTTCATACATACTTTGCCATGGCTTTTCCTCACGCTGACAGTTACCAAAATAAACCTTTTATGACCTCTGCACAACACTACGATGCCGGATATGCTGGTACCTTACCTACCAGGATAAAGTATCATGAATGTTATATGAGGATGGACATTATTTATTAATTTATTTCAACTTACAGCAATAATTTTAACAGGACTATCCTTGTGCCTTAGACTTTAAATTTTGACCCAAACTACTTTCTCTGATAGGCCTTGTTATTATGTAGATAATTAGATATGCAACCATCTATCTGGTCTTGAAGGAAAAACTCCAAAATAAATTCTAGGGAAATGGGCTTTGTTAACATTGTGATGCAACCCATACAGGAGAAATAAATCTCCTAAACAATATCGATGGAAATGGGCCTTGTTAACATTCAGATGCAACCCGTAAGAGAAGGAAAACTTCGAAATAAAATCCGGGGAAATGGGCCTTGTTAGCATTTCGATGCGACCCGTAGGAGAAGGAAAACTCCGAAATACAATCCGGGAAAATAGGCCTCGTTAGCATTCTAATGCGACCCGTAGGTGAAGGAGAACTGCGAAATAAAATCCGGGGAAATGGGCCTCGTTAGCGTTCCGATGCGACCCGTAGGAGAAGGAAACCTCCGAAATAAAATCCGGGGAAATGGGCCTCGTTGGCATTCTGATGCAACCCGTAGGAGAAGGAAAACTCCGAAATAAAATCCGGGTAAATGGGCCTCGTTAGCATTCCTATGCGACCCGTAGGAGAAGAAAAACTCCGAAATAAAATCCGGGTAAATGGGCCTCGTTAGCATTCCGATGCGACCCGTAGGAGAATGAAAACTCCGAAATAAAATCCGGGGAAATGGGCCTCGTTAGCATTCCGATGCGACCCGTAGGAGAAGGAAAACTCCGAAATAAAATCCGGGGAAATATGCCTCGTTAGCATTCCGATGCGATCCGTAGGAGAAGGAAAACTCCGAAATAAAATCCGGGGAAATGGGCCTCGTTAGCATTTCGATGCGACCCGTAGGAGAAGGAAAACTCCGAAATACAATCCGGGAAAATGGGCCTCGTTAGCATTCCAATGCGACCCGTAGGTGAAGGAGAACTGCGAAATAAAATCCAGGGAAATGGGCCTCGTTAGCGTTCCGATGCGACCCGTAGGAGAAGGAAAACTCCAAAATAAAATCCGGGGAAATGGGCCTCGTTGGCATTCTGATGCGACCCGTAGGAGAAGGAAAACTCCGAAATAAAATCCGGGGAAATGGGCGTCGTTAGCATTCCTATGCGACCCGTAGGAGAAGAAAAACTCCGAAATAAAATCCCGGTAAATGGGCCTCGTTAGGATTCCGATGCGACCCGTAGGAGAATGAAAACTCCGAAATAAAATCCAGGGAAATGGGCCTCGTTAGCATTCCGTTGCGATCCGTAGGAGAAGGAAAACTCCGAAATAAAATCCAGGAAAATGGGCCTTGTTAGTATTCCGATGCAACCCGTAGAAGGAAAACTGCAATAGTTATTTTTTACACAAGAGTGCAAAGCTGTTTTTTAACTGCGCGCTCAATTTCGATGACCGAGCAAGTAAAGGATTCTAAAAAATTTAACCACGAGCGTAGCCAGTGGTTTAATTAAACGCTTAGCGTTGGCGAAGGAATCATAAGAGCACAAGGTGAAAAATCTTTGCACTCGAGTGCAACACATACCTTTTCATCCCACCTCAGCGAGGAAATAACTAAATGCAAAAAATAACATGGCGCGCCTTAAAGTAACACACCAAGAAGGTACCGAGTAGGATTTGGAGTTTTTAACAAATTGAAAAAGGTTGTATGATAAATTCGGCACCATGCAGGTAGAAGTAAATAGGTTGTGTATTCACAAACTTCTATTCTAAATTCAAATTTACTTTAGTTTTGTTTAAATCCGGGGAAATGTTTGGTATAGTTTCAGTGGCGGCATCTATGCTGGTGGTGTCTCTCCTGGCAGTGCAATGCCTGCGCAGGCTGTACGAGACATATTGCCTGCAAGTCTTCGCTAAATCTAGCAAGATGAACCTAAGCCACTATGTGGCTGGCATCATGCATTACTTCGCATGCATCATGGTTGCTGCAGGCCAGGCACCACTGTTTTGTGGTAAGTCCAGTCTTGTGCTTTGTTGTAAAAGTGTGTTTATTCATGTTTGTTCCAAATTTCATCCAAATCAGTCCAGTACCTAGTACAGTCCGGCAAGTATAACTTGGCGGGTCTGAAGCTAGCCGTTTGGCCAATCTTCCATCAGTCATTGGCCATTAACGATCGAACAGCTCACTTCAGACCCGCCAAGTTATACTTGCCGGACTGTAGTTATGGCGTGATTGTGTAACAAACATCCAAGCATCGTACAGTACGACCATCGTAACTTGGCGGGCCTGAAGTTAGCCGTTTAGCAAATCTTCCATCCTTTAATGGTGTTTTTTGCACTAACGGATTAGTTAGGTACTTCAGGCTGGCCAAGTTACGCAGGGCGAACTGAAAATTTCGCAAATAATATTAAGTAGGATAAAATGTATTATAAAGTACCTGCTTCGTATAATTAATGAATATACTAATTTAAATTCTTTATTGTCCAGGTAATCAGAACAGAGGCAGCGTTCAATGGACCGATACACGCACGAAAATATTTTCCATACCTTGCACCCTAATGTTCCTGTATGCCTGGTATGAACAGTATCAATCCAATGTGATCTTTGCCAACCTTCGGAAGGACAAGAAGTCAGGCCAGGTAGATTTTCAATTTCACCATTTTTAGATCTATTAGCTAGTAGAAATGGCCAAGTAATGTACTTCAATCGATGGAGATCAAGGGAAACGTAGAACGCACCCACCCGACGACATTGGTAAGATCGCGGGAAGTCGGTCGTTCTTTCCGCGATCTTACCAACGTCGACTCAGAATTGTTAAAAATACCTGTGCCTCCCCTATAGGTACATTTCCAAGAAAAACGCTGGGCGTAGGTCCAGCAGTGGACTGATCGTTTCGGGGCAGTGGTCCAACTGATCTGTCCAACTAGTTGGACTACGGGCCCTTACTAGGGGCCGTGGTCCAACTATCTTTGCAGTTGGACCACGGCACCATAGTAGAGTTCCCAGGTCCAATTAAAACAATTTCAAATAAAACAACTGCAATTGTAACCACAGCACATTTTAAATTAATAATTAATTTTTACAACGTCTTCGATGTTTTTATTTTTATAATTTTTTTAATGCAATTTGCTTACAGCCACTACTTATTATCAAATTTATTTTATTTTATTGCAGCAAATTGCATTAAAAAAAATAATAATCGCAATTTTAAAATTTATTATTTAATTTAAAATGTGCTGTGGTTACAGTTGCAGTTGTATTATTTGCAATTGTTTAATTGGACCTGGGAACTCTACTATGGTGCCGTGGTCCAACTGCAAAGATAATTGGACCACGGCCCCTAGTAAGGGCCCGTAGTCCAACTAGTTGGACAGATCAGTTGGACCACTGCCCCGAAACGGGACTGATGAGGTAGTTGGCATTCGAAAATCTCTAGCAAAGAGGTCTGTCAAATTTTATTATTATAACAAAACCATCAAAATTCACACTACCTACGTACCGACCTAAGCCAATAACGCTGTTTCCTTCTGAGGTACCTACATAAATTGATGGACGCAGGGCAATAAATAGTAGGGCACGTTCCTGAACTGCAGGACTTGCGAGGCAATGCCTTGTTATAGACGATGTTAACCCTTACATCGGTTATGGTTGTTCCCTATGCATGTTGTATAAAAAAAAATAGTTAGTTACAGGTACTACTACATAAATCACATGGAATAAATCATAGTGCCACTGCATAGAAAAATAGATTTACCAATACTTGTTACCTTACCTAGTCCCGATTTTAGGTTACCTAGCTTCTACAAAGAATAATATAATCTTGTATCAGGTGGTGACTGAAGAGCACGGTATTCCTAGAGGAAGGATGTTCCAGTATGTCTCAAGCCCACACAGGATGTGCGAAGTGATCATCTATACAGCGTTGGTGATTCTACAGCCGACGAAAACGTTTATTTGCATTTACTTGTGGGTGCTTGGCAATCAGGTAATATACTTTAGTCAATATACTTATTGGTAAGGCTACTCTGAAGCATGTCCCAAACATGCTGTGTAAAACATGATTTTATATCTTAAATTTCTTAAATGAGCGAGCGAGAAATTGTTTGGCGGTAAGTAAGTAGTGAAAGCACTGGTGGTCCCGCCTTCCGATCCTAAGGTCGTGGGTTCAAATCCAGTTGTGTACCAATGAGTTTCTCTGTCTGTCTGTGAGTGAAAAATGTATGTGCACTATGCCAGTACTCTCAAAACGGTGAAGGAAAACATCGAGAGGAAACCGGGCGTGTCGTAGAACCTAGAAAAGTTCGAGCAACACGTGTCAAAAAAAAGTGCGTATCATGAATTTGCCGAAGCCCCTTAGTAACATGTAGATCATAACAGAGAACAGTTCATTCGTGGTAGGAATTCAGTCCAACGCAAATGTCCATAGTTAGATCTAATCTCCATATTCTTGTCGGGAATATTTACAATGAAAATGTAGGTGTAAAGAATTCCACCGGAACCAACAAAATTTTGAAAGTGGTCTATGAAAAAAAAAAGGTTGAGAACCTCTGATGTAGATAAAGGATATTAATTTTATGCCGGTAAGGATATTAGGTATGCGGATGCCATTATTACTGGGCTTATGAACCCCATGCTGGAAAATCGGAGTATATGAATAACCAAACCATTTTGTTTCAGTTCCAAACCGCATTTCAAGCTCACAGCTGGTACAAAAAAGAGTTCAAGAACTACCCCACTGACAGGGAAGCTATTATTCCGCATTTAATGTAGTTTAATCAAGACTGAACTAGGTATTTATTATAGGATAAGATTTAACATAATAAAGGAAGGGGTACAAGAAAAGCAAGGAATCTAGAACTGCTGGCTTGCTAGCTTACTAACCTGGCTTAGGAGGGCATCTCTCAGGCGACAAACTTATTGATAAAGAAAATATCACCTCCAATTCATCTAAATATATAAAACTCTTTCGTTACTGACTGACTGACTGACTGACTGACAATCAACGCACAGCCTAAACCGTTAGTCCTAGAAACATGAAACTTGGAGGGTATGTTCCTCTTATAACGTAGAGGTGTATTAAGAAAGGAAATTGGAAAATTATTTCCCGAAGAGGAGAAAAAAGGGAAAAATGGTTTAAAGAAAAATCAACGCACAGCCTAAACCATTAGTCCTAGAAACATGAAACTTAGAGGGTATGTTCCTCTTATAACGTAGAGAAGTACTAAGAAAGGAAATTGGAAAATTATTTCCCGAAGAGGAGAAAAAAGGGAAAAATGGTTTAAAGAAAAATCAACGCACAGCCTAAACCATTAGTCCTAGAAGCATGAAACTTGGAAGATGTGTTGCTCTTATAGAGCAAAGGTGCATTAAGAAAGAAAATCGGAAAATTATTTCCCTAAAAGAAGAAAACAAAGGAAAAAAGTTTCATGAAAATTCACAAAAAAATTGCTTTACAAAATACGCAAAAAAACATTTAAAAAAATTCTGCTACCGCAGCATCTATCACCAAATTTGAATACACACAAAAGTTTACATAAACCCCACCGTAACCACTAAGACAAAATCGCGGAAAACACCTATCATACCGAAACTAAACACCGCACAGCTTCAAAAAAAAGCAGCCAAGTGCGAGTCGGACTCGCCCATGAAGGGTTCCGTAGCACGACGAACTACAAGAACCTTTATATTATGTTACTTGATGTAACATAATAAGGTTCTTGTAGTTCGTCGAAAGGTAAATTGCGGTTTACGGTTTATGACGTATAAAAAAAAAACTACTGACTAGATCTCGTTCAAACCAAAAATCGTTGGAAGTTTGCATAGTAATGTACAACATATATTTTTTTAAGATTTATCATTCTCTTATTTTAGAAGTTAGAGGGGGGGGGACCAACTTTTTTCAACTTTGGAAGTGTCTCTCGCGCAAACTATTCAGTTTAGAAAAAAGCAGCCAAGTGCGAGTCGGACTCGCCCATGAAGGGTTCCGTAGCATCAATTAACATAATATAAAGGTTTTTGTAGTTCGTCGAAAGGTAAATTGCGGTTTACGATTTATGACTTATAAAAAAAAAACTACTGACTAGATCTCGTTCAAACCAAATATCGTTGGAAGTTTACATAGTAATGTACAACATATATTTTTTTTGGATTTATTATTCTCTTATTTTAGAAGTTAGAGGGGGGGGGACCAACTTTTTTCAACTTTGGAAGTGTCTCTCGCGCAAACTATTCAGTTTAGAAAAAAACGATATTAGAAACCTCAACATCATTTTTGAAAACCTATCCATAGATACCCCACACGTATGGGTTTGATGAAAAAAAAAATTTTAAGTTTCAGTTTCAGGTATGGGGACCCCCAAATTTATAGTTTTAGAAAAAAACGATATTAGAAACCTCAACATAATTTTTGAAGACCTATCCATAGATACCCCACACATATGGGTTCGATGAAAAAAAATTTTTTGAGTTTCAGTTTCAAGTATGGGGACCCCCAAAATTTATAGTTTTTTTTCTATTTTTGTGTAAAAACCTTAATGCGGTTCACAGAATACATCTACTCACCAAGTTTCATCAGTCCAGCTTTTATGGTTTCGGAGAAAAATGGCTGTGACACGGCCGGACAGACAGACAGACAGACAGACAGACAGACAGACAGACAGACAGACAGACAGACATGACGAATCTATAAGGGTTCCGTTTTTGCCATTTGGCTACGGAACCCTAAAAAACGATATTAAAAACCTCAACATCATTTTTGAAGACCTATCCATAGATACCCCACACGTATGGGTTCTATGAAAAAAAAAATTTTGAGTTTCAGTTTCAAGTATGGGGACCCCCTAAATTTATAGTTTTAGAAAAAAACTATATAAGAAACCTCAACATAATTTTCGAAGACCTATCCATAGATACCCCACACGTACGGGTTCGATGAAAAAAATTTTTTTGAGTTTCAGTTTCAAGTATGGGGACCCCCAAAATTTATAGTTTTTTTTCTATTTTTGTGTAAAAACTTAATGCGGTTTACAGAATACATCTACTCACCAAGTTTCATTAGTCTAGCTTTTATGGTTTCGGAGAAAAATGGCTGTGACACGTCCGGACAGACAGACAGACAGACAGACAGACAGACAGACATGACGAATCTATAAGGGTTCCGTTTTTGCCATTTGGCTACGGAACCCTAAAAAGCGGCTAAAGTACATGCTCAAAACTATGGTAACCAGCTGGTCATGTCAAATTAAAAAAATCTGATTCGATTATACACCAACACGCAGACGAAACCCTAAATTAGCCACTAATATAACATAAAATCACAAGAAATTGCTTTACAAAATACGCAATAAAAAACCATTAAAAAATTTTCTGCTACCGCAGCATCTGTCACCAGGTTTGAATACACACAAAGGTTTACAAAAAAACCAATGATAACCACTTAGACAAAATTGCGGGAATCATCTATCATACTTAAACTAAACACCGCTGAAAAAAATCGGCTACAACAGCACCTGCCTTCAAATTCAAATACACTCTAAAGTACATGCTCAAAACTATGGTAACCAGCAGTTGGTCATGTCAAATTAAAAATCTGATTCGATTATACACCAACATGCCTACGAAACCCCAAATTAGCCACTAATATAACATAAAATCACAAAAAATAGCTTTACAAAATACGCAAAAAAAAACATTAAAAAAATTTCAGCTACCGCAGCATCTGTCACCAGGTTTTAATACACACAAATGTTTACAAAAAAACCGATGATAACCACCAAGACAAAATCGCGGGAATCATCTATCATACTTAAACTAAACACCGCTGAAAAAAATCGGCTACAACAGCACTCGCCTTCAAATTCAAATACACTCTAAAGTACAAGCTGAAAACAATGGTAACTTGCATTATATCATGTCATACTAAAAAAACCAGATTCGATTATACACCAACGAATACGATAGCCCAAATTAGCCACTAAAACAAAATCACAAAAAATAGCTTTACAAAATACGCAAAAAAAAACATTAAAAAAAATTCAGCTACCGCAGCATCTGTCACCAGGTTTGAATACACACAAAGGTTTACAAAAAAACCCTATGATAACCACTAAGACAAAATCGCGGGAAGCACCTATCATACCAAAACTAAACACAGCTGAAAAAAATCGGCTACAACAGCACTCGCCTTCAAATTCAAATACACTCTAAAGTACAAGCTCAAAACTATAGTAACCAGAAGTTGGTCATGTCAAAATAAAAAAATCTGATTCGATTATACACCAACACGCATACGAAACTCCAAATTAGCCACTAATATAACATAAAATCACAAAAAATAGCTTTACAAAATATGCAAAAAAAAACATTAAAAAAAATTCAGCTACCGCATCATCTGGCACCAGGTTCGATTACACACAAAGGTTCACAAACAAACCGATGATAACCACTACGACAAAATAGCGGGAAACATCTATCATACTTAAAGTAAACACTGTTAAAAAAAATCTGCTCCAACAGCACTCACCTTAAAATTCAAATACACTCTAAAGTACAAGCTAAAATCTATGGTAACTAGCAGTTGGTCATATCAAACTAAAAAAAACGAACTCAAATATCCACGCGGACGAAGTCGCGGGTATCAGCTAGTATTTCATATAAATCATATGAGGGTCATATTTTCTTTATCAATAAGTTTCTGTAAAAAAAGAAAACATACGAGCACGTATATAGCAGATCTGGATTTTATGAGAAAAAATGGTAACTCTAGAGGCATTATCCAGGGAGGAAATAGGGGACTACGTTTGTATGGAGAGTCGCCTGTGTGATTCCCTCTTAAAAAACTAGCCTTGTGTATCCCGGGCATAAAGGGAGAATACCTACTTGGCATCAATCAGCAGGACTGAATTAAGGAAAATTATACAAAATTATGTTTTTAATATTGTTAAAAAAAGTAAGTTTGTTGACAGAATAAAATTAATAAGATTTACAGTAAAGGAATGTGATTTCCGTAAACCTCAGCAGCCTTGCCAGCCTTGATGTTAAATAAACTAGGATGGGAGTTAGCGTACTTACGCATTAAATTCTGTGCAACTTATCATTTTTAGTTAATAAGAACCTGTTTGTTAAATGCAGTAAGTCACACTTTTGTAATATTATGTATTGTTACCAAATAAATAAATACTATTTACTATTAGGTTTGTCCTTCACATATTCTTAATAAAATCATAATTCATAACCTTAACCTTGTCCGTTTACAAAATTAAACTATAAAATCTCGCTTTATTTTAACTTTATTGACCAACTTTACATAAATAAATAGTAACACAACACTTTCACATGTTGGTCTCCTAATTACTCATAAATTCTAAATTAAGTCTTACTTGAACAAAAAGCTGAAACAAAAATTTTTTAAATTAGGTATTTCGTAAAACAAACCTGCCGGTCTACTATTGATCGCGATTCCGATCCCAATCTTAATTAACTGTAATTAGTTTATAGTCGCAGTAGAGCTCTTTGTGAAGGGCTCATCTGGGAAGTACTAGGTACCACCCTATTTCTGCCGTGAAGCAGCATTGTGTTTCGGTTCGAAGGGTGTGGGTGCCGGGGAAATTACTGGCACGTGAGGCTGAACATCTGAATACCTCAAGTTGATAGACGCAGGGCATCGTAGGTCACGTTCCTGACGTACATGACCTACAAGGCAATACTTTGTTAAACCATAAAAAAGAAACTGAACAAGTGGATGTGTTTGATGTGATGTGTGTATACTGTATAGTAAACTATAGTGTACACTGAGACCTCGCTGCACTTTTGCAGTAAAGGAACCAGATGCCTACTCACCTATAAGGATAGCCTTGAGTCTTGGAGCGGAACACAGAAAGAAGCAGAGAGAAGAACACGCACAACAGTACAAGTCCTACCACTGTCTGGAACCTGGAAAAAACACAACCTACTATTAACAACATCAAAACTGACCGAGCAGAAGCGTCTCTCGCGATCGGCAAACCCTGCCAAGGGCCGAGGCCCAGTGATGGACTCATTACGTTGGTAACCTAATGAGTCCATCACTGATTTGTAAATGTTGATAAAATTAACATTGGTGCAAAAGTCTGGGTCTACAAAGTCTATGGGGTAGGGGCACATTTCAAATAATCATAATTCAGTAGATGAGCGTGTGAACCGTAGGCAGGTACCTTACCTTCTCTTCTTGCCGTCGGGCTGGCTGCGGGGCTCAGCGCCGCGCACGCCTCCGGCCGCTTCTATCATCACTATCATGCCGACCACCACTGCCCCGTCTGACTTCAGAGTTACGGACTATTCTTTTATAATTATGTTGGTAACTAACTTCAACTTCTAGTTTTTACTTATTGTGTTTTTTTCTTATTATGACTACAAACAAAAACCACTCTAAAATCGGGCTTGTATTAGGGTGCTCAAACGATCGATCGCGAAAGCTTTTCGAGTCGATCGCCAGCAATATACTTATTATGCGGTACGGTACCTAGTAGAATTTTTGGTCTTTGATATCTGAAGACAAATACCCATGTTTTAAAGAAGTAGCTCTTCAGTTAACATTACCTACCTAACCTACCTACATAATAGTTTAGTCGACCCCTTGCTTTCAAAATATTATCTAGTAGAAAGCTGACACAACAAGTTTGAGCTATACGAAAAACATACTATTATGTAAACATTCTTTGTTGTTCTTATACTTAAGTCAAGTATGAAATCATTGTAAGAAAACTAAAGGTCCGTAAGCAGGTATCAGCATTAAGATTTAACCAGTCTCTAGATACTTAGATTTACTTAGATGCTTAAAATCACAATTGAAAAGGATACTCAAAATAGCCACAAGGTAACTTTCCAAAATGAACTGTCCTTGTGATCCACCATTAATATAAACAGGTCCATTCTTGGTTCTGTGGAAGAAAGGTGGCCCTCTAATCTGGTTCCACATTTGGCCAGAAACCATAGCGAAGCAGAAGAATAGGGCCGCCACTGCCCACATCTGGTTGTTGCATAGAAACTCAAGGTTGTTCCGTCTTACGTAGAGAAACCCGGCGATGAGCATGAATAGTGTGAGAAACGCCATCGCGGTGGAGTAGTTCGGTGGACGAAACACCCTTATCTGGAAAGGAAAATAAATAGTTAAGCACATTTATAATTTTTGGAACTGGTAATTATGGATTAGAGAAATGATGATCAAAATGAATAAAGAAAAGTCATTAATTGTGTTAAACCCTATGATTAATTTAAGCTAAGCTATAATCATTTTAAAAAGGATAACAATACACTATAGTTCAGTAATACGTAAGTAACTATGCCCTTTAGTGCTTCAGTGCTTCAGATACTTTTAGAATATATTGTAAAAACAAATTCCTTAAAACTAGTATGTTATGTAGAGTAAATTTTTAAATATTGAGCAGATCAAGACTGTTGCGTCATTTTGTTCAAACAAATAACATATTTAATTAGGGTCTATGAATACCTGAACATCAGTTCTTTCCTGTATCCATTTTGCAATGGCCTCTGCATGAATGCCAGACCTCTCTAAATCCATGGAGTCAGCTGGCTTGGGCTTGCCTTTAGCCGGGAAGTGCATAATAACTGGAGCGGTGTTCAAGCGTAGCTGAAAAATTACAAAGCAGTTGTGATTGTCTATTAATACTTCTATGCTAATATTATAAAGAGGAAAGATTTGTATTTTTGTATGTTTGTAAGGAATAAACTCAAAATCTACTGTGTCGATTTCAATAATTTCACCATTGGAAAGCTACATTCATCCTGAGCAACATAGGTGTTTTAAAAATAAATGTGAACCCGTGCGAAGCTGGGACAGGCCGCTAGTTTAGGATAATAGCCAATGAGGGTTAAGCGAGCACTGGTGGTCTAGTGGTAGCGGCCCCACCTTCTGATGATAATGTTCAAATCCAGTTGTGTACCAATGAGTTTTTCTGTTGAAAAATGAATGCTAACAAGCCGTGGCAAGCATCACGCAAAATGGGCCCATCAGCGGCCTACTTGCGGAAACCAGTCTGCACACCAAGTGCAGATAATGAGTTTGCCAATTTTTTTTTAGCCAATGATAAATAGGTGTTTAGCGTAGGTAATCAAGAATTGAAATTACATATTTTGTTAGATGTATCTATCAGTTTTATCATTATTGAGGTTCACAGCATACATTCCACCCTATAACTCAGTACACAAAAAACTTATGTTACATGCACAAACACATTCTAAGAAAATAAGAGGTGAACGAGAGAGAACTTACTATTTGGAAAATGTCTGATCCTTCATCAAAGTCAACCATACCAAAGAACAGTTTCTCGTCTAATTGCGACATCTTATATGAATTTGCCACTATTTGGTACTCGTCGTTTACAGCCTGGCAAATAGCGCAGCGTCTTGAAGCCGCCATGGCAGTAAACATAATCACAAATGAATAGTCCCTTGGAGGAGTTCTCACCAGCTCCTTGAACTTACTAAGGTTCAACGATATAATGGGCTTCTTTGCAGTCATATCGATCAGCTGCTGGACTTTATCATCAAGCTGAAAATGGTATTATTGACATTAGCAGGACACGGGCCGGGCACCGGTATTATTCGTAAATTTATTGCATACATACTCCTTTGGTTCGTACTTGTGCTTCGCTTTCATAGTACGTGAGGAGCAATATGAAAAAAAGCAACGCCTTGTAGTACATTGTAATAAGCTAAGAATTTATTAATACTAATCTGGGAAGAGAAGAGGAGATTCGAGACTCGCTCGAGTAGAGTTTTTGACTGCGGCGTGCACCACGTCACATTGATCGTCATTTCATTTTTTTTTCTTTTCGCTCCTTTCGAAGCAGGCTATAGTACCAAGACCATACTACTACTGCCTAGTCTTACGTTTTGTTTTTTCCCTTGAGGTGGGTTTTTTAAAAAAGTGTTTCGTAATTTTTCTTTTTATGTGGAAATCATATCAATAAATTGATATACATCTGAATGACAACATACCATTATTTGGTACACATCTGAATGTTCGTCACATTTCATTCATGCGAGTTTTTTTTTGAAGTCTGTTAGTTATGTGTTAACTAATTGTATTGTTAAAATTATTACTATGTGACTGTTAAGACCGATATAATTATTACTATGATAGACCTATACCCAGCAGTGGGTGCATACAGGCTGAATAGATAGATAGATAGACTGCTAAGATATTGCTTGTAAATTTAGACTGAGTCTATTCATACAGGTACCTACTGTACGAACAATTTATAATTATTAATAAGGGTACTGCGGGGGGAGGGGGGGGCACCATTCTTGAAATTAAGTAGGTATAAAAAAAAAAAACTTAACAACCTACTGTTACTTTTGTGACTTAAGTCGGAGTGCCTTGAGTTTGAATCTGGATTTTTAAAACACTTTACAGTCGCTTAAAAGGCGTGGTAAAGTTAAAATTTGGGTTGGCTTTAGTATTGTTAGGGAGGAGGAGGGACGGGGGAGGGGTCCTCTCTGCACTGACATGCACCATTCTTGAAATTAAGTAGGTATAAAAAAAAAAACCTAACAACCTACTGTTACTTTTGTGACCTAAGTCGGGGTGCCCCGAGTTTGAATAATATCCGTATGAATATACTCATTATAAAATTGAATAAATGTACGAATAAATATAATTTATTCATCCAGCACCCGTACAAATAGTCACTTCCGTAAAGGGCATTGGGTAAAAGTGGCGTTGTTTTTGAAGACCCGCGACCAGTAAAAAAACTATTGCCATTTATTAAGTACTCTCAAAAATAAGCAACTTTTATTATTACAGCAACTGCGTAAAGTATATCGGAAGCGAGATATTAAATTGCAAAAATTCATAAAAGTATCGTCTAAATAGCCAATTAATAAGATTTTCCTAAAGATATAGTAATCGTAGGTGGTAGATATAGTAATAGTATAATAGATGGTGATGTTAAACATAACATCATCATCATCAGCATCAGCCTGAAGAAGTCCACTGCTGGACATAGGCCTCCACTACACATTTCCAGGAAGAACGATTCTGAGCCCTTTTCATCCATTAATTTCCCACGATCTTAACAATATCATCGGTCTATCTGGTAGTTGGGCGCCCTACGTTTAGTCTTCCCTGCCGATTGTCACTTCAACTTACTAATTGTACGAGCTATGTCGATGACCTTGTTCTTTTACGGATATCCTCATTTCTGATTCTATCACGTAGTGAAACTCCCAGCATAGCTCTCTCCAAATCTCGTTGCGCTTTGGCTTGTGAACGAGGCCAATTAGTTAGCGACCACGTCTCATTTCCATAAGTCATCACTGGTAAAACGCACTGATTAAAGACTTTTGTCTTGGGGCTCTGCGGTATCTGAGACAAGAAAGTGTGGTGCAATTTCTCGAACGCTGTCCATCCGAGTTGGATTCGTCCGGCTGATCTTTTAGTCGAAGTTGACAAACATAACATGAACATAACGTGCTCTTTTGTAAACCTGCCTAGAGCTCAGTGGAGTCATGTGAATTCATAATCGCAAACAATCTGAACAGAAGACGAACCGATTTTCAATCAATTGCAGCTGATGTATCTGTAATGGGTGAATTTCCACAAATCATTGCTGATATATTCGCCCTTGGTACATACCAAATAGCTCAATCACAAAGCTGTTATGGAGAACATATCATGCAAGGCATTTATATGATTGAAGTAGACTTGAATCCAAACCAACTCATCCTCAGAACCCTGGTGGCATCAATACATGGCTGTAACGTGGAAGGATACAACCGCGACATATAAACAATCGAACCTATTTTATTAACATACTAGTCAAACGAGAAGTTCAAGGGTGATACGCCATTATAGGACACCATTGCCTGGGGTGGGGGCGATACCAAACAAATCTGTCTGTCTCCCCGGCACAATTTCTAGACCACAGTTGAAAAATGGAAAAGCCCCAGGGGAAGACGGAATCACTTCAGAGCTCCTAAGAGCAGGTAGTTCTCCTGTTCTGAAGGAACTCCAACGTGTCTTCAATTCTGTTCTCAACCATGGGAGAACTCCAAAGGCATGGAGCAGGGAGTGTCGTGGTATTGTTTTTCAAGAAAGGCAATAAAGCTTTATTGAAGAACTATAGACTGATCTCACTCTTGAGCCATGTCTACAAACTGTTTTCCAGGGTTATTTTGAACCGTCTTGCGCGAAGACTTAACGAGTTTTAAACACCGGAGCAGGCTGGGTTTCGAGGAGGATTTGACACCATAGACCACATTCACACAGTGCGGCAGATTATACAAAAATCTGAAGAGTACATATTATATAATAATCAGCCCTTGTGCTTAGCGTTTGTGAACTATGAGAAGGCCTTTGACTCTGTTGAAACCTGGGCTGTTCTACAGTCCCTGCAACGATGTCAGGTTGACTGGCGATATATCGAAGTGTTGAGATGTTTTTACAATGACGCCACCATGTCTGTTCAGGTCCAGAACCAGCACTCAAAACCTATCCAGTTGCACCGCGGAGTGAGGCAAGGGGACGTTATATCCCCCAAATTGTTCACAAGCGCACTGGAAGATTTGTTTAAGACGCTGAGTTGGACTGGAATAGGCATCAATATCAATGGCGAATACATCTCACACTTACGATTTGCTGATGACATCGTCATTATTGGCAGATGCGTTGCAGGACCTACAACAGATGCTGAACAGCCTAGCTGTTTCCTCACGACGGGTTGGCCTGGGCATGAACTTGGATAAAACTAAGATCATGTTCAATGATCGTATCACCCCAGAGCCGATCACCGTCGCTGGAATGCCTCTCGAAGTTGTGCAGGAGTATGTCTACCTCGGGTAAACCTTGCGGTTAGGTAGACACAACTTTGAGAGAGAGCTAAACCGGAAAATACAGCTGGGCTGGGCTGCGTTTGGGAAACTCCGTCAGGTTTTCTCGTCGCCGATCCTACAATGTATGAAGACGAAAGTCTTCAACCAGTGCGACCTGTAATGACCTATGCTGCCGAAACGTGGACACTAACAGTAGGGTCGGTCCACAAACTGAAAGTCGCTCAGTGAACTATGGAGAGGGCTTTGCTCGGAGTCTCTCTGAAGGATAAAATCCGGAACGAGGTTATCCGACAGAGAACCTTTGAGCTATAAACGAATACGAGAGTGGAGACCGCGTTTAGGTAAGCGTAGTGTAGGATGCCCTCCGGCAAGGTGGGGCGACGATCTGCGAAATGTAGCTGGCAAGCACTGGAGGAGAAGAGCCGAAGATCGGGCTCAGTGGCACGTCTTGGGAGAGACCTACGTCCAGCAGTGGACTCATATAGGTTGATGATGATGATGATTATTTATGGGATCCATGTTTTTTATTCCTAACTTACCAATTTCAAAGGTAATAATAGTAGTTTTTTAAATAAAATGCATTTTATCCCATACTTGGACAATGTTATTCTTCTAACTTCAAAGTCGTATATTTTTGCTCCGATATAAGTTACGACGTTTTTTGTTTTTGATATTATGTATACAGGTGTAGTACTTCAATTCAAAACACATTGCATCAGTGGTCGCATTAAAAAAAAACAACGCCACGACTCCATACAAAGTTACCCAATGCCCTTTCTCCCGAGCAGAGCGAGGGAGTTTAGAGTTAACTCCCGAGCAAAGCGAGGGAGTTAAGACAGAATTATGAGTGCAGCGAGGGATTCAAGGTCGCCCAAGACGAAGGCACCTTTATCCCCGAGGTGAATACTCTACTTTTCACAACATCTACGAGACAACAAAATGAAATAGTACTAGAATCAAAGAATTTATTAAAATTACATTAACAGTTATTAGACTTATTCAAAACCATTAAAAGTTAAAGATAATGTTTGATACATTAGACCGTTGTGGAAAGACAAAGTTAAGTATGTTTTTATTCGGTACATTTATTGAATTTATTTGAGTATTACTGTTGTGTAAAGCAACAAATTTGAATGTTTTTCAATATCTTGGATTTTAATGTTTATGAGTTCATTTCCACGACAAGCACCGTTCACTCCAAAAATCAGTGCTACCTGTAACAAAAATAGGTAGCTAGATAAGTATTTAAGTAGGAAGGTATCTTACGTAAAATATAGTTTTTTATGTATAGTTCCCATGGAACTAATAATTATGTATGTATTACCTATTACATGTTATAAACTTTCTTAGATTTGACTTACACAGTCATGTGTGTGTCAGTTAAAATATAAAAAGTTTATTATTTTTATTAACAAAGCAATCATGAACCTTACGTTTGAGGTTTACAATAATAACTATTACGAGTATTTAACATAAGCTCAGAACATCACATCAGTATATCCTACCTACTTACTACCTTCTACTTACTTACCTATTGTAAGCATGTAGCTATTTTAGTTACTAAATATTTAATCAATGAGTAGGTAGGTATACTTTTTTGGCAAGAAAGCTGTGGTCAGGGGCTTAATTTAGAAACGTTTCCACATTTTGAGCTGTGAAAACTTTAGATTTCTTAGGACGATGTCCTTCTGATTTCCTTTTTAAAAATGCCAATAATTTGGTGTAGGTATGTATTAATTTGTATATGTAACGCGGGTTAATTAGTTTGAATATATTAGCCCGCGTTTTCCATCTTTCGCGCGTTCGCAATGCGTAGACGACGAGCTCGCCTAAGGTTTCGCATGTGGCAGCCAGATGGGATGCAGTGCGCGTCGGCAGGTAGCGGCTATGGGCCAATCCCGTGGACTCACGTAGGGACCCGTAGCCGGACAAGCCAAGCTTTCGCCGCGGACGCAGGCAGTCGGTCAGAGGAACGCACGCAATGCTAACTTGAGCGTTCATGCTTCCTCCGCTATCCGCTCCCGCCCTATTGTTTATTGTCTCGTGTTAATTCTTTTGTATTGTGTCAGTTTCACTGTTGGTGTCTGTAACTGTTCCTTTTATTATTAAACCTGATTACAAACCGTTAACGTGGTGTTTTGCGCGATTCTTGGAGTCCCGAACCTTCCCTCTCGGTGCAGAGACGGGAGCCATCGTTATACTGGCGCCCAACTAAGTGGCCGAACCACGGGCTCTATACGTGGGTCGGAAGAAGAACAGTGATACCTACGTTGAAGAGCAAGGACGTTCCTTTGTCGTGCGTGAAAATGCCATTGACAAGACAGGAAGCGCTCCGGCAACAACGCCTCGAGGTACCAGAACACAACGAGAGTGACAACACACTGACTGGAGGAGGAGACCCGCTCCGACGGAGGTTCCGTCGTTGAGCGGACGACGGCCGCTGTAGGCGATGTGCCAGCACAGCCGTACGCGCTCCCACTAGTCACGGAACAATTTATTGCAACGCTTATGGAGACCATCACCAATGCGCAGGCAGAGGCCAACAAGGCCCTAATCGCCGCGTTCGTGTCGGTGGCACCCCGTGGAGATCATAACTCCGGGGTGTCCTCTCCATCCGTGCCAGCAAAGGGCACGATCCCGCCGTTTACGAACGGCAGAGCTACGTTATCATCATCGGCCGGTAACTTTTCACAATGTACGGCGCGGTTTGACGGTACATCGCAGGACCCGGAAGTGCTAGAGGCCTTCCTTGACGCCGTGGATGTCTACGCGGAGTGTGCCAGCGTGTCAGATGCCCACGCGCTGCGCGGCCTCCCGATGCTGCTGACCAGAGACGCTGCCCTGTGGTGGCGCGGCGTGCGCAGCAGCGTGACCTCGTGGACGGACGCCAAGCTACGGATACGCGCCATGTACGGAGCCCCGCGGCCAGCATACAAAGTGTTCCGCGAAGTGTTTGCCCGCGAGCAAAGTGCCGAGCTAAGTGATAGATTTATAGGTGAAAAGCGAGCCCTACTGGCTCGACTTCCGTATAGTTTGGCCGAGGAAGTCCAAGTGGACATTACGTACGGACTCCTCGACCGCCGAATCCGAAAACGCATCCCTCGTGAGTCCGTAATAGATATGGACCATTTGCTCGAGCGAGCTAGGATAGCAGAGGATTCGATGAAAGAGTGCTCGACTGTCGAATCTAAGAAGATATCGACGTCTCCTACAATTTGCGCGAGTCCGACTGCCGCCGTTCGATCGAGTTTGATCGCGCCCGCTCCGTCTTCGTCGTCGTCTACGCATAATAAAGCGGAACGTAGCCCTAGTAGAAGTAGGTGTAGCTTCTGTAGAAACTACGGTCACGTAGCCGGCGAGTGTCGTAGCCGCGAGTTAGCTAAGTTCGAGTCTGTACCGAAACCGAATGCCGGTAGTACGGGTGATTTGGTAGGTAACGATAGGCTAGCTAGTTCTAATAATAGCGTTCGTTGTTACGGGTGCGGCAAACGGGGGGTAGTAAAGTCAAGGTGCGAATTGCGATACGTGCAAAGGGGAGAGGGGTACGAAACCGGAGGGGGCAGAGTTTCACAACTTTGATGTACACAGTCGGGTGACGAGGTGCTCACTTCCTCTGGTTCGTGTAGGTATCCTGGGTAGGCACGGTGTAGCGTTAGTGGATACCGGCGCTACACACAGCATAGCCAGC
Organism: Thera britannica; assembly: GCA_939531255.2. Taxonomy (NCBI): domain Eukaryota; kingdom Metazoa; phylum Arthropoda; class Insecta; order Lepidoptera; family Geometridae; genus Thera; species Thera britannica. The sequence goes on along the minus strand of OW618040.2, from coordinate 13,152,796 downwards.
CCAGCGCTGTATAAGGTTTTATCTGAGGGTGGGGTAATGTTCACCCCGTCCCCTGTAAACATTCGTCTCGCCGACGGCTCTGAGCTGTCTAAGACCGTCATGACGGCAGAGGTACCCGTCACCGTTGGAGGTCGTGAGGTGGTCACAGACTTCATGGTGGTTCCCGGCGCCGAAACCAGAACGCTGCTAGGCGTCAGTTTTGTGGGGATGGTACTTGACCTCAGACGAAGTAAGTATAAATTTGATAACGACCCCACACGAGAGTTCGACTTCGTGCGTGAGGGTTCGTTGACCTCATCGGCTGACTCGAAGTCAAGATTTGCAGACTTCAAGCTGTCACCGGATGAGAAGGGCCTTAAGGTGAGTATGGCGAAGGAGATCTCGCTCGGTGCTATTCTCTTCAGCGAGAATCCGACCGACATGCAGAAGAGCGTCGTCGATGAGCAGCCTGACGAACCCTCTAGGGAGAGACCCCCGTCCCATAGCTCACCATGGAGAGGCCGTGTCCAGCAGCGCGTAGTGTGTTATATCCCACGCGCCGGCACACCCGCGAAGGTAGCGCCGCGCTCAGACCAGGTAGAGGATTGCGGTGTAACAGTGAACGGTAAGGTAGAACGGTATCGGTCGCCTCTCTCACTTGTTACCGACCCGTTATTGGGAGCACCTATCATGGGGAAGCGTAGGCATAGGAAACTTCGTAGGCATAGGTTTTCATAGCTCCTACTGCGAGGGCGCTAAGTAGGGCTATAGGGGGAGGATGTAACGCGGGTTAATTAGTTTGAATATATTAGCCCGCGTTTTCCATCTTTCGCGCGTTCGCAATGCGTAGACGACGAGCTCGCCTAAGGTTTCGCATGTGGCAGCCAGATGGGATGCAGTGCGCGTCGGCAGGTAGCGGCTATGGGCCAATCCCGTGGACTCACGTAGGGACCCGTAGCCGGACAAGCCAAGCTTTCGCCGCGGACGCAGGCAGTCGGTCAGAGGAACGCACGCAATGCTAACTTGAGCGTTCATGCTTCCTCCCCTATCCGCTCCCGCCCTATTGTTTATTGTCTCGTGTTAATTCTTTTGTGTTGTGTCAGTTTCACTGTTTGTGTCTGTAACTGTTCCTTTTATTATTAAACCTGATTACAAACTGTTAACGTGGTGTTTTGCGCGATTCTTGGAGTCCCGAACCTTCCCTCTCGGTACTGTGAGCGAATCGCATCGTTATACAACGTGTATCAAAATATGTGTACTATCCTGAAGGGGGGTGAATTTCCACCCCCCGGGGAACAACTTTTGTTCAACGACTTTTCGAACTTCGATTGGTATCTCTGAAAAAAACTGCAACGAAGTTTCAACATTAACAGCTGACTATATACAAAGTGACAACCCTAAACTCAGCTACAGAGGTAGTAGGTAGTAGTAGTAGACCTACAGAGGTCAAGGGTCAAGGGGTCAAGGGGTTACAAGAATAGGGTTGTCAATTTATTTAGGCATTATGAAATTAAATATTTTTGTATGGGAAACTGAAAATAGGAATTTTTAATTATCTCCCCTCCACAACTGATCACCATTGTGGTCTGAAACCCCCCACCTTCGCATAGTACACATATTTAGATACACCTTGTATATATTATTTTTAATGCTTATTGTTGATCTGAGCATCGAATAGATACACCATAGGCTACTTGGCTTCTTTGTGCATGATAAATGCTGGAAGTAGACTAAAAGCACTGATTCAGATACAGACTTGACGCTCTTTGTAGTTAACCATTTAAAAGAATCATGATCACAATCATCCTTGGACTTTTCTGGAAGTAGATTGTTGGTAATGCCAATGGCTTCCGATTTAATGTTCTCCAGAGTCAAATCACTATCGTCACTTGACATTTTTGTGAGAATTTGTAGTTTATTAGGAAAGTTATTTATAAAAAAACAAAAAAAAATGGGTCCGGTTAATGTACGTCCAGTTATTGTACAGCATGTTATTGTACACCATGTTAAAACGAAACCTTTTTTCATTTTTTGGATTCGTTTTAACCTGCCGTACAATAACTGGCTGCGAATTAACTGGGTGCACAAAATTGTCACGTGATGTTATTGTACAGCATGTTAATAGGATGCCATTAGGGCCCGTGCACACTGAGGCAATTCAATTATTTCTTATTTTTTGTAAGCAATGGATACCGCTTCTTAAGAGAATAGCCCCTTTGGGGTAAATGTAAAAAAAATATTTTCTGGCACTGCGGTGGCCGCTGCCGCGGCACGCTCGCTTTGCTCGCTCGCCTTGTGCGTTATTTTTATGTTCTAACATAACCTAACCTATCCAAGTCGGATCCGTCCTCTAAAGTCTCAAGGACAAGTACAAGTATCCGCTGCCAGACAAAACAGCAAAAATTTGAATTGCTACAGTGTGCATGAGGCTTAACTGGCATCGTAATAACGGGGCGTACAATAACAACACGTGACGACATTGTACAGCATGTTATTTCGCGACCTTTTATTGTACGCCCCGTTAATCCAAACCCTGGCATCGTAATAACGGTGTGTACATTAACCTGCTGTACATTATCCTGCTGTGCAATAACGGGTCGTACATTATTGCCTCCCAAAAAAATCAGTATTCGATTCGCGCCTTTTTAAATTTGTGTTTTTTTTTATTTATATTCTACTCTCGTAGTGGCTAGTTTGATTCTCGAACAATTTTATTAGTATGTTACTTAGAGCACAGATAATATAATACTAGTCTAGTACCTATAGTAAATGTTCGTACCGTAAACGCGTACAACATGAGACTCGAAGGTAAACTGAGACTAAACTTCCATGGCATATATTATTACATGTAGTATCGTTATTATTTTGGCAACACTGACAGTTCAGTTTCAAATTTGTTGTGTGAGGTTCCATACTTGCTGTCGTGAAGGATTTTTTACCAGGTAAGTAGGTACTTAGTATTTTTTGAGAAATAGACATTAATTTATTTTTTGACGATTTATGAAGAAGTTTCTTTTTTGTTTTTGATTTTATATAATTTTTATTTGATTTTTGATGAACTAGTAAAAGATCTGGTAAGATTTTGAGATAATATTTTGTTTTATTTAATACCTCTAGTTTTATCTGATTTATTATTGTTTTAATTTGCGCAAATTCAATATTTTGTTATTTTTTAACGTCTTAATTAATAAACATTGAAATTCTACATGGGAAACCATGACTTTTTTAAGGTGTCTTATGTTTACCGCATGTTGCAGATAAATTGAGACAAGACGAAATAAATATATATAAAAAAAACTACATTGATTGGCTCAATATTGCAATATACTCCTATTACCTTAGATAGAGACTCATGTTCTAGTAAAATTTCAAACCATAATTATTAAGAATTACACCCTAAACTGGAATTGAAATTTAAACCTGTCTCATGTTGTATGCATTTACGGTATATTCCAAATTCAAATCACATTATTGACTAGTGCGTGATGAACATAATGACATAATGAAATTCAGTACAATATTAAAGCCCTGCTAGACCTCAAGCCTCTAATGACTCACTTAAGGTTAGTTTTGCATGCCATTTAATTTGACATTGTCGAGCAGGTGGTGTGAAAAAAATTTTTTTTCATCAAACCCATACGTGAAGGTTATCTATGAATAGGTCTTCAAAAATGATGTTGAGGTTTCTAATATCGTTTTTTTCTAAACTTAATAGTTTGCGCGAGAGACACTTCCAAAGTGGAAAAAAGTTGGTCCCCCCCCCTCTAACTTCTAAAGTAAGAGAATGATAATACTAATAATTATAAGTTTAAAAAACTAGAGAAACCGACTTCATTGCCAAACGGCTAAACCGATTTTAATGAAATTTGTTTGAGACAATGTGGACTATTGTGGCCGTAAGAATAACCTTCTAAATAAAAAAATAATTTTCTAAATCGGTTCATAAATGACGGAGGCATGCAGTTACAAACATTAAAAAAAATATTTAAAAAAAAATGGCAACACCGATTTTAATAAAATTAAAATGGGACCAATCTGGAAGCAGTACCTTTCAGATAAAAAAATATTTTTTCAAATCGGCTCACAAATGACGAAGTTATGCGGTAACAAACATTAAAAAAAAAAGATTGGAAGTCGGTTAAAAAAATATATGTTGTACATTACTATGCAAACTTCCAACGATATTTGGTTTGAACGAGATCTAGTGAGTAGTTTTTTTTTTATACGTCATAAACCGTAAACCGCAATTTACCTTTAGACGAACTACAAGAACCTTTTACTAAGTTACATCAAGTAACATAATATAAAGGTTCTTGTAGTTCGTCGTGCTACGGAACCCTTCATGGGCGAGTCCGACTCGCACTTGGCTGCTTTTTTGTAAACTACCACCACCAGCCGCCTTAGAACGAAGCGAATTGCTTTCAAACTTTTCAATTTAGTACTTTAGTAGTATTCCAAATTAAAGTCACATTTTGTCACTGTTATTATAGGTGCGGCGGAATGACCTATTTTGCGCGCGCATTTATTGAGGAACCCGGCCTCTTTCGAATACGTACTTCTAGGGGATGAAAAATTATTTTCGTGCTGGATAGCCAATTTATCGAGGAAGGCTATGGGCTATCTAACATCACGCTATTTTCTACTAGCTATAGAATATAAAAATTCAAAATACCTAGTTTCAAATCGCGCCAATAGCGCTGACTACTGGGTGTTTCCCCTTATATAAAGGACAGAAGAAAAAACAAATGTTAATTTACATTGTAGTTGTTTTTAAAATATTTTATTAACACAATTCATTCATTAACACCAAAGATTATAACATTCTCTAACATGAAACCTAAAATAAAATACAATATTAACTAATGTATTTTACTTATCAATTTCTATTCATTCAAACATCTTTGACTATTAGGTACATATACAGAATAAATATATCATTTGAAATATTTTCACATTAAAGTCGTCAGAAATGTATCATTTATTATATAAATATTTTATTATAATACATAGTAGCATAAACGACAGTGCTCTAACCATATTATTATAATGTCATGAATGCGACCGCCTTCTAGTTAAAACTCGCCCATCCATTAATATACGAAGATCGAAAAGGAAAATAAAACACAAAATTAAGTAGAAACAAAATAATATGGAATGTACAAACCACGTTTATTAACTGATTCCTGGCAATACACATACAAAGTTTGCGACTCGCGTTTGTGGTCACGTTCATGAAGAACACGTTCAGGACCAATAACATCATATTAAGAGGACATACATCCACTATAACACAGAGCTATATAGAATGCAGTACCTATAGCCAGGTTTAACCTAACATTCTCGATCAAGTGGTACACAGCAGTACCCTGGGGGTTCGACTGTTTTATAAATAATCATAACTTGTTTGGACTTAATTTTCTAATCTAACTGTACATTAGTTTCGCCTTAACGCTAAAATAATCTAAAAGTGATAAGTGATATCATCGGTTGGTACGAAGAAATTGCGGAGGGTGTTAGCGCGCAACAAAACTGATATGTCGATTAGTGAAACCAATTCTCCTGTCACCGAACAAAATGAAAAAGACCTGCAGTATGTATGTACTAAATAAATTAAATAAATTACGCAGTCATCGCACGGTAGCGTTGAAATAAACCATGATTGGGATTCGAAAATAGATCGTTTTATATAAAATAGAAAATTATTGATAGAGATCGCTTCTCGGACAGCGCCGCCGCAGCATCGAAGCGACGCCGGCGGAGATATGCGATGGAATATAAATGATCAACGGCTGACTTACAATACAAGGCGAGGGTGGTCCGAGGCCCTATGCGCTGCTACCGGCGACGACGTGTTTGCGCGATCATGCATCAACAGAACAGATTCCGTGCATAGAACCTCGAACCACGGGCGACGGGGAGTGAAGTGTGCGTTTACTGTTTCGTGTAAAGGTAGATGGCGACGATAAGACCGTAGAGACCCAACACTTCGGCGAAAATGAGGATAAGAATCATTCCGACGAATAGCCTGGGTTGTTGGGCGGTACCGCGGACGCCAGCATCTCCCACGATGCCTATGGCGAAGCCGGCCGCAAGTCCAGAGAAGCCGACAGCCAGACCTGCTCCCAGGTGGATAAACCCTCTGAAAACAGCACAACCAGTTAACACTACCCACTTTAGACATCTTATCAGTTTTTAGAAGCTGTCACCACCTATTCTGTTGAACATACTTTTGAAGGTAATCAATTCACAGTAGCTGCTCTACGCTCAAAACTCTTAATAGTACATTGTTACCCGAGTGTTGAAAGTCACGTTTTTTGAGTCCCGAGACGGGTTTGGCGCCAGAGCGATAGCGAGGGCGCCAATGGAGCTTGAGGGACTTAAAAGACTTTCACCCGAGGTAAACACTGTGCTTTTCATTACGAATACAAGGAAAGTAAAAATAAAAACATGAAAGAAAAATTAGTGAAAATGAAGATTGAATTGCCGCCTTCCCGGTTTTTTTTTTCTTTTTCTCTGGCGGGCCTTCGGCTTCGGCTCGCCAGCATTATTCAGCCATTATTTTCATTCTCATAATTTAAAAAGTAGTAAATTGTTTGCTCAAATCTATGTTATTTTAAATAAATAGTTGAAGCTATATATTAATCAAGTAATTTAGAAGATATATTATTTATTTAATACTATCTTTATGTTATTAAAATTTTACATTGCGCTTTAATTAGACTTTATAAAAACTTCGTACCGTTGTAATGGGTTTCCAACCTACTTGCTGAATAAAAAGTTGGAATTTCAACGACCTCCTTGCAGTTAGAAAGACTTTAGAAAGTTGGAACATGGTTGAATAAAAACGAACTTGTTTTTTTATAATTTGACAGCTGTCAGTAGAAAGCGATTCTCCCTAGGGCTGAAAGTTTTACTTTCAATTAGGCCCCTCAGGCAACTTCAGACCTACTTTCAGAGTATGAGTAATGAAAAATAATTTGCAGACAGCCATTTGGCGAATCTTCAGTCAGTAATTGCCCATTTTCGCAAAAACGGCTCTCTTCATTCTGACTCGCCAAGTTACGTCGCCGGCCGTATTGTACTTTATTTATACACATAAATTACATAATATGCAGAGTGCAATATACCTAGCAATACTGGTGCAGCTAATAGCTATCATGTGATCAAATTCGTTATCTGCATTTGTACATATTTAATCTGGCATCAATTATTTGTAAAATCCTTAAGTAAGGAAACTGATAACATATTATTTGATTGTTTTAGACTATACCACAACTGTAAATGCTCCAGTGTCTAGTTTATAGTTCTTTCTCCAACTGATGGACCATGGACTGGAGACCTTCACCTAAATATTTGAGGATTTAGCAGTCACCATGCTTAAGGCATTTAATAATTTGCGCTCATTATATTTTTCTCACTCAAAACTTTGTTGTACAACAAAGACTGACCTTGCTTAGTAATTAGCACTGATCAGATTAGTTGTCGAGCTTTATCTGAAGGAGGTCCGATACAACTAAAGGATGTCTGTCAATTCTACTTGATGTTTCCATAAACATACCTGTATAGGGTGTAGTTGTTGGCTGGGGAGTCCAGGGAACCGGCGATCAGGACTGCCACCACCAGGCCGTAGATGGCAATAATACCGGCCATGACAACGGGGATGATGGATTTCATGATGAGCTCAGGCCTCATCACGGACATGGCGGCGATACCGGTTCCGGACTTGGCAGTTCCATATGCGGCTCCGAGGGCTGGAATATAAATTATCATAATTATATAGTTCTGGTAATATTTAAAGTGATTAGGTATAGGTATACATATATGTTATGGACCAAGTAATAAATTGGGCATTATACAAAATGCCCAATAGGAGAGGGCAATTTGATAATAACTATTCAAATAATCAAATTAAATATAAAATTTAATTTTATTGTTATTCGCTAGCTCCGCTCATCGACATCCTCGCGAGCTTTTGGTTGAGCTATTCCAAGAAATCGGGGCACCCCGACTTGAGTAGGTTAGGTTGTTAGGTTTTTTTTTATATCCTTGGGAGACAAACACGGGGCACCTCAACTTGAGTAGGTTAGGTTGTTTTTTATGCCCTTGGGAAATGGAGTTTAAGGGAAGCTTCCCTACTGTTGCTATCAAAAGGAGGGGCTTTCTACGTCTTTTAAGCTAATTCAAAGTGTTTATTATCAAATTGCCCAATTGTCATGAAGCAATATAATAATGACAGTGCAATGTGATAAATAATGAAGAAATTATCACATTATGCATAATGCTTGAGCATTATTCATAATGTCTAGTCTAATTAATCACTAGGTCCATATACATTTTTTGGAACAGGGATTTTATAACAACAATCTCTATTCTTCTGGTTTTCAAGACCATTAAAGTTTAAAACTTTTGATTAACCTAGGATTATCTTAGAGAAGCCTACCTTATCTCTTTTAAAATCTTGACCTAATGGTATCTTTTTAAAATGTTGACCTAATGGTATCTAGGCCCCTGAAAAGCAATCTCATCCTTTTTTTGGTGCAAAAGAAAGTGAATTTTCATCAATAAATATTCCGGTTTGGGTTAGAGTGATTTTGGGTCTTACATGCTGGAAAGTCCAAGCACTGCTTCATTATAAAAGTAAATTTTTTTTTGGAAATTTTTGATTCAGTCAGCATCAAATACATCTAATTAACAATGTATACCTATTACCTAGATCTATATTGTATACCTACTATGTAGAAATCAGTAAAGGCCTGCACACATCTAGGCAATGGTGATGGCGATCAGCTGAAACATTGCCAAATATGACAGCGTTTCAGCTGATCGCCATCACCTAGATGTGCGCAGGCCTTAAGTGACTAGCTAGCCTAGATTTCAATAAACCTATGAAGAAATCAGTATCTAATAATTATAAATAGTGATTACAAAAACAGGAGGAGTTTTGTTTGAAGATCAGTTCTAGAAACTGAGTGAGTTAACTATTTGAACACCTACTGTATTTAATTAATTTGATAAGTAAACCGGCTTTTGAATCTATTGTAGATCTACACTTATCGATTTTCTGTATGTGACTACAGCGCCTTCCAATTCGTTATTTTTTTCCATGCCAAGGTTGCCTGGAAGAGATCACTCATAGTGATAAGGTCTACCATTGTTTACTTTTATGTCCTGTACTGTATTTTTGTGTGGTGAACAATAAAGAGTTGCAATGTAATAATACACCCCATTGCGGGATGTCAGTGCAGATCTTATTCCCCCAAATCAATTAGAATAAAGAGTTATCTATCTATCTATTGTAGATGATTAATACAGTGTAACTGTTTATTACTCAAGCCTTACTTGCGGAACTCTAATAGTGCCTGGGACAGGATTTAAGATAGAATAGGCTTGCCCAGCAACTATACCCTGACGGCTAAGTCCACCTAATTCACAGGAATAACATGGCCGTTTTCCAAACACATAATCCATAAGTACAAGACTGGATTCAAACCCACAACCCTAGGATCAGAGATGGGGATACCAGTGCACTATTTGGTTGAGCCCCCAACCAAATAGTGCACTGGTATCCCTAATCAATCAAATACTAATAGTTCTATCTCACCAAAGTTTTTATCAAACAGCTGACACTTGATCACATGTTCAATGTCACAGTCATGTGATAAACAGACCATGATTTGTAATTAATACAATGCCTTACAAGAAACTAGGTCAGAACAATACCTCTAAATATCTATGAGCTTGTTACAGATTCAATAGGGCATGAAAATACCAGGGCCCTAAAACAGGGGCCAGGATGTTTAATAATATTGCATTGACAGCCCTCACAACTCAGTTGCTATCGCTGCCTTCAGCATTGTACAACTTGGGTTCAATCCCCACCCAGAACAAACACTTGTGTGCTCAATAGATGTTTGTTCTCTGTCTGGGTGGAAAAATATAACAAAAGCATTAACAAAAAATATGTGAGAACAAGCATTGCTTAGTTTGGGACTAGAGAGGTGCTGTACACATATAATTGTTTATTTATTCACATAATGAGTTATTTGGAATATAGTCTGTCATACGGTCTTCATTTTATCATAAAGTTCATTGAACTTATGTTGTAATTTAATGTTCATTTCCATTCAGCCAAAGATTAGCATAAAGTGTCACATGACGAGATGATTCACTTTGACGATACTAGTAGTTGGTAAGTACTACATACTTATAACCTACAACGCCCTATTTCATCCCCTAAAACCCTAATTCCACTCCTGATCCTACCGTCCTGAAGTCGTCCTATAAAGACCAACATCATTTTGTCTCTAGAGATCAGCGCAAGGCGCGGCTGGCTACGACTATAATTAGTACTCCAAAAATAACTACAATCAATAAAATATAAGAAGCAATTTATTCATCCAAGCAGGAGCACCCCGAAACCGCATCATATCGGACGCCGAAAGAAGCGCCGTCTTAAATCTCAATTGACGGATCGATAGTAGTACCCGACAGCCATTTCAGCGACAAGAGGTCCACACGTAAAAACTTACCGCTGAAGATGATAGCAGACGCCGCCCCCATAACTCCAAAGAAGGGTCCATAAATTGGGCTATCGGCCGACATTTTGTGGGTTTAGTGTGGGTATTTACAGGTCCAAAACTGTGATGACTATCTGCACACACTCACTTCACGGAACTACTTTTGCACAGACAAATATGGCCCAAGCTTTGCAGGCTCGATAGAATGGGTCATATGACAGTTGTTATCCAAGGTAGCGCTCGATATGACTAAAGTTCTGATTGGTTTTATGACGTAATTTCCGAAATAAGCGACCAATCCTGAGCTGGGATATTCGGTAAGGTATGACGTAGAGCGTTGATGTGGTTCGGAGGCCAGCTTCTAAGTTCTGCGCATGTTCAGTTTTATCATTTCCACTCTTTTTTAAATAATATTATTGTATTTTTAACAGAAACCAGAAAGTTTTCTATTTTCTCTGAATAAAAAAAATGTTAATTGTTAAAAAAAAAAATCATTAGGAAAACACATTTCAAATAAAAACATGAAAAATAAATAGGTAGTACAATTGACTAGTGGTTTAAATGTTTCCAGCTCACTACTTCTACCAGGTTCTACTACAATGGTAGCCTTGAGGCTAATTTAGGCAAGATAGATAAAAACTTTATTAGTCTGAGCATAACACACACAAAATAAAAAAATAAAAGGAAAATTACAGAGAAAAATAAAAATATAAATAACAACAAAATAAAAAACTACCAACTACAAATATTTTTGTGTTGGATAGACATTTAATTTTATCGAGGAAGGCTAGGCAAAATATTTTATTTATTTATTTGTAAACAAATAACACAAGTAAAATTAAGGCTAAATACATAATACTTGCAACATAAACTAAGGTATAGACATTGAAGGCAGAGACTAGAATACATTGGTCACAAAATCTGATAGTATAACATCACGCTACCAATAATAGAAACAGCTTCAATGCAAAATTTTACAAAAATCTATGTAATTTTCTAACACGTAGTGACTTTTCTACTAGGTCCAACTTTTTCTTGATATTTCTAAAAATCTCGGTTTTGATAAAAATAGTATACCTATTCCTATAGGTTTTAGAATGTTTTCTATCATAATGGAATGCCCGGACAACGCCGGGCTTCGCTGCTAGTAATATAATATAGCTGTGAAGAGTTTGTTTTGTTGAACGAGGTAACCTCGGGAATTGCTGATCTGTCTTGGTAGTCCTCAAAAAATAGAAGGTTCAAAGAACAGGCTCAGAGGCGCATCATGAGAGACCCACGTCCCGCTATGGACTTCAATAAATAGTTTGATGATAATGATGATGAATGTGCGGAAAAACTATGAAGCTGGGAACAAATAAGTGGACGCAGCTGAGGGACGCGGCTTACAGCCGCGACTGATAATGTGCACAGTCGATCGAACGGGACCTGGCTTGCCAGATTTCTGTCAGACGTCCGAACATTCAAGGTTACGTTACGTCCGTGGCTTACATCCGATAGTTCGCACACTTCAGTGTACATTCATTAGCTAGATATCTATCAGTCGCGGCTGTCAGCCGCGTCCGTCAGCCGCGTCTGCCAAATATGTTCCCAGCTTAAGAAAACAATAGCTTGAAAAAAAAGTTATAGCCGATAGCTGTAACTGTAGTAGATTTTTTCAAGATATTGTTGGAAACTTTGTTATTTTAATAAATAGGAACAAAAAGTTTCATCAAGTCTATGGTACGTTTCCATTATTGGTTTCCGTTTCTTTCCTTTCCTAACTTATTATTCGGTTGTTATGGTTTTGGTTCTGTTGGTAGTTGGTACCAGCATTTGGCTGGAGCTGGTTAAAATGAAATACTAAACTGATCTGAATTACATTCTCAATCTACGGGGGGTGCGGTTAATGTACAACCATGGATTACACAACCCGAGAAAGCACGGCCAGGAAAGCACAGGCAGGAAAACACAGCCAGGATTTGGCAACCAATGTACATCAATTCCATGGCTGTACATTCTCAGAACGTTCCGAGATTGTGCAACCAAGGAAAACACAACCCTGGAATACACGGCCCGGAATTGATGTACATTTTGGCTCCAAAATCCTGGCTGTGCTTTCCTAGCCGTACAAACGTGTGCACACCCTGGATTACACAACCATGGAATTGGCTGCCATATCTCTGTGATTGGTTGAGTGGCTATTGACAGTCAACCAATCACAGAGACTGTCTGATTGATCGGAATCCTATGCCTCATTTATCTAAAACTACAGAGTAAAAATTGTACTATCCCAATTTCGATTAGACAAATAGCACAGATGAAAAAATTAAATTCTGAATAGAATTATTTCACACACTTGACCAGGCACTAATTTTATGTACATGTATTTGTATTGTAATGCAAGTAGATACTTAATATAATACAGGTGACAAATTCGATAATCATCGTCACGCATTATTAGAAACACCCTTTCGACAACAACTACTTTGAGTAAATATCAAATCTTTCCTCCAAGGTACACTACGTAACTTGGCCGGGCGTAACTTGGTTGGCGAGACTGAAGTTAGCCGTTTGACCTACTATACTTCGATTTGCTATTTTGATTGGATATTTTCGCCGGCTTACTGCTTAGTTCAGACCTGCTAACTCCACCAAACCAAGTAAAATTGGCCGAACGAACAATCGATAATCGATATAATTTATTGATTTTCATGCGTAAACAGTATTTTTTATATCATTTTCGTTGTCTACACTAATATTATAAAGAGGAAAGATTTGTACCTATTTTTGTATGTTTGTAATAAATAGGCTCAAAAAGTACTGGGCAAAGAGTATAGTATGTAGAGGGGGTACTGGGCCGATTTAAAAAAATCTTTCACCACTATAATGCTACATTCTTCCAATTTGACATATAGCTACATTTCATTTTGAAAAAAATTAGGGATCCTTGGTAAAATTTGAACAATGTAGGTAACCGAAGGTGTAGAAAAATGAGTCTTAAAATGTCTTTCATCGAATGCGCTGCCGAAACTATTAGCGATAGAACAAAATAATGTACAACAATATTGTCTACCCCGTGCGAAGCCGGGACGGGCTGCTAGGTAGTATGTTATATTTTAGGCATTACATTTCATTTCGCATTTTTTACGTGTAAGTAAACCTATTTCTTGACTAAGTATTGTAATTACGTTCCATGTAAATCATGAGTAGCTATCAGCTTAGCAAAGTGCATTGTTATTTGTTATTCAAAGACTTCCCATATTTCAAAAGGCTTGCTCAGTATCAAGTGGGCCATCTGCTTGTTCCATGTAGTTTAAAAAAGCTATTGTAAAATTAGCAATATTTATAATCAGTGAACGAGCAAGAAAAATTGTAGAAGCAATAATATCATCACATGCTATGATTATGATAGGTTCCATCTCGCGGAACTAAAGCGAACTACGTGAAGTCTTCAGGTTGTTACATAAATTATCTAAAATCACGATCTCAAATGAATCTCGGTTGATCGAGTCTTGCGCACTTGACGCACATACAACCCGCTAGATGACGCAAATAAACCATAGAACGGTAACAAGTAGATAGGTAGGTGAATCCACTAGATAGATATCTGATACATACAAAGATACTCATCATTCTCTTGTCCTTGTCCCACTTTATGTAGGGTCGGCACAACAGGTTTTCGTTCTCCACTCTCCTCTATTAGCCGTCATTTCAACAGTCACTCCTTTCTTACTCATGTCATCCTTCACACAATCCATCCATCTTTTCTTTGGCCTACCTCTACTTCTATAACCATCCACATTCATATTTAGCACTCTTCTCGTTACATGACATTCTTCCCTTCGCATGACATGCCCGTACCATGCTAACCTATTGCGTCTCATCTTTTCAGTCACCGGCGCCACTTTCAAACTGCCCCTAATATACTCATTCCTTATCTTATCCATTCTAGTCACTCCACACATCCATCTCAACATTCGCATTACCGCTGCATGCACTCTTCTTTCATCAATCCCTTTGGTGGCCCAACACTCAGACCCATACAAAACGACAGGTCTTAGGTATAACCGTCTTGTAAATCTTCCCCTTTAGTTTAAGGGGCATTCGCGGATCGCACGTTGTTCCTGTGACCTGTCGCCATTTCATCCATCCTGCGTTTATCCTGCTCTTTACATCCCTGTCAATCTCACAATCATTCTGTATTACTGAACCGAGGTACCGAAAATTGGAGCAGGCTGGCAGGGATACACCATCTAAGGCAATAGTGGTAAAACTGGAGGGACCACCGAAGTCACAAAACAGATGCTCTGTTTTGGTCCTACTGAGCTTCAATCCGACACTCTCCAGTTTCCCCTGCCATTTTACCAGCCTGTTCTGGACCTCGGTTGCATACATACAAAGATACATACATATACATACAAAGATACTAATACTGGAGAAATATTATGCTTTATTCAACTAAAGAATTAACGTAAACATTTGCAATAAAATGATATGATTTAAAATATGACAACGTCTCTTGTCAAACAAACTAAACAGAAACTTCGTAGCTCTTACGAATGAAGGAGTTCATATCAATATCCTATATTCCTATGTTACTTAATATAGGTAGGTTAGGTACAATACATGCGATCACAGAGCACCAAACACGCTTTTGCTTAAGCGATGTATAAAGATTAAATTTGGAATCCGTACTAGTTATAGTTACGTAGGTATCTAAAGGCCTGCGCACATCTAGGTAATGGTGATGACGATCAGCTAAAACGCTGTCATTTTTGACAGCGTTTCACGTGATCACCATCGCCGTCGCCTAGATGTGCGCAGGCCTTACGTAGTCACTACCCCGCTAATGTGTATTTTTCAAACTGAAATATGGCAAATGCCTTAAAGATTAATACTAGCAAGCACCGCTACCACGCAAATGATAAAGAATAGGTATGAGTGAAAAACTGTTTGAACTAGTAGTAGGTACCTAGGTAGTATGTCCTTAATTGGTAGGCACTATGCTAGAGAGGTATATAGCTAGAATAGGTGACAGCCAACCCAAGTAGGTAGGTGTATGTGTTAGGTAACATGCACTTGATTTGATGAAATCAAATAAAAACCACGCTTAGGTTGAAAAACCTGTGTTATAGATTTTGATCATTCCTTCGGTTTCTAAACGTAAGTGCAGTGATGTTAAAAATTTCAACAAAGGTAGGAAATAAACATTATTATAAGCCGTGTAGGCAGGCACAAAATCAAACAATCAAAATCATGGTAGGTAGTGTAGGTAGATAATTATGCCACACTGTGTTACCTGTGTACTAATTACTGTGTACTGTACCTGACTAAATTGAATAATTCCCTGGCTACAGGTTCTGGAATCAAATTTAATTCTGAAGACTAATTAGAATACTCAAATATACCTACTTTTCAATTATTCGCTTAGGTCATGAATGTAAACGAATAAAATGTCAATTAATTGTTTCGTGTTGATTTACTGTTTAGTTTTAACAAGTTCTCATAGATGGCGGTGTACGTTGAATCATCGGGTCCGGATAATGTACGTCCAGTACAGCATGCTATTGTACACCCAGTTAAAACGAAACCTTTTTAGGGTTTCGTAGCCAAATGGCAAAAACGGAACCCTTACAGATTAATCATGTCTGTCTGTCTGTCTGTCTGTCCGTCCGTATGTCACAGCCATTTTTCTCAAAAACCATAAGAGCTAGACTGATGAAACTTGGCGAGTATATGTATTCTGTGAACCGCATTAAGGTTTTTACTCAAAAATAGAAAAAGAAACTATATATTTGGGGGGTCCCAATACTTGAAACTGTAACACAAAATTTTTTCTACGAAATACGTGTCTATGAATAGGTCTTTAAAAATGATGTTGAGGTTTCTAATATCGTTTTTTTCTAAACCGAATAGTTTGCGCGAGAGACACTTCCAAAGTGGTAAAAAGTTGGTCCCCCCCTCTAACTTCTAAAATAAGAGAATGATAAAATTAAAAAAAAATATGTGTTGTACATTACGATGCAAACTTTCAACGATATTTGGTTTGAACGAGATCTAGTGAATAGTTTTTTTTTATGCGTCATAAACCGTAATCCGCAATTTACCTTTCGACGAACTACAAAAACCTTTTTATTATGTTACTTGTTGCTACGGAACCCTACATGGGCGAGTCCGACTCGTACTTGGCTGCTTTTATGTTTTTTCGGATTCGTTTTAACATGCCGTAAAATAATTGGCTGCGAATTAACTGGGTGCACAAAATTGTCACGTGATGTATTGTACAGCATGTTAATTGGATGCACACTGAGGCAATTCAATTATTTCTTATTTTTTGTAGGCAATGGATACTCTCGTCGTTAATCCAAACCCTGGCATCGTAATAACGGTGTGTACATTAACCTGCTGTACATTATTATCATGCTGTGCATTAACGGGTCGTACATTATTGCCTCCTGTACCCCAAGTCGCAGTTTTGCCACGACATTTCGTCTACCATATGTTGTTTTCGTGTGAGCAAACGCAAAACGAAATGTCGCCACGATCAGTTTCGGTCTCACTGAAGTCTGAGTGACCTCTATAGACATTTCGAGCCGACGTCAAAAAATGATACGGATACTATAAGTCTATATTTTTTGCATGTTGTTGACTTGGGATTCCAATGATGAATCTATCAAAACTCTATGGATTTGAATTATCAACTTGTCAGTGTCATTGTCTGATTGTTAAAATTGACGGATAATTAGATAATTGCGCCCTTTTTTGTGTTGTGATTATTTGTGATGAAGAATGAAGACTAGTGCGACCCAGTTCGAAATAATTGTAAATTTTATGGAGTTGTAAGTATAATTAAATAACTTATTTTTGTTGTTCTTGCTACGATATTTTATATTTCACGCACTCTAGGTATTTTGCCGTCCTATGTTTTGGTTAGAGCCTTAGAGGCTATGCCAGACGGTACCTAGTGCGTTCCTTGTTGACCGATACGGTATCCTAAGTTAACTACAAGGGCTGCTGCCTATCTATAAATCTTCACTTTTACTTTAGAAATGGCGATCTTACGAAGCCAACTGGGTCGGCGATGGGGCGCGCGGTGGCCAACCACAGGTGGGTTGAGCTGATGTCTCTGCTCAACGCCGACCCTTTTGGCGACAAACGCAACTTAGTTAAATGGAAAAAGGTGAGTAGTACCTGTTTCTTCAGTTTTGTGCTTTGTAAAGATAACCACAATTTCTTTTTTGTTTGTAATGTTAGCCACTAATGTGTAACCTAGGTACTTGTAATTTAGCAAGATATATAACATGTTTCTAATACCTAATTGAAGAAGACAGAAAAATTAGGGCACAACTCATTTATAATTTATGTGCTTGAGTGTTTTGAAAACACTATTTACTAAATGATGCTGAGGGCTCCAGTAGCTAAAATGATCAGTCTGTTGCAATGACTTTTCCTATAAGTACATGAAATTGAGAAACAAGTATAGGTACTTCAGAGAACTGCTATAGAATAGCTGGGTTTGTTAAAAAAGGGCCTTAGGACCCTAGATTTCTCCCGAGATGAACATTGAACACTATCACACTGCATTATTTTGTCCTAAATTAATATTCAATTCTTTTTCTAATATGCATGATGAATGCTGTATGTGTGCATGGGCTTTTTAAAGGTGTGGAGCGACCTTAAAAACAATATAAAGCGCAAAGCAGCCCGCATCAATCAAGACAATACTGGCACTGGTGGTGGGCCGCCTTCAGGCATAAAACTGACCACCTTAGAGGAGCGGGTGCTGCAAATAATAGGCATACATGCCGCTACAGGCCTCCCCGGTGTGGTTGAGGCCGGCTTGCCACTGGTTTGTTCTACTTTGCTTGCATATTTTTGAAGATTTTTAGTTTTTATTTAATATTTCCATAATGGCATTATTTAAGAGCTCTTTGTGAAGGGCTTGTGAGGAAGTACTACTACCATGCATATTTTTGCTGTGTTTCGGGTTAAAGGTGGGCCATTATGCTTGTTCCATCAGCTAGTTGTATAAAAATAAATCTATTTAAGTATTTTAGGCGGGTAACATCCTAACTACATTTTATGCATAACACTACAGGATGTCAGAGAAGGTTAAATGTCCATAGACTTGAATCACTGCCTTTCCTTAATGTAGAGTATCTCAATCATAATGGAGTTGGAGGAATAAGATCTGCACTGATGTCTCGCGATGGGGTGTATTGTGCATACTTTTCATATTTTGATCATAATGATTTATGTCAATTTTAGGTAGTTCCAGCACCTGAACCCGAGCCTGAGCCTGAGCCTGAGCCCGAGCTTGAGCCTGAGCCTGAGCCCGAGCTTGAGCCCGAGCTTGGGCCCGAATACGAACAAAATGTAGCATCTGGACCTGGTATGTAGCTCATTTATATTGTTCTAATTAACCCACCCATCTTTAACAGTTAAAGCATGTTTTTAAATTTGTTTATTTGTTAATTGTTACAGTATTCTACCATGACTTCCTCAGTCCAGATTATGATGGGGTAGTCATCAATGGTGAGTATCATGGAAATGTATTACTTCCTCTATATTTCAAGGAAGGTTTGCTCGTCCAAGGCGACTACCTTGGAAGTTGCAAACTAGGGCTTGCAAAGTCTCTATGCTACTAATATTAAAATATAAGTTGCTCATGCACAAGCCCAAAGTCGCGCAACGAGCTATGGAGAGAGCTATGCTGGGAGTTTAACTATAATGATAGAATCAGAAATGAGGATATCTGTAGAAGAACCAAGGTCACCGACATAGCTCTTAGAACTAGTAAGTTGAAGTGGCAATGGGTAGGTAGGTAGAGCTATATAGCTCGAAGAATCGACAACCGTTGGGGAATAAAGCTTCTCGAATGGCGACCATGAACCGGAAGACGAAGCATAGGGCGCCCACCCACCAGATGGACCGACGACAGTGTTAAGATCACGGGAAGTCGATGGCTGGAAAGAGCTCAGAATCCGTTCTTCCTGGAAATGTGTAGGGGAGGCCTTTGTCCAGCAGTGGACTTCTTCAGGCTGATAATGATGATGAAGTTGCTATGCATGTATGTTTGTGGCCCAATCACGCCCTAACTACTGGACCAAATATAGATGTTCCAGTCCAGGTTACGGACCGCTAGTATAAAATATATCTTGACAGCGTATTATATTTTTTACAGTCGCCGATAGTTCACCGGCCCATGAGGAGGAACCCACAGCAACCCACAGCACCCATCACATCAACAATGGTAAGGGCTATTCTTGCAGAGTAATGCAATGCATTTACACTCAGATTAGAATAGAATAAGCTTTATTCAAAAATCAAGCAATTCAGTAGAAATATAAACACATTATGTTGCTACTAAAAATAAGGGAACATGGAGAAGTTTCTAATTATATGCAATTTAATTTGGTTTGTGCACAGTTATTGTTGTATTGCAGTATCTACTCTAAGTGATAAACATGATTACATCACATTCCTAGGTAGCATGTTATAAGATACATATTTACATTTTTAACATCTTTTCATTATACTCGTTCGAAATAATCAGTGACAGGATAGAAGTGTAAAGCTAGTTTTGTAATTTAGTTTATATCATTATTTTCAGCTCATTCCGGATCGGTAGCCCGCCGGCGCTTGATGCAGTCGCCACGGCGGCGGCCGCGGTTGTTGCAGTCGCCACGGCGGCGGCCGCGCATTTCACCGCGTCGGGCTCGCACACCACGCCGCCGACAAGAACGCCGAACTACGGTCGATCATTTCCTGGAGTCCGACGAGCGGTTCCGAGAATTTGAAAGGGAGAGATGGGAAAGAGAAAATGAAAGGGCTAGGGAGAGCGAATCTGTGAGGCAACGGGAGTTGGCCCTCCAAGAAAGACAAGTTGCTGCCACAGAAAGAGCGTTGTCTCTTAATGAGCAACAAATACAGATCAACTTATTGTGGCAGCAACTTGCAGGACGGGCCTTGGATATGGTTGAAAATTATATTAATAGCCACAATTAATATAATTTTCAACCACACCAAGGCGAGCTCTATGATTATGTAACTAACAAATGGTGTGCAACAAGCGTAAATTGGCAATCGAATCAAATGCAACTAAGCTTCTTATTCGGAAGTTTAAAGCTTATGTTAAGAATAATCTAATAAAGAAAGCGTACTATACTATAGTACGAACAGTTAGTAAGACATAGCTCGAAGAATTAGTAAGTTGAAGTGGCAATGGGCAGGCCATATAGCTCGAAGAACCGACAACCGTTGGGGAATAAAGGTTTAAATGTGTAGGGGAGGCCTATGTCCAGCAGTGGACTTCTTCAGGCTGATAATGATGACTATACTATAGATAGATAATTAATGATAAAACTGCGTGGCCCGATGTCCCGGTCACTCTACCCATAGGAAGCTAACATGTCAATTTGCAATGTCTGTACCCACTATTTTCGTATCTTAATTTTATATGCTGTGTACATTATTATTACTTTGAAGCATGTGCTGTATTTGAAACTTTTGCTTTTGTATTATTGCATACGTCTCACTAAGTGAAGTGGCACCACACTGCAACTTTTATTTATGATTTGTAAAAGGATCATATAAAAAAAAGGTAGGAACCTAGCCGTAGTTTGTTGCCTGTTCTTGCGTCGGCTTGGTCGCGTGGAACTGGCACCTAGACTCACCTAGCCTTAAGACGTTTCAAAATGAATCTTGTAATCCTACTGACAAATACACTTTTAATCTTTTATGTTATATTGAATCATTGCCTATTTACGCTTGTCGCAGATTGTTCGTTGGTTATGTAATCTAGACGGTCGGCTTGCAGCTAATGAACCCCGTCTCCCTACCCTTTCAAGACTTAAGGGACTGACAACCGTAAATGATCTTGCTCGCACATCCCTAAAGATATTAAATCTCTGAACTTGTTTATAATACAATAAATTATTAACTTCACCATTAACAGGTATACCACTACCTGATCTGCAGGTCTATGCCTGCATAATTCGCTCAAGCGATCGCTGAATCCGCTGTGAATTCTAAAGTCCTCTTTATGATATTAGTACACATGAGTTATCAGCTTTTTAGTTCAAATAGCTTTAGGAGCATGTTTTTTGAACTTTAGGAGCATGTTTTTTGAACTATAGTTTAATAATTAAATAACAGTAGTACAGTTACTTTTTTAAATCTCTTTTTATGTATAGTAAAATGTGCTAGCGGTCATCGACGGTAGTCTGCCCCTTAATAGACGGTCCCCAAGTTGTGTGGTCTGTCTTCAATCTTTCTCTTGCCGCTCTGTCACCTTTGTCAATACTATGTGTGTGTACTATAATATTTCGATTTATAGTTTCGATTGACCGCCTTCCTACAAGGTCGGTATTTGATTCGCTCTTCTTTTGTCAGTCCTTAATGTTATATTTTAAATAGTGCCACAGTTAAAGGCAACGCTCTGACACATTTCGATTGACCCCTACGAGGCAGGTAATTTATTAATAAATTATATTTTCTACTATTCATTATTTTAATTTATTTGCGTTTATTTGAAACCCTTTTTAACATAAAATGGCGGATTAGGATAAAAGCAATTAGAGTAGGTAGCTGTGGTATGAATTAATGGGTATAATAAATAAAATAAAAGTTAGAAATATAATATTAATATTTTAATTCTTATCTCATAAATTATTATAAGTACGTAAAACACTATTGAATCAGTTTTTCAAGCTCGCGAGTTGGCTCCTTTTATTTGAATGGATTTGTTGGCTGCTTTCATGAAAGAAGTTTCTGCAACAAAAATAAAAAGATTAAGTACATACCATGCCACCACTTGATGCATTAATTAAAAAGCAATCCCATCCCACTTCCCACTAATATCATAAATGCGAAACTTTGGATGGATGGATGTTTGTTACTCAATAACGCCAGAACGGCTGAATAGATCTGGATGAAATTTGGCACAGAGATAGATTATAGTCTGGAATAGCACATAGGCTTATACTTATACTACTATATACTTTTAATCCCGGCAAGATTTATGCGTCCCTAGGGATGGATTTGTTTTTAATCTATATGTGTAAAAGAAAGTCGTGTTAGTTACACTATTTATAACTCGAGAACGGCTGAACCGATTTGGTGGGGAGGTAGCTTAGAGCCAGAAGACGGACATGGAACTACGACTTTTTATCCCGAAAAAGTAACGGGCACGGGGCGCAAGAAGCCGCGGGCGGCCGCTAGTTTAAAATAAAAATGGTACTGTCCTTTTTTTCGTCAGGTTTTCAGGCTCGCGAGTTGGCTCCTTTCGTTTTAATGGATTTGTTGGCTGCTTTCATGAAAGGGCTTTCTGCAACAAAAATAAAAAGATCAATGCATTATATACCTAGGTACCTAGTAAAATTTTAAATAGAAATAGTACTGTCCTTTCTGTGTGTTGTTCAAGCTCGCGATCAAACTGCTTTTCTGCAACAAAAATAAAAAGATGAGTACCATGCCATTCCTCAAAAAAAAAAAAAATACAATAAAGTACCTCCTAGGAAAGTCCAGCACATGGCTGGATTACACATGTTGTGAAAAAATTCTTTGAACTAGGTGGTTCCTCAACGCTCTTCCTCTGGCAAGGTCCGGGCCATGTTCGTTTCCTTCTTCCAAGTACTGCAGTTCTTCTGCATCTTCAATGCCTAAAATAGATATTGGAATATTATAAATGATAGGTGCCTACATATACAATTAAAATTGATTAGTAAGATTCCAAATATGAGAGATACATACCTAAGTCTTCCTCTGGTTCTGGAACACCAAAATCCAGGGCTATGTTATAGAGAACACAGCAAGCCTGTATGATATGAACACACTTTGTTGGCTTGTAATGCAAAACCCTGTCTTTGCACAAACAACGCCAGCGGTTTTTTAGCCTGCCAAAGGTGTTTTCAATCACAACCCTAGCAGTCATGTGCTTCCGGTTGTAGATTCCTTCTGGGGAGTCAGCTATTACATTAAGGAATGGCGTCATAAGCCATGGGCGCAGTGGGTATCCAGAGTCCCCTGAAACAATAAATTTGAAGATGAGTTCATTGATATTAAACTTCAAAGCAAAGAATACCTAGTATTTTCAAAGTTGTACCTAATAAGCAAAAGTAGACAATAATAGTTACCTAGTAGCCACACTGATTCATTGTTTTCTTGTAAATGCCGCATGTAACTGTTAATTAAGCTATTCTCCCAAATAAATGCATCATGTGTAGCGCCTCCAAATTTAGGATTAACATTTAAAATCCGATAGTCACTATCACATATCTGAAAAATATTTAGTATTTAGTGTAAGTAAAGTATGTTTGTAATGTAGGTATGTATTAAGTTTTTTTTTTAAACTCCATTTTCATCATTAAATTCCAATTTCTAGGATTTAATTTCTCCTACCATTTGCACATTTATGGAGTGATAGTTCTTTCGGCAGAAGAAGATGTGCTCTTCTTCAGTCCGTGGCCTTACAATCTTTATGTGGGTGCAGTCAATGCAACCTATGATGCCAGGAAATCCATACTTAGTATTGAACCTGTAGGTAATCAAAATTATTTTGCATTTACTTCACTGTTTGAGCGAGCAGGTGTGGTCTGAGAACTTGAGAACTATGTAAACATATTGAACTTACTTTTGACTGACAACTCTTCGGTCTATCACTGTCTGTGGAAATACTATGTATTTAGACAGCATGTCTGGGTGGATGAGGGCTTGAGTAACCTCTTCCACATACCTGTTCACAAAAGCCATAAACAAAAAAATCAAGTCTAACAATGACAATCAGCTTAATCATAATTTAACAACACATACATAGGTAAAAGTGGGCAAGAGGGTACATACCTGCTGCAGGATTTTTGCGATATATTTTTGCCCACTCCAACGGGCCCCTGGTACGAGCCAGAGGCATAAAACATAAGGGCAGAGAGAATCTGAAATATTTTTGTTGAGTAATATTGACCTGCCTGTGTATTAAGTGCCTACGATGGATTAGAATGTGTTTCACTATCCTAATACTTATTTCATAGTAGTGTTTCCTGTGAAACTGAGTTGCCTTACATAAACATAATTTATTAGATTACTCACCTTCAAATCAAGGCTTACACGCTGCGAAGACCTTATGCCTGTACGCTGTCGCAATTCTCCACGTAAGAATACGAAGGCATCCTTCGATAAGCGATACCGCTTCCGAAACTCTGTCTCCGGGAGATCTTCGAGGGGATCGAAAGATTCCCGTAGAATAGCGCGCATTTCTCGTAATTCACGAGATCGTTCTTCCTCAAGTAACATCCTTCTTGCTAAATAAAATCTTGCAGCCATTCGTAGTAAGTTCTAAAACACTTTAAAGCTCTTGATGAAATTTTCAGTATCGTTCTCCAAACGCATTCACTACCAAAAAGCACAGTGAGAGCGTTACGAAAACTCTAAACGAAAAACGGACAAAAAAGGCGCGCGAAACTGTCAAATTTTACGCTCGGACTACCATTTTATACAAAAACCGTTGAAATCGTGAGCGATACGCAAAATATCGTCACGATTTTGTAATTTCGTGACGCAAAAATGACGCAAAGTGCAACGAAAAAACTCCGACTGCCAAATAATAAACACGTATCGTGTCTTTTTGCTGTCTCATCTTTTCTCCATATAATAGAGAGAGAGGCAAAACGGCGACATGTCGTGACGACATGTCGTAAATGAATTGGGATGCAGTGGGACTAGGCACTCTGATTCATCGATAAAATTCTTCAATATTGATTGACATCTAGGTTGCAAATACACCAATAGATGGCGCTGTGTTCTGTTTCTTAGAATATAAATACTCGACGAATAACTCCAAGGGACTATTCGGCACTGACAGGAAGGTCGCGGGTTCAAATCCCGTCTTAACTTATGGGACATTTTTAAAATCTTTGTGAATTCTTAAATGTTGTCAATAATTTGTCACAATGTTCTAGAAAGTAGTGCTCCTAAACGTTATAGAATGTTCTTTCATCATCATCATCATCAATTGATATCAGTCCACTGCTAGACGTAGATTCACCTTGAGTAACATAGGCTATATTTATGTGTTTAAAAAACAAATGTCCACCCGTGCGAAGCCGGGACAGACAGCTAGTGTTAAGTAAAACATTATTAAAACATTGAAAAAAAAAACTTTTATTAGGTAGGTACCTTAGGCAACAAAAAATTCATGATATTAAAAAAAACTAAAACTAAACCTTAAAAATCTAGCAAAAGTGGGTGTTCTTGGCACCATGTCCATGAGGCATGGTGCCAAGAACGCTGGTTGCATTCCCACGTTGAATGGCATTAGCTCATGGATTGGATCCCTCTTCCCTGACCAAAACTCTACGTAAATCGATGTTCACTCACTGTGGTGTGGAAACGCAAGTCAAGCAAGACATTCGCAAGCTTGGACAGATAATATATTCGCAAGAATAGAGTCCGTCCACACACTCAAAATCTAAGGCCTGAACAAGTGTGTTTCTGGGTTTTATAGTTCGCTTAATCTGTGGTACTCGTCTTATTGAAAATGGTTTAGTAAATGTAACCCTGTAAACGAAGCACAAAATTTCGATGAACTCTGATTCATTGTCAGGCGACCAATCAGAAATGGTCACAAATTCTCAGGTCGTGTTTTCCAGGGTCGTACAATCCCGTTACGTGCCGAGAATGTACAGCCAGGAATACGCAGCCAGGAAAACACAACCTGAGAATTTGAAACCATTTGGCAGCCTTTTCCATGGTCGTACATTCCCGGCCCGAGCCGAGATTGTACAGCCTGGAATATCCAACCACGGAATGCACAACCATGGAATTGGCTGCCAAAATGTACATCAATTCCGGGCTGTGCTTTCCAAGCCGTACAATCCGTGGTTGTACATTCCTGTCTCCCTCTACGGGCGTCTAACTATATCACTGACCTCTTAATATTAACAAAAAATTCAGGTCAGGTCTGTGTGATCGCATGGAGTTTATTCTAAAATGATGCGATACAGCATAGGTTATATCGATGGATACAACACCCACAGAGTACCATAATACATACGGAACAACATCTCTACAGGAAATGCTGTCTGCGACAAAACATTTGTGCGATTTGTAAAATTAAAACATTGAAAAGTTGTGAAACATGTTGCCATGGTGGAAACGCACCGATAACGCAGCAAGGAGTTTCCATAGCATAGCAATAGCTTAAGTTAAACCCTGCTAAACCATGGCCTTCTTCCAAGGATTAGACCTACCACTAACCATCCTACCCTACATCAAGTTATGTTAACACAGATAGCATCCGTTAAGATGCTGTCATATCAATAATCAGTCAATGTCACATTCATTGGCGAATAATATCAATCAACGCTAATAGTTGACAAATGTCAATGTCAAACGCACGTGCAGTCGTGCAGTGCATAGTTTGTTTTGAAATCAAAGTTACAAGTTTCTCCAATAAACTCCTCTAGAATAAAGTCGTACTCCTTCATAAGTTATGTATGCATTACATACCTACATAAAGTAAAGTCGTACGAATTCAAATGGTTTTTGTTTATGTGAAGTAATTTTTCGAGGAAAGTGCTTATGTACTCAAAAATCTCAACATGAAGTTTCACTACAAGGTAATTTAATATTCCTATAATTATAAGTTTAAAAAACTTGAGAAACCGACTTCATTGCCAAACGGCTAAATCGATTTTAATGAAATTTGTTTGGGACAATCTGGACGTAAGAATAACCTTCCAAATAAAAAAGTATTTTTCTAAATCGGTTCTTATATAACGGAGGCATGCAGTTACAAACATTAAAAAAAATATTTAAAAAAAAATGGAAACACCGATTTTAATAAAATTAAAATAAGACCGATCTGGAAGCAGTACCTTTCAGATAAAAAAATAATTTTTCACAGCTCACAAATGACGAAGTTATGCGATAACAAACATAAAAAAAAAATACAACCGAATTGAGAACCTCCTTTTTGATTGGAAGTCGGTTAAAAAGAAATACATAACCTGCCAAATACATAATAATATGTAAATAATATTTTTGCTTCATAACCTCACTCGTTTTTATTCATGTTATTAATTCCGTTTATTATTAGCAGCTTTCAGAGACCATCCCTAAGTATCCTGTCCGGCAATCTAAATCCAGGGGTCACAATTTGTTGGGGCCTAAGGGTCTACAGCTAAATAAGTACCTCATTTAAGGTTTATCGAGATATATATCAGAAGTATTATTCAATTAAAAAATACGAGCTTGTAGGACCAAACTCTGCTCGGTATTTTTTTTGTAAATTGTGTATTTAGAAATTATATTTATATTGATACAGCTTTGGGGATCAGCTTGCACCTTGGTTCTTAAAGATCGATGAGCTCCACAACAAACTAGATACAAACACCATCAGCGACGAAATGAAACGGTTCCTTGCGGACGGAAGCGGACCACCCTAATCACCTGGCATCCCAGCTGACCACCATAAACTACCCTAAGAGACTAAAAAGACACATCATAGAACTCAACATATGATTTCAAGAAGAAGAAGGAATGATCACTGGAGAAATTCCCCAACATGTCCAGCGCATAAACCAAACCTGCTTATAGTCAGAAGACTGATCGCAGATGACACACAGAAATAAAAAAAATATATAAGAATTACCTACATACTGATGAAATTATGAAATATTATTAATATTTTTTGATCTTACTAACAGCACCATCTGATTGAAAATAGTTACTAAAAACAAATAAAAACACAGATGAACAGTTTTCTCCAAGTATCAATGCTTTCTCCTAATCAAAGTGTTTGTTTCAGTTTCAAAACCTCCTGGGAACAGTGTATCGTCGAGGTGATGTTTTATTTACAAATGATGGAAATTGTGTCATTAGTCCAGTTGGGAATAAAATTACAGTATACAATCTTAAGCAGTAAGTTTGACAAATTAAAACATGTTTATTTTGTGTAGTTCATTAAAACTGATAACAAACTAGTGTTTGATGCACTGCCTAATAACCTATGTTCTTATGCTGGTCCTCCGTGACTTGACTTGATTCTTACACAATCGATTTTCTTGCCTCTGACTTGGAAGAATAAAGAAAGAAATTCTACTAACACTTTATAATAATAATTAAATCTCATATCAATAGAACAGCAATTATCATTTATGTCAAAAATACCAAAATTAGATATAACAATATTGAATTAGGTTGTAGCCTTGAGGTGTTACATTTTCGGAATTTTACCATTGGTACATTTGATTGAATTATTATTACTTATTGTATTTCAGAAATAAGAGCAACACATTGTCTTTTGAAGGTCAATACAACTACACAGCTATAGATGTGTCTCCGAATGGATCTACTTTACTGGCAGTTAATGAAAGTAAGATTATTATGCTCATTTACAGGTACCTACATTGTGAGCGTGAGCAACTGGTGGTCTAGTGTAGTAATCCTGCTTTCCGATGCTAAAGTCGCGGGCTTGAATCTATAGATTTTTCTATAGGTGAAAGAAAACATCGCGAGGAAACCCGCGGCTTAGTCAGTTCCGCACATATTGACCATGTCTTTCCTGTGGATTAGGCAGACTTAGCTGCTGTCCCAGGCACTATAGCGTCCCGTAAGTAGGGGCATGACTAAACACCAGTTGTCCCTGACGCTATATAAATCATCTACAATTGATGTAAAGGCTTTAAAAGTATAGAGTGTATTTTTTTTTCTAAATTGTGTTTTGAGAAATTATATTTGTATCGTAAAATACAGCTCGTATTTATATACAATATTTTCTCGTTTTAAGATATAATAAGATGTGTAACTTTATTTGTATACAAGTAATGCATCATTATAAGTACGTGACACAAGTTATGCCTGCTATAATTTACCTTGCAGAGGGTGAAGCTCAGATGATAAGTCTCCTAACGTGCAATGTGATACACAAGTACAAGTTTAAGCAGCTTGTAAACGCTGTCAAATTCAGCCCGGATGGAAAGTACTTTGCAGCGTGTTGTGACAGCTTAGGTATGTATAATGTATGCTACGCATATCATCATCATCCTGAAGAAATCTATAGTCAGCTGATGAAAAGATTGAGAATGTATTGACGTTAAAACAGTGCGGAACTGTTCAGTACGCACTGCCCATGTTTTTACTTTTTTTTTATGGTTTGGATAAAATCAGTTGTGTTGTCCTGGCCTCGCATGCTGCGTAGTAGCCCATTTATACCACAAACAAATTGTTATTCAACTTGCGAGGGCCCCTTTATTTTTGATGATGAACGCTACGTGCTCTCCTAAAGCAGAGAGACGACGCCAAGTTCTGAGCAGCCCACGTCGTTCATCATTTATATAACTATATCTCCCATTTCCAGTGTTCATAATGACAGCGCCTTGCACGTTCACCGGCGAGTTCCGTTCCTTCAGCATGAAGCGCGTCTTCAACAAAGCGCACGACGAGGTCACGTGCCTCGACTGGTCAGCCTGCTCCAAACTCCTTGCAGTTGGCTCCAAAGATACCACCACAAAGATATACACTGTTGACTATCTGGATAACTTGAACTTGTTCACTCTGAGTGGCCATACAGATAAGATTGTTGGGGTCTTCTTTGAGAAGAAGAGCTTAGATCTCATTACTGTTAGCAGGAATGGGCAGGTATGATATTTTGAAATATTGAGTAACATTGCAATAATAGATTTACTTGTTTATGTTTTTTAACTTGTTTGAATATTGGAAACAGGTGACGTTGTGGGAAGCCAGTATAGAGCCGGACGATCTCGTGGTCTCTGAGGTTCAGATCTCGCACCAGAAACGTAGGAAGCTGCAGCAGGACGTAGATAGTGAAGAAGATGATATTGATGAGAGACAAGTTATTGAGAAGGACAAAGAATTTGTAAGTTGTAGGTAAACTTCAAAAAGGGTGTTTTAAAAGTTTTGAAGGGTCGGCAACGCGCTTGTGATGCCTCTGGTATTGCAGGCATCCATCCTCAGGCTACGGTCACCGCTTCCCATCAAGTGTGCCGTATGCTTGTTTGTCTACTTTGTTGTACATATAATAAAAAAACCCTAGTACTAAATAGTCATAAAATGGTGGTAGCTATTAGCTGGTTTGAAGATGAAATTTATATGAAAACCTTTAACAAATAAGACAATTGAGCTGAAACTTGGTGGAGACAACCACACACACCACCACAGTGAGGCATCCAAGTCCAGTAAATGTAAGACTGGGGACATCTACGTATGCCATCCTGTCGGACTAGTTTGCTACATTCACAGTAAAACACTTCGTAAGTAAAACCTTCTAACTCTCACTTCTTCGCGATCTCTTCACAATAAACTTATAACTGCTTTCACAGACTGACTGCCTTCACAGCTCAGTTGGTAGTAGCTCTGCCTTCTGGGCTGGAGGGCGTGGGTTTGATCCCCACCGAGGACAAATATTTGTGTGGTGAACACAGATGTTTGTTCTCTGTCTGGGTGTTTTATTGTATTCTATGTATGTATTTAAAAAAAAAAGTATTTAAGTATTATATCAGCTATCTGGTTCCCATAGTACAAGCTCTGCTTAGTTTGGGGCTAGATAGTGTTGTGTGGATTGTCCGCATTATTTTTTTTATATTTTTTTTTTACTAAATTGGATCGGCAGCATACGCCTGCTACTGCTGTATTATTTTCAGTGATAATTGTGACATTTTGAGTGTAATTACACTATTATGATAAGTAATAAAAAAATTCACAGGACATCGAGGATGACAGCAAAATTGATGATAGTCATCAGAGAAAGGATTCAGATAGAGAAAACAAACTGAATTACAAGAAACTAGGTCGACACTACATTGGCGACGCGATCCGACAGGCGGACTACAAGGTCAAGATATCTGCCGCTCAGTACCATAAGGAAACCAAGAT
The DNA here is from genome assembly GCA_939531255.2 of Thera britannica. Classification (NCBI taxonomy): domain Eukaryota; kingdom Metazoa; phylum Arthropoda; class Insecta; order Lepidoptera; family Geometridae; genus Thera; species Thera britannica. The sequence goes on along the minus strand of OW618040.2, from coordinate 13,121,429 downwards.
ATTAGTGACAGGTAACACAACACTCGCTACATCACTATGCCTAGTAGTAGAGCTCCTCCACCGAAAGTAGGATAAGTTTGAGGCCTCTGTGTTGTAGCTCCGAAACTAATATTCCGATTAGAACGGTATTTAAATTTTTTTGGTAGGAAGTCTTGCAATCATTCAAGATAACGTATGCGCCGGCTTTAAAATGACCCAAAAAAATAGTCCTGGGGCTAAAAGGGCAAAGTGCAACAAAAACCTCCTTTCGTTAGATCTACGATGTTGGTGCCTATTGAATAATTTCAATAGGCACTCGTACTAATGCTAATGCTTTATGTCCTCTACGTTTCAGGTTTTTCAAACGGTACATTCTTTCTCCACGAAATGCCGGATGTGAACCTCATACATACGCTGAATATCTCCGAGCACAGAATCTCTTCCATCGCTATATCCCCGCCGGGCGATTGGATAGCGTTCGGGTGCCCTAACATCGGACAACTGCTTGTTTGGGAGTGGCAGAGTAAGTTAATAACATTATTATCAATATCGCAAGAAAGTGAAAGAGCATTGCTGTGTTTTGGTATGAAGGGTATGGGTCCGGTGAAGTTTGCTGGCACGGGAGGTTTAACATCTGTATGCCTCAAGTTGGTGTACGCGGGTCAGTGCATCGTAGGGTATGTTCCGGACGTGCGTGAACTTCGTGGCAATGCTTTGTGCGCCATATGATTGTTCTACCAGTTAGCTGTATAAAAAATACTTTTCTAGTTTCACTCGCTATCATGATGGTGGCTTTAGTACCCGTTTTTGTATGGAGTCTCAAGAAGCGTTTTCAGAAGTCGGGTACAAAAACCTCATCGAAAAAGTAGTCGAAACTCAACAGTAGTCCGAATAATACTTTGGCTATTGGTATGGAATATGGGCGGAACAGATACCTATTTAATTATCATCTTATTTTAACAAGACTAGGTTAATAGACAGTCTTGAAAAAAGTCAATGTGATCCCATGAACTGTAATACGAAACGTCTATGCATAATACATTCGTCAAGACTCATGACTGGACTGGTCAGACTTTTTCTTATGTAAAAACAGTATTCATTTGTTTAAAGGTGAACAATACGTGATGAAGCAACAAGGCCATTCTTTAGACATGACGTGTGTCACCTACTCTCCTGATGGACTGTATGTTGTGACCGGCGGCTATGATGGAAAGGTAAACAAATATGAAATAAATTAGCTTTCATACTCATTCATTGGGCGTGGTGATCTCTGCATGTAATAAGACTCCTCTATTGTTACAAACAGCGTCTGTCCAGCTTAGTACAATGTCGCATTCTCAAATACTTCGGACACGTCTCGCGGCAAGACTGACTCGATTGAGCGCCTTGTGGTTCAAGGACAAGTAGAAGGTACTAGACCGCGTAGAAGATCTCCTATGCACTGGACTGATCAGGTCAAGTTGGCAGTGGGCGGAACCCTACAAGAATGCTCCCGGATGACTACAAGAAGAGATAAGTGGCGGGATATCGTGAGGCGTGCCACAGCCCCAGATAAAGAGAAATGATAAGATATTCATGACGACCACGACCTCTCTGACAAGAGTGAAGCGACTGAGAAGAAGAAGAAGGGATTGTTACCTCCTGAGATGTCAAAGTAGGCCAGCGGATGGGCAGAAGAATCTCCTTAGATCCTTACACCAATACGGCAGTCACCATACCAAGCGTCGTCTCCATAGTATATTTTCAGTCCAGGTATATAGACCTGACTAACAGCTGATTAATTGGGCTAAGGATGATGATTTATTTATTTCCAAGGAAATTGTTATTTATTCATTAGCCATTTTTAGGGTTCCGTAGCCAAATGGCAAAAACGGAACCCTTATAGATTCGTCATGTCTGTCTGTCTGTCTGTCTGTCCGTCTGTCCGTCCATACGGACGGACAGACGGAGAGAAAAATGGCTGTGACGTACGTCACAGCCATTTTTCTCTGAAACCGCAAGAGCTAGACTGATGAAACTTGGCGAGTAGATGTATTCTGTAAACCGCATTAAGATTTTGACACAAAAATAGAAAATAAACTATAAATTTTGGGGGTCCCCATACTTGAATGTGAAACTCAAAATTTTTTTTTCATCGGACCCATATGTGTGGGGTATCTATGAATAGGTCTTTAAAAATGATGTTGAGGTTTCTTAAATCGTTTTTTAGGGTTCCGTAGCCAAATGGCAAAAACGGAACCCTTATAGATTCGTCATGTCTGTCTGTCTGTCTGTCTGTCTGTCTGTCTGTCTGTCTGTCCGGCCGTGTCACAGCCATTTTTCTCCAAAACCATAAGAGCTAGACTAATGAAACTTGGTGAGTAGATGTATTCTGTGAACCGCATTAAGGTTTTTACACAAAAATAGAAAAAAAACTATAAATTTTGGGGGTCCCCATACTTGAAACTGAAACTCAAAATTTTTTTTTTCATCGAACCCATACGTGTGGGGTATCTATGGATAGGTCTTTAAAAATGGTGTTGAGGTTTCTAACATTGTTTTTTTCTAAACTGAATAGTTTGCGCGAGAGACACTTCCAAAGTGGAAAAAAGTTGGTCCCCCCTCTAACTTCTAAAATAAGAGAATGATAAAACTAAAAAAAATATATGTTGTACATTACTATGCAAACTTCCAACGATATTTGGTTTGAACGAGATCTAGTCAGTAGTTTTTTTTTATACGTCATAAATCGTAAACCGCCATTTACCTTTCGACGAACTACAAAAACCATATATATTTTGACAAAACCATATATTATGTTATTTGATGCTACGGATCCCTTCATGGGCGAGTCCGACTCGCACTTGGCTGCTTTTTTTTTCTAAACTGAATAGTTTGCGCGAGAGACGCTTCCAAAGTGGAAAAAAGTTGGTCCACCCCCCTCTAACTTCTAAAATAAGAGAATGATAAAACTAAAAAAAATATATGCTGTACATTACTATGCAAACTTTCAACGATATTTGGTTTGAACGAGATCTAGTGAGTAGTTTTTTTTTTATACGTCATAAATCGTAAACCGCAACTTACCTTTCCACGAACCTTTATATTATGTTACTTGATGCTACGTAACCCTTCATGGGCGAGTCCGACTCGCACTTGGCTACTTTTATTTAATCTATAGATAAGTTTATCCATCAGCTAAAAATATGCACTTCTTTTTTAGGCTTGTCAGAACCAAGGACTTTTTATTGAAAGCGTCATTTCGTAGAAAAACCCGAAAATCGAAAAAAAAAAAAAATTGTTTGAAAAATCAAGTTTTGATTAGTGTACATATAGTACAGCCTAGTGTTGTCTAACCTGCTTGATGCATTTAAAAGGGCATTTTAAAAATGCTACTGCGATGCCATTCCATAAATTGATCGATAATTTAACATTTCAGGTAAAAGTGTGGAATACCAGCAATGGCTTCTGCTTTGTGACGTTCGAAGAGCACAAGTGTACCGTGACGGACGTCGTGTTCAGTTCCAATAAGAAGTTCGTAGTGTCGTCGTCGCTCGATGGCACTGTGCGCTGCTACGATCTAACGAGGTACCTACAAGCGCCGCGCGCCGGCTCAACAATATTGATGTATCAAATTGATACATTATATAGTTCGGCCGTTCAGAGAATGCGTTCCTGACACGTCGCGATTGAACTGACGACGTAACTTTGTAATGGCGTTGCAGTTACGATAAAAATATTTTTGCTGGTTGTTTACCGTTTTAACAATTGATGAGCATCAAAACAACATTATTATATCAATAATCAATGAATTTTATAATTTTGTGCCAAACTGAGTGTCAAATACTTGTTATACAATATTTTTCTAAATCTATACTGCGCTATTACAAGGTTATGTCAGCATTTTATATTTGTAGTGCTGTACTAACTATGTGACGCTTTGTCACTGGTTTCCCTTATGCTATATGTTAGCAATTTAACATTAAAACTTTACATGTCGATCTCCGACGAAGTATGCGGTACTAACAGTATTATTAATAAGAAGATTTTCAATATTGACCATACTTCAAGCGAATTCAACATTTCATTTCTTTTGAACCAGTTTGGTGAAACGATTTTTGCTGCTTTTTTAACTATTTTCTCTAATGACGACCACGAATCAGAAGAAGCAAAGTGTCGGACGCCCCTCACCCGATGAACCGCGCAAGGGCGACGGATATGGAGAGGGTTCAAAATTGTTCTGCCTAGACATGTATCGAGGAGACATGCAGCGCCCATAAGATGTATGTGCGGTTGTAGGCAAAAAATATTGCACATCGGCTTTTCGGCTTTGTAGAGCGTAATCTCTGTGACGCACACTACGCTGTATGAAGGCGAAATGAGCCGATGTGCAATATATTGTTGGCTATCACAATATGTATCTGTGGGTATCAGGTACCGTAACTTCCGTACGCTGACGTCGCCGAGCCTCGTGCAGTTCAGCTGCGTGGCGCTGGACGCCAGCGGGGAGCTGTGCGCCGCCGGCGGACAGGATGTCTTCGAGATCTTCCTCTGGTCCGTCAAGTTCGGGAAGCTTTTAGAAGTAAGCTACCGCAATCATACTCGTTTACCACTTCGGCCCATATGACTATGCTTTAAATGCATCACACTAGAAATTACTGGAACGTGGGGCTTATATAGAAATATCTCGTTGATGGACGCAGTGCAGTGTATCGTAGGGCGTGACCTGCGAGGCGGTGCTTGCTTAAAACCGATGGTTACCACTTAACATCAGGTGGGCCATAAGCTTGTGCCAAGCCCACTAGTACATAATCGACTATGTATCAAATACATAATGTTTTTTATTGACCGCCATACTGCGCCCTTTAAACTGAAACACAGCAACGCTGCTTTGCGGCAGAAATGGCCGTGTGTGCGTTGCTCGAGCGCACTTCTACAATATAAAAATAAGTCTGGTTTTCCTTCCTGACGCTATAACTCGATAACGGCTGGACCGACTTGGCTGATTTTGGTCTTGAATGATTTGTGGAAGTCCAGAGAGGATTAAAAGGTTTTTTTTTTTTTTTTTTTACGCTCCGCTAGCCGTTACCGTTGTAACGGCTAGCGGAGCGTATTGCGTTCTGTTCGTATCTGTTGAGTGGTATGGTATCGTCGTGAATGTGTGTGTGTGTTGCCAGGTGCTGTGCGGGCATGAAGCGCCGGTGTCGCGCGTGTCGTTCGGCGGCGGCGCGCGGCTCGCGTCCGCCAGCTGGGACGGCTCCGTGCGCCTGTGGGACTGTCTGCAGCGCGGCGCACAATGTGACGTCATCCGGCTCGCCACCGACGCGCTGCAAGTCGCCTTCCGCCCCGACGACGAACAGGTGACGAACGCGAACGCCATCCACTATTACACTGACTGCCCTCCCTCATACATTACATACCCCAGACGGTAGTATAGTAGCTTATGATCCCTATCCCCACCATACGGCCCGTTGTACGAGTTGCACGACCGGCCATGGAACGAGCCATGCACTACTGTATTGTAACACCTTTTTAGGGTAAATTATGTATTGTTTAAAAAACTTGTCACTAAGATCGGACAATGTTAATATCATTGTCCGATCGACTAGTTTTTTGTATCTATCATGTAAAGGTCAATGGGCAAATAGTATGGGAGAAAAACCCACGACGGACAGAAATGATATTTTGAGGATATTTAGATAAATGTCTCTAGTTTATCATGGCAAGGGTCGCTTTCTTGTGGATTGTGGGAATATTGAAAAAAAAAATATTCATATATTTTACATTATTTATTCCGCGTGATCAATATCTATTAGAATTTCATCTAAAAATACAGCAGGAGCTTCAATTTCTTGCTGGTGCCTAGCCCAAGATAAAAAATAAACTATACTGGCAATATGCGCGCAGCTCCCGACGGTACGGCGGCCGTGTATGCACGAGCAGTAGTAATCTTCAACACATTGTCTTCCTTGTCTCGCTGGGTTTATTAAAATATATGTGTAGTATTGTCGCGCTCTAACATGTCGCGACTGAATTCGTCCTCTTATCAATATTTTATTGTTTATTAAGCTTTGATGCCGATAAAGTTCTATCAAGTAAACACCATTTGGTCTCACGTGTTCATGGCAGTACGACTTAGCCAGTCTTAAATGATAGCTGCCCAATGTGAATAATGTCAATTCTTCAAAAGTTAACTGTGGGAAGTCTCTAAAATCAGGATTGTTTCCATCTAATGGCATGAAAGCAACTCTTTGTCTATTCATGTTGTTTTCAATTACGTATTGCGCTAGTTCGTTCTCTATATTCATTCTTTCATTTATAATGTTAATAAACTGTTCGACGTATACACTATTTTCATACGGACGCCTAGTAGCGTTGATAATTGCCGCCGTGATTTTGAAGTCTGTCATCATATTTCGCATAGCTACATTGAAATATGTATGTCGAAATAGTTTGTAATCTTTTTTAAAACGGCCATTTATGGCCTCGATTACCCATCGACACATTGTAATCAATCGTGACTTATTGGCATCTGACGTCGTCAATTGTTCTCCTCTTCCTCGGGATGGTGGCATATGTGCAACATAACCACATTCTTCAACTAAAGGAATTGTATCTCTAAAACCACGATCTAATATAAAAACGTCATTAGGTCTTAAAAACCAAAGCCAAGGGGATTCTTCATTTTGTAACAGATGACGCAGGATTGAGGCATCTGACGTTGTCGCTGGATACGGCCCCACAACGTCTATTATATAGCCATCGGTGCAAACAACCAGAAAAGGCTTTACTAAGTTTTTGAATTTGTGAAGACTATACGTTTTTCTTTGAAATAAAAAATTCGCACTTTTTTGGACATATAAGTACGTTCCGTCCATCACAAAAATTCCGTTTTCATTCTGGTTACAACCAAAAATATGGCTCGGGATCGAAAGGTTTCTGGCTACTACATCATCTCGAGTTAAATGATCCAATCCCAAATATAACGGCATAAAATCTTCAGTTAAGCATTGCCTAGCTATTTGTAACTTTCTCTCAAATGTTCTTCTAGACATATTGAATTTTGATGCTAGGCGCTCATCTGATTCGCCAGTTCTTATTTTTACCAAATAAACCCCTAAAACGGTGGCAGGGCGTTCCGATTTCACACGAAGAGATGGAGTTTGTTGTAGAATGGAGTTAAATTGAGTTTTAGTTAGAGACGTCCAAAAATGCAGCTCGTCATCATCATATTCTTCAATATTTTCGAAGTTCATTTGGTTTCGACGCTCATATCCCCATTTGTACAGACTTATGAGGTCTAGCACATGTGCACTATTAAAGTTTTCAAGTGTTATTTGCCCATTCGCAAGTATGTCCCAATCATTTGTCATTATATGAGGCTGGCAAGCTCGTGCTAGACTGGGTACATATACATTGTGATTATGTAATAGATAAAATCTGGCATATAATGGCACACCTCGTGAAACAATGTTCCTGCAATTTTGAAATATGCAGCGTCGTGCAGTATTCGATGCTCGTAAATATCCAGGAATTGTAAGTACACCTTGACCCTCGACTGCTATTCCTTGATGAACTTGATCATGTGGCTGCTCTTGTACATGCTGATTGTGCACAGCTCGATCACATCTTTGCCAGCAAGGATGACATATTGATCTTGTACCATCAAAAGGAATCTGAAATAAGTAAAATATAACATTTATTGTTTGTTATCTACGAGACGAGACATTGATTCTCGCAATATACCTATCCGCTGGCCAACGATTACGATAGATAGCTTGTTACATTTTATTTGAATCAATACAGTCTCACGTGGTTGAATAAAATATATATATGCATAAAATATATCAGTAAAATACTGCGTTTAGGATGGACAAAACTAACAGAGCATGTTCATACATAACTTACCTCGCGTGGTATTATTTCTTGTAACAAAAACACTGCGTGATTCCGATATATTTCTAAAAACAGTGCTGTAAGGATGTGTTTTCTGCGACGTAACACAGATCTATCACACATTACACAATTATTAAGAATATCCATATCAAAGAAATTCCAAACAAATGGCAAATAATCAGGTCCAGTAAACTAAACATGCTTATGTGGGTAGTTTATAAAAACAAACGATAACCGATAAACGCACAGATCAAAACGAAGTTAGGCGACACGAACGAAACAATGCGCCAGCGCAACGAGCGAGATGCGACCTACTGTGTGAGAGAGAAGGAGCGAACGTATACATGCCAATTTGATCACGCAGGACGTACATGTACTTGCCAAATCCTTTTAGTAGCTATTTAACAGAACGAAAACTTATATTTAATGGTAGTAAAATATCTTTTTTAATAAATATATATTTTGTTCAAACTTTGTTCTCCCGTGGAATCTAAATAAAATATTATGTTTAATGCTAAGTGAATTTATACTCTTTCATTTTATATCATTTTCATTCATGTCCGCGACCGGGTCGGATTGCGCCCAATGACCTTTAATAAATTTATATGCATAATAACAAGGCAATAAATATTCTGAAAACTGCATGGTCAGCATAACATTTTTAGATCGAGTACGAGTACTAAAATCTGTCGTAGTACCAAAGTTTACGACTTCGCAGACAGGGCGGTAAATCTCAAGTGAAGTTGGGCACGACACCTTGTCAAATGTGGTGACGGCCGAAGGAGCCTTGACCGAATGGTGGCCGAAATCAGGCCGAAGAAATCTAGGCTGTCCGAAACACCTGGACAAGAGCAAAGTGACTGGACGCACAGGTCAGAGGAGGCTGGCAGAAAATGAAGGAGGCCTATACCCAGCAGTGGGTGATTCTGGGCTGAGATGATGATGATTGTGGCGGCTAGGTAGGCGGTACTTAGCCACAGGAATCGGGCTAACGCGTATGATTTTAAGGTCGCGTCGCCAGTCGTCTCTCCGCATCATAGGTACTGTGCGAACATGTAGCTTTGGTGCAATTTTACAAGTATTTGGTACATGAGTTTGTTGCTGCATCATCCTCCAGAAAAGTAGACTATGAAGTTAGGGTTAGTTAGTTCAACATGATGATGAAGGCTTCGTTTTCTACTTTTTACCATCTGATGGAATAAGCATGTTATGTCCTATCTGATTTAGTTGTATATAAATAAAAACCTTTGCCACCTGGGTGCTCCTCAAAACTCGAGATTTTTTCTAGATTACATGAAACTAACGCTTAGTTTAATAAGATGATTTCATAAACCGTGTTCGTATTGAATAATCAATTTTTGTCTTTCACAATTCCAGTTAGCAGTGTCAACACTAGACGGCAATATAACGTTCTTCAACACGCGGACTATGGAGCAGACCGGCTGCGTTGAAGGCAGAAACGACCTCGGCTCCGGCCGAGCGGACACTGATCTTATCACTCCACAGAAAATGTTGAAAACTAAGTAAGTTTAAAATAAATATACTGGTGGACGTTACAAACAAGGTGGGATAGCCCCCAACTAAGCAGATCTTATACTTTATAGAACTGGATACAAAGTAGAATAAACGGCTTTATGGATTTTGAAAAATTAAGGTATCGTTTGAGTCGTCATGATCACGAGAATGAATACGCTGTGACTAGTCAAGAAAAAGCGCTCGCCTTAGAAAGTTTAGGTGTTTTTCGTTCGAAGTCAATTCGTTTTTTTCAATAATTTCTTGCGTAATATAATGATTGTATAATAACTTTTGAAACTATCATGGTTTTTAACACTATTTTTATGAAACAACGGGATATTTACCATGATTAAATTTTGATGAGTTGATCCGATATTTCGGCACAGTTGCATGCACCATGATCACGGTTGAACTGAAGTCCACGAGTAAAAGAAATGTTATTGGCAGATAAATCGATCTACCCTCTTTCGCACTCTTTTATTGGTTTCGAGACTACTATTGGTTCCATTCTCACTATTTTGTCGATTTCGACACACAACACTGACGGTATCGGGACGCGTAGTGGATGACACACTTTTTGACACACTTGGTTTGCACATTCGTACCACCGGGTTCCAGACTCCAGATAACCGGAAACCATCTTCACGGTTGAAGTTCTTGTGTTTGGTGATTTCAATTGCCTCTTGAACCAATCTCGGTATGTAGTAGCTCATCAAAATTTAATCATGGTAAATATCCCGTTGTTTCATAAAAATAGTGATTGTATAATGTTTCCAGAGCGTTCACAACGATTTGCTACTCTGGCGACGGCGCGTGTATCCTGGGCGGAGGCAACTCCAAGCACGTGTGTCTGTACAGCGTCAAGGAAGCTATCCTCATCCACAAGTTTGAGATCACGCAGAACAGATCTCTGGACGCGGTTAATGTAAGCTACTGTTAACCAGTTTTGGGAATAGGACATCTCTATTCGGATCAAGCAAGAAGTTACGTCTCTAGTAGAGAAAAAGAAGAAGAGGAAGGAGATATAGCGTCGTTACAGAGTTGTATTATCTGCAGTGTAATAAAGTTAAACGGAGTTGTAGCTATAATCAATGAAGAGTTTTTGTGCTAACATTACCTACATCTGCTACAATACTGATTAGTTTTATCACTATGTTTTCATTTATCGTGTGTGCATTCAAAGTCAAATTCCATTGATTTGGTTTATCACCAAACCATTAAAAGAGCGAAGATGCGTGCTTGGCCATTTTTTTCTAAATGATTTAGCATCAGCATCACGTAGCAGTCCTGTTGCCATAAATCTCATTTATGTATCAAGGCAATCTGACTGTAATCTTCCCTTACTATAATCTTCCGCGAGCATAATTTACTTTTAGTCACAGGAAGATTTTTTGTCGTGCGCATATTGCCACCATCTTTGCTCAGCGCTATTAAATCGTGCCGTAGTGTCTAATGCGGGACGATCTAATAGCGTCTTCATACTTATAGAAAGGCATACTTATATTAGATTGCAATAAAATAATAGAACAATGTAGTTGCACGAATACGTTACATAATTATTTTACTATAAATATAATGTACTGTTTATAAATATGTATTGTAATTCCAGGACTTCATCCAGCGTCGTATGATGTCCGAGTTCGGTAACCTGGCGTTGGTAGAAGAGAGAGCCGACCTGGAGGGAGGGGATGTTAACATCCGGCTGCCGGGAGTCAGGCAAGGCGATATGGCCGACAGGCAGACCAAGCCAGAGGTGCCTACATCATTACATTTCAACAAGTGTAATTTAGTTAAAAAGTATTTATGTATTACCTATTTGGTTTCCATAGTACAAGCTTTGCTATATTCGCCGCTAGAGAGTTCTCTAATTTCTTTTCAATCCATACGAAACAGTCGCTTACAATATGATCATTAGTTCTTGCCTTCAGGAGTAAACGAACGGGTTTTGATAGCTTGTGCTGTGGTGGACGTACACGCAATGGTTGTATAAAGGTTGTATAAGCATCTTAGCGGCATTTACAGATCTTTGAGTTTCTATACATAAAATAATCGTGTGCAAAAAAGAAACTTATTATCAACTCCTAGGCCCTCTAGTATCTTATCTATACTTCTATTCTAATATTATAAAGAGGAAAGATTTGTATTTTTGTGTGTATGTTTGTAATGAATAAACTGTCCGCTTGTATTCTTATAATTAGATTATGATTGTATGATGTATCGTGTCCAGGTGCGTGTATTCTGCGTGCGGTTCTCGCCGACGGGAGATAGCTTCGCCGTGGCGGCCACGGAGGGACTGCTCATGTATAGTCAGAACGCGGGCATTGACGGCACCTTCAGGTAACACTGTACCTTCACGACGCCGACGACCGGACATACCAAAATCAAATACTCACAACCCCCGCAGAGTTCGATCGATATGGCTACGTGCCAAAGCTAATATTTGGACGTATTTATCTATATACTACCCTACAAATTCATCATTAGAGAATCTTTTTGAGTATTTACTCACCATTATGCACATAACAATACAGTTCAGCCGATGTAGCTCGGGTCAGAAGTGAGCCGTTTGTGCGAAAACTGCCAATGACTGACGGAAGATTCGCAAAACGGCTAACTCGAAGCCCGCCAAGACATATTGTAACACCACGTACATTCAACACAGAGGCGGGCAGCACGTTAGGCCTTCGTTTCACTATTGCAGCGTAGTGTGTTGCCACGTTGGACTGTTTCAGATGTTTAGTGTAGAGAGAGATATATAAAACAGAGAACCACGCGGTCTGCATTAGTGTGATCACGTCTGTACAAAATGTATTAGTCCGACAGGCTTCTGACGCATCACACGGATCTACAAAAAGTGAAACTCTGGCTTTTGCGGAGAGGACGAAATTGTTAAACAACAATAAGTTATCACAACTCGCAGCGTTCAACAAATAGTTTAATGTCAAAGCAGACATTCTGTTCACCATATACAAAACTATAGATTGGCTGTGTATTACACACTTCTTCTACCTTCGAAATGATTCAAATTAAAAATATGTTTATTCAGTTGCATCACAAAGATCACTTTGAAAGCTACCACTTTTACAAAAAAATCTGAAATAGCAGTGAAGTTCCTTTGAAGTTCGAGACCTCTGTAGGAATCGAAAACAAACTGACTGTTATTGCTATAGTAGACTGGACGAAAGGTTAGTAGTACTAAAACAAATGTGTGTTACAGGCCATTTCGTCTCGAATCCGATACAACTCCGTTTGCAGTGAAGAAGCTGTTGCGAGAGAAGTCATGGGGCGCCGCTATACTCGGCGCGCTCCAGTTGAATGAGCTCTCTATTATACAAGAATGCATCGAATCTGTACCAACCGGCGACAGTAAGTTTCATACTAACTCCTCAAATAAGCGTAGAGCGTAAGCTTAGTTTGGGGCTAGATAGTGTTGTTTAGCGGGAGTATACATGATATTCATTTATAAGGAAAAAAAATTGTTTTAATGAAAACTGAACTAGAAGAAACTAGAAAGGAAAAATCACAAAATACCGCAAAATACGGCTATTGATTGATCAACTATATGCGCTGCATATACCTATTATTTCATGAATTTTTTAATGGAAAGGGCTCCGAACCGTTCTTCCTTTGAAACGAATAGAAGAGGCCTATCTAGCAGTGGACTTCTTCAGGCTCAACAGCAGGTGAGATAGCGGTCAAACGCAAACCTATAAATTGTAAAAAAATCAAAATAAAATGCTGATGATGATGATGAAATTTTTAAGTACTGTATTGTTTTCCTTTAAATAAATTCATACCTGATGAGGGCGCCACTGGCCTAGCCTTAATTCGTTTTTGTTCCATCGGCATGTTACCTAAGGAATGTTTCAGCGAGTTTTATTTTAATCTAGATTAAAATTTAAGAACGGAAGTATTTTTTATTTATTTTTCATTACAGATAGCTAAGCATTAGACTGCCATTCACACCCGATGAAAAGTTAGGATACAGCCTAAGATGGAGCATGCTTATCATCTATTGATTAGATTGTTTTGTCTGTCAGTTGGTATGTTAGCGGCGCAGTTGGAGAGTGCGTACGTGGCTCGACTGACGGGCGCGGTGGCGCGTCTGCTGGAGCGCAGCCGGCACCTCGACCACCTGCTGCGGTGGACGCGCGCCTTGCTCGCCGCCGCGGCAACACGCCTGCCCGCTGACACGCTTCTGGCGCTCGAGAAGCAGCTGGCTGTGAAGCACACGCAGCTGAACAAGATGTTAGTAGCGATCGTTGACCTGCTACATGCTGGAGTGACTGCGTTGTTTCCATCGAGCGATCGTCTTAACAACTGGTGAAAGGACAATGTCTGAAATTGGCGTCTTTTTTAATTATTTTTTTGTCGCAGCCATCAACCAAACCTTGTTTTTCTAGTAAGTACATAGTAATGTAACAAACAAAACTTATTGGGCAGGCATATCTCAAAACTCAGGCCGAAGTGAGATATAACAGTTAGAAGTTTTCTACAAACGTAATTAATCAATACATACAAACTTCCAACTGTCACTTCGGCCTCAGTTTAGAGATAAACGTGCCTAATAAGTTTCGTTAGTTACATTATTATTTATTAGAGAAACAAGGTTTGGTTGATGGCCGCGTCAAAAAAATCAAATAAAAGAAAGACGCCACCTTCCATAGAACATTCGGCATTGTCCTTTCCTTTCATCTGTTGGTATGGTACAGCCAGCATCAAAAGTGTACTGGTATATGACATTGCTCTGCCTCTATCAGCTTGAGGCGTATTCGGGTTAAGCCTCATAGACCTGTAATTTCACCGGCACCTATACCCGTCTAACCGAAACACAGCAAAGCTGCTTTGTGGCAGAAATAGGTGTGTCCACATAGTACATAATAGGTCCTGCCAAGTTATCGCAAACGTGTCGCTCTGGATAAACATAATATTTAATTTAATTTAGATATGTACAGCAACAAAAACTCGGTATGATTTCCTCGCAAATAACTTTTAATATTACATTGTTTTAATAAAGTTCAAAATGCTATGGACCTTAATATCTTCATTAGATTCGGTCACATTGTATCAATTTGATCAAAAGTAACTATCATCTGTCCGGTTTGAAGGTCAAGTGCGTGATAACGGGTTGTGAACGAACACGCTCGAAACAAGTTATTATTTAAAGAACAAAAACTTGCTTGCGAAATGCGCATAAAAACATCTTACTTTTATTGCTCACCTCCCATTCTTCTTCTTGATACTTAATATTGGATGCAAGGTTCACAAAAAACATACGCTCGAAAAACGTCAAGTTACGACCTTAGGGCAGTTTTTATTTATTTATAGCTCTATTTTATGTCTCGTACTGATGTATCCACACAGCTTACTCGCTCGGAACGCTTCAATACAAAAACCCATCAATAAACAGGCATGTTCCATTCTATCGATTAATATCTATCCATTTACCCTGTATGCACCCACTGCTGGGTATTGACCGCCTCCCTAATAGGCCCCTACTGTCTTCGGTCTTGTTCCAGTGTTCATCATTGCTGCCCAACTACTCCGACAATCCCGACATCACCTTAGAACTGAAGTTTTGAAGTTTTTGTAAATTGAACTTGCTAAAAGTGCTACAATGTGCATTGTTGCAGTTGCGACTTCAACAAATACACGATTCGCTGCATCCAGACAGTCGGCGAGTTGACGCCTAAGGAGGAACCACTCGTCATGGAAACGGACCAAGTGCTTCAGAAAATGGATTCGGGAGACGAATCCGACGCCTCTGACACTGATTAAATTGTTCATACTGTAAACGTTGTTTATATTTGACTAATCTTAAGATTTAGCTAAGAACGGATTTACAGTCACGCCGGCATTCTGCTGAGCAGAACACATAATACATTTTAATCTGCCTCATTAAAATGTAGATAAATTATCGATTGGTAGGGACGACTTTGACGTTGGTCAGCTAAAATGACTGCACTTATTACCTGCGTGCCATTCTACGACGCACACGACGGTCAGCGCTTTCTGAAACCCGCCTTCCCATAAAATACTATTATCTAGTGCAGTCCTTTATTAACCTCCGAGCCGGGACGCAATATAAAGCTAACAGAGTTGTTGTTGCGACACAATAGGGTCGAGCGCGCCAGTGCGACGGCCGCCGCGAGAGCGCCGCACAGCGCTGCAGCCAGTATGAACCAGCGCGCTATTTCCACGTAGCTCAGCAAGCGGTGAGACTGTTTCAGCTCTTCTTGGATGGCATCGTTGATTTCTGCACCCTGTTAACAATGTACCATTACATTAAGTAGTGGAAGAGATCTGCCTTGCTTGCGGAAAGTTGGTGCATCTAGCTACACCTAGATGTATTGCATGGCTAGCCTATAGTTTTTATATTTAATCCAACTTTTACGTTCAGCATTATACGCTACACATTACAGTCCTCTGTTTACACCGCGTCTATCCTTCATTAATATCGTTTACGCAACTTCTTATCGTGTCACAGATTCTTTTGAACCAAGTGTGGTGAAAGGATTTTAATCTCCTTTCGTGCACTTGACACATATTTTCGAACTTTTTAGGTTCTATGATATGCCGGTTTCCTCACGATGTTTTCCTTCACCGTTTGAGGCTGGCAAAAATATATATACACTGGCATAATGTACATAAATTTTTGGCCAGAAAAACTCATTGGTACACGACTGGATTTGAGCCCAACACCTTAGAATCGGAAGGCGGGGCCGGCCGCTACCACTATGCCACCAGCGCTCACGTCTACGCAACGTCTACGATATTTCTACGCAACGTCTACGTAATTTCTACGATACGTCTACGCCACGTCTGCGTTACGCCTACGCCATGTCTACGAGACGTCTACGCCAAATCTACGAGACGTCTACGCTACGTAAACACTACATTGTCACAAAATATTAAGCTTGCTAGTGCGCAAATTCTAAGCTCACGCGGACCTGGATAACTCTCAGTACTTGGCAATCGAATGATCTGCTTTTCCCTTAGATTTTGCACCGTAATTTTGTCCTGGATATAAAAACAAAAAGGTGAGTTACTTGGAGGCTATTTATTTATGTTACTCTTCGTATCGGGTCATTTTGTTCTTTCTAACCAGTAGTGTGCTGAAAATTGTAAGCGTAATCCTGCATAGATTAATTTCGATGACATTGTCGGTCGGCCATTCCGCTGCTCCTCCCGGATCCTTCAGTGGCCCATAAAGAAAATACGTTGTAAACTAACCTCTTCAATCCACAGCAAAGGGAACAGACCCGTGGGCACACTCTCCAGCTGAGGCAGGTCCGGGACCTTACGAAGCTCTATGTTGAACTGCATCCGCCTGACGCCTTTCAGTACAACTCCGGTTATCTGCAACCAATATAAACATGTCAGTGTGTCTAGCTGGCTATAGGCTGTCGTTATCATGGTATACCTACTACTCAATGAACCGATTGAGATCAATTTAAAATGTAAGTAATCTTTACGTAGGCTTGTTAACCTCTTGACCAATTATAGACAGCAGGTAAAAGATAAAACAAACATTACTTATACTATGGCTCCACGGAACACTATGCATCCTCAAACTAAGTAGAGTTTGTCCAATAGCAGTAAAGGTTTGGGCATTGGGCATTTAACTTTTTTCGAATTTAAATTTATTTAACAAATTATAACGAAATTTTATTAATAATAATCTTTCTCTTTGAATCTTCGGTGCCAGTTCCACGCGACCAAGCCTAGAAGAGTTTTTGTTAATGCATACCTACCTACTCGTCGCAATAGACTATAAGCATAGCACCCAGACCGAGAGGAGAACAACATCTGTGTTCACCATACGAATGGCCAAACCACCACCACCACCGCACAAAAATGCCCAACGACAGAATTGCCAAACCGCTATGTTCTGACGCGCCAAGCTTTAAGTTATCAGGTGGGTGTAGGCTTACCGGGTCCATGTAGACATAGGTGTTGTGCAGATCCTTCTGCGGGCGGATGCCGTCGGCGAAGTAATCGAGCAGTTCCTCCGACGCGAGGTAGAAGTGCGGCAGCGACGCGATCGCGGGCGCGCCCTGGCACGCCATCAGGTTCAACAAGCCCATGAGGAGACACCCGTCATGGTTGCCACTCCAATTCCTGGTACACGACTTACGGCATGATAAACAATTTAGTTAAAATTAAGTTTGATCCGCCAGTTTTGCCGCCCACGCAAGCTTCTTAGCCCAATGGGTGTAAGGTGGTACTCTGTGTTGCTTTTTTAATAATAGGTGTGTGTACCTACTTGCTAAAAATATATTTTACAAGTAAAAGATCTCTCACACGCTATCCATCGGACTTAAATATTTCTGACATATTTCTGTTTTAGTTAGGTTGTGGAACTTATGATAGAAATCTTAGCTCATCGCTAAAGGTTACTTAGCTTAGCGCGATGGCGAGGCGAGTGGTCTATATTCCTACTCGCTCATTGTTTGGCTATGTATTGTATTCACTATAGTCTCACAGCTTAAAGGCCTGCGCACACCTAGGCGATGGCGATCAGCTGAAATGCTGTCAAATATGACAGCGATTTTTGACATCATTTCAGCTGATTGCCATCGCCATCGCCTATAAATGTGCACAGGCTTTAACGGGATATCATTTTGTTGGCAGTGTTAGCCGGTTTTGGGAATAGGACATGCCTACTGGGCGAGGAGACATCACTAGTCGGGATAGGAAAAGATGGCGTCGTAATGCGTAGATGTTTTGTTTTATCTAGCTATAGCTAGATAGAATAGAATATATTATATATTCAATGGATAGTTTTCGCCGTTACAGTAGGTACATCAAAGTCTAAGCAAACTACTTACTTTCTGCAATAGCATCTATTGTTTGGATTCGCACTCTTTGCTGCCAGCGCTGACTCATCTATCTCGTAGTAGTAAGCAGATATGTTGAAAATTGAGCTTTTTCCGATCAAACTCGCATACAATGACCTGGAATAAACAGAAAAGAAAGACTGGATATCTTACCTAACGCGTAAAATTAACGAAGTTATCAATAAAATATATAAACGTAAATTACCTGCAGATATCCGGCTCGAAAATATACAATCTTTCCGGAACATTGCTCTCGTCGATAGGCGGAAATATAGAGGAGTCGGATCCGTTCAACATGCCGCAGTATTGGTCGCCCCACATCTCCATTGCCCGTTTGTCCTTGTACGACACAATATGGCCTAGATCTCGGATGTTTTGTGTTCCCCGGACCATCTCGAACGGTCCTGACTCAGATTTATTCATCTGGAAATGAATTAGTCCTTACGAAATCGAATTGGAATGAAAAAGTGTACAGAAAAAACCTGTTGTGCTGACCCCTAATATTAGCGTAGGATATCTAGGTGAGGAAAGAGGATTATGATGTTGAAATAAGCGTCTATTTGCGTCTTTAGTAGGTAACACAACACACAATAATCTGACAAAATGGAAATTATACGAGTACATGTGAGTTAAATAAATGAGTGCAAGGAAGCGTATGCTTATGTGGTATTCTTATTCTTATTATTCTTATAACTTCTCTATTCTCTAAAAGAGAGAACATTAAAATGACACTACTTTACCTTTTTAAAATGTACCAGCATCTTATCCATTATATAGGAGGTCCACCTTACCTATTGTATAAAATAATCAAAATCCTCTAAGAATGTAACTTACATGAGAAAACATAGAGAAGTAGAATCCATTGGCATTGTCAGCCGCCCGCATGGTGGGAGGTGCGTCGGATTTTATCCTACCGCAGACTAGACCTTGAAAACAGAGACATATTTCTCATAGTACTTATTGGAAAAATACCCAATGGTAGAACTGTTTTTATTTATATTTATAAACAGATAAGTAGAGTACCTACCTACTGCCTCACCTTAATCTTACCTACCAACTGGTAGGTAAGATTAAGAACCTGCTATGGACAAGTTTACAATCGAATTCAAATAAAAGACCAAGTGATGAGTCTAGCCTCAAGCATAGGTTTTTGACAGTTCTCAATTGAAAAGTGTCGAAAATCTATGCTTCAGGCTCGAATCAGACTCAGGGGTGTGCATAAAACATCGTGAGAAAGCTCACAGCTTGATAAGTTTTGGCATTGAGTAGTTGATTCCAACACCGATCTAAATAAACAAAATTATGTTTATTAAATTTGTCAATCTCTATCTTGCGAATAAGGCTGACTTTAAATTAATTTTGGTGTCACCCATAGATTGAGATTATCAGGCCGTTAATTAAATGGCACTGTTTAATTAAATGGCTAGGTATAGTTAATTGTAGTACCTACGATATTAAGGACACAAATATTAAGGGTTGCTTCAGCAGTAGCTATGAATGATAAGGGCACGAACAGTGATTTTTTTACTGGACTCGATAGACACATGCAAAAATACTTCACAGGACAAATTCTCGACATGAACATTTATCTTGTACGTAGTGCGTACGTTCTGGTAGTTACTACATGTGTGTGTAATAGGTAAACTATGTACTTGGGAAGTTTCTTACTTAAGGCTGCATTATCGCCATCACAGTTAAGAAATACTCCATCGAAGAACAGGTCCTTGGCTCGCACCCTTAGGAACGGGTCAATTAGATTCGGAAAGAACTGCTCTAAAGCCTTGTTCACCATGGGCGCGAAGGAGGGCATCATATCTATAATCGTCAGGATTGCTGCCTGTAAGTAAGCGTTGGACCTGTTAGAAACTTAATTAGAATTAAGTTCTCATAAGTACATTAAATACTCTATATTTTGCAACAAATCATTATCTATCTCTAATTCCTCCAAGATCTCTATTAATGGCAAATCAATTATGAATTCGGCTGTGTTACGAGTGGCTATAATTATAATCTCAGTAAGTGCAAATTAAATTCCTGTACTGAGCAAATGGATCTCGCATCATCTGCAAATCTCATTTTCAGTTTTTGAGGAAGCCACGGTTGGAGTGTAACGGACTAAGTTATTTTTTAACAATCTGTTAAAAAATAATTCGTTTTAAAACCTTAGAGAATCAACCCTTTTCCTACTTATTATTATCTATATATATATAACTCAAAGGTGACTGACTGACTGACATAGTGATCTATCAACGCACAGCCCAAACCACTGGACGGATCGGGCTTAAATTTGGCATGCAGATAGATGTTAAGACGTAGGCATCCGCTAAGAAAGGAAAATGGAAAATTATTTACCGAAGAGGAGAAAAAGGGGAAAAATGGTATTAAGAAAAATCAACGCACAGCCTAAACCGTTAGCCCTAGAATCATGAAACTTAGAAGGTGTGTTCCTCTAATAGAGCAGAGGTGCGCTAAGAAAGAAGATAGGAAAATTATTTCCCTGAAAGAAGAAAGAACGGAAAATGATTTTAAGAAAAATCACAAAAAATAGCTTTACAAAATACGTAAAAAAAACATTTAAAAAAATTCAGCTACCGCATTATCTGGCACCAGGTTCGATTACACACAAAGGTTCACAAACAAACCGATAATAACCACTACGACAAAATCGCGGGAAACATCTATCATACTTAAACTAAACACTGTTGAAAAAAATCGGCTCCAACAGCACTCACCTTAAAATTCAAATACGCTAAAGTGGAGGCTCAAATCTATGGTAACTAGCAGTTGGTCATGTCAAATAAAAAAAACAGATTCGATTATACACCAACGACGAATACGATAGCCCAAATTAGCCACTTCAACAAATTCACGAAAGTTCTTTACAAAATAGGCGCAAAAAACTTTAAAAATCGGTTGTCTGTAAAGTCGGTTTACTGACGATAGTTGAACGTGATAACGTCATAAGAAAATACTGATGGAATGGTTGCATTTTTCAAAAGAATTTCAATTAATATTTGTGACTCGCGGACTCGCGGACTCGGACTCGGACTCGGACTCGAACTCTCGGACCCAGACCCGGAACCCGACCGAACCCTTACCCTTACCCTCATTTACCCTTACCCTCATTTACCCTTACCCATTACCCGACCCGGGCTCGGGCTCAGGTAAATGGAACGAAGAAACGGCGTAACGACGCATGAGTCATGTTTTTTCGTGCGTGCAGCCGGCTCCATCGATTTATAAGACGTTATCACGTCAAAAATTTCCAGCTACCGCAGCATCTGTCACCTGGTTTGAATACACAAAAAATTTTCAAAAAAACGATGATAACCACTAAGACAAAATTGCGGGAATCATCTATCATACTTAAACTAAACACCGCTGAACAAAATCGGCAACAACAGCACTCGCCTTCAAATTCAAATACACTCTAAAGTACAAGCTCGAAACTATGGTAACTAGCATTAATTGTTCATATCAAACTAAAAAAACCAGATTCTATTATACACCAACGAATACGATAGCCCAAATTACCCCATAAAAGAAAATCACGAAAAAGAGCTTTACAAAATATGATAAAAAAAAACATTATACAAAATACGCAAAAAAAAACATTAAAAAATTTCCAGCTACCGCAGCATCTGTCACCAGGTTTGAATACATAAAAAAAATTCAAAAAAACCGATGATTACCACTAAGACAAAATTGCGGGAATCATCTATCATACTTAAACTAAGCACCGCTGAAAAAAATCGGCTACAACAGCACTCGCCTTCAAATTCAAATACACTGTAAAGTACAAGCTCGAAACTATGAAAAACCAGATTTGTTTATACACCAACGAATACGATAGCCCAAATTACCCACTAAAAGAAAATCACGAAATAAAGCTTAACAAAATATGCAAAAAAAAACATTAAAAAAATTCCGCTACCGCAGCATCTGTCACCAGGTTTGAATACACATAAAGGTTAACAAAAAAATCGATGATAACCACTTAGACAAAATCGCGGGAACCATCTTTCATACTTAAACTAAACACCGCTGAAATACACTTTAAAGTTCAAGCTCAAAACTATGGTAACTAGCATTTGATCGTGTCAAAATAACAAAACCAGATTCGATTATACACCAACAAATACGATAGACCAAATTACCCACTAAAATAAAATCACGAAAAAGAGCTTTACGAAATACGCAAAAAAAAAATTATTTAAATAATTTCAGCTACCGCAGCATCTGTCACCAGGTTTGAATACACACAAAGGTTAACAAAAAAACCCAAGATTATCACTAAGACAAAATCGCAGAAAACACCTATCATAGCGAAGCTAAGCACCGCTGAAAAAATTCAGCTACAATACACAACTAACATAACTAATATAATAGCACATGCCTTTAAATTCAAATACACTCTAAAGTACAAGCTCAAAACTATGGTAAATAGCAGTTGGTCATGTCATTTAAAAAAACCAGTTTCGATTATACACCAACAAATACGATAGCCCAAATTAGCCACTTAAACAAAATCACGAAAAACAGCTTTACAAAATACGCAAAAAAACATTAAAGAAAATTCAGCTGCCGCAGCATCTGTCACCAGGTTCGAATACACACAAAGGTTTACAAAATAAAATTATAAGTTTAAAAAACTTGAGAAACCGACTTCATTGTCAAACGGCTAAACCGATTTTAATCAAATTTGTTTGGGACAATCTGGACGTAAGCATAACCTTCCAAATAAAAAAATAATTTTCAAAATCGGTTTATAAATGACGGAGGCATGCAATTACAAAAATAAAAAAAAACATTTAAAAAAAAAATGGCAACACCGATTTTAATAAAATTAAAATGGGACCAATCTGGAAGCAGTACCTTTCAGATAAAAAAATATTTTTTCAAATCGGCTCACAAATGACGAAGTTATGCGGTAACAAACATTAAAAAAATAAATAAAAAAAAATACAACCGAATTGAGAACCTCCTCCTTTTTGATTGGAAGTTGGTTAAAAACCGATGATATCATACTTAAATTAGACACTGCTGAAAAATAAAACAACAGCACTTGCCTTCAAATTCAAATACACTCTAACGTACAAGCTCAAAACTATGGTAACTACAGTTGGTCATATCAAAATAAAAAAAAAGAACTCAAATATCCACGCGGACGAAGTCGCGGGCATCAGCTAGTGAACTTATAAAAATGCCATGATATCACCTAACAAAGGCATCGTAAAAAAATTAGGTTCTTCCAAAGGCTTTTATAGCAGTGACAAAACGTGTGTGTTTGGGTGTATACCAAGTACGAGAAGTTGATGACAGTTATTTCGTCGTCTTCCATCAGCGGGCCAGAAGCAGCCTGGTCGAATTCAAAATGCTTTTTCAGCATGTACTTTACTGTGTCGTTTGCACCGTAGCTAAGTACTGTCTTTTCTCGGTACTCCCTGGAAAGGAATTCGTATTCATTAGGTTTGATCTTCGCTGGTACATACAATGTTTACGTTTAAATAGATTAGTACATAGGTACTCGTCCCTCTTTGCTTTAGGTCTTAGGTAATGTTGCAGCCGACTGACTTAATTTGCCTTACAACTGACGGCCTGAATAATATTCGCCAGAATGATAGCCCGTTAGTTTTAGGGCTAGCGTTGTTGATCATTCAGGCAGCAGTTAGTTAAATGGCGCCGTTTAATTAAACGGCATGGCAGATTATTGACTGGAGAATTAAACCAACAAGCTGCGACATAGGTAACCACAGATTAAATGAACAAATCAACTTACTTGTAAACATATGGACCAATCTGCGCAAGGCTGGGCTTCATACCCTGGTTTACTTCGTCTGGATTAGTGACGTTGAAAACGTAAACTTTGAAGTCCAGTGGAATGGGCATTTTTACCCATTTATCAAACATCTTTGAAGATTTATCTATTTGTACATTCTGAAACAGAATAATGAAAACCTAATTCAATTAATTGGCACAATCAAATAAAAATAAAACAACAACATTGTTTTTATTACGAAGTCATACAATGAACCCATAGTTTCACTTTATCCGTCTGTATTTCCGTCTTTTTTCAAAATAACCATGTTACTCAATATAATAGATAATACGTTCATACAATGGTGTGGTTCATACTCAAATTTCATACCATTATCCAAAGTCGCATGCATAATATACAATATATAATATTGATTACGCGCATAATATATAATATACCCACTAGCGGCTGCCCGCGGCTTCGCTTGTCTCGTTCCGCTTGTATCTTTAGGATAAACAGATAAATCCTCTCTGGCCTAAGCATGACTGCCTACGTCTAACTCTTGATTTAATTACAGGAAAATCCGATCAAGGTGAAACATGCAAAGTGTTTCTTAGATCATTGTAATTGGCACTTTATCTCTGTCTGTTGTGGATTCATAATATTAATAAATAAAAATACACCATAAGCGGATGCTGCCTTATTGACTACTATCATAAAAATTGCATCTTTTTTGGGTGACGGAAAAATGTACACTGACTTTGTTGGACAAGATTGGATAGGTTCCGATTGATACATGACACATAAATAATATATAGTTTATCATACATAGGTGCTATATAGTGCCCATACGGGCATGCTCCCGGGAAGTATCAGTATCGAAAGTACCGGGAATTATCGCTGATTTTGAACTTTTCCAGTACCGGTTCTACACGAAGGAATTCCCGATTCTTTCGATACTTTCGATACTGATGAAAATGATCAATTATTGGTGTTTTCTAGTACGATATAAATAAATGACGATAAAAAACACTAGCTATGCGTTCAGTTTCACTTTTCTGTATACATTGCTAGATATTTTGACAAATTACAAACCTATAATTTACATCATTCAGATAATATCTCAACAATTTCGGACAAGTCAAACCGAAAATGACATGTTTATTTTACCTGAATTGAAGATTGTTTAATATTGTATTTAGATTTTGTCATAAATAGTAACGAACATTAGATGTTCGTTACTATTTATGACAAAATCTGTTAGAAAAAGAACGAAAATAACATGAACGGCTTTCTTTACGAGAGATGGAAATGCTTTTACATTCAACTTACGCCTTGCTGATATTTCGCTATATCTTTGCTGAGCTGATTTAGTTAGATAACGTTAACTGTTAGTTCTAACTGTTGATTTATTTGATGAATATTCGATTAACTTTGATATAACCTAGCTGATTGTTGCGTGCACGCACAGAGAGTTTTAAAATTATAATAATGAAGAAATACGCGAAATAAATGAGAATATTTCGTGTATTTTGTGGTTGAGTGTGGGTTAATTTACGGTTCTCAATAAAAATAGTTATTTGTTGTACAAGAGCACAAAGCTGCTTTTTAACCGCGTGCTCAATTTTGATGACCGAGCAAGCGAAGGATTCTAAAGTTTAACCACGAGCGTAGCGAGTGGTTTAAAAGTTAGAATCCTAAGCGTTGGCGAAGGAATCAAAAGAGCACTAGGTAAAAAATCTTTGCACTCGAGTGCAACACGTAACTTTTCATCCCACCTCAGCGAGGAAATGCAAAAAAGAACATAGCGCGACTAAAAGGTTCCGAGTCTGAGTTTTTAACAAATTTAAAAAGGTTGTATGATAAATTCGGCACCATGGAGGTAGAAGTAAATAGGTTTAATTATGTTTTGAATTCACAAATACACCAAGAAGGTTACGAGTGCGAGTTTTTAACAGATGAAAATAGGTTGTATGATAAATTCGGCACCATGGAGGTAGAAATAAATAGGTTGTGTATTCAAACTTAGTGAACACAATATTCTAAATTCAAATTTAC
Source organism: Thera britannica (assembly GCA_939531255.2). Taxonomy (NCBI): domain Eukaryota; kingdom Metazoa; phylum Arthropoda; class Insecta; order Lepidoptera; family Geometridae; genus Thera; species Thera britannica. The sequence continues at coordinate 13,095,404 of OW618040.2, read as the reverse complement.
TTTATCCTCTAGCGGATAAAACGGCTTTTGCAGTCAGATATTGAACAGCAAAAACACACTTTAAGAGCTGGTGGGATGAAAAGTGTTTTTTTCAGTAGTTTTTCTTTCATTGTATATACGGTTTACGGGTTTGTATTTCTATACGGTCAGTTTTATTAAAAAAATAAGTCAGTATCGAAAGTATCGAAATTCCCGGGAATTCCCGGTTCCGAGCCCAGTATCGGGTGAAAATTCCCGGTTCTGAGAATGGTTCCGATACTGCATGCCCTAGCCATACTACTAGGAAGTTCAATATTAACCTATACCTTTGCCTTAAGTTGATAGCTGTGCTTCCTAGGGCGCGTTTCTATGTAGCTCTACCTCTCGTTGTTAAGTACATATTCCTTATCCCATACTTTAAAATGCAACATACCTATACCAAAAGAGCATTTAATTTTAAGAGCGGGTCGTGCGAAAATTTGAGATTTTTAAAAAGATTTTTAACATGACATTCTATTTAACGCTAATGAAAATCGTATGTCAGCGTTAAATAGAATGTCATGTTAAATAGTATATTTTTTTAACACACTTAAATTCGAATTAATCTCAAATGTACAGTCTACAATTAGTCATTTTGCGATTTTTAAAATGCCACTTAGTTATTTAGTTATGATTTTTTTTTTAAAAATCTCAAATTTTCGCACGACCCGCTCTTAATTATTATGCTTCATCAATCATCGGATTTTTTTTAATACTTCGTCTACGTCAAACCGGTACTAAAATGATTATTTCTTGAGCTAAGATATAATAATTTTATATGAGTTACTGGAATTTTAACCTCTACATGACTTTTTGTGATTTTGCAAGAGATAAAATTACTACAAGTCCTACCTTACCTACCTACCTACTCCCTTTGTCTATGGTAGGTAATGCTTTCATATCATTTTATGAAGCATACCAGCCTTGACCGTGACTCCAATCAAAGTACCTAGTGGAGTTAGAGAGATCATTTTAGGCATATTTTTGGCCGTAGGTATCTACCGGATTATTGATCAGGTTATTGTATTTTATTTTATGCGTGGGAGTTTGTATAAATTTGTAGTCAACTCTGACAACGAAGTTTTTAGGCAAAATTATACTGTACTTACTCCCACTTAACTTATTTATTAGCAGCGTTCGCTATGTACTGTTTAATGGTTCCGTAGCCAAAAGGCAAAAACGGAACCCCTATAGATTCGTCATGTCTGTCTTGTCTGTCCGTCCGTATGTCACAGCCATTTTTCTCCGAAACCGTAAGGGCTAGACTGATAAAACTTGGCGAGTAGATGAATGTATAGAGTATGATAGAACCGCATTTAGATTTTTACACAAAAATAGAAAAAAAACTATAAATTTTGGGGGTCACCATACTTGAAACTGAAACTCAAAAATTTTTTTTTCATCGAACCCATACGTGTGGGTTATCTAAGAATAGGTCTTCAAAAATGATGTTGAGGTTCAAATACAGTTTTTTAGGGTTCCGTAGCCAAATGGCAAAAACGGAACCCTTATAGATTCGTCATGTCTGTCTGTCTGTCTGTCTGTCTGTCTGTCCGGCCGTGTCACAGCCATTTTTCTCCGAAACCATAAGAGCTAGACTGATGAAACTTGGTGAGTAGATGTATTCTATGAACCGCATTAAGGTTTTTACACAAAAATAGAAAAAAAACTATAAATATGGGGGGTCCCCATACTTGAAACTGAAACTCAAAAAATTTTTTTTCATCGAACCCATACGTGTGGGGTATCTATGAATAGGTCTTCAAAAATGATGTTGAGGTTTCTAATATCGTTTTTTTCTAAACTGAATAGTTTGCGCGAGAGACACTCCCAAAGTGGAAAAAAGTTGGTCCCCCCCCCTCTAACTTCTAAAATAAGAGAATGATAAATCCAAAAAAAATATATGTTGTACTTTACTATGCAAACTTTCAACGATATTTGGTTTGAACGAGATCTAGTCAGTAGTTTTTTTTTTATACGTCATAAATCGTAAACCGCAATTTACCTTTCGACGAACTACAAAAACCTTTATATTGTGTTAATTGATGCTACGGAACCCTTCATGGGCGAGTCCGACTCGCACTTGGCTGCTTTTTTTTTAAACGGAATAGTTTGCGCGACAGACACTTCCAAAGTGGAAAAAAGTTGGTCCCCCCCCTCTAACTTCTAAAATAAGAGAATGATAAAACTTAGAAAAATATATGTTGTACATTACTATGCAAACTTTCAACGATATTTGGTTTGAACAAGATCTAGTCAGTAGTTTTTTTTTAAACGTCATAAATCGTAAACCGCCATTTACCTTTCGACGAACTACAAGAACCTTTATATTATGTTACTTGATGCTACGGAACCCTTCATGGGCGAGTCCGACTCGCACTTGGCTGCTTTTTTTTGTTTGTATGACTTTGAAGTCAGTTAAGAGAGATTAATTTTGGAATTCACGAACTTCTCTATAATAACTAACTTTCTCACGACGTTTTCTACCACTGTTTTGAGTTTAGGTTCATAGGATGGACAAATAATTGATTTTACACAGTCTCTTACCTTCCGGATTTGCTTGTTGACGATGCTCGGGAACCCCCACACAGCCAGCACAATTGCCACCAACAACAATAGAAGTGAAAAACCAAAAATTTTCTGTGATTTTTTCGCCAACATTATATTACACTTTGATCTATTTTAGTTTGTGAAGTTCTTTGGTCGTACACTCTTATAATTGTATGTAGGTAGGTATACACTATATTTGTATGAGCACTACATTGTTTGACAGCTTTGTGGAAAAAAACTAATAGTTTTTACACTTAACTTATTTTGGTTGTTTTTATTTGCGAATCAGTTTTGAGGCCTCCAAACGAATAAAAAACAAAGTACCTACCTAGATACAATTTCGTAAATGGAAACAACCGAATGGTTTTATTTTTCAAATTTATAAATGCAACAAATCCGTCCGACTTCGTGAGAAACCTGCCAGCGATTATCATCTTAGAAATAACTTGGTACTTGTAAATAAAGGATTTCCACGAGTTTTTTTGTTAAGCAGATAGGTATGGCTGTACCTCTAACTGTAGGTACGCCATTATTAAAGATACCAGTACCTACCAAGTTAATGCTAACTCATAGGTAGGTATAGGTTTCGTCACGTTAAAAAAACGGTGGAAAAAGTGGACGGAGGGTGTTTGCGCACGCTATACCCACCAAATAGGTGTGATAAACAGACTCGCTCTATCTTCCAGCGTTATTTTACGCGCAAACTATACCTACACAAAGAATATAACATGCACAACTATATTTCTGCTCATAATTTAGTGCTAAGTTCTTCATTTACTTTATTAGGACTGAACAATCCTGTGGGAAATTTTCGCGAAGATTTATTTATTTAATATCCAAAACAAAATAGAATAAAAAAACTGTTAATATAAGAAAAAAGGTCACCTACTATTATAAAAACTGCAATCCTAATACTTAACTTGTTTAGTTATTTTTTTATTGAAACAAATTAAAATAAATATGTTCCATTATAAAATCAATTTAGATTCAGAAGAACACTTTTTCTGTATCCATAATAAAACGAACTGGTTTAGTTGATTGCTCTTGGTCATTTAATTTTGTTGCTCTATGTGCCGGTTTCACCATGTCCAGGTTACGATATAAATCTATCAGATCGAAATACATTTCCCTTATACCTTCGTCTAAAATATAATAATCAGACTGATTAGTTTACTCAGACACGGTGAAACAGGCTATACATGGGTAATTGAAATTAGTTACCGAACTTAGGGCATTTAGGTTTAATCTGATATTCTTCTTATCGTGTCACTGATTCTTTCGAACCAAGTGTGGTGAACGGATTTTAAGTGCACTACAAAGAGGCTCCTTTCGTGCACTTGACACATATTTTCGAACTTTTTAGGTTCTACGATATGCCGGTTTCCTCACGATGTTTTCCTTCACCGTTTGAGAGCACTGGCATAGTGTACATAAATTTTTGGGAAGAAAAACTCATTGGTACACGATTGGATTTAAACCCACGACCTTAGGATCGGAAGGCGGGGCCGCTACCACTAGGCCACCAGCGCTCTTCTGATATGAAAAAACAATGTATTGTGCAGGTACATCGAAACTTGAATGCCTTTTAGAGCGTTATAATGTATGTACTACATAATACCAATTCCTATATAGTAGGTACGTCACTTCAGGAATTAAAGCAAACCCTCTTGTAAAATTTGGTGACAATATAATTAGAAGTTATGCGAACCACCATATTGATTGATAACACATAATTAAGAAACCATATAAACTTGTAAAGTGTAGTAAATAGTAGCAGTAAATACTACTGCTTTTTATACAATATGATCATTAAATTGATCTTCTTTCATGATCTAAAAATAAAAATATCATTAAATATATGTCAGCGTAAGAGTCAATGTCTCATGGTAGTTTGTTGGTACTGAGTTTAGTCAGGTTTTTGCCACTTACCAATTAGTTGTCACCTTAGTGAATAGGTTATTGTTTGGCATGGTGGCAGCAAAAAATAGTAGTAAATAAACAATGCCGGTCACCGGTCACGAGGTGAAAATTACCATACAGAGCGCTCCAAACAATCTTGTATCTAGATAGGTACTACTAACGAGTTACAGACTAAATATTTATTACTCTTACAGACTACACAGCTGGGCGATTGTGTAATCTGTTGCAATCAAAAGTTTGATAATAACAAATATTATGATACTATCAAGGAACAGCGATCCCGTATTTTGTTTGCCATAATTCTTCGATCACTATCTGTTGCCACACTAGTTTTACAAAGCGAAGTTTCTATTCGCTATCTCATGTTTATTACGTCAGCATTCAATCTTGATGCAATCGTTCCTTGTCAAAGATAAGTTTTGTTTCAAAAAAAATATATTGTAATCGAAGCTTAAAATAATGTCAAAACTGACAGTTATGACTATGCTTGAATTAACCCCATTGGTAAGTTGGTGTACACGTGTATAATATCATTTATTTGTAAGTTGATCAACATAATTGTATCAAAGCTTGTAACATATCTGATATTGGTAACTATATATTCAACTGGCTTCCGTTTTATAGTCATAATTGGGATTCAACCGAATTTATATGTATTTTGAGTTTGATTATGGTGCTTGCCCTACTCTGCCTTGTTCCTTATAGTCAAGTATATTCAGACAAAAAGTCTTTAATACTATAGAAAACAACATTGTTTTGTTCCAAGCTGAAAGGTATTTTACATTCAGAGGCATAACGTAACAACGGCCCGGGAACTGCATGAAGCATCGAGTTTCACGAAAATTTAATGTTTGATCGGGAAATGGCCAAGGTGGAAGCCGCAAGCTCGTTAATATAAAGGCAATACTATAAATGGGTATTTCATATGTCCTTGATAAGAAAATACCGAAAAAATTGCAAATTTATTTGCACGGCGCGGTCGCTGACTGAAACTATAGATAGCCTCTTTCCCTGGACGTGAACCTCGACGGCTGACGCCTGTCTAAGTTAGTTATTTGGCAGAGTTTACATAGTGCTGATAGATTATTCACTTTATGCCTGCCTGCGACTTTCATTCCGTTTTACCCTGATAGCTATAAATTATTTTCTTTAAACAGAGGTTTAATTTATGTGTATGGTAGTTTTTGAATGTAACACGATTATGAAAACCACTTGTGCGTCCTTTGTCCACGATACCACAGAATACACAATCTCTATGACGTACCTACTGCAGAACAGACCATAAAAAAACGGTCGACTGATGAGGTTGCTATTGTCATGCCATCGCAATTATCCTCACATGATATTACCATGAGGTAGGCTGAGTAAAGAGGTGATATAGAAGCGCAACTTCTGTTTGAAACCTATTATCTTCTAGATAAGACAACTTTTGTTAACAAGGAACCTAATTAGTGTTGGTATTAGTCAGAACTCCAAATATTGCCATGCCATGCCTTCACCATTTTTAAGTTTCATAATAATTGCAAAAATAAATGAGTATGAGAGAACTAAATGAACAATTCAACGCGATAAAAAATTGTGTTGTTCGTTGTTTGTCGTAATTGTATTTGTGTTAATGAAAATCGTATGTCAGCGTTAAATAGAATGTCATGTTAAATAGTATATTTTTGTAACACACTTAAATTCGAATTAATCTCAAATGTATAGTCTACAATTAGTCCTTTTGCGATTTTTAAAATGTCACTTAGTTATTTAGTTATGATTTTTTTAACAACAAATCTCAATTTTTCGCACGACCCGCTCTTAAATAATGCCTTTTTATTTCTTCTCATTATTTGAGAAAATAACTATATTGTATGATATGCCTTGACCACAACTAGGCATTGATGGAATTACGTTTATGGACCTACACATGCCTTACACATTCGCCCTACTTTTGCCGCTGCAGCAATATACAATATTATTATTATCTTCCGGTTTGCTGTCGCTATTTGAGTAAAGTAACTCTGAATTTGATTTGGACTTACTTAATAGTAGGTAGTACCTACCCACATTATCTACCTGCCTATGAGTTTCGTATCTGTGCATTGTTATTAGGTACGTTAAATATTTTATAACATGACTCTACCGTTTAGAAAACGGACATTGGATCAATTTGATGGTGAATATTATGTGTAAATATTTTATACGTTTTGTATTGGTTGATTGTAAGTTACCAGCTATCAAGCTCAAACGTTCATTAGCTTGATTGCTACGCCTAATGCTTGCTTGGTTTGATAGAGCTATAAAATATTCAGTCAGCTTAAACCTTATTTAAATATAGCTGAGCTCCGTGGTTTCACTTGCAGTAGTTACTTACCTACTTGCTGTTATGCAGTTAAGTATTGCCGCTAATAAACATTTTTTTCTTTTTTAATTTTGTTGTAGATTATGTTTTATTTTTTCCGGGATAAAGTTTAGCGTTAATCCAGTGTTCATTATCACATTAGATAATCTACATCCATACAAAAATTCTAATGAATCCATTCAGCCGTTTGGAGATGGGGAACAAACCTAATTTATAATCATTCACAAACTTTCCCGTTTTAATTCAATTGCGTTTCCACTATTTTGCGAGCGCAATCGATGTTTAGTAATTTGTGTGGAAGCCAAAGCTTGCTCTACCAACTCTTCAGGTGTTTGGAAAAGGAAGGTTAATTTAGCATGCATGGAAATATTGTCAACTTCGAACAAGAACACCCGAAGTATCAAATTTACATTGCCATTATAAATCGAAATTGCCAAAAATTGGCCAAACACATGCGAGTAGCGGCCGGCGGGCCGGCAAAAGTATTATGAAAATTAATTGCTGTTTTTTCAGCGGCCAAATCTATGTACAAAATATAAAAGAAAGTCATGTTAGTTACACTATTTATAACTCAAGAACGGCTGAACCGATTTGGCTGAAAATTGGTGGGGAGGTATCTTGGAATAAGGAAACGGACAGAGGATACTGTTTATTCCGAAAAAGTTAGGGAACGGGGCGTAACGGTAGGAACGGACTGAGCGAAGCTGCGGGCGGCCGCTAGTAAACTATAATATTAAACTCATGTTCTGTCGTGTAATTTAAAAATGGAACGGTCTTTCTCTCCGAAACATGGTGACCAAGGCGGTAACTTATGAGAGTTCGAGAGAATTAAATGCGTTGTTCGTTGTTTTTCGTAAATGTATTTGACAAAATGAGTTCAAGTAGTAGTTAGTTTTAAGCAGTACTAAGCTTCGCATTATTTGCTTCACGGTTTCGCCTCGGCCCACATTATACGTTCCATCGATGTCTCTTTTGCTGGCCGTTACAGTGCTGTACTATGCTACTCTCATTCATTTTTATACATAAAACAGACCTTTAACAATAGTAGGAAAAAGAATAGTAAAAGGAAAGGTTTCCAACGTTTCCATCTAACTTATCTATATATCTATGCGTCTACTACCGGTGACTATTACATGACCAGGAAAACAATAATTAAGTATTTTGACAATGTGCACAATCATGTGTATGTTTACAGATAATAGCTAGTCGAGAGGATGTCATTCGTAATCTGCAATCACAATCACGCTAAGCCTAATACAGGAAGTGAAAAATGCTGGCGAATTTAATGAACTACTATCATCATGATTATGTTCAAGTTCATGATGCAGAGTACCTGGTTACCTACTTAGGTATGAAGAGTACTGATGGCCTAGTAGAAGCACCCTCGCCTTCCGAACTTCATTCCACAGGGTCGTATCCGGACGTTTACCGATTCATTTCTCCCTATTTCTGCCGCCAAGCAGCTTGCTGTAATTACCTTCTCGCTTGCACACTTTGACCTTTTGAAAGATATAGGTAAAATCACAAAACCTATTTATCGAAAATCGTGTGTTCCGAATGTAGGAAGACAGTTTAGCAAAAAAATAATTTTGATACTAAAACGTTTTCCTGCATAAAAAAAAATCGTAGCTGGTTTTCGTACACAAGTAAATTTTATTTTGCTAGACTGTGTGATTTTTTATCTTTCAAAAGGTCATCTTGTGTGCGAGCGAGAAATTGTTTCACGGATTTCAGCGTCTTTTTTTAAGTGTGCCGGTGATGCAACGAATATAATACTCTCTACGAGAGTGTACACACACACCCACACACATGAAACTTAGCGCTTCGCGCCCTACCCACCTCAAGTTGATGGACACAGGGCAATGCATCGTGTGTATATTGTATGTAAATTCTTGTAATTATTTTCAATTTTATTTTATAATAAATAAAGGTTAACCATTTTAATGATGAATCGTCTGTCGCGATCATCAAGTTAATAGCGCACGAACGAATGGCTTTTATCATAATAGTTATTTTCTGTTGATTAAAATCTAATCAAAAACATCGTAATTAAACAATTATTTGATTTACATATTATTATTGTTAAATTTACCTACTTTATATACTATTTAAATGTAATGTGTACTATTATATGATGTACAATGTACATGGTCATACCGCGTAAATCTTCGTGTTTAAGATTTACGTGGTATGGTGTAAGGGCGAATAAAATCGTAATGTCAGTTTACTGCAAAAATTGACACAATGTTAGTCGGTATTCATATTACATAGTTCTTATTCGCGTTAAAAAGTGACCTATATTTAAAAAAATTACAAAAAGCAGGCTGTGCCAAAATTTGAACTTTTTTAAAATGCAGTTCTTAGTGTGTACTGCTGATACAGATCGACATCGCCTCAGAACGCTTTAAAGCCTAAGATTAAGCTATAAAGCGTTCTGAGGTTGAGAACAGTGAAACGCTGTCAAATAACGCCACCGCAGAACGCTTAGATGTGTACAAGGCTTTGCAAAGAAATTGTGAATCCACAATCCGAGCCTATACTTGTTCTGTGGCCGTGATTGAGCCACACACACATCCAAAAGCGCCAATAAGCAAATTTCCAAGGTTCCTAGCGATCAACCACGCAAGCCAGCTACCAGCCACCAGCAAAGTGTGACCACCATGTATCTTAGCAAGTAACCAGGATTATGTCGCTAAGATCTAGACATTCAGCAAGCCACACTACGGCAGTAATATATGTGTATACATAATACTGCCGTCCTTAGGCTACGTCCGTATGGACGTAGCCTAAGGACGGCAATGGATATAGGCAACGCCTGCATGCCGCCGCGCTTATAGGGCTCGTTTCGTAAAGATGCATACTTCGGACCTAAACTTTATTTATTTTTTAGTGCCTAGCTTGTTTGCTTAACTATTACTCTTTAGTTTAGTAACCTTCTAATTAAAAAAAATATTAAGTTTACCTCTACTATACCTTCCAATTTCCGCCTATTTGTAAAGTAAACGTTTTTACCGTCATGTTTCTAAACGTCCTTATCCTTGATATTCATGAAGAGTTGTCTTCTTGACGGGATCGCCATACTAATGATATAAAAGAAACGGTTGTATACCATGGTATAATTCAACTGCAAGTAGTTTAACAACATAATATAAATATATAGTCATCTCTTGCTGACAAATTATAAGTTTATTAAATATTAAATACAATGCAAACATAACGCGAATGAGAAATTGCTAATATTTACTCCTGAATTTGTTAATACCAGTAGAATAGAATAGAATAGAAAATTCTTTATTGCACACCTTAAAACTAACAATGGAAAAACAAGTAACAATAATTTAAAACACACTAATGTACAATGGGCGGTCTTATCGCTGAAGAGCGATCTCTTCCGGACAACCACTAGTAGGTACTTGTTAAAGTTGTATCGCTTTTTTAATTTGTACAATGTCCTTTCTCGCTCTCTGATGGAAAGGCACGCAACTAGCAAAAGATTTAATTCAAACGTTGTTTCCAAATGAAAGTTAAGGGACGTGTTCCAAAGCATTTAAAAATATCTTCATCTGAGTTTACCTATTTGTACTACTACTATGATGCATTGTGCCCTTGCTAGACCTAATACTAATTGTATCGAAGTAAGGTTATAATTAATAGGTACGGTAAATATAGCCTGTGGAAATCAAATGAAAAGTAAACAGTGTATCATCAACATAATATTTTCAAATCAACTATTTCAATGTTAAGTCTTATTTACTTAATCTAAATATGAATGATAAAATTCAGTCTGCCGCTGGGTCGGTAAAGGCTCTTACACTTTCATTGAACTGATAACGCTATGACAAATAGAATCCGTACCTGCGGGTGTTTTGAATAATATCAAGTGTCAAACTGTTATATATAAACCCTATTTGTGTTCTGTATGGTGCTATTAGTTTGAACTAGCCGTGAATATGAGTGTTTTAATATTTGTGATTTTGGCCTCCTTTTCATTGGATTGTTTTGGTAAGTCATTCATAAAATCTGAGACTGCATTATAAACTGACTTTGGAAAGCTACTCTTAATCAGTTTTGTTTTTATAGTACGAGTATAAAGCTTAAATTCAGTTGTAATTTATAGGTAGGTACTCTATAGCCAAAACGACAAAATTGCCGATTTCCAATAATTATTCTTCGGTGGTCCATCGAATTTATCCCAATCGACATTGACCGAGACGTGAAAAACAGAATAAATGCGGGATCCAAGACTTCCCCTTAAACTTAAGGGTAAAGGCCTGCGCACGAAACGCTGTCAAATATCGCTGTCAAATCTCAAATCTGACAGCGATATTTGACAGCGTTTCACTGATCGCTACCGCCAGGCGATCATAAGACCGGTCGTAATGAATGGATCTGAGTGTTGGGCAGCAAAAGGGACGGATGAAAAAAGGTACACGTGGCAGAGATGCGAATGTTGAGATGGATGTGTGGAGTGATGAGAATGGATAGGATACGGAATGAGTATATCAGGGGAAGTTTGAAAGTAGCGCCAGTGACAGTCATGTGACTAGGAGAGTAACGAGTATGGGAGTGGATGGATATGTGAGCAGAGGCAGACCAAGGAAAACATGGATGAACTGTGTGAAAGATGACATGGATAGGAGAGGAATGAATGCAGAGATGACAGCTAAAAGAGGGGAATGTATAAGGAGGAAGACTTGTTGCGCCGACCCCACATAAAGTGGTATAAGGGCAGGAAGAAGAAGACTCTTCAATATTATGCTTGAAGCGGCGGGTTCAAATCTGTGTTTGCCTGACTTTTTGCAGCAATTCTTGTTTTTTAGGCAATCCATTCGATATAGCGAACTTTCCTACCTGGGAAGAGTTCATCCAAAGCCCCGGCCCGTACGATGGCAAGATTGTCGGTGGCCAGGAGGCGGATATTGAGGACCATCCGTACCAGGTGTCGTTTATCGTGAACAACCAGTACTTCTGCGGTGGGTTTATTGTCAGCGAGAACTACATTCTTACAGCAGCCCATTGTGCTCAAGAGTAAGTACCGTCCGCAGCGATCTGTCTTCGCAACCAATGTGAATTTGACTGGCCCAGATGTTAGTAGCTCTGCTTTCAGCGCCATAGGTCTTGGGTTCGATTCGTGGGTGGATTCTCACCGAGAACAAAATATTTGTGAGGTGACCTGCGTGTTTGTTCTCTGGATGGGTGATACATTGAATTTTATGTACGGAAAAAAATATGTACCTATGTATATTGTTATCAGCTATATCTGGTTCTCATATTATAAACTCTGCTTAATTTGGGGCTAGACAGTGTTTTGTGGATTGTCCACAACATTTTATACAACATTTATTATACAACATTCCTGGTAATGTAAAAAAAAATATTGAGTATTTACAACAGACTAAACATTTACAAAGCTATTATTATAAAACATTAAATTAATAAATAATTAATTGTATTAATTGGTTATTATTATACAGACAGTGCACAGTGCTGATTACATAAGAAAAGTACATATTGTGATGGGTACTTTAACCCCCCCCAAATTTTCTGGAATGGTCTTTTGACTCCCTGTATAATCGCGGGTAACGTGGTGACTTTCGATACGGCTACTCTAGTGCATTTGTTGGTTGCTGGCACTAGTTCAATGCGATCTAACTGCTTATAATTTCTAGCTATTTTGTAGCTGTTTTGTGATTTTTATAACCCCTACAGAGTAGACCCATCGACAGTGGTCCTCCGAGCTGGCAGCTCGTACCGCAAGAACGGCACAATAATCCCGATCGCTGAGGTGATTCCCCACCCCGAGTACGACAACCCACGGTTCGACAAAGACGTCGCCGTCATGAAAACCGTGAATCCCATACCGCTCAACGATGGGAACATGACGGCAATACCGCTGCCTCCTATCAATCGCGATATGAGAGGCGGGACCACAACTTATGTCAGCGGTTGGGGTCGGACTGAGGTACGATGCTTCTTGACATTGTTTTAGGATTTGAATCCTTTGTCAGCGAAACTACAAATTATACTGCGTTGGAGATAAAGTTACAGTAGCTTAAGTACCGCTCGTAAATACATCATATTTGTTGTTAGCCGGCGGGTTGTAATACGAGTAGGATGACTTTGTTGGCATCCCCATATCAAGAGGGTTGTTATTGCTCAAGGTTCGAATCCCACTTGGTTCATTATTTTAGGCTATATAAAATATATGTAGATGAGGATCTACATATTATTTTATAATACCCTAAAATTACAATTTCGTTAAGGTTCGTGGAATTTCGTTATAGGCACCAAACCTGAGGAGGGTACCTATAACGAAATTCCAATTTCCTAAGGCATTTATTATTTTTTCCAGCAAGGAGCGAGCTCTATCCCTGAAAGGCTGATGGACGTGAAGATCCCTGTCGTGTACTACGCCCAGTGCTACCTGGTCTACGCGAGTGTGCTCACGCGGAACATGTTTTGTGCTGGAAACTTCTTCTTAGGGGGTCAGGGAACTTGCCAGGTCAGCCATTTAATTAGTTAATAAATGTAAAACAGTTTATATATCTGCTTAAACTAGAGAAACCGATGTTGCTGATAAAGCTGGTGTGACATAAAATGCAAAAAAAGGCTGGACTCTGATCACCTTACCTGCTGGGTGAAGTGATACTAACAAAAAACAGCAATGACGAGTCTTGTTCCCAACATTTTACTACGTGAAGTTCATATTCGTTATTTTATATTTATTACGTTAACGTTAGGTAAATCTTGTTGCAATATTTGTTTCTTGTCAAAGATGGGTTGTCCCTATCGGTTAATTAATGCAGTTGAAGCTCAAAATCATGTCAAAACTGTCAAAAGCGACTATGTTTTGATTGCTGGGTGTCGATTCCAGCAACAATAGATCACTCAAGTGATAGCGTAAATCGATTGGAGTTGTCAGTTTTAGTTTGAAAAATTTGAAAATAGAACGCGGATTCAGTGGTCACTCAATCGAACCGTGTTGCTGGAATCGACGCTCTGATCATATAAGTTGGTGTACCTACTGTCAACTGGCGCACTGTACCTTGTCTATAGGCCTGCGCACACCTAGTTCGCTGGCGGTAGCGATTAGTGAAACGCTGTCAAATATCGCTGTCAAATTTGACAGCGTTTCACTGATCGCTGGCGACGCCAGCGGCCTAGGTGTGCGCAGGCCTTTACTCACACACACAACCTCACACAACATGGTGATGACAGGTATAAGGGATGTCAGAATGTATATTGATTCCAGGGTGATTCGGGGGGTGCAGCGATACAGGATGGCTTCGCAGTGGGAATCGTGTCGTTTGGCCGGGGCTGCGGACAGGCCCTCTCGCCCAGCGTCTTCGCCGACATCGCAGCGCCAACCATCAGGAACTTCATCACCGAGCACACTGGATTATAATAAATCTACCATCTATTATTCCTCCGCTGTATTCTATCTATGATGCAAAGGGTAAAATTTTACCCAAGTTCGAAAACCAGTTCGGCCAAATTTTAAGTAGGAAAACGTGCTAGGATTAAATTATTATTTTTGCTAAAGCGTGTGCAATCGGATTTCACCTTGATTGCACCCAAGACAGTTGCAATTTTCTATGCATATAATAAATGTTTAGTGATTTTATGTCTTTCAAATGGGTAAAAATTACTAGTGGGAAGTACCTATTGACGGGCAATCTACGAATAAACATTATGTTCCTGAGAAAAAAAAAGTCATCTTTATTTTAGGCTTTTCAAAAGCAAGGACTAATATTTTTATTCGACGAATAGCGCTATTCGATAGATGGAATAATCTGTCGTAAAATAAATTTGCCATTATTTTCTATATTTTAATGTATTTCTTTATTTTTCATAAATGCTTTCTAAAACTAATACCTATTATTCTAATTCATTATCTTTATATCTATGTCATTAAAAATAAATTCAACTAAATATCACGTTATCAAAATACTATTATAAATATTTGTTAAGATATTAATACTTTTTAGGTAGGTACTGTAGGTATTTAAAATATAAAGTAAGCATAGTTAAATATCTCCAACAATTTTTTTGACTTCTGACAAAAGCACGTCTATCTATGAAATTTCACAACAGTACATTTTTATAGGATAAAAATACTTCATGGACGCCGAACAGAAAAGCGACATGTCTGGATTTCACGTTACGGTACGTGCCTATATGAATTTCAACTGAACAAAAAAAGGAACTGGATGGCACTGTAAGCCAAATGATGGCAATAAAATGGGTAACGCATTCACACATCACTCTATTTGTCAACCTAATAAATTACAGCACAGAATACCTCCTACTTTATTCTTAATAAATATAATTTAGGGATCTAAACATATACTATTTATTGTACCTATGAATTATTCAGGGGTCACTGACTTCAAATAAAAGTGCCTGTTCAAAAACCTTTTCCTAATCCAATTCATAATGGTCCTATAGTAGTCATTTAGCTTAACAGATAGATAAGTCTGTTGCCATCTCTTCTTCTTCTTCTTCTTAATGAATGGCATCAGTCCTTTTCGGATAAATTTTGCCAGCGTCGAGTAGTTTAATGAGTGTATTTTAATGATGATAAATTACATAGATAAAATACTTTTTCGTCAAGTCGTCAGTCGTCAGTCAAAGTACCCTAATTGGCTTTGGAAAAAAGATGGCCGTTTCTTCCAAAACCATCTGAAACATTTTAGATCAAACCAGAATATCACATAATACACTTTAATTCCAACTGCTAACACTTTGAAATGAAATGAAATGAAATGAAACTTGAGTTGAGCTAAGACCTCAACTAATGTTGGTTAAAATACCACCGAAATTACACAACAGAACTCAATTAAAATCGAAAAAGCTATGTGATTTCCCAAAATGACAGAAAACGAATCCCTGCTGCCATCTCTATTTGCTGACATGAAAGTGACAGTGACAAAAGCTAGCGTTAAAAAGTTTCGACATTACCTATAATTTAAGGGTTAAGTGTTTAAAGTGTCTAGTTTGTATGCGTTTGCAATAGATATCTTTGAATGTAGTAGTTTAAAGGTATTAATACATTTGCAATACATATTATTTATTTTCTTTGCCCTGTAGACTATTTTTGTCGTTGTCACGTTCATCTTGCAAATAAACCACGTAAATATGTGTCAAGAGCACAAAAGAAGCCTCTTTGAGGTGCACTTAAAATCCTTTCAGCACACTTAGTATGAAAGAGGCAGCGACACGATAGGACGGAAGGATCTTGCAAATGAGCCACCGGCAACAGCCACATATACTGGGCCAGCGACATACATCACGCGTGGGCTCGCTCTATAAAATGTATCATGTACTGGTAAAATCGTGTGAACTGCTTATCAAAGATATAGTCAAAAACCATTCATTCCGTTTTATCACAAGAATCACTTTGAAACGTCTTAAAACTAGATGGGTCTAGGGGCCAGGTCCACGCGACCAAGACCAAGAAGAACAGGCAAAAACTACGGTTTAGTTCCCACCTTTTTTTATATGATCCACCGTCTGTTGCTAACTTGCTTGCGAGTTGTCAAGCACGAGGTATCCTGGCTACTGGTATGGTTACAATGTTTCCGCTCACTAAGTTTAATTGTCCACTACACAAATTGAACTACATGTATTCCAGCATTTATCACTGGATTTGAATCAACACTAGTGTGTAAAATCACGGTGAAAATCATGAAGCTCACAGTTTTTCGACCATCGCGATGATAGCATACGCGACTCCCGACACCATGGCTATGAGGGAGAATATGCATATGACCGCGTTCTTCCACACCACCCAGTGGAGGGGAGTGAGGTCCTTGTCCCAGCGCCACACCACCTCCAGCACGCTGGGCAGCAGCAGCCCCATCACGGACAGGCAGACCGCTCCCACCAGCTCCATGAACAGCTCCAGCCGGGGGATAGCTGAACCCAGACCCACTGGAAACAACAGTAACCAATCAATGTTGGAGGATATTCCACGCAACACTATCTATAGCCCCGAACTAAACAAACCTGAGGCTATAGGAACACTTCCCAGTTTCGCGGATTACTAAAATATTTTTTAATACAGTTGCTCAAAAAGTGGCGTATTGCAGGGACGTATAGCGTTCGGGATGTGGGCTATTACACACGCGTGCTTTTTTTTTACCATTCCCGCACTAGTGCTTTTTCTTTCCCAACTGTCAAAATAATGTCTAAAAAGAAAAACCAACCATGAAGTTTTTACCAAAAAACTTCATCGAAGTTTTTATGATTCATGCAAATACGTATTATTTCTAAAAAGAAGCTACTAATTTGTTTCATTAACAGATTTAATGATTTGATTGAATGAGTTATTTTCTTTGCGAGTTTATTTGTTTGTTGCACAAAATGAGTAATTTCGACCCTAGTTTTTTTGAATTAACACCACCGGAACTCAGTATAATTGCACAAAATGCTTCGGAGAACATTTTACCGGAAAAGTCAAAAAGTCGCTACATGCATACATACGACGAACTTATTGCGTGGAGAGAAGAGAAAAAAGCAAATGGTATTTTTATTATTTTATTAAATTGCTTAATTTTTTCGCAACTGTATTAAAAATAGTCGTTCAGTACACGTGCGGAACCGTCATTGCAACTTGTTCCGACTGTCAACCCTCGCCTTCGGCTCGGGTAGACATTTGTCGGAACTCTTTGCAATGACAGCCTTCCCGCACTTGTAATGAAATAGTATATTTCATTACAAGTGTCCCGCACTTGTAGTCCCGCACTTGTAATGAAATAGTATATTTCATTACAAGTGCGGGAAGGCTGTCATTGCAAAGAGTTCCGACAAATGTCTACCCGAGCCGAAGGCGAGGGTTGACAGTCGGAACAAGTTGCAATGACGGTTCCGCACGTGTACTGAACGACTATTTTTAATACAGTTGCGAAAAAATTAAGCAATTTAATAAAATAATAAAAATACCATTTGCTTTTTTCTCTTCTCTCCACGCAATAAGTTCGTCGTATGTATGCATGTAGCGACTTTTTGACTTTTCCGGTAAAATGTTCTCCTAAGCATTTTGTGCAATTATACTGAGTTCCGGTGGTGTTAATTCAAAAAAACTAGGGTCGAAATTACTCATTTTGTGCAACAAACAAATAAACTCGCAAAGAAAATTTCTGAAAAATGGCGCTAAGCGCCAACCGTAAAATATAAGCAGAGATTTTTTTTTTTTCTTCACCCATTCTGGAAGGCAAAGGGAACTATACCCATACAGCCAAGTCTTCAGTAGATTTTTTTTATTGATATGAATTGAAAATGAAATTTAATGAGATGAGATGAAATGAAACCTAACATAACTTCAATCAAATCATTAAATCTGTTAATGAAACCAATTAGTAGCTTCTTTTTAGAAATAATACGTATTTGCATGAATCATAAAAACTTCGATGAATTTTTTTAGTAAAAACTTCATGGTTGGTTTTTCTTTTTAGACATTATTTTGACAGTTGGGAAAGAAAAAGCACTAGTGCGGGAATGGTAAAAAAAAAAGCACGCGTGTGTAATAGCCCACATCCCGAACGCTATACATCCCTGCAATACGCCACTTTTTGAGCAACTGTATTAAAATATACTATTACAGTTGATTAACTCAAACTTTGTCAGTTGATGTCTCAAATATTTGTCAGTTGTTTTAAATTGTTGCTT
The DNA here is from genome assembly GCA_939531255.2 of Thera britannica. Classification (NCBI taxonomy): domain Eukaryota; kingdom Metazoa; phylum Arthropoda; class Insecta; order Lepidoptera; family Geometridae; genus Thera; species Thera britannica. The sequence continues at coordinate 13,076,899 of OW618040.2, read as the reverse complement.
GCACAATTTAAAACAACTGACAAATATTTGAGACATCCGCGAATTTTGACATTGTCGACTAGACATCCGTGAAACTGGGCCTAAAAGAACTTCAGCAAAGACCAGAGTTACCTACAGTTACTAAGAAAATCCAATTTAACTGATAGGTAATTGGTGATTGAAAGAAAGTAACATACCTATGATCAAAGTGCCGGCCAGCCTAAGACCCGCTACAGCCCAGCGGTGGTGCCGCGCCGGGACTCGACCCTGCACTCGTCTCCACACCACATCTACAGGCACGTAGTATACCAAGGCGAAGGATAGTAGCATCACGCAGGCAACAAGCAGTTTCGCCGTCTGCGCGAGTCTGGAAGCCATTATAAAAGACACTTTTAAAATACTCGTTTAAACCCACACGGTGAAATCATAAATGTCTGTTCTACATAAGTCTAGTCTAATCTATGCATATAATATAGTGTACTTTATATCCTAGTTTATGTCCAAAAATATTTTAATATTTATAGGCGAAAGTTCTAGACTTTGTTTTTATTTATGGCTCTAGATTCTGTCTGTTGTTTTAAAATCTAGAGCCACAAATAAAAAAAAGAATACTTGTGCACATTTTTGAAAATAAAAGAAATCGTATTGCTATATTTAAGGCATTCCCTGAAAAGCAAACTTGCTCTAATTTTTTGCATTCCTGACTAAGGGAAGCTACAGAAGATTTCAGTGGAAACTTAGGTCACAAATTATTACTATTACGTAATGGATATCATTTCTGTGTTCACTAAGTCGTTAAATTGTGTCTGGAATCCCGAATACTACCAGCTAAGCCCACTTGCGTTAGCTTACATCTCATCCTGCGGCAAGTTGAGAGTGAGGCTGCCCCGCACGTCTTCCCCGAAGCTCATGTACCCCACGAAGCCGACGAACCCGTACAGCACCACCACGGTGCTCATGGCCACGTTCAGCACTCCCGGACAGCCGAGGAAGTGTTGCGGCTTCTGCATTTCGTTCTCCAGAGGCATCACTACGCCGATTCCCTCCATGGCGAACAGACATGTACTGGATTGAAAACAACGGTCTTTGGATGAGCGGATAAGGCCAAGAACAAGCTTCTTGTGATGGACGTAGTTGTATTTTGGTGTGTTGTAACGACTAATTTTAAACGAGATTTATGAATCACGTTTTAAATAGGCGAGGGGGAGGCTAGGGCGAGGAGGAAGGAAATCATCACCACCGCAGCAATGGCAGACTGGCAAATAGGGCCGTTGGTTCGTTCCCCCATCTCACCGCTCACACACCGCAAGATGTGACTAGCAGGTCAATTCATTGGTATTAAACAAATAACAAGTAAATTTCATAGGTATTAAACCATGACCACGTCATATCTTCCCATCGATATAAAATTCTGCCGACGAAGTCTTGGGATGTACGTACAGAAACGTACATCCCAAGACTCATCTTATTAAATCTTTGTATTTCTAACAAGTAAGTTTAAGCAGTGTCTTATTTATTGTTATGTTTAAACTCACCTGATAAACGTCGGTATCCCCTCTATCGAGGTGGCAGCATTCCTCTCGCTGAGATCCGGAGTACCCCTCAAGCAGTAGTAGATGGAGATGCAGATAGCTGCAAGCCAGACGAAGTTGGCTATCGCTGAGAAGGGCACCAGGTAACTTAGCTTCGTAATTTGTGTCAGAGGCGCTAGGACAATTAAGGTCAAGCCGCAGAATACTGTGACACTCCATTCAGGGCCCCCGTAAGCATCTGAAACCTGATCATTGCACGTTGGGTTAAAAGTTTTTACTAAAGCTTGATAGCTTTGCAAGCAGGCTTGGCAAGGTGAGGGACAGTCTGCGACGTGTTGCTGAAAGGCACTGGAGAAGAGCCGAAGACTCAGTGATGCGTCTTGGGAGAGACCTACCTACGTCCAGCAGAGGACTGATATAAAATAAATAAATATTATAGACAATCCACACAACACTATCTAGCCCCAAACTAAGCAGAGCTTGTACGATGGGAATCATTATATGTAGCTGATATAATACTTATACATACATTTTTTTTGTAATTACATACTTAAAATACAATATAACACCCAGACAGAGAACAAACATCTGTGTTCACCACACAAATATCCATACTAATATTATAAATGCGTTTGTAACTCTGTCTGTCTGTCTGTCTGTCTGTCCTTCTGTCTGGCTTTCACGCCAAAACTACTAAACTTATTGAAATGAAATTTGGTACACAGATAGTTCAGGGTCTGAGGAAGGACATAGGCTATTTTTTATTGTAAAAAAAGGTTTACAAACCTTTTAAAACGTTATAAAGAGCATCACATTGATGTTTCTGTCTCACTCTGACACCAAAACACTCCGACGATCACCAATCACCAATTGCAATGAAATTTAGTACACAGATAGGTTAAATCATTAGAAAGGACATTTATGCAACGTATTATTGCAAAACACTTATTGAAAACACCATTTTTCATGAGAATTACACTTTTTTGTACAATTGCGACGGCTTTCGATCGAGAAATTTCTGTTTGTGTAAGTGACTGACTGACTTTTTTTTTGTGCTGGCGGGGATGCAAAGTCTTTTCGCCAAGTCCTTATGACTGACTGATTGCCGACCAGTGTTGCCAGTGGCAGATAGTCCTAAGTGTCGATGGATTGAAAAGATCGATATTTAAGCTGGGAACATATTAGGCGGACGCGTCCGACGGACGTGGCTGAAAGCTGCGACTGAAGATATCTAGCTAATGAATGTACACTGAAGTGTGCAAACTATCGGATGTAACCGCGGACGTCGGACGCGTCCGATAGTTTGCACACTTCAGTGTACATTCATTATCTAGATACTATCAGTCGCGGCTGTCAGCCGCGTCCGCCTAATATGTTTTCGCCTTAAGCCGCGGACGTAACCTTGAGCGTTCGGACGTCTGACAGAAATCTGGCAAGCCAGGTCCCGTTCGACTGTGCACACTGTGTGTATCAGTCGCGGCTGTCTTCTCTTCTACTTCCCCACAAATTAATGTATTACAAAAGGTGTAAAATAACAATAAGACTATTCTTGAAAGTTTGCATGGAAATATGTAAGGTTTATGTAAATGTTTTATTTAAGCTTGCGACAAGAAAAAAATGGGGGGGAAATATGCCTAACTGTGCTTACCCGGCGTCTGCCCGACCCTGACTGTGCCACATGCACTCGAATACAGATTTTTTTCGTTGGAAGTTATAAATGCTACCCAATCACTATTCCAGGCGGACGAAGTCGCGGGCACAGCTAGTTGATAAATAAATATCGGTGGGGATCGAACCCACGACCTACGGCTCAGAAGGCAGAGCTGCTATCAACTGATATAGGTTGATAATGATGGATAAAGCGGAAGGTACCTGTTTAAATGATTCAGCGACCACTACAACGTAGACGCAGCACGCCCCAAAGTGTGTTAGAGCCAACGCCCAGTCAGCTAGTTCTCTGAAACAGTTTTATCAACATCACAATTTATTATCTCGAATCAGATTCAAAGATAGTTCAAATATTCAAATAATAATCATTGCTCAAATTACGATTGTTGGTTCTTTACGAACTTTCTCGTTTTGAATTACACCATGCAGAAGTTTAAGGACTTAAATATAGTTATAGGTGATAGTAACCACTTAACATCAGGTGGGCCAAATGCTTGTTCCATCAAAAAGGAGTATAAAAAAAGAACACAGCGTGTGCATAGGTACATATATCAAAATAAACAAAGACTTATATTGTACCTGGCGTAAGGCGCAAACTTCCGCACTGGCTTTGGTCCATGTTGAAACACTAGGTCACATGTGTCTGCGTATCCAAGAGCTGGCTTTTTGGTTTCTATGCAAAGTTGCTGTGATGTTCTAACCTGCAAATATATAAATAAAAAATAATTTAGTACGCTGAGTCAGAGACAATAGAGATCTGAGAGCAGAACATTGAAGGAAGCTAAAACTGTGGTTAGGCCTCTGTGGTGACTCAATTGCTGTTCAATAGAGCAGGGGCCGACAGCATAACGTCTCACCGAAGCACTAGCGGTCACCCATCCATATAGATAGAGCATCCGTAAAACTTAATCGATCGACAAAATATGTCCGTTATGACACCAAGGCGATCATGGGAGCTGCTATCTCCACAGTCATATTTTCACTATTTTATTTAATGCACATAATAACTAAATATGAGGATTCTAAGAAAAAAAAAAAGCAGCCAAGTGCGAGTCGGACTCGCCCATGAAGGGTTCCGTAGCACGACGAACTACAAGAACCTGTATATTATGTTACTTGATGTAACATAATAAGGTTCTTGTAGTTCGTAGAAAGGTAAATTGCGGTTTACGGTTTATGACGTATAAAAAAAAAACTACTGACTAAATCTCGTTCAAACCAAAAATCGTTGGAAGTTTACATAGTAATGTACAACATATATTTTTTTTAGTATTATCATTCTCTTACTTTAGAAGTTAGAGGGGGGGGGACCAACTTTTTTCCACTTTGGAAGTGTCTCTCGCGCAAACTATTCAGTTTAGAAAAAAACGACATTAGAAACCTCAACATCATTTTGGAAGACCTATTCATAGATACCCCACACGTATGGGTTCGATGAAAAAAAAAATTTTGAGTTTCAGTTTCAAGTATGGGGACCCCTGAAATTTACAGTTTTTTTTTTATTTTTATGTAAAAATCTTAATGCGGTTCACAGAATACATCTACTCGCCAAGTTTCATCAGTCTAGCTCTTACGGTTTCGGAGAAAAATGGCTGTGATACGGACGGACAGACAGACAGACAGACAGACAGACAGACAGACAGACAGACAGACAGACAGACAGACAGACATGACGAATCTATAAGGGTTCCGTTTTTGCCATTTGGCTACGGAACCCTAATAAGGAAGGAAGATGTAAGGAAAGTAGTTCATTCGTTGTTTTAACTTGTCGCTTGACTTCTTGTTCGGAAAGAAATTATTCCATGAGGCGTTTTTCATTTTACTCTCGAAAATATTGCCAAGTTTTTATGGACACAGAATATTTAAGCCTTTTGGCGACACTATTCCGGCCACTACCTACGTTCTGTGATTATGACCAAACAAAATATTGCCAGCTCAGTTCCTAAAAATTTAGAATTGTTAGAAAAATCTACCTGTGCAATTAGAAAGCTGAACTAAAGATATTATTATGATTGGTTAAATAATACCAAAGGGCCCCGTCAATTGCGTGACGGTTGCTTAAACTGTAACCACCAAAATTAGAAAGTGTTACTGTGTAGGGTACTCTACCACTCCGAGCGGAGAGTTAAGCGTACCGAAAACATAAAGAGTTTTTCTACTAGTGCTCCGCCCCAGCTTCGCACGAGTTAACGGGTAAATTTATGCATAGGGGGACTAGCACGAACGGTTTTCTTACTACTCGTGCGCCTTCATCTACTGTCGTTTTTCGACAACTTCTTATCGATTGGAGTAGGGCACGATCTTGATGATTGAGACCTACGAGACAATGCTTTGTCATAGGCGGTGGTTACTATTTAATATCAGGGGGGCTATACGCTTGTTCCATAAGCAAGTTGTATAAAAAAATGCCGTGGACTTGTCAGGGTGATAATGATGATGACTTGCTTATCTGAGTGAACAGTTGTGGTTATTGCTATTACACAATCTAATCTGCCATAGCCGCAGATAAAGAGATACACAAACAAACTGCAGTTACGGCATTGTGACGTAATAATGCTTCTTGCGTGACCTAATGACCAAACCACACGACAATGGACGGAAAAAGAATTGGAAGATAACTAAGCTTCACGCAAATCTAAGCAATCTGTGATGGCGAACAGTGAAATGCAGTCATTGCTATCATTTAATAGCATTTCACTGATTGCCATCACAGATCGCTTAGATGTGCGCAAGACTTTACTTTACATTTGGTAATAAATGTTTGTTCAGTAGAATCATTCTTTGTTTAGTATTTGCCCACACACAAAAATGAGCTGCCTGAAATGGATGCCAACCAATATTGAATTATGGCCTACCAGTATATGTATAACATGTCCGCAAATGAAGCCAATGAGGACAGTCCCGAAGGTGCCGACGACGAAGCCCGCGTTCTTGAATGCCAGCGGCATCGCCAGCACTCCGGACCCGAGGGACACCTTCAGCAGGTGAGCCAGAGCGCCCATACTCCTGGATAATACATGGAAACACAGGGTCATTTTGTATATCATATTTGAATTTGAAATTGATTTTAATAATATCAGGGGTAGCTCCTGATATTATTTACTACCTACAGCTATTATTGTACCTACTGTTTGTTAAAATAAAATGTACAAAAAGTCCCTTGCTTGTATTTCCTTGTATCTCTGCCCTTAGAATTCCAATATAACATGGTGTGCAATAAGTATTCTAAATATTTTATATATGTAATGTATACATTTAGTTTTAACAACTCTTTAAGAATCTAAAGCAATGAAAGAATGAAAAAAAAGCGAAGGCGAACGATGGTCGTACAAAATAAATGTTCTGAAAACTGAAGACTAATTGAACAATACTTACGATGTGTTCGCCTCCGAAGGCCTGTGTTCCGATGGCACGTACGGATCCAGGTCTTCTCGCGATCCATTGTAGGCCAGCTCGATTCTGTACAAGTATTTTATTGTGAGTATAAAAATATTTTTTTTAAATGTTAGATATATTTATTTTTAAGAACACAATAATAATACACACATTTTCAAGGACAAAATATTCTTATGAAATATTAATATACGTCGTTCATAGAAAAATATTTAGGTTATCCCTCAGTTCTATATTAATAAGAAACTCAAATTACATTTACATTCACTTCATTCACTTAGAAGTATTTACCCTTTCAAGAATATTTAAGGTGAATAATCTTTATGGTAACCGTGAATTTAATTCTCGCAGGCACACAGTTATAAAAACTCGCGAGCAACTATTTTTTTGCAATGACATGGCACACAGATCAGCAAAAATATCATTTTGATCATACATTTTCCTCCTAATTCTGGTCAAGGGGTCAAAATATGCCAGCGAAAAGGTCATCAACGGTGGTCTGCGCCTTTAGTATGTCTAGTTGGAGATGACGCATACAGTTTTCAATATTGTCTGTGAGGTTTGTTCGGTAAAGAACACATTATATAGGTATCTACTTGTATAGTAATGTTGCATTATACTAGCACGTGCCTTTCGCTTCGGTTTCTGTGTATTGTAAACTGTGACTGATAGCTGAGCCGTTGTTAAAATGACATTGAGCTTGGCCTTAGTTATTGTAGGTAGGTACATTCATCTATACAGGGTTATTCATTATTAGCTGCAAATACTCAGGAATTAGGTTCAACAAATAAAATAAAAAATATTTATTAAATGATTTTTTTTAAGTTTTGTTATGAAAATCCCGAGAAAATCGCTAAAGGAATCATTGGCGCCTGACCTATTTTGACCTTTGATCCGCGCCCGCGCGCCGTGAGGTACACTCTGCGTTCAGTCACCGCCTGGGTGGGTCATCGTCCTGTTCTCCATGGCAATCATTATGCAATAGCCGTAAATAAATTAATAAAAATAAAATTTTGATACAAAAACTTGAAAATTTTTTTGATCATATTTAAAAAAAATAATTTCATAAATATTTTTTATTCTATTTGTTGAACCTAATTCCTGAGTATTTGCAGTTAATAATGAATAACCCTGTATACAATAAATAGATGTTAGTAATACTTACAGTGGCTGAGGACATACCTAAGAGAAGCTACATAGGTCATAAAGCTGAATTAATTATTCTACTTACTCGTAACTATGCGAATTTTGGGGCGTATTCTCTGGTTTTCAATTTGTTTCTCACCTAATCACGTGTGTATTCATTTCACCAACTTATTTTCCGGTTTTAGGTTTTTTATAATTCAATAACTATTATATAATTTGTCCCGGATAAATTACATATTATATTGCCGATATTTGCTTGCCCAAGAGACCATCGCCTTGGCTCTACTAACATTCTTTGCCATCGCTAAGTTGTTATAAATTGCTGGTGGGTCTTCAAGTGTGAATTGACGCCAAATTAACCCCAATAGAGGGAGCAGTTGATGACATATGTTTTCGTTATTGCATCAGGCTGCAAGTACTATGGTAATGTAATTGTAATATCATCGACAGGTATTAGAACTATCAATACCTACCAACCAATTAACTTCCGGACTAATGGCTGGTTTCACTGATTGCTAATCGACCAATTAAATATTTGACAACTGTGTTGTATGTAACTCTAAACTTTACAGCTTCTAAACATTTTTTTATAAATACATACGACTTACAAAACATTAAAACACCCAGAAAGAGAACAAACATCTGTGTTCAACACAAAATGGTTTTGGAAAATGGGATTGAACCCACGTCCTTCAGCGCATATAGCAGAGTACTACCACCTTAGCTGTCTTTTAACGTTTACCATTCATCGAGGACAAGAACAGGAAAAAGAAATGTTGCCACAGCGAGGTCGGTGAGTGATATCACCGTATCCAGGGGAAGGTCGTGAGTTCGAATCCTACTTTGGTTCATAACTTATGAGATACATGGCCATGGCTTTGGTTGGTAGAGGTTATCACACCGATTTCCTCTTTTTCGGCTTTTTACGATTTAAAAAAAAATATATTCATTATTTTATTCCAATTCAGGACTTTTGAAAACGACGAACTTTCTGGTGTGCCTGATCGGATGCCACGTTATGGGAATCACATGATCCGATGGGGCAGATACTAGATGATGGTGATCATTCAAAGACACATTACAGTTTTATAATAAACCTCGTACTGTTTTAACAATAATCGATATCAATCGAGAATCTGTTATGTATTTACCATTTTCTACTTTAAGACCTCACCATGTAACATAATAATTGCAATAAATAATATGAGTATGAGTATAGTATGAGTATCAGCTGAGTTTTGTGTTTAGAACAGTCGCAGTTCTCAGTATCGGCCAATGAGCACGCAGTCCTCAGTGGATTGACGGCAACACCATTGTTTGCCTAACAATAGATGATAACACTTTCTATCTCACGTATACGGGCTAGATGACGAATTATGATTCCTTGGTGACGTGATGAATATTATCAGAACATTTGGTAACAGCTGCATAGATGCTACCAAACATGGAGCAGTAGTTTCGTAGCTATGAGACCAATAGAGAGACAGACAGACAAATGAACACACATAGGCGTCAAACTTATCACACCCCTCTTTTCAAACGGGAGCCGTGTATCAAGTCGATATAGGCAATCTGACTTTCAACTTCCGTACTAGTGTAGAAAGATTACTCTCTGAGGGTCATTGAGGTATCATCATTAGATTTTTGTGGTCTGGTGTCAATAAATACGGAAGCAGTGCAGCCGCTAATCGCAATTTAAAAATTATTGAAGTTTGTTATGAAAAATCAAAGCAACAAAGCTTTTATTTATCAGTCATAGAATCAACAGCTTCATAAAATGGACATAATTATGTAAGTATGTAAATTTTATACTACACATGCTGGTTAATACAATTATACACTATACATATGGGTATTAGTACTAAAGTGCAAGTAAAACAGGATTTTGATCATACCTATATAATATATAGTTTCAGGTTAAAGCCCCGATAAAATCTAAGTTTTTTATTAATGGTAAATAACAATGGTTTTAGCAGCCGTACCTATACCGTTGTCGCCAGCCTCTCATATGTCACGTCTTAGCTAGCTTGGCCAATGTTTGAATAAGTACATAATAATTATTATAAATAAGAAGATCACCACAGAAGACCAAGCCACAAGACACAAGCGGAGTGAAATTTGGAGCACTGTGATTCCGCTACGCTCCACTTCTACGCCGAGCACCGCGTCAGTGGAAACGCACCCTTAGCCTTTACCGACTTGTAATAAACTTAGCTCAGTGCGTTTACTTACTTGGAGCTATAGGCGTCCATGGCGGCTGACATCGGTGGAGCAGACGGCCTATCCTTCTCCATGTTTTTGCACTATGCGCAAACCAAGCAACCTGGCGTGATCTTCTTTAAGGTTGCGCCTATTCAGGTCTTGTGGACCTGTAACAACGATATCATCATCATCATCAACTATCACGAGTTTTTCAAGTCCATGATGGTGGAACTAGCATCACGATGAATGCTTGAGGCTTCAAGTGCGTATACGTAGATTATACTAATAAGCGAATAACAATTTCAAGGGTACCCACACTCTTCAAAACGAAACACAACTATTTGGCGGCAGAAATAAGCAATGGTGGTAATACTTCCACGGACGAACCCTTCACAGAGACCTCTACAATTATAAATTTATTTTACACTCTGAAGTCGCCGTTAAAACATATTAAACCAAATAATATGAAGAATCGAATAAAAGTTCTCAAAGGTTCAGCAAAATTGATAAATATAATATTGATTTTATCTCATAACCAGAATCCTGATGAACCGTCTTAAAACTAAGTAAATCTAGGCACTAGTAGGACTATCCGAACTAGAAGAAACGGCAAAAAACTTACGGTTCTGTTATACCAGTTTTTTTTTTGTAAATTTCTTTCTACTTAATAATATTAATTAACTCCTATTGTTATCACTGGATTCGAACTTATTTATATCACTAACCTACATTACACAAAAATAAAAGATTAAACTGTAAAATGTATTTATCGTTGTTTTCTTCAAAGTCTGTATTATAACAAGTTTGTAATGAGACACACTTCACACAATCTACCTTTCAAGAGAGATCTACGCTAGGGATGTGATGAGGCGCAGTCGTGACCAATTAAACAAGTCAAGTTTGCACAGACTTCAAAAAAATAGTGGTGCTCATGTTCAGCAGGTATTTATTTTTACAAATACGACTGAGAACCAAAATCGAATTCTTAGCCAATTTTGTCAGACCTGAAGCCAAAACAATTCGCTCACTCGGCCAATTTTATAACATAATGTAAATCTAAGGATATTTTTTTTTCCTTAGATTTACATTATTATATAAATGCATGCAGGATCAGCTACGGCTCCATTCGAAGAAAAGTTTTCCATGCGTTCATTTTTGGTATAGAAAATTCACAAAAAGATACAGTCATCATAATGTGAATAGTTTAAAACTTTAATTAAATAAACATTGTGGACAATCCACACAACACTATCTAGCCCCAAACTAAGCAGAACTGGTACAATGGGGAGTTGTATAACATAAAATAAAATCTGCACTGTACATTTTGTAATAAAAACTAAACCATTAATAATTGTTTTTGGAAACTGGCATGTCGTAGAATCTAAAAAGTTCGAAAACATGACATGTGTCGTGTGCACGAAAGCCTTTCTGAGCCGCACTTGAAATCCTTTCACCACACTGGTTTGAAAGAATCGGAGTGGTGAAAGGTAAAAAAGTAAAAACACGGTGAGAAGAAGAAGATTATTGGTATATTTTTAGTGCACAAGGCTATCCTCGAAGTGGAGCTGTAATTAGTTTTGCTAGATCACATCACTATTAATCTTTAAAATGTTATCTATGACGATCTTCGTTGACACTAGCAAACAATAATGATAGTTAGATACTTTAATCTTTATCACCAAGAGAAATAATGCTATCATGGAAAATAAAAAAAATAATTTTCTGTTAGTAGAGTCTAGTCTAGTACACTCAACAAAGTCTTAGGGAACAAGCAATAATACTTCAACTTTTTTGTGAAAACTCGTACTGGTCACTAAATTTATAAATTAATGCTGGAAGAGGAATAAATCATGTGTTCGAAATTAAAAAAAAATAAAACGAAAGTGCGAAAATTTCAAAATAACAAGGAAAAACCGAACATGGTCGCAGAGTAGGGGTCTGCATATAGAGTTAAGGACTTATGCCCTGGGAGGGCCAACGGATTATTAAACAGCTGCAAATAATGTTTTTTCATTTAATTTATACGCAAGCGCCATATATTTTAGTAATTTGAAGATTTTTTTTGGTTTAGGCACTATTTTAGTTTTTTTAATTAAACCTTTTTTTTTTACATGAACGCTATTTGATGAACGCTTAAATTTCGCTTCTTTTGATATTCAACATCTGGGACAAAACCAAGTTCAATTAAAAATATACCTACACTAAAATATCCTTGTTCCCTAGACTTTGTTGAGTACATCCAATGCACCCACGGTCATGTTCAAAAATTTTAATTATTTTACTTAGGACATTTTAAAACGGTCTTTTTGAAGAATGTATGATGATTATTGTAGTATAATCATCGAGAGAACCAAATTTTCAATTTAAGTGAAGAAGAAAGGAGTCAAAAACTCGTACTTATCCAAATCAGAGTATGGGATCTGGCTAACAGGACGTAGAAATAACAGGTTTTAATACAAATTCGAGTAAAATAAAAAGAAGCTGTTTTATTTTTAGCCAACCCGTATCTCGCTTCGAGAGTATTAATGGCTTATATGATATTTGTTATTTCTTCGTCTTTCATGGGCCCTGTTCTGTTATTCCAACGGACCATCTTGCCAATCTGCCCTGGCCTCTAAGACATCTTCCAAAGAAACTTGTGGAGGTTTTAAGTTAGTGCCATGATATTTGACCACCATGTACAAGCTATTTAGCTACAACACAAGTAATTACGGCTTAGTGTAGACTTTACATTGGTTTGTACCAAACTGAAATAAGATATTGTGAAAATTATTGTGAAACTTAAAATTAGAAATTTTTCTAATATAAATATAATAAGTTATATGTACCTATTACTATAAGTGCTCGTTTTGGAAATAAATAATTATTCTTATTCTTATTATTCTTAGGTTAAAAACCAACTATCAATTCATAATATTTTTTTGTAAGTATATACTATTCTTCTTCCCATAAGTAATGAAAACTGTAAAAATATGCCTATCTATGAAATGCGTATGATACAGTAATTAATTAAACTAGTGGCCTTACATATAAAAATATGTCATAGGATAAACAGTGCTTTAAACTATTGCCATCTCTTACCACTGGGTTAATAACAAAAAGTAACAGGGCTAGCTTTAAGCATTGATTAAATTTAAATAACGTTTATAAGTATGGCTGCAGTCTCATAATGATTAATAGACGTTTAAATATCAGTAGAGTGACAGGCACATCATATTTAAATGGATTGCTTTGAGGCATCGATATATATTTTGAACTTTGGGTCGTTTGTTTAAGTAAATAATTAATTATAAAAACAATCGGTAAACTGCTTAGCAAATCATAAAAAGTTACCAAAGTATATACCTAAAGGCCTGCACACATCTAGGCCATGGCGATGGCGATCACCTGAAACGCTGTCTAATATCGCTCTCATATTTGACAGCTTTTCACTGATAGCCATCGCAGATCGCTTAGGTGTGCGCAAGGCTTATCACAATACTAGGCCAGAACACTACATGTAGGTAGGTAGGTAGGTACACTGGTACAGGTCAATCCACAGGAAATAAATGGTCAATGCGTGCCGAGCTGACTGGCTTTGAACCTCACGATGTTTTCCTTCACCGTTTGAAAGTACGACTGGTTCGAACTCGCGACTTTATGGATCAAAAGGCGGAGTAACTACCATTAGGCCACTTGTGCCCTCACACAGCTACCTTGGTGATTAAAAATGCACATTATGCGTTTAAGGTCAGACCGGTCTACACTACAAATGGCACGATGGCATTGTGGTCTTGAAAGGAATTCATAAATTCTTCGTTGCATTATTGCGTTTGTGAAGGCTAATATTCCAACCTGCGCAACGTAACGGACTTGAGCACATCAAAACGCTTTTGTTTATTTGAATTTTTAATGCAGTTGATGGCTGCGAGATTATTTATAATTCATAAATTTCAAGTAGCAATGAAACAGCGTTGAACGACATTTGCTTACAAATGCAGCTTGCTTGCAATTTTAAAAAACCGGCCAAGTGCGAGTAGGACTCGCCCATGAAAGGTTCCGTAGCAGTAAGTAATATAATATAGAAGTTCTAGCAGTTCGTCGAAAAGTACATTGCGGTTGACGTATTAAAAAAAACTACTAATTAGATTTCGTTCAAACCAAATATCGTTGGAAGTTTACAGAGTAATTACATCATAATATATATTTTTTAATTTTATCATTCTCTTATTTTAGAAGATAGAGGGGGGGGGACCAACTTTTTAAAACGACTTTGGAAGTGTCTCTCGCAAAAACTATTAAGTTTTGAAAAAAACGATATAAGAAACCTCAACATCATTTTTGAAGACCTATTCATAGATACCCCACTCGTATGGGTTTTTTGAAAAAAACGTTTATTGAATTTCAGGTCTAAGTAGGTACGGGGACCCCCAAAATTTATTGTTTGTGAGAAAATCTTAATGCGGTTCAGAATACATCTACTTACCAAGTTTCTTCAGTGTAGTCCCATAGTTTCGGAGAAAAGTGGCTGTGACAGACGGACAGACAGACATGACAAATCTATAAGGGTTCCGTTTTTGCCATTTGGCTACGGAACCCTAATAAAAAAAGCAGCCAAGTGCGAGTCGGACTCGCCCATGAAGGGTTCCGTAGCAACAAGTCACATGAAATTCAAAAAACTTTTTTTCATCAATGAATAGGTCTTCCAAAATGATATTGAGGTTTCTTATATCGTTTTTTTCTAAACTTAATAGTTTTTGCGAGAGACATTTCAAGTGGTAAAATGTTGGTCCTCCCCCCTCTAACTTCTAAAATAAGAGAATGATAAATCTAAAAAAAATTATGGTGTATTTATTATGCAAACTTCCAACGGTATTTGGTGCGAACGAGATCTAGTCATTTGGTTTTTTTTTATACGTCATAAATCGTAAACCGCAATTTACCTTTCGTCGAACTGCAAAAACTTTTATATTATGTTAACGGAACCCTTCATGGGCGAGTCCGACTCGCACTTGACCGCTTTTTTTATAAATTATACTATGAAGGGCTTTGGCTATTATAATATGCATGTATATTATCTTTTTTAACCGACTTCAAATAAAAAAGGAGGAGGTTCTCAATTCAGTTGTTTTTTTTAATGTTTGTTTTAGCATAAATTCATCATTTATGAACCGATATAAAAATGTCTTTTTCAAAATCGGTTTGGCCGTTTTGTTTTAATTTTTTTATTTTATATTTTTATCACATAATTTCGTCATATTTATGCGACGATTTGAAAAAAAAAAAATTATCTGAAAAGTCCTACATATATTTTTTTTCATGTTTGTTACTGCATACCGCTGATGTAATTTATGTACCGATTTAGTCAATTCTTTTTTTATCTGATTGGTAATACTTCCAGATTGTTTTTGACAAGCGATGGCCCACCTGATGTTAAGTTGTAACCATCGCCTATATCAAAGTATTGCCTCGTAGGTCACTTACGTTGTTGGTCCTATTTAGATTTCATAAAAATCGGTTAAATAGTTTGGCTATGAAGTCGGTTTCTCAAGTTTTTCAAACTAATATTATAATGTTAATATTCGTCAAATTTGTTTATTGGACGTCCGAAAGGGGCGGTAAAATGAGTCAGTTTTTTAAGGTTCCTAGTTCTTATAATATGGAGAAAACGCAAAATAGGGGGCATACAGTGTCACCTATAATTATGTATACATAAAGATTGTACCTATAGTAAAAAATACTTTCTCTAGTGTCATTAACATTTGTATAGATTCAACGCCAACTGCATTCCCTCTTAACCATGTGAATGTCCGTTTTAATATTTTTAATTCATAAACACTTCCGTTATAGTAAAGATTTTTTTTTAGTTATACCTACTAGTACAGCCAATTGTATACCTACATTTGTTTTTGCAGCTTATTGTGTTTTGTGGTATGCAGAGTGTCATTCCTTTGATTGGAAACCGCATTTGTCTTGAGGACACGCCTGCTAATTTGATACTAAAGTTTTCGATGTCGACCTTTCTGTGACCAATTAAGGTACGCGAACCTTGTACTACATAACTAATGTTAATGAACAGGTCATTTGTACTCTTTTGTTTGTTATCTCGACTGAATAAGATAGTTTATTGCCTGTCGCGCCTGGGCTTATCTGTGGCTGGTTTACGCCAATTACCCACTTGTGCACAGTTTAATTTGTTTCTTGTGTTTGTTTAGTGGGAAGGTCGAGGTATTTTATGTTTTATTTCCGACACCATGTTTTTATCGCAATAAGTTTCCAACAATTACCTAGTAGTAATAAATTATTCTACTTTATACATATGTGTTTCCGAAGAAAATCCACATCTTGCGGTCGGGTTTACCTGAGATCACTTCATCATTGTTGTTGAACAGTTATTGAGAAGTAGGATGTATGTAACTATAATGCTTGTAGTCATCGTTTAATACAAAGTAAGAGCCGAAGTTATAAAATAAGAGCACAACTGAAAAATATATCTACAATCAGCAAGACGGGACGGAGAAGTAATAATTATAGTAGAAGGTATGTATTATGTAGAGTTCCTTGTGAAAGACCTCGTCCGGACCAGTATAAGCTGTATGCATATTAAATAATAATATATTATACTGAAGGGTTCCGTAGCAACCAGTAACATAATATAAAAGTTTTTGTAGTTCGTCGCAAGGTAAACTGCGGTTTACGATTTATGACGTATAAAAAAAAACCAATTACTAGATCTCGTTCAAACCAAATATCATTGGAAGTTTGCATAGTAATGTACATCATTATATTTTTTTAGATTTATCTTTCTCTTATTTTAGAAGTTAGAGGGGGGGGACCAACATTTTACCACTTTGGAAGTGTCTCTCGCTTCTAAACTATTTAGTTTAGAAAATAACGATACCTACTAGAAACCTCAACATCATTTTTGAAGACCTATTCATAGATATCTACCCCACACGTCTAAGTTTAATGAAAAATTTTTTTTTTGAGTTTCAGTTTCAAGTATGGGGGGGACCCCCAAAATTTATCGTTTTTTTTTATATATTTGTGTAAAAATCTTAATGCGGTTCACAGAATACATCTACTCGCCAAGTTTCATCAGTCTAGCTTTTACAGTTTCGGAGAAAAATGGCTGTGACATACGGACGGACAGACAGACATGCAGACATGACGTAGTGGGTTCCGTTTTTGCCATTTGGCTACGGAACCCTAAAAACAAAGTAGTTAGGGCAACTGTTTTTGTGTAAATACTGTCTCGAGTGCACGAAAGGAGCCTCTCTGAGGCGCACCTAAAATCCTTTCACCACACTGGTTTAAAAGAACCAGCTTTACAAGATAAGAAGTAGCCTCGTATATACCCTGTTTTAGATAACTTTACTGGTATAAATATTGCTTGTTCATTATGGGCTGATTTTTCCATGAACAGAATAACGCTATTAGTCGAATAAAGAATATCGGTCTTTGTTTTTGAGAAGCCTAAAAAACAGATGGATATATTTTTTAGAGGCGGTTAATATTGTAGATGGAAAAAAACATTCAGTCGTATTCTAAACAAATAGCTATTAATTGTGACAAAAAAGCATGCGCTCGCGAGGACTACCATGCGAACTCAATCTACTCAAGAATGGAGCAAAAGACAGCGAACTCTGTCACGCCTGCTTGCAGGAAAAAAACTGTGGAGCATGTGTAGTTCTGCACCGCTCCGCAAAGAAGAAGCGAGGTCCAAGACGGGGCTCAGGGAACTGATTGTAAGTCTTGTCCCTCCACGTTCACTTCTGTGTCACCATTCAGTCCACTGGAACATTGTTGCCATTAACCCAAGGTCCCTACTCTGCCATGGAGTTGGGAAGAGGGACAATGTACAATACATCCCAGTGCGGAACGTCAGTGCAGATCATATTCCCCCACTCAAATTATAATTGGAATTGGAGGCCTACCTATACTTTTCGCAGAACTTTTCTACAATCCCAGTCGGTCAATAACTTTGTATGTCTTTGAATATACTAAATATTCTTTGTCTGAGGGATGGAAATAACTTAAATATTATCTAGCAGCTGTAGATTTTATTAGTTATACTATGTGATTAAGGCCATACATCTCTTGCTGGATGGCATTGGCGCTGTCACGACATGACTATATCTATATTATGTCTTCTTTAACAATTCGTCTTTTGTTTATTCATGATTGTGTCAACGCTAACTATGTAACTTAACACTTGAGTAAATGTCCATAAAATAATAAGCCAAATGCGTGACGGGCCACGTAAGAGAAAGGTTTCCGAAGTTACTGCTTAACGACACTGAGCTAGATAAAAAAATAGGTACTATTATTGGCGGCAACAGATTTGGCGGGGATCTCAAGAAAAATATGCAGAGGTCTTGACAGAGCCTACTTACTTATTTTCTCCTTTTGGGGTTGAGACTCTAGGTCTAGGTATCTAATAAGGAAGTAAAAAAAATACGGCCGTACAATCAATACTGATCGTAGCAATTCTACTGAAAAAAAAATAGGAGCAAGTTTTATTTCTCCATAGGTTTTTAAGTTTTTCTAATATTTATCATAATATTTTAGCTTAGAAAGAGCAGGACAGACAAACATTGTTCTGAAACTCAGAGTTTCTTGTTAAACTCAGAAAACCCTAAAATTATGTTTTTTTTTGTATTTTCTTACTCATAACGCCGAATGTCGAATTTACTTCGGTAGCTATGTATTACCCACACTACTTCTTCTTAATTATGGCATCCGTCAATTTTTTGATCAATTTTGCCAGGATATAACTATATACATAAATAAAATAGTTTATAGTCAAATATAGTCAATAGTTTATAGACAAGTCGGCCCGAATTGGTTTTGAAAACAAAACATGATGGTCGTTTTTTTTCGTAAAACCATCAGAAACATTTTGAATCAAATAACACCAGAAAAACAATTAAAATGAAAAAGCTATGTGACTTCCAAAAATGACAGAAAACGAATCCCTCAAATATAGTCAGATATTTGAGCATTATTTTGACAGCCCTAATTAATATTAAAAAAAGCGGCCAAGTGCGAGTCGGACTCGCCCATGAAGGGTTCCGTAGCAACAAGTAACATACTAAAAAAGTTCTTGTAGTTCGTCGAAAAGTAAATTGTGGTTTACGTTTTATGACGTATAAAAAAAAACTACTCACTAGATCATATATTTTTCATGTACGTATGAAAAATATATGATCTAGTGAGTAGTTCATTTATTTTTTATTAGAAACCTCAATATCATTTTTGAAGACCTAATATCCATAATACCATAGATGAAACGTATGGGTTTGTTGAAAAAATGTTTTTTGAGCTTCAGTTCTAAGTATGGGGACCCCCAAAATGTATGGTTTTTTATGTGATAATCTTAATGTAGTTCACAGAATACATCTATACTTACCAAGTTTCATCAGTATAGCTTTTATAGTTTGGGAAAAAAGTGACAGTGACATACAGACGGACAGACAGACACACACATGACGAATCTATAAGGGTTCCGTTTTTGCCATTTGGCTACGAAACCTTAAAGGCTCGAACACACCTAGTTCGCTGGCGGTAGCGATCAGTGAAACGCTGTCAAATATCGCTGTCAGATTTGAGATTTGGCAGCGATATTTGACAGCGTTTCACTGTTCGCTACCGCCAGCGAACTAGGTGTGCGCAGGCCATTAAACGATCTTTTACTCTAAACTATGGCAATCAAGGAGGTACCTAGCTCATCAGAGGTTTTATTTAAATTTCCAAGTAGGTTACAAAATTAAATGCGAAAAAGTTTGTAATGTTTGTCGTATTTAATTGTACGAGCCGGTATGACCGAGCTTCGCTCGGGCTTAAAAAAAATAGTATTATTATTTGCCAATAGATGTCAGGAAGAGTCGATCTTTATTGGCTTATTTTTAATAAACAACGCCTTCTAGCTTGCAGTTAGTTGCTCACAATCGCCAATAGATGGCAGGAACTGTCGTAAATTGAGTTAATGTTTGATTATTGCAAAACACCAACTTCTCGTCATTTTCTAAAAATGAATCCTAGCTAGATTGATTTATCGCCCCCGAAAACCCCTGTATACTAAATTTCGTGAAAATCGTTGGTGCAGTTTCCGAGATTTAAATATATTTATATATATATACAAGATTTTCTCGTTTAAAGGTATAAGATTAAAGGTATAAGATTTGATAAAATGAGTTCAAGTACCTAACTTAATTTCTTCGCATTGAACTCAACTAGGCCTTCATCTCTATCACACATATTCAAACGCTCCATCTAATATATCGATCGAGTGAGCGAAGCGAACGAAGATCTTACAAACAACTTGGGCGATTTGGCATTTTATGTGCGTATGTATTTATGTATGTTTGTCTGACGATAACTTTCGAACCGTTTTGGTCCGATCTGCATGAAATTTGATAAGTCGATAGCTTGTACTTGAGAAATTTACTGGTAAGTATATGAGTACAATCGGATGAGGGGCTATATGGGTTTTTTAAGGGTGCAAAAATAAAAAAATTGACACAATAAACTCAAGTTACATGTCATATGAAAGAACTTTGTTTGGACATTCCAAAACAGTTTTTACTTTTTTTCTAGAACGCTCTGTTTTTACTATTAACAAAGATGTTTTCGAGTCACCGAGCATTTTGATAGAAACATACTATTGTGCAACTAAAAGTGATTGTACTCAGAGCTATAATAATAAACGTGCGGAATGGCCATGTACTGTACACCTGATAGTTATAGGCTCTTGTAATAGTCAAATAAGGCAGTTTCGAATTCATTTGGGAGAAACGGAACCAGTATTGGTGAGCTTATGGCCACTTTGCAACAACGTGCGTCTTACTCGGCAAACCTTTCAAATAGTTATTTGTGATGTTAAGCCTGAAAAGCTGCTTTTTAACCGCGTGCTCAATTTTGATGACCGAGCAAACGAAGGATTCTAAAATTTAACCACGAGCGTAGCGAGGGGTTTAAAAGTTAGAATCCTAAGCATTGGCGAAGGAATCAAAAGAGCACAAGGTGAAAAATCTTTGCACTCGAGTGCAACACGTAACTTTTCATCCCACCTCAGCGAGGAAATGACTAAATGCAAAAAAGAACATGGCGCGACTAAAAGTAACACACCACGAAGGTTCCGAGTATGAGTTTTTGACAAATTTAAAAAGGTTGTATGATAAATTCGGCACCATGCAAGTAGAAGTAAATAGGTTTAATGATGTTTTGAATTCACAAATACACCAAGAAGGTTACGAGTGCGAGTTTTTGACAAATTAAAAAAGGTTGTATGATAAATTCGGCACCATGGAGGTAGAAGTAAATAGGTTGTGTATTCACAAACTTAGTAAACACGATAATCTAAATTCAAAATATTTACTTTATCCTCTAGCGGATAAAAACGGATTTTGCAGTCAGATATTGAACAGCAAAAACACATTTTCAGAGCTGAGATGAAAAATATATTTTAAATACTTTTAACCTGCCAAATGCCATGCAGATCGGATTAACGGTTCGACAGGTTTTGCTCAGAGATACATTACCTACATGGTAGTCGTACATTGAAAAACGCAAAGTCGATTTCGCCAAAATAAGCTCATTGTGTACGTCGGTCGTTGGGACCTGCTCGTACAAGATCTCAGAAGGCAATACTTTCTTGTCACGTTAATAAAATAATTACTGTAGAATAATAAAAATAATTGTGTATTTATTATACACAATGTATGTGCAACAATCATGGGAAGGGGGGTTTTATTATTACCCGTTTCTTCCATAATATAATGATGCATAACGATAGCATTAATAAAAGTATAATAAAATTAAGTACCTACTTGGTAAAAAAACAAAAATAGTTATTTCATGAGCATGAAAAAAAATACTAAGGTTTCATTAAATTTTAAACAATTTGGTAAATCGTGGTATTAAATGATTTAGTTTATTGCATGCCATTCTATTGCAATATTCTACATTACCCTGCTTCTTTGTCTATTTTGTATCTTCCTGATCCAAAGACTTATTAAAGGTAACCTTCCATCTATGCAAAATAAATTACAAAAGCAAAACATTAGGCACTAATATACTAAAGTACTTACTTTAGTTTTGAACTGAATTAAACTGCAATATAATTGTGGAAATTATAATTTACAGTGAAAAATCCCGCCACAAAAATAAAATTAAATACGTTAAAGTTAAACGTCACTTTTGAAACTCGAACAAGGCACGTTCAGCCGCGCGTGTTACAAACAAAACATTGAACTCAGAAAAAAGGATTGTTGAATTGAAGGCTTAACTACCGTTGAATCACTGTCCGACCACCGCACGAGACAGGGTTACGCTACATCGTTCAGCACTGACTTTTACCGATTTTTATGTCGGCGAGTGTCTTTTTAACCGACTTCCAATCAAAAAGGAGGAGTTTCTCAATTTGGTTGTATTTTTTTTTTTTCATGTTTTTTTATTTTTATTTTTAATGTTTGTTACCGCATAACTTCGTCATTTGTGAGCCAATTTGAAAAATTATTTTTTTATCTGAAAGGTTTTGCTTCCAGATTGGTCCCATTTTAATTTTATTAAAATCGGTGTTGGCATTTTTTTTTAAATATTTTTTTTAATGTTTGTAACAGCATGCTTCCGTCATTTATGAACGGATTTAGAAAATTATTTTTTTATTTGGTAGGTTATTCTTACGTCCAGATTGTCCCAAACAAATTCGATTAAAATCGGTTTAGCCGTTTGACAATGAAGTCGGTTTCTCAAGTTTTTTAAACTTTTATTTATCATATTCAAAAAAAAAGTAAGAACGACTAATGCTAATTTTCACGAACTTCTCTTACATACTGTTTTTAACCGACTTCCAATCAAAAAGGAGGAGGTTCACAATTCGGTTGTTTTTTTTTTTTTAATGTTTGTTACCGCATAACTTCGTCATTTGTAAGTCGATTTGAAAAAATATTTTTTATCTGAAAGGTACTGCTTCCAGATTGGTCCCATTTTAATTTTATTAAAATCGGTGTTGACATTTTTTTTTAAATAATTTTTTTAATGTTTGTAACTGCATGCCTCCGTCATCTAAGAACCGTTTTAGAAAATTATTTTTTTATTTGGAAGGTTATTCTTACGTCCAGATTGTCCCAAACAAATTTCATTAAAATCGGTTTAGCCGTTTGGCAATGAAGTCGGTTTCTCAAGTTTTTTAAACTTATAATTATTTTTATTACTTTTTTCCAAATACTGCAGACAATTTTAATAATTCAAACAAATTGGTTATAGAAGTTCTGGTGGTGAAAGTGAAATATTAACAGCAGAAAGTGTATAAAATTAAACGCAGAAACTATCATAAAAAATTTACTACCGAAACAAATTGAGACAAAAATATCTTAAAGCCTATA
This sequence comes from Thera britannica, assembly GCA_939531255.2. Lineage (NCBI taxonomy): Eukaryota > Metazoa > Arthropoda > Insecta > Lepidoptera > Geometridae > Thera > Thera britannica. Next base: position 13,053,612 of record OW618040.2, on the reverse strand, counting down.
AATAAGCCTTTATTAATATATATATAATTTGGTTATGTAAATATAAATTCGTCACTACTTAAAGCATTTCTTATTTACTTTTCTCATAGAGGGGGATGAAAAGCAAAGTGTGCCACACGGTACCAAAATTGTTTAACCTCGAGCAACGTATGTTGGTACTTAAAATCGCTCACCACGTCCAGAAATCTAATCTAAATAAATAAAAAATAAAAATAAATAATAGACAATCCATCACACAACACTATCTATAGCATCAAACTCAGCAGAGCTTGTTAACTATGGGAACCAGATAGCTGATATAATACTTAGATACATTTTTCTTTGTAAATACATACTTAGAATACAATATAATACCAACACAGAGAAAAAACATCTGCGTTCACCACATAAATATTTGTTCTCGGTGGGGATCGAACCCACGATCTACGGCTCAGAAGGCAGAGCTACTACCAACTGAGCTGAGAGGCCAGTCGATCTAGAACCCTTCACTTTGCTTCACTCTCGCCCTAAATACTAATTTTGGTCTCATGAGTGACACAATCTATTAAAGAGACGGAAATTTATCCGTAGATTAAGCAATTTGCCCTTACTCTCAAACTATTAGCAGCTACATAATAAACTAGTGTTTCAGGACTCATGTTATGAACTCCTGTCCCTTCATCAATATTTACTGTTTTATTCTTGTTTTGCTATCTTTCATTTTGGTGTGCAATTAAGTTATATTCTTATTCTATATACATGCATGTATTTAAATAATAGTAAAAATAAAACATCAAGGTGCTTTTATAATGGCAGCGAGGATTAAATAATAGATACTTTAATCTTTAGTATTTTATTGTTCAAAATTATCATTGATAACTAAATTAAATCTTACAAGCATTCGAATTAAATTATGTAAGTATCACAATTTGAAGCTTTATAAGGGTACGGTTTTCATGCAAATCAATTTATACCATTTATGGGGCGATCAGAGTATTTACTTTTGGTCTATTTTTACGGCAAACTATATTAAATTGAAAAAACACGTGTATTCGGTGATAACTTTGTAAAAGAAAATGAAAGTATTTTTAAGTTTTTTAATATTTTTATTCTTATCCTGCACATTTTTTTCAAATTTGAATTTAAAAAAATATTTATTAAGTTGTATCTTCTTAGAGCTAGGTGAGTCTGGGTGCCAGTTCCACTAAATTTAGTTTGACGTTAATAAAGACCAATATGAAAGCCAACCACTGTTTCAGAGTACAATTATACTCACAACGCCTTTATATGATAAAATCAATTTGCATGGAAGATGAGTTGCGTCCCGTAAATAGGGAAATGAGTACAAAGTTACACTTGACGCTTATCATTTATAACTATAGGCACAATATAGATGCAAAGACCTGTTTTTCACTTTTAATTTAAAATTACACATCGACATAATTATAGTAATAAACTTATAGAGTCAGAACAGACAAACAGGAGCGCAGCGGAGAGGATTTTATTAAGGCTCTTATAAATCTAGGTAATTTTTAGTTATTGGTTTTTAAACCAATAACTAAAAATTACCTATTACAACTCTCGCACGTCCGCGATCCGTCAGGAAATGCCCGAGACCGCGCGTAAATTATCCCTCTCTGTCTGCGCTGATCCATAGATGGTGAATTTTGAAGGCCGCCCAAAGGCCTCCAACAACCCTAGAAATAAGTTCTCGAACACACATTGGAAGTCGAAGCTTAGATCGCCCCGCCCGATAGAGCGAAGACATTGTATTGAAAACATATATGTAGCTAAGGAATATTTTCAGCAAGTCTACAACTCTTTTATTTTGTTTTTGACACGACACGTGTTTGTCCGGTTTTGCTGATTCAGTGCTTACAGAAAAACTTAAGCCTTGCACACATCTTTGCGTTCCGTGGTTGGCTACCTGAACCTGACACGCTGCAAAATATCGCTGTCATATTTGCCAACTTTTCACTGATCTGCAGAATGCTTATAGATGTACCTACGCAAGGCTTTACGTGTAAATTCTTGGAGAAGGACATGTTTCCTTGTTCTTAGTAATCTATTGTATCAAATAACTTATTTTAATCAATTGCTGACTCTGCATCACATTCTTATTTATTATGCTGGTCATCAAATGAAGGTATACGATAACCTGTATCTAAGCTCTAAATATTTTTAAAACTTACTTTGTAGGTTTTTAGTTTTATTACAATATAAATTAACATAATTCATTCCTTGTTTTTTTAATACTAACAAGCTATCAAGCTATGAACAGAATATTATGCCCTTGGAGGGTACTAAAATATTTCTAAACTAAAGCGTTCAACCTATGCGTTCGTGGTGGCGTGCGTGGTTAAGAAAAGAAATAATGTTATAACTTTCAAAAGCTACGTAATATTACATTTGAAACAATCCTGCCAAGGGCGCTCATCGTTTTTCCATAAAAAATCAGGGCTAACGACTACGCTAGCTATAAGTCATTTTGTGTTATGTTATCGAAACAATGATGATAAAACTCAAAATGAGCCCTCTCCCGGTATTGTGCACGCAGTGCACGCTACCGCAGGTGCATGAAATGCATACTTGAGGCGACACAAAATTGATGAGGGAAAATGTTTGGACATCTACGGCATGACAGCTACATAAAAAACATAATTGAAGGATAGGTTGAAGGAAAACGGGGAAGAGGAAGGAGAAGTTACGTGAGCCAGATAAAAGAAGATTGCTGTCATGGCGTATAAGGAAGTCAAGGAGGCCGCATTCGAAAGACTTAATTGGAGAAAACTGCATCAAAACGCCGTCAAAAGCTAAGCTCTTTAAGAAGAGAAGAAGACCGCAGGCGCAGGTTGAACAGTGCTCGGTGTTTCACCATTGATCATCTTTAGATCGTATTATCTATACTTAAATCTAAAGTCGTTCAACGAAATATTATTCTAGAAATTATTACTATCACAACTCAAAGTTAATTTGTCACAAAAAATTACATAGCTACCTTAAAAATTACTTATATAAAAAGTTCAGTACTATTATATAATTTGAAAGTCGGTCATTCTTTTTTATGAGAAACAAAAAGTACCTATATAAACCATATTGACCGATATTGAGTGGCTCCCTCTGCCTTTAATAATTGTAGAAGTAAGTTCCTCAAAAAGCAGGTGTCCACACTCGTCCAATCCTCTATACATAAAATATTATAAAAAAAATAAAATGATTAAAGATGGCTCACTTTATCCTCTTTCTGGCCATTAAAAAAATAAGTCTTACGTTATAGTGCTATTTCCCATAACCGGTGGCAAGCGTCCAAACTTATCAACCATACTACTGATCGAAGCATAAGATCCAGCAAAGAGAGCTATTAAAGATATCATGACAATGAAGATGTTCTTCCAGAGGATCCATTTGTAGGGTCCAAGGCCTCGGTCCCATTGGTGGACGGTGTCGACGATGGCAGGTGTGAGAAGTCCGAGACTGGACAGGAAAATGGCACCGCAGAGGTTAATGAAAAGCTCCAGGTCGGGAAAAGCCGCCGCTAAAGCCACTGTAAGAAAACAAATTGGATTTTACCATCTAAGTCATTACTCAATATTATTAAATAATTAGGTTCTTGTGTCTTTGTTCGGTAAAGTCGCTAGGATATAACTTTGAAACGTCCGCAGGTGAATATGTATAGGTTTTTGAAGCTGCTGCCTTTTCATGCTTGTTTTTTTTTTAACAATTTATAGGCATGCGCTTGCTTGCTAGCCTTGCACACATCTAATCGATCTGCGATGGGGATCAGTGAAACGCTGTTAGATATTTGACAGCGTTCCATTGATCGCCATCGCAGATCGATTAGATGTGCGTAGGCATCGCTTAGATATGTTAGATATATATGTTGCATATAGGTTAGATGTACCTACCAATTTTGAAATAGAGTTTATACGTTTTGGGTGGATATACGTAGAGTAGGTTAGCGATGTATAGGTAGCGATGCGACGTAATTACCTACCTGTTATTAATGTTCAAGTAGATGGATAAAAACATTTCTTTTTTGCATATATTCTAAAATATTTAATCGTCTTTGTAAATAATGTATATTCTAATACTGCATCTAATACTGTTTTGTATTATATACATAATATAGGATAGTCGCTGTGTTGTGACTATCTTTGGCCGCTTGTATAATCGTTTTTGCACACAGTCACAAACATGATGAGATCCCGAAGGAATAACTTGACTTATGGTTATGACTGTACAGTTGGTACCCACGAGAAGGAAAACGCAACAGAGGGCGGCAGCTGAAGCGATGGGAAAATGCGCTCTTGAAGAAGTGGCACAGATCATGTCTGGACCACACCAAATGGAAAACCTCGGAGGAAGCCTTTGTCCAAAGACAACCCGACCTATGTACCGGCACGCCTCGGTGTCATACTAGAATAAAACTTTTGCTTAGTAAGTAAGTTTAGTATAATTAAGTGAAGCAACACTATTTTCTTAGGCTTATTTATTTATTTATAATCGTCAACAGTTACTTGCACAGTGCAAATGAGCCTTTAAAGTAGTTTAGGTACTTAATTATATTATGTAAGCTTTGAAAGGAAAAGTTATTTTGTTACGAGAATGACCTCGGTAACCATTTGTATGGTTGCTTATTTACGTTTATTTGTAACTATTATAAGTCAGTACTTAATTTTGCCCTAGTTCTCATTGCTCAATCATTATTATTTAAGTATCGTACTTGTTGTGAAGCTTTTACTATTGTCATGCTAAGTAACAATCTACTGGTAGCGTGACAGTTTGATTTTTTTTCTCTAAGGTTTTTTTTATTTTTTCACTAGCTGGTGGAACAAGCATATAGACCACCTGATGGGGAAACCATCGCTATAACAAAGCATTGCCTCGTAGGTCACACACATCAGAAACGTGCCCTGCGTGCATCAACTTGAGAAATAATATCACCGGCACCCACACCCATTCAAACCGAAACACAGCCACGCTACTGCTTCACGGCAGAATTGGACAGTTTGTCACATTACAATATTTTACAATAATTGTCACATTATTTAGTTTGTCGATACGTAGTTTTTTTTTTAATGTAACTAGTTGATGGAACAAGCATATGGCCCACCTGATGTTAGGTGGTAACCATCGCCTATAACAAAGCAATGCTTCGTAGTAGTCAATGAAACGGGCCTTAGCAGCGTAGGTGTGTCAAAACTAACCACACTTACTTGCAATTAGGGTTTTCCGCAAGTTCAAACTTTTTCACAGAATATGAGTCATCATCATCATCCTGAAGAAGTCCACTCATGGACATAGCCTCCCCTACATCCATCCACATTTCTGATTCTATCACGTAGTGAAACTAACCAGCATAGCTCATTCCTCGTTGCGCGCCTATATGAGTACCTACTATATAAGTACTTATTTTACTAGGTCACGACCCTGGGCCATGAGGATATCGATGCCAGCACAATAGCTATTACAAGGTACGTAATTATGTATTCGTATATCGGACTCATGCAGATGCGGATCTTGACACTAAAAAGCCACGAAGTTGCAGTCAGTAATTGAATTATCATTAGAATGTTATTAAAATCGAATATTCTCCTGATGCCAAAAGCATCAGGATAATAAAAAATATTGTGGCTAAAATCAACGGCTTTATAATGATTTTTAGAACCTATTACCAACAGGTTTGTTTACAAACATTCTATAACGTATTTTGGCTTGATTAAAGGTTAGTCTTACTATAGTCAGCCTCAAAAGTAGATTGGCAATTTAAGTTAGTTGTCCCTTCTTCTTGGATTCCTTCTACCTGGATTCGTCAAAGATATGGCAGCTTTGATTTGCAAATAAGCTAATCTTCAAATAACGTTCAAAATTTCAAGCTACAAGTTAAGCTAGCTCATAATTTTAGAAATATACAAACCAGAAAATGACAATCTACTTTTGGCGCAAAGTGTTTCATCATTCAATGTTTTACATATTTATTTTGTAATTACTAATTAGTCATATGCTACGAGATATACCTACTATTCACGTCACGCTAGCCAATGCATGGGAATACCCTTATCCGTTTTTATTATAGGTTTATAACATAGCTCCCATTTGTTCAATAGGACTGTGGGTAATTTTTTATTCTGCACAAAAACAAATAATCTTGATAGGATTACTAGTTGTTTGTTTTTCTTTTAAACCTTGTTTTCTCAAGAACAATGTAAAGGTAGGAAATTGAAAACCTTAAAAAATATCATCGCAAAAAATAAAATCTGTTTTTTTAGCTGATGGAAGTAGCAACCATCACTTAGAACATTGTGTAGGTCTCACACATCAGGAACGTGCCCTACGATGCACTGCCTTGCGTCCATCAACTTGAGGCAGACATGCTAGCGGCTTGTAACGCCGATGCATCAGGCGCTCCTTCAAGCCACCGACCGCTCCAAGTGGAAATATATTTTCCACAAAATGTGAGGGAATCTCGACCGTCAACAATGAGAGACCAGCTATAGAGAGATGAAAGTACATAAATATATACTCTAAGGGTGTTATTAATAATCCTGGCGCAACGCTGGAGTAGTTAAATCGTGTTTTGTCACATTTGTTCGAGTTGACAATTGCATGTCAATGCAAGAGACAAAACACGGATCAACTAGTCCAACGCTACGCCAGGATTATTAATAAGACCCTAAGGGTGTTATTAATAATCCAGGCGTAGCGTTGGACTAGTTAATCCGTGTTTTGTCACATTTGTTCGAGTTGACAATTGCATGTCAATGCAAGAGACAAAACACGGATTAACTAGTACAACGCTACGCCAGGATTATTAATAGAGTCTAAACTGTTTATCAATTTCTGTTAGTGACTATACATCTGAATTTTATTTTTAGATTTTTATTTTGAATAAAATTAATTTTTCATTACTCATACTCTGAAAGTAGGTCTGAAGTTGCCTGAGGGGCCTAATAGAAAGTAAAACTTTCAGCCCTAGGGAGAATCGCTTTCTACTGACAGCTGTCAAATTATAAAAAAAAACAAGTTCTATTTTATTCAACCATGTTCCAACTTTATAAAGTCTTTCTAACTGCAAGGAGGTCGTTGAACCAAATTCCAACTTTTTATTCAGCAAGTAGGTTGGAAACCCATTACAACGGTAAGAAGTTTAAAAAGTCTAATTAGAGCGCAATGTAAAATTTAAATTTTAATAACATAAAGATAGTATTAAATAAATAATATATCTTCTAAATTACTTGATTAATATATAGCTTCAACTATTTATTTAAAATAACATAAATTTGAGCAAACAATTTACCATTTTTTAAATTATGAAAATGAAAATAATGGCTGAATAATGCTGGCGAGCCGTAGCCGAAGGCCCGCCAGAGAAAAAGAAAAAAAAAACCAGGAAGGCGGCAATTCAATCTTCATTTTCACTAATTTTTCTTTCATGTTTTTATTTTTACTTTCCTTGTATTCGTAATGAAAAGTACAGTGTTTACCTCGGATGAAAGCCTTTTAAGTCCCTCAAGCTCAATTGGCGCCCTCGCTACGCTCTGGCGCCAAACCCGTCTCGGGACTCAAAAAACGTGACTTTCAACACTCAGGTAACAATGTACTATTACTGTAAATTTTAGCGGTCAAGAAAGAAAAGCAAAACGATCGTGCACGATTACCCCGCTCGCACTTTTCTTCATATTTTGTTGTTACCTCGATGTATTTGGACCTGTTTCACTCATGTACCTATTAATGAATAATAAACTGTTTATCTTTCTGTTTCAGGGTGACGGAAGCAATTAAATGCTTCGTGGAGCACGCTCTTGCTTTTATTTTGATATACCTAAATATTTGTGGAAATTTAACACCACATCTATAGCCCCAAACTAAGGAAAGCTTGTGCTTTTACTATGGTAATTGGGATTATAAAAAAAACAATTTGATTAAATTTAGTCATAATCTGGCTTAAATATACCTGATCCAACCACAGCAGCAGTCCGGATGGTGACCTGCGTGATGTCGTGGTACCGGACCGCGATCTTGGTGTGGATCTGTCGCCAGATCATCTCCATCGGCACATAGAACTGGAGGCTGTACGTGAAGAGAATCGCGAGTGCCATCAGGATCTTCGCGCTTTGAGCCAGACTGAAATAATATTAGAAGCAAACATAAGGTGACGCTGTGCAAAAGTGGTCATTAACTTTTGAAAAACGCTCGTAAGTAATCCATCACGCAAAAGCAGCTAGCTGTTAACAAGTAACTTGGTTGGTATGTATGTAGGTTATAGTGAATTGGAATAGCAGACTAATTTTAAACAAGTACTGCCAGGGATACCGCGATTAAGCAAAGATTATACACATTTCATCCACTTACATTTCGTCTTGTGGAAGATTAAGGGTGACACTGCCTCTGACGTCATCGCCATATTTCATGTAGCCGAAGAAGCCAACCAGGCCGTACAAGGTGATGACTACCGTCATAGCGATGTTGAGGACCCCGGGGCAGCCGAGGAACTGCTGCGGCTTGGCCATGTTGTTTTCCACCGGCATCACGACGCCGATGCCTTCCATTGCAAAGATCACAGTGCTGGAACACGGAGGTGGATTTTGATTTTATTTTTTTATTGGATTGGAACGTTCGGCAACCAGGTTTTTACAGTCTTAGCACTTTTGGCAGAGGATCATGTCGTATTATTACATTGTTACCTGAGTGTTGAAAGTCACGTTTTTTGAGTCCCGAGACGGGTTTGGCGCCAGAGCGTAGCGAGGGTGCCAATGGAGCTTGAAGCTTACTTAAAAGACTTTCATCCGAGGTAAACACTGTGCTTTTCATTACGAATACAAGGAAAGTAAAAATAAAAACATGAAAGAAAAATTAGTGAAAATGAAGATTGAATTGCCGCCTCCCCGGTTTTTTTTTTCTTTTTCTCTGGCGGGCCTTCGGCTTCGGCTCGCCAGCATTATTCAGCCATTATTTTCATTTTCATAATTTAAAAAATGGTAAATTGTTTGCTCAAATCTATGTTATTTTAAATAAATAGTTGAAGCTATATATTAATCAAGTAATTTAGAAGATATATTATTTATTGAATACTATCTTTATGTTATTTAAATTTAAATTTTACATTGCGCTCTAATTAGACTTTTTAAACTTCTTACCGTTGTAATGGGTTTCCAACCTACTTGCTGAATAAAAAGTTGGAATTTGGTTCAACAACCTCCTTGCAGGTAGAAAGACTTTAGAAAGTTGGAACATGGTTGAATAAAATAGAACTTGTTTTTATTATAATTTGACAGCTGTCAGTAGAAAGCGATTCTCCCTAGGGCTGAAAGTATTACTTTCAAGTAGGCCCCTCAGGCAACTTCAGACCTACTTTCAGAGTATGAGCAATGAAAAATATTTTTACCAAGCAGTAGGTAGGTACTTAGTTAGTAGCCAAGGCACGCTTCTCGATATCTCGCCACCAGTTCTCGAATTAACAACATCAATACGATTAGGATTATAAGTATTTATCTACCTTATAAACAGTGGCCATTGCGTGACAGTAGCGACCATCACCCTCTCCTTAGGGTTAGGCAGCCCGCTGAAGATGTAATACATGGTAATCGCGAAACAGATTACCAAGAAAACATTAGCTATTGCTGAGAATGGTACAAGCCACTTCAGATTTCGAATCTGACAGATCAGGACTAGAGGCACCAGGGTGAGCGCGCAGTACGTCTCCACGGAGAGCTTGTAATGTGGCATGTACACGTCGAGGACCTGGGGGCACAAACACAAATCTATATACAGGCTATTTTAAAACACGAAATGTACCTTAATTAAGTAGATATGGAGTACCTATGTAAATAGGCTTTTTGATTTTTATTTATTATTTTAAAACACTCTACTGTGGTGATGAATACCCTGAGAACATGGAAATATCTAAGATTAATTTCTACCAAACATGGCTAAACACCATCCTTTCTTCTATAGAAGTTAAAGTTATAGTCGTATAATCGTTAGTAAGTGTAGTGGAGTAGAAGAACAACTTGGCTCTCAACGATATTCAATGCTAATTGCTATAAAATCACTTTGTTTCAAAATACCTCTTTAAAATTTTCAGCAATGAAGACTATGTACACACATAGAGCGGCTAAGTAGGTGCACGTTAGGGCATAGTCGATGAAAGTCCTGAAATACAAACAAGGCTAATATAGTAATAGTAATAGGCAAAATAATAATAATAATACTGTAAATACATACGTATTTACAGTATTATTATTATTATTATTACAAGTTGATTTTAGGTATTAAGTGGTTACCTATAACTTTATGTGCACCGCCGTTTGGTAGTGCTGTGTGGAACATTGTAAATATTTATTTATTATTATTACGTAAAGCCTTGCGAACAATTCGATGGCTTGCAAGAGCAATCAGAGTATACTGTCAAAAATCGCACTGCCAGACTTGGCGGCAGTGTGCGGAGTATACTAAACCCTATGCCTAAATTGACCGCAATCGCCGTCGCAGATCGACTAGATGTGCGCAAGGCTTAACTTGAGACCGGTCTCCACAGCTACTTGTACATACCTAATGCAATATTTGGCAGCTGAATTGTCATTTTAAATTTTAATTTCCATCATTTTGGTGCAATTTAGGTATCAAAATGGTGTTCACGGCGCCTCACGTCGACCTCTCCACGCAAAGTCACGACGCGACGTTACGAAATGTTCCAATTTCGCAAAATTCAATAATGTCGGTGCCTTGAGTGTCGCCTACTAAAAGTACTTATTAGGTATGAACCTACCGTGCGAAGTTCGCCCACGGTCGTAACTTCTTCGGGCCGAACTCGAAAGCCGCGCCGCATGTCTCTGCAAATCCCATTGACGGTTTTTTTGCAACCACGCACACTTCTTGAGAGGTTTTGACCTGAAATCAACCAAATTGATTCTTATGTGGAAAATAATAGAGTGTTTCCTGAACTAAACCCTGTTGTCAGCCTCTGAAAAACTCTATTATAACACAGATAAGATAATACTATACTAGTAAATATAATAAACTGGCATACTCGAGGCGAAGAACCGACAGCCATTGGGGTATAAAGGTTCTCGAATGGCAAACACGAACCGGAAGACGAAACGTAGGGCGCCCCCCACCAGACCACCAGATAGACCGACGACATTAAGATCGGTATCGAGAAGTCGGTGGATGGAAAGGACTCAGAATCGTTCTTCCTGGAAAAGTGTAGGGGAGGCCTATACTTTTCAGGCTGATGACTCGAGGCGAAGAACCATTTTTTTTTTTTTTTTTTTTTTTGAGCACAATAGAATACCTACAGAGACAGGTTTATAGGACAAACAGTGATTTAATTAGGATTGCAATCCATTAATTATATCATAATCTTTGTTTAAATTCCAGAACTTACCAAAACATAAACGCAGTGTGTGCAAATGAACCCAATGACGATGGTGCCTATCCCTCCGACCGCCAGCCCTGCATTCTTGAAGGCAGCTGGCATGGCCAGGATCCCGGACCCCAGGGACGACTTGAGGAGGTGGACCAAGGACCCGACACTCCTGGAATTGTGCTTCACTCAATAAAGTCGCAGATATTTATTTACAAAGATCAAAACGAATAAAAGTATTAAAAAAATGTACAAAATATTAAAAAAAGTTGAACTATCTGCAAATCGTTGCAACTGATCTAGAGATAACTCAACTGTAGGTCTACCACATGTTCTGCTTGGCTCTGTCTCTGGCTCTAGTTTTGAGTCTGTGTGAGTATTCTGTTCTGTATTTATACAGTGTGTGCGACGTTTCGACGTAGGATTTATGTATTTATATATAGACAACACTCACACTGACTCAAAACCAGAGCCAGAAACAGAACCAGACATAGTTTGTGGTAATCTTCTCTGTAATTTTGTCGTTTTCGTGATTTTCTATGATATACACCACTATTTTGTAATTACCAAAAAAAAAATGCTGATATTGGCTGCTGATACTGAACACATCCACGAAAACAAAAAAAAATTGAGACATAAAAAAAATATTTTTAAACAACCACAATTTTTAGTCAAATATTGAGAAATGATTCAACAAGCAAAAATCATTTCATTCATAAACGCTAAACACCAAGCGGAACCGAACAGCGTATTTTTTTTCTCTCTAGTACGACGTAACTAATATGTGCATAACTTTATGCAGGATTTCTGAAAATTTTAACATTTAATAACTTTGTCATTTTAACGAAACTAAAATCTCTGATTGCACATTCATAATGTGCAATCAGAGTTTTTACCCCTACTACATTACCCTATTTTTTTTCTGGTAGTTACAAAATAGTGGTTTATATTATGTTAGGTAATTACCTAACATAATGATACAAAGTATTAATATTAATAGTATTTTAATGAGGAAAGCCGGGTAGAATACTTTAAACTTGTTTCAAACACCAAAAATAATGAACGGAATATAATCAAACTAATGATTAAGCTAGTAATAATTTAAAATTATATTCTAAGGTGGAAAAAACCATTAAGGAGGCAGCCTGTTGACTTTTTTGCTCGCACACTTTGATCTTTTTAACCGACTTCCAATCAAAAAGGAGGAGGTTCTCAATTCGGTTGTTTTTTTTTATGTTTGTTACCGCATAACTTCGTCATTTTGAAAAATTTTTTTTTTTTTTGAGCCGATTTGAAAAATTTTTTTTTCATCTGAAAGGTATTGCTTCCAGATTAGTCCCATTTTAATTTTATTAAAATCGGCATTGCCATTTTTTTTTAAATAATATTTTAATGTTTGTAACTGCATGCCTCCGTTATTTATGAACCGATTTAGTAAATTATTTTTTTATTTGGAAGGTTATTTTACGTCCAGATTGTCCCAAACAAATTTCATTAAAATCGGTTTAGCCGTTTGGCAATGAAGTCGGTTTCTCTAGTTTTTTAAACTTACAATTTTTAATACAATGGGCGGTCTTATCACTAAAAATTATCTCTTCCAGACAACCTTGGGATGGACTGGACTTGAAAAGAACGATAGAGGACGATGGTATAGATACAACAATAAGTATAATGTATACACAATATAATACTAATACATAAATACATACAATATATATTTTATATGTATATGGTATTTATATTATATTATATATAATATAATATAATATAATATATATACCATATATATAATGTATAGTACATAAATTAATATGATGTACATCAGTACCTGTACCTGTACAATTACATACTAGAAATAAAAACCAATAAAGCAATGTTTTTGGTTAAATACGAATACTGCATGGCCATTTTCTCATGCCGCCATATCAAGTACCTAAGCCTCTCCTTCTGCTATTCAACCATTTTACCAGCCCCAGACTTTTCGTAGTAATTTCGATAACTGACGCTGCTTGGGTCAAAAAGCCTATTACCAATATAGGCTTTTACAGAATACCTATGCTGTACAGTACAACACCTGCTGGCCTACCATGAGCTTCATATGGTTATGGTTATGGCTGTCAAAATTGTGTCAACACATTCAAACCCAAGAAGAAAATGAATGTATGGGTCAGCCTATCTATATACAACTAGTGGCCGCCCGCGGCTTCGCTCGCCCGTTCCCGTAATACCCCGTTCCCGTTGCTTTTTCGGGATAAAAAGTATCCTATGTCCTTCTCCCGGTTCTAAGCTACCTCCCCACAAATTTTCTGCCAAATCGGTTCCGCCGTTCTTGAGTTATAAATAGTGTAACTAACACGACTTTCTTTTATAAATATAGATATAAGAATAAGATTTGACAGCCATAGCCATAACCATATGGAGCTCGTGGTAGCCCTGCTGTTCAAAGAAGAGGTAATAAGCTATCTGCTGGCTGTGTCTCGTCAAACAAGAAAGTGGTTCTGGTATGTAGTACTTACGAGTTAGGATGTTCAACATTCCGATGCTCAAATGGACTGTACTCTTTTTCATTGATGACTTCCTTTGAACCTAAGCTCAATGTCGACTGGAATCCGGGATTTGCAGCTAAATTGGCACTGAAAATGTATACAAATTAATCTAGGTAACTACAAAAGAAGTAGCTATCGGTTTGAATGTTTAAAGTATCTATAAATGCAAGTTATAATTTTTCTTTTAAAGTAATTAATGCTTTTCCATGAAAGAGCCGACGTTATTTCTATATCTGCAGGGCTACCACGAGCTCCATATGGTTATGGCTATGGCTGTCGAATTGTGTATAGATAGGCTGACCCACACATTCATTTTCTTCTTGGGTTTGAATGTTTTGACACAATTTTGACAGCCATAACCATAACCATATGAAGCTCATGGTAGGCCAGCTGAAGGCAACTAAGTTGTAGGTATGAAGGCTCATTGCTAAGAGAGATAAATTTAAATAATTTTTGTAGACCATGGATAAAATGAGTACATTTTAGTCGGTGAATGTTTAAAACCCTAATGTAACTTACGTTGAGTTAAAATTGTCCAGGACAATGGAACCTTTCTTTTCTTCGTCCCGCATTTTGGAGCAAATTTCTGAAACAATCAAAACTAAAACTTTAGAGCTAGGTTACCTAGAAATTATTAAGGTGATGATAACCGTGAAACAACTTCTCGCTCGCACACTTCCTTTTGAAAGAGATAAAAACACTGAACTTATTTATCAAAAATTGCGAGCAACTTATCTGGTGTGTGGTGTATCATACTTTGAGAGGTAGCTAATACAATATTCACAAGAACAAGGCAACCTTGGGCTTGGCATTTCAAAGACACGACTATGCAGAGTAGGTAAATGAGTTGGTAGCTGAGTTCTGCTTTGAAACTACTGACTGATGCAAACAAACATATTTTTAAGAAGATACAAAATACGAAGAATAGTTATCTAAATATGTGCACTATACTATAGGCTTACCTTTTCCGACTTTTAACATATATAACTTGTCGCAAATTGACTTATCGATAACAACGGTTATCAACCTGAATTTTGTATGCAGACACGATGGGCGCCCCGAGAACGAATAAGTATCTAATGTTTTTACTTTGCGTTCGTGGGTAATAATAACATGAGTTTTCGCAATCGCGACACTCATCGTTCATGGGCGCTCATCGTTTTTCAATACAAATCCGGGTTGATTACCGTATTCGATAAGTGATTTTGCAAGTTTGTAAAAAGTCAAAATAGGCTTTCTGGCGGACAGCTTGGTTTTTTTATAATTCTTTTATTTATTTATTTATTTAAAACTTTCACACAAATTTAGTGCTAGGAGGACTTAATGCTAATAGCATTGTCTGCCAGTCTTCCTGGGCGTGCAGAAAGATGGTGTGGCGTGATTTTTACGATGAATACCTATAGGTGTGAAACTATTATAATTGCTTAAATAAAATACATAATATAATAATAATTATAACAACTTAAATAAAATACATAATATATAACAGTTATAAATAATAGTAATAAACATACTTATTATATTGTAAATTTGTAACTAAATAGTGTAGGTAGCAAAATTATTCTAGATAGGTGTGAAGCAGTTTATTTTAGGTTGTTGAGAAGATGCTCTCGTACCAATCTCTTGAACGAATCTCTGGACTCAGCTTGTTTAATAGATAGCGGCAGTTTATTCCAGAGCTTAACCGCCACTACTGAAAAAGAGTTGGACATACATGAGGTGTGGTGAAGTGGGGTAGACAGGCAAAGATTATTGGCAGACCTAAGCTGTCTGTCGTGTGTATCGGTTAAAAATTTGAAACGGTTCTTTAAGTAGCTAGGGGTGTGCGGATCATTAAGAACAGAGAAGAGCAAACACATGATTCGCAGATTCCTACGCTCACGAATGGGCAACCATTTGAGTTTAGCCCGAAACTCGCTGACGTGATCATACTTTCGTAGATTAAAGATGAAGCGTATGCAGGTGTTGAGGAGACGATCGAGTTTATTGAGAAGTTCCTCAGTCAGATCCAAAAAGGCGACGTCGGCATAGTCTAAAATAGGGATGAGAAGTGAGTTGGCAAGTGATACTTTTGTAGAGATGGGAAGGAAGTTTTTGAGTCTTAAGATGGAGTGCAGAGTGGCATAGAACCTTCTAGATAACTCTTTTACATGAGGTGTCCAGCTTAAGTTGCTATCGAAGATGACTCCGAGGTTCTTAACTGTTGGTGAGAGAGGGATTAAAGAGCAATCGTAATAGAGATTAGGAAGACTGGAGGCATCAATTTTACCGAGCTGACGTGAGCTGCCGATCATAATGGCTTGGCACTTACTCGGGTTTACTTTTATGCCAAATCGAGCCGACCATGAGAGTAATTGATATAGGTCCTCGTTGAGGACACGGGTTGCAATGTCTAAGTTGTCAGGGGGAGCAGAAAAGTAAAGTTGGAGATCATCAGCATACATATGGTAGTGGCTGTGTAGGTTGGGACAGAGTATGTTGATGAAAAGAGAGAAGAGAAGAGGGGATAGAATACCTCCTTGAGGCACGCCAGCCTCAATCTCCCGCCATTCCGAAAAGTCTTCACCATCACGAACTCTCTGACGACGATCGCATAGATAGGAGTGGAACCAAGAGACGACTGAGGGTGAAAAATTTAGACGAGGGAGTAAGGCTAGTAAAAGGTCATGGTCAACTGCATCAAAAGCACTACTAAAATCAATGAGGACTAAGACAGTTACCTTAGAGTCTTGCAAGTTTGAGCGGATATCCTCTGTGACGTTTAGCAGTGCCGAGGTGGTACTGTGTCCCTTTCTAAAGCCCGATTGAAACGGATTGAAAAGCTGGTTATCTGATAGAAATTGAGTTACTTGACTATGCACGACTGACTCGACAATTTTGGAGAAGAAAGGAAGAATAGAGATAGGGCGAAACTGACTGAGAAGCATAGGGTTGGAGATTTTGGGTAGGGGAATTACATGAGCCATACGCCATTGGTCGGGAAACTGGGAAGAAGAGAGAGAGGAGTTGATAATGTGAGTGATAGCGGGGAGAATTTGATGAATGACGTGAGAGATCATGGTACGGCCAATATTGTCACTGCCTACAGCATGGGATTTAAAGGAAAGTAAAATTTTCTTAATCCTGTCTTCGCTAACCATAGAAAATGAGAAGAGTTCAGTATTAGGGATAGGCAGACTCGATATCTCAGACATGACAGCTATTTTGGTTAAAGGGTTAAGTTTGCATCTGCTAGTGAAATGGATGTTAAGAGCATTGAGACCAACAGTCAGTCTGGAGTTAACACATTGCTTACCTATTCCGAGCGTTCTTAGAAATCTCCAGAGACCTACAGGTGAAGCGAGCTCAATTTGCTCGGCGATGTGGTGCTTTTTAGCGTTACGCACCAGTAAGTTGCAGCGATTTCTCAGCCATTTGTAAGATGACCAATTTTCATCTGACCTGTCCCGCTTATATTTGCGAAATGCTCGATCTCTCCTAGCCATTGCCTTACGGATGGCGTCACTGATCCAAGGCGCAGCAGGGCGTTTGATTTTGACCGAATGAATAGGAGCATGCCGATCGAACAGGTCAACTATGTTGTTGTTGAGGAAAGCGACCTTTTCTGTAACAGAAGCCAGTTCACCAACCTCAGCCCAATCAACATCAGCGGCGTCCTCGGTAAGTCTGGTGGTATCTATGCGCGCGAAATTACGTAATTTGATAGTAACAGGTTTGGGCTTAGGTGGGCGGATTTTGTACGCAAGGAACAGAAGGTCGTGGTGAGAGAAAGCCGGTGCTGCCAGTTGACCATGGTGGACTACACGTTCCGAATCGGACGTTATGATAAGGTCGAGAAGGGTATCAGAAGTAAAAGTGTGGTGAGTGGGGAGAGAATTAATTATGTTTAAATTAACAGATTCAATAATAGTTGTAAGCTTCCTCGACCTCGAATCAGTCTTAAGAAGGCAGGTGTTGATATCTCCCAAAATGATAGTGTGAGTGTAGTCTGATGTAAGGTCTTCCAGAACAGTTTCCAACTTGGTGAAGTAGTCGATAGTTGGAGGACAGTAGACTACACCTAGTAGAACTTTGACCCCAATATCAATCTCAATAAATAAATACTCAGGAGAAGCACTGTAGTGTGAGGGTGATTGGCTTATAATTTTGTGTGAAAAATGACTTTTAACGTAAATCGCAACCCCACCACCACCCTTTCCCGTGCGGTCATTACGTACAATCACATACCCTGGGAGAGGAAAGAAAGAAGAGGGAAGAGACGGTTTAAGAAAGCTCTCGGACACTAGGATGGCATCAGCGCAACCTGAGCTAAAAGTCTCCAAGAGATCCGAGAGATGTGCTGGGATGCTCTGAGCGTTAATATGGCATATGTTAAGAGTCTTAGAGCATTTCGCAAAAGCATCTTTCAACGAGTCGCCTAGTGAAAACGCGCCATCGCTAACGCTTTCGAAAGAAGTTTCGGACGAAGACCTAGCGGTTCGAAACGAATCCTCATCGCTCAAAAGAGACATACGAAAAAATAAATAAAATATGTTAATATATAAAATAATAAACCGTGAAACGTGAAAATATTTAGTTATACATAATAATTTTATTTTATTTTTCACAAGATAAAAAAAACAAGGAAACTTATAACTAAACAAATATTTACAAAATACACAAGAGACTGTTAAGCTATCTGCAGACCATTACCAACGATCTAGAGATAGCTCAACTGACCCAAATCAGTACCTACCTAACCAGACGGAAGCGTCTCCAAAGCACTGACTGGTGGCATTTAATTAAATATATGTAAAAACATAAAACATAAATGAACGGAGGCCCCTATATTAGGTATATACTACAGACATGATTTGTTTGCTTTTTAGAGATATTATATTGCCCTTTCTTTATATAATGGTTCGTGCGCGAGTCCGAATGGTTCCGTTCCGTTTGTGAAATCGTAATCAACGAACAAAATGCGCAATCACATTGCACACAGTTCAACAAAACTATAATTTTGATCCAACAAGTTTTCCTGACAAAAAGTTTGCTTAAGTAAACTAAAAAAAACCCGTAAGTATTAAAAAGCCGTATGTTAGTTACATGTTCATCAATGCTTGGTTGCATGGAGCTAGCTAATCTATGGATGTGCGCAGCGACACAAGCCTTGCGGACAGATAAGCGTTCTGCGGTGGCGATTAGTGAAACGCTGCCAAATATCACTGTCATATTTGACAATATTTCATTGATCACCACAGCAGAACGCTTAGAAGTGTGTAAGGCTTCAAGTGGCTCATGCGACTTCAACCTGCAGATTGCGTAAAAATTAGGCTGCATCTGAACATTTGAAGCTCAGTGTTGTATTTTGTTGAATTTTAGAGAGTTGAGTTCTTATACATTTTGCGTCATACTTTTATTATAGGGCGACAGCCTGCGAAAGCCTTTGTTCTGCAGGGCCGACAACCGTCGAAGACTTTAATACTAAGTACATATTTGATTTTAGTGCCTAAAGAGCTAACTGACCCGTATGACCATGACCATTTAACCAGTCTTGGTTTTTTGTATGGTCTTGTTCAAGGCCTATATTCTGACCTCATAGCCAACGCATCGTAGGGGTAGCTTGCTTGTCGTAAAAAAGCGAACCACCGCATTACGATTATAAAATTAATACTAAAAGGACTTCTGAAATGTCTCATGAAACTTTCATAATTTATTATTGAAAGACCTATCCATCCCTCTCCATATCGAATCCCCACACAATTGACGTGCAAATTACTGAAATGTTCGGGGTGCTATAAGAGGCCGGCGGAGGGCGAATTTTCATACAAACGTTATACCAAAATTATTACTAATTTAGGCAGATTTTCACTATATTATTGTAATAATTGTATTTCTCTAGTATTTATCTAAGATTCTGAACAGTTTTTATTTCAAATTTCTTACATAAACACCGTAATCACATTATTTACATTTTGCAATGAAAAAAATGTGCAAAACACGATTGGTGTTTATTTTATTTCAGGTGAGTAATTTAAAATAAGAACTGCTTAGGAACCTAGATTAATACAATTGTCACAATAATATAGTGAATATCTGCTTAAATTAGTTATAACTTTGGTACTACGTTTGAATGAAAATTCGTCCTCCGCGGGCCCCTTAAAATGGAGTATGAACGTACAAAATCGTTATTGACAGCTAGTTCTATAAAAAAAGGGTTAACGAGTGAAACGGACAGGCAGACAGACGAAAATATGTATGACTTCAGAACACTAAAAAACTTCGTTTTGGGCGCGGCCCACACTTATATGGCGTCGGGCGCTGACATGGCACGGGCGGACAAAACGCAGGGAAATAAAGCGCTAATCAGTACATATCAAATTTAATGTTTTTGTTCTCCATTGTCGCCCTTCGAGAACCTGATACATTTCCCAGAAGCGGTTGTAGGCACTACGATACTACGTACTATAAAAAAAAAGTATAGACAATCCACTCAACACTACCTAGCCCCAAACTAAGCAGAGCTTGTATTATGGGAACCAGGTAGCTGATAATTTTAATACTAATATATATTTTTTTTGTAAATAAATACCTACTTAGAATACAATATAATGTAACACCCATACAGAGAACAAAAATCTGTGTTCACCACACGAATATTTGTTCTCGGTATGGGGATCAAACCCACGACCGAGATCAGAATAAAACCTTAAGAGCGGGTCGTTCGAAAATTTGAGATTTGTTGTTAAAAAATTCATAACTAAATAACTAAGTGACATTTTAAAAATCGAATTAATCTCAAATGTATAGTCTACAATTAGTCCTTTTGCGATTTTTAAAATGTCACTTAGTTATTTAGTTATGAATTTTTTAACAACAAATCTCAAATTTTCGCACGACCCCCTCTTAACATTACGAAAACAAGAATCATTGTATTATATCCGCAGTTAAATTTTAATTATGAATGGTAGCGGTGATTCTAAAAAACAAAAAGGTTTGTACATTAGTGTGAAATTTCAATTTTCACGTAAACTTTGATACCTTACAGGTCATTCACACAGCATCGGCACTGACGATTCTTTACAAATTTTCTTTGATTTAATTTAATTTTTAATTTTATCATTCTCTTAGTACTTATAGAAGTGAAGGGGTGGGGGGGATACATATATACTTATACCAAGTTTCAATTGTATAGTTCTTATAGTTTCGGCAAAAAGTGGCTATACTGTGTCAAACTATACGGACGGACAGACATGACGAATCCACAAGGATTCCGTTTTTTTGCCCATACAATATTATTGATCTTTTTATCGATTTTGCTCGATATTGCACACGGTACACACTTAAAATATTCACAGAATATTGAGTTACATTATTCACTCCAAAAATAAATAATTAAAATAAAGTAAATATTTTTATGAGGGGCTCCCATCAACAGACATGTTTTTTTACCGTTTTTATAGATAATGGCACGGAACCCTTCGTGTGCGAATTCGACTAACACTTGGCCCGTTGTTTTAGAAATTGCTTGAGGTGATGCTATACAGGGTGTAATAAGACTACTCCCAAAAACTGAAATAGCGTATTTTGGACTATGATTTTGATAAAAAAAAAACTAAACTAAATTACATTATTTGTTGCTATTTTCGATATTTTTTCTTAAAATATTCACAATACACTAAGGTAGTTAATTCGTTTATTCATAATCTCGGCAAAAAAGAAAAAAACACAATGAAAACTAATAATTATGTCAAAGTGATATAAGCGTTGCCCACGTAGCCACTGCCAGCCGCCCTGTTCGGGCGCGTATAAGCGCAACAAAAGTGCCTCGTAATACATAGCTGGCCTATAATTAGGTTAAATAATAAAAACCCTTATATGCTTCAACTTCTATCCTATTGCAACATAATAGATCGATGAAGATAATATAGTTTCAAATAGCCTTCGTTAATGTTCCTAAAGTATTAGGAAGATTTCTTATTACACCCAGTACTTACCTATAAAATAACTACAATAATGAAGACTTCTATGACGTTACAGTTCCATAATAGGTGGAGCAAATGGCAGTAAGTGGAATAAATTACTACAGAAAAATACCAACCAAAATTGAATAATTTAATTTAATATTAAGGAAGATATATGCTCAATTTTTTTTTTTGGAGTTGGGCAGGACACCTGTCTAGACGTGGCGATAGCCGGTGGAGTAAAGCCTTGAATGAATGGTGGCCAAAGTCAGGCTGAAGAAATTTGGGCGTCCGAAAGCGCGATGGGTCGAAAACATCGTAAGGATCGCCGGAAACACCTGGACAAGAGACGCACAGGACAGAGGAGGCTGGCAGAAAAAGAAAGGATTTTTTGATTTTTAGGAGAGAGGGGTTACAAAAGATAGCGCTCTCAGGGAAGCGCTGACTTTTTCATTCTGATGATGACAATGAGGTATTCAAACCGATTACCAATAAAACTAGTCTGCTGAAACAGATACTCTAAATAAAGTAATGATTTCACAATATAATTTCAAGTGTTCTTATCAAATTATGGCAATCGCCTTCAAGGGTTATTAGTCTTTTGGTAGAATTTGATGGAGTAAAAACCACTTGAAATTATCAGTGGATTAATTATTTGGAGCAGATGTTTCATCAGCCTGAAGAAACATCTGCTCTCTATCTCTCTATCTCTGGAATAGTACTTTATGCCTATTCCATCAATTTTGTTGCTACGAGTTAGTTGTATCTCACATAAATAAGCTGCCTTATAAGTAATAGTACCGAAGACCACATTTGGTGACATTAGTGCGCAATGTTTGATTCACAAGGCACATACATTCTGTATTCTGTGGTTCGATTCGTTATTTACTTAGGTACCATCAGAGTCAGCCGCACGCGCCTGGTTCCTTTAAGCAGATAGGACTGATAGGAGCGTTATTATTAGCGCTTGTGGCCTAGTGGTAGCGGCCCCGCCTTCCGATCCTAAGACGGTGAAGGAAAACATCGTGAGGAAACCGGCATATCGTAGAACCTAAAAAAAAGTTTGAAAATATGTGTCAAGAAGACGAAAAGAGCCTCTACTTAAAATCCTTTACCGCACTTGGTTCGAAAGACTCAATGACACGATATGAATAAGAATGGATATCATTTATTAATATTTTGTGATGACTGTCTTGTTACAACTCAGGTCGTGTGTGATTGATGAATCTGAGTTTGTTTTTAATTTTTTCAATTAAAATTTAATTGAAAAATTAATACTGTCACCTATAACAAAGCATTGTCTCGTAGGTCACGCACGTCAGGAACTTGCCCTACGTACGATGCACTGCCATCCTTCAGCTCGAGGCATACAGATTTTCGGTCAGCCTCACGTGCCAGTAATTGCAGTAAGTGCGTTGCAGGAATAATAAACCCGCTGTGCGGTCTTACTCGCGGGGTTTTTGACGTGATAACGTCTTATAAATCGATGGAGCCGGCTGCACGCACGAAAAAACATGACTCATGCGTCGTTACGCCGTTTCGTCGTTTCGTCGTTCCATTTACCTGAGCCCGAGCCGAAGGGTAAATGAGGTTAAGGGTAAATGAGGGTAAGGGTAAGGGTTCGGTCGGGTTCCGGGTCCGGGTCCGAGAGTTCGAGTCCGACTCCGAGTCCGAGTCCGAGAGTCCGCGAGTCCGCGAGTATTTTCTTATGACGTTATCACGTTCAACTATCGTCAGTAAACCGACTTTACAGACAACCGATTTTTTTTGCCTTAACAGTGGGTCACACAGTCACGCACAGACAGAGCATAAATATAAATATATTGTGGACCACGCATCACAATCTAGCCCCAAATAAAGCAGAAATGCTAACGATTACTATGGGAATTGTAAAATTAAATCATTAACTTTTATATACCTACTTTTTTTAAATACCTACATCTAAGAATATAACATACCTAACACTATGACAGAAAACAAACATGTGCATTCACCACACAAATATTTGTTCTCGGTGGGGATCGAGTCCAAGACCTACTATCAAAAGGCAAATCTACTACCAACTGAGCTGAGAGGCCAGTCATCACGCAGAATGTAGGAGTATTGAAAAGCGTCAATAAATCTACACCTACTAGACTACTAGAGGGTCAACTTAGACTTATGTAGTATTATTGTTTGTGAATACCGCTCACACAGTTGTCGCAGTCTGTCACTAGGATTTATGACATTAACTAATAACAAATACCCAGAGTACTTATCTATTTGTTATTCATACAAACGCCATTCCGCGCGGTTTGAACCTGCACCTCTGGCACCTAAGAGTCACCAGCTGTATCTGAGTTGTTTTATTACCTTGCGAAATTGGAGTACCTACTTTACTTATACACGTTTTTTCTACGTTTCTTATGAAGGACAGACAAATAGACGGTCAGAGCGAAATTATAAGCCTTGTAGGGATTTGGAACCCTAAAAACTAGCTTTCGCCTAATTTACAGTGTTCTGACTCATTTCTGAATCATCACTCCAAAGCATAAAATAAAAGCATTTGTACCTAAACAAAGAACATTGCGAAAATGTTACCTACTTGATTGCCTTGGCTCGTTTTACCCCTTCACTTAGTTAGCACTGCGTCAAACACATCTCGCGGTCACCGATCCCGGTTTCGAAATGAACACTAAGCGGGTAACTGTCAAAAATGACAACTGGTAACTGTGACAAACGTGCAGCCCGCGAGACGGTCAAAACACTACTGATTGCCTCCTGGCTCTGCAAAAAGCGCTCACGCAGATTTCATGACCAAAAACGCTGCAGGTACAGGTGGTGTCACAAGTGACTCAGCCACCACAAATCGGAACAACATAATTATCAGTTTGTAGGTCAAACTTTGAGGTTGATTCATGATCATTCCGTCACTCTGTGGTTCGTATTCAGATTCCAGTTTAAAACTTGAACGGAGATCGTGATAGTGAAGTTAATAAATAAATTTAAAATTCATACAATAATATAATATCGTAGTCTTAGTCGTAGTAAACGTAACCTTATTGTACAGGTAGATAGGGTAACTTAATAAAAAAGGGGCTCATAACCTCCTCCATTTGTGGAAGTGGTCCGCGAAAACATCAATGGCAACCGATCATGGCTGGCATATGTCACTTTTTCTTACGTCGTAAGCTGCTTTTGATCATGATTGTACCGTTTTTAGGGTTCCGTAGCCAAATGGCAAGACGGAACCCTTATAGATTCGTCATGTCTGTCTGTCTGTCTGTCCGACCATATGTCACAGCCACTTTTCTCCGAATTTAAAGAAGCTACACTGATCAAACTTGGTAAGTAGATGTATTCTGTGAACCGTATTAAGATTTTCTTACAAACGTAGAAAAAAACAATAAATTTTGGGGGTCCCCTTATTTAGAACTGAAATTCAAAAAACTTTTTTTTATCAAACCCATACGTGTAATACGTGTAAACCCATACGTGTAACCCATACGTGTATCTATGACTAGGTCTTCAACCATGATGTTGAGGTTTCTTATATCGTTTTTTTCTAAACTTAATAGTTTTTGCGAGAGACACTTCCAAAGTGGTAAAATGTTGGTCCCCCCCTATAACTTCTAAAATAAGACGAACTACTAGAACTTCTATATTATATAACTTACTGCTACGGAACCCTTCATGGGCGAGTCCGACTCGCACTTGGCTGCTTTATTGTTTATTTAACAGGGTGTACAAACACCCTTGCCTTGTTTACCTTGTTTATTTAAAAGTGTGTTGGTATGGGAGTACCAAAATATACCAACAACGCTATAATACTTATGGTCTAATTCGAAGTATTAAAAAAGAGCTTCATTTTTACAATATAAATAGTCCCCAACAAGTCCTTTCAACAAGCAAACATTTTGCCGTTATCTATCCTGATGTATAGTGGCGGAATGAAAATGTTCGTCGATTTTCAACTTGATTTGTTCAACGTATCACGATCACATACTACCTTTTGAAACTGAATAGACAGAATACACCGATAAGTTGACGTCACAAATTATGTCAAAATGTGTTCATGATCAATTGATCAAGGCACTGGTGCAAGAGAAAACCGACTCTAAGGTGACGAACATTTTCATACCGCGACTGTACAGTGTACATTCAATAATGTCCGGTGTGAAGCGGTTCTATTTATGAAATAAAAAAAACTCACATAGGTAGAAGAAATCGCTGCGCGTGATAAGACCACCGATTGTAGGATTAGGTAG
The DNA here is from genome assembly GCA_939531255.2 of Thera britannica. Classification (NCBI taxonomy): domain Eukaryota; kingdom Metazoa; phylum Arthropoda; class Insecta; order Lepidoptera; family Geometridae; genus Thera; species Thera britannica. Next base: position 13,027,532 of record OW618040.2, on the reverse strand, counting down.
GTACATTGTAATGTTTAGTGCCACATGCATTTTTACGAAATATGTATGTAGTCCTCATATAATAATGTTTATTATTATATTATTCTAAGTGATAGTAGGCATTAAGAGTTTAAACGAATTTTATAAATATAACAATATTAATCTTCTTTAGGTTCCAAAAGTTATTTTCTTACACCTTTTATGCAGGTGGGTTCTCAGGTGCCCAAAACACGAATATTTTTTTCGTACCGGATTTCAAGTTTCGCTGTAATTACCTATCGGACCGCAACTTTGCTAACTACAGTGCGCGCACCGGATCACTTTGAAGATACACTAGAAACTATTGCGCGTATAGTGCTAATGTGTGAAAAAATGACAAACTGTTTTGCGAACCAGAAGAGCTCTCGTGGCCCGGCTTTCCGATCCTAAGGTCGTGGGTTCAAATCCAGTCGTGTACCAATGAGTTTTTTTGTCGAAAAATGTATATGCTCTATGCCAGTACTCTCAAACGGTGAAGGAAAACAACGGGAGGAAACAGGTGGCGTGTCGTATATAATAACCTAAAAAAGTTCGAGCAACATGTGTCAAGACTCAAGCGTCACGCAAAATGGGCCCGCTAAGGCCTACTTGCGGAATTTAGTCATCACACCATATCATCATCATCAGCCTGAGAAGTCCACTGCTGGACATAGGCCTCCCCTACACATTTCCAGGAAGAACGATTCTGAGCTCATCCACCGACTTCCCGCGATTTTAGCAATGTCAACGGTTCATCTGGTGGGTGGGCGCCCTACTTTTCGTCTTCCGGTTCGTGGTCACCATTCGAGAACCTTTATTTCCCAACGGTACACCATGATGGATGACGAACTTGCCATTTTTTTTTGTCCGAGCTAGAAATAGGAACTACGCCGCTACTAGCATTTAACTTTAAATAGATAAATATCGGTAGGCTTCTCATCTTACTCATAACATCATTTTGTCGTGTCGTAAGTCACGATTTAGTATAAAGAAACAATGATCGAACATTAGTTCTCATCATCGTTTCTCGCAAAATCGGGGCTAACGACTACACTAACTATAAATCATTTAACGCCAAGCTAACGACAAATTATGTTGAAAACTTAGAACAAGCCCTCTGATGTGCAAATTGTATTATGAGATGTGCGGACTTGCAGTATTCGGCCATCAGATACAACGTGAACAATCAAAAAATATATGTTCGTATATCTAGCTGCAATTTGATGCTTAAACGTGTTTTAGACGGTTTAAAACCACCGTTTCTACCAAGATGACCTTGGTAGAACGCTTCTGTCTACATGATTTAAAACCAACACAAACCTTTGGCGGGCGCGCTTTTCTACCAGGGACGTTTAGAGGTCATGCGAAATTTGGTTTGAAACCGCCGTCTACACGGTTTAAAATTTCTGTTTCAAACCATTGCATTGTTTCAAACCGTGTAGCACGGCAGTTACTTATTCAAATTTAAATTATATTATTAAAGGAGCTATACCGTATATCACAAAACAATATTTAAGTTTCGATTCAACTTATTTATTCCAGTCAACAAACTCTTAAATAAATACCTTACCAATTAAATACCAAAAAGATTGCGCGTTTACAATGAGCGAAGGTTTATATCTACTTACATAACATAATATTAACATATAACAGAACATAACATTATTAAAACGCTGACAACCATTAGGGTACTTCTTAATTGTACAATTCTATATTTTTACAGATCTATGACCTTGGAGAAACACGGGGTTTTTTTTAAATCCTGATACGGGATTTTGCAAACAAAAGATATTTTATACTAGATTTCGTACTTTTTTTTCTGTAGAATATCAGTGTCAGATATTTAATTTATTCCTAGACCATTTGTATCGTTTTGCTACACATTATAAAACCACGAAAAATCTATAATCACATAGTAAAGAGCTTCAGCTCTAGCACGCAGAAGCTCCAATTTATATAATTGTAGAAAACTGTGAAGTTTAGTTTTCTGCATACAGCACAGGGGTGCAAATTTAGCAACACAAATCACTCAAGCGATCGCTGAATTCGATGTGAGTTGTAACTTTTGTTTTATTTGAAAAATTTGAAAATCGATCGCTGATTCAGCGATCACTCAATCGAGCCGTGTTGCCGGAATAGCAGGGCAGTAGTTAACTAATGTTAACTAGTAGTTCGCCCCGAACTGAGATCTCGTGATGCGATCCAAATGCTCCGAAGAGTACATAAGTAAATTATAATCAGAAAAAAATGTGCCACCATCACGCATTGTGTTTTATATACTATTTGAGAAAGTTTTTATGTCCAGATTCACTGTATGACCTTACCTCTGCCTATCCTTTACTAACTTTGTATGGTAAACAAGTTTTAACTCAATTGGCCAATTGAATGAAGAGTGCCGTTGAACAGACCTTGGTTCCATCATCAGACGAGGTCGCTCTCACCATTTTATGTTAACTGAGTATCTTCTTAATTTATTTCGAGCAAAAAAAATAAGAAAAAGCAAAATAATTGAACGACCAGTAGAACCTTGATTTCAACGAAATTCTTAGAGATGAGAGCTGTCGGATCGTTGGTTACCTTAATTGAACCTTTTTTTTTGTATTGTAAAAACAAAGCGTCCTAGAAAAAATGTAAAAAACTGTTTTGGAATGTCCAAACCAAGTTCTTTCACATGACATGTAACTTGATTTTTTTGTATCACTTTTTTTATTTTTGCACCCTTAAAAGCCCCATATCTCAATAACCCCTCATCCGATTTTACTCATATACCTACTTACCAGTAAATTTCTCAGGTACAATCTATCGACTTATAAAAGTTCATGCAGATCGGATCAATGAGTAACTTTTGTTCCGCGCCAGAAAAAATAAATAATCAGCTAAATATCATAATAAATATTGTGGACATTTCACACTATCCAGCCCCAAATTATGCAAAGCTTGTACTAAAAGAACCAGATAGCTGATATAATACTTAGATATTTTTATTTTATTTTGTAAATACATACATAACTTAGAATACAATAAGAACACCCAGACAGAGAACAAATATAATTCACCACACAAATATTTGTTCTCGGTGGGGATCGAGCCCACAGAGCACCAAACACGCTTTTGCTTTTATCGAGCCCATGACCTACGGCGTAGAAGGCGGGAGTTACTGCCAGCTGAGCTGAGAGGCCAGTCATGAATAATACTACTTCATCAATAATAATACTTTGATTATTAATAATCAGAGCTTGATTGTTAATAAAAGCTCTTAACAATTATTTACAAAGTAGGTAGGCATTACTTATCTAAAGTTTGATAATAAGTGTAAAATGTTATTTATCAACGCCCTTATACGCCTATGCCTACTGAAAGCGCCTATTTCTAAAAGGCGTTTAAAAGTGATTTAAATTGATTATAATACAATTTTGACTTTCTATAAGGAGCACCGAAACCGCTAACCTACTTACTTTTATAGTAACAAAACCTTAAAGTGAAGTGTTCTATACCTAAAATTTACCGTCTACATGATAATTATAACATCGAACATTTTTAATAGTTATAACCAAAAACTTAACATTTTGCGATATACATTTTTATAAAACTTATTTGGACCTATGTTTTTGAAGGAGAGTTTTTTATGTGACCGTATCTCTCTGTCGTTATATTTTTCTATCACAATCGTTAAAGCTAATTATATATTATATAAGATACAAGTAAGTAATCAATTTCTCAATAAAAATATACCTACCAAGAGCTTGTTAGCTAAGTATGAAATGGAATACTTCAAGGAATTAAGTATAGGTATTATGAAATATGTTTTTGATGATATAAATAAATACTATAAATTAAACAAACTAACTAAAGATATTATATTTGAGGTTAAATTCTAACAGATGCACGCTTATTGGTTTTTTATAAATCAATGAACTATGTAAAAAGAAAAAAAAAAATTACAATTTTGTTGAAACAATCCAACTTTAACAAACAAGGTAACATAAAAAAGCCATAAATACTTAACCTCAAACGATTTATAAATCAAACTCACTTGGATATAAATAAGTCAAAATGTAAAAATAAAACAGTTTATAAAAAATATGTACTTATTACAACAGGTAAAATAAGAATAACAAGCATCTACTCTTGTTTCCACTTCTAATAGTCTTTGTGCTAAGTTTCGGTAAATGTAGTGTTAAAGCTCTCAAGAAACTCTTTATTCGAATAAACTACCCTCGATTTCACACATTTTTAAAAATCCTCGCCACTAAGTCTGAGAAATCCCGATTTTTCCAAAAACGCTGTAATCTGCTACAGAGATTCCCATCTCTCTACAGAATAAGCTCCAAATTTGCTCAGCTGGTTGATCACCAGAGCTCATCTAAGGGTTATGAAGAGGTCTTGGTCTTCAACAGCAGAACTGGCCAGTACATAGTCACGAAGAGCAGGAACAAGGCAGGGAAAACCACGCGCGACAGCTTGTCAATTTCTCTCCAAAGCACTCGTTCTTGTCCTGTGTCGGCGTCTAACCAGGCTACCTGAAGGTCACAAAATAAAAGTTTTAATTACTATCCTTCACTTTTTTGGAGTGCACTGGTGGCTTAGTGGTAGTAACCCCGTCTTCCAATCCTAAGGCTACGGATTCGAATCCAGTCGTCTACCTATAGAATTTTCTGTTCGGAAAATTTATGTAGATACACAATGCTAGTGATCTCAAACGGCGAAGGAAAACATCGTGAGGAAACCCAGGGCTTATTCAGCTCTGAACGTATTGACCATATCTTTCCTGAGCACTAAAGCAGAGGTTCCCAACCTTTTTTTATCATAGACCACTTTCAAGCTAGTTCCGGTGAACCTTCTGCCCTGCAGCTAAATTTGTACTATGTTCCCATTTGATAAAAAATGTGGAGGTTAGATCTAACAATGGACATTTGCGTTGCGGCTGAGTTCCTACCACGAATATACACTTTACGAAAAAGTTTTTACAGGTAACCGTCGCTAAACTTCTTAAAGATTATCTGCCTACATTGATAGGTGAAGTCAAGCCAACATTTTTGTTTGTTCTCAACGAAACAACATTTTTTTCAAATCATGGGTTACCTCCTTTTGCCACACTAGGTGTAAACGGCGTCGAGCGAACCTATCATTGTGTGTGTGAGGGTGCACACAATGATAGGTTATATATTTATTGATAGCGAGCATCAGTAAATATCTATTTTACGTACGCCTTGTTTGCTCGATACGCTTTTAACTATCGAAACCAGATAATTTTCGTGGACCCCCGCTTACGAATTGGGAGCCCCCATTTTTTTGTCACGCCTTTTGTAGACCCCCGTCGAGTGTAGGTACTGTTGTCCCCTGGGGGTTCACCTGGACCACGTTAGGAATTAATGCACTAAAGCGTCCCGCAAGTAGGGTTTGAGTAATCACTCACCTAGATGAGCGCAAGGCTTTCCTGAATAATTCTGTCTGACTTTGTTAATAATATTGAAGGTAACCTCATTCACAAAAAACTTTATCGAAACCAAAATGTGGAGCACGGGAACACAAAACAAATAACAAATAAGGTACCTACTGGAATATCTCACAAAAAATACGATGAAACTATGATGTCCCTGAAAAAAATCGATTCTAGGCAAACTTTCTTTTTTATTGAAAAAGTGTAGTGAAACGTATTTCCTATGCTCTATGACGTCACAGTCCAATAGAACAAATGAGAGTCTCACCAAAAACCTCTTCTTACAATCAACGAACTCTTCATAATTATATACTTACTTGTACATTTCGTATGCAAACTTTATAAGTTAGGAAGCGTCCATGGAAGAAGATCTCTGCTGGCCTGAAGAAATCACGTTATATTCGTTTGAAACTCAGAGACGCATTCCGGATGTCTGAGGCCAGCCATAGAGAACAAACGATGCTTACCTGAAGTATGCTCTGTCTTCTCTCGATATTGACAATGTGCGGGGTGTGAGGCGCGGAGGGTACGGAGTGCACGGCCGGCGTGGCGGCGGGGGGGGACGTGGGTGACGTCAGGTCGACCTTGCGACACCGCACTGCGCTGCCTTCCCACGCGGCCACTGTGCCACAAGAGCCCTTTTCTCCGTTCAGGCGCTGGAATTCATTATTGATTTTTTACCTATATGGAGTCTCTCTTCACTCGCTTTTAAAGTGACAAAGGTCACCTCTTTTGCTTCTCGAAAACTACTTAGTTTTGGTATCACAAAGAGGTTTTTTTGAGACATCGCAATTTATGTCAGTACCTCGAGGAATTAGTAAATTGTCAAGTTTAAAAAAGTCAAACCTTAATAATCTTTACTCATCTAAAATATTGGAAAAGGCTAATAGCTTTGGTGATAATTAAATAGCTTCATTGAAAAATAAACATTTTAATTGGAGGAGGTGAACTCTCAGTTAGTTACGGTTGTAGGCAATAAATATTGCACATCGGCTTTTTTGCTTTCGTAGAGCTCTATCTCTTTCTGACGTACACTACGCTCTAAGAAGCCGAAATTAGCCGATGTACAATATTTGTTGACTACTACTAGAAGTAGTTTAGTGTTAGGTTCTTCGATCAAAATCGAAGGTTAGGTTCCAGAAGCCAGTCAAATGTGACGAGATAGTCCAGAGAACTTACCACGGGTATAATCCTAGGCATGGCTTCTTGTTGTTTGCTCTTGTTCATTTGATATTGCTTGTCCAGTACCTTCACCACGACGAACTCCGCCAGAGCCGCGAACACAAACATCATGCATCCTGCCATCCATAAGTCGAGTGCCTGGTTTAGAAGATTGATTTTTTTTTTTATCAGTATTGTGGACAATACCACCAACACACTATCTGGCCCCAAATTAATCAGAGTTTGTACTATGAAAACCAGATAGCTGATTTAATTATATAATAATGTAAATACATACTTTGAATTCAATATAATAATCATATCAAGAGAAAAAAATACGCAACTTTAATTTTTCACTGGTTTTCGTTAGTCTGAATTTTTTTTTGACTCATTTCGGTTTTTGCCACCGTCAAAGGGTTCAAACTGATAATCTCCCGTTCTTTTGAAAATTAATGTGGGTCAATAAATAAAATTCTTTGACGTGCCCTATTCTCAAAACTCCCATGAGATTCAAATTTCCAAAGTACCTAGAAGGATGTCTATCGATCATCATTGAGTATGATAGTAACTGACATATACATTTAAATAAATAAATATTGTGGAAATAATAACATCAAAATGAAATTTACCTTTACATACGCAACGGGGGGTATATCAGCTCTCAATCCGGTAAACATGGTGACCAGAGTCAACATACAAGTGACCAGCAGGGTGACTCTGCCAGGGATCGCGTCCAGATCTAACCAGAAGCTGAACCAGGATAGCATCACCACTAATGAAGATGGAGCGAAGGTCTGGATGAGATGGTGACCGATTTGACGCTCGAATCGGAAGTAGACCGCTAGTCTGGAGTAGTTACCTAAAGCAAATAATGCTTTATCAAAATAAAATTACAATACTGTCTCTAAACTGTCAAGGGCTCCAGTGAAGTACAACCACGCCTCTTTCTGCACTCAAGCAGCGATGCTGTGTTTCAGATTAATAGGGGCTAGTTTGCGTCAAGTTGATGGACGCAAGGCAGTGCATTCTAGGGCACGTTCTTATCGCACTGGATTTGCGAGGCAATGTTTTTAAAAAGGCGTTGGCCATCTGCTGGTTCTAATAGCATGTAGGTAAGGTAGGTACATAGTATAATGAGAAAAATAGATGCTGGCAACAAGTTTTTCTGTCTGTCCGCATTAGAAAGGTTGAAGCAAAGCACTTGGCGCGGGAAGAAGTACCTACGTCCGGTGGTCCAATGTTGAAATAGGGATGGGGTTACTGATTGCGTGGGTTCAAAGTATGAAAAAGGATAAATAAGGTAAGTGAGGACGTAAGTTGTTGTTACCATCTTTGTCAATCATGTATCCGTTGGTCTCCTCCAGCCGCAGCGGTTGACCAATATTGTACTGCAGCAGCTTTAGCTCAGGATTGATCGTGACGCCGGCCTCACTCCACCGGAACCTCACCTTCTGATTGCTGTATGAAACTAGAACAGAAACATACAGAATATATTTATTTTACAAACACAAAGCAAAAAACGGTATCAGCAAACAGGGTTGAGGGTTGCCAATTGAACTTTCTGTGCAGGAAGTGACTTCATGGCCAAACTGGTAAATCATTTTTGATGAAATTTCCACGGAAATAATCTGGAAATCTTTATCTTTCAGATAAAAAGTGTTGATATCGTATTGTGACATGTGATTTTATTCTTTGTAAAGTGGCTTTAATGAATAGGTGCCTACATGCAGAAGTTAGAGCTGTATGCAGCTACTCTAATGCACACAAAAAGCTTCAAAAGTATTTTCAAAGTGCGTATACTTACAGCTTTCGATATAAATCGGGCAGGACTGTATGTCCATGGGGTAGAGCTGAAACTCCATCTGGCAGGCGATGATAGCATGCATTCTGGCCGCGTATCGCACAGTCTGGTTCCTGTACAAGGTGACCGACGAGAATTTGTGCGTGAGCTCAGCTATTTCTGCAAATAAATAAATAATTTCAAAACCAGACTATAATAAAAAAACTAGAATCGGGTTTTTTTTTATTTACAAAATCAGAACGTGGATGCAAGACGAAAAAAAATGAGATCAGTTCCCCCCCTAGCTCTTTAAATGCAGACTCCTTTGTTCTGTGCTTCTCTTATCCCAGTAGAATATGAGCACAAGTCTGTAATTGCACACAATTCACAAAATAAAGTGGAATGAAGTGCTATGAAATCTATTTTTTAAATGAATTAAACAATAATATAGAAAATAGGTAATGCCAGGAAACAAACCAGAAATGAAAAATAAAATGGGCGGCGTTATCGCTCGTTAGTGTTTTGTTTTCAGGTGCTGCGCTGGCATTATAACGCTTTGCAAAATTAGGCTGCTGAGCATTGAATAAATAAATAAATAAAAGGAAAAACAAACGGAGAAAAGAGCAGTGGGTTAGTTATGATAAAAAGTTCACTTTTTTATTTTAAAAGCCTTGCCGCCTTTCAAAGGCTTGACAACTAAACGGCTTTATTTATAATACTGGCACTTTTGACGGCTTGCTAAAAGTCTCTCGGAACTGTCACTTTCATGTCAGCAAATAGAGATGGCAACAGACTTATCGGTCGGCTAAGCAAAATGACTGTAATAAGACCATTACGAATATGAAGGTATATGTATATTTATGGCTTTTATGATTGATTCAACTAAATCACAACTTCTTTTTGACTTGACTTGACTTGAGTGTGGGTCAGAAATAAGTGAGTAAATTCTGGGTGGTATTTTATTTATTTAGTGAGTTGCCACTAAAAGTGCAATTTAGTGTCAGAAAGCTTGCACTCTGAGCTTGCAATAGTGCCAATCTTTTGTGAGCATTAAAATTTACCAGGTTTGTTTCGTTGGCGGTAATGTAATGCTCCTCCTAAAATGAAAATCTTTGTTAGAAGTAATAGTAAACAGGCCTTGGCATCTAATGTAGATGGTTTATACAGCATCAAAGGTTTCTTCATGACCCTATTTACGGGATGCTGTAGTGCCCGATAACTCTTTAACTTTGGTGAACCTATTGAATGAAAATTATACCTCTAAAACTGTAAGGCAGAATGGAAATCAGGCAAAACACAAACAAAGATGCATATTTATTGTAATGGTACGGAAGTACTAAGAATGGCATGGAGATTCGAGTAAGTTTTATAAGAAGTATAGACTAATTATCACCGTTTTTATTTTTTATTGGACACTAACCTGTGCAACCTACGAGTACTACATCAAAAAAGTTTAACATCAGCAGTAAACACGAAATAAATAGAAAATTGATGACTAATGATATGAAAAATCCCTGAATATAATTTTTTTTCTACTAACCTATACTGTCCTACTGCTGGGCAAAGAGCTTCCCGAGATTTTCCACTCCCCCCGATCTTCGGTTCTCTCCACCCACTCGGTGTTGAAGGAGTCTAATAGGCTTCTCGCCAGCGCTTTTTCGGGCAGCTGCGACATCTTTACCCTCTGTGGGTACTGGGTACCCATTCCGCTGCTTCTTTAGCCCACCTATCAGGTCTCACACGAATCACGTGACCAGCCCACTCCCATTTCAACTTCGCTACATTACGACCTACGTCAGCGATACCAGTTTTTGAGCGCAGTCAGTGTGGTGTTTCGAACTCGATCTGTTCTTTTTACACCCAGAATACTGCGCTCCGTCGCCCTTTGGCAGACTCCCAGCTTGGTCTTCTGAGACTCAGTCAGTGACCACGTTTGAGCACCGTAGGTAGGACAGGCAAAATAAATATGTCGATGAGTTGACGCTTTAGTGACAATAGAAGGTCGCCCTTCATCAGCTTTTACCTGGACCAGTAGCTCTTCCAGGCATTGTCGACACGGCGGCCGACTTCCTTGTTTTGCCTGTTTTCAAAGGATGCTAACTGTACTGGCCTAAGTAAATGTACTCATCGACATAGTGTATCTGCTGCCCGTCTACCTCGACCCTATACGTCTCGTGATATTTCTAATGACTTTAGTCTTGGACTCATTCATCAGAAAACCAACCTCGTTGCTTGCCGTGCTAAGATCTTGCAGCATCGTTTGTAGTTCGGATCCAATTGAAGAAAATAGGACAATGTCGTCAGCGAATCTCAGGTTTGAAAGCCTCTTATCTCCAACTTAAATGCCTTTAGTGGACCATTAAATATACATATAATATATAAATAAGTAAGGAGGTACATACAAATAAAACAACTGTAAGTATGCGAACAAAGTCACAGCATGCAAATTAGTTGTAAATAACTTCAACAAAACTTTGATTAAGAGTAATTAGTATTTTAATCTACAGATAACTTTATCAATCAGATAAAAATATTCCGTAGATGAAAAAACGAGGGCCCTAGGGCAAATTTTTCTATCTACGGCATACCTAATGCTATTCGTTGAATAAAAATGTCAGTTCTTGTTTTTGAGCCTAATAAAATTTAAATTTTATTGTAACATAAAATCAGAATTTTGACTAGATACAAAGGTTTATTTTATATTTTTTAACAAAGGATTAAAAGAGAAAATGTACCTGTCTAAATATAAAGTAACCAGCCTTGTATGTATTTACCTGTAACTTTAGAGTTGATGAAGTAAGGGTCAGGATGCCACAGGTTGTCGAAGAACTCGGGAGGCAGAGTCACGTGGTCATCTCCTTCCTCGAAGATGTCCTCCGGCAGCTGAAGCCTGGTCTCCTTCCATGTCTGTCTGATGAACATATCCACTCTGGAATAGTTAACAAAACTTTATAACCATACGTTTCCTTGCCTTGTACAAAATTCAATTTTAGTTCTTGGGAACAGTAAATGTACTAGGAATGGTGATGAAGAAGATGATAGTGATGATTACCATCCTCATAGGTCCTACAGCATGAAAGTGTATGCAAACCTAAAGTCCATGTCTTCGACGTTGATTGAGTTAACATCGACAACGTAAATGCTAAACTCTACGACTACAGGTTGACCCTTTCTGGCTGGAGGACGCATTTCTGAAAATTAAACATTACTTTGTTATTCAATAAATTTTTTAAACAAAATGTAGTAAAGCTTTTTGCACATCTAGGTGATCGCGATATCGGTTTTTTTTTGTTAAATATGGCAGTGATATTTGACAATAATTGCCAAAATTTTGTGTGCAAGGCTTAAAGAGGCTGATAGATGGATAGAAAATTCTTTAATGTACACCTTACAAACTAACAAAAAGAGAATTATTATTCAATAAATGTACAATGGGCGAAAGCGGTCTTATCGCTTTAAAGCGATAAGACCGCTTTCTTCCAGACGGCAGAGTGAGGAATCTAAGTTTTGAAAGAAAAAACAATCCACCAATAGGATTGCTTCATTTTCCTGAATGGAAAATAAACAAGTTTTATAATTTACTCTGGTGGAAGGCCTCGACCTATTTATACGAGTATTACGGCAACTCCACAATTTGCGATCGACAAACAGCAATCAGTTATTCCAGTTTATTTGCTAAGATAGACAACATGCTGTATTGAAAGGATTTTTTTACCATCTTGAGATATGAAACTCGAAAAATAACGAACCTTTTACATAACTTTCAGGCAGTACCACTCTCGGTTTCAATGTGTGATTCCTTTTCGACGCCACGTCATTGCACAGCCTGAAAATAAAAACATGCCTGAAGCGTTGTTTTTATTTCTATTCCTTGGTATGAGTTTTTTATGCATACAACGATTTTATGGCTCTTTCGGTCATGTGTATCATTATTTGTGTAATCGATCTAAGTCATATCAAAGTGACGCGTGACCCAAGGACTGGTGAATATCTAGCGAACCAGCGTGGCAATGCAGCCAGCGTCTCGGGGATGCTTCGGATATATGGATTGAGATCGGTTGAGCTATCGATCGTTTTCAATAGATTATAGAGAGCTCAACGATTTGGTTTTCATTTTGTAAATACCTTCATACATCTATTCATTGTAATTTTCTTTTTCAACCAATGTTTTTTTGTTCCCTAACCCTACCTAAACTAAGTTCAGTTAATGTAGGTATAGATTGATTAGTTAGTTTTTTTAGCAGTAGTATTCATATTTTGTAAGAATTAAAAAATATCCAGTTGATATGAATATATTATTATACAGAAGTTCCAATCTAGTTATGAGGATGCTAGCAAGATGTATATGCTGGTAGTTTTGTTGTATTCATATTTAACAACTTTATACATTGCCTATTATTTTCCTTTTTTGAATATAACATATAAATGCATAATTATAATAAAACTATTTCCATCACATAAAACACCACTTCTATAATAAAACCTGTATTTTAAGTTATTTGCAATGAAAGCTAAAAATAGGGCTATGAATTCTATAGTAGACTTATAGAGCTTCTATGAATCAAACTTTAGTACTAATAAAATAGGATCTCTAATTGCTTGGTAAGTCGTGTTGCAGGTATACCTATGACGTCAATGAAAATATTATGCCGACATGGCGTGTCGCGTTTGTTCAAGGCATCGAGCGAGCATGCTGCTAACTATTCACGAAACTGAAAGTATTCCAGAGCATTGTACAGATAGTGCCATGAAAGTTGAGACTTGGTGAGCTCCTTCCTTTTTTTTCTCTAACCTTTTCCTTTTTTTCACCGGACTCTTTCCGCCCCCCGATGACGCCCGACGCCCGGACCCTTCCCGCCTCAGACCTTATACCGAGGCTTCCGTCAACTCGGACCGTTAGGTACTCGGACCGCAGTCCCACTCGCCGGAGTAATTTAATTTTATTATTTTTCTTCCGGCGACTCGGACCACTTTTGAAATGATCGAAAAAATCTATTGTTCAAAGCAATAAAAAGGAAAAAGTAGGTGTACAAAGTAAACACAAAGAATAAATAAATATATAAATATTGTGGACCATTCACACAACACTACCCAGCCCCAAACTAAGCAGAGCTTGTAATATGGGAACCAGATAGCTGATATAATACTTGAATACATATTTTTTTTTTTGTAAATACATACTTAGAATACAATATACACCCAGACAGAGAACAAACATTTATGTTCACTGTTGTATCATTTGGTCAACATAAATAATGAATGCATGTGGGTAGGGCGGTTTTCTTTAATAAATAAATCAGTCGATACGCAGCCATTGTCGTTTCACTTCATGGTGACAGCGGTGAACGGATTTTTTCACAATAAAATAGTTTAAAGTGGTTTAAAGTAGTTTAAAGTAATCCCTGTGCCTGTGAAAAGTTAAAACGCGTAAATACCTAATCGAGAACATGGAACATGCGCGACCGCCGGCTGAATTATCGTTGGAAGGAGGTCCAGCGAATCGCGCTGACGCGTGGCGGAAATGGCTCAAGCAATTTCAAGTATTTCTCAAGGCGTCAGGAGTTTATAAAGAGTCTAAAGATATGCAAGCTAGTCTACTTATTAATTTGATCGGTTCCGAGGGCTATGACATATTCCTCACATTCAAATTCAGTTGTGAAAGTGACCGTGATGACATCGAAAAACTCATTGAAAAATTCAACGGCCATTTTGGAACAAAACCCAATACCACGATGGTGAGGTTTAAATTTTTTACGAGGAACCAAGAAGATGGTGAGAGTATCGACGAGTATGTTACAGCTTTGAAACTCTTGAGCCAGCAGTGTGAGTTCGATAAGTTGGAAGACGGCCTGATTCGCGATCGTATTGTGTGTGGCGTTCGTGAGAGTACCGTGCGCGACAGGTTACTACGTAGCGACCAGCTGACACTCGAAAAGGCTATCGTCATATGCCAATCGAATGAAATCTCTAATGAGGAGAGCCGTAAAATAGAAGGCGTCAAGAGTGAGTCAAAAGGCGCGTTTGTGGATGCCGTGTGGAGCTCGAGAGGAGCTTGGCGCGGTGCTCGAGGCGGTGGCGGCTGGGCGCAGCAGCGCTGGCGCGGCGGCGGCGGCGGCGGGCGCGGCCGCGGGCTTGGTGCGCGCGCCCCGCAGGCCGGCAGCGGCGGCGGCGGCGGCGACGCAACAGCGGGGACCTCGCAGCCTGCGCGCGACTTTGCGTGCGCGGCCTGTTCCAGTGCGTATTGTGATAGTGGATTTAGATGTCCGGCTAGAAATGTGAAGTGCTTTTTGTGCGGTAATAGGGGTCATTATAAGAAAATGTGCACGGCGAACAGATCAAGTAAGGTGTATTCGGTACAGGAGGAGAGAGAGGAGGACCTGTACTTCATATCCTCTGTGGGTGCTTTGGATGATTCACGATCCGGGGATAAATGGTATGAGACTTTAATTCATTTAAATAATATGACAAAACATGTGTTCAAATTAGATACTGGCGCCGATCTGAATGTTATCTCTAAAGATAATTACCTAAAGTTAGGTTTTACGATGAACGATTTGAGCCCGTTTAAACCGAAAGCGATGTCTTACTGTGGAAGTTTATTACCTATTCTCGGATCATGTGTTTTAAAATGGATGTATAAGAATAAAGAGTACCATATAAAGTTTGTAATATCTGATCATAATTGTGAAAGCATTTTAGGTAAATTTGCATTAGAGAAAATGAAATTAGTGCAACGGGTATATAGTCTAAATATGGATATATACAGTGATTTATTTGAGGGCCTTGGGCGGCTACCTGGCCACTACACTATACCTATAGATAAAGATTCAACTCCTTGCATCTGCCCAGTACGGAAAATACCTATTAGTCTAAGGGGAAAGTTACAAACAGAACTTGAACGCATGGAGGAGTTGGGTGTGATAAGAAAAGTGACTCACCCCACTCCTTGGGTAAATGCTATAGTGGTAGCGGCTAAAAAAGATGGTAACATCAGAGTTTGTTTAGATCCGCGACCTCTTAATAAAGTCATTCGTCGGCAACATTTTCCATTGCCTACCCTTATGGAAATAGCCACCCAGCTGAAAGGAGCTAGCTGTTTTAGTAAGTTGGATGCTCGATCTGGATTTTGGATGATATCGCTGGATGAAGAGAGTGCAGATCTATGTACATTCGGGACGCCGTTCGGGAGGTTTCAGTACCTGCGGCTCCCATATGGGATTAATTCAGCTTCTGAAGTTTTCCACTCTAGGGTGAGACAGCTTCTTGAAGGGTTGGAAGGCGTAGACTCATTTGTCGACGATATTATTGTTTGGGGTATGAATGAGAGCCAGCATGATGAACGCTTAAAACGATTAATGGATAGGGCTCGAGAAGTAGGCATAAAGTTTAATCATGAGAAATGCGAGTTCAAGGTTCCTGAAGTTACGTATTTGGGACACAAATTTAGTGTAGATGGGATGAAAATAGATGAAAGTAAATCAAAAGCTATCAAAGATATGCCATGTCCGCAAAACAGGCAGGAATTGGAAAGATTCCTGGGTATGGTAAATTTTTTATGTAAATTCATTCCTAACTTTTCTGAAAAAGCCACTCCTCTTAGGAATTTATTAAAAAAAAATAATGAATGGCAATGGGGTGCATGTGAGGACCAAGTAGTAAAAACACTAAAGTGGGACTTGTGTAATGCGCCGGTGTTGAGTTTGTTCGCGGCTGACGAGCCGTGCGTGGTGTCGGTGGATGCCAGCTCGCACGCGCTCGGGGCGGTGCTGCTGCAGAACGGCCGCCCGGTGGAGTTTGCCTCTCTCACTCTAACCGAAACTCAGAAGAGATATGCTCAAATAGAGAAGGAGATGTTAGCTATAGTTTTCGCGCTTGAAAGATTCCACCAATATGTATACGGTAAAAGCGACGTGCTAGTAGAAACTGATCATAAACCACTCGAAGCACTTTTTAAAAAAGCGTTGAATGAGGTACCCGCTAGGCTACAACGTATGATGCTCCGCGTTCAAAGATATGACTTTTCCGCTATGTATAAACCTGGAAAATATATGTATGTAGCGGACGCACTTTCGCGCGCTCCGCTCCCGGAATTGATGCATGAAAGAGTATCAGATGAGGTGCAGAGCCAATCTTGTTTTTTAATTAAAAATGTGTCATTTAGTGATGAGAAACTTAATTTAGTGCGGGAATACACAAAAAGAGATATAACATGTCAGTTGTTGATTCGTAATATAAAAGATGGCTGGCCGCTAAACAAGCATGAAACTGATGAAAGAGTGAGGACATTATGGGATCATAGGGATGTCCTTGAGTATTATGATGACGTTCTATTTAAAAATGATTTAGTATTCATTCCAGAGGGACTCCGTGCCGATATGATAGGAAGAGTGCATGAAGGGCACCTAGGTATAGATAGATGTAAGAGGCGCGCACGGGAAGTGATGTACTGGCCGGGGATGTCGCACGACATCGAGCGCGCGGTGCGGCGATGTGGCGTGTGCGCGAGGTACGCTGCACTGCCGCAGCGGGAGACAATGATCGCTCATGACATACCTAGCCTCCCGTGGCTCAAACTTGGCTCTGATTTGTTTGAGTATAAAAGAATATATTTCCTGATACTAGTAGATTATTTTTCTAACTTCGTTGAGGTATGCCCACTAACCAGTATAACGTCTAAAAGCGTAATTAAGGCCATGAAGGACCAGTTCGCACGGCACGGTATACCACATGAGCTGATAACAGACAATGGCCCTGCTTACGCGTCAAAAGAATTTCAGAATTTTGCAAATTCTTGGGCTTTTAATCATACCACATCATCCCCCAATTACGCCCAATCAAATGGCCGTGCTGAGCGCGCGGTGCGCACGATTAAAACTTTATTAAAAAAATCGTTGGACGATGGTAGTGATTTTTATTTAAGTTTGTTAAACTACAGAACTGCGCCGAGAGATGGTATCGCGAGTCCTGCGGAACTTCTTATGAGTAGAAAGTTAAACACACGACTGCCGATTCATTCCAATAAACTTAATCCGGCTAGGGACAACACTACAGATTATCAAAACATAATGAGTAGACAAGCAAGCGCGAAGGCCCGTTACGATGCTAGCTCAAGGGAACTACCCATTCTCCACCCAGGCGATGAGGTGATCGCTGTGGACGGCAATAAAAGACGAGAGGCACGGGTGACGGGTCGCGCTCCCCAACCACGATCATATTTTGTAAAAGATGATTCAGGCAGGATTTATCGCCGTAACCGCAGGCATTTATTAAGATTAAGGACACATTCTGGGCCTAGCGATAAAGTGATGGGTGATGATGATGAGGATGGAAAGAGTGATAGTAGTGTGTACGATGATCCTGACGTAGAATTAATGGATGTTGTAGCTCCAAATAACGTAATTAGTAAACCTATTGAATCCGAGTCTATAAGATCAACACACCGAGTGGAAAGGGCGGCCGCTCGTAATGCAAAGAAAAAAATGTTAGGTTCTAATCAAAAGTAAGTGGCCCAGTAAATATAACATAGCTACTCGTTGTATGGCACCTTACATAAGCATTATGCCCGTTGTGCTACGTATAAATACCTACTGGTATACATTTCTATGTAAGATTATTTTGATACCAAAATTTGCATAGTAAGTGTAATATATATTTGTATTAATTCTTATTACTATTCTATTTCTTTAAATACTTTGTTTCTGATAAATTTAGTCTTAAATATTTCATGAAGCAAGAATGTGCGTTATCTAGAATGTATCTTATTAGGGCATGTTAATTATTGTATATTAAGTACTAGGTTCCTATAGTTAAGTTCCTATAGTTCGATTCCTACTTTGTTTCTTTGAAGGGAAAGATGTTGTATCATTTGGTCAACATAAATAATGAATGCATGTGGGTAGGGCGGTTTTCTTTAATAAATAAATCAGTCGATACGCAGCCATTGTCGTTTCACTTCAAATATTTATACACAAATATTTGTTCTCGGTGGGGATCGAACCCACGACCTATGGCGCAGAAGGCAGAGCTACTACCAACTGAGCTAGAGGCCAGTCATAAAACTCTTTGATTGAAGACACAATTTATTTAAAAAAATCTGTTTACTGCGCAAGTCAAACCACGTATCTACCAGGTCTCATCTTTAGTGGCATGTATTATAATATCGAGAACACTTGCATGAATAGCGAAGAAGAAGGTAGATTTGCAGGTAATAGAAGCAGCAGCTGGAAACTAGAGTTCAAATCTTATAGGTCGAATCGTGCTGATTAATCTTTTAAGAAATTAAATATACATTAAGATATTTTTATTAAACTTTATGAACAATATATTTAACGACCATACGATATAATAACTGCTCTCTGCATGAGGTAAACAAACGTTTTTTTACACCACTTGTAGTGTACAAGTCATTTTAATAACGTCTTTAATACCTATCACTCATATTTTATGTACACTACTAACTAATTTATGTTAGTTTTATAATGACAAAAAAAAGTGCGTCACACAACTTAATATTAAAACTATGATGTGTTGGATGATTCTTATATTTGGATGTTGGGATGTTTGTAGCTCAATCACGCCTCCCTCAATCGACCTATGGACCGATTTGAATGATATTTTATACAAATATAGTTTGTAGCCTGGATTAGCTCATAGGCTAAGGCGGAAATGCATACAAACATAGCGGGCAAAATCATATCGGTTTGATATTTCAAACTATTGAAATATCAAACAATACCCTGAAATAACCTTCTTTTTTAGGGTTCCGTAGCCAAATGGCAAAAACGGAACCCTCCGTCCGTATGTCACAGCCATTTTTCTCCGAAAATATAAAAGCTAGACTGATTAAACTTGACGAGTAGATGTATTCTGTGAACCGCATTAAGATTTTAAAACAAAAGTAGAAAAAAAAATTTTGGGGGTCCCCCCCATACTTGAAACTGAAATTCAAATTATTTTTTTTCATCAAACCCATACGTGTGGGGTATTTATAAATAGGTCTTTAAAAATGATGTTGACGTTTCTAATATCGTTTTTTTCTAAACTGAATATTTTGCGCGAGAGACACTTCCAAAGTGGTAAAATGTTGGACCCCCCTCTAACTTCTAAAATAAGAGAATGATCAAACTAAAAAAAATATATGATGTACATTACTATGCAAATTTCCAACGAAATTTGGTTTGAACGCGATCTAGTGACTAGTTTTTTTTTATACGTCATAAATCGTAAACCACAATTTACCTCTCGACGAACTACTACAAGAACTTTTATATTATGTTACTTGTTGCTACGGAACCCTTCATGGGCGAGTCCGACTCGCACTTGGCCGCTTTTTTTATTTGAAAGTTGAAATGATGGAAATGGTAGGTACTATCAACTAGCAGTTCATAGGTAATCGTAAAAATTATAAGTGACGTGTGAATTAGACCGACCCGGCCACAGAATAGAAAGCCCGGGCCAAGGTGAATCCATCGATTCGAATGTTATTTGCATGCTATGTTACTATATTTAAATAACATTCTATGTATTCAAGTTATACCGTCATACACGTTATGGGCTTTCCCCGGAGAGACTCAGTTATATTTATTATCTAGAAATATGTAATATATTACACAATTCTAAAATGCAGATAGCTTAATTAGTAATAAATCACATTTCTGTCGTATCCAACGAAATCAACGTTCTACAGCTTCCAGTGTTCGTTCTATGTTCCTTCCTACTACCTACTTCCGTTCCGGCCGGTGAACGTTGCGCGCCGCGCAGACTTAAGCCCGGTTTCCACTGCGAAAGGGTAATGTGCGGAAAATGGTTAGGCGGAACGGACTCTTTTTTAATGAAATAGGTTTGCGTTTCCACTAACGAAAAGTTGGTCATTTGATTTCCACTGCAAAATGAAACTGAGATACAGAAATGAGCGGACTGAGCTGAACGGAAAATGAGAAATGAAAAACGAATAGATAATTTCACCAGAGAACGAGTTCAGTTGAAGTTTTGAGCTGGTTGCGTGTGGTGATACGAGTGCCAGCCGGCGCGTAGCTGCGGGAGGCGAGAAGTGCGGGGGGCAGACAGCGAGCGAGTCCGTTCTGAACTAGTCAGTGCAGGCTTTGCGCAGCGGACTCTTTTCAATTTCTTTTTACTCGCTCAATCCGCCCCGCTCACCACTTTCTGTGTGGAAACGCTACTATATAAATTGTAATTGCGAGTTGAGCAGAGTCCGTAAGTACTCCACTCCGCTCCCTAGAACTGAGCGAGCTCATTTCTACTCTTTCTACACGCTCGGCTCTTTCCGTCCGACTATTTGTTGGTGGAAATAAAAGTATGCAGTTTGCGTTTGCGAGTCTAACGAAGTCATTAATGGGTCCGTTCCGCTCGCGGTGGAAACCGGGCTTAAGGAATCGAGGAGGAAACAGTAACAGGAAACAAGCGAAATACTCTAGCTTAGTAAGGAAAATAAATACATTTCAGAAGTTTCTGCGTCGTCTGTGGATTAAAATTGTATTTACATAGTTTCCTCGGAATAATAATCAAACATGTCATTGTATCGGAAGATGCTTGGGAAACAGTTTATTGGAATAAAACATAATAACTGCCTCTAATAAGACTTCGCTTGCGCTAATTATAAACCTAATTTAACTTCATGCCGCTTGCTTGATGGTCAAAGTCAGCCAACCCTTCAAAGGGTCAAGGCCAGGGTCAGCTAAATAAATCACAGATAAGCTGATGGCATCGCTATCCGCTCTACTGCTATTTACAATGGATAGTAACTAAGTTATATTCACTGGATTGATTGATGTTTTCCATAAAATTTTGACATTTTTGGATTTGGAAATCCTACAAGAAACTCTAGTCTTTTTAGGATTCCGTAGCTAAATGGCAAAAAAGAAACTCTAGATTCGTCATGTCTGTCTGTCAGTCCGTGTGTCACAGCCACTTTTTTCCGAAACTGTAAGAGCTATAGGTATGAAACTTGGTAAGTAGATGTAATCTGTGAACCACATTAACATTTTTACATAAAAATAGAAAAACAAAACAATAAACTTTGGGGTCCCCATAGATGGGACAGAAATAAAAAATCATCAAACCCATACGTTATTACTAGTTTAGGCAGATTTTCACTATATTATTGTAATAATTGTATTGTATAGTATTTATCTATGTTCCTGAACAGTTTTTAAGTATTTTAAATTACTTACCTCAAATGAAATAAACAACAATCGCATTTTACACATTATTTTCATTGCAAAATGTGATTGGCGTTAACTTCATTTGAGGTAAGTAATTTAAAATAAAAACTGTTTAGGAACCTAGTTAAATACTAAACTAATACAATTATTACAATAATATAGTGAAAATCTGCTTAAATTAGTAATCATTTTGGTATTACCTACGTTTGTATGAAAATTCGTCCTCCGCGGGCCCCTTAAGGCAGGCCCAGGCCTGAATTGTCGCTAAAAGTAATAGGTAAGTACGAGTATAACTAGGTGTGTACTTATGAAGCACTTAATATGAATGGCACATGCGTTATTTAGGTATACGATGGTTAAACTTATTACAAATAAAAAAGGTACTTACGTATAGCTGAACAGCCTGCCAGCAGATAAACAAAAAAAAAATTACATGAAACTTAGTGTACGAAAAGAAGGATGGGACACCTAACCCAAAAAGATAAAAGTCACGAATGTATTTACGAACCATAAGCATATTTTCCGATATTTTTGTATATAACCATGATCAACGTTTTTTACGTATAATCTCATCTTTTGGCTTGTTCATTTTTATAAAATAATCATTAAGTACTTTTAAAGCAGGTACTCGTTTGGATGGACAAAATAAGGAATGAGTATTATATTCGAGGAAGTCTGAAAGTGGCGCCGGTGACGGACAAGATGAGGAGTAATAGGTTGGCATGACATGCCCTTGGCATTACGAGGAAAGTATTGGATATGGAGGTGGATGGTGGTTATAGAAGAAAAGGTAGACCAAAGAAAAGATGGATGGACTGCGTCAAGGATGACATGAGCAGGAAAGGAGTGAGCACTGATATGACGAATGATAGAGGATGAGTGGAAGAAGAAAACCTGTTGTGCCAACCCCGTGCAGCGTCGGATAAGGGCAGGAAGATGATGAATCATAAGTACTTTAAAATGAAATCCCTCAAACAGGCTAAGAACCAAGCCGCATCCCAGCCTCCAACCAAGCATGGAGCGACCTCGCTGCAGTCACTTACCTAAGCGTCCTTACCTACGCGTCACTGATCAGCAACGACCCCTTTAGCCAAGTGAGTATGAGAAAAGAAACAAAATGCATAAAAATACTCATGCTTCAAATCGTGAGCATCTGTTTTTCAGCGATGCAATCAAAGGCAACTTGGCTAAGGGCAATCAGATTAATTTATACGTCAGATAAAAATATATCTATCTCTTCTTTGTACTTGTTACAAACATTATACTTATATTAATGTTATATACATATATTATATGATTTTTTATCCGACAATTGCGTTATTCTGTACCTAGAAAAAAAAGTATTGCTTATATTTTGCTTTCTTCTGTTTGTATATCTTATATTATGTATATTACGAGGTGTATGTTGGTGCTTGCATACAGGTCGTATTTTTATTAGCGGCCACCCGCGACATCGCCCGCATGGTGTTATTTTCCGTTCCTGTATTTTTTTTGGGATAATAAGTAGCTTACTATGTTAATCCAGGACATCTTAAATCTATATTTAATTAAATTTTCATCCAAATTGGTCCTCTGGTTAGGGCATGATTGAGCCACAAACATCTAAACATTCATCGTAACTTTCGTATTTATAACCGGGAAAACCTTTAATTGTTATTTGTAGACGGTCTGCTGTTAGAAGAACAAGAATTGTTTAATAGAACTCATAAGCAGTTAAACCACAGGCTATTCATTAACCTAGATTTATGATAAGAAGAGATTTAAGAAATCTAAGCTTTTGTTTAAGCCTATAAAACCTAACCTCATGCCTCCACCTTGGCCTAATCTAAAGTGCTGCCTTAACCTTCTGTGTAGATAAGCCGACCAAAAGGTCACTAAATGAATAAAGTAAAATAAATTTCTTCATCTTCTTCTTGTCGTCACACTACGCGAATAATAGTGACACAACATGAAGAAACCCCTGGAATAAGCCTATCCAACGTTGATAGAGCCCCAGAAATTACATTTCTGAATTGTAAAAATCTCCTCAAAGAAGCCCATTTTCACCATATAAAGCTTGGAGAAGGCTCAAGGATGTCTACCATGCCTAGAAAATATTTTGAGCGTTCTGATTGGCTGACGCCATAAACGAGCGGTTTAGTTTGGAGATGAACTTACCATATTAGAAAAAAAAGCATTGTGGGCCAGGTACAAGGTATCATCTTCAAGATCTGACGATGGAAGGTTAAATGTCTTCTTGGCGGAGGTCATCCCAGAGCCGCAATATTACCTGGAAGTAAGAACATAATGAACCTTCAAATTAGTTGCAAGACCGCAGTGTCGCAGCGGCGCTGCACTCGAGCTATCAATTATTAACCGAGCAAACGAAGCGAGCAAAAGGTCTCTTTTTCGAGATTGGCCAAAAATGCATGGTATTTTTCATCTGATTTGGACAAAACTTGGTACATACACAGCATCTTGCATGTTTTTTTTTCTTCAGGGAATCAGAGGGTTTTTTCAATTTTTTTTACCAAAAAGAGCCAAAAAATAGGGCTACTCGATTTCTCCGTCGTATGAGATCCGATTTCAATGGTTCTTTTTTATAACGCTTTTATTAGCTTCACCTGTATGTATGTATGTATGTATGTATGTATGTATGTATGTAACCGACCCCTTTGAGCTCGATTTTGTCCTACTTTGAACGATCAGATTTGATTCAAACTTTGCACACCTGTCAAAGGTCGATGACAATGCAATAATATGAAAAAAAAAATGAAAAGAAATAAAAAAAATAACCTACTTTGAACGATCAGATTTGATTCAAACTTTGCAAACCTGTCAAAGGTCGATGACAATGCAATAATATGAAAAAAAATATATATGAAAAAAAAAAACTAAAAAGTTAAAAATAAATTATAGTTTAAAAAACTAAAAAAAAACGCTTTTATAACTAATTGAACTAAAAAGTTAAAAATAAAACTGTAATAATCAATTGAAAATTTATATTATTGTACAAAAAGCGTGGGGGGCTTGATTTTGATTGTTGTAAATGTTGATGTAAATATTTTATCAACAGTTTATTATATCTGAAGGTATTATGAAAAGCACCCCACGCTTTTGTACAATAATATAAATTTTCAATTGATTATTACAGTTTTATTTTTAACTTTTTAGTTCAATTAGTTATAAAAGCGTTTTTTTTTAGTTTTTTAAACTATAATTTATTTAATAAGAAGATAACCAAAAGTGAGTCTTCATAAAACATTTGGCAAAGATTTGATGAGGATCTTTGGCATGGTGAGCAGAATAGCTCCTCAGAATGCAGCAAATTGCTCATTTTTAGCATGATCGCGAAGAGGAATACAGCTCACAGAGCCTACCTACTTAACAGGTAGGTCACTTAAATAGTGCAATGAGAAACGGTCGATGCAGTTCGAAGAACGACACTACTTATTTAATGATACGAATTGATAGGTTCAATCGATGGTGCCATGGCGAGCCGTTGACCTACTGAGAAGCCTGAATTGTCTTAAAGAAGCAGACCAGCCACGGGCGCCCACAGTGCTCATGGCTTTCAATTTTAATTTTACTGACAACGGCACCTATACAGCTGGGTGACTGTGTAATTCGGTTGCTATCAAACGCTCAAAACTAACAAATAAATTATACTAAAAAAATAACAGCGATCACACATCTTGTCACCATATTTTTTTTACCATTAACATACCTACTGCTATACTAGTATTACGAAGCAAAGTTCCTATTCGCTATATCTCATGTTTACTACCTACATCAACATTCAGTCTTATTGCAATTCGTTATATTATAAGGCAATCAAAACTCAAAATAATATCAAAACTGACCGATGCGACTAAGCTTTGAACGCAACAAAAGATACGCCATCACCCCACAGAACAGTTATGTAAGTACCTACCTATTACCAGCAACTTCTGCGAGTTTCTTACTTTGCTATGTTTTTTATGAAACTTTTATAGGTATGGGTGTAAAGTACGATCTTCCTCCTAGTATCGTGTTTCCCATTACTGATGGTCGTGATTCCCTCGTCGTTGAGACATCAATCGATATAACGATGTTTCATCCACTATATAGGTATCTGATTCTATGCCTATCTTATGCTAGCGAAGCGCAAAATGCAAAAAAGTAAACAACACTTCTTATGTTTGTATGGTTCTGAAGTCCAACAAGGAACCTATAGTTTCGCATCTCAAAATGTGCGAGCGAGAATTACATTGACGGTGGTATTCGCTTTACAACTCCTGAAAAATGCCCAAAATAAAAGCTTGGTTAAAAGCTGTGACAATATCAACACAAAAACTGCATTGAAATTGTCACAGCCTTCTAGACTTTCTTAGTTTTCGAGTTCAAGTCGATTTTGTGAAGCACCACCGTTATCGATGAGTTTTAATGTTCTAACGTAAATACAGAACATAATAAGAACATTTATTTGCATAAACATGGTGTAAGATTATGGCGGTGATAAAGTGTGATAGTGATTGTTGACTGGCCTCTAGCTCAGTTGGTAGTAGCTCTGCCTTCTGCGCCATAGGTCGTGGGTTCGATCCCCACCGAGAACAAATATTTGTGTGGTGAACATAAATGTTTGTTCTCTGTCTGGGTGTATATTGTATTCTAAGTATGTATTTACAAAAAAAAAAATGTATTCAAGTATTATATCAGCTATCTGGTTCCCATATTACAAGCTCTGCTTAGTTTGGGGCTGGGTAGTGTTGTGAATTGTCCACAATATTTATTTATTTATTATTTATTTATTTATTGTGTGTCGGAACATGATTGTCACAACACGCTTCAACAAAGGTGTGCAAAAAAGGAGACGGCACTACATCGGATATTATAATAGAAAAATAGTGATTAATATCAAATAAATAAAGTCAAAATTATTAAAAAAATTTCGTTGTGCAATGCGGTACATCTACTACTTGTATAGCCTAATAGTTGTAAGTAGATGAAGAATATATTTTTTTCGTATTTAACATAATATTCGGTGACCATGAGCTGCAAGAAATCTAAACGAATAGAACCAAATTAACTTTGGAATTTGGAAGGACACGTGCGTGGTTCGACACGCGCTTTACAATTTATCTAACTAAACCATAATCTTTGTTGAATACGACGCGCACGTTGAGTAAATTGAAGTAAATTAGATACCTACAGTATAAGGAAGCCAGCGATGAGTAGCTGCCAAGATTAACTGAGAACGAGAGCCTGTACCTACGTCTGTCACCAAGCTGCATTTCATGAACCACAGTCGTAATTTTAGATGTAATTATGTTGCCGCTTTCACAACAAATAACTTTAGAACCATTTTGCGCCGATCTCTATGAAATCTGGTAGTTCAATAGTTGGAACTTGAGAAACTTATTAGTTATAACCTATAAGAATGCAAACGGATAACGGGTTATTGAGATATGGTTTTCTAGGGATAGAGTAAACAAATAAATTTCACAAATAATTCAAGTTATACTCGTATAGGTGACATAATAAACGGACATTTTAAAACAGTTATAGAGGCTGATTTCAAAAACCATGTCTAAGATGTAAATCAAACGAATTGCCTTTACCCATAAAACACATTATTGTACTCCAATTTAAAAATTAAAAACCGTCTACTGTAAAATCTGTGTGTGTGTGTTCTCTAAAAGTTATGAAACATCCCGGGTTTTAGTTTTTTATTATTAATCGAAGTATGTATGTACTTATTCGTCATAAAATGGTGACAACAATCTGGTCTGATGATGGAGTCTGATGATGAAATCTGTTCAACAGAACTCTTTAATAAATAGGCCAATTGAGCTGAAACTAAAATAGAACATACATTAGATCTAAGGACATAGGTAGGTAGGTACATTGGAAATTTGGAACTCATTATAAAAACAAACAAAAAAATGAAAAGGTGTCAACCTTTTCATTATTTTTTTTACGCTAGTTGATATTGACTTAGCTATCATACCACGTTAGTAGGGGTAGTTAGAGGCAAGTCCAAACAAGTACCATTCTTTAACAGTGATCTGTGCGTATTTTAAGGCAATCGCAAGCCAGCAAAATTAAACTTTCACAGTCTTGTGCGCTATGGTATGGTATAGTAGGTAGGTACTGTCGTAAATTAGATCAAACGATATTTCTTGTAAGATTATCCTTTAAATTGAGACTAATTCCCAGATGGGATACAGAGTGGAGTAACCGGACTGTGACAAATATGCGTAAGCAAATTGGTCTAACAACTCCTATTCAAACTCTCAGTCTCACTTTAATTTTTATTCCCTTTCACTGGCGAAATGTAGGTATCGTAAATAAATGAGAGAAAAAATAAATAAATAGGTATAACGTTGTAATAATGGGTTTGTTAAATCTTTCTTCCAGACACCTATTCATAAATCGGCAATTCTCCTTGGAATCACTTAGGTACGTGTCGGGAGTGCTCTTCCCGGACACGGCCAGTGGCCATGCAATTGTTTCTTCCACGTACGAACGGCATATCGGCACATTTTTGGCAGAGGAAGCTATATGAAATTTGTGAGCTTTAGGAGATTCAGTATAGAGAAGAACTTTAAGGATTCAGTATATAGGCTTACCACAAGCTCTGTCTGGCTCTGTCTCTGGCTCTGGTTTTGAGTCTCTGTGAGTGCTCACCAGTGTATTAAGGTGGATTTACATCAGACGAGCGAATGCTCATTCTATCCCCACTATATCAAATTCTTGAAGTGTAAACAGGCGTAGAGCATTCTTTCGTTGTTCTTTGTGCGTTCGCAACTTAGAAAATCTTTAGATTGTCTAAGGTTCGCAAAGATTCTATGGATTATTCTAAGAATACTCGCTCGCTCGATGTAAACGGCGCTAGAGCGCGCGAACAGCTGTTTACGGCGTTCTTGCGTGTTCGGACGTGCTCGCGCCCCTGAGCGGTCTCTTCAAAGCGTTCTTGTGTTCTAGCGATTGTATAATATGTTATGGACCAAGTGAAAAATTTGGCATTATACATAATGTCCGGTCATTATGGAAAATGCCCAATAGGAGAGGGTAATTTGATAATAGCTATTCAAATAATCAAATTCACCGGGCATTATACATATTGTCCATCTCCTTTTGAGCAGAGTAATACAAACATATTTAATTACTATTTTTTTTTCCTATATCTACTTCGGATTAATAGACGTACCGATTTATCACTCCTTCATAGTTTATATCCCAGAATACGCATTAGAGCGCTTCGCCTACACTTTTCTTGTGCTAACTGCCAAAGAGTGGAGCTCTTTAAAATCGTCAGTATTTTCTGACCAACATATGAGTTTCAAATCAATAGTGAAAAGGTGGACTATAGCCAAGCGTGCAACTTCTTAGGCTGCATTTTCGCTTGCCATCAGGCGCTTTCCATCTTAAGACTCAAACCCTGTTGTATTAAATATTAACTAGGTAACTATCGATTAGGTTACACTGTACAAAGTTGTGTCAAGCAATCGCCTTGACGATCTAAAAATGAGTCACATTCAACTAGCTACTGTGTTAGTTAACCGTTCTTGTCAACATGAACATAGTATGTACTTATACCTACTATAACTCTTCTAACTAAAAGTCTCAAACATAGCACCACAAAATAAACAGCTGTGTAATACATTTTATGGTTGAAAAGCAGGAGGCCTTTACCTAGCTATGAGTGTGCTAGGTTGAGATGATGATGATGATGATCTAAGAGTTTTATAACAATAAAAAAAACTCACACATCATCATCAGAACATCCGGTAAACATTCCGGATATTTTGCAACAGTGGCATGCACCATCGTCATGGGTTGAACGTCTGTTTGGGTACTTACGAGAAATGCAAAGGCACAGGAAAATTGGTCTACCCTCTTTTGCACTCTTTTATTGGAAACGATACTACTCTGGTTCCACTCTCACTTTCCACCTCCCTCCACAACTGTACTCTTTGCTTTCCACTCAATGTCAACGGTATCAAGATTAGACTAACGATATCACTCACTTTCTAGGTTTTTGTTTTTGCTCATTCGGTATAGGTAGGTAAGCTATGATCTGCCCGGCTATCGAGATGCTCCAGCTGGCTGCTGGAGTTTCAACGTTAACGTCCTTCTTATCATGTCACTTCGAACCAACAGCGACTACTCGTGCACTCGACATACATTTGATCTAACTTTTTAGGTTCTAAGACATGCCGGTTTCCTCGTGTTGATCAATGTTTTGTTCAACGTTTGAGAGCATACTGACTGGCATAGTGTTTTAGGACAGAACATTTTGCATTTATTTTATTCAGGGTCTGAGTGTTGTGGTGTTATCAGAACTACGTCATGACTATCTCTTCAGTACGTGCCTATATTTAACAATGAGCTTGACTTACTTTACAATGCACTGTTATTTCTATATTTTATTAAAAACCTTGAGTATCGATTCTGCATTAATTTAACTTCTTCAAAGTGTTAGCGTTATCACAACTTGTAATATTTTTGGATGACTTGTTCGTTAAATTATTATTTCAGTAGATACATACTGTATTGTTAGGTACTTGTTTTGGTTGATAATAATTTGCTCTGATACTTTTGATTGATGGCAAAGTTTAAATTAGACATTGAAAGTTACAGATTTTTTTTCAAAAATAAGAAGTTATGTTTGGGGAGAGAGATCCCTCTGGGATGTGCGCAATTGCGCATGGATAAGTGTCGATAAATGTAAAAAAATATAAATATTAACTTATTTTTCAGTAAGTAAAAGTAATGTTATTTACAGGTTTTTAAAACAGCATCTGTGCTTTTAAAAGTAAATTACAAGCTTTTGGTTAATGCTGTTTTAGCAACACGTTAAGAGTAAACTATTTTCGTAACAACAAAAAATTAATGTAGCTACACACTGATGGTCTTACTTACAAGCGTTACTTATGTGTCTGACATTGCTTAAAGTTAGTCCTGTCACTGTTTGTCATTACCTAGTGGTAAGAGACGGCAGCTGCTTACACACTGATTATCTTTAAAAAATACCTTGTAAGTAAGGGGGTTAGTATATAAATAAAAAATAACTTACCAACATTCGAACATCTAACACTATCACAGCACAAGGCACCTATTGACGGATTGGTATCACTGTTCGTTTTTAATTAGTTGGTATTTATTTTAATGAACTGTGGTATATTATGATGGTGGTATATCGGCGCGGTCGGGGCAGCCCCCGCGATGGTTTAAACTGGAAACGCGATGCAGAAGTCGAGTTGCGTGCTTAGACCAATGGTGGTACACCCACCGAACCGCCCGCCTTACCAGTGGTACCCAACGCTTGGCACGTACACATAAAAAATAAAACCAGTAGAAATAAACATTGGTGAACTGGCATCTCAGCTCAGTTGATAGTAGCACTGACTTCTACACCGTCGTAGGTCGTCGTGGGTCGTGGGTTCGATCCCCAGTATTTCTATGGTGTGAGGGCAAATGTTCGTTCTCTGACTGTGTGTTATATTGTATTTTATGTATGTATTTATAACAAAAAAAGTCTAGAAGTATTATATCAGCTTTCTGGGTCCCATTGTAATACAGGCTCTGCTTAATTTGGGGCTAGATAGTGTTGTTTGGATTGTTCACTATATTTCATTATTGTTATTATTATTACTACTAGCCCGTAGTGTCCCACTGTTGGGCAAAGGCCTCCCCCATTTTCGTTATTATTATTTATTTCATACAAGTCTATTTAATTTAGTCCCAAAATAGTTAGGAACTTTAAGCAATGGAAACCAGTTGCAACTATAATTTTATCGGCATTCACTGGAGTGCCCGCGTCTAATCGTTTTAGGTAACCTAAATAAAACTAGCATGTCGACATGTTCCTCGACCGAACTTCACACATGAAAACCCAGAGTAGGTATAAGCTTGCTTTGGAAATTGGTAGCGCCAAGTGAATTTACAGTATTATTTTATAACTATACCACTTCTATAGCCCATTTCAATGTATGGGTAATCATCGCCAATTGAAAACATTGCATCTGTGCTTTAGGAGTTTCTGGAAAACTCTGCGGCATTAAAATGCCAACATCATTATTTATTGGTACGTCGTACTAAGTCCTTACAGCTATAGAGTGAAAATATACAAAAACCTTTTTTTGTACGACTAAGTAAGCAAAAAAACTATACGGCCCACCTGATGGAAAGCGGTTCCCAGAGGCAACGCCGGAGGCATCTCAAGCGCGTTGCTGACCATACGCATTTCAAAACACCTTTTTAGAAGAACCCCGTGCTAGAAGCGTCTAGGAAACACCTCAACACCTTATAGAGTGCGCGGAAGGATGTTACTAGTTTACTAGTAGAGCCTAGCGCACATAATCTAAGCGTTCTCCGGTGGCCATCAATGAAACCCTGTCAAATAAGACAGCAACATTTGACAGTGTTTCACTGATCGCCAGCGTAGAACGCTTAGATATGTGCAAAGCCTAATCCTTGCACACATGACTCAGAAAATGCTTAGGCCTTTTGGATTTCGTCTAACAATAATTATGACTATTAAAACTAAAATATATACATATTTATTTCAAATCAATTAAACCAACTTTGGTTTCAAAATTAACTAAGCCGTTTCTTGCCTGTTCTTCTAAACTAGGTTTCTTAGAACTCGTACCTATAGACTAACCGAGCTTTGAGTTTCATAGTGATCTCTGATGTTCCTTGTGATTCAAATGAATAAAAATATTGTGGACATTCCCAACAACACTTAATAGCCCAAACTAAACAGACTTTGCAACCAGCTAGCTGATATAATACATAATATCCTTTTTTGATTGTTTTTTAAATGCATAGGTAACCTAGAAAAAAAAACCAGAAAGATAACAAACATTATTCTAGGTGGGGCTCGAACGCACGCCCTCCAGGCAGAGCTAATACCAACTGCTCTGATATTTTTCTCTTTTTCTAAGGAAATGTTTCGTACTCCTGCCCCACCAAACGCTGGCCCGTTAGTGTAATATGACATCGACTGCGGTATACGACGTCACACCGAGTCCACGTCCCGGACGACATTGACCATCGGCCTTGACTGATTAGCCTCAGAGTGTGCATACAGATGGACAGACGATAAGCTTCACTAAAGACATTC
Source organism: Thera britannica (assembly GCA_939531255.2). NCBI lineage: Eukaryota > Metazoa > Arthropoda > Insecta > Lepidoptera > Geometridae > Thera > Thera britannica. Next base: position 12,994,881 of record OW618040.2, on the reverse strand, counting down.
GACTGCAAAGCCTTACAAAGAAATACTCTCAAAACGTCAACATTATGACGCAGTCTGTTTCTGCCGAATAGTAGAGTTTGGTGAGCTCTAGGTAAAAGAGTATGTCCCAGAGAAGTCTACCACTTAGGTACCGCCAAGCAAAGGCACTCGCATTAAAAAAAGAAGGTAGGTCTTGTACATACAGATGGACAAGAGTTGACAAGACCTACCTTCTTTTGTCTGTTGTTGCAAAGCTATGTTTTTGTTCTTACTCTTGACGAACAACTTGCTTATCATAATATAAATTGGAGCAGATGGTAACGCTCATTCGGTAAGACATGTCCAAAGTACGTAACTTTTATTTTCTTATAATAGGATCAACAAGAAATAATACATAAAAAATTAAATTAGGTCGAACAAAAAAATATCCTTCCCCGTGCTCATACACTGAAGGTAACTAACCCAGCCAACCAACCCAACCCATCCCAACCAACCCAACCAACCCAGCCAACTTTATTCTGCTTTATAATCCGCACGAGACCGGGCTTTTTCAACTCCGTCCTTCTTGTTACCTCGATGTTTTGTGACCTTATGCGTCCAACTAATGCGCAACATGCAGTGGTAAACCCATATTTTGAAAACCTTAATCTTTTTCCGAAGATCCTCCTTGCTCATTGCCGTGTTTTTTAAATGGGACAGGTGAGGTGCCAGTATAATTACAGTACTTACAACTCATTTTCACGTCGCAAGTTAATGGAAAATAAATGTAAATGTATAATATTCTATGTTTAGCAATAGAATAAGTTCAATTATGGTAGCTATGAAAACGTATGAAACGTCTCAGGCTTCTCTTAGGTGTTCACACGTGATCACAGATAAGTTGGGCTTAGTAGTTGAGAGTGCTGCTTAAACTGTGCTGGAGCGCCACCACACTTTCAGTTAGGCAGGGATCCCTGAACGGTTTTATAAATGCGGAGATGTTGGATAGAGCGGAGGCTCAAACTTCTTCTTTGCAAATACTCCTCGTCCTTCTTTCAGGCAAATGAAGGTGAATAATTAATGTTGCTTTTTGACTTTACCATCGATCCGCTTGCGTGCTTAGAAACATTGTCAAAAGAAAGTTACTTTTTTTGTGAAACCCAACAAAAAGAAAAGCGTGTTGATGTAATTGAAATAATAAAAATGTTTTTTTATTAGCAAGTTTGCGGTATTATAATATTTCAAGTGATGCTTTGAACTCAAGGTAGGGTGGTGACCTTGGCGGCAATCGATCGTACCCGTCCGGGCTACCACCAGTAGGTAGCTCTTGATGGCGATATGATAATAGGGTATTTTGTTGGTACCGCTAATATTACCTAACAGACGTAAGATCAATGATGGTTCACTATAATGTACTGCAGTGGGTCTACATGACTCTTCCTAATATGCTACAAATTTCTAGCAAGTCTGGGAAACTCATGATAAACCCACAAGTTAGATAATAGATACTGGCTACTGGGTGTCTTACAAAATGTCCGATCCGGATGAGACAATCGGATGGAAAAATTCCCAGCTCTAATAGGGCTGTCAAAACCAAAGACTAATATTTTCAACTAAAAAATGCAGAACTATTGACACGATAAGAAGTAAAAGATTAAAAAAAGCGGCCAAGTGCAAGTCGGAATCGCCCATGAAGGGTTCCATATTAGCAACAAGTAACATAATATAAAAGTTCTTGTAGTTCGTCGAAAGGTAAATTGCGGTTAACTATTTATGACGTATATAAAAAAAACTACTTACTAGATCTTGTTCAAACCAAATATCGTTAGAAGTTTGCACAGTAATGTACATCATATATTTTTTTTAGAATTGTTATTCTCTTATTTTAGAAGTTGTAGGGACACACACATTTTACCACTTTGGAAATGTCTCTCGCGTAAACTATTCAGTTTAAAAAAAAACAATACTAGAAACCTCAACATCATTTTTAAAGACCTATCCATAGAACCCCATACGTACGGGTTTGATGAAAAAAAAACTTTTGAGTTTTAGTTCTAATAGTATGCGGACCCCCAAAATTTATGTTTTTTTTTCTATTTTTGTGTAAAAGTCTTAATGCGGTTCACAAAATACCTACATCTACTTACCATGTTTCATAAGTATAGCTCTTATAAGAGCTATACTTATGAAACTATGTATACAGTTTCGGAGAAAAGTGGTTGGGACATACGGACGGACAGACAGACAGACATGACGAATCTACATTAAGGGTTCCGTTTTTGTCATTTGGCTACGGAACCCTTAAAAGAGTTGCCAGTTAGGAACAAAAGGTAACTAATCAAACGGGCAACAAAGCGAGCGTCCGTGAACTTGCTTCTTACGACGACGACGCGGCGGCCGGCGCGGCGCGGCGGAAGTGTTGGATTTACGCCGGTTAGTCAAGCGGCAGTGCCAAGGTACCCCACGCTACTCTAGATCCTAGATACCATTATTAATTGCACGAGTCTGAAGTAAATAAGCGTGAAGGGCACCTGGGGTCTTCTGGACACAAAGCGCTTTATTGTTGACGATGCTGTCGGTAGCTTTTATGTTAAAAAGTATTCATTACAATAGGTTAATGGTTCTCATACTTAACCATTTTGAGGAAGACCTTAGAGGTAGGTACATAATTTTTACTGAAGAGGTAAGTTTAAAAAGCAGTAGGCTTGAGTAAATTACCTCGGCTTTTAACAATATCTACATTACGATTGCTTTCACTTTATCCGGGTCCGTACGCAGGCCATACTCGTCGACAACGTGCCCTAGGTACTTTAATTGTTTCCTAAAGAATTGACATTTGCCCATGTTAATAGTGAGCCCAGCATCGCGTAGGCGATCCTTTACTCTACGTAGTAGATTGACGTGATCATCGAAGGTATGAGAGATTATGATAATATCGTCGAGGTAGATGAACACTTTATTGTCGAATTCAGGACCAAATAATTTATCCATCAATCGCTGCTGCGTGCTGCCCGCGGACGTAAGGCCGAAGCACATCCGGGTGTAGTGGAAAAGACCGCGTCCCATTACGGTGAAGGCGGTCCTCTCCCTGGACTCCATGGAGTCCAACGGGATCTGGTGGTATGCCGCTTTCAGATCTATGGAGGATAGGTATTTAGCGTTCCTGAGTTGATCCAGTATATGGCTGATGTAGGGGAGTGGGTAGGCATCATGCTTCGACACCTCGTTCAGCTTCCTGCTGTCCAGGCAGAAACGGAAGGTACCGTCAGATTTCGGAGCCAGAGTCACCGGGCTGCTCCAAGCACTGTTGCTGGGTTCGATGACACCGTCTCTTAGCATCTGGTCGACCTGCCTGTTAACTTCGGCTAGCTTCTCCGGGGACATCACGTAGTAGCGTTGTTTGATCGGAGGGTGATCTCCGGTGTCGATCTTGTGGGTCACGAGGTGTGTCATTCCTAGGCCCCTCTTCTCGGCGGAAATATCATCAAACTGGCGCATGATCTCGCGTGCCTGGCTCCGTTCTCCTTCATCCAAAGAATCAAAATCTCTTAAAAACCTGTCTGTCGTAGCAATAGTATCTACCTGTTCTGTCGGAGAGAAGTACTCACTGTCTTTTAACAGCGAAAGCACGTCGGGCGCTATGTTAAATTCCTTCCAAAAATTTATACCGAAAATGAGCTCAGTGGATACCCCCGGAACTATATAAAACTTAATAATAGCCGTTCTCTTCGCGACCGTAACCGGTAGTAATATATATCCGGTTACGGGGGCGAATGAATCGTTAGCGGTTTTAATAAAATGTAGGTCACTGGATTTATGTACAGAAACCAGGTTATCAAAATGCCTGATTGCGTCCCTGCCTATGATAGAAATTTCAGAACCAGAGTCCATTAGTCCCCTGTATTCGAGATCGTAGATATTTATAGTAAGATAAGGGCGTCTATCGTTGGTTTTTATTTCGTGAACCAGCGGCGGCGAGGATCGCACCTCCGAAAAGAAACGTTTGATGTATTGCAACCAGTTTTTCCACTCATCGGTATGACTGTCCCCCCCTGGAGATGTTTTCTGGTGCCGCTGGTCCACCCTATCTAGTTTTTTGGTACCGCAGAACCAGGAGCTTTGTCGGCGGAGCATTTGGGACAAGTTTTGAATGTGACGTCCTTCTCTCCACAGCGGTAGCATATGAAGCAAAAGGGTGCCCTGCAAGTGGTCAAGCTGTGTCCTTTAACTCTGCAGCGGACGCAGAAGTCCCCCTCGAGCTGCACCGAGGCCACCCTGGGTCCAGTATTGTTAGATAAATTTTTGTAGGTTAGGTCGGGTGCTAAACATAGGTTGCCACCCCTGGGTGGTTCTGCGAAACCTTCTGAGCGCTGCTTAGCGTTCTCCAGAAGCCTGCACTTCCTTTTCAAGTCTTCGGTCCGATAATGTAATGTAGAAGATTTACAATCGTAAGTAATTGCTTTCAAGCTACATATTTTCAATGACAGTTTGGATGCACATGTACCATGTGTGGCCTTCGTGGGGCCTAGTCCAACCAATAAGCCCCAATTAAACCATTTGAATAATTGCCGAGCTGCGCATGTCCACGTCAGGCGGCTCTTCCGACTAAAGTACAGCGAGAATCAAAATGACGAGTAATTTTTCAAAGGGGCTCATCTCTGTGCCTACAATATTGCAACAAAAATCTTAAAGTATATGTTGTTTTCTAAGAACCCTCATAATTTACTCGTGGTATCTGTATCTGTATCTGATACCTGTGGTAGGTATCTTTATTACTTTTTTGTAAGGTTTAACGTTTAACTGTTTATAATTTTTAATATCAACAATATTTCAGAAACGATGACATTCTAGTTTTTTTTTTTTTCAAAAGTGGAAATACTTATGCACCCTTGGAAAATCAATCCTCAAATTTTGATGCTGATCATACCGGTTCAAAAATATATAGATTCATACATAGTGGAGTCTTAGACCTCCTCAATTTTATGTCGGATAGTGTCTGTGTTTCTAACGAAATATCAAACAAGAGGTAAAACTGCTATTTTCCGATTATTTGACCTTTGCTGGCACTAACCCACACGCACAGGAAGATATTAGCGCCACTTGCCAGTAATATGGTGCTTCATTTCCTAAGTGGCTGACTAAATAGGTAAACCTAAAACACGTTTTTTTTGCATGAAAATATAGATCTAAACCTCTTAGTATTTTTTCAACATATACTCGTAGAGCATGAGTGAAACAGCTGTAAAAATATTCCATCGCGTTGCCTAAGAACCGTTTTCCATACAAATAGATTTTTAACATGAGAGTTTTACACTGATATAACTGTGGTTTTTTAAATCTGTCTTTATTTACGCAAAAACTATGTTAGGTTGTGGAAAACTTTGGATTAACACTAATAATAATAATATGATGTAGGTATGTAATAAATGCATTTAAATTAGTAGAAAGGAATTTACATAACTGCTTATAGTTACGTTTGTATAATAAATTCCTTGTTTAGTATACTAACCTATTCTATTATAGGCTTCTAACCTATCTATGCTTACCCAGTTAATTGAATTGAACACGGCAGCCTTAGAACTGTAGTTCAGTCACAGTTCGACACGATGGTGGATGGTAAGTCGTGTGATATTTAGTTATTAGATACCTTCTTCTCATAAATTATCAGTATATTCTGATTATTCTGTAAATTTGGCCGCTGTCAAATCGTCGAAAGTGCCTTCGTACTAGAGAATCTTGTACAAATTCGATCGCGTGTAGGTAACTAATTTTACACAAATTTATGTATTGCTCTAAGCTTCTTCGCCAGCGTGGCGGTGGTAATTGCTTACATAAATTTTTAAGGCTCTTTTCTGAGAGCTATTTTTTTCTATCCCGTTCAATTTCCGGGATAGAAGAGTAATATGTTTATCCAATTAATTAACTCTTTGTATAGGTACTGAATTTCATACAAATTGCAGGAGTAGTATGGATAAAGCATGATCGCGAGGAAGAACCAACTAACGTCGTTCCTAAAAACTAAACTTTCGCATATATAATGCATATAATATGTACTCGTACAATAACTACTCACTACTAGTAGAAATATTAACAGACAAATAATTATTGGTGTTCATTCGAACCAGAGTGTGGTGAAAGGATTTTAAGTGATGCCTGAAAGCGGCTCCTGACATGGCTCCTGATGAAAAAATTAGATTTTACACAATAATAGGTACGTGATTATAATGTTTTCAGTAATAGATCCAGGTGTAGTGAAGATCGGTGCATACAAATACGAAGATGGAACCCGTTACGTGGGCGAATGGAACTCCAAGGGACAGAAACATGGGATGGGTCACCTGGTGCTTCCTGATGGCACCCGATACGATGGAGCTGTGATCGGTGGCTTATGCTCTGGGCTTGGAGTCATGGCATTTTCTGACGGAGCTAAGTCAGTATTTTAGACATTATTTTTTCATGCAATCAAGTGACACGAGTGTTTAGATTAGATTAGATTAGAAAATACATTATTGCACAAAAAAACAGATAGGCGAACTTAATGGTAATTAGCATTTTCTTCCAGTTAACCATTGTGTTATGTGTATAGGTAGGACAATGCCATGGAACACCTTCTCGCTCGCACACTATAGCTTTCGTTGTCTTTAGCCCAAGTGTATTGCAAAGTGTTATCAGGGGCGTATTTACCCTTAGGCCAAGAGGGCCATGGCCCGGGGCGGCAGGCTGCGAGGGGCGGCGCAAGCCGCTCCTCGTTCAGATTCGTGCGCCTTTTTTTACTTCACATCATCATCATCATCCACAACCCGACTTCATCCACTGCTGGGTATAGGCCTCCCTTAGTTTGTGCCATCTACCTCGATCCTGTGCCAGTCTAAGCCATTGCCGCCCCACGACCCTGAATATATCTGACTTTACATCCCTGATGCAATTTTAAAAAGCCTACTAACCAAAACTAACCTCGTTCGTCGAACGAACGAACAAAAGATGAAACTCATAAAAATAACGTTAATTTTAACGGGGCGGCTGGCCGGTCAAAGGGCGCGGGCGAGAGCGGGGCGAGGCGTACTCCGTCGCTCGTGAGTGACTCGGGACTAGTCAGGATGCTTCGACTTTCGTTTCTCGTGTTGTAAAGCAGCTGGGGCGGCGCGGTCGCGGGTGGACTAGCGGCTAGCGGCACGTAAGTCTAGCGCTGAGTGATACGCGGAGGGGATAGCTGCGCATGTGTACTGTCGCGCACGCAATACAATTATAACTTTAAATAATTATTTAGTAAATTGAAATGTTACATAAGCTGTACATTTTTTAATTGCTAAATCTTTTCCTTACTTATAGAACTTTCCAAATTATTGTTTCTTGTAGTAATTTCTAAGAGGAGTGTACAATTTCGATAATGTAAGGCAGGTAGAAAAGGTGCGGGTTACCGTTTGGGGACAAATTAACATCTACCTGCTACGACTATTATTATAATTAAAGAAGCTATAAGCCAAGCAAAAAAGTGAGAAAATTTAAAAAAAAAACTCCCCGTTTTGCTTATAACTTCTTTAAATTTAAATTTAAGGCAAAAAGTTATATTATCATATTTTTAGCAATGCAATTTGCTACAAATTATTCCTTGATGAATTTTTTGTAGGACGCATACTTTCCGAGATATCGCGAAAAGTGTTTGCACGCCTATATTGAAGATGGCGGCCGGGGTACAAGGGCGGGGCGGCAACCCCACAAACTTAGAGTTAAGCTATTATTGGCCTGACCTATTATTGACTTTTAACAAAAATGCAATATTCGTTCCTTAAATTAAAACATTTCAATGGACTAATTAGCTAAATAATGATAATGACATGATTTTAATGTAATGTTAAATAGTAAGATGTCCAAAAATGTATAGTAATAGACATACATTTTTGACAAGTTTATGGGGAGTAGAAAAAGAAAAACTTATTATCAGTCATCAATAACAATACAATTATTGAGAACGCGACTGTACACTGTATGTGCACGGAGTGTGGTATCGGTGTGGGAAGGGGAACTCGAGCGGAGAGCCAATCGGCGCTACGCACGCCTGCCCTTCATCCCGCTAGCCCCCCCTCAGGTACCTTAATTTTGACTTCTGCGTAATAACGGTCAGCGCTAAAGTTACGTGCCGCTACTCATACTATTAAATGTAAATCGTAAATATAAATAAAAAGCTCGATATTATAAAACAAATCGGGGAACATTCGTATGGGATTATCTGATTGTTTCTTTGGACTTCACTGTCTGTATAATAATAATATTTATTTATTTATTTATTTGTAGGTACCTACCTAATGTTTCACGTTCTATACCTGTAATAACGTTTTTGAAAACGAGCCGAAATTTGCAATAAAAAAAACTTTTTTTCCGAAAATTTATGGGGCGGCATATCTTTTAGGCCCGGGGCGCCAAATCTTTAAATACGCCTCTGAGTGTTATTGCTTTCGCTTCGCTTTTAGATAGCAACTGTACCGTATGACTGACTGGTGTGGTGATTAACGAAAAGCGACAATTACACACAACACAGTTTTTTTTTATATTATTATTTGTGTGCAAAAAAACACTGATTGCACACAAATTAAAAGTTGTTACGTAAATTTGTCATATTGCAAAATTATAATCGGTTACAGATATGAAGGAGAGTTCATGCAGGGCTGGTTCCATGGACATGGCGTGTTCTGGCGAGCTGATGGAATGAAGTTTGAGGGAGAATTTCGCGGTGGACGGGTTTGGGGCTTGGGTATGTTTAATACACGCGTCACAGCTCATGCAGTTTTTATAGTAGCTCTGCCTTCTGCGCCGTAGGCCGTGAGCTCGATCCCCACCGAGAACAAATATTTTTGTGGTGAACATAGATGTTTGTTCTCTGCCTGAGTGTTTGTATCCTAAATATTATATACTAACAAAAAATATATATTATACATATAATAGGTATATCAGCTATCTGGTTCCCATAGTATCAAGCTCTACTTAGTTTAAGGCTAGTTATGGATGTGTGGATTGTCCTAAATATTTATTGTTGTTATGAATACCAACATTATTACTACTTCAATAATTATCGCACATCTAGGTGATCTGCGATGGCGATGGCGATCAGTTTCAACATACATCCGCACACACTATCGTGAACTTAACAGAGCGGTATTTGACAGCGACACGGTGATCGCCATCGCAGGCGATCTAGATGTGCGTAAGGCTTAACTGCAGTAAAAACGGGTATCTTCAGCGAGCGTTATAAATTCAAACATTAGCTTGATATAAAGGCCTGCGCACATCTAGGCGATGGCGATGGCAATCAGCTGAAACGCTGTCAAATATGTCAGCGATATTTGACAGAGTTTTAAGGCCTGCACCAAAGCGTTTTTGTAACCATATTTATTATGGGTAGGTATTCAATGAAATCTACGAAGACACTATTTATTTTATTTACTGTACCTGAAGTCGGAGTTTTGCTACCACATTTCGTCTACCAAATGTTATTTTCGTGTACGTGGTCATACGAAAACAGCATTTGGTAATAGACGAGCTCTCTCTCTTTTGTATGGAAAATTGATTTGGTTTTTTATTCATTGGAAAACCAACAGCTTATAATAACTTAATAATATTAATACTCTAGAAACTAGTGAGTCTATTACAGGTTTTCGAGGATACAAAACAATCTAGAAAAAAATACTGTGAACGCCGTAAGTCGACATAATATTGAAGAAGATTGATGCATGCATGTGCGTTTTACGTGCTACCAAAGAATTCAGCCGTTGCCTGACTGAACCAACACTCATGCAAAATAAGTCTAAATCATGATTTTGACTAAGCTTATTGAAGTTAGCGCTTGCTCGCCATATAAATAGGCTTTGATGAGACAACAATTCGTTTAGATCGTTACTACGTACGTTCTACGTAGACGAAATGTTGTAAATGAACTGGGACTTGCCCTTCTGTATAGTTTAGGTGCTTTTTATATGTTCCAGGGTTGGTCACATTCAGTGATGGTAGCAACGGGTTCCCTCGCAACGAAGGTTTCTTCCAGGACTGTCGGCTGATGCGTCGCAAGCGCTGTCCAGAGGTGGTCCAGCGTGCCCAGAAGGTGGCCTACATGGCTCGAGCCCAGTGCCAGCAGATCTGAAAACCGGATTTGTCATACAATTATAAAAATTAATTATTAAAAATATTGTGGACAATCCACACCATACTATCTAGCCTCAAATTAAGCATAGCTTGTACTAAGGGAACCTATAGCTGATTGTAATGCTTATATTTTTTGTTAATACATACTTAGACTACATTATAACACCCAGACAGAGAACAAACATCTGTGCTCACCAAACAAAAAATTGTTTTCGGTGTGGATCGAGCCCACGATTTACGGCGCAGAAGGCAGAGCAACTATTACCAACTGAGCTGAGAGGCGAGTCTTTATCTACAGTTTGAAAAATGATCCCTGAATTAGGGATAGACGAGATACACAATGCAGAACAGCCTTTAGTAACCGTCTCAGCTGTCATTTAAGTATTTGGTAACCTCTTATAGAAATGAAAGTTATCTCATCAGGTGTAAATTACTATACTCTGCAATTATATCATAACGGCGAACAACGTGACGCAACCGTACACTGATATAATGGTGTCTTACTTTCTATCTAAATGTTCCAGCAGATTCTTTTTTGTCCAAATTCTAAGTGCAATTTACAAAGGCATATGCTCATCGCTGTCTCAGGCTGTCTGCAATTGAACTGACCGATAACAAGGAGGGCTACTGATATCCTAAACACAAGGAAACTTAGTTAGGAGTTAGAGGTCAACGAGACAAAGTAGGAATTTACGGTGTCTTCTCTAGTATGTAGTACTTATATCTCGATGATTATTCCTAACAAAAAGTTTGTTTTATTTAATCTGCTACGCTTGAGTAAATTAAAAAAATAACCTTAATTGGTCTACTTTACAACTGAATTTGAGGGAGCTGGTGACCTATAGGGTAGCGGTAGCGGCCCTGCCTTCCGGCCGTAACTTTAAAAACGTGATCAAAATTATTTTTTGCTAAACTGTGTGCACGATAGTTGCTCGCGATTTACGGAAACTAAGTTCAGTGTTTTTAATTATCTTTCAAAAGGTCAACGAGTGCGAACGAAAAGTAGGATTACGGTTCTAAGCGTCCTAAAGAGTTATTACGAGTAGGTACCTACCTACATAATTATGTTACACCCTGAACATAATTTTTAAATGTATAATAGCAGAAGCTTATCGTCGTGATCCACCGTTTCGTCGATGAATATGAATATTATCCTGACGTTGTGCAAAAATCCTAGAATCAAAAAAATATTTTATTAACTGACGATTTGTTACCCTATAGCTAACCCTGCTACTATCAAATGTATTACCCATACCCTAACTTAAATGAACAATTGCAAGTCAGCGAGAGGCATCCGGCAACGCGCGCTCAGTTTGTTGACGGAACTCGGCGGTGCGCGAGCGCTAACAGGGATCACTGTTGTGTGCGTTCATTTATTTGTGATCTTTTTAATGGTAAGTGATTTTATTTATTCAACTAGCTAGACGATGGTACAAGCATAAGGCCTAACTTATGATAAGTGGTAACCATCGCCTATAACAGAACATCGCTTCGTAGGTCACATCCGGACGTGTCCTACGATGGACTGCCCTGCGTCCTCCAATATGAGGCATAAGTATTCAGCCTCACATGCCATAGATTTCACCGGCACCCACACCTTTCAAACTGAAACAGGGCAATGCTGCTTCATGGCATAATAGCCATGGTAGTTAGTATTTCCCCGGACGAGCCCTTCACAAAGAGCTCTACTACTACTACTACTACGAAATACTATTTTAGTACTATTTCTATGCTATTTTTACCATTTCATTTTGATTAACCCAACGAACCGACGGCATCAAAGATTAGCTGGAAGTCGGTGGATTGAAAAGGCTAACAATCGTTCTTCCTGAAAATGTATATAAACACACAAAATTACTCAATAATAATAACCACACAGTATAGTTCTAGAGGACTAGACTAGACTAGAGCAGTGGACTTCTACATGTTGATGATCATAAATCGTCACGCTTAATAGACAGATTGGTAACCGCAGGTAGGTATTATGTAGCCTGACACGCACTTAAAAATTTATAGAAATAAATAGAATTCATAAGAAACCGACCCACATACACTTTATAGGAAGTATTTACACTTGATCGTCAACACCTTCCTGCTCTTACCCCGCTAAGCTTTCGTGCAAAATAAGGCTTTGTTTTTATTATTTTAGGTACATGAAAGTTCAATAAGTCAAAATAAGGACCAAGCAATCTGATAAAAGAAAAAAAAATTGCATTGTATAACATGCTGAAAATAAATATGATGAATAAAACATAGATATACTCGTACAAAAAGATATTTCTAAACTAAACACGATCAAGAATAAATTTGGCACAAAACTTATTACGTTCCTAAAAGGACATGTCGCAGCCAACTGGTTTAATTCGTCATTCATTAAACTGCATATAGTAGAGCCATTCAACTAACTGCCTGATAAAAATTAAGCGTAATAATAAAAAATAATTCATAAAGAAACAAATAACCTAGCCGGACCTAGCCCTAAAAGTAGGTAAGTAGGTTTTTAATTCATCTAAAAATTGTGGCGGAAGTCCGTTAGTCATAGTAGAATGGCGCCGTTTGATTAAACGGCTAGGCAGTTAGTTGAATGGTAAATTCACCTAATTGGCAGCGACAAACATAAATAAAATAAATAAATAAATATTGTGGACAATTCACACAACACTACCCAGCCCCAAACTAAGCAGAGCTTGTAATATGGGAACCAGATAGCTGATATAATACTTGAATACATTTTTTTTTGTAAATACATACTTAGAATACAATACAACACCCAGACAGAGAACAAACATTTATGTTTACCACACAAATATTTGTTCTCGGTGGGGATCGAACCCACGACCTACGGCGCAGAAGGCAGAGCTACTACCAACTGAGCTAGAGGCCAGTCAAACATAACATAAGGCACATTACTTTCAAAATATGCATGAAACGGCACCGCTCATATTTTAAGAGTTGCGGCGTAAATTGATGGGCGGGCGTCGCCGATTTTTGCGTTACGGCGGCGTAATCTACGTATGTGTTTAGAGTTATAACGAAGTCATAGTTTTAAAAACGATAGATAGCTCTAAGGTAGTATAAGTGCAACTAGGCTGTTTATAGATTAAGTGTCGTGCTCGCGGTATAGCATCAGCATAAACCTTAGTGGTTTTTAGATGCTATTGTTAACAAAATAATATTATAATATTTAATTAAAAATGGTCAATACATTTAAAAAAAAAAACTGAATCTGAACGGGTATTTATCGCGTTAATTACCTTATTTTTTTTATTATAAATACCCGTATAATAGGTTCAGGTTATGTTATGATCGCGAAAGTTTAAAAAGTGTACCTTCTTATTGAAGATACTAAAATGCTAATTAGCATTTCACGTTTAACCTGGGAAGGAAAAAGAGATCCACCGCAAACTATGCAAAGTATAGAGTAAACACACTGAAAAATTAAAATTATCATCAGATCAAACATACAGGTATAGCGAAACTGATTTGTGTCTTTGTAAAGTACTACAAATACATCAAAAGCGCATACCGACATACCGCATAGTATTTACTATTTCTAAAGAGGCTTTCACCGTAGTCATGGAGGTAAATGGAACATTTAGATTTGAACCCACAAAAGACTCAATTGACGTTTTAATGGGTACGAAAGTTGTAAAGCCATGACGCGCAACAACTGTTAAGTTTTCGTTGACAATTTGGTTACATACAGCAACTGCAGCAGGGGTCAGGGGTTGGGTGTGCTATGCGCAAACTTAAAAATCATAACTTTGATATGCTAACAATATTTAAAATTGTATTAAAATATTAAGGAATACAGGGTGTAAATCGGAGCAGTACATTACGATCTCCGACGCCACAGACACACAAACTAGCCTCAAACTTATTTCGTTCGGGCGATCTATTGCAATCACGCATAAAGGTGACAAAACTTGTTTGCAAATGTAATCAATTCATACAAACTTATAATGTTATATCTCACTTCGGCCTGAGTTTAGAGATATTATGTTCAATAAGTTTCGTTTGTTATATTAACACAACGCGTTTGCTCTACGAGCAAAGTCACGCTCGCAGCCTACCTTAGCAAAGTCGGTCAACCAAACATTACACGGCATAAGATAAATGTTATATAACACGGAACAAGAACGGTAGTGATTCAATCACTACTTCTCTCTGTCGCACCACTATCTCTGCGTATCTCCCCTCTCTCATTGCTTTCTCTCATCGAAGTAGGGAAGTGCAACAATACTTACGATAGATGACAGCTGCAATGGTCTAAGGACCGCTGTTTATATTCCGTCGAGTACAACTAGTGACCCTTTGTGAGGAGAATCGAGCTTATAGAAAGTGATGTTGAGTGGATGATTTCCATTATAACAAAGACGTACAGTTTACTTTACTGACGATAAATATCCATATAAAAGACAATTTAGTAAATCAAAACAACCTACCCTTGTAAGTGATATTCGACTGTAATTATGACACGTTGTATCATTGAATGCGATGTGTAGCACCGGAATATAAAACAGACCCGGTATTGGTACACCATGCATTAACCAACTCTTTTGTTTCAGAGTGGATGATAAAACGAGATGGCGGATATATTAGTTAATTCAACACAAAGTGTGCTGAAAGAGACGTACGATTACTACTTGTGGACCCTCTCACTTTCAGGCAAGACCTACCCCACTAGTTTCATTCATTTGATTTGTTTATGCTCAATTTGCAAACCGATGGAAGGGAGGGGAAGTGAATTTTGATAATAATGAGTCTATACAACAATGAGACTGTTAAATTTACCCGGGAATACGTATGGTCGTTATAATTTGATCAAATGAAGTTGCGTCTATCTTTATGTTATTTGTTTCGTTTCAGACAACCGAACTAAGGGATGGCCTCTAGTCGACTCGCCACTCCCAACAGTGCTCTACACATTAGCCTACCTCTTCTTGGTGTGGATCGGGCCTAAGTTTATGGACGGCAGACGACCATTACAGTTAAATTGGCTCTTAGTTCCTTATAACTTGGCTATGGCAGGACTGAATGCGTATATAGCTGCAAGGTAAATAATCTGAAATAGGGCACATAGGTGTATATGCTTATCAATAGCAAATAAAACAAACAGATGACCCCGCGATGGCAATGTAATAACCATAAACATGACCTACGTTCCAATATACTTTGCATATATCAACTTTAGGCATACACCATACAGTACCATTATTTTAAAATTTGTATTCTTGTTTTTTCGTGTCGCTGTTAGGCAAATAACGCACTAGGCGGCTGGCCGCCACGCGGTGTGCCGTTGCGGCCGCACTTCAATTTTTGCATGAAACCGCATGTAGGTACTTGATGCGGCCTTGCGGTCATTTTATTGTGCGGCCAGCCGCCTAGTGCGTTGTTGGCCTTAAAATGTGAGTTTAATTCATTTTAATGAATATTACATTATTATATCCGCATGAATGAATAGGTGTATACACCTTAAAATATGGCAGCGATATTTGACAGGGTTTCACTGATCTCCACCGCAAAACGTTTAGGTGTGCGCAAGGCTTTAGTGACCTAAGTACCTATATCGGTATTCGGAGTGTAAGTGATAATTTTTAACATTCAAGGCGCATTGCGATGAGCAAAAATCTGTGTTGGAACACATCGCACAAGCTTTAAAACTAGCTGTGAACCAATTCTATACATATAGGTTAGTTGGCATATTACCGAGTTAGCAATTTGCAATTTGAATGCGTTTTTCAGGTTACTAACTGCATCCTTCAGATTAAGATACAGCTACATCTGTGAACCTTGTCGGCAGAAGTATGATTCTGATGAGCTACAAGTAAGTGAACTTAATACAATGTAACTCTTCGACGTGCCACTGATTACCCTACCAAGGAATTCCATAATCTTGTACGGAGAGGTCTACGCCTTATTATGTCTTGTTTTATATACAACTAGCTGATGGAACAAGCGCATGGCCCACCTGATGTTAAGTGGTAACCACCCCCTAAAACGAAACATTACTTCGTAGGTGACGCAGTTCAGGAATGTGCCAACGATGCACTGCTTTGTGTCTTCAACTTGAGGCATACAGATGTTTAGCCTCACGTGCCAGTAATTTCACCGGCACCCACACCCACACCCTTCAAACCGAAACACAGAAAGTAGCCATGGTTGGTAGTACTTCCCCGGACCAGCCACACACTAAGAGCTACAATACTAAAATAATAGAAGTAACATGATTAAACTATAAAAAAATATTATGTTAAAATATTGCAGAGCAGTAGCTCGAACTTAGGTATCTACCAAACGACTCAAAATTGCATGTTTACTTATGTGTTACAGATAGCAGACGCAGTATGGTGGTACTACTTTTCGAAGCTTCTCGAATTCTGTGACACATTCTTCTTCATCCTAAGGAAGAAAGAGGAACAACTGACATTCCTGCATGTTTATCACCACTCGACGATGTTCAGCTTCTGGTGGATTGGTATCAAGTGGGTGCCGAGTGGTTCAAGTAAGGCGTACACATTACTTTCAAAAATAATAATACATTTTTTCATCCCACCAGCTCTGAAAGTGTGTTTTTGCTGTTTAATTTCTGACTGGAAAAGCCATTTTTATCCGCTAGAGGATAAAGTAAATTTGAATTTAGAATATCGTGTTCAATAAGTTTGTGAATACACAACCTATTTACTTCTACCTCCATGGTGCCGAAATTATCATACAACCTTTTTTATTTTGTTAAAAACTCGCACTCGTAACCTTCTTGGTGTATTTGTGAATTCAAAACACCATTAAACCTATTTACTTCTACCATGCATAGTGCCGAATTTCTAATACAACCTTTTTAAATTTGTGAATAACTCATACTCGGAACCTTCTTGGTGTGTTACTTTTAGTCGCGCCATGTTCTTTTTTGCATTTAGTCATTTCCTCGCTGAGGTGGGATGAAAAGTTACGTGTTACACTCGAGTGCAAAGATTTTTCACCTTGTGCTCTTTTGATTCCTTCGCCAACGCTTAGGATTCTAACTTTTAAACCACTCGCTACGCTCGTGGTTAAACTTTAGAATCCTGCGCTTGCTCAGTCATCAAAATTGAGCACGCGGTTAAAAAGCAGCTTTGCACTCTTGTATAACAAATAACTATTTTTGATGTGGTGCTAGAGACTTGAGAATGAGGGCATTGGTATAAAATTTAACAATAATCTATGGTAAACGGTGTTGGTACAACAATTAAATAAAATAAATTTTATCGTTTACTTTACCCTACATAATATTAAGATAACATATTTGTTATCCCACGTAAATGTAAGAAAAAAAAAATTGGTGGTTTCAGTGGTAGCAACTCCGCTTTCAAGTCGTCTAGGGATTTTTCTATTCTAAAAATGTTGCATGTGCAATGCCTACTATTAGGTTAATTATTGCTCTCAAGGGGCCAAAGAAAAGAGAACAAAAATAAAAAAAGATAGTAAAATGCAGGCCGATTGCTGGCCAATACTGTTACTGTTTTGTACATAAGTTCAATAAGTGCTGCTCGCTTCGCTCCTTCGATTTATATTGATATACTAAACGAAAGGTATTTCAGCGTTCCTGCCTGCAATGGTGAACAGCGCCATCCACGTGCTCATGTATACTTACTATGGACTCTCGGTCTTCGGCCCTTCAGTCAGCAAGTACCTTTGGTGGAAGAAGTACCTCACTATTCTACAATTAGTAAGTAGTTATCAGAATAAATAAATAATACGGACACTCATCCTCCGCTGGGCCCCTAACTCATTTTTGGATTACTTTCCTAAATCAGTGGGCGCCATTTCTTAAAAGAACGGCAGCGCATCTGCAGCGCCTCTGATGTTGCAAGTGTGATGGTGGCCGCTTTCCATCAAGTGGCCAGTCTGCTCGTCTGCTAGTTTTTAAAATATTAAAATCGGTTCAGCAGTTTGATCATTATCTCACCCCGTTATCACCCAGTGCTGGGTATAGGCCTCCTTCATCTTCTGCCAGCTCCTCTGTCGTGCGCGTCTTTTGTCCAAGTGTTTTTATGATGTCGTTGATCCATCGCGCTAGCAGTTTGAGAGGAAGACTGTTATTAACCTTCTCTACCTCATGTTTTTATCTCAAAGTTTCTACTTTTCAGATCCAGTTTACGTGCGCGCTGGTCCTAGGAGTGAACGGCATCAGAACTGGCTGCGAGTTTCCACTTTGGATGCACTATGTTCTCATCATATACATGATCTCCTTCATCGTTCTTTTCGGAAACTTTTACATGAAGGCGTATATTGCTAAGGTAGGTCCACCTATTATAACCCCATGACTGACAAGAAGGATCTTACGTGGGAAACATGAGGCCGTGTCTATAATGTTTGTCTGTCTATGGCCTCGTGGAGCCTTAAAGATGACACAAGAATAACACGTTACGTAGAAACTATCAAAACGAGTTGTTGTCTCATCATTTCTCCATACAAAAGAGAAAGACACCTTAGGCGATATGAGTTGTTCTCTGACTGATGAACTGTTAGAGTAAAACTTAGACTTAGCAATAAAGTACCTAGTTACATTTATTTAACTACAATTATCATAAGGTAGTATGAATTCCATACAAATGAATTTTACTATCTATGGGCGATGAGAATATAATTGCACACAGAAATAAATGTTGCTCTCATTATGGTCTTTATTTCCGGCAAACTTTATTAAGTTGAGGAAAACTGTGAATGACCTGTGCTAATAGTAAAAACCTAAAATATGCAAAAATATTATTATTATTATCGAATACTTTATCATTACCATAAGTAAAAGCTATGTAAATTAATTTAGACCAATCATTCATCTACAGTTTTTCTTCAAATTAATAAATTTTGCGGGAATTAAAGACAAATATGAAAGCCAGCTCCAGTTATTTTAAAGCACATCAATTTACTTTAATCGCGCAGAATCAGCTTGTATGGTAAGCGACCAGCCTTAATACAGTAGAGTGAACGATCATCCGTAACGCTAGTAACGTAATATTATAACAATTATCAAGTACCTAGTCTTGTTGCATCACGGTTACACAAGAGGGAAAGTGACAGTGCTTGAGGCAAGTTCCGTTGTGTTACTTTCTACATACACAAAGGTTATGTCAGATGCGACGGTATTTTGACACTTGCTAATTTTTGGAAAAAATACGTAAGTAACAGGTGGGTATAATGCCCGCCTGAGGGTTTGCGGGCGGCGGCGGCGGCGCGGGAATCGAGCGGTCGGCCCACGCGCTATTATTAGTTTGCAACAAATGATGCCTTTTTAACCGACTTCAAATAAAAAAGGAGGAGGTTCTCAATTCGGTTGTAATATTCGGTTGTAGTGTAAAAAAAATAAAAAAATATTTTTTTTTTATATTTTTTTTTAATGGTTGTTATAGCATAACTTCGTCATTAATGAACCGATTTGAAAATTCCTTCTTTATTGTCAGGTTATACTTTCATCAAAAATAAAGTATAACCTGACAAATAAAAAAAGACCAATGTCCCATTAAAATTTTATCAAAATCGGTTGGGCCGTTTTGTTTAAATTCTTTTTTTTTTATATTTTTAATCACATAATTTCGTCCTTTTTGCAACGATTTAATAAAATATTTTTTTTATCTGAAAAAAGACCTACTTACATATTTTCAGATTAGTCTAATAGAATTTTCATCAAAAAATTCTTCCTTGCTCATTTTGACTCTGTAATAGTACATTATGATATAAGTGCGGTAAGTTGAAAATTACAGCCGAGGCGTTATTGCAAGCCCGAGCCGTAGGCGAGGGCTACAAGAAAGCAGAGGCTGTAATTATCAAAGCGCACGTATGTCATACGACGTTTTATAACACATTTGCGAGGAAACAAATAATACTCGGACTTTCGGACGAACTTACTTACTTGTAGTAATTACTTACTTGTTAAAACAGTTGGAAAAATTTGAACAATTTGTAAAGTTGATTATTACGTTGCCACCACAATGAGCTTGACTTATATTTTTGAGAAAGTTCCATGAAATAGGCTAAAAACACACTTTCTGTGAAAACGAATTGGCATCTTTGCTTGTTTTCCATAAGATGAAGTTTTGATACGCTTGTAAGTATCTATCGTTCAATTTTTCAGGCAAGAGGCTTAAAGTTGCCTTTTTCACTGCCTCTGAGAATTTTGGCGGTTCGAATTAATAAATTCATCATTACTTGACGACATTTTCAAACAAAAATAATACAGCGAAAATAAAAAGCGCGCGGAATAATTTTTTACTATTTCACAAATTAGCAAATTTTTTTTTAAGGCAAAGGCACAAAAACAGCCAGTATTACTAATAGAGTAAATTAATATTTTTTTGATTTTGTTACAAATAAGTGGTATTAATTTATTGTTAAAATTAATTAAATTAAAGAATAAATGTGTATTTTCTATATTTTATCTCCCAGAGTTAATTTTATTCATAAAATGTTTACCACAAAAAAATCTTAGCAAAGAGTTTTTATGTCAGTTATCTGACATAAAAACTCTTTGCTAAGATTTAAAAAGGTACCGTTCGTGGATTGATAACCGTGCGTTTTACATTACGATAACGCACAAGTACGTAAAAACATACATAACGATATTGAAATCGGTGAAGTAGGAGACCCTATAAGAGCAAATGTGTTATAAAAGACATAAAATCATGTGTCAACTTATTTATTAAAAAACGCGAGCAACTTTATTGTGTGCGATTCAATTGAACTTATAGTTCGGCCGTTCAGAGAATGCGTTTGACAGTTTGATCAGTTTGTCACAGTTAGTCACATAGTTAGTACAGCACTACAAATATAAAGCGCTGACATAACCTCGTAATAGCGCAGTATAGATTTAGAAAAATATTGTATAACAAGTTATTTGACACTCAGTTTGGCACAAAATTATAAAATTCATTGATTATTGATATAATAATGTTGTTTTAATGCTCATCAATTGTTAAAACGGTAAACAACCAGCAAAAATATTTTTATCGTAACTGCAACGCCATTACAAAGTTACGTCAGCAGTTCAATCGCGACGTGTCAGGAACGCATTCTCTGAACGGCCGAAATATAGTATAATATTTTTCATTGCTCATACTCTGAAAGTAGGTCTGAAGTTGCCTGAGGGGCCTAATTGAAAGTAAAACTTTCAGCCCTAGGGAGAATCGCTTTCTACTGACAGCTGTCAAATTATAAAAAAAAACAAGTTCTATTTTATTCAACCATGTTCCAACTTTCTAAAGTCTTTCTAACTGCAAGGAGGTTGTTCAACCAAATTCCAACTTTTTATTCAGCAAGTAGGTTGGAAACCCATTACAACGGTATGAAGTTTAAAAAGTCTAATTAGAGCGCAATGTAAAATTTAAATTTAAATAACATAAAGATAGTATTAAATAAATAATATATCTTCTAAATTACTTTATTAATAAGTATATCATCCATGTCAACAATATTTATAAAAAATATGATAAAAATTAGAACTGCCTACTATCCTCGTGTGTTGATTCCTTATAGGGCTTAATTATTATATTCGTACTCGTACGTTCAACTATTTCTTTAAAATAACATAGATTTGAGCAAACAATTTACCATTTTTTAAATTATGAAAATGAAAATTTTGGCTGAATAATGCTGGCGAACCGAAGCCGAAGGCCCGCCAGAGAAAAATAAAAAAAAAACCGGGAAGGCGGCAATTCAATCTTCATTTTCTCAAATTTTTCTTTCATGTTTTTATTTTTGCTTTCCTTGTATTCGTAATGAAAAGCACAGTGTTTACCTCGGATGAAAGTCTTTTAAGTCCCTCAAGCTCCATTGGCGCCCTCGCTACGCTCTGGCGGCGCCAAACCCGTCTCGGGACTCAAAAAACGTGACTTTCAACACTCGGGTAACAATGTACTATTTCAGTATCAACCAAAAACGAAGTTTATTTTGACTTAAAATAAACTTTACAAAAAGAAGCACCGATTCTCCTCTCAAATCTGGGGTACGATCCAGAAAAAAATAACATATAAAATACTCGATGAAACGAAATTTTTCATATACCTACAACAGCCGCGTTTCATTGAAAATGTATCTCAATGATCTGGGGCGTGATAAAACGGTTTCAAGTTTTGCTTTGAATTATCTTCGGTTACTAAATACCTACTATGTATTGTTTTTACAGGGCAGCAAATGCATGGAAGTTAGGTACGGACAGTGCCTGGACGACGAAGAAACTATAGCCAAGAGGAAATTAAAATTAAATTAGTTAGCAACAATAATAATTTATTTCAACAATAATTTTAAGTTTAAATAGAGACCCTGTAAAAAGGGAAAATAAACCACAATAGTAGATAAGCTATAGTTAACATACTCTTTTATATACTTACAATAGCTTAAGATTTAGCCTATGATTGGCCTCTCAGCTCAGTTGGTAGTAGCATGACTAAGGAAAACTGTTTTTCTTAGTCTATGGTAGTAGCTCTGCCTTCTGCGCTGTAGGTCGTGGGTTATATCCCCACCGAGAACAAATATTATTTTCATTGCTCATACTCAAAAAGTAGGTCTAAAGTTCCTGAGGGGCCTAATTGAAAGTAATACTTTCAGCCCTAGGGAGAATCGCTTTCTACTGACAGCTGTCAAATTATAAAAAAAACAAGTTCTATTTTATTCAACCATGTTCCAACATTCTAAAGTCTTTCTAACTGGAAGGAAGTTATTGAACCAAATTCCAACTTTTTATTCTGCAAGGAGGTTGGAAACCTATTACAACGGTAAGAAGTTTAAAAAGTCTAATTAGAGCGCGTTGTAAAATTTAAATTTAAAGAAAATATAGATAGTATTTAATAAAGAATATATTTTCTAAATGGCTTTATTATTATTTAGCTTCAACTATTTCTTTAAAATAACATGGATTTGAGCAAAAAAATTACCATTTATTAAAATGAAAAGAATGGCTGAATAATGATGGCCAGTCGAAGACCCACCAGAAAATAAAAGCGGGAAGGCGGTTCAATCTTCATTTTCACAAATTTATCTATCATGTTTTTATTTTTACTTTCCTTGTATTCGTAATGAAAAACACAGTGTTTACCTCGGATGAAAAAAGACTTATTTAAGTCCCTCAAGCTCCATTGGCGCCCTCGCTACGCTCTGGCGCCAAACCCGTCTCGGGACTCAAAAACCTGACTTTCTATCCTCAGGTAACAATGTACTATTGTGTGGTGAACGCATATGTTTGTTCTCAGTCTGGGTGTTATATTCTAAGTATGTATTTACAAAAAAAATGTATTTAAGTATTATGTCAGCTCTCTAGTTCCCATAGCACAAGCTCTGCTTAATTTGGGGCTTGATACTTAGTGTTGTGTGAATTGTCCACAATATTTATTATTATTATTTCTAATGTGGTTTAACTTAAATAATGTTACAACAACTTCTTTTTTATTACTTTTTAAAATTATTCTGGTTCCCATAACACAAATCTGATTAATTTGGGGCTAGATGATGTTGTAATGAATACCCTGTATAAACTCGTAGGTACGCTGACATCCTACAGAAATGCACATTTTTCAAAACGACTTTTACTAAGTAATGTAAATAAGAATAATAAAATAATGTTTTAATGATTTTATATTAAATAATTACGTTATAGAATGAATGATGCGTAAGTTTTTTTTTAACTTACCCTTAATACTCTGGCGTCCTATGATAATGTAACTAAAATTTGCCCGTAATTTAGTAAGAACTGAGGACTATTTATGCATGTATAGCGTAGATAGCGTGTTAATTGCTAAGCGTCTGTAAATAAATATGTTTTCTTTCTTTTGTTCTTTTCCACCATTCTTGTACTAACTGTACACCTTATACCTCAGTTCACAGGTTTTTCGTTACACCATGTTACACGAAAAATCGAAAACAGACGTTTGTGCGTTTTTGTGTTACGAGCGTGAGTGTTTTTATGACACGCGAGAGTTTATAGTACAAAACTTAAAAAAAGCCTTCTGACTTGGGGCTGCTTTCGTGGAAATTTTTCGTAATGTGTCACAGTGACTATTTAATACCACAAGCTCTGTCTGGCTCTGGTTTTGAGCCCGTGTGAGTGCTGACTAAATAAATTCTATATACGTCGAAAAGTCACACACACAGTACAATACCCTGGTGAGCACTCACACAGACTCAAAACCAGAGCCAGAGACAGCCAGACAGAGCCTGTGGTAGACCTACAGTTATACCTATTGAGCATTATGCCATCTTTATAGCATTGATTTCGATATCAAATAAGCTATCAAACTCAATCATGCTAAGATATAAACAAACCGTGATGAAATAAATGTTATCTTCTATGAAGTATGTCAAGCAAGATACCAACTTATTTTTGGTGTAAAAGTATTTGGGATATCACAATACATATTTCAAACAAGATCCTATCTGAAAATCTATCGAGATAAATGATGACTGAAAAGTTTCCTTAGGTTTGGTTTATCATACTTTTTAACCAACTTCAAATAAAAAAGGAGGAGGTTCCCATTCGGTTTTTTTAATGTTTGTTATAGTATAGCATAACTACGTCATTTATGAACCAGTTTGAGAATTTATTTTTTATTTGACAGGTTATATTTCCAGATTGGTTCCATTAAGATTTTATCAAAATCAGTTTAGCCGTTTTTTTTAGTTGTTTTTTTAATGTTTATATCACATAGTTTTGTTATGCGTCGATTTGAAAAAAGTTTTATTTTTACCTGAAAAGACCAGAAAATATATCTAGGTGAAATTTCTATGGAACCCCATAGAAATTTCATCAAAATCGGCTAAGCCGTTTTGTTTTATTGTTCGTTACTGCATACCTCTGTCATTTATGAACCGATTTAGTAAATTATTGTGCGGCAAGTTGAAAATTGCAGCCGAGGCAATATTGCTAGTCAAATTACGTAATGACATACGAGTACATCACGGTATTAAAATTGGTGAATTATGAGACCCTTTACGAGAAAGTGTGTTTTAATCACTTCAAGCTAAGTAATAAGTATTGGTTGTAACAGAAGATCATGATCGACTAAGTAAAAGATAACATCAGATTGATAACCATCATGATTGACGTCTGATACCCATGATTGATGACTTTTATTAAAAAAATATGTGAGTATTTTTACATAAATGGATATAACGGGCTCAAAATCGTAACGTTTATAAGGTTCCGGAATGGCAAAAACAGAACCCTTATAGATTCGTCATGATAACGAATCTATATGGGTTCTGTTTTTGCCATTGATGACGTCATGTCTGTCTGTCCGTCCGTATGTCACAGCCACTTTTCTCCGAAACTATATACTTTTTTTCTAAACTTAATAGTTTTTGCGAGAGACACTTCCAAAGTGGTAAAATGTTGGTCCCCCCCCCCATGTACCTTCTAAAATAAGAGAATGATAAAACTAAAAAAATCGTAAACCGCTATGTACCTTTCGACGAACTATTAGAACTTCTATATTATATTACTTACTGCTACGGAACCCTTCATGGGCGAGTCCGACTCGCACTTGGCTGCTTTTTTCTAGAAAAGTACAGGGAAAGCCTAATGATGTCCTAAAAACGAATCCCGTTTGAATTTTTTATGTGGAATTAAAACTTTTTTTATTTAATCTTGTATTTTATGTATCGCAAACATAAAAAACATAAATATAAAATTAGATAGATAGATAGATAACACTTTATTGTACACCACAAGAATAGGACATTACACATTTAACGAAAATACTAAAACTAAAGCGAAGTACAATGGGCGGTCTTATCGCTATGAGCGATCTCTTCCAGACAACCTTTGGATGGACAGGATTTTATTGAAATTCAAAAAGGCGGTGCCATAAGGACTTCTACACTAATTTGACTACTTATTTAAACTAAAATTTGCATGTACTAAGGTAGGAACTATAAATAAATAAAATTAAAGGATCATCCATATATGAATAGTCTGTAGTCTTGCCAATCGGTAGTAAGCGCTCCATTTTATGCTCTCTCCTATCCAATATACACACTTCAGGTTAATCTTCACAGAAGCTAGATATTCAGTTATCTTATCTGGGATTACAAAGGCTACCTGTAGGGGCCTACCATGAGCTCTGTCTGGCCCTGTCTCTGGTTCTGGTTTTGAGTCTATGTGCGTGTTGACTAAATAAATCCTACGTCAAAACGTCACACACACAGTATACCTAATGCACTGGTGAGCACTCACACAGACTCAAAACTAGAACCAGAGACAGAGCAAGACTGAACTCATGGTAGGCCTACTGAATTCCATTTGCCAGATCCAATGAGTTTTATTCTGTGGAAATACGGTCCATGTAATGATATTTAATTACGATTTTTTTTCAATGGCAATTGTTACTTGGCTGCTACAATATCATTAACCCCTGATCCTTAGGATACAGAGATAATATAACTGCTAAATAAATAAGCATTCCTGAGATTTTATGTGCGAGAGACTAACAATACAAGATCAAAAAATTAGCACTGAGCCAACTACATATAATACAGGCGCGTAAGCTTAGTTTGCCAGTGATCTAAAAATGCATCCAGATGTGTTCATCAACGAAATAACAAAGTCCCAAAGTACGTTCGTTTTGTTTTTCATCCGAAATTAGTTAAATTACTATAATAATTAATGCGATTTCAGCACCATTTGGCTTAGCCAAGGGAATCGGTATAAAATTAAACAAGCAAGCAAATCCTGAATGAATTCTGATGACTACTAACGTAATTCTACGCTGCTGCCACCGGAGCGCGCAAAATGCTATTTTATTGCTGCGCGTGAGTTTGATTCATTCATGTGAATTGATGTATATGTGTGTAATGATGTATATAATATGATTCATTCATAAAATATTATAATATCCAATCTTCTGAAATCAATATCTACAGAATGTTTTTTTTATACAATTAGCTGATGGAACAAGCGTATGACCCACCTGATGTCAAGAAGTAACCTTTAACAAAGCATTGCCTGGTAGGTCACGCAAGTCAGGACGTGCTTTATGGATACACTGCCCTGCGTGCATCAACTTGAGGCATACAGATGCTCAGCCTCACGTGCCAGTAATTTCACCGGCACCCACTCCCTTCAAACCGAAACACAGCAATGCTGCTTCACGGCAAAAATAAGCAAGTATAACTTATACAAGGCTTTAAGGAATTTCAATACGTTTGCCTTATGTTGCAATCCTCCGACAGATACGCGTCTACCATTAATCTGAAGTTGAGATGCTATGTAAAGAATAATCGCAATCATAGCTGTCACATCATCAAACCACCTCAATCATTTTATCTTTTTAGACGTTCACAAAAGTATCTTGTTGTAGTAAATATAGAGTTTAGTTTAGAGTGAAGGACTTTTTGTCACAGAATTTGCAAAGGATGTTGGTCAGTGATCAGATTACAGATCAGTTGTATTCAGAGTGTCAATAGAATCAGTACCTAATTCGTACAATATTTAATAAGGTACACCATTATGTACAAAAACAAATAGTTATGTGGGCAAGTGCAGAAGACTATTATAATACTCATAATACCTACAGTTCTTACTAGTTAAAGGTATGGTAACTTTACAACTCTCTTTAATACCTATAGTTTATTAGTGATTATTCCTCACGAGTAAATCTCACAAAAACAATAATAACTTTAAATGTGAACCGATTCTATGTATATTTCATTTGCTTTAACCAAAATGCATTTATTAAAAGCATATCTATGAAACTTTTTTTATTTCCAAGCATCAGTACGAGAGCTGTTTTCAGGTATAAAAGAATAATGTAAATGTAAAGATATTGATTTCCATAAAAAAAAAGTAAACAGGCCTTTGCATCTATTGTAGATGATTTATATAGCGTCAGGGGCAATTGGTGATTACTCATGCCCCTACTTACGGGACGCTATAGTGCCTGGGACAGGACTTTAGATCGAATAGGCTTGCCCAGCACCTATACCATCCTGACAGCTTAGTCGGCCTAATCCACAGGAAAGATATGGTCAATACGTGCGGAGCTGACAAAGCGGGTTTCCTCACGATGTTTTCCTTCACCGTTTGAGAGAGCACTAGCATTGTGAACATATATTATCAAACTCATTGGTACACGACTGGATTTGAACCCACGACCTTAGGATTGGAAGGCCGCTACCACTAGACCACCAGTGCTCTGATTTCCATAAAGGCATGCTTAATGTTAAGTGCATCGCGCTTTTCTGCTTTAGCTTGCGCTGTGTTGCAGAAAGTAAAGCCTCTTCCAAACATGAAAATACAAATATAAAAATAAACAAAAGAAAAACTATGACTAAAGTTTTACAAATGTACTTAAATTCTTTGAATAACAACTATCATTCAAATTCATTTAAAATTGAGCATGAAAAGAAGGGAAATACATAAAAAAAGCAGCCAAGTGCGAGTCGGACTCACCCATGAAGGGTTCCGTAGCACGACGAACTACAAGAATCTTTATATAATGTTACTTGATGTAACATTATAGTTAGGGAGGCGAATAGGGGAATTTTCGGAAATACTCGAGCGTGGCAGTTTAAGATATGAGAGATACCTTAGACCTAATAGAAAAACCTTGTAAAGTATTTAGCTCTATATGTAGTGACGCGCGCCTAGGATAGACGATCAGATTAGTAAAAAAAATGGATAGTCTGAAATACTCGAGCGCGTCAGATTTAGATATTGGGGGTCGATTTTAGTGTTTAAAGACTAAATTTAACTAATCTGACGATAAGTCCTTGACGCCGCCGAGTTATAGGGTCGCGAACTTGTAAAAACAAAACGTTAATCCGGCATTCTCGAGCGTGATTTATTTTTTTTTTATTTTGAAGAATATAATCTAAAACTTACTAAAAATACAAAATCTGCCGGTTTCCGCATGACCGGAAGTGTGGAGGAGCCATTTCGTCTTCCTAGGAACGCGTTACGGCATATAAGTCGCGAACGATACATTTTACAAAAAAAAAGTTTAAACGTTGGTTGTATTTATCGCTTTATTGTCATTCTTAAATTCCCCATTTTATCAAGGAGAAAGAAAGGAAAAAAAAGAAACCAAAAAACCTTTTTCGGTCAGATTAAGAGAACCCACCCACATTTTTGTCAGATTAAAAAAATATGCTTTCAGGATACCGAGATAAACCTCCCCTATGAAAATCTGACGCGCTCGAGTATTTCAAAAAAACTTTTTTTTTTTGCATTTTCAAAAATTCATCGTAACTTATCGTCACGCCGAAATCGTCAGTTTTTTTAAAGGGAGCTTCCTTGGGGCCTACTTAACACCCCTTCCGAAAATCTGACGCGCTCGAGTAAATTTTTTTTTTTTGCATTTTTGACTACTTTATATGCCTACACCCACCACGCAAACCGGCAGATTAGTATACCATTGTTATCAGAGGTACTCGGGGTATACGTAGAATGAATATCTGACGCGCTCGAGAATGCCCAAGTAACTGTTTTTTTTAACATTTTTGAAAAACCGTACACGCCAAACCCACCGCTAAAATGGTTTTTGCCATAAGAGCTTTTCTTTTCGAAATTACTTTATCTTTCGATTTTGATAGGTCTCGACGGCGCCGTTGAATTACGCCATTTAGCTACCTCGCCTCCCTAACTATTATAAGGTTCTTGTAGTTCGTCGAAAGGTAAATTGCGGTTTACGGTTTATGACGTATAAAAAAAACTACTGACTAGATCTCGTTCAAACCAAATATCGTTGAAAGTTTACATAGTAATGTACAACATATATTTTTTTTAGTATTATCATTTTCTTACTTTAGAAGTTAGAGGGGGGGGGACCAACTTTTTTCCACTTTGGAAGTGTCTCTCGCGCAAACTATTCAGTTTAGAAAAAAACCTCAACATCATTTTTGAAGACCTATTCATAGATACCCCACACGTATGGGTTCGATGAAAAAAAAAAATTTGAGTTTCAGTTTCAAGTATGGGGACCCCTGAAATTTATAGTTTATTTTTATGTAAAAATTTTAATGCGGTTCACAGAATACATCTACTCGCCAAGTTTCATCAGTCTAGCTCTTAGGGCGCTTGTACACGCTAAGAAAAAACGCCGGGTCTACCCAAGAATTCGTGTCTTATCTAGAAAATAACTGTGTACACTGCTCGCAGCGGTGCACGAAAAAAATCTTATCTGCGCAAGACACGACGCGGCGAACGTTGTTGCGTTTTCGTGTGTGGAAAAGACAAAATTCTTGTCGTCTACACGAAGAATTTGTCTTGTCTGCCGCAGGAACGGCAAATTTTCTTAGCGTGTACAAGCGCCCTTACGGTTTCGGAGAAAAATGGCTGTGACATACGGACGGACAGACAGACAGACAGACAGACAGACAGACAGACATGACGAATCTATAAGGGTTCCGTTTTTGCCATTTGGCTACGGAACCCTAAAAAAGCGGCCAAGTGCGAGTCGGACTCGCCCATGATGGGTTCCGTAGCAACAAGTAACATAATATAAAAGTTCTTGTAGTTCGTCGAAAGGTAAATTGCGGTTTACGATTTATGACGTATAATAATTATAAGTTTAAAAAACTTGAGAAACTGACTTCATTGCCAAACGGCTAAACCGGTTTTAATGAAATTTGTTTGGGACAATCTGAAAATAAGAATAACCTTCCAAATAAAAAAATAATTTTCTAAATCGGTTTAATAAAAATGACGGAGGCATGCAGTTACAAACATTAAAAAAAATATTTAAAAAAAAATGGCAACACCGACTTTAATAAAATTAAAATGGGACCAATCTGGAAGCAGTACCTTTCAGATAAAAAAATATTTATTCAAATCGGCTCACAAATGACGAAGTTATGCGGTAACAAACATTAAAAAAAAATAAAATAAAAAAAATACAACCGAATTGAGAACCTCCTCCTTTTTGATTGGAAGTCGGTTAAAAAAACTACTTACTAGATCTCGTTCAAAATATCGTTGGAAGTTTGCATAGTAAGTAATGTACATCATATATTTTTTTTAGTTTTATCATTCTCTTATTTTAGAAGTTAGAGGGGGGGACACACATTTTACCACTTTGGAAATGTCTCTTGCGCAAACTATTCAGTTTAGAAAAAAACTATATTATACCATATAAAACCTCAATATCATTTTTGAAGGCCTATTCATAGATACCCCACATCTAAGGGGTTAATGAAAAAATGATTTTTGAGTTTTAGTTCTAAGTATGGACTCCCAAAATTCATATTTTTTTTCTATTTATTATGTGATAATCTTAATGCGGTTCACAGAATACATCTCGGAAAAAGTGACTGTTATATACGGACGGACATTTTCATAGACCAAGGTCTAAGCCTATATTATGCACGAGTGTTGGTTTAGTCAGGCGGCGGCTGAACAGGGATCTGTCTCTGGCTCTGGTTTTGAGTCTATGTGAGTGATACTATGTGTGACGTATCGACATAGAATAGTCATCACTCACACAGACTCAAAACCAGAGCCAAAGACAGAGCCAGACACAACTTGTAGGCATCTAATGAAAATCGTGTTGTGTGTAATTTACTCATTTGTGCATTTTACTCATCATCATCATCATCACCAACCGATGCGCACAGCTTATCAGAAAAAATAATTTTGATCCTACCACGTTTTCTTACTATGGAGATGTCCTTTTAAAAATTAAGGAGCCTAACGATTGTGGTTTCGTTTTGGCACTGTTTACTTCCCATAAAAGCAACTAATAAAATGTGCCAAATATTATATTTGAATGGCTCTGAAGCCCTGAGGAGTTTCGCTAAGGTGTTAGCACAGTCGGCTACATGCACTGGAGTGTATACGATTCGCAAACCTAAAGGGAACGTTGCAGCTTTGCAATGGGCATTCGTCTGCAATTCTAAAGCATCATCACTCAACATCCGGAGAGATTGCTGGAAAGGGTCAGCATAGGTTTTTTTCTTCTTCTCCTTTCATTCGTGATCTCAATGCTCACCATTCTTACTGATTTTTCATACAGTTCATCTTTATTTTCTTTATTCCAAATTTTAGACTCTATATAGCGTTGCGTACACAATCGCTCTATAAGCTAAAAAAACGAACATAATTCAATGGTAAGTTTAGGTTTTAATAATAGTAAGTAATATTAAGTCGCTCAACACGAGAAAAACGCATTAGTCTAAGTCAATATAGTCATTCCTTATTTTATCCAGCATTCTTGTCACTCCACACATCCATCATAACATTCGCATTTCAGCAGTGTGCACTCAGATGAGTGATGTGTGAATGTGTGATGGATGTGGCAACAAAAGGGACAGATGAAACATTTCATCCGTCCCTTTTGTTGCCCAACACTCAGATCCATTCAGTACAACAGGCCCTATAACTCTTTTGAACAGTTTCAACTATATTTCGTGTGTATTGCTATTATTTTATTTTTATACCTAACGTGCTTTTGTACTGGCTTTCAAATATTTACTTGCTAGATGCTCGGTCAAGGCCTGCGCACATCTAGGCTATGGCGATCAGTGAAACGCTGTGAAATATCGCTGTCATATTTGACAGCGTTTCATTGATCGCCATCGCAGATTGCTTAGATGTGCGCTTAGAAAGCTGTGAGTAGTGACCTTAATTCCTTTCATAGAAATACGATATCTATTTAGGTTCATGAAATGGAGTGTGGCATAGAATAATATCAGTAGGTTTCTTTTTTCAGATAGTCAAAATATAAAATGACGAAGGAAAAGAAAGAAAACGTGGATACAAATAACTTCAATTCAACGTGAGTATTACATACATTCATTTAAAATAGAAAATAATCGATAGTTTTAACCTAATCTTTGATTTCAGTGTTAGATATATTTTTTTAATATACCTACCTTAGTATATTATTAATTTTTTACTTTGCAGTGTACAATTAGTATTATTGTTCAATGAATAATTATAATATTATGTATTTGAATTTGAAAATATAGGTAAAAGAAAATAGACATAATATAAGACGCTTTACTGTAAAAATAGAATTGGGAAAGCAAACGCAACTCAATTTGTTGACAGAGAAATAATAAATAATCATAAGGCCGGTAACACACCCACGGTTGCTAGCCGCCGGGTTTCAAAACATAATAATATCTACGGGAAGCGAGCATCACATTGCCTAACAAGAGCGCTGGTGGCCTAGTGGTAGCGGCCCCGCCTTCCGATCCTAAGGTCGTGGGTTCGAATCCAGTCGTGTACCAATGAGTTTTTCTGCCCAAAAATTTATGTACACTATGCCAGTGCTCTCAAACGGTGAAGGAAAACATCGTGAGGAAACCGGCATATCGTAGAACCTAAAAAGTTCGAATATATGTGTCAAGTGCACGAAAGGAGCCTCTTCGAGGCGCACTTAAAATCCTTTCACCACACTTGGTTCGAAAGAATCAGTGACACGATAAGAAGAAGAATTGCCTAACAAAGTGGTAAAAAATATATATGATATCAATAAGACCTTAGGGCAGCAGGATTACAAAGAAATGATTCCAAATCAATTAGAAAAAGCAGTGAAAAAAAATAGTTTTTTGGTACCTACTAGGATAGGCAATCCAAAATATTTGGAATTAGGTTTGAAACCCGTCGGCTAGCAGCCGTGCGTGGGAGACAGCGCCGTTGTATGACATAGAATTGACGCCTTCGGGTAGCCGGATTTGGTAACCGAATTAGGAAACCTAATGGCAAATCTGTATGTTGCCGGCCTTAGATGAATTGATGACCGATCCTATTGTGTCAATGAACCTTCAACTAATCATCTAAACGGCATTCTCTACGACCTTGATTTAGATTGCCTTTGTTGTGAAGACTTGTTGATCAACCATAAAGGCCTGCGCACACCTAGGTCGCTAGCGTCGGCGATCAGTGAAACGCTGTCAAATTTGACGGCGATATCTGACAGCGTTTCACAGATCACTATCGCCAAGCTAAAACGTAAATGCCAAGTGGCCGTGTGGAAGTTATTACAGCGACAAAAGTCGATTTCACTTATAGCACTTTTTGTGCAGGTTTTGCGAACTTTGGCAACTTTGGCTTGCAGGTGCGGAACTTCAGTAAATGAAGTTCGAAGTTATGTTCCGATGGCGCAGTAGTCAGCGCAGCCCCGTGCTAGGGGGAAGGTCGCGGGTTCAAATCCCGCTCGGGTCTTAACTTTTGGCACATCATCAATTTTTTTAGTACCTGAGTCATAAATATACGGTTTCCTTTTGTAAGACTAGTAAGCCGCTCTATGTTTCAGCGCCGATTTAACAGGCAACCCTGGATTCCAGTCATCACTGAGTATAGCTACAAAAAGCGAAGACAAGCCATACAACCCCTTCGAGCATCGCGCGGTACAGCATCCAAATACGTGAGTTTTGTTCGACTAAACACACACTTTTATATCGATGTTGTGAAGGGGTTTTTGGAAACCAGACCTGTGTTTTATACTGCGTGTGTGACGTTTTGACTAAGGATTTATTTTGACAGCACTCACACAGACTCAAAACCAGAGCCAAAGACAGCGCCAGACAGAGCTTGTGGTAGGCCTACTGGCTGCCTGACTGAAACAGAAAAGAAAAAATGCTCGAACTCAAAAAGAATATTGATTTTAGCAATCAATCCACAATTAAAATATATCCTTAAACCTTATAATAAATTCAAAGCTTTTAAAAGCAGGTCTTTTGTTGTGTGTCTGTAGAATTCACTTCCCCTTAATGCTAAGGGGAAGTGAATTCTACTTTCACAGCCACCACCTCAAAAAAAATCGGAAGACAGCTAGAGCTGTTTGGGAGTCGATAAGCAGAGTAGGCTGGTATGTCTGTAGACTTAAAGTTACGATCATGACCGTCAGACAGGTATGAAGTTTGGAATTTGGCTACTGTGGGAAATTCTGTTCTTCCGAAATAGAGGAGAAAAGACATAAAATTCTCATATTTCTCCTCTCTCTAATTGGAAGCCACTTAAGCGTCCAACGATAAATATACGCAATTTCCTTGCAGGACGATAGGGTCGATACTGCACTTACTGAAAGCATGCCTTGGTTCCGGCATTCTGGCTATGCCATCAGCCTTTAAAAACTCTGGTCTTGTAATTGGAGTCATCGGCACCATCCTTGCAGGGTTTATATGCACACACACTGTCAGTTTACTAGTGAGTATGTTACTGAGAAATCAAACTAGTGACTTTTAATACTAGTTTCATCATCACAATCAGCCTGAATCCAGGCCTCCCCAATACATTTCCAGAAAGAATAATTCTAAGCTCCTTCCATCCACCGACTTCCCGCTATCTGAGCAACGCCATCGGTCCATCGGGTGGATGAGCATCTGAAGTTTTGTCTTTCATTTTATGGTCGCTATTCTAGAGCCTTTATTCCCCAGTGGTTGTTGGTTCTACGAATTACTATATGACCTGCCCATTGTCACTTAAATTTACTGGTTCTACGAGCTATTGATCTTGATTTCTGATACCATCACGCAGTGGTACTCCCAGCATATTATGTACTTTGTTTATTCGCTTTTCATTGAAGGTAAGAGCAGCTCAAGATCTTTGCGTCGATGCTAGGAAACCATCATTGAGCTTTGCCGAAACATGCGGTGCCGCTTTCGCGTATGGACCGAAGAGACTGCGAAAATGGAGTCATTTTGTGGAGTAAGTTTAATAAAAAAGTACCTATACGCTTCTGCTTCTTCTTATCTTGTTACTGATTATTTCAAACTAGTCGGTGTGGTGAAACGATTTTAATGCGTGGATGCTCCTTTCGTGCATTCGATACAGTTTTCGAACTTTTTAGATTCTACGATATATGCTGGTTTCCTCATGATGTTTTTCTTCTCCGTTTAAGAGTACTGGCACAGTGCACATACATTTATCGACAAAAAAACTCACTTGGTTTGAACCCACGACCCACTATACTACCTATTGCAAATATCCGAAGCTACGTTTTTAATCCCTGTTTTTCTGCTGTAAAAGTTTTTCAAACAACCTTTTGTTTTTTAGGGTTTTTATAGATTACTCATTGGCGCTCACTTATCTAAGTGTTTTGTGCGTGTACATTGTGTTCATCGGGTCATCGGTGAAGGAGGTAAGAATTAAGTAAACCCCTTCTTTAAAGCCTTGCGCACTTCTAAGCATTCTTTAGGATTTAAAAAAAAGTTGAGAAATACGCATAGTACCTACAACATACGAAAATTGGAGAAACGCGTTTCACAGATTGCCATCGCAGAATGCGAACTCAAGTATTTCTCTACTCGTTTTTAAATTTCTTTTAAATACCACTAGCTGATAGAAATAGCATATGTCCCACCTAATGTTAAGTAGTTACCATCGTCTATAAAAAAGTATTGCTTCGCAGGTCACGCACGTCAGAAACATGCCTTACGATGCACTGTCTAGCATCCATTAACTTGAGGCATACAGATGTTCAGAGTTCAGAGCACGGACCTGTAATTTCACCAGCACCCACACCCTTCAAACCGAAACACAGCAATGCTGCTTCACGGCAGAAATAGGCATGGTTCTCCGGGCGAACCCTTCACTAAAACCTCTGCTACTACCTACATGAAACCTTACATAGCATTCAACATATTTTATGCAGATGCATGGTTCGTATAACTGGTTTTCGTACATGGGTAAACTTTAAAGTAGAAAAATGTATTAGAATCAAAATAATTCTTATGCTACACTGTGTGCAATCGGATTGCAGACAAGACAGTTGCTTGCGAATGGTGTTTTTATCTTTCAAATTTTGAATCTTTAAAAAGTCTTTCAAAAAAGTTTTCACATACTTCAACGTCTCAACCGCACAAAGATCTCTCCCATGTAGTTAAATATTTAAGTACTCACCTATTTAGTGGTAAGTTGGGTATCTTATATATTATATTTAGGTACCTATGTTGAATCTTATAGTTAGTGGTAGGCCGGGTATCTTAAATAGGGGTACTTAGCTTGAATCTTAGGCAAATATAAACTGAACAACGCGAGAAGCGCTAACAAGTATAGCAATCATGGCCGCATCTGTATTTACTCAACTTGGCCAGGCGTGAAGCATGCCATGAGAGCATAAAAGTAGTGTTAAAAACCATGATAGTTTCAAAAGTTATATAATAATAGTTTATGGTTTGGTAGGCAATTAATTTATTTCACTTATTTTAGGTTGCCGATTTCTACTTTCCCGAGTTACAAATATCAATCCGGACGTATTGCGTTCTCACCTTGGTGCCTTTGGCCCTAGTCTGTCAAATAAGAAACCTTAAGGTAATAATACAAGACACATGGGGCTAAAATGACCCATTATTATACGAGGTAGTTAAAGAAATAGAGTTATATTCAAAATGTCTTGTGATTGTGACCGTAACGCCAATCTTGTCTTTAGATACCGTTTATTTTGGAAGTTGTTCTTTTTAAACTTTCGCGATCATAACACTTATTACATACACATTTACACTTATACTACACACACACACACCCTCACACTATTACACGGGTATTATTTTTATTACACGGCGATAAATACCCTTCTGGTGGGTGTGTTTATGCAGTGCCTAGTGATATTTTATTTATGAACATTTTCAGTATCTGGTGCCATTCTCGGGTATAGCCAATGTAATGGTGTTTATTGTGCTTACCATTACACTGTACTACGTGTTCAGAGACTTGCCACCACTGAACGAGAGGGAGATGGTGGCAAGTGTCTCATCCTGGCCGCTGTTTCTAAGGTAACTCCATAAATATTATAAAATACCGCTTAGAATCTGAAGAAATGAACTCATAACAGTGCGATCATGATTACTTCGCGCGCGACTGATGATGGAGAACATAAAAAAATTAACTGGAAATAATTTCCGAATCACAAACATGACCTTGCATTAAGCGTTAATGATTGTGATTGGAAAATTATGAATTACTAGCGGCTGCCCGAGGCTTCGCTCGCCCCGTTCTGGTTACGCCCTGTTCCCGTTCTTAAAAAATTATAGCCTATGTGTTATTTCGATGTAAAGGCTATATTATTGTAAAATTTCATTAAAATCCATCCAGTAGTGAAAGAGTAACAAACATCCATCCATCCATCTATATTTATATACAAACTTTCGCATTTGAAACATTAGCAGGATATTTCCAGTCTATTTTTTTCATGTTATTCGCGCAGACTTGAATTACGAGCACTTTTTAACAAATTATATGCGACGATGCAAATTTGAATTTTGCTGGCGTGAAATTTGTAAGTAAGTTTTTAGCCCCTGATTGAGAGGGGTGTGTTATAAGTTGGCTTTAGTGTGTGTGATTTTAAAACGATTTTTTTTTATAAAAATGGATTTTTCTGATGCCCGGTATTCTATAAAATACAGTTTTATTTGTTTGTTGATGTAGTACAGTCGTGTTTGCGATGGAAGGCATCGGAGTCGTGATGCCGGTCGAGAACGAGATGGCTCACCCCGACAAGTTCCTGGGTTGTCCTGGGGTGCTCAACACCGCCATGCTAATCGTCATCTGCTCATACGGAGTGGTGGGATTCTTCGGCTACCTCCAGTTCGGTGACGCGGTTAAAGGAAGCGTGACTCTGAACCTTCCGGAGGGTGACATGTTAGATTTTTTTTTAATTTAAACACAGAGTTTAAAATTATACAAGTCGTTATTTTTAAGTAGGGCTTAAGTAATGTAATTATCAGTTGCCCCCTGTTTACTTAGTACCTAAAATAACTTAGATATTGAGGAAAACTATATGCCACATTTCCTGAAAGAGCCATGATAGTGTGCATATTCATTAACGTTTATGTTTCAGAGTGGCACAAAGTACGAAACTTCTGATGGCCCTGGTGATATTCCTGTCGTTCACCATTCAGTTCTACGTGCCAATGGAAATGATCACTAGAACCTTAAAAAAGAGAGAGTATGACAAATACGAGAATGTTATTCAAATTGCAATAAGGATCACTCTTGTATCTGTGTCTGGTAAGTTGGATTTGACCAGTTTTTGCGTGTGATGACAACAATAATAATATAGACCAAATTATTTTACATGAAGCAAACGTAAACCCGTCTACAAAGTATTTTTTCAAAAATATATCAGCTGTGGAATGAACTCCCAATTTTGATAGTATTAGTATTTATATCATATTTATTAGTTTATGATTATTTTATTTTATTATGTATTATGCCCCATCCATAGGTACTCATAATTACACGTGACATAATGTATGCCCATCCAGGGGTTGTCTGGAGGAAATAAATTGCTTTTAGCGATATAACCACACATTGTACCTCTTGTTCTTAAGTATTCTTTTTGTTCTGGTTTTTACCTTTTACTTTGCTGTAAAATTCTATAATGTGTATTCCAGTTGCGATTGCAGCGTCATTCCCAAACCTCGAGCTAGTCATCAGCTTCGTCGGAGCAATCTTCTTTTCTACCCTAGGCCTGCTCATCCCAGCTGTTGTGGATACAGTCTACCGCTGGGACAGGGACATGGGTCCAATGAACTGGATCTTATGGAAAAACTGTACTATAGCAATAATTTCCATCGTTTGTCTAGTCTCAGGAGGTTATGTGTCAGTTGTAGGTATGATTGAGGAGTTTGTTGTAAAAGATGTTTTAGTGCACGATAATTCGACGCTTACCTAGAATGAGAAATTATACATTTGTCTACCAAAAGTGTGAGAACTTTTATTAATGCCTCTTTAAATTTGAAAATAAATAGTTCACTGCCATAAAACTTACGAGGTACCAACCATTATCATGATCATCAACAGTTCTCATCAGCCATGCTTTAAGAACCCTATCAAGGGGTTTGCCGTAATCACCATGCAATGCGGGCGGATTGGTGACCGCCAGTGTTGGTGCTGCTGGCTTAAAAGAAAACTTAAAAGGGACTGCAGGGGACATTGCTTTTAACCTTTTTTCGTGTAGATATTTGGTTTGAACGAGATCAAGTTAGTAGTTTTTTTTAATACGTCATTAATCGTAAACTGCAATGTACCTTTCGACGAACTACTAAAGAACTTCTATATTATACTAGCTGTCACCCGCGACTTCGTCCGCGTGGTTAGTATAAAGTCATAGTTTGAGTTCGTTTAAAAGAAACTATTTTATGTTGGAAAGCGGACAACTATTGATATGTATTCACTGTTTTTTGCGTATTTTTTGAGAGTTATTTTTCGTGAATTTGTCTTAGTGGCTAAGTTGGGCTATGTATGCGTTGGTTTTATATGACCAAGTGCTGGTTACCTTAGTTTTGAGTTTGCATTCAAAACTATATAAAGTGTGTTCGAAAGATGGTAAATGCTGTGTAGCCGATTTTTTTCAGCTGTGTGCTGGAGTTTTGGTATGATAGGTGCTTCCCGCGATTTTGTCTTAGTGGTTATCATGGGGTTTTTTGTAAAACTTTGTGTGTAATCAAACCTGGTGCCAGATGCTGCGGTAGCTGAATTTTTTTTAATGTTTTTTTTTGCGTATTTTGTAAAGCTATTTTTGTGATTTTTCTTAAAATCATTTTCCGCTTTTTCTTCTTGTAGGGGAAGAATTTTCCTATATATTATTCCTATATATGGTTTTATGTAAACTTTTGTGTGTATTCAAATTTGGTGACAGATGCTGCGGTAGCTGAGTTATTTTTAATGTTTTTTTGCGTATTTTGTAAAGCAATTTTTTGTGAATTTTCTTCAAACTTTTTTCTCTTTTTTCTTCTTTTAGGGAAAAATAATTCCTATTTTTCTTTCTTAGTGTTCCTTGGCTTTATAAGAGCAACACATTTTCCAAGTTTCATGCTTATAGGACTAATGGTTTAGGCTATGCGTTGATTTTCAAACCATTTTTCCTCATTTTCTCCTCTTCGGGAAAGAATTTTCCAATTTCCTTTCTTAGTGCACTTCTGCGTTATAAATGGAACATACCCTCCAAATTTTATGCTTCTAGGACTAACGGCTTAGGCTGTGCGTTGATTGTCAGTCAGTCAGTAGTCAGTCAGTCAGTCAGTCAGTCAGTAACGTAAGAGTCTTATATATTTAGATTACTTACTGCTACGGAACCCTTCATGGGCGAGTCCGACTCGCACTTGGCCGCTTTTATTTTTATTTGATGTTTGCAAAAAAATAGTAGTAAAAACCATAATTATATCAAAAATTGTAATGTCTGCAGGTATTGTCCGTAACTACGAGTACTTAGGTATGTGGATAGCGCGCACCGTTTTCAAGAAGACAGGCTTTGCTAGGTACTCAAACCACGGCAACCTACGTGGAATTGTTCTTTCTAGAGTACACCTAAAGCTATTCTAAATAAAAAAATACTTTTGCTGCTGACAAAATATATTATATATTTTTCATTTTATTTATGTAAGTTAACAGTACCACTCTATTGATAGCTTAAATAAATGTTAAAATCTAAATTTTATTAATTACCATCACCGGTTACCACACATTATTTCAAAAGTTTTTAATTAATATAAGTTATTATTTATTTTCAATACAGAATTACTAACCAGCGTAATTATTTACCGTTTATAGAATCATTGGTAAGTAATTATGTGTGTTGAATACTAAATTAAAAACGTTTTAGATTCTTTGATCTAAAACTATGTTAACAATTTTGTTAAAAATGCCTATTAACCAACTCAAACACAAACCAAATAATACTTAAAGACATTTTGTTTGAACATATTGAAATGTACATCTGGCCGATGACGATTATTTAATATAATGTTCTTCACCTTACATATTTTGATCATTAAATGTTGATTCGAAATGGTTAATGTGAAGAATACATCGAAATATTGTAACTGTGAGTCTAAGAATAAATAAATTCACTCGCGCTCTTAAAATCCTTTCACCACACTGGTTAGTTTTTTTTTTTATTGATTTGAATTATTGAATACTAGTATTATGAACAACGGGATGTTTACCATAATTTAACCATCAACCCGTTAAACCCCCATAAATATCTTACTTCACACAGGTATTACTGAAAAGACACCAGTGTATTTCTGTGTGCAGATGTTAGGGCACTCTGGTAATCTAATTTAAAACTAATAGTAGTTTGCCCCGAACTGAGATCTTGTAATGCAATCTAATTACTCCGAAAAGTTAAGTAATAGGTAGATGGTAATCAGAAAAAAATATGCCACCATCACGCATTGTGTTTTATCTTCTTTGAGAAAATATTTCTGCCCCAATTCACTGTTTGGCCTTGCTTCTGACTACCCCCATTAAATTTGTATGGTAAAGAAGTTTCAACTCTATTGGCCAGTTGATTGAAGCGTTCCGTTGGACAGACCTTGGCTCCATCATCAGACCAGGTCCCTTTCACCATTTTATGAAAACTGAGTATGTAAGTAAGTAAGTACGTCCTTAACTTATTTCAAGAAAAAAAAAGAAAAAGTAATTGAATTTACCGACCAGTAGAAAAACCTTGATGTCAACCAAATTCTTAGAGATGGGAGCTCTCGGATCGTTGGTTATCTTAATTTAACATTTTTTAGTATAGCAAAAACTGAGCGTCCTAGAAAAAGAGTAAAAACTGTTTTGGAATGTCCAAACTAAGTTCTTTCAAGTAACTTTGTTTTTTTGCGACACTTTTTTATATTTGCACCCTTAAAAAACACCATACCAATTGTACTCATTATACTAAACTTCTCAAATATACGTACAAGCTATCGACTGATCAAATTACATGCAGTTATGATCAACGGTTTGGAAGCTATCGTCGGATAAACATACATACATCATCATCTTTCTGCCTTTATCCTACGCTAATTGGGGTCGGCACAAAAATTACATACGCTCATAAAATACCAAATCGTCCAAGTTATTTGAAAGATCACAAAAGAACAAAAATAAAGATGAAGACGCTGAAAACCGTGAATCAACTTCTCGCTCGCCTACCTAAGATATTATGGAATCGAACTCTAAACTGCAGCGCCCCTACGGGGTACATGTAGGTACTTACATAACCTACTGTACCATTATTTTTAAGACCTTATATACAGGAAAGCAATAACTAAATACATTATGCATAAAATAGTTATGTGCTAACCGATTGAAAATAGTTGAGCAATAAAACTAATTCGTTTTCCTACTTATTTTACTCATGCACGTACGAAAACCAGTTGAGTTTTTTTTTGCTTAACTGTATGCAATCGGATTGCACCATGTTGATAGAGCAAGTAGGTAATTTTTATTTTAAGGCTCGATTTGCTTATTTATGTTGTTCCTGGTTTTATGTGTTGGGGTTTTCCTTAATACAGATTTCCTGACATGGAAACGGTACTGTGCGTAACATATCATTGACCACCAATTCATAGGCATAACTTCCGTGGGCCACCCCGACAGTTACTGCACCTGTAGGGAAGAACCGACTGGACATGGTCACCTCGCCGTCTCCCCAAATCACCTCAAGAGAACTACAATCAATGAATATAACAATATGCAAGTTCCCCGTTGGCCTGTATTGAGTACGGCGCACACCATCGTGACCACCGCGGTCAAGAGTAACACGTCCCTCTCTATATTCGTAAAATATTTTAACTGTGTTGTTGACGCATTCTGATTCTATCAAAAACATAAAATTTCGTCTACTTGACGTGCGTATTTCTACTTTACCGGCGTTATGTGCCAATCTAACTTTTGTACAGCTGCTGCCTTTTCCTGCATATAATGTTCTCCCAACTGCTTGCGCTATTCCGCTTAGAGGCCACTGAAGAAGGCGCCCATCGTGACTCATCTTCAAAGTCCTAGGGATAGTTAACTGTCCCGTGAATCCATCTTCACCTTCGGGATAGTCTTGCTCCCACATATCCATCCAAGCAAAAAGTACCCTCTCACCTTTTTCATTTACTATCGTTTGAGTGGCATAGAAGTCATGACCGTGGTCCAACTCTATAAACTCTGAAATATTCTTAAAAATATAATTTTCGTAATCAAAGCAGCCAACTATATAACCAGTCTGGTACAAGTTTTTGTACTTATCGCCTTGAGCTTCAACGCCTTGAGGTGAAATCAAAAGAACGAAGTGACCATCAATCTCGAAAAAGTCAGGACACTCCCACATGTAGCCGAGGAACCCATCGGACTGGTCCAGTACCGATACTTCCTCCCAGTTAAGTTTGTCCTTGGAAGTGTATAAGAGCACTCGTCCAAGCGTATCGTTCCTAAAAGAGTTGCCCAACACCATGTAGTAAGTGTCACCATGTTTCCAAACTTTGGGGTCTCTGAAGTTAGGTTGGAGGTCCGCGCCAATGATGATTGGGTTTTGTTCATATTTCACAAAGGTGTTCCCGTCGTTGCTGGTGGCAAGAATTTGATGCTGCTCGTGATCAGGAGTTTTGTTTTGATGGTTGATGTTTCCAGTGTAGTAGAGATACATTATGCCACGTT
The DNA here is from genome assembly GCA_939531255.2 of Thera britannica. NCBI lineage: Eukaryota > Metazoa > Arthropoda > Insecta > Lepidoptera > Geometridae > Thera > Thera britannica. The sequence goes on along the minus strand of OW618040.2, from coordinate 12,950,468 downwards.
CGACTAAGGCACTTCCCGAAAATACTCCATCTTTATCGTACCACTGGTCTGGGTATAAGGCTATAGGCAGATGCTCCCAGTAGACAAGATGACATGGCCCCAGTGAGCTATTCCTGGTGATTTTCCACTGAAAGGATTGTACTGGTAAAAGAAATGGTACACGTTGTTGAAAAAACATAAACCGTTGGGGTCGTTCATCCATCCCACTTTTGTTTCACACGAAATCAAAGGGGCTGGGTGATATCGCGGGTAATATTTATAGGTGTAATTTTCACAATTAAAAGAAGCAAATAAAGATAATACTAGTACAGCGCAAAAAGCAACCATCATTTTGCCACTTATCACCGACGCACGTTGTACAATAGTTCACACTTGGAACAAGCTTTCCATTTTATAGGTGACGCGTCGTCTGTAATTTGTATCAGTTTGGAATAATTAATGTAATGTAAACATCGTATAAAATACATACCTACTTACGGAAACAGCAAAGAGAAGTTGATAAAGCTTTATAACAGAAGGGTAGAGTCAGGGAGGGTCTAACATAATATTTCTAAGCCCGAATACGTCATGTCACGTCACTTATTGACGGTTTCGAAGGAGAGTAGTTTTAGGGGTTTGTTGTGTGGTTAGTTGGCAATTGCTATTTGGATATAAATATATTAGAGCTGTATTCATGCAGTTTCTCGTGTATTATTTTATTTTATTTATTGCAAGCAAACGGTAGCACATTAAGAAACAAGTTATGCTATTACATTTAAATGTGCAACCAATACCATTTACCACGGATTAGGATCTCTATGAAGTCATTTAATTCTATGAACAGACTTGCATTTGCCGCCTATGTGATGATTCCTATAATAAACTTCCGGAAAATGCAACTAAGCTTCCTATTCGGAAGTTTAGAGCCTATGTTATGATTCCTGATTTATGAGTTTAATTGCTAAAATCAAAATTTAAGGGATTTTCTTATTTAACTTTTCTGTCATATTTTCACAAAATCATCCCTTAAAAGATGATTTTAAGAACGTGCATAACGCTCACGTGTGTAATTTGAAACAGGTAGGTACACACTGTAGGTGTAGGTACGTGTCTACTTCAAATTAAAAAATTAAAGTGCCATTGACACGACTAGTGAGGCAATGAATGTTAATTAATTGTATTTGTAGAACTGTTAGACATATTCGTTATATAAAGAAACATTAGTTGAACATTCATAAATTAAGATAGAGCGTTTGACTTCACGTCGGCACTTACGTTACTTATATACCTGATCCAGAACACAAAATTGAACATTTTTTGTGTTGAGGTGGGCAGATGTTTAATTTACACCTGCCTGGTAGGTGCCAACTGCTGCAAGGGGAGGTGAACCCTTTGTGCTTTGTGGATCCACGCAGTGGTGCTTGATGGTCTCTGTGCTTCCATGGCGCTAAAAACTGTTTTTAACCCCGACATTTTTGGGAGAAACTGAAAATTCTAAAACTCTGAAGATGTGGTACAAATGAATTATCATGGATGATAATCATAATGACCCCAAAAACTATGCGCTGAGTGAGTGGGCTTTGATATCCAAGCGCTTTATAGCAAACAAAACAGACAATAAATTGAGTTACCTTACCTGTACCATAGACTAAAGTATTTTCCTTAAGGCTCGAACACACCTAGTTCGCTGGCGGTAGCGAACAGTGAAACGCTGTCAAAAATTCGCTGTCTAATCTCAAATCTGACAGCGATATTTGACAGCGTTTCACTGATCGCTACCGCCAGCGAACTAGGTGTGTTCGGGCCATTAGTCTATAGCCTGTACCTACAATTAATGTTATGTCAACTGTTTTTGGCGCAGCTGCTACCTGTTTTCCTGCAACACAGTGTAAACTGACGCAGAAAACAGTGTCTCTTGTAATATTGTTCGAAATGTATTTTTGCATTTATGAAGGTCAAGGAGGTTGCATTTAAAAGAAAAAATCCTAGCATCAGGTATTTTTTTCAGTACTTTTCCTCCTGATCAAAAGGTCTAAGTAGCAAAATGTCCAACAGAGCAAAAGGTCTAATGAGCAGTAAGACTAATTAGCAAAATGACCAAGTAGCAAAACGTCCAACTAATAGATGGTCTGTATAGCAGAACGTCTATTTAGCAAAACATCAGATTTTAAAAATGTCTGTATACTCAGGAGCAAAATTCAACACACATTGCATCGGAAGGGAAATGGACACGGCATTATTATACAGAATTGCACATACATACTCTTCGGTCTATGTACTTACTTATAGCGTAAATCATATCTCAAATACGAGAATACAAATACATACAATAACATGTTATTTGAAGGAAATAAGAGAAGAAAGAACGATACAATATTTAATGCCAAACACAAAAATGAGCTGCAAAGACTTGAGGGTCAAAAAGCTAGTCTTTTTGAATTTTTATAAACCTTGGCCATATCAATAGTAGATTGTGTCATAATCATAAAAATCGTGCGCCTAAAGAAGTTACTTTAGGCGCACTTTTTGAGGAACCAATCGCCTCTTTTTGATGAATGAATGCTTTGTGCGCCTATTATCCTAATAATGTAGCTTTTTAACCTTGGTTTTATTCATGAAATAAATTTAATTTAATTTTCAAATTATGTACTTTTACTTTCTATCATGAGTGTACACCTAGACGTTCTGCTATACAGACCATCTGATAGTTGGATGTTTGGCTACTTGGTCATTTTGGTAATCAGTCTTACTGCTCATTAGACCTTTTGCTCTGTTGGACATTTTGCGACTTAGACCTTTTTGATCAGGAGGCGATTTTTTTAAGCACATTGTGGGAGGGTATACCTAGATGTGTTTGTCATTTCTACATTAAAAATAAATACTAATCAAAATTTGATTGCACACGTAAAGTAGTTTAATAATAATATTTACTCTATAATTAAATTAGAGAAAAGCTATGCATCAATAATGTGGGTATTATAATAGAGTCTAATCAACTACAATTACAAATTACTAGAGTTACAAACAAGTTTGGTCTCGTTCACTCACAATATTCAATTTTTTGGGTATCTTTATGATTAAATTCCCTGACCTGGTAACGGTATTGTTCGTATCATATCATTTACCAACAGCTCACTAGCCTTGCTTCCTTGGGCTACTCCAACAGTTACTGCGCCTGTAGGGAAGAATCGACTGGACATGGTCACCTCTCCGTCTCCGCAAAATAGCTCAACAGAACTGCGATCAATGTATATAACCATATGCAAGTTCCCCGTTGGCCTGTACTTTGTACGACGCACACCATCGCGACCACCACGGTCAAGAGTAATACGTCCCTCTCTATGTTCGTAAAATATGTTCATTGTGTCGTTGACGTTTTCTGATTCGATCAAAAGCGTGAAATCTCTTCTACTTGACGTGCGTATTTCTACTTTGCCAGCATTATTTACTAATCTAACTTTTGTTCCACTGCGGCCCGCTCCTTCATGTAATGTCCTCCCAACTGCTTGCTCTATTGCTTTTACAGGCTGCTGAAGAAGGCGCCCATCGTGAGTCATCTTTAAAGCCCTAGGGATAGTTAACTGTCCCGTGAATCCGTCTGCGCCTTCCGGATAGCTTTGCTCCCACATGTCCATCCAAGCGACGAGTATCCGTTCCCCCTCTTTATTTACTATCGTCTGAGTGGCATAGAAATCATGACCATGATCCAACTCTCTGTATTGATGAGTTACGTGGAATACATTACTTTCATAATTAAAATGGCCAACCTTGTAACCCGTTGAGTACAAATTATTGTACTTATCAGCTTGAGCTTTAACGCCTTGAGGTGAAAACAAAAGAACGAAGCGACCATCAATCTCGAAAAAGTCGGGACACTCCCACATGTAGCCGAGGAACCCATCAGACTGGTCCAACACCGATACTTCCTCCCAGTTAAGTTTGTCCTTAGAAGTGTACAGTAGCGCTCGTCCAAGTGTGTCGTTGTTAAAAGAGTTGCCCAACACCATGTAGTAGGTATCTCTGTGTTTCCAAACGTTGGGATCCCTGAAATTCGGTTGGCGGTCAGCGCCAATGATGACAGGATTCTTGTCTGACTTGGTGAAGGTGTTCCCGTCGTTGCTGGTGGCCAGAATTTGATGCTGTTCGTGATCGGGTATCTTGTCGAGATGGTTGACGTTTCCAGTGTAGTAGAGATACATAATGCCATCTTCGACTAAAGCACTTCCCGAAAACACTCCATCTTTATCGTACCACTGGTCTGGAAACAGTGCTACAGGCAGATGCTCCCAGTTGATGAGATCATCACTCTTTGCATGACCCCAGTGCACTGTTCCTGGTGACACCCCGCTGTAAGGGTTGTGCTGGTAAAAGAAATGATACGAGTTGTTGAAAATACAGAAGCCGTTTGGATCGTTCATCCATCCGACTTTAGTTTCCGACGAAACCAGAGGGCCAAAATGGAACGTTGGATAATATTTATAGGTGTAATTTTCAGACATGTAACACGACAATAACGATAAAAATAATAAATAACGAAGAACAGTCGTCATTTTGTCGCTTTTCCTTGACTTGTCAACATTCTAGCTTAAGTTTCCCGTTTTATAGTAAAAAAGGTCGTGCCGCATTTACAATGAAAAGTTATATAAATATCGATTTCAATGGACGGTCTGTTTATATGGAGAAAACACTCATAGACTCCTACCATTGTTTATAATGACAATTAGTTGTGTAGGTTAGGTAATAGGTACCTAGCTTACTAACAATACAAGGCACTCAATATTGCGATGTTGAATTGTTAAGCGATGTTTTGTTCCAGCAGCTCTTTGGTTTTTGTCATACGACAGATTGTACCTTGTAGGCATCCAAGTCCTGTCAAGAAGCTCCAAATTTTTTGGGAAAAACTGTAGGTACTTTCAAACAACAAGATAAAAAAACTTGAAGAATTGACTTCAAAACACAAGAAACTATTTTATTACTTTTTTTTATACAACTAGCTGATGAAACAAATATACGACCCACCTGATGTTGAGTGGCATCTACTTGTTTTTATATTTTTTTAATGATTTTGTAAATGACATAGCTCTAATTAATTATTACATAGCTCTACAATTAATAAGTTGAAGTTGCAATTGAGCAGTTCATTTACTTAAGTAGCTCGAAGAACCGACAACCGTTGGGGAATAAAGCTTCTCGAATGGCAACCACGAACCGGAAGACGAAACGTAGGCCATACCGTTGGACCGACGACATCGTTAAGGGCTTGTACACAAAATTGCGATGCGACGGCGCATCGCAAAAATCTACGACACCCGCCTATCTATTTATATGAATGACGTCATACATTTCTGCGATGCGATGCGAATTCGCAGTTTTGTGTACAAGCCCTAAGATCGCAGGAAGTCGGTGCATGGAAAGAGCTCAGAATCTTTCTTCCTGGAAATGTGTAGGGGAGGCCTATGTCTAGCAGTGGACTTCCCGGCTAATCGATGATAAATTACAGAAATCTCACTGAAATGTTTGCCTGCCAAATTGGAGTTAAACAACTATCAAATATTTGCTTGGGCAATTTGTGAATCTAAGCCTCAGATTTTAATTCAGGATAATAAGTCCTTAATAACCCCTAAACCGATTTAAGTTTTTAACCGGATTAAGATTACTTACAAACTTGAAGATCGGGTACACCAACGCAACGGTTCGAAAGTTATAGCTCGACAAACTTAATAAGTATAAAATATACCTATGTATAGGCACAAGGCCAAAACACCCAAGTTGATTGTAAGAGCATCTTTCGCTTCGCTCACTCGGTCAATAATGTTGAGTATGGGCAGGATCGCCCATCGCGTAAATAGAAAGATTGACAAATTGAAAAAAATACTTTGAGTACCAAACTTTATTTATACATCGGTAAGTACTTACTGATATGACTGATGCTTTCACTTATAAGAGTGTGTGTATAACGTAAATATCGTAAATGGTGTATTTAGATTACAATTTTCTGTACGATGACCAGTATTTACGAAATAGACGTGAGTATTAGGTATTTAATAAAAAAAACTTTTAACTACTGAAATAAATGAAAAAAAAAAAAACTTTTAAATACTGAAATAAATGAGATTTTTTTTTTACTTTTTTTTAGCTCTTTCGCTCTAAAATAGTTTTTAGGATACGTTAATTACCTACATCTTGGTAGTTTTCAAAGATAATATTGCCATCCTAGTCAGGTAGGTATATCTAGGTACTCGTGGCTAGATTTATACGGTTCAAATCAAGGCCTTCCTAGTTGTAAAATAAATGGTGACTACGAGCTGTTCAGATGATGGAGCCACTGTGTTCAACGGAACACTTTCATAAAAAAGCGAATTAAGTAAGTACATAAGTAAACCAAGTTAGTAGGGAGTAGTGGGCGCAAGTCCATACCAGTAAATCTAGAGCATTTACATACACTCGGTCAAATTGTTTGGAAAATAGTTATAACTTACTTAGTTATATTATATAACTAAGTAAGTTACATTAATTTTTAGTATTTTCTTTATTATTCTCGTATGCTTTGTATCCGGATATCAACTTATCTAAACGTATTACTGGATGGGAAACGTCGGGAAAATAAATAAAATAAGGTTAATTATCGCGATAAATACCTGTGTAAAAGATTCAGTATGTGTTATGATCGCGAATGTTTAAAAAGTACTATTTATTATCTGGAGAGGTTTGACGAAACTTTCCTGTTATTGTGATCATCTTGGTTACTCTAGCGGCATACATATCTCTACACTATAGTTTTGCATGACTGCCACACGGTACAGATGCACGCTTCACTAAATAGGTGTTTCACTTCTTAAAAATGTGAATTACGCTGTGGAATCACGAGTTTGCTACAAAAGCGGAAAATTTTTGAAAGGATTATACAAAAAATGGACCTAGAAATGTAAGTTAAACCGACTTGATATTACATTATTTGTTTGTACCATAGTATTGTAGGCACCACAGAACATAGGTAGAAGGAAATGTGACTCCAAAATGCATGAGCAATGCTTCTTTCTCCATTCAAATTGAGCAATTTTTTCGGGAGCCGTAAAATGAAAAATGCCTTGGATGCGCAATAATTACTCTCAGAACAAGAAATAAAGCGACAAGACAAGACAAAGAAATACTTTCTTTACATCCTCCTTCCGTAGTTTTTCTTACAATCCTCATATTTAGTGATAATTTAAATAATATATTTAAAATGTATAACTGCGACAGCTGCTCTCATACAAATATGATCGCCTTTCTACTGTTTTCTGTAGTAGGTACCTAATTAAGTACAAGTTTTAACTTATCTTTTACTTTTTATGTAGTTATTATGTCACACACACATACATAGGTAGCGTCTCTGAACTGGTTCCAAGATTCAAGGACTCTGGATTCTATTGACTGACCTCACAGCTTAGTTGGTTGTAGCTCTGCCTTCTCTGATCTCGAATAAAACGTTTTTTCTCAAGGCTATTCAAGATTCAAGATTCAAGATTCAGTTTTAGTAGGTACTTAGTTGATTGGCATGCATGTTTGTCCGTTTGACTGCCTGTTTAAAAAAACTATTTTACAACAAGTAAATCCACGATTGGCCGTAAGATGAGCATTATGAACATATTGTGATATTGTGATCGTTATGTCATCTGCTGAAAAAAACAGATTTGACACGTTTTCCTGTAAAATCATTGTTTCAGAACTACAAAGGATAATCAGGAGACCATCAACTCGATTACACAATCGACTGCCTCCATCGCACCTGATACATTAGACAAGGATGACGAATACGAGCCATTCGCACATAGACACGTACAATACCCGACATCGTAAGTACATCAGAAAAAATGCTCTGGTTTCTGCGAAGCAGGTCGTGGGTTCGATCCCCACTGTTAACTAAATATTCGTGTGGTGAACAGATGTTTGTTCTCTGCCTGGTACTATATTGTATTTTAAGTATGTATAAACCAAAAAAAGTATGAAGGCGTTTATAAATGAATGCATTTTTTAGTTTTTTGTAATTATTACCTACTGTTAATCTACAGTTTTCTTCAACTCAAGTATTTTTAGTTGTGAGTTTGGTACATTTTAAAATATGATCTAAAATCTTATTTTTATTAGTTAATATAAATATTTTACTAAAGCCTTGCGTACATCAAAGCGTTCTGCGGGGAAATCAGTCATGACAGCGATATTTCAGACAATCCTTCATTCTACAACTTGTTCTTAAACAACACTCTCTTCTAGAATACGATCCAATACTGGCATGGGAAAAGCGGAGACGCGGTAATATATGTTGCCCTGTAAACTTCCGCACAAAGATTACCCACAAGTTCTTTTGTTTCCTTGGCCCTTTTTTAACCGACTTCCAATCAAAAAGGAGGAGGTTCTCAATTCGGTTGTATGTTTTTTTTTTATTTTTTTTTTTTTTTTTATTTTTTTTTTTTATGTTTGTTACCGCATAACTTCGTCATTTGTGAGCCGATTTGAAAAATTATTTTTTTATCTTAAAGGTACTGCTTCCAGATTGGTCCCATTTTAATTTTATTAAAATCGGTGTTGCCATTTTTTTTTAAATATTTTTTTTAATGTTTGTAACTGCATGCCTCCGTCATTTATGAACCGATTTAGAAAATTATTTTTTTATTTGGAAGGTTATTCTTACGTCCAGATTGTCCCAAACAAATGTAACGCAGCTTTATTTACAAGCTATATGATATAGATAGAATCACCTTACTTCTGTTATGTCACCTGTCATGCACAGCATAATGTCAACGAGTGACAGTTAGAGGCCGGCTTTGGCGGGAAATTGATAGACGTCAGAGAGGTTATGGATCTAGGGTGATGTGTAATGTGAAAGAATATAATTATGAGGTTCTACTGTTCTACATACTATCCGAAGAGTTTTAATTAGTGCTACATAGTCGAGGAGGGAGACTTCTTACAAGTCAGAAGATAGGATGAACCAACGGGCCTACAAGCCGTTCGTGCCGTGATAATTTATGATAAAGATATCCAACAATTTTCAACAACAATTACGAACCATCGAGATACAATGTTGTTAGAAAGAAAGAATGAAAAACAAGCTGCACACGACAAGAAATAAAACAGTAAAATGTGACAACGTTAGTAACAAAATACACAGAGCCTGAGCAGAGTTACAAACCTGGAAACGTGAAGCTTGGTTACTGAATTGTTTTGAATGATAAAATGGACAAAAAAAAATGTTGTGCTGAGTTACACAATATTATGGAGCATAAAGTTGGAACTCATCTCAGCAAGCAAATAGACCTGGTGTGGTAAGACAAAATGGCATTGATGGAAATTGGTAAATATAGTATTTCATTAATAACAATTGCAAAGATTTGATATTATTATATATTGAAGTTGACTTGAGAAACTGAATTTTGTGAGTCGGAGAATATCCGAGCAAATATTAATTTTAGACCCAGAGATTTAGACTGGTAGACAATGCTATTAGCATTAAGTCTTCATATCACTAAATAGTTTGTGTGGAAGTTTTAAATGAATAAATAAATAATTTTGTGGGACTAATAGCAAGTTATGGATAAGTAAGTCTGTTGAGAATTGGTCTGAGGCCACAAGTTATCTGAATTCCAAGCGAGCTTCAGGACAAAATTGAATGTTCAAACAGCCATGACAAATGGGGTGTTCCTAATAATAAATAATGGTATAATTTATTTACTCTAGTAGAGTATGAGTTCTGACCTCTCCGAGTTTTGGGCTCTAACAAGTGTTTAAATCTTTGGGATCTTGTGACTCGAGTTGATTCCTTCAACCCGCCCTTCCGTCCACCATTAAAATAAGAGTACTCGTGATAAAAATACTATCTACCTGTAAGTTACTATTATTTGAATCATTGGGGCTTTGCGGTGATTGTTCAAATATTAATTATTATTGAAACTAACTGAAATAATCAAACCGATTGAACGATGAACCTTTGAATGATTATATTGAAGTGCTACTTCCCGCATTCATGAATATGTTATTTATGAGATATTGCTTACCTTGTGACACCATTCGTTGTGAAGTGTTTCATTAGTGTGAAGAATTAATGGAAGAAGCTGGTACAGATTTTTTGTATGGCCTCCTATGTATACTGAAGTTATATTATCTTGATGGATGCCATTTATATCTGAATGGAACTAAAAACATAAAGACCAGAATGATGTATTCAGTTAATATTTTAAGTTCTAGAACATGGGTGACAACTGATTGAGCCAGAGAGAGACTGATGCCGCCCGCCTACGACGTGCCGGGCCATGGGCCGCTCGTGTACTGCGGCCTGCAGGGTGTCGCCTCGCTGCTGGCGGAGGTGATGCCGCGCGACGAGCTGGCGCACCTGCTGTGTGAGAACCTGCGCACCGGCGACTGGCTCGCCGACTACATCGCGAGCCGCGTGGAGCACGAGCCGCGCTACCTGGTGCCCGCCTACTTCGCGGAGCGCGCGCTGCAGCTGTACCGCGAGGTGGCGCGCGAGGTGCTGGCCCGCCTGGCGCCGGCCGACGGCGCGACAGGTACATGCGGTGCTGAGGGCGCGACACAAGGAGCGCTGGCTGAAGGAGCCGCCGTGAGGGCAAGACAGGCATACGACATTGCCGCCCAATACGTGATCGAGTAAAGACATGACCAGCATACGACCTTGCTGGTCAGTAATGATTAAGTGAGGGCATGACAGCCATACGATATTGCCGCCCAATACGTGATCATGAGGGCAAGACAGGCATACGACATTGCCGCCCAATACGTGATCGTGAGGGCAAGACAGGCATACGATATTGCCGCCCAATACCTGATCGAGTAAAGACATGACCAGCATACGACCTTGTTGCTCAGTTATGATTAAGAGAGGGCTTGACTGGCATACGACATTGCCAGTTGATAACCCAGAGAGGACCTGACTGGCATACGACATTGCCAATTGATAACTCAGAGAGTGGCATGACATACGACTTTGCCGCCGCTCAATATTTATTTGTTTATTTGTTACTTATTATATATTTGTTTATGTGTTACTGGTATGACTTTGCCAATTGATAAACATTTGACGGCATGATTGGCATATGACTTTGCCACCGTCCAATGTTAACTGAATAAGAATCTGATTGGCATTTGACTTGACTGGCATACGACTTTGCCGCCGACCAATATATAACTTAATAAAATAAGGATGGCATACGACCTTGCTAGTTGATAACTAAGGAAGGGCAATTATCATATGACTTTGCCGCCGCTTAATGCTTGACTGAATGAGGGTAATAATGGCATTCGACTTTGCCAATTGATTATCAATAGAGACCATGACCGGCATACGACGTTGCCACCCAATTCATTATTTAATGAGAACATGACATGTGACCTGGCTATACAATAAGGAGTGGCCGCCTTATTGGTGAACGAGTAAAGACAACTGACAAACGATATTGCAGCCCAAGTAATTATGTGAAACATGGCATACGACTTTGCTATCCAACTTGTAGTTGGATAGCAAAGCTTGACTTGCGACCTTGCCGCCTAAAATTGTAATTATGTGAAGGAACGACGGATGCATGATTTTGCCGTCCAATTGTGATTGCAGGCGGATTAATAATCTTATGATTAGTTAATGTTAAACATAAATGAATGCGTCAAAAAACCAAGTGCCATTATTTTAGTGGCATGCAACAGTTTATTTATTCTTTACTGAACACATATAGATGACTTAGAGGCAAATAAAGTGGTTATATACAGAGGCGGATCTGCCATTTGATTTGACTTTGCCTAAGGGATAAATAAATTGATAGCACTGAGAAAAAAAAAAAAGGTGATAAAAACTGATCTGATGGATTGCTTCTTGCTGAAACAGCAACCATATGTGTATACTGGAATTACGGGTACGATTATTGTGGCTGGACTTATATCTCGATGGCTTGGAAACTTTTTTTTTTGTTACAGATTCATGCGAAACAAATTATGTTGCGAGACTCCTTGAGTGAGATCTGATAATTTTGTTCAATCTATGAACGTAAAACTAAGATTGATTGGAAACTATAAAACCAGCAAAAATTAAATTAACAGGTTGACAACAATAACAAGATTTAAAATACCTATATATTAAATGCTTAGCTTTATGTTCTGACTATACCTTGTTATAAAGCAAAATTTGAGAATGGCATAATCGAGATTCAGCCTGTTAAATTACAGAGACAAGCCCAAATATTGATCCTAAATATTTTTGTGAATTTGTACTTATGGTTATAGCTTAGGCCATGACTTTTGGTTACTTGAATTATATGCCTTGAAGACTCCTTGCGACAATTCGACTTAAGCAGTTAACTTTCGAGTTAGTAAATAAAAAAAAAAAAAAACTTACTATATTGAATGTGTATGGAGAATACGCGGTAAACATACATAAAATGATATGGGACTGGAAAATAATTAGTAATGAAAACATCTGTGATGAATTAACTGAAGTAAACCGTTGGGACATCATGTACCTACCTCAAAAACATAGAGTTGAGATAGTACACATTTAGTTAAAAATGGAAATTTTGAGAATAAGAACAAAAAAAAAAAAAAAAAAAAAAAAAAAAAAAAAGTTGTAAGTAAACGAACAAGATTATGCTGGGCTTAACCATGACATTCTATAAGGTACCATTAAGTATAACTTTGGTGACCTTTCTGAAGTAGCTGATAGTAATGCTCAGAGTATTTGGAGAAACAATGATTTTTTATTTATAAAGTTAATTCTTCGGGGCCTCTATTGCTTTAAATTTATGTGGATGACGGATCTGAAGGTTGTGATGCCATTAATATTGGATTTAGTAAGACACCAGTCAATGGGAATAAAAAAAAAAATAATAATAATAATAATAATAATAATAAAAAAAAAAAAAACAGTTGTAAATGTGTGTGTAAGTCACAACGTGAAGGAAGTTATTCCTGTTTCAATACAATGGGTTCTCGGTGAATAAGGATTGTTAAACGTAGAAGCATCGGTCATGTTTTGACTAAGATGATTACATAGACCAAAGAATAAAATATTGCCACTTAGCGACTAGTAGGTAAGTAGGTGCATGAAAATCTGAACATGACTGATAGTTAAATCTCACTATTCCTGATACTCGTGATACCTACTATAAATAGGACTATCATTGTGATACTTCGCGATTGACGAAAATATTATACAAAACTTAATGGACATTGATGATAAAAATAATAATATTGGAATTGTTAAAGTAAGATGTTGGTACGCCAAGACTAGATAAAAGTTATTTGAGTAGGTACTACTGTAAATTGATGAGGCTTCAGTTTTAAGTTACGAGCAAAGCACTTGTCTGGGTCCTGATCTAGTTCCGTCCGATTGACTTTTCAGGCTCACATAATGTTAGCTAAGTTATTGATGATATTATTGATGAGTATGATGATGCGATGTATTATAGACGACATACAGACACAGACAGGTATTTATTTGCACATTAAGAAAACATTAAAGACTAATATTGTATATTATCAAAATCATAAAGAAAGATATAATTACAAATATTAACAGCGAAAGAGGTTGTATGAGCTAGAGTATGCTACTGCAGCAAATCGGCTCTGGCTCAGCATTAAGCTTCACCACCAGCGGCAGCTCAGCGCCGTTACTCTGCCAGAACCGTTAGATGTGTTGAAAGGAATGTAGGTAGGTATATTAAAAACTTAGCTGAAATTCTTGTGTACCAACAAACTATTTTGTGTAGATGAGACTAACTGACTATATTGAACGAAGGGACTTGTTCTTTTAGGATGGCCGACTGTAACGATGCCATTCTAAAAGCTATGGCTTTACTATGATCTTAACGTAGGTTGTCAATCTGTCGCTGTCATTTATAGGTGTCAAAGTGTTTCGCGCGCATGGATCCAGGAAGAGAAGGATAAAAACAATAGAATAGAAAAGAATAGTTATTTGTTATACAAGAGTGCAAAGCTGCTTTTAACCGCGTGCTCAATTTTGATGACTGAGCAAGCGCAGGATTCTAAAGTTTAACCTCTTGGCACTCGAGTGCAACACGTAACTTTTCATCTCACCTTCGAGGAAATGACTAAATGCAAAAAAAAAATAAAAAGAACATGGCGCGACTAAAAGTAACACACCAAGAAGGTTCCGAGTATGAGTTATTAACAAATTTAAAAAGGTTGTATTATAAATTCGGCACCATGCAGGTAGAAGTAAATAGGTTTAATGGTGTTTTGAATTCACAAATACAGCAAGAAGGTTACGAGTGCGAGTTTTCAACAAAATAAAAAAGGTTGTATGATAAGATAAGTTCGGCACCATGGAGGTAGAAGTAAATAGGTTGTGTATTCACAAAATTATTGAACACGATATTCTAAATTCAAATTTACTTTATCCTCTAGCGGATAAAAATGGCTTTTCCAGTCAGAAATTAAACAGCAAAAACACACTTTCAGAGCTGGTGGGATTAAAAATTCTTTATCGCACACCTTAAAACTAACAGTGGAAAAACAAGTAACAATAATTGAAAACATACAAATGTACAATGGGCGGTCTTATCGCTGAAGAGCGATCTTTTCCAGACAACCTAGATATAGTTGTATAGCTAGCGGTGTTTTGGTTGGTGGAATATTATAATGGTTGCGATGTTATCAATGGTGAACGAGTGTTTCATAGTTGTGTCCCAATCAAGAAACGACGTTTTACAATACGAATCTGTAGCCTACTTGGTTATTAGTCTTATTGCTAAACTTAAATGAATGTTTTGTCAAAAGTAAATGAATAAACTAAGATTAGTTTTAAATACTCAAGTAGTAAAACACAAAGTGATAATTAGAGACTAATATTGTAGGTAAGAACTTTTGGAACCAATTATATGGGTATAATATCTAGATTTTGAATAAACTTTGATTAGATAAGCATACTCAAGTAGCAAAACACAAAGTGGTAATTAAAGACTAATACCATTAAAATTGTAAGAACTTTTGTAATCAATTATATTGGTATAATATCTAGATTTTGGATAAATTAAGATTAGTTATGCATACTCAAGCAGTAAAACACTCATTGATAATTAGAGACTAATAACATTAATACTTGTTGTAATAACTTTAAGAACCAATTATATTGGTATAATGTCTAGATTTAGGATTGTAACACCAGGCTGTGAAGCTTAAAGCTTTTCCAAAGTGGAAAAACATGTAAACATAATGTGAACGAAATAGTTGATATAGTAGGCGAACACATGGTTATTGGATTAATATAATCGCTAGAAATACTCAATAGTTTAGTTCGGAATACCAACTATTTTGTGTGGTCATAACTGACGACCACTCTGTTACTTCGTACTGGACGAAGGGACCCGTCCCAAGTAGGATGGCCGACTGTAACGCAGCTTTATTTACAAGCTATATGATATAGATAGAATCACCTTACTTCTGTTATGTCACCTGTCATGCACAGCATAATGTCAACGAGTGACAGTTAGAGGCCGGCTTTGGCGGGAAATTGATAGACGTCAGAGAGGTTATGGATCTAGGGTGATGTGTAATGTGAAAGAATATAATTATGAGGTTCTACTGTTCTACATACTATCCGAAGAGTTTTAATTAGTGCTACATAGTCGAGGAGGGAGACTTCTTACACAAATTTGATTAAAATCGGTTTAGCCGTTAAACCATGAAGTCGGTTTCTCAAGTTTTTTAAACTTATAATTATTGTATAACAAGCTCAATAAAAAACTAGAAATTTATCCACTAACAAAAACAAAGAGTAAAAAAACTGTTCTCGAATGGCTTAAAACAATGAATTATGACGAAACAGAAAAGTTCCTAATCCCCACAACATAAGCCTTGTCATAGTTTCCTAATCCTCCTATCATCAATTCCAATTATAACATCCAACTATTTCCACCCATCTTATCAACTGACATCACGCAAAGAAACACCAGTCACTGAAGGTAGGTATCTTCTTATGCCCAAGCTCTCAAGAGTCTGGTGTTCTAAGGAGTGCCTACTCACACACATGCACAATCACACACCCTTACTCACAACAAACACACACCCTCACACACACACTTCCAGCACAATACAACACCCCCTTTTACCACTCACTCACACACACAATATCACACTAAATATAATTGAATATAATTATCTATTTATAATTGAAGTACCTAGGTAGGTACATGCTTAAAGTATAAGCTGCAGTTACCTCTTGGGTATCTGTACTAAATAAGTAGTCAGCGGAGTGGGGCCCTGGTGTCCTGTAGCACAGGTTTCATGGAAACCTATTTCAGGCACCAGTCTCTCGCAAAACAGGCTCATTTATGTAACCATAGCTCATATTATAATTACACCTAATACTTTAATGCCTTATTTGTTTAAAGCAAAATTTGATCATCACAAACCTACTTACTTATATAATACCTATTACTTATCTATACTTATTTCAATATGTTACCTTGTTCATTGTTAAAATGTAACCTAGTTTTAAGAGAGAGAAATAAATGATTTATTATTATTATTATTTTTTGTTAGATTTTTCTTGCTCGGTTTTAAGAAGAAAACCGGAAATTAAATGAAATGCACGGGCCTAAGCCAAGTGCATATCAGTATGTACCTAATATGTTACTAGGAGAGTTATCAGCATAAAGGTCAGTCTGCAAGAATTTACGGACTAGCCTACAATATTATTATTTGACTGCGTTCCACTGATCGCTACCGCAGAACGCTTGGTGCGTAAGGCTTAATCGAGTGTAAGTAGGTTTGTAGTATTTTTTTATATATTTATCTATGCTTAAAACAAAACTTTTTAACAGGACTATCGGGGCCTTTTTTCACCTTCTCAAGTCCTCGCTAGGATCTGGCTTGCTGGCCATGCCGGCTGCCTTCAGGAACGCTGGAATAATACCTGGATGCGTTGGAACTCTACTAGTCGCCGTGATCGCAACACACTGTGTTCAAATTCTGGTAAATGGTGACCCTACAGAGGAGTAATGAATTATATAATGGTTTCGTTATAATATACCTATACCGTTGTTTTGTGTGCTATTGTATGTGACTTACCTACACCTAAGTAATAAAATACTTTTTTTCAGGTTTCTATATCGAGAGAGGTCTGCAAAGAATGTCGTATGCCATTTTTAAGCTACACTGAAACCTGTGAGAGAGCCTTCAAAATCGGGCCGAAAAAGTTAAAACGTTTTTCCACCCACATCAGGTACTTAAAGTATCTACTTATTTTTCTTATATTAATTACTAACTTCCTGCCCCGGCTTCGTACATAATATACAACATGTTCCAAAATTCAACGATAAGCGGCACTAATGATGGTTGGACCTGTCCATGACCAGTGTAAGTTATTTTTACTTGCATATCCTGAGTTGGGACCTATTTGCAACTAGGTACTATTATTGTTAATGTTTAGTTATAAGTTATATATTATAATGTGTCAACAAGGTTGCAAATAAACGATTTGATTTGATGACTACTCTAGAAAAAAGAATTGTAGGTTAAGTATAATGGTTCAACACGAGAAAGTAGGTCAGTTTACGTGTGGTCCAGCAGTTCCATATTCCGTTAAATTTAAACGTATCTTTTTTTCAGGCATTTTGTGGACGCAGCGATGGCAGGAGTCTGTCTCGGTGGAACTGGTGTGTACGTCCTATTCATAGCGTCCTCACTCAAAGATGTTAGTAGGTATCTACATTACCAGCTTATCTATAATATCATAGTAAGAGTAAAGAGAAAAGATTTGTATTTTGGTATCTTAGTAACGAACAAGTTAAAAAAACTATTTCCCCGATTTCAAATAGGCTATATCATATTCCTTACTAGCAAAACTCCCTGGTCGTCACCAGGAGGAGGACCAGGGGGTCATTTAGAGAAAAGAAGGTGAAAAATATGAAGTTACTGCCTTTGAATTTTTCAGAAAATTTGCGGCGGTCCCTTTTTAAAAATGTTGGACGGGTGTCCA
The DNA here is from genome assembly GCA_939531255.2 of Thera britannica. Taxonomy (NCBI): domain Eukaryota; kingdom Metazoa; phylum Arthropoda; class Insecta; order Lepidoptera; family Geometridae; genus Thera; species Thera britannica. Next base: position 12,932,509 of record OW618040.2, on the reverse strand, counting down.
AAAAATCTGATCACATGTTTCACACATTTTTTATGAACAATTCACCTAAGACTTTGATCTTAAGTCTCCAGCAAAAACATAATGTCGATCTAAACTAGTTTTCAACCAAAAATTTTACCCAAGTGCCAACTATTTTTTGCAGAATAGTGCTTCAGCAAAACATAATTTTGATTTCTCCAACAAATTGTGCATCTCAAAAGAGCAACACTGACAAGCGATGATGGTAATTATCATACCTGCACAGACGGTCAACGCCAGCTCAAACTTCAGGAATTTTAATTTGACAAGTTCAATTCTCGGTCGGGATCGAACCCACAGTCTACGGCATAGAAGCCAGAGTACTACCCAGTGAGCCGTAACGCCTATCTATCATTCTACTTGAAATTTTTCGTTTACTTATTTAGCACTACCACTGCCTATGGATAAAAACTTGTGACTTAAAAAATGTTTGTTCTAGATATTTGACACCCTCGCGCCGAACTACATCTACCAAGTCGAGGCATACTGCGGAATGCTTCTTCTCCCTTTAGTTCTGATCACCCAAATACGCTACCTTAAGTTCCTGGTGCCATTTTCCATCCTAGCCAACCTATGCCTCATGATAACATTCCTTATTACGTGCTACTACACTTTTGTTGATCTACCCACAGTTCCAGATGTCAAGATGGCAGAGAGTGTCACAAAATGGCCCTTATTTTTAAGGTGAGTGCGCGCAAGATAACTCTGCGCTTGACTGATGACGGAAAATGCAAAAAAGATTGACTGAAATAATTTTCCGATCACAAATATAGATGGCGAAATCGCTTGCATTGTTTGTGATGGGAAACCCATTCCATCCATTTTCATGTTTTCCGCCATCAGTCACACGCAGAGTTATCCTGCGCGCACTTTAGGTGATGTCTAGCCTAGTCTACCATTTTAAAAGTTGTGGTGACGAAGGCGTTTTTCCTGATCAACTTATCTATGTATCTTGTATCTGTGCCTATCATGATTATCATTATGCATTAGGTATTATTAGGTTCTCGTCGTCTCGTCTAAGCCAATAGCCATGAACAGAAGTGCTCCACTCCTGGTCCATGTTTAATTACCTAACTAACGCCACCTAAATCATCTGCAATAGATGAAACAGACCATAATCATGATAATTTATTATAAGGTTGAATGCTTTTATTATTTACTATCATTGACAATTAATTGCCTCTAAATGTTTTTTACTCGCATGTATTGCACTAACTCGTTTATGTTGGATCAGCATTACACTGGAACTTCACTAATACTCTTATTATGTGGATCAATCCAAAACCAAGAGGAACAAAGCCGTATAAGCTAAGAATATGTTAATCTGTCCTAAAGGCTTATTACTAGGTTTTGCCGCGTGAAACTACATAACACTTCATGCACCACTCACCACTTCAACTCTTGCGACTTATGATGATATTATGCTTATACGACGTATGATTTTTGATAGTCTAAGATCCCGCTATAGAAGGACCTTCACCGAGCTGGTTATTTAATGAAACGTATTTTATATTTAATTAAACATGCCAATAAATATATTCTATGTGGGTTGCCTATCAAATTTCAGTCCAGGATAATAATGATTAATTAATAATTAAAAAAAAAAAATTAAAACTTTCCACTGGTTTGTTTATTAATCAAATTCTATACCAATCGAAAGTATAGACCCCAGTATTTTTATTCAATTAACATACCAGTGCAAAATGCTAGTATCGATTTACCTGTTTATACCTGGCTAGTGGCTACCCGAGAGTTGTGACCGGAAAAAAATAGGCAACCTAACGTTTGCATATTCTATGGGGTCTATACTTTCGATTGGTATAGAATTTGTCTAATAAACAAACCGGTGGAAAGTTAAAAAAACAATTTAGTTTTTTAATTATTAATTAATCATATCCTGGACTGAAATTTGATAGGCAACCCATATAGAATATATTTATTGGCATGTTTAATTAAATATAAAATACGTTTCATTAAACAACCAGCTCGGTGAAGGTCCTTCTATAGCGGGATCCTGTAATATGACTTTGATACGATTGATACCCTTTGCTATCCTTACAAACTGCATGATAACTATAATATCGGTCCATTTCTAACTGTATTGCAACACCCATATAGGGTAAATAATGCATTGATTCTAAAAACTAGTCATAAGATCTGACTATGTTAAATTTACATGCATGGTAATTTATAAGGCAATAAATATACTGTACATTTGGACATTCTCAGATATAGATAGTACAATTCACGAAGACGCGCCCCTCGCAAGGTGCGGGGAGTTTGCTCCGAGCGGCAGTCGCGAACCGTAGTCTATTCATTGTAGTGTGCGTGTGCACTCATAGGTAATTAGTGTGTACCGATAACACTCAAACATTGACGGAAGCTTGCACACATATACTATAAACGGTTAGGAGGAATAGTAGGGCGCGTCTTCGTGGATTGCACTATCTATAGTGTTGACTTGGCAATTTATTAAATCTATCTCGTTTTCTTAAAATAGCACAGCAATATTTGCAATGGAGGGCATCAACGTGGTGATGCCGGTGGAGAACGAGATGGCACGGCCGGAGCGGTTCCTGGGCTGTCCTGGCGTGCTGACGGCTACCATGGCGCTGGTGGCCACGCTCTATGGAGTGGTGGGCGTCGTCGGCTACCTCAAGTACGGAGATGGCGTGTTGGGCAGCGTCACGCTCAACTTACCAAAACATGACACGTATGTACGTTTTTTTTTTGCTGTGAAAATGTGTACATACCTCCTCGTCGAAAGGATTGACTATATTTATTAACCTAATACCGAGCCGTCTGATATAGCATCTGCAGTCAGACGGCGAGCGCGTTGCATTTGTGAGTGAAAACAAATCTGCTGTAAAACGTCTCGATAGGTACCCAGGCTTCATTGGCTACTAACATTTGAACTTTATTTTTATGGTTGTGTAATTAGCTGTTCATAGCAGATGGCTCTTAGTGAAGAGTCACCTCTAACCTCAAACTAAACATGTTTGGACCGCCACTTGCAAGTTGGAGCAAGCAAAAGGTCACCTAATGTTATGTGATGTGATAACCATCACTAAGCATTGCATCAACAAAATCTAATTATGTTGGAGAACTTGAAATGGCCGTTCGATAGCTCTGCTACATTAGTTCTGTGGCTACGTCGTTGCCTACGCGGCGTAGGCCTTTGCGTAGACCAGCGTAGCAAGCCTATGGCCTATGAAAGCTTTGCACTCTGAACACTTACGATACACATTTATTTTTTATATTGCATAAAAATAAATACAAATAAAAAATAATAAAATAAACACTAATAAATAAAGCACTCTTTGCGAAGCAGATGCGATTAAAAAGTACCTATTGCAAATGTTGCAGATTTTTACTTTTAGACGGACCGCCAACAAAACTAATTGGTAATCCCTGATATAAATTAAGAAAATCAATATCTTCTCATTTACCAGAGAGGCCAGAGAAGTCAGTGCATCGAGGGCTCGACTTCGTTTGCAAACCCTTTGGGCGGAATCCAGCACGGAACTTCTTTAGTTTGATGATGATGTTTTACTTTTTTTACAGTCTGGCGATGACAGCAAAGATTCTAGTGGCCACAGCCGTGTTTTTTACGTACTGCCTTCAAATGTACGCCCCAATGGATATCCTGTGGACAAGAATCGAAGGCAGGATAAGACAATCGTATAGGAACGCAGCTCAAGTTGGCCTGCGAACTGCTAGCGTCATTTTTACAGGTAAGATTTACCCGACTGCACATGGAGGGATAATGCATTTATTTTTACACAACTTGTTGATGGAACCTGATATGGCCCACCTGATCAATCTCTTAGAACAAAGTATTGTCTCATAGGTCACGCACGCCAGGAACGTGCACTAGCGTCCATCAACTTGAGGCATTGAGTCATCAAATTACTGGCCTCACGTGCCAGTAATTTCACCGACACCATGACACCCGTCTAACCGAAACACAGCAATGCTGCTTCACGGCAGAAACGGGCATGGTGGTAGTAGGTACTTCCCCAGACGAGCCCTTCACAAAGATAGGTCTACTACTGTTCAAATGAGGTGTCGTTGGATTCCCCTGGATCACGAGAATGACATAGGCTATACAGGATACAGCCATTTTACCGGTACCTACTGTATTTTTATTCAGTGGTCCTGGCAGTGGCAGTCCCAGACCTGGAACTCTTGATAGGCCTGGTCGGCGCTATCTTCTTCTCAACACTGGGCCTTTTGATCCCAGTGGTGGTCCAGACCATTCACCGATGGGACCGACAACTGGGGAAGTACTCGTATATCCTGTGGAAAAACTGTTTAATACTGGTGTTCTATCTAGTGGTACTGCTGAGTGGATGCTACTCTGCTGTTAGTGCAATTGTTGGAAAGTTTCACTGATGTAATAGAAGTACCTATAATTGTAGTTTTTAGCATGTAGAGTAGACTATATTATTTCTCTGGTTTTCGTACTTATGCATACTTTTTTATTTTTATTTTGCTAAACTAATATGTGCAATTGGATGGCACACAAGATAGTTGTTAAAAGCAATACCTACTTTTTTTTGTTTTTGCTTTTTCCATAAATATTAATCTTTTTTTTGTGTAAGCACATATTTGAGTACTTATGTATTTTATTGTTTAAGTTCCTTAGTGATTCTATACTACGTACATAATAATCTTACTATTTTTGATTTGTAAAAGGATCATATAAAAAAACGGTAGGAACCGAGCCGTAGTTTGTTGTCTGTTCTTCTAGGCTTGGTCGCGTGGAACTGGCACCTAGACTCACCAAGCTTTAAGACGTTTCAAAGTGATTCTTGTATCGTATTGAATAAACGCTTATTGAATCTTGAATCTTAAAAACTAGGTAGTCTTAACTACACAAAATAACGAATTGATATATCTAACGCATTTTTTTAATATATCTACCGCAATCAAGCACAGAATAACTTATCTAGGTGCATTAAAAATATGCAGGGGAAGGGAAATATCGCCAAAGTTATGGAAGCCTCCAAGCCCTGCGCAAATCTCATATTTGACTGCGTTTCGCTGATCGCCACCACAGAACGTTGATATGTGCGCAAAGCTTAGAGATGACAATTGTTATAATTAAAAACAAAGGTAGATAATAATCAAATATAATTTTATTTATAAGTAACATTAATTACCTAACTGTACATTAAATTTCTATTAGCAGAATTAAGAGAAGTTACAGCTCGTTTTCTTCAACTTTACATAATAATACTGTTTCTTTAACTAATCTTTTAGCAATTATTATTTAAAAAAATACTAAAAGAACCTCTCTCGTGTTTACCTAACCGAGTCTTTTGTTTCAACGCGACATTATACGTATGTACTTACAGAATAATAATGTTACAAGCAAAATAAATAATAAACTTACGTAGGCTTCAAAGCTAAGCCTACCTAAACTAGAACTACCTATAATCAGACTCAATAAATAATTAGTAGTTAAATTACATAATACTAGTAATTCGCCTCGAACTGAGATCTCGTGATGCAACACAAATGCTTCAAAAAGTTAAGTTTCTACTTTGAGAAAGTATTTCTGTCTAGATTCACTGCCTGGCCTTGCCTTTGACTAACCCTCACTAACTTTGTCTGGTAACCAAGTTTTAACTCAATATAGAAGAGTTCTGTTGGACAGACTTTGGCTCCATGATCAGACCAGGTCGCTTTCACCATATTATGACAACTGAGTACCTCCTTACTTTATTTCAAGAAAAAAATAATAAGAAAAAGCAAACAAATTGACCAACCAGTAGAAAAACCTTGATGCCAACGAAATTCTAAGAGATGGGAGCTCTCGGATCGTCGGTTATCTTAATTTAACCTTTTTTATGTATAGCAAAAACTGATTGTCCTAGGAAAAAAGTAAAAACTGTTTTGGAATGTCCATACAAAGTTCTTTCATGTGAAATGTAGCTCGATTTTTTGGGTATTTTTTTTTATTTTTGCACCCTGAAATAACCCATATTATCTTAATAACCCCTAATCCGATTCTACTCATATACTTACCAGTAAATTTCTCAAGCACAAGCTCTCGACTTACCAAATTTTTTGCAGATTGGATCAACGGTTCGAAAGTTATCGTCGGACAAACATACACATAGACATAGACTACTTTTTCTTGAAATTGGAGATTGACGTCTTCTTCATCGTGAGATTTCTCGGTCCAATCGAGCACAAAGCCCCTGAGATCGTGAAATAAACGCTTAGCCTAGAATAACATGAACCTATCATCCAATACTTTGCAAGGAGTGTTTGAAGTGCAACAGCTTGCTGAGATTATTGTACAGCCGGTCTGGGGGGTTGGAGATCACGAAGTACACTAGTCCTAGGATGGAGAGGATCGCCCGCCATATCGAGAAGTGAGTCCACGTGTGGTAGAATGCTGGTATCGAGGCCTGCAACAAGTTTAAAACACGTTACAGAAGAAAAAACTTGAACAATTAACTAAGACTTGATTAAAGTTTTATTTATATATTTAACAATAACAAAAGTAATACAACTTTAGTTTCAATTATAGTGCCTTATTATATACATTAAAGAAGATAAGTAGTTATCTACTTAAACCAAGCGCCTGACGTGCCTTCCATACTAGATCTCTGACGAGCCTATAGGCTCGTCAGAGATCTAGTATGGAAAACAGAGTTAGGTGACCGTATAGACGGTTAGATACTCGCTTGCTCCGATTTCTCTTTCGAATGAGAGTTTCATCATCATCATTGCCAGCCTGAAGAAGTTCACTGCTGGATAAAGGCCTCCCATATACATTTCCAGGAAGAACGGTTCTGACTTATTTCCATCCAATGACTTCCTGCGATCTTAACAATATCGTCGGTCCATGGGTGTTCGGGCGTGAACGTTTCGTCTGCCGGTTCGTGGTCGCCATTCGAGTATCTTTATTCCCTACTCCTTATCTTATATCTTATCTCCGACTATTTAAAACAAAAATATTATTTGACTTTGAGTTAGACTTATTTGAAGTCGTCCTAAAAATGGCAGTGAAGTTCCAATGTGGTTACACCAACTAAGTACTAGTTAGAATATATCCTTACTTGAAACTGGCAAAATTGATCCAAAATGGACAGAAGCCATTAAGAAGAATTGCTAGTTACCGCAGTAGCGTTGCCGGTGCCGGTGCCGGTGAGGTTGGTGGCCAGCGCCAGCGGTGCGAACTGGTACACCATGAGGTCGTCATACATGCGCGCACACAAGCACACAAGCAGACACGCCGTGTACAGAATCACTAGCACTATCGCTTGGAAGTACGGCTGCAGGCCTAGAGACGCGTCCATGCTTGATACGTCCAATCTGAAACAGTACTGCTATTTTTATTTTTGATAGACGAGCCGCTTTCGCTGATGTGTCTACGTCAAACAGTGTTGAATTATAGTCATTTATTGATATTGTTCTCATTGTTCTTTTTGGTCACTATTTAAGCACTGATTTACTAGTTTGGAGCCAGTTGTCGAGTTTGTTTTTGAAGCCTAATGGCTACTTGAAAACGTTATTCTCAGAACGTTGTTAACCGAACGTTTGCGCCAACTCGGTATTAACCGAGTCGGCGCAAACGTTTTCAGGCAGCTTGTTCCAGTTCTGGACCAACTGATTACCAAAGAAGTCGTGCGCCATTTCTATGAAACCGATATGAAAGTACATATATCTTTAGATATATTATTTTAAATCGGTTCTTAAATGACGAAGTGCGTTAACGATAAAAAAACAACTGAATTGAGAACCTCCTCCTTTTATATTTGAAGTCAGTTAAAAAATGGTAGGATCCAAGAAGTCGTTTGCTGTCTGTTCTTATACAAGGTGTATCTAAATATGTGTACTATGCGAAGGTGGGGGGTTTCAGACCACAATGGTGATCAGTTGTGGGGGGGAGATAATTAAAAATTCCTATTTTCAGTTTCCCATACAAAAATATTTAAATTCATAATGCCTAAATAAATTGACAACCCTATCCTTGTAACCCCTTGACCCCTTGACCTACTACCTCTGTAGGTCTACTACTACTACCTACTACCTCTGTAGCTGAGTTTAGGGTTGTCACTTTGTATAAAGTCAGCTGTTCATGTTGAAACTTCGTTGCAGTTTTTTTCAGAGATACCAATCGAAGTTCGAAAAGTCGTTGAACAAAAGTTGTTCCCCGGGGGATGGAAATTCACCCCCCTTCAGGATAGTACACATATTTTGATACACGTTGTAGGCTTGGTCACGTGGAATTGGCACCTAGACTCACTTAGCTATAAAACGTTTCAAAATGATTCTTTCCGATACAACTGAAACAACAAATTGTTTAATTGACAAAAAAAGGAGGCGAAATGTTAAGCCACTGCTTTTGAATTTTGAAGCCGGGGTGGATCGCTAGTTTATTTATCAAGTTCATTCATATTCTGTGGTTCAAATACTCACCGGTCCAAGACAGATAGTAGACAGAGCACACAGAAGAAGTAGTAAGCTGCCACGTAGGGCGTTGTAACCACGGCATGGAACGCCAGGTGACCTGAAAACATGTCATATTTTTTTAATTGTTTAGTGTCGTTTGACCATGAGCTGTCAAATTGTCAGAATTGGGGAACTCCCCAGACACTCAACCAAGAAAAAAAAAACAAATGTGAAGAGCTTTCAGCTAATAGGCTAGGCGAGCAACACATGGCGGAGACGAAGATCCAGAGTCTGGAACACCGAGCGTCGTAAAGTTGCTTGCCTATCAATATTCTATAGGCTGCATTTTGGAGAATATGCCCGGGAACTTCATGATCTCATACCGCCATCTCCTTTCCACCACAGGGCTAGCAGACGCACGGCCCATTACCACCCATACCAGGTGAGTATAGCATCTTTTGGCTCCACTTTTATCATGCGAACATCCAAAGAGTGGAACTCACTGCCGTCGTCTGTTTTTCCTGACAAATACAACGTCGCTTGCCATCAGGTGAGATCGTGGCCAAAGGATAGTTTATTAATTATTTTTTAAAAAATACCATACAAACACAGACACTACACAAATGTATTTCAATCAGATTAACATGTAGATTTGAAATGGTGGTGAGGTGTGAAATTGGTGGAGGGGCAGTGTCCGCTCTCTGTGTAGTAATAGTATGTGTGATGTGATGTGGTATAGGTAGGTACCTGCGTCTAGTCCGTCCGAGTAGGATATCAGCAGGAGATGCATGAGCGCCAGGCCGGCCAGCACGCCGTGGCACGCCGCCGCCACGCCGCGCCACGCTCGCTGCACCAGCAGCGCCACGTCCAGCGGGCTAGCCTCGCACATCCTGCAATACACACTAACTCTAACTCTGACATCACTTCAATCGCAACAATCACCTGTGCTTGTTCACTTTGCCCACCAGGCGTTCGCGCGACTGTGACCTATTGTCAGGTTGAAAACCTTTGTACTAACTAAAATATCTATGCATGGTATTGCATATCTTATTATAAAAAAAAGTCCTTTTATAATTTTCTAAAAGTACCTCAAATACTTGTCTCCCTCCTGCAATTGTTGTGTCTCCAGGATCCTATCCCTTGATACGGCTCTGAAGGTGCCACCTCCTTGCATGTAAACCTTCTCCGGTCTCCGTCTGAAACGGTCCGCTCTCTCATCATTTGGAGAGGTGACGGGCGATGGTGATGAGAAGGGGTTGTCTGTGTATTGCTCCGGGTATGGCATGGTTGATTCTAGGGTCTGGAGCATCGTAGTGAGGTCTGTTGGTCTCGCTGGAAAATAAATAATTACTAAATTACTAAAGTATTGCACTTAACATCAGGTGGATCATATTATGCTTGTTCCATCAGTTAAGTCAAATTTAAAAAGCCAAAAAAAGGCACAGTATATAGTGTATTCAGTGTCTAAGGTGGTAGGTTTTTATCAAAAATATAAAAATGTTTCAAGGTCAACTGCCAAGCTAAGCTCCGGTAATGTTTCATAAAAAAATAGGCATGCACCATAAAGTTAGGGTTATGCTTCTGACTACCTTTCGTTAGAGGTTCCTCTGTGTAAAGTTGTAAAAATTATCTAGAAGAAAAAAGCAAGGATCACAAATTACCTGGTTTTGAAGCATTCTTGCTTTTACTCCCAGCTTTGAACACCTTGGGGCTCACATCTTTCCCGTTAGCATTGGTGTCCTGCCTCTCATCTCTGGCTCTCCGCCTGGTCTTCCGAGGTTTGTGACGGAGCTCCTTCGACATGCCATTATTATTCTCAACATCATTGGGCTCAATTTCAAGCTCGCCGCTCAGTGTTACTACCTCATCTTTGTTGTATTCTTTTAGGTAATCATCTACCTGGAACATAATGGCAAAATTTGGAAAAATGTGAAAGCAAAGGACCTTGCGGTAGGTAGCTGTAGACGTATCTAGACGAACGGCTGTTCCTAATTTTTTTATCTTATGTTTTGAAACCATTAAACAAAAAAAGGTGAAGTCATTGAACCTTTGAATTTTTCCACCTGTGTGAAGCCAGGGCAGAATGCTAGTAATAAATATAGAAAGGAGGAAATACTATTAAACAAGGCAGTGAAATTTTATTATTATTCTGAAACAAATTCACATTAAATGTGTTTCACAGTCCCTACGGTTTGAATTAAATAATAAATGAATATGAATCAAATAAAAGAAACCTTAGGTTCCTAAGAAGGATGACCTGAAAAATTTATAGCAAACTTCAACAACCGTGAGAAAGGGCAAGAGGTCATGATTGTTTGACCTTTATTCTATGAAGGCATGGGTATGTAATGTATACAATAATTTATTAAATGTATTTTGTAGATTAACCAAACCACTTACTTTTTCTAAGGCACAAAGGCTAGAGCCCGGAACATCAAAATCATTGTACAAACTATCTCTATGCTTTGATGAGTGCCGTTTCTTCTTTTTGTGAGACGGGCTTCGTTTCTCTCTATGCCCACTAGACGGTCGTGAGAGTGTTTTCATCATCTTCTCATCCAAACTGCTAGGGTCATGAGAATAGAACACGAAAGCTGGGTTTTTGTCAGACTTTTTTATTTCTTTCTCCACAAACTCCATGATACCTTGGTTTATCTGGTCATGTATTGGTAATTCGACAGATTCGTGTTCAGATTTTATCCAGCTGTCTCTTTTCGACTTGTCTGAAGATTCTCCATTAGTTGGCGATATCTGTAGGCACTCGGCAGCGTCTGTGTGCCCGTTGGAAAGCTTGCGAGAACCAGAATGAGTGCGCGATCTAGGCTTCGATTTCTGTTTGGGAGATGGCGATCTGGCAGCCGTGTGGATTTCAGCTACCTCGTCCCTCAGGTTCACGCTGTTGCCCGGCTTCATTCTCGAATTAGTTAACTCAAAAACCAAGCAAAATTTAACGCATCCAAACCATTTTTTTATAACTAAATTTTAGCACTACAGTTCATTTTATTTTGATGCAAATGGGTAAATTGGTTATAATTCATATTTTATTTATTGGTCTCAGTTGATTCAGTATTAAAATTCAAATCTTTGTAGCTTCATTCAGCTTGAGAACGAATTACGAAAACAAAGGCAATCGCTCTCATCTAGTGCTGCCAACTCTAAGAAACAAAAAATGAATATTAGGGATTAGGGAAAGGAACCATGTTAAAATTATCGTACCTACCGCATGTTTTTGTCAAAAAATACAAAAATCTAGCAAGTTCTTTGTCTGATGCGTGATGATTAGCATCACGCTTGTTTCAGCAAAAAAATAATTTTGCACTTGGTAGTACCTCTACAATAAATAAATAAATACTTAATAAATATTCCGGACAATCCATGCAATACAAAACTAGGATCTAGCTCAAAACTAAGTAGAGCCATAAATACAATGTACTTCCAAGACAAACATCTGCGTTCACCACACAAATATTTGTTCTCGGTGGGGATGGAACCCACAACCTACAGCGCAGAGAAGGCAGTCAAAGTGGAAAGTGAAATTAATGAACCTAACATTCATTCCATTCTCTTCGAACTAGGAGACGTCTTTAGCAAATGTTCACATTATATGGCACGTGGAATCGTCAATTGTCCAGACCTATTTTATTGAGTCAGCAGACTATGTGTGCCATTCCGCCAAGGTAGGTATCATAAAATTAAATAATCTCTGCCAGCTCTGAGAAACGCGCGTACAACGCCTGCAATCCACAGTCTGTAGTAGTAGGTCCACAGTGGAATATACTAGGGTAGACCTTTGCCCAGCAGTTGCACATAATATGCACATAGAAGACTCTTATTAATATTAACCACTCAAACCATGTTGTATTGTGTTGTCCACCAATGTTTAATAATAACTCCATTCCTAGACATAGCCCATTAGTCCACTCTGCATCTTTCATGTTATTTCTTTGTGAATCAGACATTTGTAATTTGTTAATCAATTATTATGTCATTATCTTACATCGTACGTAATGGCAAAATTATCGTATCATACATAATGTCCGAGTTGGCAGCACTAACATTACCCATTCAAAATCAAAATGTCAAAATAATCGATCAAGAAGAACGAAGAAAAGCGTTCGGTAGGCGAGTCGTGGTCGGGCCGGTGCGTGCTGACGTCATTGTGACGTCATTACAAACGTTTTTGTTTCGTTGATTCGTCCTACTGAGGGAAGTAGATCCAACCATGGTCCTACTTTTAGGTACTTGCCCTTGCCTTGTTTACTAACATCTAATAATAGCCAAAAAATAATGTTGATCCTAACCTTCTTGCTTATTTTAAAGATTATCCTTGTGATTTCCTTAAGTGTAGTAAACACTATAAAATCAATTAAACGGTTATGAAAAGCAAGTTAGTTATTTATTATCTCTTGTCGATTCAACTGAATGCAACTTCGGTTAACGAGCAGGGTAATTTGACTGTAGTGTAACGTCGGTTTTCTGTCATTTCGGGAAGTCACACATAGATTTTTGATTTTAATTGTTTTTCTGGTGTTATTTTGAGTGAGGTCTTAGCTCAAAGTGTTAGCAGTTGGAATTAAAGTGTATTATGTGATATCCTGATTTTATCGAAAATGTTTCAGATGGTTTTTGGAAAAAACGGCCATCTTTTTTCAATGCCAATATTAGGGTAGGGCCGACCTGTGATTGACGACTGACGGCTTGACGGAAAGTATTTTATCTATGTAATAATTATCATCATTCTCATCAAACTACTCGACACTGGCAAAATTGATCCGAAAGGACAGATGCCATTCATTAAGAAGAAGAAGAAGACTGTAACGTCAAACCTGTAGAATTGTAGATGACGCCACGCCACGGTCGCGTTAGTGCCGAACAGTCCTTGAGTTTGAGTTATTCGTCGAGTGTGATTAGGATCCGATGGCGCAGCGGTCAGCGCAGCCCCGTACCAAGGGGAAGGTCGTGGGTTCAAATCCCACTCGGCTCTTAACTTTTAGGACATTAACAAAAAAAGTTTACTCTAGTATGAAAACCAATAAGACGAACTTTCGAGTAGAAAAACGTGTTAGGATAGGATACAATTTTTTTAATTGCATTGAATCTCAAAAATGTTCATTGCTCGTCAAAACGTGCAAGCTAGAAGTTTATAACGATGGGTGTCTTCACCTTACATTTAGGCGATGCCTGCGCACATTCAGGCGCTGGCGGCGGCGGTGGCAATCAGCTGAAACGCTGTTATAATTAACAGTGATATTTGACAGCGTTTAGCTGATCGCCATCGCCATCGACTAGATGTGCGCAGGTCTCTAAGGCGATGAACATCGTGGAACAACTTCTCGCTCGCTTGCTTTGAGACTGAAACTGAAGTGTGGTTGAAGTTTTGGGTCCTGTTATTGTACGGCCAGTTAATGTACACCCAGTTAAAACGAATCCACTTTTTTCCATTGTGAAATTGTAAAGGCCCATGCACACTGTCGCAGATAAATATTTCGATTATTACTTTTTTTATTTAGCGATGGATGATTGTCCTAAACGGGACAGCCCCTTTGATGGTATAAAAAAATATATATTTCCTGGCACTGAGGCGACCCTTTGCCGCGGCACACTCGCTCTGCTCGCTCGATTTGTGCGTAATTTTTATGTTCTAACATATCCAAGTCGGGTCCGCCCCATAAAGTTCCTATCAAGGAAAAGGTTTAAGTAGGTACCTAGATATCCAGTGCCACAACAAAAAAGCAAAAATCCATATTTGAATTGCTCCAGTGTGCATGTGGCTTAACTGGCATCGTAATAACGGGGTGTACATTGTACAATAACGTGATGTATATTATCGCCTCCCGAAGTTTTACCACCACAGATTAAGATGCTGTAACATACTGCTTAGTTTGGGGCTAGATTGTGTTGTGTGGATTGTCTATAATATTTATTAATTTTATATTAAACTTTATGTGAATAGGTTAGCTACCTCCTACTTACTTACCTCCGTCCTCCCCCCGCTGCCTTGCCCTTCCCCTTGAGGTCGTTCTCCCCTCTCCTGGCGAAAGGCGCGAAACTTTCACTTGTGGAATCCGGTGGCGGCGGCCGGCGGTGACGTCACCTGCTGCTCGATTTTATGTACCTTCTTTGTGCTTGCGCAATGTGATGCAACAATATTTTGAGTGCTTTTTCTATCTTCAGAAAAAGATTCCTCAGAACTTGTATAAGCAACTTGTGTGTCATAATAATAACCTAATAACTTGTAAAAAACTGTGACGTGCATCATAGTGCTTTAGGGCGGTAATGAGGGGTTTTGTTTGCCCAATAATGGCACAGGTAGGATGGGTTAGTAGCATGGGCATTGGGCATACCCAGCTTTTGATAATTTCTTTCCTCAACCAGCTTTATTAATCACTTTTTTTCTAAGCTTTTTTCACGCTGATTTTAATCATTTACTACGCGGATTACCGGCAAATCAAATATTTGACAGTTGTTTGTGTCATATTTTGCAAGCAGATAATTAATTTTGATACCTAGTTGATTATTCGCCCATACCTACGTGATTTCGGCCCTCAAGTAGGTAGGTACTAGATAGTATTATCTTAACTGTGTTACATGTAAATAGGTACCTTATATTTAATGTAAGTCGGTCTAATCGGAAGACGTTTGAGAAATCTGCAACTAATTATGTGAAGAAGTATCCTCAATATTTTCCTAGACAAAGCGACCAACTGCGGGGCTTTAAAAGTACCTAGGTAAACTGATAAGTAGGTAGGTAAGGTAAAGTATTAGGTTCCTTAATCGAAGTTAGGGATAAAATTGCAAAATTTTAGAAAAAAAAATAACTTACTACAAACTGGACGAGTTTTTGAACTACTATTTCATCTTTTATTAGCCAGGTATGAAGAAAACAAATAATTTTGATTTATGATTTTTTATTGATTCTTATAATCTACATTAGTTTGGTTCAATAAAATATTTATAGACCTAGTTATTTAAACAATGCTAACTGCATTTATCTGATGCTAACTGCATCTTTCATAAAGTCTAAGTAGGTAGTTAATATTGTTATTAACTATATAATTTTCAAATAAATTCATAGCGAAATAATTACCGACACCTTTCTATTGCAAATAGTTTTGATATTTACATCGGCGGGTCTTATCAATCACAATTTATTCATTTTACCAATTTTGTCCCGAATAAAAAAACTTAAGCTTGTCTATTTGGCACAAAATCACATTTCAATTTTAATTTACAATTTTAACTCACTTATTTCACCGCCCTAACTTATTAAAAAGTATTCCTAAATAATAATATTGCAAAACTGGCATAACTTGCCTTCACTTATTTTTAAACATCGCTAATTAGTTAGCTTCTTATACATAATACCTAGGTAGGTAAGTACATAACTTTTATACTTACTTACCAACTTAAGTAAGGTACTTATTTATACAATTTTATTTTAAATAACTTAACATAAGCACTTAAGTACCTACCTGACGTAGGTACCTAGTACCTATATACCTACTTATTATTTTAATTTTGTTTGAAGGTAGATAGGTACTTATTTACAAAACATTACAAAATCAATCTTTTTTTTACCTCACTAAAATCTAATACTAGCGGGTCTATTTTTGCAACACGGTTCGTTCAGGCAATAGCTGAATCATCTACGAGTTTTCAAAATTTGGTTTAAAAAAATTTAAAATCGAACGCTGATTCAGCGATCACCTGAACGAGCCGAGGGTGCAGAAATATAGTAGACCTTTACATAACATCACAAACAAGTATTTACAAAATTCTTATTTTTCTAAAAGTTCATAGAACGTACGAGAAATATATCATAGATATATGGGATAAACATCACCGATTTTCGACAAACACAATTTACAAGTTTAATAAAATAAACTTAAATTGCATTCATCTAGTCACCGGTAAAAACTTAAAACTAAAACACATTGATTCCGTCCAGAACAATTCCAGAGAAAATTACCTTTCCCGAATTGTTTGGAGGAATTGTGAACACGACGCCGAACTATTTCGCGCTACGAACAGTTCGGTCGTCTACAATACTTCGTAGCATTCAAACCGCGACCAGTCGTCGCCGTGGGCTGCCTTACCGCGGCCTCACAATAAATAACTTACACATAGGAGTTTCTACAAACAGTATGGGTGACAAAACTGATATACCAGCCTCTGACTCCTCTCAGTTTTCTTCATGATTCCTTTCTTGTAGTATTGTCGGATGCTACGCGAGAGCTTGTCGTAGTTCATGGCGGGCCGGTTCTTTCTCTTGCCCCAAAGTCTGGCGACGCGGACTGAATCCTCGATCTTGAAGACTCCGTTATCTGCAACAAGGCATGAATTAAACATCGGTTCGGCTAGTAAGCTTGTGACTTTTAAGAGACGTAGAAAACGGTTTTAGTAGAATAATGATTGTTATAACGGGTATTCGAACCTAATAATCATAAGTTTATTCAGGTTTTGAATTAGTAGTTTTCTTTAGATAGGTACCTATCTATTTTAGATAACATGGAAGAAAAACCTAGGGTATGTAAAAAATTCTCTGTTTCTGACTATTCTTTTCATCAGAAACTCTTCTGACTTCTTTCGAACCAGTGATATAAAAGAACCGAACAAGTTCTTGCTCCGCTAACTGTAGGTACAGACACGGGTGACCTTTTAATGGTATTTTGTACAGCGACAATAAAATGTCATGCGTAGTTCAAGCCTAGCTCTGAATGTCTTGGGACAAAGGAGGCAACGGTACGCATAACGGAGTAAAGACAAGGCAAGTCATGACGCAAACAGAGAGCAAATATATCACTATAGTTAGGCGCCCTTTTGCACCTCCCTAATAAGCTCAGTCTCTTCAATGTTTTTGTTCCTATATACTCGTTCATAGAACCTTTATTATGATAGCTTTTAGCTAAAGGCGTTAGCCTCTGGATGAGGAATGAACCTCTACTCCGTAACGTGAGTACGTAACAAAATTTTTAAAATACCCTCTTGCAATTAATATTGTGGAAAATAACTAGGTAATTAAAAAATACTTTTATTGGCTATTTTCTTACACTTAGCTAATGAGATGGATGCTGTTGTTTCGCGTCAGTGAGTTGACTTCGATAAATTAAATTAGAAACGATTTTCATCGACTCTGAGATGAAAGCCCTGCCTCGTAAAGATACATTACAGCAAAAGGTATCAAAACGGCTATAGCTCGTTTGACAAGAAGATAGGATAAACCTGACTCAAAGAACACCAAAATTCGCCAAGTTACTTTTGCAAGAATTCAGCTCTCAACACTTCTTTGCATCTCATTTCAATTAGGTCATTTTTAATTCGATCTTCATTGTTGATATCAATATCCATTATCTCAATTTATTTGAGCTATTGCGGACGGACCCCTGCCACACTTATTACGGACCCCACTTTAAGAAACCTTGCCTTAGACAATACCAATAAAATTCTGACTGGGTTGACTAGTGACAATCGGCTTAAAGTTCCCTGATAATGGATTTCAAGTTAAATAAGGCTGCAGGGTTGCCGCAGCAGTGGTTCAAGAAAAAATATCAAATGATTAATATGACATTACATTCCGAACTAGGCTGCGCACACAGTTTAGATAAAATATTCTAAAGTTACATGCATAATATAATCTTAAAAAACTTGAGAAACCGTCTTCATGGTCAAACTATTAAACCAGTTTTTATGAAATTTCAATCGGAACAACAACGTGCGTTACCTACGAGGCGATAAGCACTTTTTTATAGGCGATGGTTACCACTTAACATCAGGTGGGTCATATGCTTGTTATATCAGCTAGCTGTATAAAAAACCAACCTGGAAGTATTACCAATCGGATAAAAAAATAATTGACTAAATTGGTTCATAAAATGACAGAGGTAACAAACATTTAAACAAAACGGCTAAACTGATTTTGATGAAATGCATATCGGACTAATTTGAAAATATGAATTTACAGATAAAAAAGTTTCATTCAAATCGGCTCATAAATGAAGAAACTATACGATAACAAACATTAAAAAACATAATTATAACAAAACAGCGAAACCAATTTTGATGAAATTTAAATGGGACCAATAAAAATGGGAAAAAATTAAAAAAAAATCCAGTCTGTTTGAAACCGACGAAGTTATGCTATCTTCTTCTTCTTATCGTGTCACTGATTCTTTCGAACCAAGTGTGGTGAAAGGATTTTAAGTGCGCCTCGAAGAGGCTCCTTTCGTGCACTTGACACATATTTTCGATTTTTTTAGGTTCTACGATATGCCGGTTTCCTCACGATGTTTTCCTTCACCGTTTGAGAGCACTGGCATAGTGTACATAGTTATGCTATAAAAAACATTAAAAAAATATACAACGCAATTGAGAACCTTTTTGATTTAAAGTCGGTTAAAAATCAGTGTGAGACGCAGCAGTGCTGATCGGAGTGATACGATAGTATATAGGCATCTATGTATATAGTGTTCCAGATGGCAAGTAACAGGCCGGATCACCTTGACTCCCAGCCGTTCTCCAACATCGCAGGTATAATGAATACAATTTAAAGAGGTTGGTACCTAACTATATAACTACCGACTTCGTATACTAAATACCTCAAATACTTAATCTTTTTTATAACATTATAGGTAGGTACTTAATATACGAATGTCGTATGTAACAAACTTGAAAACCCGACTTCAAATTCACACTTATTATTTTAAACAAAACTAACTAAGTCCAACAATTTTGAACTATTTCTATAGAACCTACCTGAATGTTTTTAATACTGATATTATCAATGCGACCGTTTGTATGGATGGATGGATGTTTGTTACTCAATAACGCCAGAGTGGCCAAACGGATATGGTTGAAATTTGGCACAAAGATAGATTATAGTCTGGAATAGCACATAATACTTTTTATTCTGAAAAAGTAAAAGGAACTGGGTGTAACGGGAACGGGGCGAGCGAAGCCGCGGGTGGCCCCTAGTAGCTCCATTATATCTGAGTCAACAATTTTAAAATAAACAACTGAATTGGAAACCTCCACTTTTTTAAGTCGGTTAAGAGAGGATTGCACGAACAATAAAAAAATAAAATAAAATAAAAGTTGTTTATTTCAGGCACGATAGACCCATATCACATAAAAATTACAGTAATAAAAAAAAAAAAAAAAAAAAAAAACAATACACACACAAAATAACACTGGTAGGTAAACCTACCTTCTGTCTTAAACTAACTAACACTAACTACTAACTATCACTTTTTGTTAGGATCCATGTGCATGGAAATCCATTTCTTAAAAATGGGGTTGGCTAGATAGTCAGACACAGCCCTCAGGATAGTGTTGTTGGAGCGACCTAACCGATTCCAAAATGCCGCTACACGGGTTCTTATTATAGCGAAGAAATCAGGTACCCCCGCCTCGGAAAACATGCTCGACGCGCTGCAGCATCTTGGCAACCTCATAAGAGCCCGGTAAGCATTATTGTACTGGACCCTTATTGTGCTCATGGATTTATGCGTGTATTTGGACCATAGTTGGCAAGTGTACATACCCAGACAGTAAGCCTTAAACAAGGTGTTCTTTACATCAACACTGCATTTAGCGAAGCGACGTGCGAGCATGTTTGCTCTGACTGCAAGAGCTCTCCTCTCCCTCTCGATATCATTGTCATCCTTTGATGACTCCGTCAGCATGTGCCCCAAGTACTTGAACTGCTTGACCACATTAATGGTCAAGCCGCCCATCTGCACTTCTGGCACCTTCTCTGGACCTCGTCCTGACCTGAATACCATCATTTCAGTTTTCGCTACGTTGTATTTTAATCCATGAGCAGAAGCATATTGCTCACAGATTAAAAGCAGCTTTTTTAATCCCTTAACTGAGGGGCTGAGAAGAACCATGTCGTCAGCGTAACTTAAATTGTTAACACTTACGTTTCCCAGATGACAACCTACCCTGGTTCCTCTCAGCTCACCAATCAGGTCGTTCACGTATAGGTTAAACAGGTCAGGAGAGGTCAACCCCCCTTGACGAACCCCGCACTCTAGCCTATAATCGCTAGAGGTCGTGTCGCCCCATCTAACATTATTAACTTGGTTTCCATACCAGTATCTCAACAGATTCACCACATGATTTGGAACTTGTGCTTTCGATAATTTGGCCCAGAGAATATCATAATTCACCAGGTCAAATGCACGGCTTAAGTCTAAGAAACATGCATAGACAGAAGTATCCTGTG
Organism: Thera britannica; assembly: GCA_939531255.2. Lineage (NCBI taxonomy): Eukaryota > Metazoa > Arthropoda > Insecta > Lepidoptera > Geometridae > Thera > Thera britannica. The sequence continues at coordinate 12,911,853 of OW618040.2, read as the reverse complement.
AAGTATAGTAGTTCACGGTGCTTTTTAAACTCATAATTGCTGAATCTGTTGAGAGACCGGGACAGAAACCAAATTGAGCATCATCGATAGATATGGTTTTCAGTAGATCGGGATAGATAAGTCGCTCCAACACTTTACCCATAACTGTACCCAGCGATATAGGTCTATAATTTGAAGACGAGCTTAAGTCCCCGGTTTTATTTTTAACGATTGGCACGACTATTGTCCGCATGAGATCGTCCGGAAGGTAACAATACCTTATGCATAAATTATAAAATGTACATAGGTGCTCATAAACGTTATCGCTGGCCCTAATAATGTGCTCGATACTAAGACCGTCGTGTCCAGGTGACTTGCCACGCTTCATTTTCTTGACTGCCATTCTTACATCTTTCATAGTAATCAGTTTTAGGTTTTCACATGTACTGGTCTTAGTAGCGGGCACATCACTCACATTACTCACAGGCTGTGGGCTAGCCTTAAATCGGTAGGCAAACATTTCAGCTATGGACAGCGGCTCTTGTATACCGTCCATTGATACCGGCAAATTTTGCTTATAATTTAGTTTTTTAGTTGCATTCCAAAATTGTGAAAAGTTTTTATCATTTCTATGTTCGGCTAATATATTCATTTTAATCATTTCTTCATTTTTCTGGCACCATTTGACTTTATTTTTAAATTCGATTCGTGAACTGCGCATTTTGTTAAATATTTCACCCTCCGACGGTTTACCTGCCGCTAACCAGCAGCTGAAATGCAGCCTAGCTGCCTGATGGCTGTCTCTGACATGATAGTTCCAACCAACCACCCCTAGCCGTTTTTTGCATGAATAGGGACGAGTACTTTTTATTGCTGCATTTTGCAATCCTTTTACAATAAAATCATAATAACTATCTATAAAACGAGAATAATCGTGTAAATGGGTACAACTTAAAATATTATCACAGTTACATGTAAATTTAAAATAATCATCACAAGCGTTTAGGTTTTGAAAACAATATTTACCATACAAAAGTATTTGTTCGCTATTCCTTTCCCCCCACCTAACATTTTTTAATGCATCATGCTTGTCAGAGCTGGCCGAACCGACTGCTACGTCTGCTATATTGCACACAATACGAAGCGGATAATGATCTGAGCACGTGATTTCATAAATAACGTTCGCCGACACCACGGTATTGTCGAATGTCAGGTCAGTGAAGAATTTTACAATAAAATGTAAAATTCTTCACTGACTTCAAAACAAAATGAATGTAAAGTCGAGTCTCGATGACTCGTGACTTGTAGAATAATAGCAACCATTAAATGTGGTCGACCAAGAAACAGGTTTACACATTAAGCTTTGCATTAATTTATAGTCGTGATTAAATACCTTTAGGTTTAATTAATATTGTGATGTATATTGTAAGAAAAAGACCAAAATTATGAGCAGCAAAATTATGTACTTTGGAGGTTGAACTCAGTAAAACAACCTACACCACCAACACGTGCGCACTTTGACATTTTGAAAGATCTAGAAGCACTGAATTTATTAATCGATAATCGCGAGCAACTATCTTGCTTCACCATGTGCAATCGGATAACTACAGTTACCTACTTAAAAGTTTATTTAAGTACGAAAACACGTTCGCGTTTTGTACCAAGGAGAGGTGGCCGCAAGAGCCAATGCGTCGCGGCAGACCAAGAACAAGATGGCGAGACGAGCTCGACAAGTACAGGCTACAGTGGAACATCTCAGCACAGGACCGCACAGAGTGGAGGTGATTGGGGGAGGCCTTTTCCCAGCAGCGGGACATATATAATGCTTATAATAATAATAATAAAGTTCAGTGGTTTAATATTATATTTCCGAGTCAAGTACCTACGAGCTAGAATAAAATCTACGGTGGTGTTCGCCATGAAAAAAAAACAGCTGCTTTCTTAATTGGACAATGGAGATTGTGAGAAAAACTGGTTGAAACCGCAAAAGTACTAGGTTTTATTCTACTATTCTGTACTCTAGCGATATCGTAAGTGACAATGATTGGAACCCATCAGAATGCGAGTGTCGCTCGCACTTGTCCGTTATAAAGGCGTGGAAAAAAACCAAGATAGTCGTAAAAAATAACACGTGAATATTTGATGGAATATTATGTACCTACTACGATTGTAGCTAAATTACTTACGCCGTTTTGTTTTCAGCGATCTCAATAATACTTATTATCGACTAATAGATTATCACAATTGATAATACCTCCTAAGTATTGGCAAATACAGAGATATAAAAATTACGCATAGGTGTTCAGGTACATAAAATTATATCTGTATCTGTGTGGGTGGTGGTGGAGGTATTTCAGGTATGCAAGGGACAATTGGCTGCACTAGAATGTATGAGATTCGAATGGTACGAGTATTGCCGCAGCATCGCATATGTACCACTACTTGCTATGTATTTTTTTTACTACCACGGTAAGCTGATATGGCATGGTATGGCTAGCTAGCAGTAAAAAAAAACACTTTGGCTATCGATCTACAAGATGCACTGAATATATTTTTTCATTGCTCATACTCTGAAAGTAGGTCTGAAGTTGCCTGAGGGGCCCAATTGAAAGTAATACTTTCAGCCCTAGGGAGAATCGCTTTCTACTGACAGCTGTCAAATTATAAAAAAAACAAGTTCTATTTTATTCAACCTTGTTCCAACTTTCTAAAGTCTTTTTAACTGCAAGGAGGTTGTTAAACCAAATTCAAACTTTTTATTCAGCAAGTAGGTTGGAAACCCATTACAACGGTAAGAAGTTTAAAAAGTCTAACTAGAGCGCAATATAAAATTTAAATTTTAATAACATAAAGATTAAATAAATAATATATCTTCTAAATTACTTGATTAATATATAGCTTCAACTATTTATTTAAAATAACATGGATTTGAGCAAACAATTTTGGTACCATTTTTTAAATTATGAAAATGAAAATAATGGCTGAATAATGCTGGCGAGCCGTAGCCGAAGGCCCGCCAGAGAAAAATAAAAAAAAAACCGGGAAGGCGGCAATTCAATCTTCATTTTCACTATAATTTTTCTTTCATGTTTTTATTTTTACTTTCTTTGTATTCGTAATGAAAAGCACAGTGTTTACCTCGGGTGAAAGTCTTTTAAGTCCCTCAAGCTCCATTGGCGCCCTCGCTACGCTCTGGCGCCAAACCCGTCTCGGGACTCAAAAAACGTGACTTTCAACACTCAGCTAACAATGTACTATTAAATTAGAGGCTCCCAACATTTTTTTTCTCATAGACCACTTTCAAAATTTTGCTGGTTCCGCTGTACCCCCTGCCCTGCAGCTACCTTTTTACTTTATTCCCAGTCGCCAACAAATATGGATATAAGATCTATCTATGGACATTTGCGATTTTATTTTATTTTATTTTAATTTTTTTGGGAAAACATAATTTAACATGTAGCAATGCTACACGTACGCAGAAGGCCATTTAAAAGTTTCCACAGATAAGCAAAGATGAGTAGGCATGAAAAAGTAACAGTAGACGACAGATTATAATACAAAAGAAAGATTGTTCAATAAATTGCGTTGCAGCTAATAACCTACCTAACACGAAAAACAGTTTTAGAAAAAAGTTTTTACAAGTAACAGGCGTATACGTTTCTTATAATATTATCTGCCAACAGTGATAGGTGAAGTCAAGCCAACATTTTAGTTCTTAACTATTGAAACCAAATCAATTTTCGTGGACCCCCCCGCTTACGAATTGTGAACCCCCATTTTTTGTCACACCATCGTAGCCCCCGTCGAGTCTACCCGTGGACACTTGGAGGTCCACCTGGACCACGTTGGGAATCAATGGCCTAAATCGATAAAAAAAATACTCACTTCTATCTATCCACCGTATTGCCGAGCCGTGTGCGTGAGGGGATGCTAACAGCTCTTTCAGGAACTGCCAGAGGTGTATGTGTGTGCTGCTGGTCTTCACTTTGCCGCCGCCAGGTGGCGCCGATGTAGCTGGCTCCGAATCATCATCTATCAAAACAAAAATATTTTATAGACCTTTGATTTTTTTTTTTAAACTCGTCTGAATGCTAGTTTTGTCTAGCAGTCAGTAGGTTCTTTCAGGCTGATGACTAGTGATGATGAAGTAACCCATAGGTAACTAAAGGAGCCTAAGTACTGGGCATGGCCTCTCTCCCTTTATAATGATAAATGAGGGGGTGGTTTGCGAATAATGCGTGCTCGATGCTTGACAAGAGTTTTCTCCGTTCCTTTATTCGTCGCTTACGACGTGCATCGGAGGTACCGGAGTCACCACACAGACAGAAAAGTTACCTACTTATTAGAAAATATAAAAAATAAGCGTATTAACATTGCAGACCTTCTGTCTCACTGCAAATTAATGTAGAAAGGGGATAGGGAATAATTATGATGATAATTTTTACAATATAAGCAGCACAGTAATGCTTTTTTTGTTTATAGGTATTACTTAAATTAATTTAAAAAGATTGAGAGCTGATTTTTCCAATGCACGGAATGCTATTTGTCGAATAAAAATTGTTGTGCCTTTTAATAAGCCTTAAATAGAGATGGATATATTTCTATCTAAGAGATAAATGTATCTGTAGATTGATAAATTTGCCTTTATTAAAATTTAACGTAGACTTTAACCTCGTAAAAGTTGTCACCAAAAGGTTTGATGGTTTGATTCCATCCATTCACTTCATTTCACTCGTTTCATTGACGCGCTCGAGCGAGTGATTCACTTGAAGCTATTTGAATTATCTACTCGTATTTACTATTTATTTTCCTCACTTCTTGGAGTTCCTTTATAAGCAACACACAAATAAAGATAAAGTAAGCTTAATTAGACTGTTTATCCGATTGGCAAGTAATATATAATAGCAGTAATATTATTTTATATAAGATGGTAGGTACATCTTAATTATTGTACGAGTACTAATTAATTAATCTGCTTAGCATAATTAATTATTTACTCGAAAGGCACGGCCATCGGCCATGTCGTGTATGTCCTATATACATAACTAAACTATTTATTATTGGATAGACTCTGTAGGTCTGTATGTCTGTCTGAAAGTGTCTTAAAAACAAAACACCACTGGATCGGAAATCAGTCCCAAAACTCTTTTTTTTAGATGCCTAACATGTTAAAAAACATTTCAAATAATTTGTTACCCTATTCTTAAAAAAATATCTTCGTGTTCTATTTAGTACCTGAAGGCGACAACTTCGGAAATATTTTTTTGATATGAACCATTGAAAAGTTGATACTACCAATAAAGTATATAAGTAATTATATGTAAAGTATAAGTCTGTAACCCTTATGCTTAGAACACATAAACTAATATTTACAGATGTACCTACTAGTGGCCTTCCTTATAAAAAAAATAACTAAATAAATGACTTAGCTAGTGACAAAACAGCGAAAGATAAAGATTAGTTCATAAAGAGCTAGTTTCAATTAAATTAAAAAACGTGTATGGCTACACTGATGACCACCGCCTATGATGGCGATCAGTGTATCACTGTCTCACTCAAGATACGAGTATGAGCAAGGCTCTAGTATTCAGCCACAAGCAGAGTTGCGAGCTGCAGCTAGTTTGGAAACATGATAATATACTGTCCGACGCGTTGGTTATTTATGACTGCCATATAGCAGCATTATCCATCGTATAAATACTTTGATGATGGAGCAAAATGGCACAAACATAGTCAAACATTCTTAGAAAATTTGTTGAGAGAGCGCTAAAGCCTGTAGATAATCTTATAGTACCTACATACAGTTAGGATTAGTGGCGTACTAAAGATAGCATAAACTGAACTCAGTGAAGATTGAACCCACAACCTACCAACCTAGCGCAGAATGTAGAGCTATTACCAAATTACTACTTACCGACCTACCTGTGCTGACCGAAATAATTTACTTTGTTTTTTAACCCATTTTGAATAAAAAAGAAGCACGATAAAATTTTATAAATATTTGTTATCGCATAACTTCATAATTTACGCGCCGATTTGAAAAAAAACTTTTTTTATTGTATAATACCATCCAGTAGGCCTACCATGAGCTCTGTCTGGCTCTGTCTCTGGTTCTGGTTTTGAGTCTGTTTGAGTTCTGACACAAAAATCCTACGTCAAAACGTCACACACACAGTATAATGCACTGGTGAGCACTCACACAGACTCAAAACCAGAGACAGAGACAGAGCCAGGCAGAACTCATGGTAGGCCTTCTGATTGGTTCCATAGAAATATCAAAATACATGTTTGGCCATGAAGTCGGTTTCTCATTTTTTTTGTTATTAGAAAAAGAATATTTTCAGATACGTTAAAATACGTTCCTCTTAACACAAGGTTAGTGATTTGAGATGTTTCGGTTCAAAGTCATCCAAAAATATTCAAACCTATTTTGAATTGTGTAAACAAAACCAAGTCATTAACTTTATAGCAACCTTCGGTTCTAGACACGTAAACAGGCAGACACTTTATCTATTTGAATCGTGTAAACACTTAAATAGCTCTACATAACTGATGAATGAAATGCAACAAAATCACAAAACTCTGAAAGATGATTTTCTATTCGATTGGTGCACATGTCATGGTCACCAAAGTTCACCCTCCAATCCCCCTACGGTTCTCTTTCTGAACAGACTCTACATACATTTTTTTGTAAATACATGCTTGTAATGAACCCAGATAACAGCCAGATAGAGAACAAACATCTGGGATCACCGCACAAATATTTGTTCTCTGTGGGCATCGAACCTACGACGCAGAAGGCAGAGCTATCAACTGAGCTGAGAGGCTAGTCAAATAGGTAGCTTCTTCTAAGTATTTACTCTACTAGCAATGTAGACTGGATTTAGGTTTAGTAACTAAAATGAACCTAATCTTTACACGAGGTAATAATATCCACTTTCCTTTCACAGATCAGAGAATAGCCATAAATGACATTAATTGCGGACAAAATTGCCTTTGCTTCTTCAATGCTGTACCATGGAATGTGAAGTATTGAATTGAAAGGGCGTGGAGCGATAACAGCCATTTTTTTGTCCATTGGAAAGGAAATACAGTGTCGGTACGACCTTGCAAGCTCACTGGTACACCAACTGGCCTGATAAACTGTGCCGGGAATGATTCCTAGCACCAGTTTATTGGACTTAATCCAAACCGTGAAAAATTTTATTTTCTTTCGTAGCAGCTATTTAAATGTATAAACCACGAAATAAATTTTATGGTATTAGGTACGCATTGCTTTAATTATCATAATTTTTGATTTCAAAAAATAAAAAGATGAGGTTTTTAACTTAGTTGTATTTTTGTTTGTTCGTTATCGAATAGCTTCGTCTATATATATACTTCTTATTTATTAGAAAGAGGAAAGATTTGCATTTTTGTATTTTTGTGTGTATGGTTTTAATGAATAAACTCAACAAATACTGTGCCGATTTCAAAAAGTATTTCAGCGGTTCAAAAACTAGCATAAAAAAACATTTTTTTTATGGACAGTTAGTAGTGTACATTTTCGTAAGAATATCTTTTTGTAGATTATTGCATAAAAATAACTTCATAACTAACAGCTCAGTGGTAGTACGAGCTCCGTCTTATGCGCTTGTAGGTTTTAGTTGTGTGGGTTCGACCTCTAGAATGGTGCAATCGACGAAAACTTTAATAAACAATTCGGTAGCGTCAATAACTAGTGCTAACTACTGCCAGAGACAAAAACTTGACGTACATAAGTGTATCAACCTGACATATACGGAGGCTACGGGCAAGGGCAGACACGGCGGCAGAGCAGAGCTGATTGATGGGTTAACTGTAACTGAGCTTAGAGCTCATTCCATGACAAGTGCAGTAAGTACCTATGTGATGACGTGATGAAGAGGAGGAGGTGCAAACGTCAACTGGTTAATCACTTATTTCAAAAACTCCTCCTGCTAAAATGGACTAAAGATTGCTGGAGCATTTTTCTGATGTGAAGGAATCAAGGGTTAATACTAAGTACTTCTTTTCTTTCTTTCCTTCACAAAGGAAACGTTAATTTCTCAAAAACTTTCTATTACAATTTGAATAAACTAGATTTTCCATGACAAACCAAAAAAATAGTCAATTAAACTCGACAAACGTAATTCTTTTTAAGTATATCTTTCACCGCATCAGAAATAATAATAAACCCACTCGAAAGTTGATCACTATGGTATGTAACCACGAGAACGAAAACGCGGGCTACAGCTAGTCAACCACGCGGTACGATCAACTTGCGCAGTAATTGCAGATTGCTATTTCCTGTGCTACTATCTAACACTTTTTATATTTATGAGTTAACAGTCTGGCCTCTAAGGGACACCTCTGTCTGTGGCGTTTTTTCTTTGACATTTGCCTACAAACCTTTACGTGCAAATCTTAAAGTAACCTACTCGTATCTATACAGGGGCGCAGAAGAAAGGCAGAAGGCAAGCCAATACCAAATGAGCTGTGAGGTCAGATCGAATATGCTGAGCAAATAATTATACAGCCATAACCAATCACTTTCATAATAATTATTTTACCAATCTTAAACTGCATGTGTTCTCGCACGACAAATCGTCATAATCATAAAAATAGTTTCTGTAGTTTTTGAAGGTTCGTTATCTCAGGAAACATACCAGACTGAGCTTGACCGGGCAATACTGGCGTCCTCATTATTATTGAATTTGACATAAGTCAAATTCATCTTAATTTCCTCTATTTCCAATAGTCCCAGCGGTCAAGCCACTGGAACTGGTGACACTTGTCCATATATCATCAACTTGTTTGTGTGTTCGTATGTGGGCCGGCCATAGCCTCGCCTAACGGTGATGCACAATGCAAGCCCGTGTAGTGATGCATTGCTGTGCCACATTTTACTTCATTACTCACTTTTCTAACAGAAACTTATATCTTTAATAGCTAGAGAAATCTTCCTACTTTGGTAATTGAGTTTTAGGAAAGTGCTGCACATCTCTTTATTGCCAAAGTCAGTAAAAAGTATTCAACGTAACCTGAATCGTAACTTGGCACACACACGCTGGTAAACAAAACGTTTTAGTTTTAGTAATGGACATAATGCAATGCTGCATAGAGCACGTTTTTGCTGAACGTCCACGGTCCAAACGGTGTGAACCAAGCCGTATAGTTTGTCGCCTGTTCTTCTAGGCTTGGCCGCGTGGAACTAGCACCTCGTCTCACCTAGCTTTATGACGTTTCAAAGTAATCTTGTGATAGGTACTATAAGTTTTTGATTTTGATTTTATTTCATCTGGTTGGCCATTTGCTATTTCAATATTTTTTTATACAAATAAACAATGCTCGTAAGACCTCCTGAAAAAAATCCGCGTCCTAAAAAAAGTAGAGCTGGATATGTAACAAAACCCTGGAAGAAAATTGACTTATTTGCTGGTAATGAGGTGTGGGTTTTGCATACGTAAACTTACCTCCTCTACCTTCTTCTGTTTACGTGATGATAGCTATGCTATTGGGTAACTTACCATCACTAATGTCATCAGTGGGTGGCGCTGCGACAGGTGCTGGGGTAGGAGTCGCGGGATGCTGCTGGTGGTCTGACCATGAGGTCGACGACCTCCACGTATCGTGTCTTGCTGCCTTCCAGATTTCCAACTGTGCGTACAGCGTGCTCCCAGACTGTAACAAAACAAACTATTTAAGTGTTGGTTTACAAAAAAACATATATTATGTTTTCTTTGAATTCATAATCTTGGTCAAACTGTCCCTCCATCAGTCGATAGTTGGCTGTGAACATAAGTTCAATATTCTCCATAATTCCTCATACTCTGAGGTATATTTGGCTCATCAGAGTATGATGGAAGGTGTTCAATCTCTGAACATGTATAAGGAAATGGGGTTTACCTACTTGAAACTGTCATGACTAAGTGAGCCTTTAGGCTACTTGCAGGTCAAATTATGCAAAAGGTAATTTAGTAGTATTTTATATTGGATTAAAATACCGGTGCATCTGTATACGACCTTGCGAAGTTTTATTTTGTTAAAAATATTAAAAAGTTGTCTGCAAAACCTATTCAGCGAGCAATTCACTCATATCCAATTTTGGAAACCCGTTTTGGTACATTGTAAATAGGTTTCGTATTAGTCAACAAGTTTGTAAAATGCGTGTGTGCTAAAGGTCAGTGAACTTTGTCGCAACCTTTAAAGCTGCTGCAAGACTGCTGTAAAAGCAGTTTGGAATACAATAGTTACTTTGGAATTACTTGATTGTGCGCCTCTCTGAATGTATGCATGAATCCTTACGAATTTATACTATACGAATCTATCTATACTTACTTGGACATATAGATGTATATACATTGTCAAAAGTAAATATTTTAGGAATACATATAGTTCAATTAGAGTATTCTGGTACAGTCGCCTGCAAATCATTTTGTATTTTCGTAAAATTGAGTCTGAATACTTGTCTTTATCACTGACAGAGTTCATTGGGAACTTTGGGAATGTCTGAACACAGAATTTACTCCTCGACACAAAACGTTACTCCTGGACTTTTTATTTTTACTTGTATTAGTATTTGTACTTTATCATAGTAGAAATGCATGGAAGTAAAACATCCACGTTTCCCCCCTAGTATTAATAAGTGGAAAAAAAACCTACCCTACTATAGTATGGATATGTGGAACTACACGTGAGAAAACTAATGACGTAAATTGGAAAATGATTAGGTATACACAAACACAGACAGATTACACTGATTCCTAGCACAGACTACACTCACGGGTCATTATAGGGCCGGCGATTGTGTAAGGGCCTAGGAGACACCAACAAACCAGATATAGTATTTGTATGCACAGCCGATTGAGGTACGTGCTAGCGTCTGACTTTCATCGGCCTTGGAGAAAGTCGCGAGGCAACAGTGCGTGATAACGATAGGTACCGTCAATGTCACTCTCAATCGATTCAATGAAAAACAAGCATTATTATTTAGAAATGAATATAATTCAAAAACCTTATCATCAAGCTCATTTCTTTTAACTGAACAGTTTAAATATTTATTGAAAGCACTTACAAATAAGACTGTTGATGTTTCCGGGTTCCTAGAGGGTGCGCGTGCGTTTATGGTAGGATTTTGGGTGGGTATAATGATCACTAAATGCTAATATGGCGTTACCTTTCAATTCTAAAATTGAAGGTGTCTGGCAGGTAACTATGATGCGAGCAATGTCTCAATATACATGCAGCAATGTGCAAAGTAGGTACCTGTTATCTTATATTTGCCTCTTCAAATACCTGTTGGATACATAAAAGAGGCGAAGGAAGACTTGTTATAGTATATTTCATTACAAGTGCGGGAAGGCTGTCATTGCAAAGAGTTCCGACAAATGTCTACCCGAGCCGAAGGCGAGGGTTGACAGTCGGAACAAGTTGCAATGACGGTTCCGCACGTGTACTGAACGACTATTTTTAATACAGTTGCGAAAAAATTAAGCTACCATTGCCATACCATACCATTTGCTTTTTTCTCTTCTCTCCACGCAATAAGTTCGTCGTATGTATGCATGTAGCGACTTTTTGACTTTTCCGTTAAAATGTTCTCCGAAGCATTTTGTGCAATTATACTGAGTTCCGGTGGTGTTAATTCAAAAAAACTAGGGTCAAAATTACTCATTTTGTGCAACAAACAAATAAACTCGCAAAGAAAATTTCTGAAAAATGGCGCCAACCGTAAAATATAAGCAGAGATTTTAGAAATAATACGTATTTGCATGAATCATAAAAACTTCGATGAATTTTTTTAGTAAAAACTTCATGGTTGGTTTTTCTTTTTTGACATTATTTTGACAGTTGGGAAAGAAAAAGCACTAGTGCGGGAATGGTAAAAAAAAAGCACGCGTGTGTAATAGTCCACATCCCGAACGCTATACGTCCCTGCAATACGCCACTTTTTGAGCAACTGTATTAAAAAACATTTTATTTGCATGATTTGACGGTAATGAAATCAATTTTCCTGCATATTGTATCTACCTACAACTTGCTGATGGAACAAGCATACGGCCCACTTGATGTTAAGTGGTTAACCATCACCTACAACAAATCATATAACATTTATTCAGGTTCTGCGTTAAAATCCGCGCTTATCAATAAAATAATCTTATTGCAACAAAGTGTTTTTGACAAAACAATTACCTAGTTGTGTAACTATTTTGATGCTAATGACAGAGACGAAAGAAGGTGTTACATAATTGACACCCAGTAGGCCTACCACAAGCTTTGTCTGGCTCTGTCTCTGGCTCTGGTTTTGAATCTGTGTGAGTGCTGACTAAATAAATCCTATGTCGAAACGTCATTCACACACACAGTCTAAGACACTGGTCACAACGCACACAGACTCAAAACCAGAGCCCGAGACAGAGCCAGACAGAGCTTGTGGTAGGGCTACTGGTTTACTTCGCGGATTTTCTCGTCGATACGTAACGCTTTCGACTTGCTTGCCATCGAGGGTTTTCAACAACTACTGAGCACTGGGGGCGTAGTGGTAGCGGCCCCGCCTTCCGATGCTAAAGTCGTGGGTTCAAATCCAGTCGTGTACCAATAAGTACATATTTCTGCCCAAAAACTTATGTAGGTACACTATGCCAGTGCTCTCAAACGATCAAAATAACATCGTGAGGAAATAGGCATGTCATAGAATCTAAAAAATATGTACCAGGTGCACGGAAGGGGCATCTTTGAGGCGCACCTAAAATGTTATCACCACACTTGGTTCGAAAGACCAGTAACACGATAAGAAGAAGACGAAGAACACTACAGTCACAATCCTGAACCCACACTAGATTTTCCTGTGTTGTTGGTCAGTGAACCGAGTGGGGTCTTCTTGTTCTTGTCGTGTCACTGTTTTTTTTTTAACCAAGCGATGGTAAAAGGATTTAATAACTCTATATCCAGTAGGTACTTCTTCAGGCTGATGATGATTATTATGTTGATTACTTGTTCGGTCGAAGTATCAACAGGGGTATCAGACAACAATGTAATTTGAGCTCTTTGATTAAAGTTTGAGTTCATGACCTTATAAGAAATATAGATAAGGGTATCAACGAACCAAAATACCACGACGCAGTTGATATTATATTCAGTGGTGATATTGTAATGTATTTTGTGACTAGCTATCAAAAATATAACAAAAGTTAAAAACTCCTCCAGTATAAATATTTTGTGGTGTGTTTCCAATAGCTGAGAACCTGCTCTTATTTTGGTATAATATGCAGGTAATAATTGTCAAAGCGGAATAATTTTCTGAAACTCTTACCTGTGGCGCTCTTTGCATGAACTCCTCTTCTGTTAAAGCGGTGAGTGCCGGTCCATCCATGGCGAAGTATTCTTCTGGCACCATTTGCAGATTGTAGTGCTTTAGTGTGAACGTGACCCACGCTTTCACGTCATCGGGCCTCCAGAGCATTGGATCTGAAATATTACTGATATCAGTATCTTTTGCTATGAAGTTAACGCGGTTATCTAAAAGGTTAAATATGTTGCGTATCTCTTCAAAGTTTGATGTTGTCTCATTGAAATATGATGCAATAGAAAGAGACAGAAGCATGGCATATTTTAGGAGTATGATCGCATCTATCATTATGCGCTCAGTTTAACGTCTAGCTTGCAATAAAGTTATTTAAATACTCTTGTCTTGGTATGATTTTTTACGATTGATTCAAAGTTTCCATTTCTGGTTTATTAATGTTTTATTTCATGTTCATAAAAACGATAAGTGATTGGGACATCGAGATCATCAGTAGCTCAATAAACAGGCTTACGTAATCAACGTTTCTGATGAGTTTCTCAGAAACCATTCATCTAATGACGACGTCGTCGTATATACAACATCTCCGTGGAAATACGGTTTTTCTCTCGCACCCATCAGTGACGTCATTATTAAATCTGTTAGTACTACGCACGTTTAGCAAGCGAGGACCTACAGCATTCCCGTACTATGTTTAATGAATATTCATTACATGGTATGATTATGATGTGCTTACAACATAAGTGCCTAACACGTTACACAACCCCCCATAAAAATGAGTAATACATTGCATACTGCAGTCAGCATTTGTATTACTGACGCACCTTGTGATATTCCAAGTACGGTGCAAGTGCTGTCCACGTCTCGTCGAGACTGCTCGATGGCCATTGATAGTACGCGGTCGATGTCAGGAGCCACCAACGCATCGTCGCCTCCACTGCTCTCTTCCATCTTCACCGTTCCTAGTTCAAACGGAATCGGCTTTATGTTCAGCCTCTTTTGGAACGATGTATCTTCTAGCGCAGATCTTAATAGAATGTGATCTCTTGGTTCTTCAGCTTCTAATTTAGGTGTAAGGTAGTTCTGTTGAATGCTCTCTTGAAGAATCTGGTTCTCTTTTAGCAGTTCTTCAATGTCAATATACTCTTCTTGAGATGGGACCGGTGAGTGTGAGTATTGAGTGTAGTTGCTGCTGTACGATACGCAAGAGCCTGAAGGAGACAGAGGGTATGGCGATGCGAAGTCGGGTACTGACAGTCTGTTCGGCTCTTCTTTAATAACTTGCGAATGGAATTGAAGGGAGCCGTACGGTGAAGGCGGCTGGTATGCCACTGTGGGTATGGACCCTTCGTCCGATGAAGGAGAGGGTGTGGGGTATCCTTCAAAGTCATACAAACGGTCGAGAAAATTGTTGTCTTCTGGGTAAGGGGGAGGTGGTTTTAAGTGTGGGTTTGGGGAAGAGTGAAGCATGGATTCTGGCGGTGAGCCTGCTCCTAGGAGTCGGAGCAGATGTTGTAGGTCTGCCGGGGAGCCAGGCACGTCCCTTTCTCCCTGGGAAGCCGACGGCGGGCTGAACCCCGATCTCGGCACTGTCTGTGGCATCTGGGGACAACCGAAACACAACATTAATGGCCAGAATAAACAAACAAAACCATTGCTTAAGTCACTGGTGTTTAGTTTTTTAACGACGATTCGCATGAGTATTTAGGGCTCAAATAATCAAAACAAAAACGCTAAAAAGCATTTACCTACCCCACTTTTTACATTATTTATTGTCGTCCATTAATTAAAATATGATCTCGCTAAAGAATCTATTTCGAGAAATACTGCATAAAACAGTTAATTATTTGATTCCATTGATCGCTTGCTCACAATGACAAATTTTCTCACCAACATTACCTTTATAGGTATCTTAGGCCGAGATTCATAGACCGAACTTTGACTTTACTTTGATGGAAAGTTCAACTTTCAACCAAAATTATATTTCATAGTTCTGTTAAGCTCTTCTTTATTCAAAATATTGATAGGACACTTCGATAAACAAAGCTTACTTTGCGAAGACTACTTTGCTGTAAGCAAAGTGCGGTCTATGAATCTCAGCCTTAGAATACTTTGTGTTTTTAATATTTTTTGTGTGGGAAAATAACACCGATGCATGTGCGTACGTAAAGCGTTGCGGGCGGCAATGACGCGCATTCAACGTTTGTCCAGATGTCCAAATCCAAATAATGTTCGGGCATTTTTACGTCCACACAATCTAAATTTGGTAATGACTAACAAAATGGTTGAGTAGAGAAATAAACAAGTTTCTTATCAAATTTAATATTATCTATTTTCAACTGTAAGCCCAGTTGATAACGTCTAAATACAACCGATCCTGATCAGTGAATTGTATGCGTCAATATGATAACTCGTATTTGTCATACTTTGATATGTTATCACGAATTTGAAATCGACGTAGAGCTAATTGCATGGATAGTTTCTTTAAACTTAAATTGATATTACATTATTCCACAGTTTTATTCAACTTAGGGCTGACTTTTCCAACTAGGTAATAACGCTATTTGTCGAATAAAAAAATATAGTACTTGTTTTTAACAAGCCTAAAAATAGATATATATTATCTGACGTATGTATTGTATGGTAAGTATCTAGTGTAAGTTTGAAGTAAATACTGTGTTATGTGGACCTACCAAAAGCTCTGTCGGGCTCTGTCTCTGGCTTTGGTTTTGAGTCTGTATGGGTGCTGACTAACTAAACCCTATGTCGAAACGTCACACAGACATACACTGGTCAGAACTCCCATAGACTCAAAACCAGAGCCAGACAGAGCTTGTGGTAGGCTTACTGAAGCTCACTAGAAACAAAGATAGACCCATTGTTCCAGCTCTTGATTAGTTACTGAGAAAACCATTCATCAGAGATCATTTCTGCGCAAAAATTGCCAACTTCATGTTTAACCGGTCAAGTAAGATAATAAGAAGCGATTTTTCTTGATTTTCTACATTTTTTTTGCAAACAATGCACAATGTTCAGCTGTGGTTCTCATGGACATGCGTCGGGCACTTACTTATGTAATGTTTTGCAATTGTACTTTTTCTAAGTAACGATTGAAGTACCTATCTATGTAACTATTTATCTAAATATCTCTTCTTTTTCCCTTTGGACTGACTGACTGATAAACAACGCTAAACTAACTAAGAGGGTATATTGATTCCTGGTTTAGTGTAGGGGTGCACTGAGAAAAGAATTCCCCTTAAATTTGGCACCCCTATTAATCGGGTAGCATAATAACACAGTCCGAAAGGTTTTCTCGTCGCGAGTCCCACAATGTCTGAAGACGAAAGTCTTCCACCAGTGCATCCTACCTGTAATGACCTAAGCTGCCGAAACGTGAACACTAACAGTATCTTAATTGATATTTCAAATCCCTAGCCGTAATAGGTAACTTATAGCTTTAAGCTTGGTGGCAGAATGATGACCAGGCCCCTGTTTAATAAAGCTGAAAATTCGACATATTTGTCAAAAAGCAACAAAATTGTGGAATTGTCACGCTTTTTTGACATATTTGTCACTTTTATTAATAGCCTAGGCGCGACAATTCCACAATTTTGTCGCTTTGTGACTATTGTGACATATATGTCGAATTGTCAGCTCTATTAAATTGGGCCCAGAGGAGAGACACAAAAGTGACAACTAGCATTTTGCAAAGTAGATCTCCAGGTAGTGGAGTGTGTTTACTGTTTGTGTAAAATATGCTTTAAGCCGAGAAGGAAATGACAAGCTTTCACTTGCTTCCTTAGAGATTGTGTCATGTTCATACTGGACTCAGTATGAACATGACACATAGCATAGGGTTGTGACTGTATGTGTGTGTGACAGTGCGCATTTTGTACGCCGCATCGCGGAAATGGACGCCCAATGAACCTGTTTCGTAAAAACTACTACGCATAGAATAGATAGAACGCTAGGATCGTATTTAGTTAACCAGACAATGATTATACTAATGTAGGAAGTTGACTAGTTTCATTCAACATTACAAAAAGTGTCTAGTGACGTCATTCCATTATAATAAGCTGTCGATAGTTCAAGTACTTATGTACCTATTCACGTTGTTACAAATTTAGACTAGACCTTGGGGTATTTACGATGCAATAGACTGTTTTGTCACGATGGTACTTGAATATAGACTACTATTTTTGATTAAGAATTCAGGGAGGATATAATAAACAATAATGAGATCACCAGAGGCATCCTCCAAATCTCTAGATAGGTATTCAAAATTCTTAAAGGATTTTGATGGGATTATGGGCTTATCAGAAATAATAGAAGACAGACATGTTATTGGCAAATCATCTCAACAACACGAATGATCATGATAATTATGAAATACAAAGGTATATTTTTCACTATATCTCTCGCACTATCAAACAAAGTATATTTACAATCAAGCCCTGATGAACACTTATAAGATATTCTACTTAGGTGATAGAAGTGTTCATCAGAGCTTGACTACGAGGGGTGTAGTATCATAACCCGCTATAATGCTTTTTACCAAATTATGGTTAGTACCATCGATAGAAAGATCTTAAAAATTGCTTCAAAATGGTTGGCGGGTTTTGTAGCAAAATCCACTAAAACATAGAGAAATCGGACAGTAAAGAACGATCTCAGGATCAAAAGCCCCTAAAACATCGTATGTCAGTATCAAAATCCTCTATAACTCAATCGACCAATGACAGCACCGCATTTGCGTCACCTGATCGTGAAAACAGTATGGCGGTTGTTGAGTGTCTGCAAAAAAAGAGTGTTGGTTTTTTATCAAATCTAATGCGAAAAAATGGATGAATTAGCCCAATTTGTACAAAAATCTGACCCTAAACATGCAAGGAAACGACCACGCGATAAATCTGCATGGAAATGTGAAGTGGCGCGCAAAAAACGGTGAGTGAAAATTTGACAAAAATCACTTCGAAAGTAAACAAAAAAGTTTTATGCAAGATGTATCCAGCTAATAGTCGTGTACTTAGGTACCCGAAGTGAAGTTCAATAAGTTTTGTTAACAAATATTTCCAAAGGCTAACAATCGTGCGATGAGCATTTTAGTTTGTTGTTTTGTAGAATTCAAATTCAAAATTTATTTATTCCATTAAATCACAGGGATCACTTGTACACACTTAAACTGCGGCGAAGCAAAAAAGGAGGGTTATGTTTTGTGTTAATGTATGCACCTATGTATGTATGTCCGTCTCTATGTTTCTTCGTAACTACAAAACGGTTCAACCGATATTGATGAATTTTGATTTTTTTAAATTATTTTTTATACTTGGTTAAGAGTTCCCTGAGTGTTCCGCATCTATGTGTGTATGTAGGTACCTATACCATTTTTTTAATGTTTTTTATTCAGGTACGAAGCCAAGAAACTGCCAGAATTTCCACAATGTGGGCACAGCCAGAAAGCTTTTTGCTGTACCAGGTTGACATGCCAAGACATAAGAAGGTTCCACAAATTTTTTTATAAATGCACGACGAAGCTTCAACAAGACAATTTTATTCTGAGATACTGCAATATAAAACAAGCGCGCAAATCCAAGCAAAACAGCAAAAGGAACTTTACTATAAAGTATATTATATGCACGAGAGACGGATCACTAGTGTCCGTATGCCAAAAAACATTTCTGAATGCGTTGCAAATAAAGAAAGATCGGGTCCAAGGGGTGATGAACCGATTTTACAAAAGCGATGGCTCTCCTCTTAAAGAAAACAGAGGCGGCGATCGGAAAACTACTGTGTTCGAAGCAAAAAGACTGTCAGTGCAGTGGTTCATAGAAAAGTTTAAAGGCCAAGAAAGCCATTACTGTAGGTCGCAAACAAACAGGCTATACCTGCCAGCCGGATTGAACATTCGAAAAATGTGGCGAATGTACAATAACGCAAGAGACGCTGAACTAAAAGTAAAACAAAGTTTTTTTCGAAAGATATTTAATACCTACTACAACATCGGGTTCGGCTCACCAAGAACAGATGTCTGCTCTACTTGTATCTCGTTGCAAGAACAACTGAAAGTTGAAAAAGATCCGACAAAAAGAAATGAGCTTATGATACAGAAAAGAATACACTCTCTTAAATACAAGGCTTTTTACAGCATACTAAAGGAAGAGAGTGAAACGACTAAAACAATCAGCTTTGACTGCCAAAAAAATCAGCCACTTCCAAAACTGCCGGATCAATCTGCATATTTCAGTAGACAATTTAATTTTTATCACTTTGCCATAGTTGAAGGCAACTCAAAGGCTAAACTCGGAAAAGAAAACGTGCATTCTTATTATTGGAATGAGACGACTCACGCCAAAGGGGGCAATGAAATAATAAGTGCCGTATACCACTTTCTTCAGAATTTCTCGATCCCAGAACATGTAAAAGTTCTACGTATAGTGTGTGATGGTTGTTCGGGCCAAAATAAAAATACGGGCATGATCAGCATGCTAGGAAAATGGCTGTATATCGAAGCTCCAAGACATATAAAGAAAGTTGAATTGATTTTTCCAGTTGTAGGGCACTCGTTCATACCACCCGATCGTGTCTTCGCTAAAATTGAAAACACATTGAAGACAAAAGAAGTCGTAACTTCTCCATCAGAATATGTAGCTGTGTTGGAAGAAAATGCATCATGCGTAGACCTTGCATCTATTCCGGTTTATGATTGGAAGACAGCTTACGCTACCATTATTAAACCGACGTCATCCTGGCACTTCGCATTTATGAAAGCTAAGCGGTTTTTTATAACTCGCACTAAAACAGAAAATGTTTTAGTTCAGGGAGAAGAGGCGTATCGAATGGAGACAAATTTAAAAAAAATTGTGACTAAAAAGAACAAAAAAATCACAAATATTTCACCGCAAATAATTCAGCCTCACACAATTTTGCCAAAGGCAACGAAACTAAAAGATGTTTTTGATCTACTTCAAAAACATTTTGGTAAGGAGTGGAAAAAATTAGAATGTTTGGCATATTACAAAAATTTAGAAGCGAATGTAAATAATGATCATGAACCTGAAGACAATCATCAAGATCAGGAGTGTGACGGTTTATGTGAGCCAGGCTTTGGAGAAGTTCCGTTTAATATATAAAAGGCTAGCGGTCCGCCCCGGTTTCGCACGGGCACATAATATAAAGGTATCTAGCAAAACTTAGCATGCTTAGAACAACTTTAAATAAACATTAAGTATAAAAATAGTCTTTGTATTTTTATTTCATTTAAGTACCCACGCAGCCCAGGTAAATATAATGTTTAATGTTTAAAATATACTATAACATACCTGCGATAATATACCTCGTAATAAATTGACTTACCTGCCCCAATTAATGTTGCATAACGCCATCCACCCACCATTTTTTTGTTGTTTTTGTTGGTTGCAAAACCCCCCGAAATATGACTGCTCATTTTCAAAACCCGCTATTACTTAAGGTTAGTTTCAAATTCCTCTTAATTGGATTTTAATTTGCTTCTTATTCAGTTTTTTATCTATGTTTTCTGTTTGTCAAGCTCAAATTAGTGTCGCGATGCCATAGAGCAAACGTTATGACCAAAAACTATGAGTTTCGTTTTATTGGTCAAGTTTAAACAGTATTATTAAGCCTGTGAAAATTCGGGAGAAAATGTTTTAGTGAGTTTTGATACTACACCCCTCGACTTACTTATTTACTTATAGGTAGTAGATATGTATTATAGAAGAATGGACAATAGTAGTGTTCTTGCAACTTTGAAAATCGGAAATTGTATCGCGTAATGAAAATTATCAGGTTTTAATAACAAGCAGCAAGCATTTAGATTGAAATGGTACTATAAACATTAACAAATTTAATTAGATAGGTACCTAAGCGTCAAATCTTGCGCATATCTAAGCGTTCTGCGGTGGCGATCAGTGAAATCCTGTCATATTTGATATTGTTTCACGTCATATTTGACAGCGTTTCACCGTAATATTTGATAGTGTTTCACTGATCGCTACCGCAAAACGCTTAGATGTACTGTAACGAACTCTTATTTTACACAAATACTAGTACCTACTTCTTTATAATTTATTTTCTCACAGTTCTTGGAGCTCACTTGAACGAAATGTTTTTTTTAAATCGTAAATGTGGCTCTGGGTTAATCTCTGAAATAATAAAATAAATATGGCTTGACATGTTTCTTAACACATGAGTGCCAATAAATTAGGTTAAAATATTACCTCTGAAGTACGCTTGGCGACAATTTTTTGTTAGAATTTAGCTTTAAACGAACACTCAATTTTTTATGTGTCTACAAACTCGTGGGAAAGCAATAAGTACCGCCTTCTATTTTTTTTATATTAATGGATCTAGAGAATCGATTGGCTAGCTAGCAAAGTTACAGTTGCTGGGAGGGTTGACTCCGCCCTTGAAGTATGGTAGTGGGGTTTGAACAAAAGGGATAGACACGCGACATTCAGGGACCTTTGAGAGATTTTTAGGCAGAGAGGAGTCAATAGTTATAGTATGGGGATATAGTGAATTGTGTTTGTTTGAGAAGAATGTGAGATAGTGCGTTAGACGAGGGAATGAAAGTTTAATAAAATCATTGAAGAGTAAATAGATTCAGTTTCAGCTTAAGACGAGTAACGAATTAATAACTAAGTTAAATTGTAGTACTATAAAGTCAGTGATCATCTTTGGTAACGTATATTTAGATGTATAAGTTAATACAGGTTAATTTAGATATATTTCTCCATTGTTAAGTTCTAGGTGCTTTTGTTCCTGTTGTTCGAGATACTATATTTTGTATATAATGTGCATGGTAATATTATTTCCTCAGCACTCTGGAGCAAGCGTATACCCCATTCTGCGGTTTGATTTGTTATTACGTGTAGCATGATGTTCTTTAATCATTTATTTAGATTAGCAGAGTTCGTGCGCTGAAATACTTTAATGTACTGCATGAATTTATTCCTCCCATAACTAGGTTCGGCGGAAGCAGCTGGCAGACTTGCACTTTAACTTATTTATATACAATGCTTGCGCATACATTCCTAATTAACCTATCTATTACATCTGCACTAGGTACACATACACTCTTCTTCATATTAACAGGTTAGCAGACTGTGCGTCTGGTTGTATGCTTCACATACAGTCAGATGGGTGAACATGCTAGTATCATGCATCTACGATGGTCTGACTGCCTACACACTAGGTACATCTTAGGGATTTGGTTATTTCAGTGCATTCGTCATACAATGAGTGTGATCGGTGATCTGCATTGCGATGAAGTCTGCAGAAGAGTTCGCTCCAGAAATAAGCTGCCTTAATCACGACACGTCCGTATGTCTAGTTGTTCACAATGAGTGCGCTCCGCAGGATCCATGCGTTTGTGTTCGTCTAGATAGAGTTCGCTCCTTACGGACCGGTCTGAAAAGACCGATTACACAAAATATACTCGCCCGTATTCTAATTCGGTAGAATTATGGGTTTTCCGGTTATCAATTATCTATTTATCTATTTCCCGGCTTAGCTTGAATGCTTATGTAGATAGAAAAGATATTCCTCATCCCTAAGTCTTAGGACAAGAAATCTTTTGCGTTTAGATCATTGCGCGCTTGTGGTCAAACGTTTGGGTTGAGGCCCCTTCCCAAAACAACAAAAAATGCTGTGAGATAATTAACTAATGCAATCAATTTGTTTCCCTTTCAGTACAACATCGCGCATCTGGACAATCACGTTATTATTAAGACAATAGTAGTAGATTCAATTTAGTGCATTTTAGTTGTAATTTAGGTTTTAGAATATTAAATTGCAGCCTTATTCTTTTGTATTAATTTACAGTAGCTCAAAATCATGTCACTCAAATGTTGAATTATTTTATTTTATGAATATTAAATGTTCTTTAATTCTTAAACTATTTATTTTACTCTCTGACTTCTAACACGTATAAAACAGATGAATCTAAACTAGACGATCACGTAGTTGGCCAAATCGATACAGTAGGGTTTTCAGGTTTAGCAGCTTCACGAGACAGGTAGATGTAGGATTTATTTGATATAGAGGGGGAATTTCGTTACAGTGGTGCCGTGACCAGGATTAGTGCCAGTCAATATTGGATTATTAATTTAATTCAATAGCCTCATCAAAAGAACATGGGTTACTCAAATACACAACGTAGACAAGATTCATCTGTTATCCGTTAGGAAATATTAGGCATGGAAGTCACTGAGTAGAATAAAAGAATTAGGCTGCAACTATAAAAAAATGTTGGCATTCTGGGTTAGCTTTTCTTTGTGTTAGTTATATGACGCAGCTGCTTGATGCAGTCAATTGTGTTGCAAGGCGCAACATAGAACAAAGAACGAACCGTAGGATATTATTAAACAATAGGCCGGCTGAGTTATAGGTTTAGAAAGCGGGTTGTTTTAACACGTGGTGCGTCCGTTCGTCTGTCTTAATTTTATTGCGCCTGACAAAAGATCGTAGGGGCGCATCGGTTGCTTTGTATCTTTATCTGTTTTGAAGCATTTTATTTGCTATTTATTTTACGTTTCTAGGAGATGAGATGAGATATCCACCGACAAAACATCGTAGATATAATTAATATATCAGGTAGATTTGAGGATAGTATTGGAGTTCTTAAGTCATAGGGGCGTCGGTGTGCACTCAAGTAGTGACCATTTTTATTCGTTGTGGCATTTTCTCAATTCCAGGTATGCTACAACAACGAAGACATCGTGAGGAACATTTGGGTTCTACGACATCGTGAGGTGCCTTTGAGTTCTAAGACATTGTGGGGACCAGTAGCTTCCTGTTCCTGAAAGTCTTCTTTGGCGGGCCGATCTCGACCACAGACGCAACACATCAATGTCCAAAGCTAAGTGTTTTGAAAATAATTATTCTCTAATGCAGTTGTTTCAGAGGATTTTGTATTTCCGTGTTGCCTGCTGTTGTATGTAATCTTCTACTAAAATTTAATTCAAGGTTCGATTCCTAGATAGAATTTTAGTGAAGTGTACTAAACTTCAAATTGAAGATTCACTTAAGGCGGGTTGGAAATGATGATGATGACATGCTGGTGACAACATGCAATAGTAAACGATTCTTGAAAGAAAGAACAAGAGTTTTGTTCGACTCTTAAAAATGGTTGTGTTATTTTATTTTCAGTGATGGACCCTTAGCTGTAATGATGATAATAATAATAATTAATAATGCTGGACAATTAACACAACATTATCTAGCCCCAAGCTAAGCAGAGCTTGTGTTATGGGTACTAGATAACTGATATACATAATACGATACATTACATGTTTAGATATTATTTATTTTATATAGAAACAACCAGAACACCCGGAACAAATACCTGCAGATCGTACAAATATTTGTTCCAAGGCGGGAATCGAACCGCAACCTCTTGCGTCGCAGGTGGACATTCGACCACCGCACCACAAAGGTCGTCCAATGATGATGCTGATTTGACTCATTGAACATAAAAATGTCATGAGTATTGTTTTAGCTATAATACAGATTGCCTCAGGTTCGACTCCTGAAAATGTTCGTGTTGTTTTATTTTCAGTGATTGACGCTCAGCTGATTTTGATAGATGATGATGATGCCTATTTGACTCATTGAACATAAAGATGTAATGAGTATTATTTTAGCTATAAAACAGATGGCCTCGGGTTGACTCCTGATGTTTACTGTTTGCTATATTTTTTTTTAGGAAGTTTTATTTTCTGTGTTGAGAGTCGATTCCGTAAACACAGAATAAATATTTGACTTTCGAACAAAGACCGTGACGTATACGTACAAAAAAAAAAAAAAAATATTATATGAAAAAAAAAGTGTATTTTAGATGGTTGATTGGTTCAAATGACTTTTCCAGGGTGTACGAGGCAAACTAACCAGAGACTTCTAGATGAGACATAGAGCGAACTTTGCCAGGTAGACCTGTGGATATGGTATGTGTTGGAACTTCTACGCATGGCGTTTATGAGAGACAACTATGGCTTTGGAAACTTTGGTTTTGAAGATAAGAAAGTTAGAGATAAGAACAAGCTTTTACCAATTAGTCCTGAATTGGATGATTTATGAGGTAAATTAATAACAGGGTCAAAGATTAAGTAACTTGATTATTTGGGTTCGAACCCTAAATGAATGATATGATACGATCTATAAATAAATAATTAATACTACTATTTTATCAAATTACTGACTTATAAAAGGGCATGGCATTCAACCGGGTGGTCTAAAGCAGTAAGCTATCCAGTAAAGATTTAAATTAAATGATGACAAGGTTGCTTGTTTACGAATAAAGAGTTCTTTTTTTTATGAATTTCTTTCGGTTTTCAGTCTACGCCTCAAAACTTCAACAAATTCAAGGGGCGACTGTAACGAACTCTTATTTTACACAAATACTAGTACCTACTTCTTTATAATTTATTTTCTCACAGTTCTTGGAGCTCACTTGAACGAAATGTTTTTTTTAAATCGTAAATGTGGCTCTGAGTTAATCTCTGAAATAATAAAATAAATATGGCTTGACATGTTTCTTAACACATGAGTGCCAATAAATTAGGTTAAAATATTACCTCTGAAGTACGCTTGGCGACAATTTTTTGTTAGAATTTAGCTTTAAACGAACACTCAATTTTTTATGTGTCTACAAACTCGTGGGAAAGCAATAAGTACCGCCTTCTATTTTTTTTATATTAATGGATCTAGAGAATCGATTGGCTAGCTAGCAAAGTTACAGTTGCTGGGAGGGTTGACTCCGCCCTTGAAGTATGGTAGTGGGGTTTGAACAAAAGGGATAGACACGCGACATTCAGGGACCTTTGAGAGATTTTTAGGCAGAGAGGAGTCAATAGTTATAGTATGGGGATATAGTGAATTGTGTTTGTTTGAGAAGAATGTGAGATAGTGCGTTAGACGAGGGAATGAAAGTTTAATAAAATCAGTGAAGAGTAAATAGATTCAGTTTCAGCTTAAGACGAGTAACGAATTAATAACTAAGTTAAATTATAGTACTATAAAGTCAGTGATCATCTTTGGTAACGTATATTTAGATGTATAAGTTAATACAGGTTAATTTAGATATATTTCTCCATTGTTAAGTTCTAGGTGCTTTTGTTCCTGTTGTTCGAGATACTATATTTTGTATATAATGTGCATGGTAATATTATTTCCTCAGCACTCTGGAGCAAGCGTATACCCCATTCTGCGGTTTGATTTGTTATTACGTGTAGCATGATGTTCTTTAATCATTTATTTAGATTAGCAGAGTTCGTGCGCTGAAATACTTTAATGTACTGCATGAATTTATTCCTCCCATAACTAGGTTCGGCGGAAGCAGCTGGCAGACTTGCACTTTAACTTATTTATATACAATGCTTGCGCATACATTCCTAATTAACCTATCTATTACATCTGCACTAGGTACACATACACTCTTCTTCATATTAACAGGTTAGCAGACTGTGCGTCTGGTTGTATGCTTCACATACAGTCAGATGGGTGAACATGCTAGTATCATGCATCTACGATGGTCTGACTGCCTACACACTAGGTACATCTTAGGGATTTGGTTATTTCAGTGCATTCGTCATACAATGAGTGTGATCGGTGATCTGCATTGCGATGAAGTCTGCAGAAGAGTTCGCTCCAGAAATAAGCTGCCTTAATCACGACACGTCCGTATGTCTAGTTGTTCACAATGAGTGCGCTCCGCAGGATCCATGCGTTTGTGTTCGTCTAGATAGAGTTCGCTCCTTACGGACCGGTCTGAAAAGACCGATTACACAAAATATACTCGCCCGTATTCTAATTCGGTAGAATTATGGGTTTTCCGGTTATCAATTATCTATTTATCTATTTCCCGGCTTAGCTTGAATGCTTATGTAGATAGAAAAGATATTCCTCATCCCTAAGTCTTAGGACAAGAAATCTTTTGCGTTTAGATCATTGCGCGCTTGTGGTCAAACGTTTGGGTTGAGGCCCCTTCCCAAAACAACAAAAAATGCTGTGAGATAATTAACTAATGCAATCAATTTGTTTCCCTTTCAGTACAACATCGCGCATCTGGACAATCACGTTATTATTAAGACAATAGTAGTAGATTCAATTTAGTGCATTTTAGTTGTAATTTAGGTTTTAGAATATTAAATTGCAGCCTTATTCTTTTGTATTAATTTACAGTAGCTCAAAATCATGTCACTCAAATGTTGAATTATTTTATTTTATGAATATTAAATGTTCTTTAATTCTTAAACTATTTATTTTACTCTCTGACTTCTAACACGTATAAAACAGATGAATCTAAACTAGACGATCACGTAGTTGGCCAAATCGATACAGTAGGGTTTTCAGGTTTAGCAGCTTCACGAGACAGGTAGATGTAGGATTTATTTGATATAGAGGGGGAATTTCGTTACAGTACGCAAGGCTTCAGTAAGACCAAATAAATTCTAACTAATAAACGCTAATATTGTCAACCTATCGAACATGATTCTAACTCTAAGATCCGGTTGTATTTTTACCGCTACTTATAGCCAATAAAATTAAATGCTTTGGTATTTCCAAACGTTTCACCTATTTTTATGGATAGATTGATATTAAGTAGGTAACCTACAATTTTTCTTATCATGATTGAAAATAATTATGGTAAAACCTGCATAACTAATTCAATTTAAAAAACACAAAGTTTAGACCATAGGAAAATTTCTAGAAATTATGAAAAGCCAACTTGTTTGTTCATCTTTGTTAAATCGGTTATTCAATTCAACAATGTATTTATTTTCAGATTTAAAAATATTTAGTTTGTTAGTATACCACATACAATTAAAAACTTATAAAACGAATGTTAAAAAAATATGATAGGCCAAAATGTAGGTAAACAAAACATTGTATAAGAACATTGCACCTGTTATTATAAATAGTTGTAAAGCTCTACCTCCAGGTTAGGCGAGCTGACCAGTCGATGCCAACTTTCACCTTCCATATTTAGTCAATAGGCACTTGATACGAAAACAAAAACTGCACTCACATAGTCGCCGACAGTCAGCTGTCAAACATAGGGTTGATGCACCTTGACTTCGCGTCCATGTCAAAATTTTTAGGTTAGAATTCCACCGGCCGGCACAGCCGCCGCGCGATTGGCCCCGCAACGTCAACTTTTATCACTAGGTACGTACGAAAATTAAATGTATAACTGATACTGGCCGGTAACAATACGTAGGTTTGTAAGTTGGAAACTTTTTTGTGATATGAGTGCGTGTGTACGCCGGATAGATCACACAACCACTGAGCGCTGTGCCCGCGCACGAAGGCTTTGCCTCAATGAGTGCCTACGTCACAACGGGAAGTACGCTAAAGTTATATCGAATTAATAGATCTAACACTGTCTACTAACGTCACCGAAAACATAATTATGTTTAACGTGTTTGTATTCAAACAGAAATTAAAATGTAATTTGTTTTATTGCGTTCCATTGCCCTAGTATTGTGCCCGGAAGCTCAAGTTATTAAAATTGGACAATATAAAATATACCTACTACCTATTAGTTTTTCTCAATTTATGCACGTTGGTGGATCTTGTTTTGGAACTATATCTTCAGCAAATAGTTTTCTAAACTATTTGCTTATTTTAAATTTTAATCTACTTCAGTTTTCTAAATTATTATATAGACAAGACATTGAATAGGATCGGTACCTTTTTTACCCTACTTCCAAGAAGGACGCCTTTCCCCGTGATCCGGAAGAAACCAACACATAATGCAAGTTATGATAGTCATCTACTCTAAAATCGTAATAAACCATGATGTACTCGTATTTCCAATAACCAGTTTTCTTTACTAAGAATCTATGCACTTGTTCAATTCAAGGTCTGACACATTAAGGTTTTCCGAACCAATCGACTGATGACAAATCATTTTGATCGAAAATAATAAGAACTATTTAACAAAAACAAATACATATAATCAATGATATCATTACCCAGTGGTAAAAGATTGAGCTGTTTATCTTTTGGCATATTTTTATGTAATACTATAAAATGTTGGTTTAGCCCACAACTTGGAGAGCCGGGTACTGTGATTTACCTACGTCGTCGTGACCGAACAATGACGTCATAAACTTCCGCTTCATTCAAAATACCTATATACTTACACAAAGAAACTAGCGCACACAACTACACTGTCCAAACTAAAAAGCGATGTAATAATTAGCTACACAGGTGTCACACAATTTATTTTGGTATTTTTGCTTGATGTATTATTATTAATATCTTTCATTTCTAATATAGTGTTAGCTTTATGGTCGATTTACCACACAAAAGACATAAACGCGCTGTATAAAAATGGTTTGCCTCAAAAAGTTTCAAGATTTTTGAATATATTTTTTCTTCATACCTCTCATAACTGACCTCAATATCTAAATAAGTGACCCATGATAATCTTAATTAATTTTGCTTTCTGAATTGAAGTGTAGGGGTGTCTCAGAGCACGTTTTTAGAATTTTTTTTTTAGATAACATAGGCGTCCGTTTGACCGTAATCTCACCTGTTGTTGATGTTTGATGATGTGGTCAGTGAAATGCAACGTGTATTAAGAAGATAATAACTCGACATTCCATAGAACACTACGCTGAATCCGATTATAAAATAAGTCATTATGAACATATTATGCATTGTTAATTTACACCATTATTCAAATTAAAATAATAAGTAAGTCGTTTGAAAATACATTATGAGTTCCAATAATAAATGTCAACCAAGGCCTTGAGGCTTTGCCGATTATCTGCGTCAGCGCAAGTTCTTGCCAAGTTATACGTTCTAATAATATAACATGGTTATGTAAGGGGGAATGCCAAATGACTAACGAAACGCATCGCAGCCTTATGTCACCTCATTCATAAAGCCTTCCCACGCACACACAAGTACCATTAGTACACATACAAAACTGTCAAAAGATACATAATCAGTGTTTACACAGAATATAAGCGTTAATAAAAGCGTTTTAGCTTTTTTGTGAGTGTTTATCTCTTGCCCATTGATAAGAGATAGCAAACTGACAGGGCTTACTTTGGGGTGAAATGGTAAAGTAGTATTGTTTCGTTAAATGTAATTTTTTTTGTAAAATATAACATTTAAATTGCTTAAAAAGTATATTATGGGGCTAGAAATACTAGACCTTACTGGGTTCGTTAAAATTGAACGCAAAGTTTGCCAAAACCTCCCCATATTTTGGGTTCTTTCTATCTTGAAACTGTAGTTGTACTCTCAAACCAAGTCATATAAGTATTTTTAATCGATATAATTGCGCTGCCAACAAGTTTAAATAGCGTTCAATAGAACTTAGCCTTTTTAATAAGGCCAATATTTTTAAGTGGAATTTGATTATGGAAACATTTTTGTATCTTAATATTATCTTGTATTTGTAATATTAAATGATTAAAATACCTGGAAGTTATGATGACTATATCCATAATAGCATTTACTGCATTCAAATCTGTTCACCGAATACATTTTTTCCTTTAGCTCCTTGATTCACCGAATTTATAAACTTTCAACTTGTATATTTAAAACAACTTAACATGCTCATTTTAAATATTTTCCCCCTTCGTTTGTTTTTTGCGTGTATTCTATTTGGCGACCAACAAACGAATACTTGCGCAGTGCTACTTTATTCACATTGAAATATCAGGGAATGTCATTCAGCTCATACGTTATCGGCAAGAACAAAGTTCTCAGTGATTAGATTAAAAGGGGTGTTGTCATAATAAATAAAATGTAATAGTATAAATTAAATAAATAACATATTCTATACAAATAACATCTTTAAAATTTATCTCAAATGTGTTTTTTTATACAACTAGCTGATGGAACCATATGGCCCACCTGATTTTAAGTGGTAACCATCGCATATAACAAAGCATCGTCATGTAGGTCACGCACGGCAGGAACGTGACCTACGCACTATGCATTGCCCTACGTCCATCAACTTGAGGCATACAAATGTTCAGCCTCACGTGCCAGTAATTTCACCGGCACCCTTTCAACCGAAACACAGCAATGCTGCTTCACGGCAGAAATAGGCATGGTGGTAGTAGGTACTTCCCCAGGCGAGCCCTTCACAAAGAGCTTTACAACTACTAAAATTAATTAAATTAATGAAGCATCATGATTGGTTACTGTTTTTTCAGGAGCCTCTTTGAGGCACTTTTAAAATCCTTTCACCACGGAAGAAAAATACTGTTTTCTCAATTAATATTAATCGAAAATAAAGGCGCTGTACGAACGACTACGATTAGCTGAGCTGTCAAGTATATCAAGTTAGAGATAAGGTAACGTAATCCTGCGAGAAACGAAAGGGTCCACCTTGAAACGAAAATTATAACTTTATTGATTGCATTCAAAATAAGCAACATCACTCAGTAAGTAAATGGCGATAGCGTGTGTGATGTCCCCGCAGCTGAAAGCGGCTCCGTGAGTAAACCGCCTAACTGGTTATAAGCGAAACAAAAATAAAACAAACCATAGCAACAGTGGCAAATCAGGTTGTAGTCGCGACTGGGAAAACCAAGAGCAGACCTTGAGAACCGGTCCCCTTCACCGACCAACGCCTAAATACTAAGATATTCAAGTTATGCGCCTTTAATCCGTTTGCACTTTTTGAATTCCCAGTTTATTATTACCTTGTGCAGTTTTGTTGTTCTCAGTTATCAATGTTGTGGACCAAATCAAAATGTATTTATTCAGTTGAATCACAAGAACACTTCGCAACGTGAGATAATGCAAATTTATCCATCTCTACTAGTAGAATTGGACATCTGAACTGGAATCAACGCATAATTCTATTCTCTTTACAGGTCTTATCTTATGAATAAGTCGTATGTCGTTCGCAGGTACCTGTTAGTTGGCTTATAGCCACATGAATGTGACCTTTCCGACTTAAAGCAACAATCTTACGTTCCTGGGCAGTTCGTACAATTCCTAATTACAAAACATGTTAACCATCATTAAAATAAGGGCTATTTTTAAATCAACTGATAAAACTCTTCTGAAAAATAAATTCATCTATTTTTTAGGCTTGTCCAAGACCAAGACTGAAACCTTATAATCGACAATTAGCGCTATTCCGTGAATTTTCGATCGCCACCGAGTATTTGTGTGCTGAACGCAGATATTTTTCTCTTTCTGGGTGTTATATTGCATTCTAAATATGTATTTACAAAAAGATATAGGTATGTAAGTATGTATAACATCAGCTATATGGATCCGATAGTACAAGCTCTGCTTACGCTGGGGCTAGGTAGCGTTGTGTGGATTGTCTACAACATTTATTTATTTGAGTGACGCTATCCATCAGATAAACATATTTCCATCGTTATTTATTCATCATCGTCATCATCCGCAGCCCGACTTAACCCACTGCTGGGCATAGGCCTTTCTTTGATCTTGCCTTTCACCACGATCTTGGGCTACCCTCATCTCGTTATTTATTATAATATAAAAATATTTAATCTTCTAATTATTAAAACTGTCTTACTGACTAACTTTGCCCAGTGAAATTTTTACACTCTGTGCTTTGAGATATTTAATACGAGATCGAATAACGAAACTATCAGATGGCCCATTTAATGATAAGCTAACATAGTTCAACATTAAATGGGCCGAAGAATGGGCCATCTGGTGGTCTGCCTATTTTGCCGTGAAGCAGCATTGCTGTGTTTCGGTTTGAAGGGTGTGGGTGCCACTGAAATTACTGGCACGTGAGGTTGAACATCTGTATGCCTCAAGCTGATGAACGCAGGGCATTGCATCGTAGGGAACGTTCCTGACGTGCGTGAACTAAGGAGACAATGCTTTGTTATATGCGATGGTTACCACTTAACATCAGATGGGCAATATGCTAGTTCCATCAGTTAGTTGTCTATAAAAAATCTCCGCTTAAAGTATATAGATAATAATTAATTGCACTTATTTCTCACTTAAACTGATTGGTAGGTACTATAATATGGTTAACAAACAGCGTATAATTTGCATAAACTAGTTCATTCCACGATTACTTGTGGTAATAATTACAGCAAGGCCGCACGTAACCTGTGACGTCACCGATTCCCTTTCACCGCTGCTATTGGACGCGGCTATGCCAACACATCGATATTCAACGCCCACCGGTATAGGCATCGCTCTAATATTAATAATGAACTGGTGTTTCTGTCTGAAATGGATAAACTTGTTTTGATATCATTGTTTGTTCTGCTGTTCATCAAGCAGCATTAAATCGCTTTTATGAATATTCTAAAATGTATGCCTTTAACTAAACTGTGCGCAATCAGATCGCACACAAAATATGTCGTTGCTCGCAATAGGTCAAAATGAGCGAGCGATAAATTCTTTCACGGTGTTTCAACGTCTTAAAAAATAATTTATCATAAGTTCCATAAAAATACAGAGCCCACGCAGACAAATATTAATAATAATAACATACTTTTTTTATAGGTTCATACTTATCTTACAACTATTAGCCATTGGTAGATATTTAAAGATCCTGCAGATGATGCAGATGCCTTGCATGTGAGATAGAATATGAGGAACACCAACATTCAATCGAAACTCGTATTATGAAATATTACAAGTAATTTTCCACACATACATGGTCATATTTAAATTTTTTCAACCGTATCGTTTAAAATTAGCATTGTTATGTCGTTTGCGAGCAGAGTGTTAATATTTCAAAGTAACATTAAACTTGCTGTTTGTTATTTTGATACACCTTTTACAGGTAAGTATTAAGTAACTGTTTCCAAACAGTGGTTTATATAAATAAATTGGCTAATAATTAATTCAAAAAAGCTTAATTGACTGAAGCATGGAAAGTATTGATAAAGATTTTTATAATAACACAGAAGCAAACGTACTCCAAAAAATTAACCCTTATTCGAAATGTTTCTCAATTTCTTTTCCAACAACATTCTCAGCCTGGTAGTAAGTAAGTGTGTATAGCGCTAGAAAAGAAACTTATTGAAAAAACTATTTATTGTACGGCTCTGACGACGGCAAGAACGAATAAAATAATGGACAATTAAGGCGTTACTTTATGGGTTTTTTTATTGGATGAAGTCCAATAAAAGTAAAAGAAAAGAGTAAAAGAAGACCGTAAAAGTACAATGTGAACTAGTGGAGCTGAGAAGTATGATTTACTTTAAAAAATAAAAAAGCAGCCAAGTGCGAGTCGGACTCGCCCATGAAGGGTTCCGTAGCATCAAGTAACATAATATAAAGGTTCTTGTAGTTCGTCGAAAGGTAAATTGCGGTTTACGATTTATGACGTATAAAAAAAAACTACTGGCTAGATCTCGTTCAAACCAAATATCGTTGAAAGTTTGCATAGTAATGTACAACATTTATTTTTTTTAGTTTTATCATTCCCTTATTTTAGAAGTTAGAGGGGGGGGACCAACTTTTTTCAACTTTGGAAGTGTCTCTCGCGCAAACTATTCAGTTTAGAAAAAAACTATATTAGAAACCTCGAAATCATTTTTGAAGACCTATTCATAGATACCCCACACGTATGGGTTCGATGAAAAAATTTTTTTTGAGTTTCAGTTTGAAGTATGGGGACCCCCAAAACTTATAGTTTTTTTTCTATTTTTGTGTAAAAAATCTTAATGCGGTTTACAGATTACATCTACTCGCCAAGTTTCATCAGTGTAGCTCTTATGGTTTCGGAGAAAAATGGCTGTGACAGGGTCGGACAGACAGACAGACAGACAGACAGACAGACAGACATGACGAATCTATAAGGGTTCCGTTTTTGCCATTTGGCTACGGAACCCTAAAAACATGTTAATGACTAAGGTCCACGTTAGGTTAGAGAAGGTCGCCCAGAATCTATACATTTATCACTTTAATATGCTTGAAAATATACTATACTATACAAGTAATTCAGTTTTTTATTTTGATTAAATGTGATCTTTTGTTAGGTTGTCACTGATTTTTGTTAAGCCTTGCGCAGCGCACTTCATGCCTATTCGCGATAGCGATGGCAATCAGTATATGATTGATTTGTGATGCATAATAATTGAATACCTACCCTGTACTTAAGTATGTACCTACAAAGTACAAACGAATATAAAAATAAATAAGTACTTTCCGAGATATATTTGCAATTCTTCTAACATTGTTCTGCCATGTCATGCTTCCCAAAATGAGGTAAATTTCCAAACATTGCACAAAAGACATAATTATCGCTTGACTCATAGTTGCCCAATTCTAAAAGTCGAACGGTTAAGAATTGATCTCTGGTTTTCCTGTTTCGACTCCGTAGTCAAACTTTCGTAACTTTATGAATCAGAAAACATAGCACAGCTACACAAACCAGTGGAGTTTATAAACTGCTATTAGAAGAGCGCTACTTTTAAACCGCCTTCAAATAAAAAAAGAAGAGACTCTAAACTCGGTTGTATCGTTTTAGGGTTCCGTAGCTAAATGGCAAAAACGGAACCCTTATAGATTCGTCATGTCTGTCTGTCTGTCCGTCCGTCCGTATGTCACAGCCTAACCTTTAATACACCCAGGCTTAGTTTCAAAGATCTTTTCACGATCGATTCTTTCTATAGAAAAACTGGTTTCTAAAGATTCAGGTTTTCATGGCTTTATGTAAATAACCTATGAGGCATTGCTTATATAGGCGATGGTTACCTTCCACTTAACAACACATGGTCCATATGCTTGTTCTATCAGCTAGTTGCACAAAACATTTTTTTTGTGGTACCATGGTAAAAAATGAGTCATCCAAATATTCGCACATCCATTGGCACGTAGTCCACGTAACTTGCAAGTCACAGTTCGTCCTCGACCTCAATATATTTGAGTGAAATTGTTTGCCAAAAAAACCTATTCTTTTAGCTTTCAAATATGACGACATAAGTATTGCTGAAATCGTTTGGCTACGATTTACATAAAGCTTAATTTCAGGCGCACCGCTAAGTAAAACATACATAATATTTTTATTTTTACCTACTTCTCGAATGATGAATAATAATAATGCTGAAAGCCTGTTCAGCACAGCAATGTGCTAAAAGTGCATTCGATTGGCGTTGTTTTTTTTCATACAGATTGTAATAAGACTATTTATTTCTGAAAACTTAAACAGAATCTTTGCAGGTTCTTGGCCGACTACCAAAATAACTAATTAAATTGCTTGTCTTTTGAACTTTCCTTGTTGTTTTTTCGGTATCCCGACTGTTATGTCAAAGGTATGTCAAAGAGTTTATAAGCAAACGTACGTGACGTATTTTTAATTTTCAGGAGATTTTGTTTATATCGTTTGATCTACTATCTTCTTAGTCTTATCGTGTCAGTTCTTTCAAACCATCAGTGTGGATACACAGTGTATTTCATGAAAATCGTTGGAGCTGTTTCCGAGATTCTGCTGAGTATAAGATATTTTAAAGATGTAGTCTGCAGTAGCTAGACTTTTAAAGTAGGCTAATACCAACGTTACATTAATTACAACAATATTTTCTACATGTCGACGTTGACCTTCTTTTAATTGACTGTCCACTAGGGGGGAAATGTTTTTAAATAGAACATCAAGCTCAGTGACTTAATGACCACTGGACTGGAAATTGCAGTGTATGGTATTTAAAGTACTCCGCATTGAAGGGTTAATTGTGGAAATTGCATGGGAAAACTCTTTAGGAATTAGTGTGAATAAAAATTTAAAATTGGCTAGTCAGAAGTAAGTATACGTTCAAGCAAACATTATTTTACTTAAAGCTTATTAGTTGGGTCACACAGCATATACGTTTACACCAATTGCCGTTAAATAACTGGTTACATGTTAATAATCCAGTCCAATATTTTTTTTTGACAAAAAAATACATTTCTGATGTCAGAAATATTTATTGCTTATCTGTTGTACAGAAAAGATCTTATTGTGTATGTATAGGCACAGTTTTCACAGTTTGTCCGTACAATAAAGGAAGTTTGTGCCAAATAACAATAAAAACAAATTTATCTATTGTATCTACAAATTAGTTGGTAACAATATTATCTACATGTACAATGCATAAGTGTACTTATACAACACATTAGTTATTTAGATATACCTACCACGTAAGTTAAATTTATTTGTCCTGAATGATTTATTATTATTGAAATTACATAATAAGTTGAGATTAGAATGGCCAAGTTTCCGAAAAACTGTCGCCCACAACTTGAGCGTATTACTGTTTGCATACAAATAATTCGTAGTCGTTAAATAAAAACAGGAAATGGAAAGGTGGGCCGGCCAACGAGACGATGGGTAGACGACATAACCCAAAACGCTGGAGAAGACTGGATGAATCTGGGGAACAATAGAGACGCATAGAGAAACTGGAGGAGGCCTTCACCCAAAGACATCTTTACATCTACCACACCGCAAACAAATATAGATTAGACTAACAATAATAAATCTCACCCACGTAACACATAATACATATTTTTTGGTAATTATGTACTTAGATGAAAGAAAGTATGCGGCTTTTTTATTTATTTTTATTAATTAAAACTGCGGTTTTAAAAAATGTTATTGCAAAGCAGTATGGCAGTATTGTATAAAGAGGAAAGATTTGTCACTTTGTATGTGTGTAACAAATAAACGAATAAACTAACGGACCAATTTAAAAAAATCTTTCTATATACTGGATAGGGTGAAAACTTTTCCTTGATTGTGACAACTTTTTTTTACTTTAATTTCCTACACAGCAAACAATACAATTCCGCCGAGACTGTAAATATGTTCCGAAATAAACATTATTATTATTATCTTTCCTCTTCTTCTTTTTTCCACCACTAGAGATGTCATCCCTTGCTTGATCCGATTAGAGATGTTCTATTCCCCAAAACCGGTTAACATACATTATCTCATCATATAACATAAACACCTTTTATTCTGTAAATTAGTTTTTTTTACGGCGGCGAGGGAAAACTAATTACCGTTAAAAATAAGGATATGCCAAATATCAAGTTTGGGCATACTTCTGCCTAATAAGGTGTAGGTCGTCTTCTATCAAAGAAATTCAGTCGTTAGTCCCATTTTAGATAAATTGTGAGTACGTACATAGCTAGTCTATTTCTATTACTTTGCCTAAAAACTACTCAAAATCAAAAGTGTATTTATTCAGTAGGATTACAAGAATCACTTTGAAACGTCTCAAAGCTAGGTGAGTTTAGGTGCCAGTCCACTTTAGGCACAATCTCCAGATAATCATACTTGCTAAATCATCTTTAGATCTTTTACATTTTATTAATGACATTATTATGAAGTACATCTATTTCCTTATTGAAATACTCTTTGGACCTGCATCTAATTAATTTTATCACCGCACAGATGTTAGTTCTCGGTGGGGATCTAAACCGCGCGCAGAAGGCAAAGCTACTACCGACTGAGCTGCGCTGCGAGAGATGCCAAGATAAGGCAGTGATAACCTTTACCTAAGAACTTGTTTGCGTACATGAACGTCGTTACCCTTCAAGAGACGTCTACGGCGTAGCAGCATAGACGGTTTGGACTCAAAGAACGTCGACTCTCTCGCACTCTTTCTTTGGTAATTTATAAAACTACTAATATCAATAAAACACTGGAGCCAAATAATTAAATCCTTTGTTTTGCCAGTTCTGTGTCATTTGTTCTATTTAAAAAGGAATAAACAGAGTTTGTGCTATGGGAACCAGATAACTGATTAATACTTAAATGTATACATTTTTAAAATTTGAAAATACATACTTATAATATAGGACTAGATATACCTATAGCAGCTAGACAGAGAACAAACATTTGTGTTCCCCACACAAATATTTGTTCTCGGTGGGGATCGAACCCACGACTTACGGCGCAGTAGGCAGAGCTACTACCAGCTGAGCTGAGAGGCCAGTGACACAAACTTGTCTGTTCAGTTTATTTATTTCTCTCACAGTTGACCATTAGTGGAACTAATATCGTAATTTCACTAAATTGTTTACCAGTTACTATATTTTTGTTTCATAATAAAAGCGATGGTGGCGCCCTTCTAGTTAGAGCAGATAAGTTGGTGATATGATCTGACAGAAATGACATGACTAACGCTCAGCATTGAATAGTGACGCTTATGTAATTTATAATTAAGGCTTTTGTGTAATTAGAACAAAGGTATATTTGCAAAGATTTAGTTTAAAGCCTCGTTGACGAAGTCATTCTTTCTACAGTATGTTGATATGAAGAGGCGTTCATGCAGCGACGCGTCGAAAACAGCCAATCATTGAAAACATATAGATAATAAAAAAGTTAGTAAGGCGCTACTCAATGCCTGACCAGTTTTCTGTTCGTGTACCAATATGGCCATTTAATGAAGTCATTTTGAATCGTCTCACAGGTCGGGCCATGCACGATGAATATTAACACACTAAACTAAGCATTATACGCTTCCATGTGGTTTGTATTATGAAAAACTGTTCACGTTCTATGTAAATACGATGAGCGTCGAGCGAAAACTAGAAAGTTCACGCACACGCGCGTCTATAGAGACGCAAGCTTGTGTGCAACCGGCTCGGTTTCATAATTTATATTCGCATTTATTACGAGTTTGGTTTCTACCTGTATCTAAATAACTTCTTAGCAATTTTTTATTTAGAAGCTAAACTCACCGTATCTGTCTCCTCGGCGAAACTGCTCTCCCACAACATTTTGGCGTTTCAAAAGTCCAACACGATCACTGATTATCAAAATCAAAAAGATGTATGTTTGTTTGCAATTATAAGTCCATATCGCGCGCGTTTTCAAAGAAAGCTCGCATTCCGTGGTTAATTTTCATTAAACGGAAAAGCTTCGTGCGCGTCGACGACTAGAGGCGGCTCGGAAGAGTGTGCGCGGCCGCAGGAGCCGACAACGCACGAAGCCGCTCGCTCCACGAAGTTAACCGACCTACTTTGTCCTACTGCACTTGCGTCACTAGCACTTACTATCAACCAAAAACAAACTGTATTCCAGTGCAAGAACATTCAACATCGCTTGAATGTTAGCCAGTGACACAGCTGAACAACTAAAGACCTGCGGGCATATAGACAACTAAAGGAGATCTTTTGGTGATAACCATCAAACTGCTGTATCCCATGGTTTCATTAAGCTATAGCTTATTCCACAGATTCCACCTTGATTCTGTAGTGCTGACAAAGTGAAATTTATGTGGGTAACTATTAGTCTATCTGGCTCTACTTTGAAACGCTGTGGTCGAGCTGCGTTGTTTTTTTCGCATTTTCCGATGAAATGGTACCTGTATGCGCATGAACATACGTGGTAAATAGACGCTTTAACAAAAACTCTTACATGCAAAAGTTGTTTGTCTTGTGCTCGTGCTATTTCCTTTTACTTTGTGATCTCTATCATGCAACCGGGAGTATATGCAATACTAATTGACCATTCTTCTTGGCTTATGGCTGATTCCTGCTAATGTTTTGGATAAAAATGTAGCCCAAGTTTCATTCAAACTATCCAAAAACATCAAGACATTCGTATTATTAATTTATAAGATAGAAAAATAAATAAGCGCTATGTAGGTTTTTGACTTTTGATAAAGCTTAATATGTAGATACAAACCTATGACAGCAAAATAATACCAATTGTCAAGAGATAGCAATAGTTTTAGCATTTTTTATTTTTGTCTCTGCCATTATCCGAAAATATCAAAAATGTCTAGATTTACATCATTAGATAAATAAAACTAACGATCTAAAGCTAGATATCAGTTATAATAAATAAATTAAAATCTAGCAATACCTACTGTAATCATCCGAAAATCTTTCGAAAGTGCAAAATGAATTTAAGCCATAATAAAACCATGAATCCATAAAACTAAAGCTCTTGTCAAACGAATACCCAAAAATACCATGATTACTTTGTTAATGATCCTAATGACTACGATGACTAATCATTAAAGTTTATTTAAAAAATAGTGCGATTTCGCATTTTATTGCTTTTATCCCTACTAGTCACGATATTTTTAACACACATCTGCTATAGCTTGTGGCCCACCTGATGTTAGGTGGGCTATTTAATAAGAGGCTTATAACAAAGATTGTCTCGTAGAGATCCCGCACGTCAGAAGCGTGCCCTGTTAATGCACTACCCTGCATCAATCAACTCGCATTTGCCCCACTCTAATCTAGTAATAGTATATAGGAGAACCTTTCGATGGCGTTTCAAAGTGATCCTTGTGATATTTATACAGACAACTCAATAAACGATGTTTGACTTCGCCTTTGACATTTATTAACACACAATACATGGCACTTAAAATGTTATTTCTTTTCCTCGCCAGACAAATCGATCTTTGGAAAATCCATTCCGTAGCTTTTTGCAATCGTGTATTAACAACTTGCAGTTTGCACCTTGTTCAATATTACCTATGTTGACTGGCCTCTCAGCTCGGTTGGTACAGTACCTCTGCCTTCTGCGCCGTAGGTCGTGGGTTCGATCCCCACCGAGGACAAATATTTGTGTAGTGAACACAGATGTTTGTTCTCAGTCTGGGTGTTATATTGTACTTATTCAATGTTTATAAAAATTAAAATTTATGTAAATATTATATCAGCTATCTGGTTCCCATAACACAATCTATGCTTAATTTGGGGCTAGATAGTGTTGTGTGAATTGTCCAAAATATTTATTATTTATTTATAACTGTAAAAAGACGCTTAAAACCGTTAAACAACTGCTTGCTCGCACACTTTGACCTTTTGAAAGATGTACAAACACTGAACTTATTTATGAAAAATCTCAAACTGTAGGCCTACCACAAGCTCTGTCTGGTTCTGTCTATGGCTCTGGTTTCAAGTCTGTGTGAGTGCTCACCAGTGTATTATACTGTGTGTGCGACGAATCACGTTAGATTTATTTTGTCAGCACTCAAACAGACTCAAAACCAGAGCCAGAGACAGAGCCAGACAGAGCTTGTGGTAGGCCACTGTCTTGTTGGCACACAGTTTAGAAAAAAAATATTGATTATAACATGTTTTCCGACTAAAAAGTTTACTTATGTATACAAAAACCAGAAAAGTATTTTGCTAAACTGTGTGCAATTGCATTACAAACAAAATAGTTGCTTGCGATATTCGATAAATAAGTTCAGTGATTTTACTAAATATATTTTATAACTACTATTACCGCATCGATATAGGTAACTCATGATCACAATATCACGCGCTGCTTTATT
Organism: Thera britannica; assembly: GCA_939531255.2. Lineage (NCBI taxonomy): Eukaryota > Metazoa > Arthropoda > Insecta > Lepidoptera > Geometridae > Thera > Thera britannica. Next base: position 12,869,337 of record OW618040.2, on the reverse strand, counting down.
CGTGATACTGACGCGCGAGAAAAGCCGCGGGCGAAAGTTAATATTGTTTATTGCTATCGAGTCAAGTTTTTTTTTTTTTTATGTTACTAGCTGATGGAACAAGCATATGGCCCACCTGATGTTAAGTGGTAACCATCGCCTATAACAAAGCAATGCCTCGCAGGTCACGCACGTCAGGAACGCGCCTTATGATGCACTGCCCTGCGTCAATCAACTGGAGGCATACAGATATTCAGCCTCACGTGCCAGTAATTACACCGGCACCCACACCCTTCAAACTGAAACACAGCAATGCTGCTTCACGGCAGAAATAGGCATGGTGGTAGTACTTCCTCGGACGAGCCCATCACAAAGAGCTCTACTACTACTAAAAAGTTTGAGTCAATGTCGTGTTACCAATCATTTTAAAAAATAAAAAAAAGAGTACCTGCTAACAAAACAACGCAATACTAAGTTGTCCAAACTTTTTAAAGGTCAATCATCTGACAAAGTTATCGATGCGAGAGATTCAGGAAATACAATCTACTTATCTATCTAATGTTCCAAGCAATAAAAGACCCTATGACGTTACATTATTAGAGTGGTAGTTAGAATGGACTACATAGTTTGTTGAAAATACAATGACTCCAATGTCATAATATGATCGATCACAATAATGATATAGGTAGTTGGGATACCTACTCATGACGTTGTTATGAAAACCCATGCACGGAACAAGGAACTACTTTATTACCAAGAACTCATGTTGAAAGTAGAGAGAGAAATCCCTCCGATTTCTTGCCTACTGTAAAAATTGCTTCTAAGGTTGATTTAAGTCTTAGTCAGCGGAACAGAAAAAAAAAAAAGCAGCCAAGTGCGAGTCGGACTCGCCCATGAAGGGTTCCGTAGCACGACGAACTACAAGAACCTGTATATTATGTTACTTGATGTAACATAATAAGGTTCTTGTAGTTCGTCGAAAGGTAAATTGCGGTTTACGGTTTATGACGTATAAAAAAAAAACTACTGACTAAATCTCGTTCAAACCAAAAATCGTTGGAAGTTTACATAGTAATGTACAACATATATTTTTTTTAGTATTATCATTCTCTTACTTTAGAAGTTAGAGGGGGGGGGACCAACTTTTTTCTACTTTGGAAGTGTCTCTCGCGCAAACTATTCAGTTTAGAAAAAAACAATATTAGAAACCTCAACATCATTTTTGAAGACCTATCCATAGATACCCCACACGTATGGGTTTGATGAAAAAAAAATTTTTGAGTTTCAGTTTCAAGTATGGGGACCCCCGAAATTTATAGTTTTTTTTTTATTTTTATGTAAAAATCTTAATGCGGTTCACAGAATACATCTACTCGCCAAGTTTCATCAGTCTAGCTCTTACGGTTTCAGAGAAAAATGGCTGTGACATACGGACGGACGGACAGACAGACAGACAGACAGACAGACAGACATGACGAATCTATAAGGGTTCCGTTTTTGCCATTTGGCTACGGAACCCTAAAAAGGTGATGGAGAAGAATAACTAACCTTATAATAAGATTTAGGCATTTAACAAGCCTCGAGCATCCTGTTTTTGACCAAATAACACTTACAATTTCTGAACATCTGATATTTATGGTCTACCATCTGCCTGTTGCCTTCCATCATCGGTGATGCATCACCGTGGTTTCACAGTATGACTTTTTGAACTAAACAAGTGTATAAAAAGTACAAAACTAAACATAACCGTCACCTTTGGGTTTATAATTCGGCACTAGATTAAACAATTTCATCATCAATGTCGCATCTGGTTTCAAATCGAAGTACTTTTGCGATGTACAATGTACATAATATTCGTGGAACAGTCTGACGGTTCTTTAACCATTACCGTGACTTGCATATTTTTCCAGTGGTTTTGGTAAATATATTTTTCAAAAAAAGTTCTTTAAGCCATGGTAGACCCTTTGTATTTCATGTGCATGTTGTTCATACGGAAATAGTGAATTTTAAAAACGTCAAATTTTGAAGCATAATTATGGCAATCATAGATTTGAAGAAAAAATTTAGTCGTAAAATCTTAGTAGGTACGTACATACTACCAAGCACTTAATAGTTTTCATAGTTTCCTTACACCAGTAAAAACAATATACCTGTCTGACTGTTCATATCATATCAATTATCATTTATTCATTTTGATTTACGAAAATACGATCATGATTGTCTTAGAAAGCTAGGCGCAGACCAAACAAGTTGGTACCGTTAATTCGCCCAAGTTCGCTGAGAAATCTTTGCTCATCGAATCAACGTGAAAAAATAAAAAAGTTTTTCTTAGTTTATTTTTTTACGTTTATGTTTTTAGTTTTCAATCTTATTATTAATGATGATAGATGCAAAAGTTCAGACCTTTAGATGTTTGGATGTGTGTTGGTTGCTCAGCCGTGCCCCTATTTATTATACTGATAGTATATTATATAGGGGAACGACTGAGCAACCAACACAGACAGTATATTAACTAAACTATAGTGGACTCATCGAAAATATTAATAATTCGCACATGAAAAACTGCCAGAAGCAGAAAACTAAAGAAAAGCATCACCGCTATCAGAAGATCGTAGTCAGCCTACTGATTTGTTCTTTATTGCAAAACGTCAAGACTTAAGTGAGGTGGAAATATATTGCGCTGGAGTGGAGGAAATGGGAGCATAAATACATGCATAGAACTCATTGAGAGTAAATACGAAGACGTAAGATTAATGTACACTCGCGGTCTGAAAATGTTTACCACCTTAAGGTTGGTAATTGCATGCACAAATCTATGCCACAAGGTCGATGATATTAGGTATGTGATTTGATTAGCCATAGAGCATAGAGCATAGATTAGGCATAGAGCATAGAAGAAGCAATAGAGATTCACCCAAGCGAGATCAAACTTGTTACTCATCATCATCAGTCTGAAGAAATCCACTGCTGGACATAGGTCTCCCCTACCCATTTCCATTTCCCATTCTGAGCCCTTTCCATCCACCGACTTCCTGCGATCTTAACAATGTCGTCAGTCCATCTGGTGGGTGGGCGCCCTACTTTTAGTCTTCCGGTTCGTGGTCGCCATTCGAAAACCTATAATCCCCAACGGTTATCAGTTCTTTGAGCTATATGACCTGCCCATTGCCACTTCAACTTACTAATTGTAAGAGTATGTTACTAAAAAAGAAAGAAATAATCAAGTAGAAATTGAAAAAACTTGTCTTTAACTTATAACATTGTTTTAATATCTAGTATAGCCTCCATCAGCAGCTATGACGGCACGTAGTCTATCTCGCATAGATGCATGCGACAAGGCGCGCGCATAAATCAGTCCTCCTGATGTCATCCCAAACCCGTGCTGTGATCTAAGTAAGAGCTTCAGGTTTTCTTTCGTTCTGACAGTCCCACCGTTGAACCATAATGCCCCACAGATTTTCAATCGGGTTCATATCTGCTGACCGGGCAGGCCATCGAATGAGAAATATATCACGGTGCAAGTTGAACCACGCCATAATGGATTGATGCCTGCAGTGCAGTCCTGCTCCGTGCAAAGCTCGTCGAATCGTCCGAGGACTCACATCATACAAAACAGTAAATTGACTGGTTGGTGTGATGTGAAGCCGTGCGCGCGTGAAGCGTGGCGGTTAGTATCGGCCATCGTCGTCCTGAACTGTTTCTATGGTCAGTTATTTGCCCTTCTTTGCTATGATGCCGAATCCAACATCTCACGGTGAATTGAAATATATTAAGTTCTTGTGATATAGCACTGTGTGTCAATTTTTAAATAATGAAAAGAGTTTCATCATCAAAATGTCAGTACTCTTTTTGTTAGAATCGATGCTACAACATTGTACGAGTATAAGATGATATTATAGCATTTTAGACTTTACTGCACACGGTGGGCTAAAGAATCTAATTTGAAAACTGTTAAACATTTTTAGACCCCTATTGTACTTAGACACAGAGGTTATACTTTATTTACATAAAATTGTAAACAGTACTGCTAGGTATTATCTAATAACAACATTATCTAGTAACAAGAAGCTTCGCTTATTATTTTACAGAGTAGACCAAAGCCCTGTAACAATTATCTACCACGCGTCAACGCGTCAACGAAGGACTATTATATTTTTTCGTGCTACCGTTTGACTAAGAATTAGTTTTGTACTGACTTGCTTTGTTATAGGGTTTCCGCCAAATCCCATAGAAAAAAACCCCAGTCCCGGCGCAAAATAATAGTATCTCAGATTTTAGATAATTATTTTTATGAAACAACGGGATATTTACCATGAGCGCCTATGAATCTTCTCTGGGTAAAAAAAACATGTTAGCCACTGAATCAGGAAATAGCGACACCTGATATTGTTTCTACTAATAGTTATCTAAAATCTGAGATACAAAAAAAAAACATTTTCATCACCACAAAGTATTTTATTTTTTTAAACGACATTTTAGTGTAGTATACCTTTAGAATATAATTGTTTGTCAAAATAACCAATCCAAGGTCTCGGCACAAAAAACCGATTCAATAAGTTCTGGGTAGGTGCGCGCACATACCTAAATACAAGTTTGATCTCATGGACGCGGCCATGATGGCCTACGATAATTAATATAATAATATATACCAATCATAAACATAAACTATTTTCTGTAAAGTATGATGTAAAGTCAAGATGTATGATTTAATAGATATAAATAATTGTTTTAATCTCTTTTTTCTCGTTTTTGCCATGTTAGCCTGAATTTTGTTTGCAGCATGCGGCAATTAGTTCTCAGCAATCCCGATAGAGGCGCAAACTCGCCTCCAAAGAATACCAATTTGCAATACGGAAAACCGAAAACGAAAAATAAACTGAGACTAGTACATACTGATGGTATAGTATGTATAATCATTTATTTTATTTTATCCACTTTCGCGGAGCAGATTGAAATACCTAAAACATTAATTTACATAATAAGCTTTTTATGCTAATGAGACACCTGTTGTTTCTAGTATATTATGCGTTGAAATCAGGTTATGCCTAATTTATTTTATAAAACGTATGGCACAAGCAAGTAGGTTTTACGTTAATCAATTTTAATTTTAAAACTTTGATTATCTGGTCGTCAGTACCTACCTACATAAAGGTCATCCTTTCAAGTTAGTTGGCCTAATCCACAGTCATTGTCACGTCCGGAGCTAACTAAGCTGCAGGATTCCTGACGATGTTTTTATTCACCGTTTGGTGTCCATTTATGCATAATTTTTAAGATTAGAAACTAATTTATCAAAATATGACGATCATCACCATATTATTATTTTTATTCTTTATTTGTCTTGTGAGTAGCACATATTTTTCTATTTTATTATCTATTTTAGTCTACAAGCCTTGTAGTTTTGTTAATAAAACAACATTATATTTTGAATAATTTATTATGCTGTCAAACTATCTTTACTATTTACATAATTAGCTACACAATAATATACAAATATTTGCATAATATAGATAAACAGTCAGTGTGTTAACCTAATTTAGGAAGATTTTATTATGTCCACCTAAACTAATTCGATTGACATTAAAAACTAGCACAGCTGAGTATATCAATAATCGATTAAACCATTTTAGTATTAGAATCATTATAAAGCAATAGAGGTACCAAGGTATTTAGCTTGAGCGCTATAAACTGAAAATAATAAACATGATCACCAATACAATAATATAAAATTCCAAGTGACTGAGAATCAACGCACCTCCTACCTTTACATTATTTTGGGCAAATTTTTCAATCTACAGAAAATTATTTAGACTTGTCAATAACAAATACTGTCGTTTTTTATTCAACGAATATCGTTATTGAGTAGATGTAAAAATCAGCCCTAGGTTGTAATGAGTAGGTTAGGTATGTTATGTTCTACTTCAATATTGATATACAATTAAAGAAAGCTACCTAAGTACATCATTTATTTAGAATAACTATAACAAAATGATTAAAAAACTAAGTAATCATTAGAATTGAAATAAATTAAAAGGAAGCCTAAGACGGAGAAATAGTACGTCAAGCACGTGCAACATGGCACATGTATTTAAGACCTAACTGGCTGAAACTAAATCTAGACTTACATTATTATGTGCAGTTGATATAATAAACCTGTAATTTTTGGGCTACAATAAGAAACCTCTAAAAATAAAAATTAATTATTGGAGATGTAAAATCACTAAACGTAGGTATTTATGAAAAGTCGCAATCAACAAAGTGGTGTGCAATAAGAATGCCTAAGGTTCGTCATAATATAATTTTGAAACATGGGGTACAAAACTTGGTTTTGGCGATTTTTATATTACATTCATTGGTTTTATATTTTATAGAATAGATTGTCTAAAGTGTTGAAAATGTGCAAGCAAGAAGTTGTTTGAGGGGCAGACAATCATCAAACCTTTTTCTATAAGACCAAGACGCCCCAAAAGATATAATTTTATAAATTAAGGGGAAACTACGTGGGCTCAAATGGTACCCATTTGGTGATTTAAATCATGCCATAAATATTTATAATTATCTAGTTGCTAGTAATCTTTGTTCAATCTGACTCTTCACTTATTTTAATTCACATTCTTACAAGAATATTTTAAATGTAGGTACAGTTGGCTGCACTACAACCTAATAATACAATTCGTAACTTTCATGGTAGCGTCACAGCGTTGCAAAAGTTTGAAAATATGTGTCAAGTGCACGAAAGGAGCCTCTTTAGGGGGGTGTTCTAAAAACCCTTTCACCACACTTGGTTCGAAAGAATCAGTGATAAGAAGAAGAGAAAGTGTTGCAATTAACATTATTGGCCTTACTTACAAGCGTTACGTGTGAGATATTGCTTAAAAATAGCTCTGTCTCTGTTTGTCATTACCGAGTGGTAGGAGATAGCAATTGCTAATACACTGATGATTTTTTAAGAAACCTCCCCTAACTATGTGTTACGTGCGCGAAAGTAGCCTCTTTGAGGCGCACTTAAAATCCTTTCACCACACTTCGAAGAACAGTGACATGATAAAACAAAGAAAAATTTACATTCACAAGACAGGACATTTAAAATTCAAAGATCATCAAAACTTTGGATGAATCGGCCCTGTAGATAGGTATTCATTGCAATGCTGCCGTGACACTGACTTGACAGATGACATACACTCTAGTGCAGCCGACTGTAGATACAATCACAACACATAAATATAAATAGGCCTAGGTAAAGCAAAAATTAACTATTCACATTTGAGCACAACAATCGCAACACATAGTGCCTACAATAACACTTCCGGGAAAGTTAAGTCCTATGATATATACAAGTCCATAGTCTATCGGAGTCAGAAATATTCCAGAACCGTCCTCCGTACGGAACTTCACGGAACTTTTCGGACGAGACATGGAACACTTCTCCTACCGATCGGGGGTTCCCATGGCTCTTCGGAACATTACCTAACTAAACTTTAAGGGCTCGGAACGTTTCATGACCTAGCTTTCGGGGTTCAAAACGTTTTGCGACTACACTTTCTGAACTGCAAACATTTCGGGCCAAAGCCTTCGAAGTTCGGAACGTTTAGTGACCAAGTTATCGATGCGCAAAACGCTTCAAATCCGAGCTTTTGTGATTTGAAACGTTTCGTGACTAAGTTCTCGGACTCGGAACGTTTCGTGACCAATTAGGAAGCTTTCGGGACATATGGAAGTATTTTTGACTACCCTGACCCCCCAGAACCGTTAGAGTATACGTCCGTAGCTGCGCGCTGCCCTGCCTGGATCACGCTCTGGACTGTCTTCGCTGCACCCTGAAATTCAAGAAAACAATCGTTCATACAATGATCTGTACAAAACAGTATCTCCATGATGGTAAATAAACGACTTTAATAAACGAGATACTTTCGTACAACTTGAATTATTGCATGTGAATAATTATAGCAAGTAAGAAAATAATACAAATACACCTTTGGAACTTTTTCATAACAACATAAGACGTTTGCACTAAATAAAATTCTACAAAAGAAGATGCGAGTGTGTACCAAAAAATACCTCCTTAAATTAATTAATCAATTAACTTGAATATTTTGAGAAAAAAATTAACAAAAAAATTGAGCTGCAATATAAATAGAGAATAGTTAGAAGAATAACAAAATAAAAGTGTAGGTCAGATGCAGGGTGTTAGAAATGAGTTTTAGAGTTACAGAAATTGTGTTAGTTCAAATATTTGACTTACAAAAACGTAACGCCAATCGTCTCATCTGAAACCTTTAATTCAAAACAATTTAAATTACGACACAAACGAACAAACAGTTACGACGTAAAACCATCTTCAGAGTAAACTGAGCAAAAATGCTTCAAAATTAAAGCCCCCACGCAACTAATGGTATATAGGAGGTAGAGCTCATATCAACTGAGCCCCCATCTCCTGTTTTTAATCATCATCATCTCCGCCTCCTATTATCCGGGGTAGTATCGTATCATATGGCCTACTTCATTTTCTACCATGTCTCTTTTGCCTAGTGCGTGTCTGTTCCAGGTATTTCCTGTCATTTTAGATTTTAATTGATTCTGTTATGTGTACCTGTAAAGCAGCACCCAGGAACTGAGAGAAAGCTCTGGTTACATTGATGGCTGCGGAGACCAGCTGCCCCCGGCCCGGGCCTTGCTCTGACGTCACAGATCGCGGAGGCTCCAAGGGTATCTGGACAAATCGATACTATCATAATAGCACAAGGATTACTTAGTTACTAGGAGAGTCAAGTGCGAGTGGATAAGCGTGATCATAAAAGGCTATTTGAATAGAATAGAATATGGATTGTGAAGCAAGTTTTTTTATATTATTTTATAGGATACTACGAAAATGGAAGCGATAATTTAAAATTCTTGTAATGTCCAACTTTCTATCAGAGGTTTTCATTTCTTAATTAATGGCATCTGTCCATTTTGTATAAATTTTTCTAGTGTCAAGTGAGGATATGTTACATAAATATAATAGTTTTTAGTCAAGTCAGTCAATAGACAAGTCGGCCCTAATTGGCTATGAAAACGATGGTGGCCGTTTTTTCAAAACCCTCAGAAACATTTTCGATCAAATCAGAATATAACATAATAACTTTCATTCCAACTGCTACCACTTTGAGCTTAATCCTCAAGTAATGCTGGTTAAAATACCACCGAAATAACACAACAGAACTCAAAATAACACCAGAAAAACCATTAGAATGAAAAAGATATGTGACTTGCCAAAATGACAGAAAACGAATACAGAGTTTTTGAGCGCACATCTTTTGTTGGCGCTACCATAATAAGATACCAATTATATACATTTTAATGCAGCCAACTGTACACGTCAATCAACCTTACCCGTTAGTATTAGTATAAGTATCGTTTAGTAATTTTATACAATAGTTATTACGCAAGTATCATACAAAAAACAAATATTAAATACAAATATTTACCTAATTAGTATTATGCAAGTAGAATACTATACTAGTTAGCAAAAGATAAAAAGTTAGAAAATGAAGTTAGGCTTTAGGGGTAGTAGTAATGTCATAAGCTCAAAAATCAAACTATTTTAAGATTTCGGACTCACCAACTTATTACGGCCAAGGAGACATGCATCTACAATGTACACAACACTATGCCCAAGTCATAACTTAGGTATTAATAGGTACATTTTTTTATACAAAATTGTAGTTATTTACACTTTATAATTTTTTGGTTCAGGATACATCTTCTAAAGCTGAAACTATTAGTAACACATTTTTACAAATTTGTTGTTATTTACATCATAATATAATATTAAATGAATGACGAAGTCATGCGATAACAAATGTAATAGAAAATACAACCGAATTGAGAACCATCTCTTTTATTATTTGAAGTCGGTTATAAACAATGTGTATGTACCTAAACTAAACCATGTGTATGCAATAAATGTACGACTGGCCTATCAGCTCAGTTGGTATGTCATCTGCGCCGTATAGGCCGTGGGTTCGATCCCCACCGAGAACAAATATTTGTGCATGCAGATCTGCGTTCAGCGGATGTTTGTTCTTTGTCTAGGTGTTATATTGTATTCTAAGTTCGTATTTACAAAAAAAAAAATGTATTATGTCAACGATCTGGTTCCCATAGTACAAGCTGCGCTTAATTTGGGGCTATCTATCGATAGCCCCAAATCAAGTATTGTGTGGATTGCCTACAATATTTATTTACTATATTGTTATACGATAGTTTGATACTTTTTTCGTAATTTGTACGCAACAAATCAGAATTGAGGTTGCACAATCTCTTAGCACGAAACTAAAAAAATTATGCGTGACAACATATTAATCCAAACCGTTTACCTATTGGCGTACACACAAAAATACACAACGAGACTATACTTGAGAGTCTTCTCTTTTTTTGAATTCTGTTTATAAAGTGACACTGCTCTCAAGTTGTTCCATTTCAAATGGTGATGCCATTCCACTGCTAAGCTTGGGATTATTCACAACAAAACTAAGCCAGTGCATTAAATTCACAGGTGCCAAACACAAAACATAAAATTAAACTCTTTATTTTTACAGAAATTGCTATGCGTTTTACTGCACAATATTTATGTACAAGCCAATGAAGCCGATCTTAAATAAATAATTTAACTAAACACGATACAAAAATACAAAATTAAAATATTATTTCTCACTATTTACAACCCATCCTCATCACCCGTTTCTGTACAATATAACATGCAGACTTAGATTAAATAGGAACAAGTTCTACAAGTACACTAAAAGTAATCGTTCCTGGGGTTTGTATTTAATCTAAGGTCTGTTCCTTCACCTTAGCCCCAGTCACACAGTTGCAGTAAAAGAGATGAGAAACCCACTCTGTTGGAGCTCGCAGGTCGGTCGTCCGCGTTTCCGGTGAAAGGCCCAGAACCGAACCAGTTCACTCTGTTAGATGTAGCTTCCGAGGGCCGGACGCTGACGGCCGGCGCTGGCCCTGGTCGCTGGCTAGGCCCCTGCGATGGCGCGGGCCCAGGACCAGTCTCCCTCCACTGCTGCCACAGCCACGCCAGTCCATCGAGGATAGGCCGTCTGGGAGCCGGCGGCGGCGGCGGCGGCGTTGTCGTCCGCCTTGCTTTCGGCGTGACTACCACTTGGTTCAGTAACGCCTAGAGGTTATAGTTACATGATAGGTCAATGTGAAAAGTGAAATTATAGAAAGATTAAAGTGATGTTACAAGCGAAACTAAGGTTGCAGATAGATTAGAAGTTTTGTAGATTGTGGTTTTAGTTGTAATGTGCCAGTAAAACTCAAGAAAAATGACAAACTTCAAATATTTATACCCACCCAATGCAATGGTACGGTCTAGACTGGTTTTTTTTGTGTTGATAAGCTTATCGTCTCTTGAACCCATTCCGGTTGATAGGAGTTCAAGTAAACTTTATTTTATGACAGGAATCTAACCTCCGAATTTCAGGTTTTAACTTTGTCTGCGCATTACCTACGCAGCAGTCGAATATCATTTCAATCAGGGGCAAAAAACTAATATCCCTAATAGGTTTTTTTTCTCGTTGAAATGGCTTTTATAGACTTTATCACTTTTCTTGAATAAGGTAAAATTTAAAGTAGTGTGACTAGTGTTGAAGAAATTGTACGTGATGAAATGTTATGAGAGTTAGAAGAACGTACGGCAAGTCTGAGTTGTTCGTCGATGGAACTAGCCGTAGTGGGGCCGAAACCTTGCTCCTTGAGCAAAGCTGCGAGCAACGCATCGTTGCTCTTGCCATACTCTGTGCTCAAGGATATCGGGGATTTGGTGGCCTCGGACACCATGCCAGTGGCCTTCTGCTGCTGGATTAGCTTTTTAAGAGCCTCGTCCGATGTTTGGCCTGGAAGTAAAGGAAGAACATTGATCAGACACTTGTGCCTCTCATTAAATTCTCAATATTTTTTGCATGCTAGAGACTGAGGCCCGTATTCCGAAACAGTGCTTGAGTCTGAGTCGAGCCTCAAGCACAGATTTTGTGACAGTTCTTCATTGAAAAGTGTTAAAAATCTGTGCTTGAGGCTCGACTCAGACTCAAGCGCTGTTTCGGAATACGGGCCTGAGTGACTATGCAATACTTAACAATCTGTTTTTAATTTTTCTGTAGCTAAAAGACATAATGACTTAGATATTTTATAGACCATAAAGCAAAACTAACCTGTAAAAGCTAGTTTACTTCTAAATGTCGTTGTCTCCTGTGCGTCCTGCAATTTTACCAAAGTTTTTAACAATTTTCTGTCATCCTGTACAGTCCTCAAGTCATCCTTAACAGCAATTTTAGCACCAAATGGTAAAGTCTTGTCAGTCCTAACAGTCGACATCATTGAAGATTTTGGCGTAGCATCGTTGTGTCGTGAGGGTGAAACAAGAAGAGATGAAAGTTTTAGACCATCGTGTAGTGAACTTGAACTCACAGTTGGTGTTATGTTCGGTAGTGTTGGTATGTTGAATTTTGTTGGATCTTGCCCCGTGGCCTTTATAAGCGCTTGTAATAGTTTTGTGTCTTCTTGAAACTGTTTGATGTCGTCCTCTATGGACGGTCCGACTATTGCATCTGTTGTTGTGAATACTCTTTGTGGTGTAGACTGAGTTGTAGTTCTTTGTGTCGTTGTTGTTCGAGGCGTTGTAGTTGTAGTCGTCGGAATGATGTTATTGGCGCTGTTAGCGATAGCTTTTCCATTACGAACACCGCTATCTGGTTTTCCCGACTGTATTTCTGTCAAACTTCTGTCGACTGCAAGGGATATGATTCGGTTGGCGAGCACCATCTCTGCGTCTTCAGTGCCCGTGTTAGTATTCAGTACTGATTTCTGCAAACAATGATCAAAAAGGTATAACAGTGTTGACTCTACGAGTATCTAACTAATCTATACGCAGGATTCATGAGCTAAAACGCATATTTAATGCGCGAAACCTGTACATTTAAATTTAAAATATTATTAAATACCCTATCAACAATAATATACATTAAAAAACTACTAAGCAAACATACCAGATTTTGTAAGAAAGCCAAGTCTTCTTCGACGGAGAAAGTCGAGCTGCTAGGTGTCTCCGTAGTAGCGGTAAATCTCGACGGAGCTTGTCGTCCTGAGAGTGTTCCCGTAGAAAAGGCCGTAGTTGGTTGTCTCTGAGTAAAAGGTGTAAAAGTAGTAGAGATCCTGACATCTTCTGTAGTCGAAGCATCAGTTGTAGAACGTATCCTAGGAGCAAATGTTCTAAACACTGGTCCGTTAGTGGTCGCAAAGACGGGTCGTACATTTAATGGGGTAGTTGGGTTCGACCCTACTTGAGTAGTTTGAAGATTTGAAGCGATTCTAACATTCGAGGTTACTCGGGATATGTCAGGTATGTTAAGGTTGCCTGTATTTTGACCAGTTGCTTGCAGCAGAGCCTGTAAAAGCTTGGCGTCTTCCTGGAATTGTTTTAGATCGTCTTGTAGTGACGGTATTGATGCTTGTGTTGTTGTTGGCCTAGTCGTTGTTGTTGTTGTTGGCCTAGCTGTGGTTGTTGTGGTTGGTCTAGCTGTTGTTGTTGGCTTAGCAGTTGTTGTTGTTGTTGGCGGCTGTGTTGTGGAAGGGGTAGTAGTAGTTAAAATTGCATCTAATGAAGGTATATTAAGGTTGGCCGGATTTTGGCCCGTAGCGGTTAAAAGTGCCTTAAGTAGTTTTGTGTCTTCTTCGAACTGTCGAATATCATCTTCTATAGAGCGTGGTGTCGATGATTGTACACGGTTGGTGACTTTAATGTTTCCATCCTGGTTTGTTTTGGATAATATGCCTGTATTTCGGTTCCCAGTGGCTGATAGCAAGGCTTGCAATAATGCAGTGGGATCGTTTTGTTGACCTATTGTTGGTGCTCTGCTTGCTGTTGTTGTGGATTTTGTATCAGCTAGTAAATTATTGAAACTTTGAACGTTTAAGTATTTAGGATCTCTAGCTGAGTTCTGAGCGTTCTGTGACTCTTGGTAGTTTCTTATCTCGTCATCGAAGGTCGTTGTTTGAGTTGTTGTTTGTGCAATTTGAGTTGTTGCCGTTGGTGCCTGCGTTGTTGTTGGTGATTTTGTTGTTGTAGAAGCTTGCGTGGTTGTAGAAGCTTGCGTCGTTGTAGGGGCTTGCGTCGTTGTAGTCCATTGAGTCGTTGTGGGCGCTTGAGTTGTTGTGGACGCTTGAGTCGTTGTAGGTGCTTGAGTGGTTGTTGGAGCCTGTGTTGTTGTAGTAGGAACTTGCGTTGTGGTTTGTGCCAACGTTGTTGTAGGTGCCTGAGTAGTAGTTAAAACTATAGTCGTAGCTTCGGACGTCTGTGGCATTGTGGTGCTCTCTGTTGTGGCAACTGGGGTATTTGTCATCATTATTGACTCTGGAGCATTAGTACTAGCACTATCAGTAGCCTGTGTTTGAGACGGTTGAGTATTTACATCTGTCACTGCTGTAACTGTTTCAATTTGGACTTCAGCTCTGTCTGTATTTATCGTTGATGGTGATTTGGTTGCCAGTTTGAATACGTTCGAGTTCTGTTGTTTTACCATCACTTCATCTATTGGTATGAACTTAAATACAGTGTTTTCATCACCATCACCAGGTCTTTCCGTACGTATTTGTTTGGTCTGCAATTATTCAAACATATTTAGCACTGCTTAGTGATCATTTCACATTCAACAGAAATGATGGTTCTTTGCATGCTAGTAGGTATGCCGTCACCAACTTACCTTACCCGAAAATGCGTTTTACATATAGAAATTCCTTTTCAAAAGTCCCATTGTTAAAGTTTCAAATTGCAGATGCTTAGACGAAAATGTATTGTAAAAAAACAAACGTGATCTATAATATTGAAGTGTGTAGTTAGCCAACGAATAGATGGTGGATAAATAACATGTTATAAATATGATTTAAATGTAATTATTATACCTCCGGATCAATATCCAGTGTTAATATAGTCGGTTCACGAGTAGAGCTCGTCATGGATGCTATGACCATCTCCTGTTTAGCAGCCGAAGATATACTATTAAGCAGAATCTCATCAATAGAAGGTAGCATTGTAGTTGTGCGTAAACTCAATACATGCGAGGCAGTGCTTATTTCAGCAGGCGGCTTATTTATGACGGTAGTTATACCCAATGAACTGCTTTTAATATTAAGTGCCGGTGTTGATATCTGCAATTACGAAATAAAATGTTACACCTGGCGATGTTAATCCGAAAAGCAGTTAGGTATAGAGCATGCAGACCAAGTTTAGAATAGTATAGATAGACAGTAACAGTAAGTACCACAATTCAGCCCCAACATGCCTCTTTCCCGCACCAGATTGCCGCTGCAGGTGGAATAAAGCACAGCGTTCAAGCTAAACAACTTAAAGTCAGTACCATTGTTTCTTGGTTATTTACAGTGTCAGTTCCGTTATTGGTGATGTCTGTGGATGTCACAGTATTAGTGGATACACGGATGGGGTTAGACTGCGGTCTGACAATGGCCGGAATGTTATGGATAGGGCTGTATGGATTCCTCAAACTCCATGGGCTGATTGGTAGTATGTCAATTTTTTGCATGATTCGTGGCACTCTAGTTCCGTTTGGAAATTTACGGATTACAGTGTTATTGGGTAGCAAACCATACACAATGTAGGGGCTTGCTTCTGTTAATGATTCCAGTGCATCGTCGTTAGGATCTTTACGTACCACTGTATTATTTGGTAGTATTCCAAATATAACATAATCTTTTTTGGGTATTGTCGGAGTGGCAGCGCTCAACGTAGCTGTAGGTGTAGTGTTTTGATTTGTAACACTATTATCATCTGTTGTTGTTTCTGTATCAGTTTGTGTAGTTGTTTTACCATCTATTGTAATGGTTGTGGTCTCAAGATTTGGTTGTGTAGTCGTTTCAGTGATTACAGAAGCCATTGTGTTTTCTTGTAAAGTGGTAATTGCAATACTACCTACAGTAGTAGTAGATGATTCATCTACAGAATCTTGGTTTTGCATTTGTTCTGTGGTGGCTGCAAGAATGTTTGTAGAAGTGCTTTCAGTAGTAGCTGTTGAATCAGTCTTTTCATTTTCAGTAACAAATCCAAACCGCACTGAAAGATCTGAGGACATCTCAGTAGTTGTTTGCAGCCCATCAACAGATGCGGAAAGGCGAGATGTAACAGTTGTGGTCGAGCCATCATCAGATTTTCCGCTTGTTCTATCAGTACTATCAGATTGGGAAGTTTGTACAGTGGTTGTAAGAGAAACAGGATTTAGGGAGGAGGTTGTGGAAAAACGTACGTCATCATTCGTCATCACAGTCGATGATTCAGTCGTCGAAGTCATAGTATTCATTATATTCGTCAGCCGTTCCGAAAAGTTAATATTACTTTTCGATGTACTCATAATTTCTGCTAGCTCAGGACCCGTTGCTAGTTCTGTATTATGTTGTCTTATTAGTTCTTCAATCATTTTTAAAACATTAGCTTTCTTAGATAGTACCCATAACTGTAAGGGTGATACCTGACTTGAGGTTTGTGAGTCACCATCAAAGTTATTTAGGGACGATTCTACTATTTCTTGTTTAAATTGCAATGATTTAGTCAGATTATTAACCTCTTCATCACTAGAGGTAAAATCATTTACCTGGAAGTTTGTCAGGAAAGGAAGGGAAACTGTGTTATTAGTAGAGGATGAACTAATCTGGTTGTCAATAATATTAATAGTTTCAGTATTGGGTGAGGCAGACGACGTCACTAGTTCGGTATTTAATGTAATAAAAGAACTTAATGTTGTAGTGATAGGGGTCGATTCGAAATCCGCACGCAAATTTGTTTTAGCAGTTACTGCCAAGTCTGCTGACGTCGTCTGACTACTGGACCCAATCACTGAAGCTTGTGTGACCCCTTGTGTAACATCAATGTTATTTACAGATTGTGCAGGGTTGTCTGTAGCACCAAACGAACTAGTAAATAAATTATTATTTTCCACGGGGCTATTTACACTGTTTTCTGTAGTTACACTTTGAAGGATATCGAATGAATCTATATCACTATTTACATCGATGTTTTCAGTATCCCTGATATCCTCCAAACTGTAAGGTGTAGTATTTGGGATAGAGTCAGCATTGTCAAGTACAGTCGCCAGTCCGCCTATTGCTCTAGGTATTAGAGATTTAAATATTTTTGCCATATCTAAAGAAATTCTAGATTTACTATCCTCATCCATGTTTTGGATAATACTTCTAATGTTATTAGTCAGCATGCTAGTTAGTTCCGAGGAAACTAAATTATTACTAGATAATAATAGATCAGATACAGTATTATATACCATTGTAGGATTGTCAGTCGTCGGCTGATTCAATGTGAAATCGGGTGCTGTCGAAGTTTTGTCGGTTGGCGATTCTGTATCGGAATATAATACTTTAATAGCAAATGGTCTCCTTGCAGAGATAGGAGTGGAAGGAGCAAGGATGGGAGTTCGGGGTGTTTTCACAGGAGTTACAACTTCAGTGCTTAGTGACGGTGTAACATTATCCCCAGCCGACATAGAGTTAATCACATTTGGCGTGGTCTGAACGGTGTTCTGTACAAACTGAGTGGTGGTGCTGCTGGCACTGGCCGGAACAAACACGTCCGGGCTTGTAAGGCCTCCAGTACTATTTACATTATCTATGTTACTCACGCCGTTGAGTATTTGTGTTACATCGGCATTAAGGTTTGGTTTTGTAGTTGCTTCAGTTGTAGAAGAAAGTCGAGTTTTAGGTGTAGACGTAAGAACATCAGCTAGTGCATCAAAAATAGACACTGTAACTGAAGGCGAGTGGTGCGATGCCTCAACATTCATGACATGTGACGACTTTAAAAGACTCTCGGAGAGTCTCAAGTCTGCCGAGGACAATGTCCTGCGTGTCTGAGTAATTGATATAGCGTTGTCTGGCCCTAATTGCATTTCTTCTCCCTCTACCTGAAACGAGAAGTATGCTCACCCATGTCAAAGATACAAAGATGTGTGTAAAGTATCAAAGTGTGCCAACTTGTAAGGTGAAAAGAAAACTTACTGATCAGAGATTCGTGCATAGACCAAAGCCTCTTTATAATACTTGGTATCAAGATAACGAGGAATATTTTTAGTAAGATAAATTGGAAAGTGAAAATAAATTAATAATGTATATTGAAACAATTTTGTGTACAATTTATACAATTTAATGAACTAATTTTATGTTAGTGATATCATAACTACATTTGAAAGTAAGTAGGTACATTGATTTTTTATGTCTTTACAACTATAATAAATTTGATGATAGAAGTATGCAAGCAATCTGTATGTTCTTAATGAAAACTGAGTTTATGTATACAGAGTTCTATTTTAAAGAGATGCTTGCATATAAAAACTTTGAAGCCGTCTTTTCTCTATACATTATTAAATGCTTAGACCTACATCTCTTTAAAACTAAACCACAACCTTAATTACAATATACGTGTGTGAGATGCATGGTGTGATGTTAAGGCTAAATGATTCCATTAACCAGTTCGTTGGATGATGGATGAATGTATGGCGAGGTGGCGTTCGCGATGGACTCCGTGGCCTCATCCACGTGCTCCTCGAACCAGTTAGGCTCTTCTACAGACTGTGTCAACAGGTGGTCAGTCACGAAGAATTTCAGCCATGCCTTTAGCAATGAAAAATGTGTATTATGATAGCTTGCCGACCAAATAGAAAACCAACTACAAAAAATCATGGAAATGTGAATTTTAGTTTCCTGTAGAAGGTTTGAGACTGTTAAAATTTTTAAACTCAATATGACCAATAATTCTGTTGTTCTAATTGATTAACTAGTTGAACTAGTACTATTTTGTAGTTGGATTCTAATATCAGAATACTAAATAATATAAACTGGATGATTTAGTTACTTTCAATGAGATTTTTAAAACTAGATTCATAGTGGAAAACAAAAGTTCTCATTAAAAATAGCTTTAAAATGATATTGTTAAATGAGGTGCAACGTTTTTTGTGTATCTTAATGCCAATTTTATAAAGGGGCTTTGCAAAATTTTTATCAAACAGGAATGGGGTTTTCTAAAATTTTGGAAAGTTGCACTATATCGTTTTCGATTCTGTATTTTGAAATACAACTTTGTGTTTGTGGTTATGTAAATGTACTTACAGTCGAGGATGTAATTGTAGGTACTGTAGGTTTGTAAAAAGGTTTATTGAGGTATGAAGCTCGATATTTAGAACTGAATCTACTTTTAGACTTTTCAGTTTCAGCGATTATCTGTAAAATGTTGAGTATAAATGTTGATCAAGACTTTTAAATAATGTTCGCAACAAATATTTCGTATAATCCATTTTTTTTATTATAAAGTACTTACGCCGTTGTTCGACGC
This sequence comes from Thera britannica, assembly GCA_939531255.2. Taxonomy (NCBI): domain Eukaryota; kingdom Metazoa; phylum Arthropoda; class Insecta; order Lepidoptera; family Geometridae; genus Thera; species Thera britannica. The sequence goes on along the minus strand of OW618040.2, from coordinate 12,849,965 downwards.
CTCAGTTGTTTTGGAAAACACTTCACTAAATTTTCGGACATTCCTGTCTCGAGCTCGCGCTGTAGTCGTCTCGGGAGAATCGGCAATATTTTCTTTCGGTCTTGTTCTCTGCCGCTTTCTTTGTAAATTCCTCACTGGTGGTACAGTGGAAGATGCACTTTTACTATCACCTATCACGTTCCGGGTTGGATTCTTGAAATTTGAATGGTATTTCTGCTTATCTGTATCTTGTTCGGTAGCAACCGCAACAGTTGGAAGTATTGGTGAGTCTTTTGATTCTTGAGCGTTTGAAGTAACTTCATTTGATAGCATATTTTCTTGCGATTCTGTGCTGCTGATTGTTATAATGAATGGTAAATTGGCATTTTCATTTTCAACTTTTTTGAGGGATTCACTCACGAGTTCTTCTTTTCCAGAATTGTCAAGCAAAGTGAAAATAAGTGGCATATCAGCAGTGTCTTCAACTTTTTTCTGAACATCTTTAGAAGTGTCTTCCTTAGTAGTTTCTGTTGTAGAAGTTGTTTCGGTTCTATTTTTCAAACGAGAATAATATGAAGTTCTTGGCAGTGATACTCTCTTTCTTACAAGTAATTCTTCTTTCTTTTCACTAACAGTAACAGATACCTCAGTACTTGTTATAATGTTTCTTTCTGCTTTTCTGGCGTAAAAGGATGGTTTTATTACAGGTTTTTTTAGGCCACTAGTAGTTTCAATCAGAGTTTTCTTGCCGTTATTTTCTGTATTAGAAGCTGGAGTAATAGTTGTGAATTTGAATTTTCTACTATATTTGGATCCAGGTTTTTCAGTGTTAGAATTAATACTGCTAGCTGCGGTAGTAGCAGCGGGGCTAAAAGTAGTTGACTTTTTGTTTCTAGCAGAGTATTTTCCTCTGAGCTTGTAATCTGGACTTTGAGATGACAATTCCGGTTTTAGAGTTGTTTCAATTGATCCTTCTACATATCTTTGTTGGTTTGATTCGTCAACCTTTTGTTTGCTTCGTAACTGAAAACAATAATGTATAATAATATAGTGTTTCTTTCTTTAGTTTGCTACGGATTTAATCTACAAATCATGAATTCGTAGATGAATTCCGAATCCCAAAATGTTAATAATGTCATTTATACTGGCATACTTATTAACATTTTGGGATTCATCAATTTACCAATAAGTGCTTATAACTTATGACCAATCTAATTTGAATCAGTTGACCTGATCTATCTTAGTTGAGTTTTTGTAATTTTTTTAAATGTAAGAATAATGCAATTAAGATAAAATTAAATATTAATAGTGTTAGTGTTGTTATACATTGGTTTCCAGCCTTATTACCCTCGAGTATTTTTTTTCGACTGGACCCGTCTGAGTAGATTGTGATGAGGTTGAGTATGTTTTGAAAACTTTCTGGGATGGTTTCACTGACAAACTCTCTTTGGCTGGAGAGTTCTCGTGTGTCTGAAATGTTTGAATTGGATACAACTAAATGAAATAATACAGCTTTAGTTCTAGATTTGTATGATTCCAGTGTGTTAAAAGATCACGAGGAGATTTACTGATGGAACTGTTCAGTTTTCCTATTTTATTTTGTATCCGCTTAAATAATGTCTGGCTCTATAAAAGTTTAATACTTACGGCATTTTTTGCTTGAATCAAAGCTTTGAAGCTTTCTGGATAGTTATCATCCTCGTCAATATCATCAGACTTTTTAGGTGTTGCCACAACTGGTGTGTGCGTCGCTTTACCTCTACCCAATGGACGCCTTACAACTCGTGTGACTTTCAGCGTCGTACTTTTTGGCTTATTAGGCTCTGTGCTTTGATGTACAATGTTTTCAACAAAAACTGGAGCAGCTGTTTGAATTTCAGGTTGACTAGTAATATTTTCCATTTGACTAGATTTTACTTCGTTCAAAGTGCCGATTCCATCACCAGTCAAATTTGACTCTGTCTCGGACGATCGTGTTTTGTATCGTAGTTTTCTAGCGTTTCGTAAATTGGCAGAAGTTCTGGCTGTTGTTGGAGCTTTGTCCACAATTAGTACTGAGTTGGTTGACCCAGAGCTTTCTAGGTCAAGTAATCTAGCACTGGGTCGTGTAATGATTCTTCCACGCCCTCTCCTTGGAGCTACACTTTCTGTGGTCTGTATTATTGAGCTTCTTCGTCTAAATTGAGTAGCCGTGCTGTCGGTGTTTGCTTGTTTAGTAGCGATTTTAGTTATATCATCTACGTTAGTGTTCGAAACTTCGACTTTGGTCTCGTCGGCAGTCGTGGATGAAAATCCTGGGGCTTGAGTAGGGGCTCTAGCAGTTGGTCTTGTTCTACTTCTTATGGCCGCATTCCGAAAGGTCTTTTCAGTAGTTTCTGCTCGGGGAGTTTCTATTGGTCGACTGCGCGTTCGGGTTCTTCTAGAATCGAATCGTTCGTTGTTTCCGTCGGGTTGCTCCGACTGTATTGGCCGCTCTGTAGTCTCTGGCCTGCTTCTCGTCCTCGTGCGCGTATTCCGTGGAGTTTCTTCTCGTTGCTTGCTATTTCTTGATCGGTAGGTTGGCACGCTGTCAGACGCTTCTGTGCTATTATGATCTGGAGTGGATGGCGCTGGAAGTCTTCTACTAGTTCGTGATATACTTTCCACCTGAAAAAAGAGAAGGCATGATAAAAGAACAAACTTTTATTTACCAGAATCCGAAATTACTTGTAAATCATGGTACGATATAAATATGAAGATTGTGTCGCGCCACATATTTCGCGCAACATGTCGTAGTACAGATGTTGAGGACATTGTTAAGATCGCGGGAAGTCGATGGATGGAAAGGGCTCAGAATCTTTCTTCCTGGAAATGTGTAGGGGAGGCCGATGTCCAGCAGTAGACTTCTTCAGGCCGATAATGATGATGATGTCGTAATAATATGCATTAAACGGTGGCTACACAATTAACAATGCTATCGTATTATGCAACCCTATCGCGATAAATACCCGTTTGTTCCATATAATTATGTTGAACAGTAGGCCTATCACAAGCTCTGTCTCTGGCTCTGGTTTTGAGTCTGTGTGAGTGTTGACTAAATAAATCCTACGTCGAAACGTCACACACGTAGTATTATACACTGGTGAGCAGTAATGCATTGGTTCATGTATACCACTCCGGATAACAATAAGCATAGTTCCGATGACTTCGCATTGTTTACAACTTAAATAATTAGCTTCACTTTGTTTGTATTTATTTTATTTTATTTATTGAAAACCAACATGATATCCACCAATTCATTTTTGAGAGATAGTGCCTTACACTTTATACAGAGTCAAGCGTTATTACAATGCGTATGCGAAGCATAACCTGTATACTTACCACTAGCTCTATCTGGGCTCTGTCTCTGGCTCTGGTTTTGAGTCTGTGTGAGTGTTGACTAAATAAATCCTACGCCAAAACGTCACACACACTGGGGAGCACTCACACAGACTGAGAACCAGAGCCAGAGACAGAGTCAGACAGAGCTTGTGGTAAAGGCCTACTGCACTAAATGCTTCTTTGGTAGGTATTTTTTCCCACAACACTATCTAGTTCCAAACTAAGCAAAGCTCCATCAACAAAGATCCAGATACTTAACTGAGAATAGTTATTTAATTTATTACTACGAGTATTTTAAATCATTAATTATTATAATTACCATTTACTATAATTCACTATCATTTAATTAATGTAATTGGTGTATAACCGTATTAATTAATAAATAAATAATAACAATTATGCATTTTAGGTCGAGTATAAACCTAATACTTTAATAAACTAAGAATATAATTTTACAGTGTGTGACACCAATATATTCAAAAGTGAGAGGTCCAACCTTTATCGTTGGTCCAAATAGAACGACCCTACAAGTGTGCTACAATATAAGCAAGACTTCTATGTCCGTATGCCCTTATACGAAGTCATGTGAACACACGTGCTTTACCCTACATTATACCACAACAGTTAATAGCGGCCCATAATACTTCAAATTGTGTATACAGAAGGACAGAAGGGCAAGGCCCACTTTATTTACTACGAAATGTTATTTTCTTCTCGCCTAGTTGTCACTCTCTATTGTACGGAGAAAAAATGACAGAGCAAAAATACGTCGCGTAGTTAGAGTTGTTTTCTCATCAATTTTCTATACAAAAAAAAAGAGGCACATAGCAAAACTCCGACTTCGGGTACATGATGTAAGAAAACTACTAGAGCTGTGAGGACTGTTGTTATTCAGCGCTTTTCATATTATAGGTCAAAGATAGGTAGATAGCTAAAGTATTTTATTAGATGTTGTGCTTTTTGCTTCCAATTATCTTTTAATTTTTTGCGGTTGTAATAATTGACTCATAGCCATAGCAGTTCATAAACTACTTTGGTATTTAATCTGCAATATGCACTAAATAGATTTTTAATTATCATCATCATTATTTTTGCTTGATTTTTTTTCCCGTATATGTTTTATATCTGATGAGGGCGCAACTGGCCAAAGACTGCCGCGCCATCGGTGAAAGGATAGCATCTTCTTTAGCAATATCAAAACTGATATTTATTGACTGATATTTATGTACTTCATTTATTTTTCTTTCTCGTGCATACGTTGTAGCGTAGCAATAGCAATAAGTGTACTTCATATATAAAAAATACAAGATTTTTTAATATCTTTTGTTAATATCTTTATGTCGATCACTCAACGTTTAGGACCTAATAAATGTCAATCGAAAAACAAATAGAGGGCGGAAGTTGGTAGACAGAAATAGTAGGTAGCTAGTATATTATCTCTAACAGATTTCTCAATACTTCGCGTATTCTGGTTTTCTTATTCAAAAGATACTGCATTATATTTGTCATTCTGGTGGTTTTATACTTTCACCAAAGACTTCTTCGTTTTTAAGTTATTCGGTAGTTCTTTGTTTTTAACGAATAGGGTATTATTTTAAATACTATTATTCCTTACAAACATAGCATCCAAGTCCAATTTTTTTTCTAAAAAAACTGTAGCGTAAAAGTCTAAATTAGGTTTACAGCTTTCTCGTATGTTGGAATTTTATACCTACATGGCCACACAGTAAATGTAATAAATCCACTATCACAGTATCTAGGTCAGATAATGTTAAGATTTTCAAGTAACTTATTGGAAATATTCGCTACGTATGTGTTCTGTAAGCAGGATTACAACAGAACTCAATTCCACTCTCAAACTTAACTTAAGCTGTCAGCTTTGTGTGTGCACAAAGACAAATTAATTCACGATCTAAGTAAATCATTATGAGTTTAGGTGTAGCATTGAAGTGGTGTTTATGAAATGAGTAGGTATCTTTGTGTGGTAATGGAGGGAGTGTGTTTTGAGAGTACTATTCATGATAACACCAGTCTCTTCAGAGTCAGGGTTTCACTGAAAAACTCTCATAGTGCATGTGCGTGAAAGTGGTGAGTAAGTGTGAGAGTTTTGTGTAGTGATAGTAATAGGGTACCTACGTGGATGAAAGTGAGAGTAAATTCAGCGAAGGTCCCAGTCTCTCAAGAGTCTGGTTTTTGCGAAATTTGCTCAAGTGTGGTGAGTGTGTGATTGAATGTAGGTTGATGGTGGTTATTCAGCGGAGGTAAGAAGTCTTTCCGTGTCATCATAAGATCATAAGAGATAAGAGCCAATCTAGACATTTTAATTTGTATTGGTAAAACGGTAGTGGGAATATATTACGTTGAAAGTTAATTTTATTGTCTAAGGAAGGACTGCAAATATGGAAGTGCCTATCTGCAGTTACCGCACGGTGATGTTCTATCTCACAGACCTTCCTCTCGAAACTCTGGTCAAAAACCAATTGGGAGTGTTTGCGAAGAATGGTGTGTAAGATGAATAGCTTTCGCACTGAGGGAACTTGACTTTGACACAGTGAGTAAATATCTACAGTAGGGAAGAAAATATACTTTCTCGTTAATACCTTCAACACAGCTCTCTGGGCTCTTTCGAGCCTTATCATTTTAGTTTTTACTGCACATCCCAAAGATGGAATACATAAGAGAGTATGGATTGAACTCAAGGGCGGATCCAGGGGGGGGGTCATGGGGGTCATGACCCCCCCCTGAGCTGGTTCCAGGACTTTGGTGGACCACTAATTGTACATAATGATTTTGTATTATAGTATGTATATTTTGTCACCATACAGATTTTATGTAACTACAAAACTTCAATATTTAATTATTTTAATCTAAATATATGAAACTCTTACGCTACTGACTGAATCAACGCACAGCCTAGGTCGTTAGTCCTAGAAGCATGAAACTTGGAGGGTGTGTTCCACTAAGAAAGGAAATTGGAAAATTATTTCGCTAAAAGGAGAAAAAGGGGAAAATAGTTTTAAGAAAAAATGATGATTGTAAAAATCAAAGCAAAGTTAGAAGCATGAAACTTGGACAATAATACATAATTGTAGGAGCACAGTGTGAAAAAAAATCAGGAAATTCTTATAGTTGGTCATGTCAAACTAAACAAACCAGATTAGATTATACACCAACGCATACACAAACCCAACTTAGCCATATAACAAAATCACAAAAAAAAGGTTTAAAAATACACAAAAAAACAGTCATCAAAAATTTTGCTACCACAGCACCTGTCACCAAATTTTAATACACACAAAGGTTTACAAAATTGGCTTCTTACTTTTATATTCAAACGCACTCTAAAGTTTTGAATACAAGCTCAAAACTATGGTTACCAGCAGTTGGTAATGTCAAACTTAAACAACCAGATTCAATTATAATACACCAACGCATACAAAACCCAACTTAGCCACTATGACAAAATCACGAAAAATAGCTTTACCTACCTACGCAAAAAAACTGTAAAAAAAATCTGCTACCGCAGCATCTGCCACCAGATTTAAATACATACAAAGGTTTAAAAAAACCTATGTTAACCACTAAAAAAAATCGCGGTTTTTGTATGCGTTGGTGTACAATCGAATCTGTTTTTTTGGTTTTACATGACGAACTGCCAGTTACCTTAGTTAATTTTTTCTCACCCTTCAAATTTCATGCTTCTAGGACTAACGGCTTAGGCTGTGCTTTGATTGTCAGTCAGTCAGTCGACAGTGAGTAACGTAAGAGTTTTATAATAATACTAGCGGCCGCCCACGGCTTTGCTCGCCCCGTAGCCTTTACGCCCGTTGATTTTTCTTTTAAAAGTTTTTCCTCTTTTTCTCCGCTTAGGGAAATAATTTTCCAATTTCCTTTCTTAGTGCATCTCTATGCTATAAAACGAACATACCCTCCAAGTTTCATGCTTCTATGACTTACGGCTTAGGCTGTGCGTTGATTGTCAGTCAGTCAGTCAGTCAGTCAGTAACGTAAGAGTTTTATATATTTAGATAATATTTAGACTTATACAGGGTGGACGGAACATTGACGTCCATAAAAAAAATTTTGGTCCCTCGTATCGTGGGGTATTTGAATCACCCCTATGTATGTTCCGTGATTTTGTATAGTTTTCGAGTTATGAATTTTTATCTGAATTTACGGGAAATTTCGACACGACCAAAAAAAAAAAAAAGCAGAAGAGTTTTACTAATTTTTTTTGCAAATGAATCCTTATGAGTTGTACTTTTATGCATAAAGCAATTAGCTTTGTTACTTTGATGAAAGTTATGAAAATGATGATCCAAAGTGAACAATTTACGTTTGGTGAATTATGACTCAAATTTTCAACTTTAAATTAAAAATGTAAACAGGTGATTTCATGATTTCTAAGTAGCTTTAAAAAATGCGACATACATTTAGCTTTCATAATCATTAAAAAAAATAGTGCTTAAGTGGCTACTTTTGCTATAATCGGGCTTCAAACACAGCAAGATGGAACATTCTTCTGAAAGGCTAATTTGATATAAACTATTTTTTTGCCCATTTTTCCATTTTTAAGGCTAACTATTGATAGAGAATACTGGAAACTAACCAACAAATAGCTTCAGAGGTTTGGCAATCACATTATCATTTATGGTTTATTAAAATTACCACTTCTTATTTAAAACTTTTCTTACCAAACCTCTAAAACTATTTGTTGGTTAATTTCCAGTATTTTCTATAAATAGTTAACCTTAAGAATGATAAAATGGGCACAAACATTTTTTAAATCAAATTAGCCTTTCATAAGAATGTTCCATCTTGCTGTCTTTAAAGCCCGATTTTAGCAAAAGTAGCGAATTAAGTACTGTTTTTTTTTAATGATCATGGAAGCTGAAAGTATGGCACATTTTTAAAAGCTACTTATGAATCATGAAATTGCCTGTTTAGATTTTTAATTTAAAGTTGAAAAATTGTATCACAATTCACCAAACGTAAATTGTTTACTTTGGGTCATCATTTTCATAACTTTCTTTAAAGTAACAAGACCAAAGTAAAATGAGAATTCAGTTGCAAAAAAAATTACCAAAATGTCTTCTACTTTTTTTTTTTGAAATTTTTAAGTTGGTCATTTCGAAATTTCTCATAAATTCAGAAAAAAATTCAGAACTCGAAAACTATACAAAATCGCGGAGCATTCATGGGGATGATTCAGATACCCCACGATACGAAGGACCAAAATTTTTATTTTGGACGTCAATGTTACGGCCACCCTGTATATTTAGATAAAATATAGGCTGCCTCATTCCGTGCGTGATAGTGCTTCTCTGGATGTCTTCAAGAGAAGCTGGTATATACGAAGTATGGCAATATATTCGAAGTTATCATGTGTTAAGTTTTTCAAATGTACAATAATGAATAAATATTTTTAGTTACCTACGTACATTAATTAAATACCTACTTTTTACTTGTATCTATTGTTATCAAAATTAAATTATAAGTTCTTGACTTGACCACGACTATGTGACCCCCTCCTGGCGCCAAAGCTGGATCCGCCCTTGATTGAACTACCTGTGTATTTAAAATATATTTTGCAGTAAAACCCTCAAAGGGTCCAGAAAGTTTTTATGGGCTAGAGTTACACCCAGATCAGTAAGTTTTAATGAGTTCTTAAAACTTTGCTTGTTTGGGAGTAGGTTCGATGAAAACAAACTAAGTAATGCGAAGATTGTCCAAAAACACTGTTCAGAGATTGACCACGTTTTGATTTTAGCACAGCGTGTTTTACTATAAAAGTGATTACGCTAATAAGATTCAGTAACAGAGTGCCAAAATTGCAATAGTCGGGTTGGCAGTCTTCACCGTCCTTCGACAGGCTGTGAATTACCTACCTTTTGCAATATCACGCCGACTCATTGCACCTTGTACAAACCCAAAGCTCTATCTATATTGACGTCAATAACTGGCTGGCTGGCCTCTAGCTCAGTTGGTAGTAGCTCTGCCTTCTGCGCCGTAGGTCGTGGGTTCGATTCCCACCGAGAACAAATATTTGTGTGGTTAACATAAATGTTTGTTCTCTGTCTGGGTGTTATATTGTATTCTAAGTATGTATTTACAAAAAAAAATGTATTCAAGTATTATATCAGCTATCCGGTTCCCATATTACAAGCTCTGCTTAGTTTGGGGCTGGGTAGTGTTGTGTGAATTGTCCACAATATTTATTTTTATTTATTTTAACTGTCGTATTGGGCTTGCCAGTTCTCGTGCAAGTTAAACCAGATAGAACCGGATACACAATTTGAGTAACTTTATTTTTACCTTACAAATACTGGCTGTTACATACCTATAGTTATTATGTGTCCATTATTTTTTTATCAGTACCTTTTTTCTGAGTTTTTCTCGAACAGTTTGACGAAACAAACTGCTCAAACTGATCAAGTAAATTTTTCACCACTAGAAAGGCAATAATACTTCTTTTGAACCAATATATTTCATCTTCAAACCGCCCCAGAATTAAACACAATCTCGTACCAGAATTAAACCAGTTTCAAAATAGACTTAACGAGATTGTGTTAGGTATGGTTGAAAAGTGACACTTTTAAAATCACTGTTATTTTTTATAGTGGTGTCGTTCAATAGGTCTACTCCACTGATTCCCACAACCACGTCGTTCAACCAAAGGCTGCTACAGATTTTCGAGCAGCTCGAGGCCATCATTCTATAACACTATAGATACTTTGAGCTACTGAGTGCCCAGTGCCAAAAAGTGCAAGTTACTGCACATTGCGGGGTCAAGGTTGCGTTTAGCAGAAAGCAGGGTGAAGGGAAACCGGACTTCGGGTGGCAACCGTACCTATACTTAAATAAGAGTGCCTTTACTTCTCAGAGAGTTACGTGATTATATATGTACGTCTTGACGGCCTGCTGACTGAGTCTGACTGCTATTACCTACAGTCTATACTCAGTCACAGTAATAGAGGAAATTTTGTCACCTTTTTTCATGAATCGACCGCTTCTTGTACTTTTTTGAAACAAAATGAAGGTTAGTTTACACTTTTCATAGAGTGTACAACATTTTTCCTATCCGTATCATTTAAAAAATCACGTAAAAAAAGTGTAAGACATTTTTCACTTCCTGACCTTGTTGGTATATTTTATATCCTCTTATTTAGGTGCAAAGGTATAATCGTATGCTGAAAATCATTTCGGATTATATTATACCTAGAGTTATAAAAATAACTTTAGGCATGCATATAAGGTTATATTCATCAGGTTGGCAATCTCTCTAATGGACACCTTCAATATTAGATGGTCAATGCGAACTTTTCGTAGCCGTTCTAATTCTTGACTAATTTTTATACTGTGTAGGATAAATGCATTAGAATATTGCCTATTGAGAAATTACTTGATAGATAGATTGATAAAGAATTTATTTGCAACAAATAACAAGGAAAATTTATAATCAAAGCATAATAAAAACTAAAAATACAGCTACAATATAAACTAGATAATAAATGAAATGGTGTGCGTGTTACAGCTCGACAAAATGGGAAAAGCTCAGCGCATAAGCTATTTGCTCGAGAGCAAAACGCTAATTTTCAGCTAATCACCAATTCGCAAGACTACTAAGTATAGGTGATCTGTGATCTACTAGTATATAGGTATATACTTTTACGTTAGTAAAATATAACTGGGGCTAAACTGGCATTCAACTGTGATTCGGTAACGAACCGTTTTCGTTATAGATAACTGTGATGCAGTTTTTTATACAAAAACTTAGACAAACCAGCTTAAAGTCCACCTGATGAAAAGAGGTAGTTCTATGTACGTAATTGCAAACAATACCATAAATGACCAGTTTGAGTTCTTTTGTGCACTTTTTATATTTCTGTGTTTAAAAAATAAATGTCCACCAGTGCGAAGCCGGGCCAAGCCGCTAGTCTTATGATATAAGTCAATAGTTATAAGATATCTTTACATTATGTACCACCCATTACTTTGGTTCACGAATTCAAGCGAAAGTAACGAGTTCCAGATCGCTTTCGTGCATAACCTGTTTACTTTATTCAACAATGTAATACTTGTAATAAAATGATATAGTCCACGGCACGAAACATAGCACAGACAGTAGTTTAAAAAAAAAGCAGCCAGGTGCGAGTCGGACTCGCCCATGAAAGGTTCCGTAGCATCAAGTAACATAATATAAAGGTTCTTGTAGTTCGTCGAAAGAAAAATTGCGGTTTACGATTTATGACGTATAAAAAAAAAACTACTGACTAGATCTCGTTCAAACCAAATATCGTTGAAAGTTTGCATAGTAATGTGCAACATATATTTTTTTTAGTTTTATCATTCTCTTATTTTAGAAGTTAGAGGGGGGGGACCAACTTTTTTCCACTTTGGAAGTGTCTCTCGCGCAAACTATTTAGTTTAGAAAAAAAACGATATAAGAAACCTCAACATAATTTTTGAAGACCTATTCATAAATACCCCACACGTATGGGTTTGATGAAAAAAGATTTTTTAGTTCTAAGTATGGGGACCCCCAAAATTTATTGTTTTTTTTATGTTTGTGAAAAAATCTTAATGCGGTTCTCAAAATCATCTATATACTTACCAAGTTTCATCACAGTAGCTCTTATAGTTTCGGAGAAAAGCGGCTGTGACACGAACGGACAGACAGACAGACAGACAGACATGACGAATCTTTAAGGGTTCCGTTTTTGCCATTTGGCTACGGAACCCTTAAAAGCGGCCAAGTGCGAGTAAATAAATGTATAAATGTTTATAAGTATTAAAATATTTATAGTTCAGCTATTTGATTCCCATAGTACAAGCTCTGCTTAGTTTGGGGCTAGATGGTTTTGTGTGGATTGACTACAATATTTATTTATTTATTTACTATTGTTTTAAATGTATAGAGTGTTACACACGGCCAGCGCCCCCATTAAAAATCTGTTTCTGTTTACTCCGAGTAAAACAACCTCGTACAATATGCATAATGAGCCATTTTAGATCCTTGCATGTACCTACATATAATAATCTATTATTCTTCAATTTGTTCAACTATTTCATTTAATTTAAGATATATAATACGTGACGGCAGATCAACTTTTCTTTTATTATTTTTCTGTGCAGACAAACCAGAAAAAAGTAAAAGCTTTCAACTTATGAATAAGACCATCGCGTAATAAAGCAGCCATAAAAGCGTTCAAGGCTGCGCGTGCGCCGAAAGCGACAAACCTTCGCACAGCCTTTCCGGACTTACTCGCTTACTATAAAATAAGAGCGCAGTGATTCACGCTAAAGCTAATCAGCTGATTCGAGACGAAAGTATGCTTAGTTTATAATTTAGTAAATGTAATTAGTTTGTTACCGTTTTAATTAAACAATAATACTTAGTTTATAATTAGTTTAGTTTATGAATTATTATTAATTAGGTACGTAGCTATAATGGTCAAATCTTGACTTGGTTGTATGTATTTAGAAAGTAATTTGTTTAAAAGAGTTATGTTGTTTTGGAATTTAAAAAAATACAACCATCCGGTATTTTGTTGATGACCTGTCTCTGACTACGCCTTTCGGGCATACTCTGAGTACCTAATCTGGATACATGAGAGAATGCATATACGCAGGAGGGGGAGGATAAGTCCTGTTTTTTGACTTTTACAGATTGGCTTAGAAACTTTTTAAGTGGCTTATAGGTTATTATGTCATTACAATCTTAGCTAATACATTGATGTATTAGTACAGATCTGAGTCTTCAATCGAAAGTGGATTTAGCATTGCGTGCGTCTAATGACTTAATGGATGATGTATGTATATGTATATGCATGTATGTAGTATAGAGACAAACTCGAGACATATAGTATACGGTTCGTGTTATTGTGATCTAAGTAATTACCTTACTTATAGATAATATTACAATGATAGTCTTATTACATTATCTTACTTGTACCTCTAGGTACCCAATAACATTTTCAAAAACTCATTAGTAACCTACCAAACTCTAAGTTTTTATTACAGTATCAAAGTGAGTAGTTCTAAAAATACGATTGTATGATATAGTAATAAGATTTATTTTACAAATCTCTGGGAGATACGCATTTACTTGTAGATTGCATTGAATGTCTGTAGACCACAAGAAGACCTTCGATGTACAGGGTGACTCGTATGTCTTGGAAATTTAATGAATACATTTCGAACTATCTAGTCTAGTCTAGACCGAAAGTTCACTTTAGGTTATTAAGTTCAATAAGCGTGAAAAAATAATTGTAGTAACCCAACGATATTTTTTTTTTACGACAATGTCTAGTGAGCCTATAAAAATGGAACGGTGTGGGTTTAATTCCAGCTGCAGGACCATAATGGTTGCATGATTTACAATTATTTGTTCCAGATCTGATGGAGTTAGGCGCATTACTCTCGTTACCATTAGTTTTTGTTACCGTTATGATTGCGAGAACCTATTGAGTGGATTCAAAATACACACGTGTGACTCTCAGAAGAATTTATGTGAGATAAATGAATATTTTATGTCCGTTAAAATTTACAAACTCTTTTTTTCTCACTCCCATTTTGCTGCTGCATTATTCTTAACAAAATTGATTTGACATAATTTATTGAAATGGTGCCTTTTGTATAAAATCTAAAACATTATGCAATAGATACTTCTGCCGCTGTTTTAGGGTAATGATACCCCAGAATCGACAACGATTTGTCTCTCTAACACAAAAATCCAAACAATTTATATTGTTTTCCTTGGACTTATTTCTTGAATCACCCTGTAGTTAGATCTATATTATAACGCAAACAGCTTAGCAGAATGTCGTCAAAAGGATACCACAGTAGGAGATACTTACAAGGTCATATGAAAGGACCTTGTCTGAGCCTACAATAAATAATAGTTAGCTGTTAGCATTTAGGATAATTATTATTGCTACTAAAAGTATAAAGTCTAGTATAGTTAGTTCACTTTTTGAGTGACGTTATTCGTCAGATAAAAACATTTCCGTCTTTGTTTGACGAGTTTTAAATAGATAAACTATAACTTGGAGATGGCGAAACAGTCATTAGGTAAGAGTGTTCATTATAGTCACATACTGAGGCGAAAACTAACCCACTTCGGCTTTCAGCTTTGTGCAGAGTTTTATCGGCGGGACTTTCTCATTTCCTCGTGGTTTAACAAAGCGACACCCGGTCTCAAAACACAACTGAAAATTTTCAGTATTACTGCTCATTAACTGAACATAAGACAAAATACGCAATGTATGTACTTACTTGCAAATTTCGACTCGATGTTATGCACATCACCGTTCAAAATTACGTAATTAGTTAAGTACCCTAGCACACTGACAGTATCTACAAATTCTGTCAGTGTGCTACTACGATTACGGTACGGTTCACCGAATTACCGTTCTTCGATGAGTGGTTAACCGTCTGACCTACCAAGGGTCGGTAGATAAGGCGTAACAACCTAGTTCAGAAATGGCGGAACCCGCGCGGAATGAAACCGCGTGGAGCTGAACTCGTTTAGAGCTGGTTCAGACACGGTGGAAACCGTGCGGTTCCAAACCGCGCGGGTTAACCGTGCGGATCTTATTTACATTAGCACCTATTCATTCGTTCATACTGTCCGGGCGGATTGACAATCCGCGCGGCTACCGCCACTCAACCGCTAGAAAATGAATTCGCGCGGTTGCCGCTCGGATCTATTTACTTAACGTACCAGGAGCGCGTTCAGTTACTGCGCGGACGCCGCACGTATCGGATGGTGACAATGGATCGCTTCGATACCGAGCTATTCATCGATGAGGTGGAAAAAAGACCTGCTAAAATGAATTTATCGTCATTCTTAGATAATTGAAGAATGTTGGTTCTAAACTTCTTAATTTTGGATATAAAGTCTGAAACTGACCATGGGTGAGCCGATCACGTAATATTGGATGCACCTAATACTGTCGTTCTTCTTTCTTTTTTTTATACGGAGCAACAAGTACACAAATATAGCTTCTTCGACTTCCATGATTGGACTGTCACTCTACACTCCACAAATACATCCACACCCCTGTCTGAACACGCGCGTTTAGAACCGCGCGATTTGCATCCGCGCGGAATCCGCCATGTCTGAACCAGCTCTGTTTGACTTCGCTTCTGGATGTTCACACTAATACGCCGTCGTCGTGCGGATCAATTGTATACGCGCTTACAACCACGCGGTTTCAATCCGCGCGGATTCCGCCATGTCTGAACTAAGGCTTATGTAATGACCGTGTAATGACCTACCAGACGTGAATCTATTTCTACTAATGTTTATAATTGCGGAAGTTACGACGTTTGAATGTTTGTGGTTCAATCACGCCCTAACAACTGGACCAATTAGGTCTACATAAAAATATAATTTGTATAAGCTACGACGTGGGTCGCTAGTACACAAAATAATTAACTAATCATCTTAGCGCCGCCGCCTGTAGCTACTGGGGATTTATTTTAACCACACACCTGTCAAACGTCATGTTGTAATTTCTCTGCGTACAGCGGGAGATCTCAATCTCACGGAGTCATAGCTCACAAGAAGCTCACGATTCTCATGTTTATCATGTGGCCACAGAGCCATCTCGAGCGGAGGTTGCCTCCCTTTCGAGACTAAGTTTATCACTCATTTTCATGTTTCCGATGATACAAGGAACTTCTAGTTTTTCTTCAGGAGTGACTTTATGACCAAATAACTTTGATGACTATTAACTAACATAGTGGACACTTCGCTGGTTTATGTATCACTTTAAAATGTACTACCTATTGTTGTGATATACTGTTTGTTAACATAATTAAAAAAAACCTCGCAATATTTTGTTTCACTGATTCAGAGTTTTGTCGTAAGCAGGTGATACTAGGACTTGTAGAAGAGCAGGTGAAATTACTGACACGTGAAGCTGAACATCTGTATGCCTAAAGTTGATGGACGCAAGGCAATACATCGTAGGGCACGTTCCTGACGTGCGCGACCTACGAAATAATGCTTTGTTATAGACGATGGTTACCACTTAACATCAGATGGGCCATATGCTTGTTCCATCAGCAAGTTGTATAAAAAAAACTGACTATTGCAAAGTCTTCTTATTTAGAAACCAAAACTAGCATGACCATTACAGAAACTTACAAATTGCAAACTATAGAATACAAAACCCTGAGTTACTCGCGCCGTAACTAAAAGCTTAATACAACGTGCGTTACATTTTTCAATCTAGGCCGCATACAAAATACCTACCAATTAGTTTCGCTCACTTACATAACACGACAAAGTACCTTTAGATTTGGGCCTTTATTTACCTAGATGATTATAAACAGCTCTAGAACTTTTCACCCTCACCAACGGGATTAGCGGTGCTAAAATATCTAGACCATTATTTTAGTAGGCTTTCACTGCACCCATAGCGTTTCTCCTTACTGGAATATTTTGTTAAAAACTAAACCAACTACTCCAGGGCGAGTAGTTGGACTTTTTTTTCTATTCTATTTGTTTATGAACAAGCGTATTTACCGAATCTAACTTAACATTTATGTTCGTACGTCAAGTCAAATATTTTTGTATGTATTTGATAAATCTAGAGCACCAATTTCGCCCAAGTTCTTTGAGTTTATTTACTCACTTTGTTCTTTTCATCGGACCTATGAATCGGTTCAGTAATTAAGCAGGTAGGAACAATGTAATATGCTAATATCTAACATCAATAATTATATTTTTTCAATAAGCCATTGTCCTCGTATTGGGAATGTTGCAGTGATTATGCACAATGAAACATTTTGAGTAACACTCTCCTGTGTTCAGTATAATCGCTGAAGCTTGCACAATCGTTACATTCTATTCAGGGTTCCGTGCGTAATCAGTGCCAAAATATCATAATTGAAGCTTCGTTAAAAGTGGCATTGCGCAAAAGCGGCGGGCCGGGTGGCGCCTTAATGTACATTTATCTGTGATAGAAAATAAAAAAAAACTGTAGCACCCTGGGAATGCCGACAGAAGTGAAAACTTGTACAATTACCTACTTGTGTATGCTCCTACCTGACTGCCTAGGGGCGGATAGACCCCGACTTTTGGCGAAGTTTGTCGATCTTTGCCGAAGAGGTGACAGTGACGTGTTTTTTCTAACCTCAAAACTGAATTACTTTATATCTATCGTTCATCGTTTTACTCAAAAAGAGGTCAGGATTAGCCATGACGAAAGCCCAGTCTTCAAACTCAGCCTCCAGAGTTACCCAAAAGCTCGAAGAATTTAAGCCTTTCTAAAATAAAAAAACTCGTTACACTCTTCAAGCTATTGTAGTGATCTAGGCTAATCATATGCTTAGAAACAAGTGCCATACAAGAAATCCATATAAAATGAGACATTGTGACGCATATAGCTTAAAGACCACTCCTACGCAACGCTTTAAAAGTTGATTTGTTTGTTGATTGGCTTTTAAGGCTAAGTTTCTTATAACACATCAAGAAGATAATATAAAATAAACTGAATTTGAATTTGAAGATGTAGATATTAAAAAGGCATTAATGCAAAGTACTTAGTTCTAATAAACACTTGTAATGCAATCCACATTAAAATACACTCTTAAATCATAATTGATAATCGCTAAATTAATCTTCGTTTGGAGACTCCTTGACATTTCAAAATCGATTGACAGGAACCTTTAAAAACTAGTTCAGATACAATTTAGTCGGTACATACTCATCTCATCATCCTACTAGCACATTAGTCTGGGAATTAATCTCGTCATGGTTTTCGCGCCAATAGCTTCATTCAATTTTATCCACGATTTGTTGAAGTTTACTAAGTTCGTGATCTGGAATTACTTAAGGTTACTTCTAGTCCGAATACGTATTTTTGCACTTATATTTATAGCCAACGCAAAGTTTTACTCAAAGTCACCAACTCAGGGTTTCAACGCATGAAAATAGAGTACTTGAATTTCTCGTGATCGTGTCTTAAGTTCTTTAGAACCAGTGTCGTGCAAGGATAATAACTTTGTGAAGAGTTTTGTTCTTATAAAATATGGATGTAATATTACGTGGTTTACGTTTTAATGGGTAATTTTTGGATTAATGAAGAATGGAAAGTTCCGAGTGACATTTGAATGTTAGTGCTTCCAGTCTTATGAAAGCACGCTAAGCTATACAGTCTAGTCTGTCTATAGCAGTATTTAAGCCAAGACAGAAACCTTCCTCCATAATAGTTTACTTTAAAATTTGCATTCTTATATTTATCTACAATGTAGTTCTACCAGGTAGATACCTAATTAGGTATTGTGTTAATGGGTTATAAAAAAAAAAAGTCGAACCGGCTATATTTTAGTTTTGAGCATCATCAAGAAGACCATCACTTAACCTTGAAGGCTTTTCATTAATTTTGGTTGACAGCATGTTCACCCACGAGTGCCTATATTTACCCACTAAGACGGGCATAAGTTGATTCTTTTAGACATAAAAACATTTGTGATTCACACATCCTACACGTTATTAAAGTTATATGTCCTAATATTAATATGATTATGGAAACTAAGGTCAATTCAAAGACAGGTAAAAATGTCATTGCTATATCGTTAACTATAAATTAATTCGAAACTTACGAAACTTTTTGGAAAAAAACATTAGTTGATAACCAATCAAGTTGAGATTTGAGATCATGATTTGGAAGTCGATAGTAATTAACAATATATTATATACTATAAACTGATAGAAAGTTAGTTTTACTTTTTCTGAAAAATAAACGACTTTTATCCGTTTAATTTTGGCAAAGTTTTTTTTGAGAAAAGGGAGAACAGTAAGCCAGAAAAATCTGGTCACTGTTACGCGCTGGTATGTACTTTAATTTGTTTAGATTAAAAAAAAATTATATTATTTCTGGTTTGAAAAACTAGTGTCAAGATAAGAAGAAATTATAATATACCACATAAGTCATCATAAAACATTGCGCCTGACATTTCGTTTCATCTAATAATTTACACATACGAGTACACTATATTTTATGTAATAAATCTCAAACTTCCTCATTTCGTAGACTTAATGAAAATATTAGACAGTAACATATTGCTCTGTATAATTATTGCATAAACTATTAATAATAACTGTAGATTCGCTGAGTACATTCACTTCTCAAATCTAGAACAAATTGAGGTTAGGTTTGGTAGGTCACTCACGTACTCGATGTCCTATACCTACTCTGACATAACCTGAGGATTACCTTTTCACATGTTTTCTGATAAGGTACAGGGGGATATTGTTTCACTTTCACAATGGATGAACTGTATGAAAGATAAAATGGATAAAATAGTGAATGCAGAGATGACGGCTAACAGAGGGGAAAGGAGACATGTTGTGCTGACCCCACGTTAAGTGGGATAAGGGCAGGACGAAGAAGAAGAAGAAGCTGGTTTCCCGTCCATCTATGCTTGGTCTTAGGGCACGATCTATTGAAAATTCATCCGTACTGAGCTTTATTCACCAGCCTCTCAGCTCAGTTGGTAGTAGCTCTGCCTTCTGCGCCGTAGGTCGTGGACCCGACCGAGAACAAAATTATTTGTGTTGTGAACACAAATGTGTATTCTCTTTCTGGGTGTAACATTAGCTCCGCTTAATTTGGGGCTAGATAGTGCTGTGTGGATTGCCCACAATATTTATTTATTTATTGATACTATTGAAATAATTATTTTGCTTTTGTTATGCTTTTCACACGCAAGCTTTTATGGAGCATCCTCTATGGTTATAATTCATAGTACCCATATTAAACAATCAACTCTGTCTTACGCTATATCATTTTAGCACTCTCCCTTGCCTATTTATTCTGCCATTAAACGCACAAAAACCCGTGGCACTCCGGAAATTCCAACAGAAGTGAACTCTTGAACAATTATGTGTGTATGTGCCCCGCCCTGGCTGCCTGCGGGCGGATAGACCCCGAAATTTGGCGAAGTTTGCCGATCTTTGCCGAAAAGGTGAAGGTGAAGCGAGCTCATTGGTTCTTTCTCCCCTCAAAAATACTCAGGCCCGCCTAAAAAGTTTTCATTATTATGTTATAAAAATATTATTTTGTTGTTATTCCTTCAGTTTTTGATCAACTTGTTCTTCTTGATTGAAGTGGCAATGGGTCTTCTTCACTTGATATTGATTATTCTTTTTCGATGACAATTTGGATAGGGTGCCAGCCACTACACTGCTGTTGCCGTTACACCGCTAACGTGTGCATGTGACCATGCAGGGACTAATGTGTCAGAGATATTGATCCAGTCTCGATCGTGTAGGGGTGTGCCCATGTAATAATAAATAAATATTGTAGAATAGCAGGATTTTTTTAATAATACCTAATAGAGAGAGTGAGTAAGTATACTTTATTAGTAGAAGATCCTTTGGCTTTTGCTAATTTTAGTTATTTGTAACTAGAAAAAACGAGAAGAGAGAAAAACTATTTATATATAAATTTTAGCAATAGCTGCCACTACGAGAATGAGGTATAATAGAAAAAGACCCTGTAAACAAGAGGCACCATTTTCTTTCATTCTTTTCTTTTTTAACGCTCAAGCGTGGGATGAGCGCAGGATGACGATGGAATTACGGCCAGATGCGAACAAAGCCGAGGGCGGTAGCGAGCTCAATATAAAACACAACACCTAGGACTGAGTCATTGCAGTTGCAATGTATTAACCGAATTGCATTTCATAATAACGTAATAGATGTCTATTCAATGTTATCAAGAGACTGTATCGTCTGTGGCATCTTGTAACACCAAAGCTGCGAGGAACTGGCTATCAAAATCATGATAGCGAGTTTTTATTTTATTTTTCGCATTGGTGTGTTCCAATTTTAAGAGAACGGGTGCCCGTGCATTATATATACTTAGTCACGAAGAGACAATACGTCTCAGATTGGTGGACTTAGTGCAATCTTCAAAGTTCGGAAACGTGCACGAAAAGAGCCTCTCTAAGGCGCACTTTAAATCCTTTCACCACACTGGTTCGAAAGAACTAGTGACACGATAAGAAGAAGAACAATCTTCTAAATGATTTAAACTAGACAAAACAGTCACTCATTACGAAATTACGAAACTACAGTCATGGTCTAACCACAAGAATTTTATAATGGCCCATAAGTTAAGAACCGAGTAGGATTTGAACTCACCACTTTCATACGAGGATGCGACAACCGGTGCGCCATTGGATCCTAATCACACAAGAAAATATTTAGAGCTTCGCGCAACAAGGCACGGGAGATTGTATGTGGAGGTTTTCAGAGTTATTTTGACAAAACATGGGTTTAAAACATCTCCTAATTAGGCCCTTGTGTCCTTTGTACGTTTATAAACAATACAGTTCGCCCCAAACGCGCCAATCTTCGACTATTGACAATAACATTGAATAACTAGAACAAGTGAACTTCTCAAGCATCAATTTGCTTTTAATTTGACCGCAATGCTATTTAACCTCGCAAAATAGAAAGGAGACGGTCATCTTCAACCTATTTTATCGAACAAGGACCTTATGGCACTCAAAAAGTTAATGATATGTACCCGCAAAATAAATCACGATTGTGTCAGATAAAAACATATGCTCTCAAACGCTGAAGGAAAATATTGTTATAAAATCAATTCGGCTATCCATTTTTTTATTGATTATACAGTATTTACTATACTTTAAGGAAACGCAAAGATTTTTATGTCTCAAAAGTTAAGAGCCGATAGTGGGATTTGAACCCACGAAGGGTAAGGCCCTTGACGGGGCTGCGCCATAGAAATTAATAACTTTTATGAACTGTTAATACAGCACTAACGCGACCGTGGCTCCATCGCGGATCGAATCCCGCTCGGCTCTTAACTATGGGGACATTATAAAAGTCTTTAGGTTAGCATAATATTTTAACAAAAGCGCTTGCAGCGCTTTTGTTAAATTTTGTACATCTTATGATCCCGGGTTATTTGCGCGGTCTATCACCATCATCAGTTAAGATGACTACCTCGTCACATAGGTTTTCAGTTCAAAGGAGTTCGGACTTCTTGCCGCAACCTTCACTTATACTTCTTTCACTTCAATATACCTAAACATCGTACGTATGATAAATACGAGCATATATAACAATATTTACAGTTGTTTGTTCAACATTGGATATAGCCGTCTAACAACTAACTAAGATCTTTACCGACACCGTACATCACAGTAAATGAAATGAAATGTATTTATAAATGTGTTTAATGAATGTATTTATTTAATTTTTTTGTAGGTATCTTAATTAATAGAAAAAGCGCAACAGTCTTAAACGTAGCAGGAAGCAATAGTCTACGAGATCGTTACCACAATCGGTGGCTGTACACTGTATGAAGCAACATGCAGGCCTTTCTCTATGCAGTAAATTGGAAATCAATGATGTAGGAAAACACTGGAATCTGTCCAGGATATCCTTGAGAAAAGTGACGAAAGGTCAGAAAAACGTCTTTTCATTACTCATACTCTGAAAGTAGGTCTGAAGTTGCCTGAGGGGCCTAATTGAAAGTAAAACTTTCAGCCCTAGGGAGAATCGCTTTCTACTGACAGCTGTCAAATTATAAAAAAAAACAAGTTCTATTTTATTCAACCATGTTCCAACTTTCTAAAGTCTTTCTAACTGCAAGGAGGTCGTTGAACCAAATTCCAACTTTTTATTCAGCAAGTAGGTTGGAAACCCATTACAACAGTAAGAAGTTTAAAAAGTCTAATAAGATAGCGCAATGTAAAATTTAAATTTAAATAACATAAAGATAGTATTAAATAAATAATATATCTTCTAAATTACTTGGTTAATATATAGCTTCAACTATTTATTTAAAATAACATAGATTTGACATTTACCATTTTTTGAACAATTATGTGTGTATGTGCCCCGCCCTGGCTGCCTGCGGGCGGATAGACCCCGAAATTTGGCGAAGTTTGCCGATCTTTGCCGAAAAGGTGAAGGTGAAGCGAGCTCATTGGTTCTTTCTCCCCTCAAAAATACTCAGGCCCGCCTAAAAAGTTTTCATTATTATGTTATAAAAATATTATTTTGTTGTTATTCCTTCAGTTTTTGATCAACTTGTTCTTCTTGATTGAAGTGGCAATGGGTCTTCTTCACTTGATATTGATTATTCTTTTTCGATGACAATTTGGATAGGGTGCCAGCCACTACACTGCTGTTGCCGTTACACCGCTAACGTGTGCATGTGACCATGCAGGGACTAATGTGTCAGAGATATTGATCCAGTCTCGATCGTGTAGGGGTGTGCCCATGTAATAATAAATAAATATTGTAGAATAGCAGGATTTTTTTAATAATACCTAATAGAGAGAGTGAGTAAGTATACTTTATTAGTAGAAGATCCTTTGGCTTTTGCTAATTTTAGTTATTTGTAACTAGAAAAAACGAGAAGAGAGAAAAACTATTTATATATAAATTTTAGCAATAGCTGCCACTACGAGAATGAGGTATAATAGAAAAAGACCCTGTAAACAAGAGGCACCATTTTCTTTCATTCTTTTCTTTTTTAACGCTCAAGCGTGGGATGAGCGCAGGATGACGATGGAATTACGGCCAGATGCGAACAAAGCCGAGGGCGGTAGCGAGCTCAATATAAAACACAACACCTAGGACTGAGTCATTGCAGTTGCAATGTATTAACCGAATTGCATTTCATAATAACGTAATAGATGTCTATTCAATGTTATCAAGAGACTGTATCGTCTGTGGCATCTTGTAACACCAAAGCTGCGAGGAACTGGCTATCAAAATCATGATAGCGAGTTTTTATTTTATTTTTCGCATTGGTGTGTTCCAATTTTAAGAGAACGGGTGCCCGTGCATTATATATACTTAGTCACGAAGAGACAATACGTCTCAGATTGGTGGACTTAGTGCAATCTTCAAAGTTCGGAAACGTGCACGAAAAGAGCCTCTCTAAGGCGCACTTTAAATCCTTTCACCACACTGGTTCGAAAGAACTAGTGACACGATAAGAAGAAGAACAATCTTCTAAATGATTTAAACTAGACAAAACAGTCACTCATTACGAAATTACGAAACTACAGTCATGGTCTAACCACAAGAATTTTATAATGGCCCATAAGTTAAGAACCGAGTAGGATTTGAACTCACCACTTTCATACGAGGATGCGACAACCGGTGCGCCATTGGATCCTAATCACACAAGAAAATATTTAGAGCTTCGCGCAACAAGGCACGGGAGATTGTATGTGGAGGTTTTCAGAGTTATTTTGACAAAACATGGGTTTAAAACATCTCCTAATTAGGCCCTTGTGTCCTTTGTACGTTTATAAACAATACAGTTCGCCCCAAACGCGCCAATCTTCGACTATTGACAATAACATTGAATAACTAGAACAAGTGAACTTCTCAAGCATCAATTTGCTTTTAATTTGACCGCAATGCTATTTAACCTCGCAAAATAGAAAGGAGACGGTCATCTTCAACCTATTTTATCGAACAAGGACCTTATGGCACTCAAAAAGTTAATGATATGTACCCGCAAAATAAATCACGATTGTGTCAGATAAAAACATATGCTCTCAAACGCTGAAGGAAAATATTGTTATAAAATCAATTCGGCTATCCATTTTTTTATTGATTATACAGTATTTACTATACTTTAAGGAAACGCAAAGATTTTTATGTCTCAAAAGTTAAGAGCCGATAGTGGGATTTGAACCCACGAAGGGTAAGGCCCTTGACGGGGCTGCGCCATAGAAATTAATAACTTTTATGAACTGTTAATACAGCACTAACGCGACCGTGGCTCCATCGCGGATCGAATCCCGCTCGGCTCTTAACTATGGGGACATTATAAAAGTCTTTAGGTTAGCATAATATTTTAACAAAAGCGCTTGCAGCGCTTTTGTTAAATTTTGTACATCTTATGATCCCGGGTTATTTGCGCGGTCTATCACCATCATCAGTTAAGATGACTACCTCGTCACATAGGTTTTCAGTTCAAAGGAGTTCGGACTTCTTGCCGCAACCTTCACTTATACTTCTTTCACTTCAATATACCTAAACATCGTACGTATGATAAATACGAGCATATATAACAATATTTACAGTTGTTTGTTCAACATTGGATATAGCCGTCTAACAACTAACTAAGATCTTTACCGACACCGTACATCACAGTAAATGAAATGAAATGTATTTATAAATGTGTTTAATGAATGTATTTATTTAATTTTTTTGTAGGTATCTTAATTAATAGAAAAAGCGCAACAGTCTTAAACGTAGCAGGAAGCAATAGTCTACGAGATCGTTACCACAATCGGTGGCTGTACACTGTATGAAGCAACATGCAGGCCTTTCTCTATGCAGTAAATTGGAAATCAATGATGTAGGAAAACACTGGAATCTGTCCAGGATATCCTTGAGAAAAGTGACGAAAGGTCAGAAAAACGTCTTTTCATTACTCATACTCTGAAAGTAGGTCTGAAGTTGCCTGAGGGGCCTAATTGAAAGTAAAACTTTCAGCCCTAGGGAGAATCGCTTTCTACTGACAGCTGTCAAATTATAAAAAAAAACAAGTTCTATTTTATTCAACCATGTTCCAACTTTCTAAAGTCTTTCTAACTGCAAGGAGGTCGTTGAACCAAATTCCAACTTTTTATTCAGCAAGTAGGTTGGAAACCCATTACAACAGTAAGAAGTTTAAAAAGTCTAATAAGATAGCGCAATGTAAAATTTAAATTTAAATAACATAAAGATAGTATTAAATAAATAATATATCTTCTAAATTACTTGGTTAATATATAGCTTCAACTATTTATTTAAAATAACATAGATTTGACATTTACCATTTTTTAAATTATGAGAATGAAAATAATGGCTGAATAATGCTGGCGAGCCGAAGCCGAAGGCCCGCCAGAGAAAAATAAAAAAAAACCGGGAAGGCGGCAATTCAATCTTCATTTTCACAAATTTTTCTTTCATGTTTTTATTTTTACTTTCCTTGTATTCGTAATGAAAAGCACAGTGTTTACCTCGGGTGAAAGTCTTTTAAGTCCCTCAAGCTCCATTGGCGCCCTCGCTAACGCTCTGGCGCCAAACCCGTCTCGGGACTCAAAAAACGTGACTTTCAACACTCAGGTAACAATGTACTATTAATCTAGTTTGGAAAAAAAGCGTTTGATTATCGCCAAAACCTAATACTACCATCGCCTTTAACAAAGCATTATCTAACCGAAACACAGCAATTCACGGCAGAAATAGGTATGCTGGTAGTAGAGTACTTCCCCGGACGAGCCCTCACAAAGAACTCTACTACTACTTAAATCTCAATTCCTAGCCAAGGGAACCAACTCATGCCTTAGATCAAAGGCTGAAAGCAAGCAGGGTTCCCTTGGTCTGCTGCTGAACATGTTTCTAAGATCTATAAATACTCGTTCCATGTCGGTAACCATTATATGCCCACTTGTAGTTTGTATGTTGGGTTTTTTAAATGTGTTTCGCGCTGATGTTGTAATTTAAAATATTGTATGTAATTGTCATATACTGGAATCTCTTTGAACTTTAAGATGATCTTATAAGGAAACTGGATAAAAACATGATAATTACTCTCCTCGATATCTTCAAAGGGCAAAAATCTCGTCGCTTCATTTTTTTATGTAATCGAGTTTCAAAACGAGATAAGTGATAATGGGTTTGTATGAATAAAGTCCATTGTATGTGCAACTTTATTGACTTGACCTGAAGTGGTTCTGTTTTAATAAAATAATACAATTTCAGGTCAGCTATAAAACTGGTCAGCTGTTGGATTTGAAGAGGTTAAGCTATCAAATTATTAAGATAATATATATAGGCGGCTGGATTTGAAGGTTTAAAGCCTTGCGCAAATTGTAAGCATTCTGAAGTGGCGATGAGTGAAACTCTGTCAAACATGATAGCGATGTTAGGCAGCGCTTCACTGATCAGCACAGAATATGCCTAGATGTGCAATACGTAGTGTTTAGGCAACCGTCAGATTTTTTCAAGGCCTGCGCACACCTAGGCCGCTGGCAACCGCGATCAATGAAACGTTGTCAAATATCGCTGTCAAATTTGACAGCGTTTCACTGATCGCTATATACCGCCAGCGAAATAGGTGTGCGCAGGCCTTCAGGCTGTGGTAATGAAGATGGCTGATAAATTTAATTTTAGATTGACATCCTACAAACCTTTTCATAAATGCAATAAATACCTTTTAATATTATAGAATTATCAACTTCTAAAGCGCAGCTGAATAAGCTTTTAGCACAGCAATATAATATTATTTGTCATTTCCTTATTGAAGCAATCACTAAAGCCCGTTTCAGTATTATCTATGAGATAAGTTCAAAATATTTAGTACATAACAAGCTAAGTTTAAGTTACCTTGCGTGGCAACGACATCCCGCCTACTATAATAATTACTAATACAGTGTAAACTCTTTATAACGTTATCCTTTTTACCAATAAACTCCCTGTAACGTTGAAGTGAGGCCAACTTGGTTGGTATGCGTTAAAATCCACATATTGAAACACTCTTTATAGCGATACGCCATATGAAGAAATGTGCTCATATTTTTAGACAGTAAATATTTATTATCGGTATTATTGTTTATGTTATGTTATCAGGTAACTAAAGACTTTGAAGCTCCGAAACATCCGAGGTCTGTCTAGCTTTTGATATCCTTCATTGCCTTGAACACGTGCAGTATGACGCATTGTTTTCAAATTCTTGTTAATTTGGTTGTTTTTTTAATAAATAAATAAAATAAATAATGCGAATGCTGAGTCCCTTGAGTTTCGTTATAAAGAGTTTACACTGTATATACAGGGTGTCCCAGAAATCAATGTCAAGCCGAAAACGAGCCATGGGCCAAGTTATGATAGTAATCAGAAAAATATATAAAAAATATTTGTCATGTACCTACCTTTCGAATTATAAGCAATTAAAAAAAACAAAAAACTGTCATGCGACTACAAATACTAACTGTGTATGAATACTATAGGTATAGTACGACATCATTAATTTTACTATACCCATATTAGTATAATAGGCGTAGTATAATAGGTATAGTATGTGTGGAAAGACCGTAAAAATGCCGATTAAATCAAGCCCCATTTTTTATAATATGTATACTCATTTAATTTTATTCCGGGCAATAAATTATGCATTTTTAATAGCTAGTCGACCTTTATATTATAGTTTTGTACATTTACGGCTCATTACAATTTAATATGTCTAAAGAACACTTGATTTAATCAAATATACAGATGATTTAATGAAAACCTTGATCTATGCGATTAAAAACTCCTTAGGAACTCTATGGTCATACACGTAACGTATGTTATGCTGGTTGTATTTAAAATAACATAAAATGCCTTCAACAAAGCTCTAAAAGAGTGCACGTAAAATAACTCTGCGCGTCACTGATGTCGGAATATGTAAATAAAAATGAACTAGAAACAATCTCCCGATAACAAACATGCAAGTTCTATGTCCCCATTCATGTTTGTGATCGGGATATTATTTCCAGTCCACATTATTTTAGCATCAAGTCACGCGCAGAGTTAGCTTGACGCGGACTCTATCAGAGGCTCAATTAATATGGCTGAATGCCCCACTTCACCCCGGGAAGTCCAAGGCAGAATCCAAACTAGTGCTCTTTAAGCGAGGACAACCACTCGTCTTTTTGTCCGTCGCCCGTTACTGTCTAAAGTAGATTACGCACGCATCGTGTAATGCTGTTTACCAGGTATATAGTTCCGGATTGGTTTATTTTAATATAAGGTCTATAATGTGGTCCGGCTCAGAGGCCCAACCTCACCAACCAATAAAAATATCAATTGATTAATAAAATAATTCACAGGAAAAAATACGCATGTAGGAAAAAGGAAAAACCTAAGGAAAGCTGTCTTCAACTGAAAATAAAGTAATTATCAACATTCTGGTTTTTTTTTACAGTCACGTATTATCCAATAAATTAATGTTAACATTTATAGCCTGACATTTCAAACCCATTAGAAACAACAACACACTCAAAATACATAAAAGCATTTGAATAGAAACCACACGAGATTACAGTAGGCCTACCATGAGCTCTGTCTGGCTCTGTCTCTGGCTCTGGTTTAGAGACTGTGTGAGTGCTCACCAGTGCATTATACTGTGTGTAGGACGTTTTGACGTAGGATTTATTTAGTCAACACTCACACAAACACAAAACCAGAACAAGAGACAGAGCCAGACAGAGCTCATGGTAGGCCTACAGAAACGACATAAATCAAACCAAGACACTCTAGTGACAAGGTCCTAATTTACAACTAGCAATATAAATACTGGCTAAAACCATGACATTTGATTCTCAGCAACAAAATATCAGGCATCATCAAAGCTATAGTTATTAGATAATTTATTGAGTATACGTAGTACTCATTGCCATTTTGTGATGGTGAAACTTTTCACCTTTATTCATATTTATTTAGATTTATATGGAGTCATATTATTTATTATCTTTATTGGTTTATTCTTACTGAACAACGCCATCTGCTGGATATGCTTGCAGTTAGTTGCTCACAATCGTCAATAGATGGCAGGAGTTGACTCAGAGTGAAATAATCATTTTCTTAAAATTAATCCTAGCTAGACCAATTTATCGCCCCCGAAAACCCCTGTATACTAAATTTCGTGAAAATCGTTGGCGCAGTTTCCGAGATCCTAAATATATATATACAGGATTAAGATAAGATAAGATATAACGAACGCAACGCGTTTGATCGAGAGGTAGGTATTGCTATTCAGTATTGATATCTTTATACCCTTAAGGTAGTTTTTAAGAAATATGTTACTTAGTAGAGCATAGAAATAATCGTCTTTTAAACGCCTGCGGTATTTGTAACCCAGTTTAAAGAGCCTGCAATTTGTGAAGCATAGAATTATATGGCCGCATGTTAGCTGTAAGGTCTATTGGTTATGACTTTTATAAAACCTGATTTGCAACTATATAGTGGAAACGTACGACAGTACGCACAGATTTTAAAACGAGGAAGCTGAAATATTAGCAATTTTAGCGACAAAAAATCTAGTCGAATTTGCCTCATATTTTAAAACATAGCTATAGTTGTAGTAAGTGTTCATAAATAGTGCGGTGCGGGGGTATTACAGAGACATTCAGACCGGAGCGTGTTGCTTGCTACACGCGTTGCAAGGCTCTTTAATGACCACAACAACGTCTATGATAATCCATAGTCTAGCACCAAATTATTGGAAGCATGACACTTGCAATTTTGTCCTTACTAAAAATCAAAATAAAAATACTCCCTATTATTAACCAAAACAGCCCCTTTTTAGAAAATTCAAATATTTAATATTTTTTTTATACTGTGGCTATTGGAATAATGTTCGATCGTGCTCGAAAAAAAATATAACCATACGAACCATATTTTATTTTAACATAAAAGATTGTCAGAGTTTTGAGTAGAGTGCTAGATCCGGGAACCAGTGCGGTTGACGACTACACTACAGCCTGATAACTAAGTGAACATTGTAACAAACCCAACCTAGTCCTTGATATGTTTACCTGTAACAAAAAATATTCAAATAAGTTTTTAAAACACGACATTTTATGCGACGGACACACCCACAGTGAACCAACGATATTTTACAAACACTATAATTTAATTTTATTGATGCGACAAGTACATAAGTATACTGACCAAACACCACAATAAACATAAATACTTTCCCTTAGCATGGACGGTAACCATCCACCAGGGTATTGGTCATTCAAGACCGTCCTGTGCCCCCATAACTAGGCTATAGGTTCTTCAGTCTGAGCCATACTCCGTCTACTATAACCAAATCTTGGGGATAATCCACAATCCGCGGGAGAATAATACACTATTTTATAGCAGTGTTTTCAATCAATTGAACGGAATTGGTCTGTGGTGTTGTATTGTGTAATAAGTACTAAACTTACCTAAATAAATAAATATTGTAATTAAAAAAGAAATAACACAGAGGCCCTTTATTTCAAGAGTGACTGATTTTAAAATGATTATATCCACCTAGATATACAAATAAAAGTTGTATATACGAAGTGTTAATATAGAGCTGTTATTCCGCTCCATAAAGGACAAGGCTAACTGGTGGGACTCGACTAATAAACGCAACTACAGCTACTTTGTTTTGCTCTAGTTTGACGTTTTCCAATGAAATTGTTATTACAAACCTGTCTATAATTAAATTTCAAAGTTTTGATCCTTTTAAATATTAGGTTTGTTTTAAATTGTTATTGTCTTTGGCTTACAATATTATCATTAAAACTAAATATTATAAAATGATGTTATTGATTAAGATTTGGTATATTTTCAACACGTCTTACTTAAAACGTGACTCGCCCACAATATTAGGTTGAAATTGACAGCAATCGTCAGTAAATAAGCCACTGTAAGGAATCAATGTGAAACCATGAACGAAATTATAGTTTGCGTAATGTCAGCCAGTAGAGTAAATATTTGGGGGCCGTCACGCGTGGCTGGCGCGGGCGCCGGCACTGAGAAAGCGCAATGACGTTTGACGTTACAAATTGCAGTATTTACGCGCATTTTCAAACCACCGAAAAATATGACGTGCCTACATTTACTAAAGATTTGGTAAGTATATTTTTATTGGAAAGAGTGCTTGCAAGAAAGTTCGATAAATTTATCATCCGCACTTGAAGTGCTGCAGGTTTTTCCGCAAGTAGGCCGCTGGTGGGCCCTTTTTGCGTGATCCTTTACACATGTTGCTCTAACTTTTTTAGGTTCTACAACACGCCGGTTTCCTCACGATGTTTTCCTTCACCGTTTTGAGAGTACTGGCATAGTGCACATACATTTTTCGACAGATAAACTCATTGCTACACGACTGGATTTGAACCCACGACCTTCAGATCGGAAGGTGGGGCCGCTACCACTAGACCACCAGTGCTCTGGCAAGAAGGTTGTATCAACATAATAGTTTAAGGGTACCTATCCTCCCGTCAACTTCCCGTTATATTTACAGTGTCGGTGGTCCATCAGCTGTCCTCGTTTTCATCTTTTGGTTTGAGATCGCCATTCGAAAGTGATTCGAATTTATGTTGCTTCTTAGATGTTCATTAAATAAGTTTGGTGATAAATACACAAAAAAAACTCACAAAAAGTGTTCATAAATATTTTTTATTAGGTAGTAAACTTTTAAACGATGAATTTAAAAAAATCGTCTATCGTACCAATTAATTACGATCTGTTTCTTCACGCATACCTCGCCTCGCGCCGCTGCGTCCAATAACACTACAAAATCATCGCGAACGCAACATTATACACAAAAGTGATTATTTAGGCTAAAACTGACGGACAGCTCCAAATAGTCCTAAAACTAACCAAAAACCAGAGGCGTGCAAATTGAGCACATTATATCTTAAAATATTGGATCCGTCTCCCAAGACCCGTCCGGTAAGATCTCCAACAACCAAAAAACTGAAAAATGTGAAACCACAATGAATTTCTTTTTATTTAAATTTTAAATCTTCGTACGACTGGCGGTTCTTATTGGTAGATCTGGAGTGAGCCACTAGTATAAAAAAGCAGCCAAGTGCGAGTCAGACTCGCCCATGAAGGGTTCCGTAGCAACAAGTAACATAATGGTACGGTAGACTGTCCGGAGCTTCTGGAACAGATTGGTTTGCGCACGAACAATGCGGCACGTAGGCCTAAGCTTTTACATGAGCCATTGGCTAGAACAAACTATAGAAAAAACTTCTTTGTCAACAGAGCAAGTAGATGTTTTAATGCAATCGCTGTCGGTAGTGCAGATATCGAAATGGAGATTGACATCTTCAATACCGCTGCTAAGCGTATGAAGCGCTTCGTTTGCGACTCTCTTTTTTCAGCAGTAGTTTAGTTGGTAGTTTTTTTTTCATTTATACATGTAGTGTTTTTTTTTTCTGTGTAAGTTGCATGCTCTTTTTTTTAATTATTCTAAATTTCAAACCAATTAAGTTGTGTAGCGGTTTCTTCGTCTACTTCATTGTTTTACTCAATCCAGTAACTATAAGTGGAAACTTTTAATTAGCCTTATGTATCTATCCTCTTTTTTGTATCCAATTTTTAGCTGTTAGTTTTCCTAAGAAAATAAGAATAAAAAAATAAAATAAAAATAATA
Organism: Thera britannica; assembly: GCA_939531255.2. Taxonomy (NCBI): domain Eukaryota; kingdom Metazoa; phylum Arthropoda; class Insecta; order Lepidoptera; family Geometridae; genus Thera; species Thera britannica. The sequence continues at coordinate 12,816,435 of OW618040.2, read as the reverse complement.
TAAAAGTTCTTGTAATTTATTGAACAGGTAAATTGTGGTTTACGATTTATGTCGTATAAAAAAAAACTACTTACTAGATCTCGTTCAAACCAAATATCGTTGAAAGTTTGCATAGTGAAGTTTTTGAAGACCTATTCATAAATACCCCACACGTATGGGTTTGATGAAAAAAAGTTTTTTGAATTTCAGTTTTAAGTATGGGGAGGGACCCCCAAAATGTATTGTTTTTTTTTTCAACTTTTGTGTAAAAATCTTAATGCGGTTCACAGAATACATCTACTCGCCAAGTTTCATCAGTCTAGCTCTTATAGTTTCGGAGAAAAATGGCTGTGACATACGGACAGACAGATAGACAGACAGACAGACATGACGAATCTATAAGGGTTCCGTTTTTGCCATTTGGCTACGGAACCCTAAAAATGGCCAATGACTGACGGAAGATTCACCAAACAGCTAACTTCAGACCCGCAAAAATCCGCCGGCCGTATTGCACTGTTGACAGCTGGTGGCTCAGTTAGCAGTTGAGCAGTCAGTGTATACGGGCCTAATGCAAATGTTCACTCGTTAGATGCAATGACGGGCTATTTATGAACATTTAGAAAGGGAAATTAAGCGCGATTCGTGTAAATAGCGCAATGACCAAGACGTGTAGCCATTTGTTTGAGTTCCAAAATCAGTTTAGAGTTTCTTTGTGAAACGAACACGCAAGTGTGTTTGACATCAAGCCACTTCCAGTAGATCACGCGATCAAATGACTGATAGACTGAAAGGTTAGTGTAGTAATCAATGTTTATTTTGATTTTATTTTGATTTTATATAGTTTACTTTTAAGACTTAAAAATAAAGCAATACGAATCAAGGTTGAACAAAAAAACTAAAACAAGCAGCGATTTTGTTTTTTTGTTCAACCTTTTCAAGCGAAATTACTACTGATAGGTAAGGTACTCTACTTTAGAATTATTCTAGAAAGGAAACCGTTCAGTTAAAGCCATTATAGGTATGTTATTATTTCTGAACAAAATTAGATCTAACAATTCATTATGATGTTAAAGTTTCGTAAACGTAATCTTTGGATCAAAACTTAATGCTTTTTTGTAACGATTCCTTTCACTAAAATGTCTGTGTTTATCGAATCAAAAGGATGTAATCTAGTTTCAGAGAAAAAATACTAACTATAGCCTACCTTCGGAAATGTAGTGGATAGTGGATTTGAAATTATTTAGATTGTCTTTCCTATTGTTAGCTATATCTTTTCCAGGGATTCCAAATGATACGTAGAATAGGCATTATTAACTTGTTTAGTAACTTTACAATGATTACGAACAATTAAGAATTATTTACTTATTTCGGATTCGGACACACGTGTGCGCTCGCTTGACAGCTCCAGCTCCCGGCAGAATGCCCGACCGTTGGATTGTTGACATACAATCCGTTCTATACATATTATGTCATCTTGTGTACTTATTTTGAGATCGCCAACACTATTTTCAAGACAAATGTTGATTTTATTATCCAACTTCTTGCCAATTTTCTTACATACCTTATTATTATCATTCATCAGAAATACTTTTGGAGTGTAATACTTACATATTATTATATCATTTTGATAATTTTTATCAACTATATAAATACCTGTTAGCTGTGGTTGCCATCAGTGGATGTAAGCACGGGGCAGGATATTATTTTTTGTTTGCACCTAATTTAAATTTTATTGGTGATCCAAGTAAGTAAACAAATTAACATGGTTTTATTTCACTCTCGAGAACTTAATTCTTCTGTTGGGCTTGTTTTTTTATCTGCGATAAACGTTAACTACTTCCATCATCAATTGATCTCAGAGCCACCCATCTTTAATTAAAATTTAATAAATTTATTATTTTATGTAACAAAATTAATTACAATGCTATTGTTTCAATTAAGTGGCAAAATGTGAATAGGTCTGTTAGTTTGGGCATTTCTTTGTACCTCTTTACTTACTCTTTGTTCGTCGTTCCCATAAATAAAAAACGTAAGTATGCGCAATTACTTTCACTGTAAATGAAATGAAAAAAGTTTATTGAATGAACACAAATACAGAAAAAAACAAACTAGAACCTTAAATACAAACAAGGTGCAAGGTGAGAGGTTTGAGACAAAAGGGAATATACTTATGAAAATTGGCTAACTACTAGGTAAGATAAATAATTCTTTATATTTTAATTCAACTTTCTAAAGAGAGAATCAAAATTTGACTCTAGTGGCTTAAACATATCCTTACTTAGGTACATACAAGCGTTACTTATGTGTGCGGCATTGCTTAAAGTTAGCCCTGTCACTGTTGGTAACCTACCTATTGACTGGCCTCTCGGCTCAATTGGTAATAGCTCTGCCTTCTGCCCGTAGGTCGTGGGTTCGATCCCCACCGAGAACAAATACTTGTCTGGTGAACGTAGATATTTGTTCTCTATCTGGGTGTTATATTACTACAAAACTTTTATTTACAAAAAAATATGTATTTAAGTATTATATCAGCTACCTGGTTCCCATAGTACAAGCTTGGCTTAATTTTGGGGCTAGATAGTGTTGTGTGGATTGTCTACAATATTTTTTTATTTATTTATTAGTAAAAGATCGAATATGCTTATCACTGATTAATCTTTTAAGAGACCCTTGTAAGGGAGATTGTATTCCCAACAATACGACTGGCTATAGGTAAGTATAGGTACGAAGGTCTAAACGTATTATTGATCGAAGCCCATGAGCCTGACAAAACGAAATCGCTAGTCTCAAATCAAAATAACAAACGGTTATTCTAATAGGTCTCAAAATAACAATAAATAATAAACAAATTCAAGGTTTACTAGCTCGTGCTTCCTGTGATGTAAGTTCCTAAATCTAGTAAGCTAAATAAAGAAACTCACGCCAATCAAGCGATAGCAAGGTTCTCTATTTCATTATTACATATTTTATTCCACGTGGAGACGCCCGCGCGCGCCCACGATAAGAATTCGCAAAAGTAAAGGCTGCGCGTGACAGATAACGAAAAAAAAATGGGCTGATGGAAATATATTTTCCAAACACAAATATGAATGTGAAAATCGAAGCGACGCGTGACCCAAGAGCTGGTGGGTATCTGGCGCAGCGTATAAGCATTGCTATTCAGCGTGGCAATGCCGCCAGCGTCTTGGGGACGCTTCCGTCTGGCACTGATTTGGATCAGTTGAGCTTACTCTAGATCGTTTGTAACGATCTGCAGATAGCTCACCTGTTTCGTGTGTATTTTGTACATTTTGTAAATATTTTGTTTAATTGTAAGTTTCTTTGTGTAAATAAAGAAAATAGATCAAAATAATAATATGCGAAAATCGAACTTGTATTTCAAGTCTTTTTGCCATGCATGTGTAAATCGTGTAAGTTGTGGAATGAACTCCCTTCTGCATAAACATCTCTTTTTAAATGGCCAGCAGCGTATCATTGCCTGTGGAATTGAAATTGTAGTTGTCTAATGGGCACCCGTTTTCTTCTAGCATATAAAAACGCGAATGTAGTATGTTAAAATCGCAAAAATATCTAACAAAAACGAAGAAAACCCTTGCCAAATGACATTATTCTGTGTTCTGTGATTCTATTTATTTCTTACATTCACCTTTTATGCTTAACCACCTGTGTTACCTTGTAGGAGTGTAACCATAATAAAACAAAGCGTGGATGGCATTATAATGGGCTCATAATTTTCTTATTTATAAGGAACGGCTCCTGACCTGTCACTTTCTCTGCTTTCCTTGGCTGTAATGACAATTAGCATGAGTGCGAGCAGACCGCCATCAATTACCTACCTTCTCGCTCGCTCGCTTTGACCTTTGAAAGATATAAAAAACTTATTTATAAAATCGCAAGTTATTATTTTGTGATAATTTTGACACTATTTTTATGAAACAACTGGACATTTACCATAATTGAATTTTGTGAGTTTTGACTTCTGATATTTCGTCACAGTTGCATGCACCAGCATGATCACGGTTGAACCTAAATTTAATTAATTTATTTATTTTATGAAAACGTATTAGAATCTAATTTATTGCATCAATTGGGTCGGGCACAAGATAGTTGCTCGCTCGGTCAAAGTGTGCGAGCAAGAAGTTGTTTCACGGTGTTCACGCCATAACATGGTGTAGGTATCTAAATCTTTAAATTGGTCATTCCATATTTCGTCAAGCAAATCTTGCTTTGTATATTATACTACTATAAACCAAGAGTTAGATCACAGAGGCCCAGAGACCTAGGTAGTAATTACTGAAATAAATCTTAGGCATCACGTTGAAATCAAGACGAACGATGATTGACACCAGTAAAAATATTTTTGGAGAGGCCATCCATCAAGTTATGTAGGTCATCCACTTTGCAGACACCTCGTAACATTAAGAGAGATGACCGCTTGCGCAACGAAGCACGTGATGGTAGCTGGTTTAGGGTCAGAGGTGTACCGTGAGTACCGTGACCGGACTCCCGCAAACAGCATCGGAGGTCAGGTTAGAGACCTTGGAAATAATGTTTTTTTTTGTGTCCAAAAGGACACGAAAAAAAAACTAAAAGGCGATGGTCTTAAATATTATGCTTAGAAACAATTAGTTTGTGAATCTTGTGCTATTTAAAAAAAAATAACATTTTTGTCTATAGCTGCACTAGTGATAGTGAGACGTGAGTTTAATATTATAGGTATGCGTAGGATTCTTTTTCTTCTTCTAATTTAAGAGCAAGGCTCTTGTCGGCGTAAATGCATGCATTCGTATACCTATAGGATTACCAAAAGCTATTAGACCAAAAATAAAACAAATTGAATCTACGTTCTCATTATAGTTGCATTATGACCTATTAGATCATTACATTACAAAAAATAGTGAATGCACTTCCTTTTATTACAAGACAGCCGAAGAATCGATACATTATAGTTATTTAATCTAAGATCGTCAGAAGTGATAAATTATATTGGTTCAGCCGGTAAAGTGTCAGACATTACGCTTTATGAATATGTTGTTTTTTTTTATTAACACACTTTACACAATTATCACCTTTGACAATAGGTATAGGAACCTACTGAAAGCTCATTTTAAGCACAGTTGTTTTAAATATGATTAAATTAGGCACGCCACTACTTTGAAATTCGGACCATCATATACTTCCTGGAACCCCTCTAGTTCAGCGCATTTTTACGCTAACACTAGGAGTACATCAGTGTCATAATGTTTTTTTTAATAAATTTCTTGCCCTAAAGCAGGCAAAGCTTGTACTACCTAAGGGAACCAGATAACTGATAGAACACTCATATACTTTTCGATACTATTTCAAAAAAACAACAGTGGGTCATCAGCATCACGAACAGGTGGGCACTTGTTTGCGGAACCGGAAAGAGAGTCAACGGTATGTTGCGTAAAGTTCGACAATCTATTTCACAACAAGGTGTCTGTGTGGACTTAGCTAGGCGGACTGACCGTAGATGGACAAAGACGGAGTCACACGAGGTAGACCACCAGCCACGTAGTCAGATTATATCTTTAAGATGCTACTACTACTGGGTCTACTTGTGAAGTATTTTGGGACCTACTTTGTAAAATTTGTTAGTTAGATAACTTGGTGGTAGGTAGGGATTAAAATTTCTGAATGTGCTATTTTCATTAGTAGCCTTTGCTGATACAGTCCTTAACACCTTGCGCACATCTAAGCGTTTTGGGGGTGGCGATCAGTGAAACGCTGTCAAATGTTACCGTCACTGATCGCCACCGCAGAACGCTTAGATGCGCGCAAGACTTAAATTAAAAAATAAAATAGGGGTGTGCTAGATTCAACGCGGTCAAGATCGGAGAGAGTAGCGTGTTAAGGAGGAGGCCTATAAACACCAAACAATGGGTGAACGGATGCCTTTTACGTAGTCTGTCCGTCCAACTAATTCGTTTAGCTAATACATAATATATACGCGATAACTGCACAGCTGAACGCATTGTTTTAAATGTATTAAGGCCTGCGCACACCTTGGTCACTGGTTAAAACTATATACTTTATTCCACATGCATATTTACTTATTTTTATACTTTCTGTAAATTGTGTAATTTGTGTAATCAATACGGATAAACTTTGAAGTCGCCTCACGTAACACTAAACCAAACAGGTTATTTATGGTGTAAAATGTAGGTGAACTTTCATCAATAGGTAAACTATATGTATTAGATATAAACCAATATGTAATATACTAAATAGGGAAGTAGTGTAGATAAATTTAACTTTGGAAAAACATAAGCTCAAGAATCTCCTGATTAAAATAATAGGTATAATATGAGAAACCAACTTAACCATTGACGACAGCAAAATTATCTACGTCGTTCAAATTTCATATATTACAGTCACGTCCTAAAATTTTTGGAAAAATTGCTTGCGTAAACGTCACGTAACCGTTAAACAATTCAAATTTACGCAGATTTTTTTAATCTTTTACAAGTTTCTAACAAAATATCAAAGAGAGAACTGGGTCAAGCGTTGCTCTAGCTAGACTTACATTATTTGTACCTTCATAAATATGCAGCAAAAAAGGTAATGCTCTGCATACAGATCATAAGCGCGTTTATGGCAAAACCGGGTTTCATGTTACTAACGGTGCTTATCGGTACCAACCTGCTTACCGGCAAAAATATAGACATTGTCTAGGACCTGCGCACATCTAGGCAATGGCAATCAGCTGAAACGCTGTCAAATATAGCTGTCATATTTGACAGCGTTTCAGCTGATTGCCATCGCTTATGCGTAGGCCTTTAATATTTAACACTACAATAATACGACGCACATCAACAACAAAAATAGTGTCAACAAAAATAGTCAGAATCGAATAAAAATGTTATGTTGATTTGTGTACGCTTCAAAAACTCAAACAGCTTTATACCGATCGAGCTGAAATTTTAACATGATGTATAATCCGCATCAAGGATTGTTTTCTTCAATCACAATGTGCCACAGCAAAGCGTGGCAGGGAACAGTACAGTACTGTATACAGTTTGTTGGTGGCGCAAAAAAAATTGCCGAAACCAAACAGTAACCACTGCGAAAACCTGCTTTCTGTGTGATTGTAGATAGCAGTAAACTACTAAGCATCGCTGCAATTACTTTCACACTTGCTTGTGAGAATAGAATTGGTTTAGCACGTCGCCGCTAAGTATGATTACAAACAACACGTTGGAGCACATTTCTTTTAAAGAATTTGCTTGCCGACGCACCTGTCTTTACAAGAGCTTTAAAAAGTTCTGCCCATATTCGAAGCATTCTGCGGTGCCGATGTAACGCTGTCAAATATAGCTGTCATATTTGACAGCGTTTCACTGCATGCAAGGCATAATACGAAGTATAATACGCTGCAGCAGGGCTTTTTTTTACGTGAAAACGGAAGTTTTGACTTGTCAACACATTGTTAGTGAAGTACTAAGAAATGATAGGTAGCGTAGGTCAGGTCGAAATGTCGTGATGTGGACGACCGACGTAGTTTTATAAAGCTCGATAGGTATCTATTGTTACGATGGACTACGGGATGGTCGGGGGATCGAGAATTTGAAGTATCGTAATGACTAACATTTTTTTTATTTGTTTATTAACCTGTTGTGTCCCACTGCTGGGCAAAGGTATCCCCTAAAACCTTCCACTCATCCCGATCTTCAGCGATCTCCCACCAATCTTTCCGGTGAAGGTCGAGATTGTCCCGCCAACGTCTTCTCGGCCGGCCTCGTCGTCGCCTTCCACATTTAAATTAGGAACTAAACATTAAAACTTGAACTGAAAGAGTTAGTTATGTTATAATAATGAAACATCTGTAACTTTCTCACATTTTGGAGAATTGCGAACTTTAATTTTTAACAGATGCTAATCTTGGTTCTACATCACTTTACAAAATTAAACTTAGTTATGCAACTTATGATTTAAATTTGATTGTACCGGCTTTCATATTTTCTCATACCTATGTCAATGATGACTTCAAAATAAGTGAGTAATAATCATCTAGGTGTGTCAGATGACATTACGATTCTGACGGATAAATGTCAAACTTTCATGTATAGAGCTGGTGACTTTCAAGCTACCTGGGTACAAATAATTTAATTACTTTAACTAGTGCTTATCTCTGGCCTCTGGCTAGGGTTAGTGAACTGTAAATAAGTATGAAGCTTTGTGCACATCTAAATCGCCTGCGATGGTGATAAGTGTTATCGCTGTCAATTAATTGCATGCACTGTCGAAGTTAGCGGCAGTGTTTGATGTAGTGTTTTTTGTTTTGCTTTTGGTTTTCTGTATTCTATTTTTGGAGCTGGTTTTGTATGGAGACGCGATAAACGAGCAGTAGGCCTACCACAAGCTCTGCCTGGCTCTGACTTTGGTTCTGGTTTGGAGTCTATGTGAGTGCTCACCAGTGTATTATACTGTTTGTGTGACGTTTCGACGTAGGATTTATTTAGGCAGCACTCACACAGACTCAAAACCAGAGCCAGAGACAGAGCCAGACAGAGCTTGTCCTACAGGGCGTGCTGAAAACTGTGTTTTCATAAAAAAAAAAAACTAAATTCATAAAACCAATAAAGAACTCTGACTAAGAATGGCCTGAGGTCGACAACACAAAGCGAATCTTGTGATAAATTACATAAACTTACGTAACTTTAAAACAATTCATTACTTAATGTATTTGGTTTATCATCTAATCGTTTATATTATGAACCTTATCGCAAATACAATAAGAGTGTTATTTAGATTACTCAATCTAATATTAATTAAGTAAAATTATTCATAGCAACCTTTTTAATCCATTCACTTTCACTGTATCAAGTTAAGAAATCTGTGTTATTTTTTTTATAAAAATTGTATGAGGGTTTTCATTCATTTAAAGAAATAGAGATGGTTTCGGGGAAGCTATACCAAGAGACGCGTGTAGCATCGGTTCGCACAACTTATGGTGTAAATACAACTAGCTGCTTACTAGTATTTTGGTAAACGCTAGTAATTAACCATTATGCTTCTACTAAAAATGCAGTTTTTGGGGTTCCGTAGCCAAATGGCAATAACGGAACCCTTATAGATTCGTCATGTCTGTCTGTCTGTCCGTCCGTATGCCACAGCCATTTTTCTCCGAAACCGTAAGAGCTAGACTGATAAAATTTGGCGAGTAGATGTATTCTGTGAACCGCATTAAGATTTTTACACAAAAATAGAAAAAAAACTATAAATTTTGGGGGTCCCCATAGTTGAAACTGAAACTCAAAAATTTTATTTCATCGGACTCATACGTGTGCGGTATCTATGAATAGGTCTTCAAAAATGATGTTGAGGTTTCTAATATCGTTTTTTTCTAAACTGAATAGTTTGCGCGACAGACACTTCCAAAGTGGAAAAAAGTTGGTCCTCCCCCTCTAACTTCTAAAGTAAGAGAATGATAAAACTAAAAAAAATATATGTTGTACATTACTATGCAAACTTTCAACGATATTTGGTTTGAACGAGATCTAGTCAGTAGTTTTTTTTTTTAGTCATAAATCGTAAACAGCAATTTTCCTTTCGACGAACTACAATAACCATTATATTATGTTACTTGATGCTACGGAACCCTTCATGGGCGAGTCCGACTCGCACTTGGCTGCTTTTTTTATCAATGAGGCGGACAATCCACATAATCCACAGCAGAGCTTGTAAGGGAACAGGAAAGCTAATAAAATATTTGTGCACACTTTTTTGTAAAAATATACTTAGAATACGATGTAACACCCAGACAGAGAACAAATATCGGCACACACAAATTCTGTTCTCGGTGGGGATCGAACCCACGGCCTACGGCGTAGCAGGCCGGGCTACTACCGACTGAGTCGTGATGCCTATCAAATATGCACTACATGCCCCAGTCCTGTCACTGTTTGTTACCCATTCTAAGATGCAAGTAGGTAAGGCGCTGAAGGTGCCGTTGATTTGGCCTAATAATTTAAGTGCTGACCTTTGGCCATAAAACACACTCAAGCCAAATTAGAGCAAATACAGAGCCTTGAGACTTACTCAAATCAAAACTAATCGCATGATTACATTCAATTAGGTAATTATTTCAAGTTTTAGCTTCCGTATTCCGCCTTTATATCGGCCAATAAAATTGACTGAAGGTCCTAGTTTCCTCAGAAATGGCAGCTTTACATTACAATATCATAGCCATAGGCTATGGCTATGGCTAAGTAGCCCAGAATAAGGCTGTTTTTAGGAAGTATCTATGCAGGTAACATCGTGAGGAAACCCGAATCTTATAGTCAGCTCCGCACGTATTGATTGACCATATCTTTCCTGTGGATTAGGACGCCGAAGCTGTCAGGATGGTATAGGTGCTGGGCAAGCTTATTCCATCTAAAATCCTGTCCCAGGAATCTTAGCGTCTTGCAAGTAGGGGCATGAGTATATAAAACACCAATTGCCTCTGAAGCTATATAAATCATCTACAGCCGATGCAAAAGCCTGTTTACTTTTTTATGTATAGATTAGCATCGTGTGGAAACCCGCGGCTTAGTCAGCTCTGCACGTATTGACCATGTCTTTTCTGTGGATGGCCGGCTAAGCTGTCACGATGGTATAGGAGCTGGGCAAGTCTATTTCATCTAAAATCCTGTCCCAGGCACTATAGCGTCATTTGGGTTAAATGGTCCTATTGAGGCTATGACCCTTCCAGCTCCATATGGTTATGGCTATCAAATTGTGTATATACAAATCCATTGACTCGCCATCACTGAGAGATCAGCTGATTTCTTCCTAGGTTTGAATGTGCGTGTAGAATTTGACAGCCTTAACCATACACTTAATAAGGAAAGCCAGCAGTTCTTAATACAAGCCAATTGAACTACGGCTGTTATACGCCGGACTTTATTTCTCAAGAAACTATGAAGCTTTGACCTAAATCACAACGGCCAGAGCACAAGATAAAGATCTATGTTGCAAATACTCTAGTGCATGCAAAAAGTTCTTAATGTGGTTAGAACTTGTTTCTCCACTGACTTTAAAGTGTTATGTATCAATCAAAATAGTTTCCGCTATGTTATTGGGTATCTAATTGATTTTGTTCCCCCCTTTTAGGCTTGTCAAGATCTCAAGTACCAAGAGATCTCAGGATTGTAACTACTATAAATGAAAATTGAAGTTACCTCTATTCCATTTTTTATAATTATTACTTTTATTCACATATTTTTTTTCAACATATAGTTTCGCGTAAACAAATGCTAATATAAAAGTCAACCACAATGTGTAATCAGCAACTGGTTCCCATAGTACAAGCTCTGCTTAGTTTGGGGCTCGATAGTGTTGTGTAGATTGTCCAAAATATTTATTTATTTATTTATTTCAGTGTAATAAAATATAAAAAATATGAACCTTTAGAAAATGGAACCTTTAAAAAAATTTGGTCTATACATTCATCAAAATCGGTTTTAATTAAATTTATCCGGAAAACAAACTATAAATCAGTAAACTGTCTATAAGCCTGTGCACATCTATTAAGGTCGATTTACATCAAACGAGCGAATGCTCATTCTATCCCCACTACAGCTAATTCTTCTAGTGTAAACAGGCGTAGAGCATTCCTTCGTTGTTCTTAGTGCGTTCGCAAAGATTCTAGGAATATTCTAAGAATGCTCGCTCGCTTGATGTACCTAAACGGCGCAAGAGCGCGCGAACAGTTGAATAAAGCGTTCTAGCGTGTTCGGACGTGCTCGCGCCCCTGAGCGGTCTCTTCAAAGCGTTCTTATGTTCTTGCTCTAGTTCTAGCTCTAGCTCTTTGTTCGTTTGATGTTTTTTTTTTTTTTTTTATGTAACTAGCTGATGGAACAAGCATATGGCCCACCTGATGTAAAGTGGTAACCATCGCCTATAACAAAGCAATGCCTCGCAGGTCACGCACGTCAGGAACGCGCCCTACGATGCACTGCCCTGCGTCCATCAACTGGAGGCATACAGATATTCATCCTCACGTGCCAGTAATTTCACCGGCACCCACACCCTTCAAACTGAAACACAGCAATGCTGCTTCACGGCAGAAATAGGCATGGTGGTAGTACTTCCCCGGAAGAGCCCATCACAAAGAGCTCTACTACTACTTACATAACGCTGAATACAAGTTTTCGTTTACACTAAAAGAGCACGAAGGAATGCTCTTGTTCTAGCTCTAGCTCTATGTTCGTTTGATGTAAATCGACCTTCAGGCGATGTCGATGGCGATCAGTGAAACGCTGTCAAATGTTGCTGTCATATTTGACAGCGCTTCACAGATCGCTTAAATGTGCTTTATACACTAGGCTATACAAACAACGTAATATCAATTATAAGTTTAGTTTTTAAATAAAAAATAATAATTTAACAGTTTCTTAAACTGTTTTATTATATCAGTTCATTGCTCAAACAAAGCGAAAGGTATGCGTGCGATGCCAAGTGTTTTGACACCGCACCGTGATGGGAATTTAAAAGTTTTGTTTCTTGCATTTACTTTCAATTTCGGACTCAACGCGATAAGTGGGTTATCGATGTAGAGTATGTAGGCTATACTCGTCAGAATACAAGTGAATGTCCTATGGAAAGTGATTACGTTTCAAGCTTCAGAGTACCAAACGGGACATCTGTTAGCAGGCCTGTTTTCAAACTATTGTCAGTTGGCAAGTGCACTTGTCTGTGCCAATGTGTTTTAAAGTATGCATAGGTAGGTAATTTTGAATTTATATATTTATATTTATATACACATCCTGCACGTATCGTGTTCGTATGAGTACTTTTGCATCGATTTTGAGAAGATCGGTTGGTTCCCAAAAGTTTTACTAATAGTTAGCCCAGAAGCGTCACTCAGGTGGACCAAATTTCTAGACCCTATGCAAAGCACACACATCTACAGGTATATTCATAATGGTACTATAACAGTCATAATTAGCTTAGTAGAGCCATAAGCCTTCTTCTTCTTCATCAATTTTGCCAGTGTTGAGTGAGGATATATTACATGCATAAAATAGTTTTAATCAAGTCAAGTCAGTCAATAGACAAGACGACCCTACCTTAATTGGCTTTGAAAACAAATGATAGCCGTTTTTTTCAAAACCATCTCAAATATTTTCATCATTATCTCAATATCACATCATAATACACTTTAATTCCAATTGCTAACACTTTGAGCCTCAAATAGGTAATGTTTTTTACCTCAAGTAATGTTGGTTAAAATACCACCGAAATTACACAACAGAACTCAAAATAACACCAGATAAACAATTAAAATGAAAAAGCTCTGTGACTTCCCAAAATGACAGAAAACGAATCCAACCGATAAGTATGTTACCAGCTCTATTTGTTGACATTAAAGTGACAGTAACAAGAGACTTTTACCAGCGAGAGAGAGAAAGAGCCAGCGATCTCTGCGATGACTATCGCCATCGCTATCACCTAGATGTGCGCAAGGCTCAAAGTATATCAAACCCACACACAACTTACTGCAGAAAGAAAGCAGACAAGTCGCTAATCTGTTTTTGACTGGTCTGATTCCGATGTGGCTAAAAGTATGATTCCGATCTCGGCAGCACTGCCGCGCAGCTATATGCTGCATTGCTGCTGAACTCGGAATTGTATGTCGTTTTAATCTAAAGAGAAAGTATATAATAATATCTCGGCTTTTTTTAAGCGATCAATAATTTAAATCATCTAAATATTAAATATTAATATTCCAGTTATGAAATCACTCGTTCATAAAATTATAATAATGCAGCTTATTTTGGAAGGCCATGGGTTGAAAACTTAAAAACCAAAACAGAATTAGTAGTCTGCATTCAAATTTAAGAGTAATTAGAGAAACTATTGCAGTAATAAAGCAATACAATTAATAATAAGTGAGCTGTATGTCACTACTAATGATCAGCTTACGAATATAATGTTCAGCGACCTTTGCTTGAGCCACGGTCAATTAGAAAGCAAACATTAACACGACAAGTGTTTGTTTTGTACCTACACATTGGATATGTTTATTTAAGAGTATGTGGCTCTCTCATAATAATAAGCTAGGGAAGGATTCTGAAAAGTTCACTGATGGACATAGGCAAGCATCCCTTAACATTTCAAGGAACAACGATGGTTGTGTTTATACATTTAAGGTAAACTTTGAACGTAGTTTCATCATGATGACTCCATAATATTACCTAAATAAAAATGCATAAAGTAAAAGTAAAAATGCATATTTCATAAATAAATCGTGTTTAAAAAAAATATGAATACGCCACGACAAGCAAGCGGCCGGGGTTAAAACCCAAAGTCAAACCACACACATGGTTATTGTTCTAAAACTATTTTGCGGCAGCTAACTAAGCACCGTATTTTTATTGTATTATGTACAAAAAATGCTTAATGAGTTGGTCAATAACAAACTATGAAATTAATTAATGTTTAACATTGACACAGGCTCTTGCGTACCACCACAAAAACAAGAGTTGAATAGGTATAAGGTTACAATAAGTATCAAATTAGTTCCACTAGTGGAACGTTCCCGACTTCGGCTGAGTGAAATAGGTATTCACCAGAGGCTGGGGGGGCTTCACCTAGTCCAACCCTAGACCAGATGGGGTACCCTTTGAGACGCTCGTCTTCTTCTTAACGTGTCGCTGCTTCTTTTGTAACTGGTTCTTCTCACAGTTCAGCAAAAAGTATTTTTGGTTTCTAACACATTCCGCAGTAGGAAAACCAGCTAGGTCAACTTTCTGATTTCTTAGTGTATTTTCCCTGTAAATTAAAATTTTATTGGGCGTTAATTCAGTTACCGCGTCCGAATGACTCAACTAGTTAAATTATGCATATTGATTTTGTCACGACGAAGTGATATAACATGAATAATCAATGTATTGTAAAATTTGTATTAAACTGGTTAGAAGTTGTATCTGAAATATGCTTTGCGTTTGTTTCATATCTAAATAAAATGGTAATAATAAGAACAGAGACTACGTTTTTGGGGGTTATACAGTTTGTGGGGTTAAAAAAGCTTAGCTTTTTACCTTACCATCTTATTTTTAACCGACTTCCAATCAAAAAGGAGGAGGTTCTCAATTCGGTTGTATGTTTTTTTTTTTTTTTTTTTATTTTTTTTTATTTTTTTTTTTATTTTTTTTTTAATGTTTGTTACCGCATAACTTCGTCATTTGTGAGCCGATTTGAAAAAATATTTTTTTATCTGAAAGGTACTGCTTTCAGATTGGTCCCATTTTAATTTTATTAAAATCGGTGTTGCCATTTTTTTTTAATAATTTTTTTAATGTTTATAACTGCATGCCTCCGTCATTTATGAACCGATTTAGAAAATTGTTTTTTTATTTGGAAGGTTATTCTTACGTCCAGATTGTCCCAAACAAATTTGATTAAAATCGGTTTAGCCGTTTGACAATGAAGTCGGTTTCTCAAGTTTTTTAAACTTAAATTATTGTTTAGCTAAACATGGACTGCCGTGATTGATTTGATACTATTATAAATAACAAGGAATAGCGATAACGGATCTTGCCATTATTTTACGACCGCTATTTAGGTATTATGTTGCTATACTAGACTTACAACGTGGAGTTCTTATTCGCTATTTCATGTTATTTTCTTGTCAAAGATGTAAATTTTCCAAGTCAAGTGATACGTATATTCTATGAAATAATTTAAGTTTAAAAAACTTGAGAAACCAACTTCATTGTCAAACGGCTAAACCGATTTTAATCAAATTTGTTTGGGACAATCTGGACGTAAGAATAACCTTCCAAATAAAAAAATAATTTTCTAAATCGGTTCATAAATGACGGAGGCATGCAGTTACAAACATTAAAAAAATTATTAAAAAAAAATGGCAACACCGATTTTAATAAAATTAAAATGGGACCAATCTGAAAGCAGTACCTTTCAGATAAAAAAATATTTTTTCAAATCGGCTCACAAATGACGAAGTTATGCGGTAACAAACATTAAAAAAAAAAAAAAAAAAAAAAAAAAAAAAAAAAAAACATACAACCGAATTGAGAACCTCCAAATAGGTTTCAGTCAATAATAGACAAGTCAGCCGATATATTTTTGATTGCAATCGAAGCTTCAATGGAGCTGTCACTTATGCTGTGGGTTTTATTTAATTGTAATTGAAAGAAAAAGGCTTCAATTACATACACATCATCACACAAAAACATCGATTACCTAAACAATAAAACCAACGCTAATATCATATTGTTCCATACTTTTTATACGAATACTTCGTATTAATTGCTCGTAAAGCACGATAAATAGCAATTCAAATTTCCTCGTCTTTGATTCCCACATTTCTCACGCTTCTTCAAGGCTAAGTGGAGTCATTATCTACCCTGTTGTGGTAATGTATAGTGTCTATTGTGACCATGTATAATCTACCATGACCCCTGTAGCAATGACTACGACCCACTCATTGCTATTAAAAATGTATTAACACAGTTTTTCAATCGGTTACTGTCCATAAATATTTCAGCTTTATATTAAAAAAAATAATCATATTCAAATTCAACTATATACCTGTAAAATTCTTCTCTTCTCTGGCTCTGGTTTTGAATCTGTGTGAATGTTGACTAAATAAATCCTACGTCAAAACGTCACACACACAGTATAATGCACTGGTGAGCATGAGCACTCATAGACTCAAAACCTGAGCCAGAGATGCGGCAGGCCTACTGATCGGTATATGCACATCTAGTTAATCATGGATCAATATGCGCATACTCTGTAGTAATTGGTAATAAGGTGTATTATGTGGTTTTAAATGGTGTCACAATAATTTTCATAAATCATCTATAGGCTTACAAGTTTTATACCATTGGTTGAGATAAACGGTTACTTTCATAATAGTTTGAGTAATCTACCGATTTCCCGCAATCTTTATTATTGTCGTCGGTACTTGGCTCGGGTATCCTTTACCTTCCGGTTCGTGGTCGTGGTGCGAGAACCCTATTCGTCAGCGGTGGACAGTTCTACTGCTTCGGCTATATAACATGAATGAAAGTGTTTTTCCCGCTTCTTTGCACTGATTCAGATCAAATGAGTAGTCTCTAGATCGTTTGTAATGGTCTGCAGATAGCTTAACTCTTTCATGTGTGTCTTGTAAATTTTGTAAATACTTTGTCTTATTGTAATTTTCTATGTAAATAATTGTATATCTAATGTAGCACGCACGGTGGACTTAAACCCGACTAGTATTTAATCTTTAGAGTATCATGATATCACTGATAGCAAAAATAAGATGCAGGTATTTTCGTTGCATTGTAGGCATGGTAGGTTATTCTGTAGCAATCGAAAATGGCTGACGAAATGAGTGATCGTTTACAAAATGATATTACAACTGTAAGGGATTAAATTATATATTGCCTGAATTGTACAGTCAACTTCACTAGAATCTTCATAATACATAACTCTCATGGTAATGAAACATTTCAATGGACATTACCCGGACCAAGACTTAAAAATCATGAAATCTGTTGAAAAGTTCATGATATCCCAAATGTTTAGAGTATTTCCCAAGAATTAAACTTGAAAACGAATTGTATTCATTATTTTGCAGCCGAGTGTACAAGTTATTAATAACGAATTGCCGTGCCATGAATTCTTGGAAGATGATCGATGTAAAACCGCGGTCACATAAACGTCAAGTACACACATCGCTATTACTTGTATCAGAGAATCTGGATCGTTTTTCTTGGAAATGAAGCAAATAAGTTCTGACTTGACTTTGATTTATATTTCTTCATCACAAAAACCTATTACAACATCATCCCCGGTCCCGGATCGTATCGAATAACTTGCTTTACCATTTGCCAATATTATAGACTTTTTCGTTGATTTATGTCACATGACGTTACTGGAAGTACTATACTATATTATTAGTACCCACAACCTACAGCAACCTGCACAGAAGGCAGAGTTGTGTCAAATAAAAAATATGATGAGAAGCTATGTAGATAAATAATATTTGAAAACTTGAAAAGCAATGTAGTTTGTGTACACGCATCCTTATGTTTAATGCCACGAAATAAGAACTAATAGCTGTGGCTATTATCGAAAGTGTAGAACGTGCTTAATCTATTATTTTAAATCGCTGCTGGAGCCATAACGTAATATTTTAGGTATACCTTATGCCAAAATTATGGCAATGTTGAGGATTTTAGGCTCACGTCTTAGTCCCAAACTAAACAACGCTGATTATATTATCAAAAAGATAACTATACAACCTTTTTTTTTTTTATATCCCATAACTCTAGGGTTATATTCTGTAGGTAAAAATAATACTAAAACTCCTTGAATAAGTGGTCCAAAAATGCATCGTTTCGGAGATATCATCAATCATAATTAAATTAGGTCAAAAATTGTCACCAGTATGACGAATCTTTACGTTTGCGAGGTTGCCAAAAATAGACCCTCGATGTGTCTAGGTATCTAAGTTTCATTTATAAATACAAGTATTTCATTTTTATTCAAATCAATCATTCATATTTAAAGCTAAGAAAATGCGACGTTGTCATATTTCACGTAAGGGTGTTTTACATTAATAATCGTGAATTTGCCGAATTATTTTGTATGAAAAATTAAAAAAAAAATAACGAAGGATTGGAACATAACTCATATGCCAGTTGATTCTTTGATATGGCCTCAATCATACCCTAGAGTTATGGGATATAAAAAAAAACACGTTGTATAATGTATAATTTTGATCCAAACAAGTTTTCATATATAATTTTTAATACTAGTTTTCGTACTTTTTGGTAGGCATTGCGTGTTGTAGTTACATTGTTGAATTAGGGTCGAAGCCCTGTCTTAGATGGCATTTAGCACGTTTGCGTGTCGATACACGCCTTGGTGCACTCGCCACGCCAGAGATAATGCTGGTGAATTACGGCACATTACTGACTGAAGATGACTGGACGAGAAAGCGGGGTGGCTGATCTGCGTAGGTAATTCATTTGTGGTTGACTTACCATGCTTCGGGGCAATGAACGCTGCACACCACCAAACACCTACTGCTAAATAGTACTCTTTGTAAAAGAGTTTGTCTGGGAAAATAATGCCACCGTAATCTCTGACGTGAAACAAAGCTCGCATTGCTGTGATCCATTTTCAAGTTTGGGGCTAGTGCAGATGCAAGGACATGAGACAACCTTTAGCACATCTACGTAATGGCGATTGCGATGGCGATCACTTTCAGCATATAAGGGTTTTGCATACATCCGCACACACTGCTGCGAACTTAAGCTTTGGTCTCGCGATCGTAACGCACAACGCTGCGGTATGCAGCATGCAGCGCCGGCGGCGGACACATAATCTTATGAAAAACGTCTAGAATGGTATCTTGTTCCGTCGCAGTTTGCGTCAGCGGCGAAGTGCAATGTGTGACGCTGCGTCAAGCCGTATACCGCAGCGTTGTGCGTTACGATCGCGAGACCAAAGCTTTATACAGTGCAATATTTGACACCGATACATTGATAGCCATCGCAGGCAATCTAGATGCGCAAGGCTTTAGTTTGATGTAGGCAGTGCAGCATAAGACGCGTCGTCTGTAGACCGTGTCCTATCTGGGGTGGTAATGCATCTATATCTATATCTACCCGTTCAATATCATTACAGGCACGGTCCATCTGCTTGTGCCGGCACATTTTTGGTAAAAAAGGGATAAAACTTATCAATCACTAACATGGTTTGAATTTCCCTTTATAATCAGATGCCGAAGCATTGAAATTGACTATAATTTCTACGGTTATAAGTGCAAAGTTAATCGGTTACTCACTATTGCATCATTAGAACTTTCAAATTTTATGACCAGGTGATTAAAAATAAATGACGTCAAAAGATAAATATCCATCATTAAATGACGGATGTTTAATTTTTATTTTGTAAATAATTACATTAATTTACACAAAGAAACTTACAATTAAACAAATATTTACAAAATTTACAAAATACACAACAGTTGAGCTGAGCTATATGCAGACCGTTACAAACGATCTAGAGATAGCTCTACTGATCCAAATCGGTGTACTTGTATACCATAGTTTAGCTAAATTCAAATGAGTGGACGTGCTTCTGACAACCCCTCTAGTTACGAGTATCTTCTATTCTTCTTCAGTTGTGAAAATAAATAAGCATGCTCCAATACGAAACCACAGCTGGCAAGCGAGACCCACCCAGCTGATCAGGTATCAAGTGTCGTACAATCTTACTGCCTGCAAATAAGACCTAAAATAGAGTATGCCTACCTACATAAATATGAACAACATAAGTCACACAACCTTGATTGTCGGCCGCGCTGTCGCTAAGTAGGCGTTTCGCAATAAACCGTTTTGCGAATAAATATTAGAACACTATAGGCAATTATACGCAATTTAAAAAAAAAGTAGTATTAAGTTTTATAAGACATTTCACACGTCGCCGTCGGCCTGTTGCCTCAAATTTATATGACTCTAAGGCAAAGCTTTTATTATGGTGTGGGAACAAAATACTCGTAGCTGTCTAAATACTTTTAGCTAACTAATTTCCAGTTTTTCATAGCACAGCTATAATTTTGGATGAAGAGATTTGCGAAAAACCACCTATATCAACAATATACCAATATATATTTTATCTACACCTGTATTTGTTTGTATTTTGTGCTATATTATGTTTATGCGTGGTCAATGAAATGATTCTCTTTCTTTCTTAAAATAATTGCTCAAGCGGATCTCCATCAGTACCTAAATGATTCTTTGCAGTGCATCAATAACCTTTATATTGCTCATACTATGAAAGTAGGTCTGAAGTTGCCTCAGGGGCCTAATTGAAAGTAATACTTTCAGCCCTAGGGAGAATCGCTTTCTACTGACAGCTATCAAATTATAAAAAAAACAAGTTCTATTTTATTCAACCATGTTCCAACTTTCTAAAGTCTTTCTACCTGCAAGGAGGTTGTTGAACCAAATTCCAACTTTTTATTCAGCAAATAGGTTGGAAACCCATTACAACGGTAAGAAGTTTAAAAAGTCTAATTAGAGCGCAATGTAAAATTTAAATTTAAATAACATAAAGATAGTATTAAATAAATAATATATCTTCTAAATTACTTGATTAATATATAGCTTCAACTATTTATTTAAAATAACATAGATTTGAGCAAACAATTTACCATTTTTTTAATTATGAAAATGAAAATAATGGCTGAATAATGCTGGCGAGCCGAAGCCGAAGGCCCGCCAGAGAAAAAGAAAAAAAAACCAGGAAGGCGGCAATTCAATCTTCATTTTCACTAACTTTTCTTTCATGTTTTTATTTTTACTTTCCTTCTATTCGTAATGAAAAGCACAGTGTTTACCTCGGGTGAAAATGTTTTAAGTCCCTCAAGCGCCATTGGCGCCCTCGCTACTACGCTCTGGCGCCAAACCCGTCTCGGGACTCAAAAAACGTGACTTTCAACACTCAGGTAACAATGTACTATTTGATAAGTACTTACCTAGGTTATGAAATTTTACGCCCATGTGAAAGTGCCTAGAGTCGATGCAATTTGATAGGTATTCATGTTTTATAGCTTTGGGCATCACTTTATGTATTACACAAGACATAATGATGGAACAATAATCACACAAGTCTATATCTTTCATTAGATTTAATTTTTTTTTTTTTTACAATTTATAGGTTTGCGTTTGACTTCTATCTCACCATATGTTACCTAAGTCATGGTTTGACTTCTATCTCACCTGCTGTTAAGTGATGATGCGGTCGACGCTGGTTTTATAGTGCTCACTACGCTTAAGGAAATCACAAATCGGGAACCCGCGATCTTCCCCTAAGGTGCGAGGTTGCGTTGACCGGTGCGCCATCGGATCCTAATCACACTCAACGAATTAGCCTTAGGAACTTTTTAATACGACACTTACGCGACTAACCAACGCTTGTACTGTGGTAGGGCTACCTGCAAACTATGATGGGCAGCGTTTGAGACATTACGCCACATCTTCTCGTCTCATATAGGTATACTTACTGCTAACGCGTCAAGACAAAAATGTACCTTCGAGTGATAATAATGCTAAAACGTGGTCGCTATTAATGTGGGCAAAGTCTGGAAGTTTCTCTGCTTGATTTTACTCCGATCCGCAAAATACCCAATGTCACCCATTGTTGGACAGACATTGCTAAATTGCGGGAAGTTGTTGGAAGGAGAAGGCCAAAACTCGTTTGTGCTAAAACGAATGTTAGAGGCGTAGTGGATTTGTTCAGACTAATTATAGGTATAAATATGCTTACCTGTGGGGTACGAAGTGCGCTGGAGATGACGAGAAGCGACAGCGCCGCCGCGCTCCATAGCACGCCTGCTCGCATCCTCATGCGCTGAAACAAACAGGATTATATATTAATGGAGGCAGCGCTATCTAGCCCCAAACTAAGCATAGGTACTTGCATAATGGGCAAAAGATTGGCCACATGACCACGTGACTGAGCTATATACGTAGAACTAACAATTAATGACTATAGGCTCTCTTTTCGCCCACCTATATTCATAATACATTTGGATATCTTTAAGAATATCAGAGGCACATGAAAATGATAGTAATAGAGTTATGATGTCCTAGAAGCGTGTTTGGGTTAAAAAACATACTATCTAAACTAAAGGAACAGACAGAAACAGAAATCCAAAAAGATTCAGCCAACTTTGTAAGAAATAATACTTTGCGAACAGAATCGCGGGCATTCGTCTAATCTAGAGTGTTACGTTATTAGGTCTATTTATTATGCGTATGAAAATATGGTGAAAGTTTCTCCGAAAACCCAAAGGAAATTAGAAGTATTATTAGCTACTCGTGTCTAGTCAAGACACAAAATTCGCTTCCTTATTCGGATCAACTTATCTCAAGGCCATCTGAGTGTATTTTGGCTACAAATACTATTTTATATCGTATTGGTTTATCAATAATAAATACGTCAACTTGTATCGTATCACTCGTCGCTTTCTCCATACTAAACCACAGAATAAATAAGAATTAGTACAGAAACCAAATTACCACTTTCATAAGGCTGCATAAGACTCATCGTAAACTTGAGAAGTAACTCTTAGTCATAAATAATTTAACAGTGTTCGTTTTGTATAAATATTATCAGCAGAAACTTGTGAAAAATATAATCTTCCTGAACGGAAAACTGTTTCACTTATCACTTTGTATTTCAGTGTAGGTACTTCCTGCATCTATGTCTTTGCTGACTTAAATTGGAGAGCTTACCCACCTATAACTACGTGACCAAAAGGGCGGATAGAGTTAGTCAATCTGAGGGCTCATTCTGAGATTAAATATCATTTTGTCATTAGCTTAACGCAAAACAACTTGTCGTTAGCGTAGTTGTTAGCCTCAATTTTGTATGGAGAAACGATGACGCCCCTTGCGGGATTGATTCATACTGCAGGGCAAAGGGTTCCCTCCTTACCCTTTTGTAAGCAGTGCACATGCAACTTGAATTTTTGATAGTGGTATTCTACTTGTAGGTATAGCTAGCGGTAAACGAACATGAAATAACAACTACACATACATTTCCCGATAGTCATTGACCGGGAACCAAGCGTGCGTTGTCGCAACTTGCTTTCGTCCACTGCCTAGATGCTTTGTGGAGCGGCCAATGTAGTAATCTGATTGTACGCTAACTAATTGTTTGACAACATGCCTACTGCCTGTTAAGTTTCCGCATGTCTTACTAAGCATAGTTACCTATTTTTTTTTCAGGATGAATAACGAGAACGCATGTTTGCAGACGACAAGGTATACCTATATACATATATATATTAGAGGATTTTTAGTTAATGTATTTTTTGAGTTAATTGTTTGTTGTATGTATCACAACACTGCTCGCGTGTTTGCATAGGTGTTGAAGGCTAGTTCTATGTAGGATAGAGGCACCACTTCTGTATTAAAAACGTACGAACAAGACCAGGGGGCTAATTCTCGGGCCGATCTCGATCATTTTGAAATTTTATTTTATTGCTTCTTTTCGAAGGGGGAATGGATAATTTCCTTGAGTAATTCATAAACGACCTCTTCGTAAAAGCCTCGACAGCTACGATATACGGAAAACGTACAAAAAGTGCGGGGTTGTGAAAAGAAGCAATAAAATAAAATTTCAAAATGATCGAGATCGGCCCGAGAATTAGCCCCCAGGTTGTGAATTGCAAGTGTGGCTCATGCGCACAGTACTTACGATATCGTTTTACAATAATAAATTATTATCTATGTTGGGATGTCAACAAACAACACGAGTTCATCCCCTAACAGGTAAACGGATATGGATGACCACTACCTGATGGAACAAGCATATGGCCCACCTGATGATAAGTGGTAACCATCGCCTATAACAAAGCATTGCCTTGTAAGGCACGTAGGCACGTAAGAAACGAGCCCTACGATGCACTGCCCCTGCGTCCATCAACTTGAGGCATACAGATGTTCAGCCTCACGTGCTAGTAATTTCTCCGGCACCTTTCAAACCAAAACACAGCAATGCTGCTTCACGGCAAAAATAGGCATGGTGGTAGTACTTCCCCGGACGAGCCCTTTACAAAGATCTCTACTACTACTAAGAGACACTACAGACTCGTGTGTTCTCGCCTGCCAAACTCATCAAAATGCAATGGAGCGAGGGATGTCATATTCTATCAGACACACGCCATGGTGTATTCACCTCACAATCAGCGCTCTTATAAACATCTATGCAAATATAAGTAGGTAATGTATTCACGTAACCTCACTGCTCAGTGGGATTTTATCTCCATTGAGGGCAAACATTGTGTCCAAATAGCAGGATTGAGATCGGATGAATAAATAAAAAATATTATACGCGGACATTCTACACAGGATTATCAAACCCCTAAATAAGTAAAGCTTGTAGTTTGAAAACTAAACAAAGAAAAGAAAGATGAATTGGTAAAGAAATGTGTCACACAGTTTTATAAAATTTATTTGAAGGGCTTTGACGCTTAGCGACCACACTACCCGATAATCTAGAGAAATACTAGACTAGACACTTTTGATTGCTATACTTAGTCTTTATTCTGAGCTTTTGATATGCATAGCTTTTTTTTTCGTTTTACTTCTTTCGAAGCAGGCTATAAATAGTACCAGGACCACACCACGTAGTTTTACGTTTAGTTTGATACACATAGCTTTCAATAAAAATGTTATGTCAATGGATATACATAATTGGTTTACTTTCACTCCTCTAGATATTTGCTACCGTTCCCGCCTGAGCAATGGCTATTGCGATAAGCGTCATATTTGCATGGAAGGAAGCTTTCAAAATGCGTACTAGTATTACTCACTGTATCACAAGTTATAAGTGCAAAGACCAAGGTTAAGGTGAGTTTTTACGAAAACCAAAATGGTGAAATTACTGGCATGTGAGGCTGAATATCTGTATGCCTCAAGTTGATGGACGACGCAGAGCAGTGCTTCGTAGAGCACGTTCTTGACGTGCATGACTAAATTGTTTATTCAGTTGTATCACAAGGATCGCTTTGAAACCTTCTTAAAAGCTAGGTCTAGTCTAGGTTCCAGTTCCACGCTTTTTATGTAAAAGATACACAAACGAGCTTACGGTCCACCTGATGGTAAGCGGTCACCGCGTCGGTCACCTACGCTGTATTGCATAACACTTTTGACGCAAATTATTATATGTTATTAGCTATAAAGTTACGTTCATTTACGATGTATTGGGGATATCGATGAAGAAATCATAAAAAAACAGTTTTTTCGCATAAGAATCACAACCATGGTCCAATTGCGTTGTTTCAGTTTTTGGGTGTAGTCCTAATACGAGTACACCCAGTATTTCCGTCACTACACTCAGTGGTAGTAAGCAATGTTATTAGTGTAAATTTTATTTTTGATGAGTAGGTAATTTAAGTACTTCTTCAGTAAGTTGGTACTTCTTACTATTAACGTTTACATAATAGTTAGAAGTGTGTGTGTGGATTGGATAGCTTAAGGCTATCCAAACTGGTATCCATCATCGGTATCATGGTAAACACGATCGTTTATAAGATTCCGTGCGGAAACCGCACGCTTCAAGCTATTACAATATAGTTAATCACTTACGTAACATGTTGTGCAAAATTTGGAACAACAATAATAATGTGTTATGTCCCAGAAAACCGTTTCGGTTGGTATGCTTTGGAAAACCGATTTAGGTAGAAAACAGGTTCACCATAGCCAAGTTGGCGATCCAGCGCGATTCAAAATGTAAACTATGGCAAATCTAATTTTCGATAGAAATATTACTGATTCGATTTCAGCTAACCAGTCATCTTATCAGAAAAGAATATTTAAAAAAATGGTTGTCTGTAAAGTCGGTTTACTGACGATAGTTGAACGTGACAACGTCGTAAGAAAATACTGATGCATGGAATGGTTGCATTTACGTAATAAAATTTTAATTTTATTTGTTTGATAGATATTTTGTATGGATATAGAGAAGGAGGTAAATGGAAATCATAATAAAATTGATTAAACTGAAAAAAAACATTCATAATAAAAAAATAAATGTAACTTCATTTATTTTTTTATTACCTAAGTATGTTTTTATAAAAAAAAAAATGTAGTAAAGTAGGTTACATTATATTCATTTCATTTTTACAAAATGTAGTAGGTAATAAGATAATTCAATGATTATTGGTTGTATTAAATAGCGTGATTACTGATTAGTAATAGTTTTCAATTTGAGTTTGTTTTTATTTGGCATCCAAAAACATGGACGTTAGGCCTCCTCCATGCGATTTCATTTCTTTTTTTTCCGAGCATGAACCATGAAGGGGTGACACTTATCTTGCCTGCTACCTGCTACCTGCTTTCTATTACCAATGCATCACAGAAACGTAAATGCCGTGTCGGTAGTACGCCTTGCCTTTTTGTTTCAGCCTAGTTTTGGACGTGGACAGCGGTAGACAGACACTGAAAGACAATAGACTTTCATAAGAAAGAATGGAGGTAGGTAATACGATAGCATTGTTCACTGCAACTTGTACCTATTCACTTGCAAATAAGACATCCAGTGTTATACAATTGGCAGATCCGAAAGAAAGAAAGAAATGTGAAATAAAACAAAATAGTCACCGGTTTAAACGCACTGACAGAGTGCGTAACAGCATGCTACGTTCAACTACTGGAATTGCCGCCGTCGGAAGAAAAACGAACCAGCTTAAGTGGAACTGGGCGGGTCATGTCAGTAGAATGCATCCCGATAAATGGACGAACTAGATAACACCGTGGCAACCAAAGGGAAGACGAGGTCGGGGTCGGCCAAGAAAGCGTTGGAGGGACGATCTCGACGCTTTCGAGCAAGGATGGTGGGATGAAGCGATGGATAGAGACAGTCGGAAGGATTTTTTTGCCCAGCAGTAGGACGATAAAGGCTAATAGAAAAAATAAGACACCAATTACAATATCTAACAACAATTGCTGATTTTCTATCCTTTGCTTCAATATTCAAAAACTAGATAATGCACGCATAAGCGATCTGCGACCGCTGTCATATTTACGGATCGCCACTGCAGAACGCTTAGATGTGCGCAAGGCTTAACTATAAATAAAATGAAATCACAAATTATACAAAGTCAAAAATTTATTTGTTTAATGGTCACACGAAGAACCGACAACCGTTGGGGAATAATATATGTCCATCAGTGGACTTCTTAAGGCTGATGATGATGATGATGGTGGTATCACAACGATCACTTTGAAACGTCTTAGAGCTCAGTGAGTTTTGGTGAACGTTCCACGCGACCGAGCCTATTCATTACCTAATGCCATCAATACACACATTCATCTTTTTTTTCTGATGCTGTCGAGATATCGTATTCACAGATGATATAATTGGACAATTGACATTATTGTTAGAATGGAACACAACCCGACGTACAATACAGTGACGTACAGCCGGTATAAGAATGTCATGGACGAAAAAACATTAATCGGAAGAATGTCGTATGGTAATTCTGCTAGTGGGCTATTGGCCCGTCAATTGTCGGGACCTGTCGTGACTGAGGTAGCACGCAAGACTAAAGTTGGGCTTACATGCAGAAAACAGCATTCTGCCGTTTCAAGTTGTTATTTGCTGCCAGTTCCTGAGTTAATTACCTAGTTAATGAGGCGAACATTGCTATTCGAGTACTATAGCTTTATGCCAAGATAAGTAAAGACAACTTTGGTGTTATAACTTTTGAAACTATATTGGTTTTTAACACTATTTTGATGAAACAACGGGATATTTACCATGATTAAATTTTTATGAGTTGACTTCCGATATTTCGGCACAGTTGCATGCACCATGATCACGGTTCAACCGTGATCATGGTGGTAAATATCCCGTTGTTTCATCAAAATAACTTTGGTGTTATTGGTGTCTATGGGAGACGGTGACCGGTTAACATCAGGTGGGCCGTAAGCTTGTTTGTCTATATTTACATAAAAATAAAACATAAACATGAACTGCGTATTAGGGTTCTCCTTCGCGACGTGTTCCATTTCTAATAGAACAAAACAACTGCCTATGCTTACTGACACGAAACACTAGTGGCAGCGCGATGATTTAGATATATTATTTACAATTTTTATTATTTGACCGCCTTCCCAGCTCAGTTGGTAGTAGCTCTGCCTTCTGCGCTGGAGGGCGTGGGTTCGATCCCCACCGAGAACAAATATTTGTGTTCTGAACTCAGATGTTTGTTCTCTGTCTGGGTGTTATATTGTATTCTATGTATGTATTTACAAAAAAAACCTGGTTCCCATAGAACAAGCTCTGCTTAGTTTGGGGCTAGATAGTGTTGTGTGGGTTGTCCGCATTATTTATTTATTTATTTGTTATAACCAATTAACCAATTAACATCAGGTGGGCATATGGCCCACCTGATGTTAATTGGTAATCATCGTCTATAACAAAACATTGCCTCGTAGGTCACGCACGTTAAGCACGTGCCCTACGATGCATTGCCCTGGGATTATCAATTTGAGGCACACAGATGTTCAGCCTTACGTGTTAAAAAATCCTTGCTTATGTGCCAGTCATGGAGATGGTGTAAACTTGCTATCTAACCTAGAGCCGCCAAACATATCAATACACGCGTAGCCGATCGCAGGTTTACTCACGAAGTTTTTCTGTTATTGGTAAACCATCCATTTCGGCATGACCAGACTAATCTGGTAGCAACCTCAAGGTCGAAAGGCCGGGTTTTATAACCACTATTGATCTTGTTACTAACCGCTATATCTTCTATCTCTGATATTCATTTATTTATTTCATATTATGCCAGTGCTCTCAAACGGTGAAGCAAAACATCGTGAGGAAATCGAATGTCGTAAGAACCCAAAAAGTTCGCAAAACATGTGTCAAGTGCACGAAAGGAGCCTCTTCGAGGCACTTAAAATCGTTTCACCACTCTAAGAAGAAAAGAACATTAATTTATTGCAGTGAGCAAGTTGCTTTATTTTAAATATGCAACTTCCCCGAGCCATCCGGTCGTCGTGTTTCTAATTACGTAATTATAATAAACTAACTCTACGACGATTCTGACTATGACTCTACGAGGAGACGTTTATGCATGGGCTATTGAGAGACACGCCTAATGGTTCAGGCTTATATTCAAAATGGTAATTAGCAGTCATTTAGCGGCCTGTAGGCTTACCGCAAGCTCTGTCTGGCTCTGGTTTTGAGTCTGAGTGAGTGCTCACCAGTGTATAATACTGTGTGTGTGTGACGTTTCGACGAAAGATTGATTTAGTCAACACTCACTCAGACTCAAAACCAGAGCGAGAGATAGAGCTTGTGTATGCCTTATACAGGCCGCTAAGTTGGTTACATCGGTATTTGTACAATAATAATTGGTATTTGTTGGCATGAAAGTGACAAGAGACTTTTACCATTTTTATTTTTTTAATAATTGTTTTTTAAAATAATAATCATTTTTTAATCATTTTTTTACCATAGATTTAAGTTTACATAATTAAGATATATAAAACATGTTTTGATTTAAAATGGACATAATTTCACCATAACTCTACAAAAAAATATGAGTCATCCGCCTCTCTGTCCAACTAGCACCTTATCCCCGAGGATTTCTTGCAGTAAAAATATTAACTAGCTTTATCCGTTTCATTTTTGTTTGACTAACAATTATCATTAGATATGCCTTGGCCGAATTTCAGGTCTAACCTCCCACTTCCTAAGATAAAAATACAATGAAACTAATACCTATTAGGTGAGTACGAATATGGAATATTATCGACATCCTACCGACTTCACCTTGGCTCTTATCTCGATCGGACACAATAGATTAACACGTTAATTGACCTCTCACTTGCGGAGATTTTAATCAATAACTTATACCTATTATACACTTGTTTAATGGTGACGTGCAATACTTTGGCGTAAAACAAATATCTTAAATTAAGTGAGGGTAGTTCCTCCACTTCACAACGACGGTAGCACTCATAGCAATGATCCAGTCTGCCTGCGACCACGGCTATTGCAACATAGCCGAAACATCGGAAAAATAAATAAAATAATATGCGTAATAAATACCCGAAATAGATTCAGTAAGTACTTATTACACCGCATTACACTTATTACACCGCATTACACTTACTACACATTGTACAAGGGCTTATTACACATTGTACACCGCCGTTCTTCTAATTATCGTTAATCCTCTCCACCCAAAGGTTGTCTGGAAGAGATCACTCTTAGCAATAAGGCCGCTCATTGTACCATTATTTGTAATGTTTCTTTTAAATGTATTATTTTGTGTACAATAAAGTATTAATCTATCCATCTATCTTATAAATCTATTTTATTAAAATATTAGTTGTTTTTCTGTCATTATGTAATTAATGTTCTTGAATGATTGTGTACCTACTGTTGAGGAAATGGGAGTCTTTATCCATGGCGGAAGGTCCTGGAGACTTGTATTACAAGCTTGTATCTCAAGCTCCAGTCTCTTGCAAAGTGGGTGGACACATCTCATCTAATTACTTTTCCTATTACATCTTCACCATACATTGTGTTCGCTACCTACTTTGTGAAAGAAAAATAAATGCTTTTATTATTATTATATTATTATCTTATTTGTACTGCAGTTAGGCACTAAAGCAAACTGTTTCTGTGGACAGCAACTTCTATTGGGAACACTATGTTAAAATAATTAATAGGTATTTAAAAAAACAGTAATTCAAAAACGAACGAATCAAAAATATACGGCTGATTATGATGGCAAACTTACGAAAAATACTTATTTTTCTTTTGCAAGCAAAATGGACAAGATACACAGAAAGAAACTACATACAGCTATCTATTTAGAAACGCTAAACATAAGATGGATCATGGATCAAATCTAAAACAATTCGGTCTCAAAACAGGTGACCTCAGTTCTTGAATGCAATCGAAATAACATTGTATTATGCACCAGTAGGGAACAATTTTGGCAGGTGGCACAATTGTTGATGCCCACTGATAGGAGGTTTGACACCTCAATACAAGGATGCTTTGTATGCTAATGGTGATAACCACAGCTTACAATATAACTAGTTGATAGCGAACTAATACAATGTTAGGAAGTTACAGATTTGAACTCAAGGCACCATTTACTTATACTTAGATAATTACAATGCAATTATTAGTTAGATTAATTGAGAGGGATGTAATAGTAAATGGCTTTATAAGAAGTTGAATAATGTTCTTTTTTGAAATTAAATCGCACCAAGTTTTTTCTATCGAAATGAAATCGTTCTTTTCGCGAAGAACCCGAAACATACTCAAACTCTGAAACAGACCAAAACATTGCGTTGTTGACAAAGAAAACTGATCATAATGAGAGACAAACAGAGAGAATTATGAAATTTTACAATTAGAAATAATAAACTCTAAAATAACTCCATTCATATAAAAAATACGATCATAAATTAAAAGCACTTTCTTCGTTCATAATTCAAATGTAATTCGGCTAAGATTTTAAAACCAGATACCCAATCTGAGCGCTACCGTAGGAAGTGAGTAAGGAGTTAACTTTCTAAACCAGAGCGGGTCGGCTTCAGAGTAAAAATATACTTAGAAGCTTCCTTGACATTGACAACTTCCATGATTTTGACTTTGATATTTGTCAGTGGCCTCATAGTTCAGCTCTACCTTCTGAGCTGTTTTAAAAACATTATTTTGCCTGATGAGAGATATTCTCCGCCGTTTTATCGTGGTTCTACTATTTTGTCGTACTAGTAGATAGGTGTTATATGAAATTAGGTATATGCATAGTCTTCATGCTGTTGAATACAGTATGAACGAACACCATAAAATCCATTTCATCAAATTGTCATAAATGTTAGCGGTAGTGAGGCTTTACATAATGATTCGTCTCTGCGGTTGCACTGCTCTATCAAACCGTTAACATATCAATGACACTTTCGCTCTCTGAGTTGTAACGTAACGTAATAGCGTTATAGTGATGACTAGTCGTTTGAATACTCACGGTTGCTTAATTTTGAACGCACATCTAGCTCGCCTGCGATGGCAACCAGTGTATCACTGACAAAAATATCGCACTGTCAAAGTTCGCAACAGTGTGTAGTGTACTGATGTAATATGACCTTAAGCTGAAACTGATTGCCATCGCAGATAGTTGTGCGCAATGCTCTAACAAGCTTCGCCCTGCGGCTTCACTCTCATGATATTCATATAAAAAACCACGTAAATGATATCTAGATTACTACAAGTGTGCAGAGTTTCATCCGTCAGGGCACCGTTGAGTCACAAAAAAACTAGTATTAATTACACATTAAATTTGCATGTGTATAATATTAAGCTTTCTCTAAAAAACACAGGAGGTGACTGCATACAATAAGGCATTTTTGATGGAAACGAAAAAGAAACAACGAGATCTCAGATTTTCATAAACGAGCTAAGGTTATTAGATTTCACCATTTTCAACGTTTTGTTTAACAAAATATGAACATGCTAATCTACCGTTCAATCTTTCAAACATTATGAGCCACGTCCATTTTGACATCTAAGGTTAGATATAACGGCCTGTTAATCCTTCGTTAGTAATTAACAGTGCTTGGTTAAATCTAACTAAGGCTTTAAGCTTTTAACACCCTTTTTATCAAAGTGAGGTACAAAATATTTCGAAGGCATGGTAGGCATATAAAAAACAACCTTGTAGTAAGTATACAAAAAACATAAACATCAGTACTCGATCATATTGGAACGCCGGGTCTAAGGATACCACTGAATAGTCAGATATTTAATTTCACAGTAGATTTGAAGATATCCGTTGGTATCGTATATTTATCAGTCAATGTTGAGTTTCATACTGTGGGTCAAGTTGAAATCAGCTGCTGCTCAATGAAAACTGGATTATAAAACTCGTAGCAGCGCAGCGTCTCAATTTACACGCCGCGCCGTTTTGCAGCAAGTTTGCGAGTTGTAAAGTTTCGAAAACAAAAACGACGCAGTGACGATAATACAGGATATTTTAAATTATAAAATAATAGTAATTATTTTATAATTTAAAATTTTAGTAGACAACTGGTTTAATTCACCATTCATTTAACTGTCTGAATGATAATTGATAAACAAGCATTAATCACTGCATAACCAAGTGAAGACGTTAAAAAAATCTAATAACCTAACCGAACTTAGCCTTAAAAACAATATGAGGTTGCTAGGTATTTTTATATTTAAGCCAGCAGGCTTGGGGATAACAAGACACTAAGTAAAAAGTTTAATTAACACCCCGACGGAACGGCGCAGAAGACTTAGTTCACCTGAGGTAAATCACCCATATAGGTGAATTAAGTCTACTATTTCGTAGACCTAATTTTATGTACCTGTCTTTTATATATGTTTTTTTTATTTTCAGTATACCTTATTCACCTAATTGATTTTTTAATAGATTTTGAACTCAATCTTAGTTTATAAGCGAATACATCAAAAATATGATTATCACGGTATCTAGACAAGTAGGGTGAGAAATGTGCGCACGCGTTGATGTTTTTTGTATGCGTAGGCGGCGTAGCACGTGCCATAGGCTATTGTGTCACATTTGTATCACCATCATTAAGTTCACTTATATCAATACTTCAAAGTAAATACGTAATCATTACATAACGCACATATTGTTAGAATAAAATTAAACGTGATTTTTGGTTAAGCAAAAATCGTTCTTCCGAAAAATATATGATTTTTGTTTCAAAACAGTTGAGTCAAATTCCAGGGGCTCAATTCTAGACCAGTGACTTTTTTGTCACGGTAGATATATATCACAAGAACTGTGATATATTCTTTAGTGAATTTGACAGTTCTTGTGATATATATGTATATCTACCGTGAAAAAAAAGTCACTGGTCTAGAATTGATCCCCAGAAAATTTGTCTCGAATCGACTTTTACTTTATCTTTGCAGAGTCGTTCGTCTCAACCTTAACTGGCGGAACTTTCCCCGGGATCCTTGTCACGTCATTTATGCGTCATCTAATTCATTCATTCATCGACAGACGACGTAGTTCAACTGGGGCCAGCCTTCTCGCCGTAAGCTGTATGTGGGTTCGATCATCGCGGCTTTTACACGGAGAGAATAAATATTTGTGTGGTGTGGTGAAATATAATTATGTTTGTTGTGTGTCTAGGTGCGTTAAGTATGCATTTACAAAAAGATGTTCGTATGTATTACATCAATTGGTATCTGGTTCCCCTAATATTATATAGCCTATAGCCTTCCTCAATAAATGGACTATTCAAAACTAAAATAATTTTTCAATTCAGACCAGCAGTTCCCGAGATTCGCGCGTTCAACCAAACAAACAATCAAAATCTTCAGCTTTTTAATATCTATAGATTTATTTAATTTTCAGTTGTCTGATCAGATACTTAATTTTAATAATAACTTTCGCCCGCTGGGAAAAACAAGCTCAGGTAAAACGAGGTCATGAATATCCTTTAAATAATAGGTAGGTATGTATAAGAAAATTATAAAAGCGAGGCTTTTTACCAAACATGGCGTAGATCAATTTCAAAACTATCAACTTTCTAATAAAAAAACCGCATTCAAATCAGAGCTTTCGTTTCGGCAAAGACGTACATAATATAATACCTACTCAAACTTACCCCCCTTCGGCCAGGGGTTATACAGACGTCGATAGAAATTAAATCTTGATTCCGAATTCTTCGACTACTTCAAATACTTTTCAACTTGGTTCCTCTATTATATCCCCATTCCATCATGGTAGATACACCTTCTTCCCGCACTAAGTGCTTCGCCTCCACTTTTATAATGAATGAGCCAAAGAGTAAAACTCGTTGCCGGCGTCAATTTTTCCGAATACCTATACAATTAGGACGTTTTAAAAAAAAGAGTAAAAAGATCTTCTAGGTGAGTGCGCTTCACCGTCGACCGCATCATCACTTAACATCAGGTGAGATTGAGGTCAAGCGTTAACCTATAAATTGTAAAAAAAATATTTACAATTTATAGGCTAAAAGGCTTTAAAGGCTTTTGATCATAGTTTGTAAATCTTGTAAACCCAGCATCTTACAAAATATTTAGCCGAGTGTAAAGTGGTGTAATTCTTCTGTTGACATCAAACGGTGCAAATGCGTGCGATTTCTTCAATTAAAAGAAACCTTTCTTTTAAAGTAATTAAGAGTTTGTGTATCAGCCTAATCGAAATATTATGTAAATGTTATGTTTCTACTTGGACGTCCAGTAGCTCGATAGGTTAACGACAATGTCAGCGTCGCATCGTAGGCCGCAAGATGGATGAGGGTATACCAAGATTCTGGTGAATGGCAAGAGCAAATAGAGGCTAATGCCCAGCAGTGGGTTAAGTCAGACTGCGGATGATGATGATGCTGATCCTTATTAAAATTTTTTATTTGTTAAACTAGTGGCTCATTCACTAAAAGCTCATGGAATATATTCACAGTGGAGCTAAACAATAATCCTTTATACCTTGTTATTATCACCGAAAATTTGCGATAATCGGTACAATTCCATAAATTATGTAAAGTACATTCCTCGCTATTTATATCGATCGTAGAAAGCGAATGCGTGCTCGATAAGCAAGTTACCGTACATTCACCACGCGGCTGCTGGTTTTACTTTTATTTACTTTGCATTTCAAAAAAACAACTTTTAATTAGGTATAATAACGTTAATAGACGCCTTGCAGCAAAATGGATGGACGACATAGACAAAGTCGCGGGACGGAATTGGGTTAGGCTGGCACAGGATCGTACATGGCACAAACTAAGGGAGGCCTATACCCAGCAGTGGATGAAGTCGGGCTGTGGATGATTATAATGATGATGTGAGAATTAACACAGTGCCATCAATACCCGAACGAATCAGAACATTTATTTTATTTTATTATGTTGCCTCTCTAGGAATTTATTCGCCTTAAAAATCACGATATACAAAAATTTATGTTTGTAATGCAAAGGTTGACTTTTGGACGGTTTGGTTTAGATTAGAAGATACCTACTCTTTACTTATTTCTTTGCAAACTTTAACGATGTGGACGGTAACATTTTAGGGCACAAGAAAAGGCCTTCTAAATAGATTTCTAGGTTTTAAGGCCTGCGCACACCTAGGTCGCTGGCGATGGCAATCAGTGAAACGCTGTCAAATTTGACAGCGATATTAGACAGCGTTTCATTGATTGCCATCGCCAGCGACTTAGATGTGCGCAAGCCTTTACTGTTTCACTATCAAACATTTAAAGTGCTTGGTCAAGACTCTTTAAAACAACTCGGAAATTGTTTTCTTTGCAGTCATTTTTATTTGCGTTTCAAGGCCCATTTTACAAGGTATAATGCTACTGTACAACAAAGGACCACGATTAAATCTTAGTTTGAGCCAGTTGACCAATCACACGGTACCGAGTTCAGCGTTGGAGCGCAAGTGATAATGGATTATGAAATTGATTTGGCCTTTCATTTGGCAGACCTTAAGTAGTACCTACTTAGACCAAAAAAATTAAGTATCTGGCACCTGATTTTAATTAGATTTATTGGTTTTTGTATATTTTATAACTGTAAATATACTTATCTACAGTAGTTAATGTATTTATATACCTACCCTTAGTTATTCGATTGTTCCATTTCGTTCGGGGCCATATTTAACCCGATAAACGCAAACACTCAGATAGATAGACAGATAGGTAGATGATAGATAAAATTTATTGTACACCACAAGAATAGGAAAGAACTTTTGACAAAAATACCAAAACTATAGTTAAGTACAATGAGTGTTCTTATCGCTATGAGCGATCTCTTCCGGACAACGTTTACCTCACTGCGCGAGCTTTTGCAATGACG
This sequence comes from Thera britannica, assembly GCA_939531255.2. Classification (NCBI taxonomy): domain Eukaryota; kingdom Metazoa; phylum Arthropoda; class Insecta; order Lepidoptera; family Geometridae; genus Thera; species Thera britannica. The sequence continues at coordinate 12,779,062 of OW618040.2, read as the reverse complement.
TGTGATTCCGTAGCACTTAAAGATGGCATGCGTGCTACGTAGAGCTACAGACTTTTGACTAAACTGGAAGTTTACGATTATTCTACCCAATCCTATCGATAATCAGCGATTTCCGTCGGCTAAACAAAAATGGTTCAGTTTTCTCTGTAGAGTGAAATGTCGCAAGTGAAGTCGGTGGCGCGGGGTACCGCCTGCTTTACTTTCATAAAACCAGTTTTTACACAAGTCGCTCGACTTCACAAAATGCAACTCACAGATATAATTAACACTTTAAATTTCTGGCGCAAAATTTATCGAAGCGGTCGTGACTGCCCCAGCACTCATGGCCGGCGCTTTAGAAAGCGAAACGTTCATTCACTGCTTTATTATATTAAAATAAATCTAAACTCACCTTATGTAGTTCTATCGGTTATCAAAACGAAATTCATACAAAACACTAGTATCCGTTATGTACAGTTCACCATTGTTTCACTTAGCGGAATCACAAATAATGCACGTTCACTGGCTATTGAAAAAAATGTCCGTAACACGCACTACCCGCAAAACCTACATGCTTTTAATAGTAAAGACCAAATTGACAGATCTGAGTTCCGTATCGATGTCAACGTCCTCGACGCAATCCGGCGTCACTGGCGTTGTCGTCGATTCGGACTCTTCACGCGCCGCTGCACTTATGCGCAACGAACAATACTTTTGTTTTTTTGTTGTAATTTTGAATTAGGCGGGTAGTGTGTGTTACCTAGTAAGCGAGCGTGTGTCGGTGCGCGGACGCCGGTGCGCGCGGTGCGACTGCGGTCAGCTGCTGTCGCGACACTCTCTGCTCTGCCCACCGCTGCCCTACCAGCATGTGGTGCATGTTACCCGTGGTATTCACCTCGACCAGCGTCAGCGGACCCTTCACCGAGTCCCCCACTCGAACTTACAAAAGCTCCTATGCAACTGGTCGTTACGGATAACCAGCTGGACTAATTGCATTCGCAATATGCTCTACAAATTCAATGGACTTTTTCAGAGTTGATTTTTCAGTAAAAATTACCACGTCTAGAAAAACTTATTTGTAGGGGTAAAGTAGCTGCTAATTTAGTAGTTAATTATTATTTTGTTGTGTACCTACTCGTTTTATATAGAAGCTATTGTTTTTTTTTTTTTTTTTAATTGATGTGCTGTGTGCATTTGGTTAAAAATATTGTTTCAATTCGTGTAAGGTATTTAATTATTATTATTATTTAGCGTTAGTTTTATTATTATTTTATTATGGTGCCACTGAAAACCAGCGCTGCAAGAGCTACCGTGCCCTTGTAGCAAATGCTGAGTGGTTTACTTTTTTTGCCGTCATTTCATTTAAGTTGAACTGTACCTACCTTTTAATTTTAAGTTGACGCAAAATAAATTATTTCTATTCTATTCTTTTCTATTCTATCCACGTTGAAAATAAGAAAGCGAAAGTGCATCTCTCTGTATGTTATCCTTAAATGTGTGAACGACATAAGCCATAACCAAATCTCAGCCGGACTTGTCGCAAACAACACGAAAATCCTGACATTGTCCCGAACGCCCGACTATTTTTTGATAGTGCCTCTAAGGTAAATTATTTGACGACATTATTTCTAAATATAATTTATCGAACTTGATTTTTACTCTGTTGACATACTTAATTCTTATCATCTTTTTGACATGTTTCATTTATTTTTTTATTTATACTGGGAAATTATATATTATTTTTATTATTTGTAATCTTGACATTTTGCTATTTTGATATTTTGACCATGCATGTTAAAATTGTATTAAATATTGTATTGTTTGGACTGACTTCTATTAATTGAAATGTGTATTTTGCGTTTGGGCGCTTTGGCGCTAGCTGTTAGCCCAAAATGCATTTGTCTAAATAAATAAATAATAGAGATTATGTGCCGCGTCGTCGCCGTCGGTCGGTCCCGTGCGAGTGGGGTTGTCCTACTTCACAGAACCTAGCTATCAGTCCAATAGGTAAGTATTTGAAATTAAGGGCGGATTGCTAATCGGCCAATCAAATTTTTGACATTATTTAGCGGTAAGTAGTTCATTTTTATTGCCAAATTGAGATAAACAACTTTCAAATATGTAATTGGTTGATTAAGAATCCGTGAAACGAGCCCTTATTTCGTTACTTTTAACTGTCAACATGGTATGGTCTTGAGAATTGATACACGCATTAGAAGTAGATAATATAATAGATATTATAGTCGCAGTGATTGGTAGATAAGTGCAAGACCGCAGGGCGAGACGTAACCAACACCATTTAGTTAGACCCTATGCATTGGTCTCCCAAGAAAAAACTCAACATTTTACAGTTTATACCTGATAATTGTCAGTTTGAACGAGAGTCTAGAGTCCTAGAATAACAGAGCAGGCAAACACTTTGTAAGCGCCTAGTATAATATGATGACAACAAAATACTCTCTCGTCGGTCGTCTTGCGGAATAGGTTGTAACAGGCGCACCACCATTCTCATATTTTTATACTCGTGATTCAGAGCTACAAATAGGCAGGTACTTCATCTTGTTAGTCCACAATACCTGACAAGGTATAACCAGTAATAGGGTCGTTATCGCAATATACCTACGCCTAGGAGCTATGCATTATTTTATTACAATCCATCCTTTAATTTCAGATCTAGGATAGTTATCCTCAAGGTCTTCTGTAAGAGAGTTCTTTTTAAGAATAATGAAAAAAGTTTTGAAACTTTTGCTTCAGGTATTATGCAATCTACTTATAACAAGATTGCTAATTATTATGCTGCATGTTTATATACCAAAGAACCGACAACCTTTGGGGAATAAAGGTTCTTGCTTGTTCTTCTAGGCTTGGTCGCGTGGAGCTGGCATTCAAACTCATTTTACAAAGAGATCCTTGCGATTCAAGTGAACAAAATGGTTTCTTACTTTGAGCCACATTCCATTGTGATTTAATGGATCAAAATGTGTTTTAACGAGTACATACCTACACAATTACGCTTGTACAAGGTTTGGTCATAAAATAGGCCAACATTACAAAATGGGGCCCAGAAAGGCACTTCAAAACGTTATTGAAAGGATAACGATAGCATCGTGGGATAGGTGCCACATGACAATAATGTTCCGCTTACAATAACGATGGGTTATCTTAGCGACGGAGGAAGGCGTGAACCGCTTGATGCGAGCTTGTCTTATAACTCCCTAGAGTAAGAGACACGCAGGTTCAAGACTCCTCTAGCTACGTCATTGATGACATTTCAGTGTTAGCCGAACCTCCTCTTTTATTTGAAGTCAGTACCCATAGCAGCAGGACCGCAAACTGATGCTGATTCTGAATCAATCAGAAAAAGTAGTAAGTAGTAGTAGAAGGCGTCATCATGATTTAGTTCTAAGCTTATCGTTTTCAAAAGAAAGCGTGCTATACACCGTCGACCGCCAGCAGGTCAGATTGCGGTCAAACGCAAGCCTATATTTAGTAATAAAAAAAACAATCTGATTGTTTCTTTTATTACTAAATACAGGCTTGCGTTTGACCGCAACATAAGTCAGTAAGCGACTGGTTTATTAGCATTTCCTGAAGCAGATCTCATCGGATCTTAACTAATAAGTATTGTACCATGTTGTTAATTTTAACATCTAAGCTTTCCTTTTTTAGGGTTCCGTAGCCAAATGGCAAAAACGGAACCCTAATAGATTCGTCATGTCTGTTTGTCTGTCTGTCTGTCCGTCCGTATGTCACAGCCATTTTTCTCCGAAACCGAAGAGCTTGACTGATGAAACTTGGCGAGTAGATGTATTTTGTGAACCGCATTAAGATTTATACACAAAAATAGAAAAAAAACTATAAATATTGGGGTCCCCATACATGAAACTGAAACTCAAAATTTTTTTTTCATCGAACCCATACGTCATAAATCGTAAACCGCAATTTACCTTGCGACGAACTACAAAAACTTTTATATTATGTTACTTGTTGCTACGGAACCCTTCATGGGCGAGTCCGACTCGCACTTGGCCGTTTTTTTTTTATGTAAGCACGCCAACGCCATTCCTACCTCTAAGGTTGGCAGGTAGAAAATGCTTAAAGCATTAAGACCACCTTTTGTACATATCATTAAGTTTTTGTGCAATAAAGAGTTAAATAAATAAATAAGTATTATTAATTTTAAATTGAATTTATTTCAGGTTAATGAATATTTTATTTTTCTATTTTCTAACATTTCAACGAATTCTAGGTAGGTTACAAACAAACCGTCGAATGCACTTGCGAGAAATCGCAAGTATTAGTGGAGATGTTTTCTTACCAAAAAGTTTTCAAAAGTACAAAAACCAGCATGATAAAACTTGGTTGAATGTGGTTGCACAAACAACTACACAGAGATATAATGTTGCACCCTGTATTCAGTGATTTTACACATTATTGTGTTCAAAGATCCAGCCTCAATTGAAATAAAATGCAGGCAGAAGAGGTTGGCGCAGTTGGTAAAGCCGCCTCTACACATAGGCCAGCGCATTCGTCATTCAGTATGGTTTAGTTCGGGCCAATGTGCGGACGGATTCAAAATGGATTTGAGTCACTAACACCTGCAGCTGTATATTTATTCAAAGCTTATAATTACTTTGTAAATGTGTACAAGAAAAGGGTGATAAAAAGAAATGGAAAAAAGAAGGTGGTGGATGTTATCAATACATCGAAACAGAACAAGGTAAATTAAATGGCCAATGTGTGGATGGTGCGCCAAGCTTGCGACAAGTGTCCTTTGATGTTGCCGACCCCGCGCGGCAAGCTCACAAGCGCGCCAGCCAATGTTCAAATACCTACCACCAATCTGCCAACGCCCATTCTACACATTGGGCCAGTGGCTGGGCCAGCACGCTTGACAACGCGCAACAACAGGCTTATTATCAGCCTGTATATCAATAATAACACATTTACCTCGTTCTATTCCGATGAATAGTCACCATCCACCACCTTCTTTTGCGCCATTTCTTTTTAGTCACTCTACTTTGGTGCACAATATGTATGTAATAATTAAACGCACTGTATAAATAAATTGCCGTGGCTGCAAGAACTTCTACGTCCATCTTTGAAGCGCCAATGCAGAATGATCTGTAAGCTAATGTGTGAACAGCAATCTTGGTTATTTTATATATATCATTTTTGCCCATCACGTTGGCCCAACACCTTGGCCCCATGTGTACAGCCGGCTTAACACGAACACTACCATTACATTATTCAACTTCAGTATCACTCCGCGTTGAGTCCACGCCACGTGCGCACGTGCGGGTTTTATGCATGGCCCCGATATATATTAATTTACGCGCTCAAGTGTCTCATACATATTACAACAACTCGTAACTATAATAAAAGTATTTCGATGAGTCGCTTCTGTTCGTGCTACAAGGATAATACCTACGTTGAATCACTGAGGTAATTTCGTACGATATAGTGAAGTGAATATCTATCAGATACCTAACTGTTTTTATTGATAGTTTTATCTAGTGACATTTACGTTATTTTTATAAGTGATAGGTTTCTGATCAATTATTTTCAGTTAACAAGTTAACCTTATGACAAAACAAAATCTACAAATAATTAGGTAGGTACATAAACTCTTCTAAGGCAAGAGTGAATAGGTGTCTTCTAGACCATCCTGCTCCATCGTCGGCTACATCGCTTACCGGTGAAATTGTGGCCAAAGAACGATCTACTTACATGAAAAAAAACATAGTTAAAATATTAATAGTCTAAAATAATAGAACTTAGTAGTTTCGATTTTCTTCTAGTTTAGATAGGTAGGTAGGTACATCTACTGCAAAACTGTTCATTTTACGATTGCAAAAAATCGAAAATATTTATTTAATCAATAGTTCTACTCTTTTCGTTTGAAAGCAAACTATAGCGTGAGCACAATATTAGTTTACTGGAATTCAGACCACTTTTCTTACCGTCTGTACTCTGTAGCACCGCTACGCACTCTAAGTAGAATATAATAATATCTAAGGAATTGTTTATGTACCTACACCTACTTACATTGTGGTTTCGCTATCGTTACATAAAAAACATAGTCGTGTATAAAATACAAATACAAAAAAAGCAGCCAAGTGCGAGTTTGACTCGCCCATGAAGGGTTCCGTAGCAACAAGTAACATAATATAAAGGTTCTTGTAGTTCGTCGAAAGGTAAATTGCGGTTTACGATTTATGACGTATAAAAAAACTACTGACTAGATCTCGTTCAAACTAAATGTCGATGGAAGTTTGCATAGTATACTCTACAACATACATTTTTTTTTAGTTTTATCATTCTCTTATTTTAGAAGTTAGAGGGGGGGGACCAATTTTTACCACTTTAGAAGTGTCTCTCGCGCAAACTTTTCAGTTATAATTTGTTATGTGAAATAAAGCATTTTCTATCTATCTATCTAGATTCTAGATAGATAGATAGATCAATAACATTATACATCTTGCCTATAAAAACCAATTAGTTAGTTTAATTGTCATGTGTAATTAATTACAGGCACTTATCACCTGTAGGTATGCCTCAAGTTAGGTATTGGATGCAGCGCAGGTTAGTGCATCGTAGGACACAAACGTGCACTAACCTGCGTGCCTGCATGGATATGCTTTGTTCTATGCTATGGTTACCACTGAGTCATAATGCTTGTTCCATCCGCAAAACCCAATGGTGCCCTACAACAGTGCGGACTATTACAAAGAGGCCTTGATGTTTTATTTCATTCTCAAATGGTACTTAGGTACTTACCTGCAATAAGCGAAATACCGCTTCACAAAAGTGCAGTTATTGTATGGGTTTCAGAGAGTTGAAGAAATCGCTTCTTAGGAACATTCCACGATGAGCTCGAGCACTGCCACGAAGTCTTCGCTAGCCAAGCTCTCCCTGTTTCCCAAGCCTAAGCCGTTTAAAGTAATGGTCCTTGGACAATCAGGTGTCGGGAAATCCGGTAAGAAGTAATATAAAAATACTCGTTTTAACGCAGACAGAGAACTAACAATTTTTGTGCTTGTTCTCGGCGGGGATTGGACCCATAACTAACAGCACAAAAAGCAGGGCAAATTAAGTTGTTAAACATTTACTACAGCTTCTTCTCGAGTTCTCGCAACTTCACGAGTTTGAAAGAGCTTTCTCAAACTTCGGGCACCCCTTCAACCTAAAATCGATATTCTCCTTGGAGACTTTTTCGTCTGCGTCACATGTTTTGCAATATAATTCAAAATATGAATGCTTATAATAATAAACGAATAGAAAGCGGCTTCGGAGGCTTCGCTCGCTCGTAGTTTTAGTTTACCCCTTTACAGCCCGTTCGTTTTTGAATAATGAACAATTTTTAGAATAAAATGTAGCCGTTAAATACAGACATGTTTCTTTGAAAGTTCAACTGAAACCTCAAGAAAATGTCGATGATGAAGTCCTGGCCGATTCCGGCTACACAAACGACTGTACAACTGAACAGGCTTATTAAACTCTTATCTTAAAACTAATGATTAAAAAGCGGCCAAGTGCGAGTCGGACTCGCCCATGAAGGGTTCCGTAGCAACAAGCAACATAATATAAAAGTTCTTGTAGTTCGTCGAAAGGTAAATTGCGGTTTACGATTTATGCTGACTTGTAAAAAAAACTACTCACTAGATCTCAAACCAAATACCGTTGGAAGTGTGCATAGTAATGTACATCATAATATATTTTTTAGTTTTATCATTCTCTTATTTTAGAAGTTAGAGGGGGGGGACACTCATTTTACCACTTTGAACTTTGCTACGGAACCCTTCATGTGCGAGCCCATGAAGGGTTGGCCGCTATTTTTTGATATGGTGGACAATCCACACAACACTATCTAGCCCCAAATTAAGCAGAGCTTGCACTTTTGTAACCAGATAGCTGGTATAATGCTTACTTGTTTTTGTAAATAAACACTTGGAATACATTATAACAACCCAGACAGAGGACAAACATTTCGGTTTACCATGCAAATATTTGTTCTCAGTGGGGATCTGAGGCGCAAAAGGCAGAGCTACTACCAACTGAGCTGACAAGCCAGTCAAAAAAAAGCTCTTCATTTATTTTAAAACCTATGGTTTGTGAGTTGGTGAACTCTACCTTACATACCTAGTAAGTAATCTCTTATCTTTCCACAGCTTTGGTCGTCCGCTTCATTACTCGAAGATTTATCGGCGAATACGATCCCAGATTAGAAAAGACGTACCAGTACCAAACCATCATAGATAACGAGATGGTCTATTTTGAAATATTAGACTCGGCTGGGGAAACGCATGTAAGTAAGTGGGTATACTATTAGTAATGTAGATATTTCAATGATAATTCGACAAGGTGGCCGATAGACAAGTTAGACACTCAATTTAGTTCAGGAAATCGAATATGCAAATCTGGAGAACAACATCCGATAGAGAAGCGTTAATAACTAGCTGAATTAGGTACTTATTCGTGATTTCGCTCGCAAATAAAATTGAAACACACTTTTTCACTCCTTTCACTTTTATCATTATAGAAAGCATACTCGAATTATAAGTTTAAAAAACTAGAGAAACCGACTTCATTGCCAAACGGCTAAACCGATTTTAATGAAATTCGTTTGAGACAATCTGGATGTAAGAATAACCTTCCAAATAAAAAATATTTTTTCAAATCGGCTCACAAATGACGATGTTATGCGGTAACAAACATAAAAAAAAATACAACCGAATTGAGAACCTCCTCCTTTTTGATTGGAAGTCGGTTAATAAAACCACTCGTATCTAAGTTTTTATTATTTTTACATCATAATATAATATGCTCAGTAAATAGGATTTACTTTTGCAAAAAGAGGCTGTGTAAGTAGGCGTGTGCCGCTTAGTGCATTGTAAATGCGTTCCATTTTCAAATCACTTTACCGTCACACTATGCTTGATACGTTATGGTTCATTACAGTTCAAGCTATGCAAACCTCCTTGGTGAAACAATCTCTTTTCTTACAAAATGATATGAAAACTTTTTAATGAAAAAATATAGTAGCTACACAGATGTGTAGCTTGTGTGCGTCTGCGACTGTTTTAGCAAATATCGTTAAAAATATTTACCTATTAATTTTAATAAATAATTTGTCAAATTAAAATTACATTTTGTCATACCCGCATAAAAATTGTGTTATTGTTGTATTGTAAGCCTATTTCTGCCGAAATGCAGCATTGCTGTGTTTCGAGTTGAAGGGTATGGGTGCCGTTGAAATCACTGACACGTGAGGCTAAACATCCGTATGCCCCAAGTTGATGGTCGCAGGGCAGTGCATTGTAGGGCATTGTTCCTGACGTGCTTGACGTGGGCCATATGTTTGTTCCATCAGCTAGTTAAAAATTTACAATTTTTTTTTTATAATTTGACTGCTTTCAATATAAAGCGATTCTCCCTAGGGCTGAAAGTATTACTTTCAATTAGGCCCCTCAGGCAACTTCAGACCTACTTTCTGAGTATGAGCAATGGAAAATCCATTATACTGTCGTGTATTAACGATCATAAGATTACATAGCACTCTTTGGTGTAATTTAAAAATGGAACGATATTTTACTCATAAACATAACCAAAGGAAAGGTAACCAAGGAGGTGGCTTATGTAAGAGTTTATTTAAATTACGAGCTGGCTTGCACAATAAAGGCCTGCGCTCACCTAGGTCGCTGGCGATAGCGATCAGTGAAACACTGTCAAATTTGACAGTGATATTTGACAGCGTTTCATTGATCGCCATCGCCAGCGATCTATGTGTGCGCAGGCCTAACACGCTGTTTGTAAAAAAAAAAAACTTCAACGTGAAAAAGAAAATCGTTTTGTTTATAGGTTGTTTGTCTTATTTGTATTTGACAAAATGCGGTACTCGTATAGGTTTAGGGGGTAGTTTTGCTATATTATAAAGAAGCTTTTCAACTTTTTATCTCTAGCGGTTTGGGCTGTGTGCTGATACCAGAAAAATACCTACTGCTTATCTTATATTATACTAATAGTTATAATATCCAATGCACTGCATATAACTTAATCTTATTTCGCCCAGGAAAGTGAATACGCCAATCTGGAGAACAATATCCGATGGGCGGAGGCTTTTATCCTGATGTATTCCGTAACGGATAAGTGCTCGTTCGACGAGTGCCATCGCCTCAAGTTCCTCATCAACTACAACAAGCGACGCCGGCTGCTCACTTCATCTGCAAAGGTTGGCAATTTATAAATCAATTGATTCAAGAAAATCCGTGGCTCTTGTATTAAAAAATAATATTGGAAAAGTCGAGTTTTCATAACGCTTTTTTCCATTTAACTTTTATAAAGTTTAATTAAGCATAACGATCACGTTAATTGATGCAATTTTTTGTAGTCTGGCTTTAGTTTAAATCATTTTTTTTACTATCCAATGCAACTTTTCATATTTATCTAGGGTGCGTTTGGTAGTGTTTTTAGGGTTCCGTAGCCAAATGGCAAAAACGGAACCCTTATAGATTCGTCATGTCTGTCTGTCTGTCTGTCTGTCTGTCCGTCCGTATGTCACAGCCATTTTTCTCCGAAACCGTAAAAGCTAGACTGATGAAACTTGGCAAGTAGATGTGTTCTGTGAACCGCATTAAGATTTTTACACAAAAATAGAAAAAAAAACATAAATTTTGGGGGTCCCCATACTTGAAAATGAAACTCAAAATTTTTTTTTTCATCTAACTTATACGTGTATCTATGAATAGGTCTTCAAAAATGATGTTGAGGTTTCTAATATAGTTTTTTTCCAAACTGAATAGTTTGCGCGAGAGACACTTCCAACGTGGAAAAAAGTTGGTCCCCCCCCTCTAACTTCTAAAATAAGTGACTGATAAAGCTAAAAAAAAATATATGTTGTACATTACTATGGAAACTTCCAACGATATTTGGTTTGAACGTGATTTAGTCAGTAGTTTTTTTTTATACGTCATAAATCCTAAACCGCAATTTAATACCTTTCGACGAACTACTAGAACTTCTAGAACTCTATGTTATATTACTTTCTGCTACGGAACCCTTCATGGGCGAGTCCGACTCGCACTTGGCCGCTTTTTTTTTATTTTACACCTATAAACATCGTGAATACAATTTTTATATAAAAACTAGCTGTCACCCGCGACTTCGTCCGCGTGGTTAGTATAAAGTCATAGTTTGAGTTCGTTTAAAAGAAACTATTTTATGGTGGAAAGCGGACAACTATTGATATGTTTTCACTGTTTTTTGCGTATTTTTTGAGAGTTATTTTTCGTGAATTTGCCTTAGTGGCTAAGTTGGGTTATGTATGCGTTGGTTTTACATGACCAAGTGCTGGTTATCTTAGTTTTGAGTTTGCATTCAAAACTATACAAGGTGCAGTTTTGAACCTGCAAAACATTTCAGGAGGTTGTTAGGAGACTCGTAAATAATCATATAACAATACGATACCAAGTCAATAATCAATAATACTTTTTCTTTTCGATTTTTCAATTTTATTGATTTTCAGAATAACCCTCTTCAAAAAAACAGAATCACCCATTGCGATGTATCGCGTGTCATGTCACTGTGTGCGTGAATGCGATGACCAGTGACGTCAGCCTGTACGAGTCTCCGTCCACATTTCTAAGAAACGAACGCGGCACATACGTTAAACTAAAATGAAGGTCGTTGCTATGGTTACGGGGAACCCCGCGATTCTCGTCATACCGCATTTCGATTTAGACTCGAAAATCTGTTACTGCGCATCGAAGGTTCAACCAACGTGCCGCGACCTGTACAAGTTGTTGTAGCTAAAGCAACTTATAGCAAATAATTTTACCTTAGATGTAGTTCGAATTTTTAACTGTATGCAGCTCACTGCATGGAGTGCCAGTGAATCACGCAGGGCGACTGCGTATCAGACCTCAACAAACCAGTTACTTGATAACACGATACCCATTTGTTATTTGCTAATTGTCTGACTTTCTGGCTTTTGACTACCCGGAACCAACGACCGTACGGCAAAGCTGTAAGGTCGTTGACCCGTACCGACCCGTGTGGTACGGTACCACACGTACAGTCGTTAGGTACCACTGGTACCTAACGACTGTCCGAGAGCTACAAATCAGTTCGAACCAAAGGCTTTAATTAAGTGCTTACCGAAACACGGGATTTCAATGATGACGTTGCCGATTGGGGAATAACTCCGCGAACATTTCGATGGCTCGAGATACATTGTCTCCACTGATGGCATACCTACAAGCGGACCATCTCCACCAACTCTACATTGGAGTGTTGGTCCGTCATCTTTACAATTAGGTAGTAGGTACCTATCCCGACCGTTAATCGAAGGCGCACTTGAGGGGCGGAATTTGCAAGCGTATGCACATACCGGCGTCATCAAATACACTAATAAATTGAGCCGATCGATGCGTTTGCGATGGCCGCGGGGGCGTGGCGGGGTGGCGGGGGGGAGGGAGCGGCCGGTGGTTGGTGCTTTGGTTTGGATTTATGAAAGAAATGTCGGTTGCGTTTGTTTGTGTGTGTGAAAGCGCAGTTTAAGGACACGTACAGATTGGTCGCGTTTTAAAAAGGGGAGTTCACACTTACCGATTTACGTTAATAAGAATAAAATGAAAAAAAAATACCTGCCCATTTTATTGTTGATTCGGGTCGAGAATCACTAACATAATTACCTCCTAAAATGTTTTGCAGATCCAAAACTGCACCTTGTATAAAGTGTGTTCGAAAGATGGTAAATGCTGTTGTAGCCGATTTTTTTCAGCTTTGTTTAGTTTTGGTATGATAGGTGCTTCCCGCGATTTTGTCTTAGCGGTTATCATGGGGTTTTTTGTAACAAACCTTTGTGTGTATTCAAACCTGGTGACAGATGCTGCGGTAGCTGAAATTTTTTTAATGTTTTTTTTGCGTATTTTGTACAGCTCTTTTTCGTGATTTTGTTGAAGTGGCTAATTTGGGCTATCGTATTGACATGACTTCAGCAGTGTTTAGTTTAAGTATGATAGATGTTTCCCGCAATTTTGTCGTAGTGGTTATCATCGGTTTGTTTGTGAACCTTTGTGTGTAATCGAACCTGGTGCCAGATGCTGCGGTAGCTGAAATTTTTTAAATGTTTTTTTTTGTATTTTGAAAAGCTATTTTTTGTGATTTCATGTTATATTAGTGGCTAATTTGGGGTTTCGTATGCGTGTTGGTGTATAATCGAATCAGATTTTTTTTATTTGACATGACCAAGCTGGTTACTATAGTTTTGAGCTTGTACTTTAGAGTGTATTTGAATTTGAAGGCAAGTGCTGTTGGAGTCAATTTTTTTTCAGCAGTGTTTAGTTTAAGTATGATAGATGTTTTCCGCGATTTTGTCTTAGTGGTTATCATTGGTTTTTTTGTAAATATTTGTGTGTATTAAAACCTGGTGACAAATGCTGCGGTAGCTGAATTTTTTTTTATTTTTTTTTTTTATTTTGTAAAGCTATTTTTTGTGATTTTATGTTATATTAGTGGCTAATTTGGGGTTTCGTATGCGTGTTGGTGTATAATCGAATCAGATTTTTTTTATTTGACATGACCAATTGCTGGTTACTATAGTTTTGAGCTTGTACTTTAGAGTGTATTTGAATTTGAAGGCGAGTGCTGTTGGAGCCGATTTTTTTCAGCAGTGATTAGTTTAAGTATGATAGATGTTTTCCGCGATTTTGTCTTAGTGGTTATCATTGGTTTTTTTGTAAACATTTGTGTGTATTAAAACCTGGTGACAAATGCTGCGGTAGCTGAAAATTTTTTAGTGTTTTTTTTTTGCATTTCGTAAAGCTATTTTTTGTGATTTTATGTTATATTAGTGGCTAATTTGGGGTTTCGTATGCGTGTTGGTGTATAATCGAATCAGATTTTTAATTTGACATGACCAACTGCTGTTTACTATAGTTTTGAGCTTGTACTTTAGAGTGTATATGAATTTGAAGGCGAGTGCTGTTGGAGCCGATTTTTTTCAGCAGTGTTTAGTTTAAGTATGATAGATGTTTTCCGCGATTTTGTCTTAGTGGTTATCATTGGTTTTTTTGTAAACATTTGTGTGTATTAAAACCTGGTGACAAATGCTGCGGTAGCTGAAAATTTTTTAGTGTTTTTTTTTTGCATTTTGTAAAGCTATTTTTTGTGATTTTATGTTATATTAGTGGCTAATTTGGGGTTTCGTATGCGTGTTGGTGTATAATCGAATCAGATTTTTAATTTGACATGACCAACTGCTGTTTACTATAGTTTTGAGCTTGTACTTTAGAGTGTATATGAATTTGAAGGCGAGTGCTGTTGGAGCTGATTTTTTTCAGCAGTGTTTAGTTTAAGTATGATAGATGTTTCCCGTGATTTTGTCTTAGTGGTTATCATCGGTTTTTTTGTAAACATTTGTGTGTATTAAAACCTGGTGACAAATGCTGCGGTAGCTGAAATTTTTTTAATGTTTTTTTTTCCGTATTTTGTAAAGCTATTTTTTGTGATTTTATGTTATATTAGTGCCTAATTTGGGGTTTCGTATGCGTGTTGGTGTATAATCGTATCAGACTTTTTTAATTTGACATGACCAACTGCTAGTTACCATAGATTTGAGCTTGTACTTTAGAGTGTATTTGAATTTTAAGGTGAGTGCTGTTGGAGCCGATTTTTTTCAACAGTGTTTAGTTTAAGTATGATAGATGTTTCCCGCGATTTTGTCGTAGTGGTTATCATCGGTTTGTTTGTGAACCTTTGTGTGTAATCGAACCTGGTGCCAGATGCTGCGGTAGCTGAAAATTTTTAATGTTTTTTTTTGCGTATTTTGTAAAGCTATTTTTTGTGATTTTTCTTAAAATCATTTTCCGTTTTTTCTTCTTTTTGGGAAAGAATTTTCCTATTTTCTTTCTTAATGCACCTCTGCTCTATTACGAGGAATACATCTTCTAAGTTTCATGCTTCTAGGGCTAACGGTTTAGGCTGTGCGTTGATTTTTCTTATAACCATTTTTCCCCTTTTTCTCCTCTTTGGAAAATAATTTTCCATTTTCCTTTCTTAGCGGATGCCTACGTCATAACATCTACCTGCATGCCAAATTTTAGCCCGATCCGTCCAGTGGTTTGGGCTGTGCGTTGATAGATCACTATGTCAGTCAGTCAGTCAGTCAGTCAGTCACCTTTGAGTTATATATATATAGATTAGTGGCTAATTTGGGATTTTGCGTTTTGGTGTATAATCGAATTAGATTTTTTTAATTTGACATGAACAACTGCTGGTTACCATAGTTTTGAGCATGAACTTTAGAGTGTATTTGAATTTGAAGGCGAGTGCTGTTGTAGCCGATTTTTTTCAGCGGTGTTTAGTTTAAGTATGATAGATGATTCCCGAAATTTTGTCTAAGTGGTTATCATTGTTTTTTGCAAAACTTTGTGTGTATTCAAACCTGGTGACAGATGCTGCGGTAGCTGAAATTTTTTTAATGTTTTTTTTGCGTATTTTGTAAAGCTCGTTTTCGTGATTTGTTTTAGTGGCTAATTTGGGCTATCGTATTCGTTGGTGTATGATCGAATCTGGTTTTTTTAGTTTGACATGATCAAATGCAAGTTACCATAGTTTTGAGCTTGTACTTTAGAGTGTATTTGAATTTGAAGGAGAGTTCTGTTGTAGCTGCTTTTTTTCATCGGTGTTTAGTTTAAGTATGATAGATGATCCCCGCAATTTTGTCTTGGTGGTTATCATCGGTTTTTTTGTAAACATTTGTGTGTATTAAAACCTGGTGACAAATGCTGCGGCAGCAGAAATTTTTTTAACGTTTTTTTTGCGTATTTTGTAAAGCTATTTTTTGTGATTTTATGTTATATTAGTGGCTAATTTTGGGTTTCGTATGCGTGTTGGTGTATAATCGAATCATTTTTTTTAATTTTACGTGACCAACTGCTGGTTACCATAGTTTTGAGCATGTACTTTAGAGTTTATTTGAATTTGAAGGCGAGTGCCGTTGTAGCCGATTTTTTTCAGCGGTGTTTAGCTTAAGTATGATAGATGATTCCCGCAATTTTGTCTAAGTGATTATCATTGATTTTTTTGTAAACCTTTGTGTGTATTCAAACCTGGTGACAGATGCTGCGGTAGCTGAAAATTTTTTAATGGTTTTTTTTGCGTATTTTGTAAAGCAATTTTTTGTGATTTTATGTTGAATTAGTGACTAATTTAGGGTTTCGTATGCGTGTTGGTGTATAATCGAATCAGATTTTTTTAATTTGACATGACCAGCTGGTTACCATAGTTTTGAGTATGTTCTTTAGCCATTATTTGAAGCGGTGCGGTGTTTAGTTTCGGTATGATAGGTGTTTTCCGCGATTTTGTCTTAGTGGTTACGGTGGGGTTTATGTAAACTTTTGTGTGTATTCAAATTTGGTGACAGAAGCTGCGGTAGCAGATTTTTTTTTACTGTTTTTTTGCGTATTTTGTAAAGCAATTTTTTGTGATTTTTCTTTAAACTATTTTTCCCTTTTTTCTTCTTTAAGGGAAATTATTTTCCTATTTTCTTTCTTAGTGCACCTTTGCTCTATAAGAGGAACACATCTTCCAAGTTTCATGCTTCTAGGACTAATGGTTTAGGCTGTGTGTTGATTTTTCTTTAAACCTTTTTTCCCCTTTTTCTCCTCTTCGGGAAAAAAATTTCCAATTTCCTTTCTTAGTACACCTCTACGCTATAAGAGGAACATACCCTCCAAGTTTCATGCTTCTAGGACTAACGGTTTAGGCTGTGCGTTGATTGTCAGTCAGTCAGTGAGTCAGTCAGTCAGTCAGTCAGTAACGAAAGAGTTTTATATATTTAGATATATGTACCGGAAAGAAATACTTCACATATTTTTTTAATCTCAATAGAATTCGCGATGATAGCTTACTGAAAAAAGCTTCAGCTCGCCCGCAATAAAAATAACTATTGGTGTAAAATCACTATGTGACTATTCATCGCAGGGTAAATAGCATCCGGGACGTTCCAGCATTTATTAGAATGTTTGTCTGTGTGCGGAAGTCAGCCAGAGCAGACGATATTGAAATACGTAACCCACTGAGTGTCTCTGGGAATGTTACAGACCCACAATGCTTGTTGGAAACGGAATGTTTCATTATTATAACCCTTGCGTATAGAACACGAAATAAGTAAACAATGCAAAGCTGTTTCATACTTCAAAATCATAACCGTCCTTGCTTAACTGTAGTCTGGTAAAAATAAATAAATGCCTAAGTTTACCCCACTGACGGTACCACTGATGACAGAGATAGATTATTAGGCTACTTTT
Organism: Thera britannica; assembly: GCA_939531255.2. Classification (NCBI taxonomy): domain Eukaryota; kingdom Metazoa; phylum Arthropoda; class Insecta; order Lepidoptera; family Geometridae; genus Thera; species Thera britannica. The sequence goes on along the minus strand of OW618040.2, from coordinate 12,761,771 downwards.
ATCCCGGTAGAATATATGGTTCCCGTGGGATTGATTTATTTTAGTTGTCACAGAACATAGAGCAAAGGACTGACATGATTTTTGCATAGGAAGTGGTAGTTTAGGGATTAGAAAATGACAGGCTAACTTTATCCGTGAATGGGAAAAGATTCACTGTTCTTATGGGATAGCACAAAGAAACCGTGTTTTTATAAGATTTTTTCCCATCCAGTTGCTACTTTTTAATCGCGGGTAACAACCGCAGCTTGTTATAACAACTCGTAGCAAAAATAACAGGTACCTAAGGACTAGACCAAGTTTGTCGAACCCACGGACTAGTCAGCTTAAACCTAACTTTTTGACGACTTGGAACAAATACATGGTGACACTTATTGAATTCCAGGAAAGCGGTCTGAATACGCCTGTGGTATTGGTGGGAAATAAGGTGGATCAGTTGGGTGATCGAATGGTGAGCACGGACGAAGGGCAGAGGAGAAGCAAGGAGATCGGATGCGTCTGCTTCCACGAGACATCAGTGAGGGAGAGCATTGAGCAAGTGAGTATCGATTACCACGCTCAACTTATTACTATGAGGCTCATGCAGAGGCTGATAAGAAAAAGTAGCCTTAAGAAATGATAGTTAGTCACCTCACTATAATTATTTATTATTCAGCCGTTTTTGTCCCACTGCAGGGCAAAGGCCTCCCTTCCCTCTTTCCACTCTTCGCGACTTAACGCAGTGACAGGCCACGATCTAAGGTGGGAGTCAAGTTCGTCCCGCCATCTCATTCTTGGTCTTCCACGTCGCCGCATTGCATTTTGTGGGATCCATTCTGTTGTCCTCTTAGCCCACGAGGTGTCAGGCATGCGGCAGACGTGTCCAGCCCAGTTCCATTTAAGGGTGGCGGCTTTCTGACCAACGTCAACGATGTGGGTTTTGGAGCGCAGTATACTGTTCCGCACGCGGTCTGACAGTTTTATACCTAAAATACTGCGCTCCATGGCTCGTTGGCATACCCCAAGGGCAGACTTTTGATGTTTTGTCATGGACCAAGTCTGAGCACCGTATGTTAGGATGGGGAGAATGCGCACGTCCATGAGTTTCTTTTTAAAGGTGAGTGGTAGTTTGCCCTTCATGAGGTCTTTCATTGACCAAAAGCCTCCTCACCACCTCACTATAAATTTGAGTATAACCTATTACATCAGGTATCATTTACAACTGAACTACTGCTCTCATTTAATTGATTTTGCCTAGTATAGGTGCCTAGTATAGGTAATCCCATCGTATCCACCCTTTAAACACTTAAATGAATTGATGAGTATGTATTAAAAATCTTTAAATCAAATCAATGTGATTATACCCACGTCCAAGTTAGAACTAGTGTGGTGAAAGGGTAACTTCCGCTATATGAAAGCCAATTTAAATTTTCAATCACAGCCGAATAGCCCATTGGCACAACGCGCGAGTTTTCAGTTCTCCAATTCTGTATTGGGGATTTTCAATTACTTTAGTTACATACACGGCTTCATTTCAATTGATATTTTCATTCAAATTATTTTCGTACGATGATAAGAACCCTTCTTGCTCACTCTAGCATTAAGGAGGCTTCCGTCGACTCGGACCGTTAGGTACTCGGACCGCAGTCCCACTCACCGGAGTAATTTAATTTTATTATTTTTCTTCCGGCGAGTCGGACCACTTTTGAAATGATCGAAAAAATCTATTGTTCAAGGCAATGAAGTACAGTCAAAGGAAAAAGAAGGTGTAGAAAGTAAACATAAAGAATAAAACTCTTTGATTGAAGACACAATTTATTTAAAAAAATCTAATTATTAAAAGTTATTAAAATATATACATAAATCATACTACAAATAATCAACAAATTAAAAAGAAGTAGACAAGTAACCAATATTAAAAATCAGTCTTAATTTAATTCGTTTTACTTAGATAATACGGTCTTTGTTATTTAAAATGTACCTAATAAAAACAAAATGATAAATCTGACCCAGGCTCTAAAAAATAATCAACATACATAACATGTAAACAACAATCACAGTAAACAATCGCAATTAGTTAACACGCTCATCGTTTTTTCTAATACTTTTAGCTTTTCTTTTTGTTATTTAAAATATAATAAGAATGTACATGTAAATCAAACTTACTTTAGAAACAAACAATTATACAACAATCACAGCCAACAATGACAATTTGTCAGTAGGTATTCATCGTAATTTCTCTAAACTATGGCCAATGCTTATTTTACGGCTAAGTAATTCACTTATAGCACACTGAGAAGATACACTTTTATTTGCAATATCAGAATGAATCTTTTGCTAAATACCTACCTACATTTCAGGTGTGGGGAGTATTCCGAGACTCACGTCGTTTCTGGCGTGTCAGCAAGTGGCGCGGCGGCGGCAGCGGCGCGCGGGCCAGCGTACCGCACTTCGAGCTCAGCAGACCTATCTCTAGCGCGGGGGCCGCTAGCACACCCACCACGACTAACCATGCCAACTTTTGTATGTCAGTCTTTAGATAAATATCGGTCGGCCGAGACTTCCCTCGCATAGTTAAGCATGTGCTACACGGTTTCAAACCATCGTTTAAAACAGAGGTGGACCTTAGTGGTTTCAAACCAAATTTCGCATGATCTTAAAACGCCCTTGGTAGAAAGGCGCGCCCGTTAAAGTTTGAGGTTTGTTTTAAACCGTGTATTAGACAAAGCGTTCTACCAAGATCACCATGGTAAAAACTGTGGTTTTAAACCGTCGAGAACATGCTTTATCTATGTGCCTTAAATTACTTTTGTTGACTGGCCTCTCAGCTCAGTTGGCAGTAGCTCTGCCTTCTGCTGTAGGTCGTGGGTTTGATCCCCACGGAGAACATCTTATTAGCTTATTTGTTTCTAACTTATTAGGTATAAGCTTCATAAATTACCTAAGATCGAATGAACTAGTTGTCAACTCTTGTGATGGAGCTTTTAGTCGCTTTGCTTATTGTAGCGGTCATTCTAAATGGTGGTGCTTCTAAATAGTCAACAGTAACTGGGGAGTGGGGGGCTACCTACATGGGTTACAAGTAGTGAGCGAGAAGGCGAACAATGATTTTGTGGGAGTACTAATCGATAATTTCACCTCCTCCATGGCGCAGAGACAATCAACGTCTTGACTTCACCTTACTAATCAAGGAACCCTGCTTCAAACTCCGAAAAATTTGTGTTTTTGCATTGTGTAATAATAATGTCATCTAAATCCTACTTCCTACTAATATTATAAACGCGAAAGTTTGTAAGTATGGTTGGTTTGATAGATCGATGGATGCCTCTTTCACGTAAAAAGTACTGAATGGATTTTTGTCAAGTTTTACAATAATATAGCTATCAGAATAACACATAGGCTACAATTTATAAAGATATTGTAACGGGGAACGGATGTAAGTAACGGAAACGGGGCGTAATGGGAACGGGGCGAGCGAAGCCGCGGGCGTCCGCAAGTGGTAAAATATATTTGGCCATCTACTTTGCAACTTATGAACTAAGAATTTGCCGTTTCCTTCTTTTTAGTACTTCTCTTGAGAGTGCATTGTGTTCTGTGTCAGTCAATCACGTGACGCGCTTGCAAGGTGTGCGTGGCGGCGAGAGACGTGATGGTGGTGACGACCTGACGACCAACTTAAATTATATAAATAAATAAATAATGTAGACAATCCACACAACACTATCTAGCTCCAAACTAAGCAGAGCTGGTACTTGTTGACATCTACATATTATAATGTTTTCTTTGTAAATATATACTTAGAATACAACAGACAGACACCCAGACATAGAACACATTTATTTGTGTTCACAACACAAATGTTTGTCGTGGGAATCGAACCCTCGACCTACGGCGCAGAAGGCTGAGCTACTACCGACTGTGCTGAGAGCCCGGTCAAATATAGTATGGTGGTCAGCGTCACCCGCCGCGAAGACTTACGAATGCTCATGATTAGAACGGCGCGGAGCGGCGACGTCTGACAATCTCTGACCGAATTGTACGATTCTTTTGAGAAATTACACAACCTCACGTCTACGTGGGTAGGGCACCCAGTAAGACACCCTTAGTATAGGTTGCTGCTTTAATGCTTAATCGAAAATATGTAGGGGAGGCCTATGTCCAGCAGTGTAGGTACTTCTTCAAGATGATGATGATGAATAGGGAGTCTGATAATTTTATAGATTTTTTTGTAGAAATTATTATCCGTGAGTGCCAGTTTTTTATAGACTTTGGAGTTTAAACTCAAAAGATTAAGCAGAAAATTAATATTAATCCTCGTAAGAGCGCTCGTAAGAGCGCTCGCAGTTCTCAGAGTGCTACTTAGATTATATTAAACTCCTACCTGCATCCTTCTTTCATCAACTCATCAGAGATTCGCAAGCTAAAATATATATTTTTTTTATTCAGACAGTAATTATTTCTAATATGCATAATTGAATACGGCCCCCATGCAGGTCGCTGGACAGCAACGGACTTGGAGGAAGAAGACGAGACGTCGATTGTTCGTAGTGGGTCGGCGTCGTCGCCAGCGTCGGGCAGGCCGGCGTACCTTGAGGAGTTCAGAGCGCGCGCCAGCACCGAGTCCCGCCTGCCTCCGCGCCTCGCCAGCCCTTTCCACCTTGCCAGACGGATGAGCGTCGCCATGAAAGGGAACTATTCCAATACTCCATAATTTAAATCCTTGTGCACGTCTAGGCGATCAGCAGCGATCTGCAATAGCGAACAGTTTCAGCATAGGGTTTGCATTCATCCGCAATGCTGCACATCCTGCCGCGAACAAGGAAGGTGGGCCGCGAACTTTGACTGTGCGATATTTGACAGCGATACAGTGATAGCCATCGCAGCCGACCTCAATGTGCTCAAGGCAAATGGTCATTTCATGTTTTAATTGACACAAATCAAAGCACAACCTTCGGCATGTGCTGTTCCATGATAATAATTTTGGCTTATAAGGTGTCCAAGAATACATTGCCCACTATGCAAGAAATGAGTTCAGAAATCGTATCCTAAAAAAAATAATTGGTATTTTGGAAAACTACATGACATAGCACGAAATTACTGAAACGCTATTTCGCTCCAGTAATCCAGTAAAAAGATCAAGGCTTACTTTATTAATCCATATACGAAGAACAATTAATTAAGGTTTAATTTTTCGGCCGTGCTTACAAGCGTTTCAGCGCAATCTGAAGCAATATAGTGGTCCAGCGAGATTGTGTGTAAGTTTAACATTGTCGGATCTTACGACTATGATGTTGTAAAATAAGAAATTACGTTTTAGTTCATAATAATGGTCTCACTCAACCCCACCGAAAAAGAGAGGATACTAATTATTACTTAGTCCTAAGTAAGTATAATTGGATGTTGTTTAAGAATTAAAATAATCATAAAATCATTTTCGACAGCCCTCAAGCTCAGTTGGCTGCCTTCTGCGCTTTAGGGCATATGCCTGGAAGAAATCTCTTTTAGCGATAAGGCCACCCATTGTACTTCATTTTGTTTCGCCTAGTTTTTATAATGTATCCTTGTGTACAATAAAGTGTTATCTATCTATCTACAATAACCCAGTCAATCTATATATGTTATGGATCAAGGAATAAATTGGGCATCATACTCGTACATAATGACCGGGCAATGTGATAAATAATGAAGAATTTAGCTCAATAGAGTTTATACATTATGCATAATGCTCGAGCATTATTCATAATGCCCGCATTAATCACTTGGTCCATAACATATAAAGCTGGCTTATAAGTATTATGTGATATCATGTATAATGTGACACTTACTTATAATCACAATATCTCAAGAATGGAAAACTCTTAGGAAAAAAAATTAGAAGATCATTTTTGTAAAGAATTTGGTTTGAGATTTTTTTTGATAAAACTTACAGTTTTCGACAAAAAGTAAAAAACCTGAAACCCCGAATAACTTTTGTTGCACACATAGGATCGATGGAGATTTTTACTTAAAGCTATGTAAACTAAGATATTTGTAACCAAGCCAAATAAAATGTTGAATATTTTTGGTCTTATTTTATTTTTAACAGTTGCAGGAGCCAAAAGTCTGGATTTTTCTAAATGAAAATGTTGAAAATGGTAACACATTTCTAATTAATTTTGGAGTGACCACTGCACCGAAAATATAACGAAGCTGTAAATTATATTTATTTCGGGAAAATAGTATTTTTGGCAGTTTCTGTCTGTTTGTTTGTATATTTATTTGTGGCTCTGTAGCTGCGAAATGAATACGGATCATTCGGGAATGATTCTTTGATTTTACTTTTGTCAATCTCCGTCCCAGTTTGAAACATTCGATTTATCTCAAAACCTACGTACATAGTTCTTACTAACACAATGATAATGAATAATCAGGAACATACGTATACCTAAATAAAATTTTACTTAGGTCCCATTATACCGTCAACTTGCCACGTGCTCCTGATATGATATACTTATAATTCATAAAATGCAATAATTTATAAAATGCAATTAAGTACTTACATCGATGATAATGATGGTGACTACTTTGACCCTTGCTTGCCACTCGATACGAGTCTAGATTACCTATGCACATTGCTTTCCAATTAGTTGTTATCCGACTGTGTTGTTATTGTCTAGTTAACGTCTAGTTATCCGTGTTTTTGATTTAATTTTGTAACTAATGAATATCCCACATAGAGTACTTACCACAAAATGAATTATAATAACATTTCGAAAGATGCCTTCATGCAATGCTATTTTCACAAATCATCAAACTTGCCACTAAGATTATCGTTCGTTTCGTTTGCAAGCCTTGTCATAAAGTAGAACGACCGAAGGTCGGTGCGTCCCAGGACATAAATACCAGACAGGACATACCGACAATATGTAGGCTACCAAATTGCAATGCTTTAGTGCTAGATCGTTGAGTGGGCGGGACACATTGCAATAAAATATTAATTTATCCGCTTCTGTCATCGTAGTCATCAACACTCTAGCTTCAAGATTATTTTAAGTATCAATTTTACCTCTGTGATTTTACCAAACGATTATTTTTTGTACAATATTTTTACTATGACTGTCTAATTTTGCCCCCTTATTTCAATGAGGCTAACTACTCAGAAAAAAATAAGCTTCAACATGGGAACGTCCTCTCCGGCTTGTTTGTTTTTTTGTGAAAGAGCTACCAACAACATAAAGTTCTTGTATAATAATTTATAAAAATAACTTTTATAATAATCCGAATGTACCTATGTGAGTATCAAAGGGCACCTTAGCGTTGTGATGTTTTGTTCTACAATTTTCGAGTGTTATAAAGATTTTGATTGAGGACGGACTGTGGGAGTCGCAAATGTAAATTTGAAAATAAGATGTAACTTACGGCAGTATAAGCTTGCGCAAAAATCAAAATCAGAATTACAACCGTCAACGTACCAGCCGTTCTCGAACCGAATGGTCTGTTGCGTGACGATGGTAAGCGGCCTGACGGTATGACGCTTGTTCCTTGGGAGTTGGGGAGGCCACTTGTGTGCATGGGATGCTACGTGTGTCGACACACTTGCGCCTTCTCATCTGCCAAGGACATCCGTTGTGGCGGGCGCGGCGGCAGATCTGGCCGAGGATCTCAAGAGGCGCAAATATGCAGGTCTCGACAGAGCCTACTTATTTGCTCCTCTTGGGGTTGAGACTCTGGGTCCGTGGGGAACCGAGGCCTCACGGGTCTTCAAAATTTTGTCTAGGCGACTGATCGAAGCGACGCGTGACCCAAGAGCTGGTCACGCGTCGCTTCGATCAGATACCCGGCGCAGCGTATAAGCATTGCTATTCAGCGTGGCAATGCCGCCAGCGTCTTGGGGACGCTTCCGTCTGGCACTGATTTGGATCAGTTGAGCTATCTCTAGATCGTTTGTAACGATCTGCAGATAGCTCAACTATTTCTTTTGTGTTTTGTACATTTTGTAAATATTTGTTTAATTGTAAGTTTCTTTGTGTAAATAAATTGCAAAGTGAAAAATCAAAATCAAAATAGTCTTTATTCAGTTGAATTACAAGATTCACTTTGAAACGTCTTAGAGCTAGGTGAGTCTAGGTGCCAGTTTGCACTTTATCGGTTGCTCGAAGAAGCGACTCGTGATGGGTAGGTATACTCGTAGTAGGTAAGTGCATTAAATAAGTAATTGCAACAAAAGATACGCAATCACCCCACTGATAGCTGATAAAATACTTTTCATTACTCATACTCTGAAAGTAGGTCTGAAGTTGCCTGAGGGGCCTAATTGAAAGTAAAACTTTCAGCCCTAGGGAGAATCGCTTTCTACTGACAGCGGTCAAATTATAAAAAAAACAAGTTCTATTTTATTCAACCATGTTCCAACTTTCTAAAGTCTTTCTAACTGCAAGGAGGTCCTTGAACCAAATTCCAACTTTTTATTCAGCAAGTAGGTTGGAAACCCATTACAACGGTAAGAAGTTTAAAAAGACTAATAAGATAGCGCAATGTAAAATTTAAATTTAAATAACATAAAGATAATATTAAATAAATAATATATCTTCTAAATTACTTGATTAATATATAGCTTCAACTATTTATTTAAAATAACATAGATTTGACATTTACCATTTTTTAAATTATGAGAATGAAAATAATGGCTGAATAATGTTGGCGAGCCGAAGCCGAAGGCCCGCCAGAGAAAAAGAAAAAAAAAACCGGGAAGGCGGCAATTCAATCTTCATTTTCACAAATTTTTCTTTCATGTTTTTATTTTTACTTTCCTTGTATTCGTAATGAAAAGCACAGTGTTTACCTCGGGTGAAAGTCTTTTAAGTCCCTCAAGCTCCATTGGCGCCCTCGCTAACGCTCTGGCGCCAAACCCGTTTCGGGACTCAAAAAACGCGACTTTCAACACTCAGGTAACAATGTACTAATAAATGCATCGAGATATAAGTACTACGTAGTACTTATATCTCGATGCTTAATTGCATTTTTTTCTATATACCTACTTTGAGTACAATAATGACACCCAGACAGAAAATAAACATCTACGTTCATCATATCACACAAATATTTGTTCGCGGTGGGGAACCCACGGCCTACGGCGCAGAAGGTTAGAGAGCGAAAAGCTAGAGGGCTACAGTACTAGGGTTACTAAGTACCAACTTAGCCGTGATAGAATATAAAACTAAATTGTTGCCTTAATCAAGTAACATTCAAAGACCTGAGTTATTAATTTGACTGTTAGATATACATACATGCATATAAACATACAATAACGCCTTATTCCCATGGGGGCAGGCAGAGATCACGGATATTATAATTATTAAAAAGGTTAATGATGGTTGCCTATATAGGCAATTTAACTTGATAAATAATCAAAATCGTTCCCAAAGTCCTTATCTCAGACGTCAGACGATGCTTCTCGACATTCCGCGATAATGCGGTGGAGACTCATTTTTTCGTACGATTTTTGGCTAAACTGTATGTGCAATCAGGTGCAATTTGCACACAAAATATCAGCATATTGGAGCGAGAAGGTCATCGTCGGTAGTCCGCCCCTTAATAAATGCTTTTACTTGAAACTAACTTACAAACCAACAGTATGTAATTACCATCTTGTTACAAAATAACAGTTTAGTATAAACAAAAGTACAGCACTCATGTTCACACGGCAGTCATAACAATGAAGGTGGTCGTAAACCGAACTTGGCAATTCGACGTACAACGAACATTGTCCATATTTTGGCCATTGATCTTGACAGGAGGAGAGAGTTATTGCCGGGAAAAAGCCAATAACTTTAAACCGCTTGCAAGAAATAATAAATGCCTATTCGACTACATGTTTTACGACGAAAAGGCTTGCAGAGAAAAGTGGCATGGCATGCATCTGCAAATCGTTTACAGCATTTGGAATGGGCCTTTCCTATCAATACTTCTTAAGCAGGGGCAGACCGCTAGTAAAATATCGTGGACAAAATTGTGGACAATTCACACAACACTACCCAGCCCCAAACTAAGCAGAGCTTGTAATATGGGAACCAGATAGCTGATATAATACTTGAATACATTTTTTTTTGTAAATACATACTAAACTCAATAATACGTTTGTCTACCATGTCACCATAAGATTGCAAATATTCCCTTATCTAAGTACTATCACGTAGGTACCTATGTGATAGTACTAAATATATTTTAATAATTACATGTGTAAAAAGTCTCCCTCCTCGACTATGTAGCACTAATTAAAACTCTTCGGATAGTATTTAAAACATCATAAATAAATTCTTTCCCATTAAACATCACCATAGATCCACAACCTCCCTGACGTCTATCAATTTCCCGCCAAAGCCGGCCTCTAACTGTCACTCGTTGACATTATGCTGTGCATGACAGGTGACATAACAGAAGTAAGGTGATTCTATCTATATCTTAGAGCTTGTAAATAACGCTGCGTTACAGTCGGCCATCCTATCCTACTTGGGACGGGTCCCTTCGTCCAGTACGAAGTAGCAGAGTGGTCGTCAGTTATGACCACACAAAATAGTTGGTATTCCGAACTAAACTATTGAGTATTTCTAGCGATTATATTAATCCAATAACCATGTGTTCGCCTACTATATCAACTATTTCGTTCACATTATTTTTACATGTTTTTCCACTTTGGAAAAGCTTTAAGCTTCACAGCCTGGTGTTACAATCCTAAATCTAGACATTATACCAATATAATTGGTTCTTAAAGTTATTACAACAAGTATTAATGTTATTAGTCTCTAATTATCAATGAGTGTTTTACTGCTTGAGTATGCATAACTAATCTTAATTTATCCAAAATCTAGATATTATACCAATATAATTGATTACAAAAGTTCTTACAATTTTAATGGTATTAGTCTTTAATTACCACTTTGTGTTTTGCTACTTGAGTATGCTTATCTAATCAAAGTTTATTCAAAATCTAGATATTATACCAATATAATTGGTTCCAAAAGTTCTTACCTACAATATTAGTCTCTAATTATCACTTTGTGTTTTACTACTTGAGTATTTAAAACTAATCTTAGTTTATTCATTTACTTTTGACAAAACATTCATTTAAGTTTAGCAATAAGACTAATAACCAAGTAGGCTACAGATTCGTATTGTAAAACGTCGTTTCTTGATTGGGACACAACTATGAAACACTCGTTCACCATTGATAACATCGCAACCATTATAATATTCCACCAACCAAAACACCGCTAGCTATACAACTATATCTAGGTTGTCTGGAAAAGATCGCTCTTCAGCCATAAGACCGCCCATTGTACATTTGTATGTTTTCAATTATTGTTACTTGTTTTTCCACTGTTAGTTTTAAGGTGTGCAATAAAGAATTTTTCATCCCACCAGCTCTGAAAGTGTGTTTTTGCTGTTTAATTTCTGACTGGAAAAGCCATTTTTATCCGCTAGAGGATAAAGTAAATTTGAATTTAGAATATCGTGTTCAATAATTTTGTGAATACACAACCTATTTACTTCTACCTCCATGGTGCCGAACTTATCTTATCATACAACCTTTTTTATTTTATTAAAAACTCGCACTCGTAACCTTCTTGCTGTATTTTTGAATTCAAAACACCATTAAACCTATTTACTTCTACCTGCATGGTGCCGAATTTATAATACAACCTTTTTAAATTTGTTAATAACTCATACTCGGAACCTTCTTGGTGTGTTACTTTTAGTCGCGCCATGTTCTTTTTATTTTTTTTTGCATTTAGTCATTTCCTCGAAGGTGAGATGAAAAGTTACGTGTTGCACTCGAGTGCTAAGATTTTCCACCTTGTGCTCTTTTGATTCCTTCGCCAACGCTTAGGATTCTAACTTTTAAACCACTCGCTACGCTCGTGGTTAAACTTTAGAATCCCGCGCTTGCTCAGTCATCAAAATTGAGCACGCGGTTAAAAGCAGCTTTGCACTCTTGTATAACAAATAACTATTCTTTTCTATTCTATTGTTTTTATCCTTCTCTTCCTGGATCCATGCGCGCGAAACACTTTGACACCTATAAATGACAGCGACAGATTGACAACCTACGTTAAGATCCTAGTAAAGCCATAGCTTTTAGAATGGCATCGTTACAGTCGGCCATCCTAAAAGAACAAGTCCCTTCGTTCAATATAGTCAGTTAGTCTCATCTACACAAAATAGTTTGTTGGTACACAAGAATTTCAGCTAAGTTTTTAATATACCTACCTACATTCCTTTCAACACATCTAACGGTTCTGGCAGAGTAACGGCGCTGAGCTGCCGCTGGTGGTGAAGCTTAATGCTGAGCCAGAGCCGATTTGCTGCAGTAGCATACTCTAGCTCATACAACCTCTTTCGCTGTTAATATTTGTAATTATATCTTTCTTTATGATTTTGATAATATACAATATTAGTCTTTAATGTTTTCTTAATGTGCAAATAAATACCTGTCTGTGTCTGTATGTCGTCCATAATACATCGCATCATCATACTCATCAATAATATCATCAATAACTTAGCTAACATTATGTGAGCCTGAAAAGTCAATCGGACGGAACTAGATCAGGACCCAGACAAGTGCTTTGCTCGTAACTTAAAACTGAAGCCTCATCAATTTACAGTAGTACCTACTCAAATAACTTTTATCTAGTCTTGGCGTACCAACATCTTACTTTAACAATTCCAATATTATTATTTTTATCATCAATGTCCATTAAGTTTTGTATAATATTTTCGTCGATCGCGAAGTATCACAATGATAGTCCTATTTATAGTAGGTATCACGAGTATCAGGAATAGTGAGATTTAACTATCAGTCATGTTCAGATTTTCATGCACCTACTTACCTACTAGTCGCTAAGTGGCAATATTTTATTCTTTGGTCTATGTAATCATCTTAGTCAAAACATGACCGATGCTTCTACGTTTAACAATCCTTATTCACCGAGAACCCATTGTATTGAAACAGGAATAACTTCCTTCACGTTGTGACTTACACACACATTTACAACTGTTTTTTTTTTTTTTTATTATTATTATTATTATTTTTTATATTATTCCCATTGAATGGTGTCTTACTAAATCCAATATTAATGGCATCACAACCTTCAGATCCGTCATCCACATAAATTTAAAGCAATAGAGGCCCCGAAGAATTAACTTTATAAATAAAACTCATTGTTTATCCAAATACTCTGAGCATTACTATCAGCTACTTCAGAAAGGTCACCAAAGTTATACTTAATGGTACCTTAAAGAATATCATGGTTAAGCCCAGTCACCGCATAATCTTGTTCGTTTACTTACAATTTTTTTTTTTTTTTTTTTTGTTCTTATTCTCAAAATTTCCATTTTCAACTAAATGTGTACTATCTCAACTCTATGTTTTTGAGGTACATGATGTCCCAACGGTTTACTTCAGTTAATTCATCACAGATGTTTTCATTACTAATTATTTTCCAGTCCCATATCATTTTATGTATGTTTATCGCGTATTCTCCATACACATTCAATATAGTGAGTTTTTTTTCTATTTACTAACTCGAAAGTTAACTGCTTAAGTCGAATTGTCGCAAGGAGTCTTCAAGGCATATAATTCAAGTAACCAAAAGTCATGGCCTAAGCTATAACCATAAGTACAAATTCACAAAAATATTTAGGGTCAATATTTGGGCTTGTCTCTGTAATTTAACAGGCTGAATCTCGATTATGCCATTCTCAAATTTTGCTTTATAACAAGGTATAGTCAGAACATAAAGCTAAGCATTTAATATATAGGTATTTTAAATCTTGTTATTGTTGTCAACCTGTTAATTTAATTTTTGCTGGTTTTATAGTTTCCAATCAATCTTAGTTTTACGTTCATAGATTGAACAAAATTATCAGATCTCACTCAAGGAGTCTCGCAACATAATTTGTTTCGCATGAATCTGTAACAAAAAAAAGTTTCCAACCCATCGAGATATAAGTCCAACCACAATAATCGTACCCGTAATTCCAGTATACACATATGGTTGCTGTTTCAGCAAGAAGCAATCCATCAGATCAGTTTTTATCACCTTTTTTTTTCTCAGTGCTATCAATTTATTTAACCCTTAGGCAAAGTCAAATCAAATGGCAGATCCGCCTCTGTATATAACCACTTTATTTGCCTCTAAGTCATCTATATGTGTTCAGTAAAGAATAAATAAACTGTTGCATGCCACTAAAATAATGGCACTTGGTTTTTGACGCATTCATTTATGTTTAACATTAACTAATCATAAGATTGTTAATCCGCCTGCAATCACAATTGGACGGCAAAATCATGCATCCGTCGTTCCTTCACATAATTACAATTTTAGGCGGCAAGGTCGCAAGTCAAGCTTCAAGTCAAAAGTCGTATAAAATAAACAAATAAATAAATAATGCGGACAACCCACACAACACTATCTAGCCCCAAACTAAGCAGAGCTTGTACTATGGGAACCAGGTAGCTGATATAATACTTAAATACTTTTTTTTTTTTTTTTTTGTAAATACATACATAGAATACAATATAACACCCAGACAGAGAACAAACATCTGTGTTCACCGCACAAATATTTGTTCTCGGTGGGGATCGAACCCACGCCCTCCAGCGCAGAAGGCAGAGCTACTACCAACTGAGCTATGAAGGCAGTCAATGCCATGTTTCACATAATTACTTGGGCTGCAATATCGTTTGTCAGTTGTCTGTACTCGTTCACCAATAAGGCGGCCACTCCTTATTGTATAGCCAGGTCACATGTCATGTTCTCATTAAATAATGAATTGGGTGGCAACGTCGTATGCCGGTCATGGTCTCTATTGATAATCAATTGGCAAAGTCGTATGCCATTATTACCCTCATTCAGTCAAGCATTAAGCGGCGGCAAAGTCGTATGTCATGCCACTCTCTGAGTTATCAATTGGCAATGTCGTATGCCAGTCAGGTCCTCTCTGGGTTATCAACTGGCAATGTCGTATGCCAGTCAAGCCCTCTCTTAATTATAACTGAGCAGCAAGGTCGTATGCTGGTCATGTCTTTACTCGATCAAGTATTGGGCGGCAATATCGTATAACTGTCTTGCCCTCACGATCACGTATTGGGCGGCAATGTCGTATGCCTGTCTTGCCCTCATGATCACGTATTGGGTGGCAATGTCGTATGCCTGTCATGCCCTCACTTAATCATTACTGACCAGCAAGGTCGTATGCTGGTCATGTCTTTACTCGATCACGTATTGGGCGGCAATGTCGTATGCCTGTCTTGCCCTCACGGCGGCTCCTTCAGCCAGCGCTCCCTGTGTCGCGCCCTCAGCACCGCATGTACCTGTCGCGCCGTCGGCCGGCGCCAGGCGGGCCAGCACCTCGCGCGCCACCTCGCGGTACAGCTGCAGCGCGCGCTCCGCGAAGTAGGCGGGCACCAGGTAGCGCGGCTCGCGCTCCAAGCGGCTCGCGATGTAGTCGGCGAGCCAGTCGCCGGCGCGCAGGTTCTCGCACAGCAGGTGCGCCAGCTCGTCGCGCGGCATCACCTCCGCCAGCAGCGAGGCGACGCCCTGCAGGCCGCAGTACACGAGCGGCCCATGGCCCGGCACGTCGTAGGCGGGCGGCATCAGTCTCTCTCTGACTCAATCAGTTGTCACCCATGTTCTAGAACTTAAAATATTAACTGAATACATCATTCTGGTCTTTATGTTTTTAGTTCCATTCAGATATAAATGGCATCCATCAAGATAATATAACTTTAGTATACATAGGGGGCCATACAAAAAATCATCATTAGTAAAGTACCTAGCTAAGTCTGTACCAGCTTCTTCCATTAATTCTTCACACTAATGAAACACTTCACAACGAATGGTGTCACAAGGTAAGCAATATCTCATAAATAACATATTCATGAATGCGGGAAGTAGCATTTCAATATAATCATTCAAAGGTTCATCGTTCAATCGGTTTGATTATTTCAGCTAGTTTTAATAATAATTAATATTTGAACAATCACCGCAAAGCCCCAATGATTCAAATAATAGTAACTTACAGGTAGATAGTATTTTTATCACGAGTATTCTTATTTTAATGGTGGACGGAATGGCGGGTTGAAGGAATCAACTCGAGTCACAAGATCCCAAAGATTTAAACACTTGTTAGAGCCCAAAACTCGGAGAGGTCAGAACTCATACTCTACTAGAGTAAATAAATTATACCATTATTTATTATTAGGAGCACCCCATTTGTCATGGCTGTTTGAACATTCAATTTTGTCCTGAAGCTCGCTTGGAATTCAGATAACTTGTGGCCTCAGACCAATTCTCAACAGACTTACTTATCCATAACTTGCTATTAGTCCCACAAAATTATTTATTTATTCATTTAAAACTTCCCCACAAACTATTTAGTGATATGAAGACTTAATGCTAATAGCATTGTCTACCAGTCTAAATCTCTGGGTCTAAAATTAATATTTGCTCGGATATTCTCCGACTCACAAAATTCAGTTTCTCAAGTCAACTTCAATATATAATAATATCAAATCTTTGCAATTGTTATTAATGAAATACTATATTTACCAACTTCCATCAATGCCATTTTGTCTTACCACACCAGGTCTATTTGCTTGCTGAGATGAGTTCCAACTTTAGGCTCCATAATATTGTGTAACTCAGCACAACATTTTTTTCTTTGTCCATTTTATCATTCAAAACAATTCAGTAACCAAGCTTCAGGTTTCCAGGTTTGTAACTCTGCTCAGGCTCTGTGTATTTTTGTTACTAACGTTGTCACATTTTACTGTTTTATTTCTTGTCGTGTACAGCTTGTTTTTCATTCTTTCTTTCTAACAACAATGGTTCGTAATTGTTGTTGAAAATTGTTGGATATCTTTATCATAAATTATCACGACACGAACGGCTTGTAGGCCCGTTGGTTCATCCTATCTTCTGACTTGTAAAAAGTCTCCCTCCTCGACTATGTAGCACTAATTAAAACTCTTCGGATAGTATTTAAAACATCATAAATAAATTCTTTCCCATTAAACATCACCATAGATCCACAACCTCCCTGACGTTTATCAATTTCCCGCCAAAGCCGGCCTCTAACTGTCACTCGTTGACATTATGCTGTGCATGACAGGTGACATAACAGAAGTAAGGTGATTCTATCTATATCTTAGAGCTTGTAAATAACGCTGCGTTACACATGGTTGAACCGGGAATCAAAGTCGTAACACGAGAAAAATAATCAACCTGTATAGCTTTAGCATTCCAATCGAATTTGTTTATATGTATAGTATTAGGAATTAATCCATTACAAGCAAATGTACCTACTTAAAAAAATTCTCATTAGATGTATCTTATATTAAAATTTGAGATTCCTAATTTAATAGGTAGTAGTAGGTAAATAGAAACCGATCTGACTAATTTTAATTAATGTTTGAAGCCGTTTTTGTAATGGCACTAACAACTCGACTTTTTAGGTCAACTTCCAAGACTGTAGTCATATTGTGAACGAGTGCCAACGTTATATATTTACTATTTATACAAGGCATCAGGTCTTAATATAGCATTCGATAACAGCATTATAATTATATTGCAACAAAGATATCCCCAAACACGTCTGGAGGCGCCAGCCGACATGACAGCTCCGACTTATCGATCGACATCTCATAAATTATTGTAGTCAATCAAAACTTGCAACGCAACAGACAAGCAGATTCAAATTTATAAACACCAAGAATTCTAGCAAAATATTATGTAGGCTAGTTGATTTTACTCTGAATAGGTAATTTACACATCAACCAATTTGACTTTGCCTTCGCGAGTTTCATGATGAGTCAATTGTTTGAGTATAATTTATACTCGACTGCGGATGTTCTACCGCAAGTTACCGTGTCAGTGCAGGGGGCTAATTCTCGGGCCGATCTCGATCATTTTGCAATTTTATTTTATTGCTTCTTTTCACAACCCCGCACTTTTTGTACGTTTTCCGTATATTGTAGCTGTCGAGGCTTTTACGATGAGGTCGTTGATGAATTACTCAAGGAAATCTGGCATTCTCTCTTCGAAAAGAAGCAATAAAATAAAATTGCAAAATGATCGAGATCGGCCTGAGAATTAGCCCCCTGTATCTGCTTCCACCGTGTCATAAACAAGTCTCCGACAAGCACGACAGGCAACATAATTACACACCAATTAAATTCATATCTTCATAACATTCATCAATAAATTGTCAGTTCAGAAATAGCACAAATACAAATAGATCGGCAAGAGTTGAAATCAAGGATTTGTTTAACTGACTGTCAGTGAACCTAGCTGGAGTTCACTCCCGTTTATTTCGATTTGATCCGATCATAGGCCATAAAATTTGAAGTCTCTTCTTTTTCCTGCCCTTATCCCACTTTATGTGGGGTCGGCACAACATGTTCTCCTCTTCCATTCATCTTTATCAGCCGTCATCTCTGTATTTACTTCTTTCTATCACCCATGTCATCTTTCACACATGTTTATCCATCTTTTTTTTGGCCGACCCCTACCCAAATATCCATCTGCATTCCAAAGGTCAAATACCTACATGCCATGGAATCGCGGAAACGCATGATCGCACACACTGCACTGTGGAGGATCCGGAAGACCACAATCACAGCAATCGTGCAAGTGAGGACTCTTGACAAGACCAACACCTTATTGTAAAATAGCTACTTACTACGCAAAGAGGAATAAATGAAAACAAGTTATATTAGGTATTAGTATTAGTTACCTAATATATTATTATTACCCCCTCATTCATAATGCCTGCCTGACACTTAAGCGGCTCGCTAAAAGTCTCTTGTCACTGTCTCTTTCATGTCAACAATTTGAGATGACAACATAGTCCATTGAAATGTTACATGAGCTTAACATTTATTAGAGGACGCAATTGGTTCGTTTTCTGTCATTTCGGGGAGTCACATAGCTTTTTGATTTTTATTGTTTTTCTGGTGTTATTTTGAGTTCTGTTGTGTAATTTCGGTGGTATTTTAACCAACATTACTTGAGGTCTTAGCTCAAAGTGTTAGCAGTTGGAATTAAAGTGTATTAGGTATGTGATACTTATTCGGATTTGATCGAAAATGTTCCAGATGGTTTTGGGAAAAAACGGCCATCTTTTTTTCCAATGCCAAAGGTAGGGCCAACCTGTGACAGACGACTGACGACATGACGGAAAAGTATTTTATCTATGTAATATATTATCATAATTCTCAATAAACTACTCGACACTGGCAAAATTGATCCGAAAAGGACAGATCATAACTATAATCTTTGGGACAGATGCCATCTTTGGGAAGAAGAAGAGGACGCAATTGTATTTTTGAGACATGTTTGGGGGATCAATAGAAGCTTAATCCCAAGTTTGTGGGGTGGCCATGGCCACTCTTGTCCCCTTGGAAAAAGGGGTGCCTTTCTCGCGATATCCCGGAAAAAAAATCGTCCAAGCATCGTGAATTTTTTTCTTGTACTGATGGAATTTGTTTTCGGGGTTCCATAATATTTCTTCTTCCTGGAACGTCAAAATTGTCTCGTTTGACCATTCAACCATGTTGTAATCTCCGATAGCGACTTTTTTAGCAACGTTGAAGATCCACTCGTCACGAAAGCGCAAGAGAGACTGACTGCCCGTGCGCGTGTAAACACTGTAAACAGTCACCGGGCGCCCGGGCACATTCATCCTTTGAACTTTGCCAAAAAACCGTCACTCGCCCGGTTCGCGGCATTCACGTTCACAGGCTCGTTTACGGGCTCGGGCGTACCGTTTACACGCTCGGGAATGTGAATGTGCACGTTGAATGTCGAGTTGAACGCGCGCGTGTGAACGTAGCATTAGACATTACAAATAATTCACACACTGAGCTTTCGAAAGATATAAAATAACTGAATTTATTTATGAAAAATCGCGATTAACTATTTTGTGTGCAATCCGATTGAACACAGTTCAAGCTGGTTTTCGTACGAAGGTAAACTTTTTATGACCCTTTGAGGTCAAAATGTGCTAGCGTGGAGGTCATCGACGGTGAATTTCGCCTTAACGTTCTCTCCACCATCGACGTTTTTTTCTTTGTATTGTTTAAAAAAATTACACGCCCGGCCGTCGGTGGTATTTTTTTGAACTGAAGAAGCGAAAATAACTTTTGGTTGTCACACGGAAACTCGTTTTCAACTCGTTTTTCAACACGACAAAAATACCCTCGTCAAGAAAATCTCTTTTGCAACGATATACCTTTCCCTAATTACCTCACGGCAGTGGTCATCCAACCCAAGATCGGTATAGAACACACTCGTGATTATTTATTATACGAAGCCTTTCGAGCTAAATACTTCTGAGTTCCTAGTGTTTCAGTTAAAAGTTAATTTTACTTATCTTGATGCTCCCTTGGATATCTAGAATCTCAAATTTCATGAAAATTTGGCAAGTACCTACAAATATTTGATTGAGTTCAGATTTATACCTTTATTAGATTTTATAATGGCTTTGATCCTGAAAAAATGACAAGACAGTTCATGAATAAAATATCCTTATAAGATTCTTCAATACATTTACGGGTGCGAAATTCAACCAAACTACTTAAAAGCTTTTTTCATTCTGCCCAAAAGGTGATGGACAATACTATAATGCCCGGCCAATTTGATTATTTGAATAGTTATTATCAAATTGCACTCTCCTATTGGGCATTTTTCATAATGACCGGACATTATGTATAATGCCCAATTTATCACTTGGTCCATAACATATACATTATTGCCTCCCAGCGCACCGAGTGCCGTCGTGGTCGGTTTGGTACTGCATCGGCGAGTTCACTGCGTCAACAGCTCAATCAGTGCTGTGCAATTGGGAAGCGCTGCAATTGCGGTGAAGGACAATAGGGAGAATCGAACAAGATTTAAAGGGGATAATGAGATCACACATACTAGGTATATCGAGCGAGCGAAGCGTCTCTTCGTCAACGACTGGCACCATTTGCTTTCATGTGTATATTTTTCAACTATCTTGATGAACATAGGTAGGTACTTACTGTACTACTATGTTCATACTGTGCCTACTGTTGTACTCAACACCAACAGTAGGCCTACCACAAGCTCTGTCTGGCTCTGTGTCTCTATATAGCTCTGGTTTTGAGTCTGTGTGAGTGCTCACCAGCTAGTGTACTGTGTGTGTGACGTTTTGACGTAAGTAGGATTTATTTAGTCAACACTCGCACAGACTCAAACCAGAGTCAGAGACAAAGCCAGACAGAGCGTGTAGCAGGCCTACAGATAATCTAAAATTAAATATGTAGTTCGTTTTCTACTCGTCGATTTTTGACCAAATACGGGGTATGGTTATTACAGGCCAATGTTCACAAAAAAACTAGTTTTTGTGTTTCCGGATACATCAAACCTACATAATAAACTATACATAATAAATCATTATGATCGCCTGAAGAAGCCTATTGCTGGACATCCCCCACACAACCAGGGAACTATTCTCAGCCTTTTCCATCCGCCGACTTCCCACGATCTTAACAATGTCATCGGTATTCGTGTTCATCATGAGGGGGCTGCCATAGTCAACATAGCCGCAGTGCTAGTGTTATAAAAATATATAAAATAATTAATAAAAGATGATAGGAATAAAATATGTCTTCTGATTACATGCTGGATATGCGCCCGACCTTTGGAGTTGTAATAATATGTAAGTAGGTATGTATTAATCTAATAAATACCAGCCTGTGAAAGCTAGAAGGTTGTTATTAACAACTTTACAAGTGAATTAACTTAGCTGTATATGGATCTAATAATAACTAGGTATTTCTTTGAAAATTGAAATGAAATGATCGGAATGAATTCATTACACTTGCGGTTAGGGTCATTACCGGTATGCGGTGGCACTAGCTAGACCTACAATAACTTCTTTGATAGATTCATACTTACACCGTATATTTCCTATCATTTTAGGTGATGGGGTGGGTTTTAGGGGTAGGTAAGTTCAAAATGGCGGGGCGGAGTGCGAGGCGTGTCGCCTGCGCGCGCGCCGCCCATCCCGTATAAGCGCGTGCGTTGCGTTAAAACCCTCACTCGGTGTTGCCTCCGGAGCGACGCGACATCGCGCGCTGAAGGACATCAGCTGAGCAACCGACGCGCCAACATCGCGCTGCCTAGTGATCCCGTTTGTGTCTGACCACTGGTCGTGCGATAATCGGAGCGTTCCGATACTGTTGCCGCTGCCGAAACCAGAAAGAGAGCGGGTGAAAACTGTACAACCAATGTAAGTAATTATGTTTTCTTAAACATGCGCGGAAATATTGTCATTACTTTTGAATATAGAACACGCGAAGTATCATATTTACGTAGACTGAAAAACCAAAATCACTTCCCGGCGCGTTCTCGCTCCGGCAATGTTGTATGAAACGGCGTGCTGTTTGAATTTAGAACTCTTTCATCTATCGTACACATTGCGTTCTCGTGGCTGTATAGCCACACATGCGTTTACCTTTCGGCACAAACTGTAAAATAAAATAAAAAATTGGCGGTAAAGCGGAGTTCGTTGATAATTGGCTAATAAAAATATAAATTTATTGTGCACTATTTTTTTTATTTCCTTGCATTTTTTTAAGAAAAGCACTATAATGCCTCGGCCGAAATGGCAATTGCCTGTCTCGCTCGTATCATTGAAGTCAAACTCATACTCGACCTGCAATTGCCTATTTCGCTGCCTTTGTAAAATAATGTAGGTACTACCTATTACTCAAAAAAGTCTGTAATGTGCTCATTATTTTGACAACCTTCTTCGAGCAAATTCGGTCTTGCAGGTGCTACTCGAAAAGGCGCCAGCAAAACTGTATGAAGATTGACTGGCCTCGCAGCTCGGTTGGTAGTACCTCTGCCTTTTGCGCCGTAGGTCGTGGGTTCGATCCCCACCGAGAACAAATATTTGTGTGGTGAACGCAGATGTTTGTTCTCTGTCTGGGTGTCATATTGTATTCTAAGTATGTATTATTAAAAAAAAGTATGTAAGTATAAAATCAGCTATCTGGTTCCCATAACACAAGCTCTGCTTAATTTGGGGCTAGATAGTGTTGTGTGAATTCTCCAAAATATTTATTTATTTATTCATTACTGTCGTATATTATGCCACCAGCAAATTCCTTTGTAAATCCATTACAGTCGCCTATGATCTCAGAAAAAAGTCGGATGCAAAAAGGTTTCACTAAGAATTCGAAGTTCTTTTTTTCAAAAATAAAAAGTCTCTTGCGCAAACTATTCAGTTAAGAAAAAAACGATATTAGAAACCTCATCATCATTTTTGAAGATCTATTCATAGATACCCCACACGTATGGGTTTGATGAAAAAAAAAATTGAGTTTCAGTTTCAAGTATGGAACCCCCAAAACTTTTTGTTTTTTTTTTTTTTGAAGTCAACGGAACCTTGTCTACGAAATGTAAGCTCATTTTATTTAAATTACTCGCATTTTTTGAGTAAAGCACTAAACAAGCCTATGCTCTGCAATTGAGTGTGCTGCTGTCTACGCTATAGTGGGCTCGAGCTCAGCTTCACCATGTTCTCGGCCTTCAAGCTTGGTCATCATGGAGCCTTTGCTGTAATACGCGCTTAAAGGCCTTCGATCTCGGCCTTTATTTCAGCTTGTCCATCAAAGGCTGGGCATGATGACCGTGCTGTGACGGCCTGGACCTGCGTTTCTCTGCCGTGAGCGCAGAGAAACGCAGGTCCAGGCCGTCACCACACACATATTTTAATGTATACCCATATAATAATATACTTATTTAATATCTAATCCCGTTGACCTAGGTATATAGAATTATGAAATTTGGTAAGTAATACCGTCTTAGACTACAAATATAGGGAAAAATCTTAAAACAATATTTGTAATTTAATCAATAAAAAAACTTGGGTTAAGCAAGGAACGGCGGTCAACATTCTATACTATCGTTTTTAAGTTTAAATATGCTAAATAAAATATGTTAAAGAAGTCCGCAAGTAGGTACTGTCGGTATTTTACCGAAACTTCTCAACAATAACACTAGAATAACAATTAAAAGAGCTAAGACCTACCTTGGTACTTAGACCATAAACGAATAACTATGCTTTGGAAGTAGAGAAGTGAAATCCGATTCACTTGTAAATGCTCTCTGATACTCAACTTGTCAAGTTCCAATGACATAACACTATTGTGATAACAACGAGCCGAGCTTGATGATGGAGATGGCGGCAGTAATAAAACTCCGCGATGGATCATACCTAAGTAGACTGTCCATTTTATACTCAGTATTATTAATAATTGTCTTTGCGATTGAAGCAGCTCAAAGAAATTAAATAAACAGATATAAACATTTTATTGGTGTAGGTCAAATTACATGTCATGGCAAAAGTGAAACGCTTTAAAATTTTGTGCCTAAATTACAGACTACGTAGTAGTAGTAGTAGTACACGCTAGGAGACATTGTGTACACGCGAGACTATAGGAACTGGCACAGCGAGATGCTTAGATTTATCTTGTTTAAGACGTCCCAAAGTGATTTCATCCTCGGCATCTTACGCGCATTTCTGTAGGTAGAAGCGTTCTCATAAAAATCCAGTAACAATTATCCATTTGCGATAGAACGTACCAGCCGGCTTCGCGTTCAAAGTCAGGCACCCTAGTTTTTACTAATATACCTAGTATACCTACGTGTCAGGCACGTAGCCAGGATTGGAGGTAGAGATCGTCCAAGCTTAAAATGCACGTCCCGCTACTCCAGTCAGTCAAAGTAAATTGTTATTTATCACTTATATAACAAGGATCATTTTTAACTACTTTGCTGTGAGTCAACGTCAAGAAAACGTGGTGGAGGGGCGTGCATTTTTAGACTGGTTTATCTATACCGGTGCTTCATTTAAAATGCCTATAGGTGCAAGGTGTCCCAGACCCAGTACGAACCCAATATTGCTGGTTTCGTGAGCGTCGAGAATAACTCTCCTCAGGATAACATACTTGACTATAGGACACTCTGTTTTACTACAGAACTCAATTAGTTAGTACCGATTACCAACAGTCTTCAAACTTAAGATCATTAGTAAGGTAGGTACTCATACTCATATTATTTATTGCTATTGTTATGTTTGAGGTTTTATAGTTAAAAATGGTGAATACATAATTAAGTTTAGGGAATAGCAATATTTGGAGTGGAAGCGGGACGAAGTCTGAAAAATTAAATAAGTAAAATGCTAGCTGCTGTTAGTGTTGTATTGTGAATTATAATAACGCAAATAGTGTAAGCTCTAGGTAGCCCATAACGATTCACGACACGAGACCCAAAAAACAAACTTTTAGAAAAGTCAAACCTGCACTATCGTTTCCCAGGGTTTTTTTCTCTTCTGTGGTTTCACCAGTTTTACTGGGGGTAACAAAATAAACTAAAACCTGATTCTGCGTCCTTTCAACGGCCCTGTGCTGTGCTAAGTACTCGCCCGACAAGAAAATATAATTATGTTTTTACGATTGCAATTCTGGGAGGCACACTGAATGTCTTGCCATCATCATCCGTTTCTTTGGTCTACCGCTACTTTTGCTCCAAATTATTCTCGTGACGTTACATTTTTCACTTCGCATGAAATGCCCAATATTAGAGCTTATAGGTACCTATTGCTGCTCATTTTTTCAATCACTGAAGACATCACTCTCGACACCGAAGGCTGTCTTGATTCAAACATCTTTGTCCAAAAAATAGACATTCTAACTTGGCAAATTTATTTTCTGCAAGAGACAGCCTATTTATGTTTATCTCTTAACGAAAACAGAGTTGTAATTACTTGAAACCCGAGACATCATAACTTCTGTCAAGCCTTCTCACATTCCTGGGTTTGTAGCCTATCACCTCAGTCAGTTACGTTTTGCTACAAAATGTATTGCTACATTGCTTTTGCCAGTTCAACTCAAACTTCTAAAAAGTGCCAATTTTATTGCGGAAGTTCAGAATGAGATAACCTTTCAGTAGGTAGGTAGGTACTAGGGCATGTAAACCGATTAACCGATTAATCGAAAAACCGATTAACCGACTGATTTTAGGTCGGTTTTTAATCGGGTTTTTCCATCCAAAATAACCGATTTTCGGTTATTTTTTTATGAGTAAAATATGCCAATTTATTTAAAACTATACCTTGCAAACTTTATTTAGAACGCCTATAGTAATCCACCTAATTATAATACAACATAATACATTAAAATTGCAAAAATGCCCCATTATTGGACAAAGACCGCCCCCCGATCCCGCCACTCTACACTATCTTGTGTCATCAATTGCCAGTCTCTCTCAAAAGCGTCCAGTTTGTCCCACCATCGCCTGCGTAGTCTACCGCGACGCCTCCTCGCTGTTTCAGGGCTCCACAATGTGGAGGCCCACAGTGCGTCAGGCATGAGGCAGACGTGGCAGGCCCAGTCCCATTTCAGCCTTGCAGCTTTTTCTTCTACGTCAGCGGCTTTAGTCTTGAAGCGCAGTGTGGTATTTCGTATACGGTCAATTAATTTTACCCAAAGAATGCTGCGCTCCATCGCCTGCTGGCAAACCTTGAGTTTGGACTTCAAAGACCAAGTCTGCGAGCCATAAGTAATATTGTGTATGTGTATTAGTTTATAAAATAACACGAAATTGTCTGTTACGTGTTCTAGGCTTATAGCTCCGCAAATAGTGCTCGTCTTCCAGTTTTTTCTAAATTGGAGTCAGGGCATTGGTTACAAGCGCTTCCTTCATATAACACTGGGACTTTAATGGATCCCGTAACGTTCTGTATTGCAACTGGCCTACGGTTGAGTTCACTGTGCTACGCACCTCATCAGTGCCAGTGCGTTACTCGCCACAGTTTATCGTGTTATAAGGCCGCCGGTCGGATATCTCGTCATGCCAGCTTTAACGACATCATCAGGCGGACCTTTACCACCGTCAACGTACCAGCCGTTCCCGAACCGAATGGTCCGTTGCGTGACGATGGTATGACGCTTGCTCCTTGGGAGTTGGAGAGGCCCATTGTGTGGGACGCTACGTGTTTCGACACATTTGCGCCTTCTTATTTGGCTTGGATATCCGTTGTGGCTGGCGCGGCGGCAGATCTGGCCGAGGATCTCAAGTAGCTTAAATATGCAGGTCTCGACAGAGCCTACTTAGTTGCTCCTCTTGGGATTGAGACTCTGGGTCCGTGGAGAACCAAGGCCTTGCGGGTCTTCAAAATTTTGCCTAGGTGTCTGATCGAAGCGATGCGTGACCCAAGGGCTGGTGGGTATTTGGTGCAGCGCATTAGCATTAGCTATTCAGCGTGGCAATGCCACTGGCGTCTTGGAGATTCTTCCGTCTGGCACTGACTTGAACCGGTTGGTCCAGTTGAGCTATCTCTAGATCGTTTGTAACGGTCTGCAGATAGCTCAGCTGTTTCTTGTGTATTTTGCAAGTTTCTTTGTGTTAATAAAAATTGAGTAACTATAAGGATTAATAATTATCAACTATTATCATGTTGTTGAATTTTACAACTTTATTTAGGATGATGAGTGAGTTCTGTACATTAAAATATTTTAAAATTTAACAAGCTAATTTAATTGGTGCTTGCTTATTCAAATAATAAGTTCATTTTTATAAAAAAATATGGTTTTATTTCATCCTAAGACACCCATATGAAAAACTGGAAAAAATAACCGATTAACCGATTAATCGGTTATTTTAAATTAAAAACCGAGATAACCGGTTTTTTTAAACAACCCGGTTTTTACACGCCCTAGTAGGTACTTATAATTTACTATTGTTTTCAAGTATGTTTGAAATGACGCAGACTCATTTGGTTTGATCAAGGCTAGAGAACCGTAATCATGAGTTCAATTTCAATCAAAAAGTCTTCAAAGTTGTAGCTCCGCCAAAAGAAAACTACGAAAATAAAGCTTGGAGTCGAACAACTTGTCATTGCCCGTCGTTCAATAGAATCCAAGGCCTCAAACTGATCCTTGGCAAAACCGTCCCATAGGTGGCAACAGTGATCGGATACTCCAGGCGCGAAATACCGTCTAATTTTTGAGAGGATACCATATTAAATATGGTATAAAATTTTTATAGTAGGCTTAAAGACGTCTACTTATAAGAGCTGAAGTTCAGGTTGGATGTCTGTCTGTGATACTTGGCCAGTCTTAAGAGAGAGGCGAAACAAGGTTTCTAACCATTGTATACCTACTTGCGGATAATCTGAATAGGTATATGAACTTTACGAGGTCAGTCCCGAAATTGGGGTCGCAAGCGGTCAATCCTCGGGCCTCAAGCGTCACGTATTCGACCGATTTCTGATCTCCGTTGCAATCTCAGCAGCACACACTTCAATTTTGAACTCGGAAGGACAAACGGTGAAATCGTAAATATTATTAAACACATTTGCTCGTAAAGGGTCTCTTATTTCACCAATATCAATATCGTAATGAATGTCATTACGTACTAGTGCGTTATGTTAATGTAAAACGCACGGGTTGCTTTTTAGGGTTCCGTAGCCAAATGGCAAAAACGGAACCCTTATAGAATCTTCATGTCTGTCTGTCTGTCTGTCTGTCTGTCTGTCTGTCTGTCTGTCTGTCCGTCCGTATGTCACAGCCATTTTTCTCCGAAACCGTAAGAGCTAGACTGATGAAACTTGGCGAGTAGATGTATTCTGTAAACCGCATTAAGATTTATACATAAAAATAAAAAAAAAACTATAAATTTCGGGGGTCCCCATACTTGAAACTGAAACTCAAAAATTTTTTTTTCATCGAACCCATACGTGTGGGGTATCTATGAATAGGTCTTTAAAAATGATGTTGAGGTTTCTAATATCGTTTTTTTCTAAACTGAATAGTTTGCGCGAGAGACACTTCCAAAGTGGAAAAAAGTTGGTCCCCCCCCCTCTAACTTCTAAAGTAAGAGAATGATAATACTAAAAAAAATATATGTTGTACATTATTATGTAAACCTTCAACGATATTTGGTTTGAACGAGATCTAGTCAGTAGTTTTTTTTTTATACGTCATAAACCGTAAACCGCAATTTACCTTTCGACGAACTACAAGAACCTTATTATGTTACATCAAGTAACATAATATAAAGGTTCTTGTAGTTCGTCGTGCTACGGAACCCTTCATGGGCGAGTCCGACTCGCACTTGGCTGCTTTTTTTAATAAGGAAATTAGTATTAATAAAGAGTAAAACGTACGGTTTTTCAAGATGCTAAATGAAGTGAAGAGAATTGAAGTGACATGAAGTGAGATGAAGTGAGGTGAAGTGAGGTGAAGTGAAGTGATGTTAAGTGAAATTAAATTAAATAAATGTGGTCAACATTTTAATTAAGTATAAAATTAACATTGGGAGATAAAATATTAAAAAAAACATTTAATTATTTACAAAATGTTCAAATTTATCTAATTGCTCTAACAAGTGATTTATTCGTATTAATTAGAAAGTCTAAGTTTTATTTATTTCCTCACAAATGTGTTATAAAACGTCGTATGACATACGTGCTCTTTGATAATTACAGCCTCTGCTCACTCTGTAGCCATCGCCTCGGCTGTAATTTCAACATACCGCACTTATATCATAATCTACTATATTATAATTCTAGTATTTAGCACATATTTTTGAAGCCGCTTCTTTAGCAGTCCCACGCAGTCCCCTCCACAAGACAATAGTACAGAAAAAATCAAAAAAGTTCCTCCCCCCCCTCCCATAATAGTGGATGAGGTGAAGAACTATCTACAATTTTATGACGATTTGTCTCAAAACCAACCAGCTGGCACTTTTACAGTTAAAATGTTAAGTGGTGACAGCGTTAAAATAAATGCCTCTAATGAGGACTCCTACCGAAGCTTGACAAAGACGCTGTCGGAATATCAAAGTCATTGGCATACTTACGAAAATAAACAAGAAAGACCAATACGGGTGATGGTTAAAAAACTACCATTTACCTGCATGCCAGAAAGAATTCTTGAAGATCTTAAAAGTAAGGGATTAATGATCGAGGAAGCTGTCAACAAACTGAGCTGGAAGAGCAAAGAGCCCCTTAACATGTTTTTACTGTCATTCAATAATAAGGAGGATATAAACAAAGTATATGGGATTAAATCTATACTGGGTTGCATGGTAGAAGTACAACCACTCAGAACAACTAAATTAGTTCCTCAGTGCAAGAGATGTCAGGTCTTTGGGCATACCCAAAAGTATTGCTCCAAAGAACCAAGGTGCGTTAAATGCATTGGAAAACACCTAACAGTGGACTGTAAAAAGCCCACAAGTGAAAAGCCAAAGTGCGTGCATTGTGGAGGCGCACACCCAGCTAATTATCGAGGATGCATGATAGCAAAGGAAATGCAGAAAATTCGAAGCAAAAATGTTAAAAAACCTGATACAATTCGGCAAACAACTAGTGGTAAGCAACAAACGACTACCCAGCACTCTAGTGTTGCTAAACTGTCGTCAACTGCTAACAAGAGCGTTAGCTACGCGCAAGCTACTGCCAAAAATACTACACCTGCACTTGTGCAAAACAAGGGGCATGACGTAACTAACAACAACAAACTAGACGAAATCCTTAAGCTCATGACATCTTTTGATGAACGCCTAAAAATAATGGAACATAGCAACAAAATAGCTATGCCTAGAACTTCAAAATGATTTGCAAACTTAAAATAATGGCATGGAATTGTAATGGGCTACAGAAACATCAAAATGAACTGCAAGTAGTCCTAGATATAGAAAATATAGATGTGTGTCTCATATCAGAAACACACTTTACAAGGCAATCACACATCCAATTTAAAGGATATAAAATATATCATGCACTACACCCGGACAATAAAGGTAGAGGGGGCAGTGCAGTTATAGTTAAAGAAAACATTAAACATCACGAGAAAGCTAAATACGAAGAGCCTGAGATCCAATCTGCTGCTATATGCATCAGTACTGATCAATATATCATTACAATAGCTTCAATATACTGCCCACCACGCTATACCATAAAAAAAGAAACTTACAAAAGTCTGTTTCAACTACTTGGGAAAAGATTTATACTTGGAGGAGATTTTAATGCCAAAAATAAGTACTGGGGCTCCAGGCTAACAAACACAAAGGGCAAAGAGCTCCTAGGTGCAATGAAAGAGCTAAAATGTGATGCTACATCCACAAGATCACCTACTTACTGGCCTACTGACCCACAAAAAGTACCTGATTTAATAGACTTTTTTATATACAAAAATATATGTCCTAACTACCTCCAAACAGAACAGAGCTATGACATGAATTCGGATCACTCTGCTATATATTTAGAAATTACTGATAGTATACTGTACAAAGAAAACACTCTGACCCTAGTAAATAAACACACAGATTGGGAGAGTTTTAAGATAGAACTAAATAACAATATAGATTTAAGAGTACCGCTTAAAAGTCCAGAGCAGCTCAACTTAGAAGTAGACAAATTTATTAAACTTATACAGAAGACTGCGTGGGAAAACACTCCAGTATGTAAAAGAAGAGCTACAAGAAATAGCTATCCAAAAGAAATAAAGGACATAATACGACAAAAAAGAAAACAGAGAAAACAATGGCATCAATCTAGGTCTCCACAAGACAAAGCAAAGCTGAATAGGCTAACCAAGCATTTGAAAAACCAAATTCAGAACCACATTGACGTTTCAACTCACACCTACCTCCAAAACCTAACCAGTGACCGTAGTACAGACTACTCGCTCTGGAAGGCAACTAAAAACCTGAAACGGCCTAATACTCAGATCCCACCAATTAGTATAGGATCCGGTAAATGGGCTGTTAACAATAAACAGAAAGCCGAAAAGTTTGCGGAGCACTTAGAAAATATATTCAAACCCAACGAAGCTCAAATAATTGACGAAATCACGATACATGAGGTATGTGATGAAAATTATGATATAAAGCTTGTCTCACCTCGAGAGGTAGCGAATGAAATAAAACAACACATAAATCCAAAAAAATCCCCAGGTTTCGATCTCATTTCAGGAGAGATTCTCCATAATCTCCCAAAAAAAGCCCTCGTTAAATTAACAACTATTATCAATGCAGCACTAAGGCTAAGACATGTACCAGATTTATGGAAAGTGGCTGAAGTTATAATGATACCAAAGCCAGGGAAACCACCACAAGATGCATCGTCATACAGACCAATCTCTTTATTACCCATTATGTCAAAATTATTCGAGAAACTTCTCCTTAAAAGGCTGAAACCAATAATTAACAACAAGAACCTTATTCCAGAACATCAGTTTGGCTTCCGTGAGAAACACTCTACAATAGACCAAGTCCATAGAATTACAAACATAATCGAGAGAACTCTTGAAGACAAAAAAGTCTGCTCTACTGTCTTTTTGGATGTAGCTCAGGCATTTGATAAAGTCTGGCATGAAGGACTTAGGTTAAAACTAAGAAAGATGTTACCGAAAGTATTGGCAGATATACTCGAGTCATACTTATCTGATAGAGTCTTTAGAATAAGACAAGATGACGAGTACTCCGAATTAAAGGAGATCAAAGCTGGGGTACCACAGGGAAGTGTTTTAGGTCCGGTCCTGTACCTTCTATATACCTGTGATATCCCTAAACTCAAAAACAACACTATCGCAACCTTTGCTGATGATACTGCCATAATGGCTGTGGGCACCACCCATGCAGAAGCAGCAAAAAAGGTTCAAGCAGCAGTGAATAAAATCCATGACTGGACAGTACAATGGAGAATTAGACTAAATGAAACCAAATCGGTTCACGTTAACTTCACAAACAAAAAGGAAGAATATCACCCAATATTTATTAACGACACGCTCATCCCATATGAAAATACGGCAAAATATCTGGGCATGACACTTGACGCGAAGCTTCGCTGGAAAGCTCACGTCAAGAAGAAAAAAGTTGAGTTAGAGCTAAAATACCAAAGGATGAACTGGCTACTCGGAAGAAATTCCAGTGTAACAGTACCCAACAAAATCTTATTGTATAAACAAGTCCTAATGCCAGTATGGACCTATGGTATTCAGCTTTGGGGCTGTACCAAGAAGAGCAACATCCAAATCATCCAACGATTCCAAAGTAAAGTACTCAGGGGAATAGTAAATGCACCCTGGTACATAAGAAACGACGATCTCCATCGGGACCTTAATATAGAGTTCGTCGATAAAACTATTCAAAAATACGCGGAATGTCACGAAAAAAGACTCCATCACCATGTTAACGTAGAGGCTATCCAGGTCCTTGACAATACAGACCTAGTAAGAAGACTCAAAAGGACCAAACCTTTTGAGTTAGTGAAGTGATAAAGTTAATATTGTGTAGTGATAGTGCTACTATAATGAACACATAAACAAAGTGTCACCTTAATTAGTTAGAGACAGTAAGAAAAGTGCCAATGGACACATTCTTAGTACCTAATACTTATTTTATAAAACTAAGCTAAAGCAAAATTACTCATTAGCCTACTAGGCTAGATTGTAATATTAATTAGGGTACTGCATAGATGTAGTAGACTAATTTAGTAAAAAAAAAAAAAATTCGTCCGCAAGATTTATTCTCCAGACTTCCGACTTGTTAGAATTTCAACATACCTAGGTGTCATCTGCTGAAAACTACCACTAAGTATTTCACTCTCCATTAGCTTTGTTTGCACTAGTTTTGCAAAAAGGTCAGAAATAAGAGAACATCGAAATAATTATTTACTACGTATATGTAGAGTTCAAGTTGGTAAGTTAAAATATATGCTACCTGGTAAGTATGCCACTCATATTATATTCTTCAGTTACACCCATACTGGTAAGTATACCTACCAGTACCACCCATTCGGACTAGGAGTTTTAGTTCTACTGACACACTACCTTCATTAGGCGTGTTACCAAGGAGTTTTTCTCACTACAGTTTGGGTCTCTGAAAAGGTGTCTTTAGACCGTTCGGCTTTATGGTCGCCGACTATCAGGTGAGACTGTAGCCGAAGTCTTAAAAAAATAAAAACGAGATGGTTAGAATGTAACACTAGTACATAATGATGAAATTGAAAACTTACCATAAAACCGATTTGGTTATAGTACCTACTAGGTATAGGTACACTACAATATTAGGTGTCGCGAATACTGACGAGCCACTGACCTCCCACAACTTGGCAATTGGGTGAACCGACGCGCACTTGACCTCTAAACTCTTGAATTAGCTTCTGTTACCTATCGTCTGCGCACGTTGCTAGGCTATCGAGCCTAGGTATCGTCTGGGAGAGTCGTTTTATCAAACTAGTTACTGCTACGTGCCACACTACTGGTTCGCCCCGAGTTTGGACTTGAATTCGACTCGCAGAAGAGCTCCGTAGAACTTTGACTTCATCACCAGACTTAGGTACATTTTTGGAGTTGCCTCTGATTACCCTACTAGCTTGGTATGATGACGGAGTTCGCTCTATTGTCCTATTTAATGAAGAGTTTTGTTGCATAGATATTGGCTCCATTATCAAATCAGCTCATTGCCATTATTATTATTAAGTGCTTTATTTATATAAAAAGGAACTTCGCGACCAGTAACAGAACTAAGTACGAACTCTACAAGTGAATAGTACTCTACGAGTGAGTTCATTTAGGTTTAGGGTAGGATGTTTAAAAGGCAATAAACAGTCGATGATGTACCAGTAGGCCTACCATAAGCTCTGTCTGTCTGTCTCTGGCTCTGGTTTTGAGTCTGTGTGAGTGCTCACCAGTGTGTGGCTTTTTGACGCAGGATTTATTTAGTCAACACTCACACAGACTCAAAACCAGAGCCAGACAGAGCGTGTGGTAGGCCTACATGTACCAGCCATAGCCAAAAAAAAAAAAAGTTAATATAATTCCAAGTCACGCTATGTTGCTTAGACCCTGAAAACTAGCTCTGATAATGTACCTGGCTAGCTAGACTAGGAGCTGGGAATTTGACTAGCCTATAAAACTACCGGTTTAGGTATGTTTAGCTCTAGCAGCTATGGTTAATTACCTAAGCACGACCTACCCCACAATTAAAGTAAATTATCCTAGTTAGTTAGCTATAGGACCTAACATTCATTATAATTACAGTTTAGGTATCTAGTATCTCCTGCATACAGTTATTTCTCAGAATTACCTACTAAAGCAAAAGGCTAAAATGGAAACCATTGACGCAATATTATTACATACTAGTGGCCGCCCGAAGCTTCGCTCGCCTCGTTCCCGTTACTTTACATCCTATGTCCGTTACAATATCTTTATAAAGATTTTTATAATGTCCCAAAAGTTAAGAGCCGAGCGGGATTTGAACCCGCAACCTTCCTACTAGCCTAGCCTAGCCCCTAGCCCTACTGAGTTATATCAGTTTAGATCCAGATGAAACCCCATTTACGAATCATCTGCACTCATAAAAAAATATCAGTTCTTACCACTGAGTAATGAATGACGAACAGTAGGCCTACCACAAGCTCTATCTGACTCTGGCTCTGGTTTTGAGTCTGTGTGAGTGTTGATTATATAAATGCTACGTTGAAACGTCACAAACACAGTATAAGACACTGGTGAGCACTCACACAGACTCCAAACCAGAGCCAAACAGAGCTTGTGGTAGGCCTACAGGCAGGGCTAACTTTAAAAGCAATTATTAATTTTAAATAAGAGTATTTTATACAAATAATTATAAGTTTAAAAAACTAGAGAAACCGACTTCATTGCCAAACGAAACGGCTAAACCGATTTTAATGAAATTTGTTTGGGACAATGTGGACGTAAGAATAACCTTCTAAATAAAAAAATAATTTTCTAATTCGGTTCATAAATGACGGAGGCATGCAGTTACAAACATTAAAAAAATATTTAAAAAAAATGTCAACACCGATTTTAATAAAATTAAAATGGGACCAATCTGGAAGCAGTACCTTTCTGATAAAAAAATATTTTTTTAAATCGGCTCACAAATGACGAAGTTATGCGGTAACAAACATTAAAAAAAAAAAAATACAACCGAATTGAGAACCTCCTCCTTTTTGATAGGAAGTCGGTTAAAAAAAGGAACCAGGGGCCTTATTGTCTAAGTCAATTTGTAATCGAAATCGGCTTCATTTTTGGCATTTGAAACCAAGACCTTAGTCTTCTCTACTCCTTTAGCCTAGACTTTAACTGTCACTCTCTTATTCGGTGGTGGTGGTGTTCCTTATGTCAGATAGTTATATCTGACATAAGCAACACTACCACCACCGAAATTCAAACCTAATGAATGAATGTAATTTGATGGAAATTCGTATTTTGGAATTGCGTAACGCCGAATTGAACTTCAGTTGGATACCTTAGTAAGACAATACCAACAAAATTCTGACTGCGTCGACCAGTGACAATCGGCTTTAAGTTCACTGATAATGGATTTCAAGTTAGACATAGACCCCAGGCCATGGTTGCTTGTTCTTCTAGGCTTGGTCGCGTGGAACTGGCACCTAGACTCACCTAGCTTTAAGACGTTTTAAAGTGATCCTTGTGATACAACTGAATAAACATGATTTTGAATGTGACCATAAATCGTTCAACAACAACAACAAAGCCCATCTCGAGATGCACGAAACAAGGCTAGTGAGATTGCGCTATTATCCAATGAAGTGCATAAGCACCGAGGTGCCTGTAGTAGTCAGTCTGTAGGTACTGGTAGACTGGTACAATGTATCCACTCACTGTTCACAGGAGTTCTATAGGGCTGTTCAAAATGCACAATATATTTTTAGTTTTAGAGAATAAAGCCAGCAAGTGTAGGTAGCTATAGCTATGCTAGTTAAAGCTAGGTCTACCTATACTTAGCAGGTTCTCACGAGCCTTTAGTCTGGCTTTTATCATTCATGGTATATGAGGAACAACGTGTAGCGTGGAGCTAAAGTTTGCGGATCCAGCAAACGCTGCGGACCTTTGACGTCCACCGGGTTTCAGAGCCCAGCCCAGCCCAGTCCTCGTTTGCCGATTGTCACAACAAAGGTTGTAATAATATGAGTTTCTGGTTATTTTTCCGGCAAAGACAGACCAGCATAGGATGGATCTTGTTTGAACTAGTACCCTGGAAGGCCACTAGTTCATGGTTTCTAAGCTCCTGAGTCTAAAGGTATGGGTTTGAATCATAGACGAAGATAGATAGAAGAAAGAAGAAGATAGAAGTGTGGGTTCTTCTCATCGTGTCACTGGTTCTTTCAAACCAGTGTGGTGAAAGGATTTTAAGCACGCCACAGAGAGGCTCCCTTCGTGCACTCTTAACATGTTTTTAAGTTTTTTTTATTCTACAACATGTCCTCCTCACTTTGTTTTCATTCGCCGTTTGAGAAAAACTCATAGGTAGGTACACGCCTGGATTTGAACCCACAACGATTTGACGTAGTCCTTATTGCGGGTGAGGAGTGTGTATGCGGCTGTTGTTTATTTTTGAGAACTCATTTCTTTCATACTCGTAGCAGTTAGGTATATTGGCAAATGTAGCAAGAAATCAGAAATATTTATTGCTTCTTCTTCTTATCGTGTCACTGGTTCTTTCTAACCAAGTGTGGTGAAAGGATTTTAAGTGCGCCTCAGAGGCTTCTTTCGTGCATATATAATATAATATATGCATATAAGTAACATAATATTTATAGTATAGGATCCCTAGAAGAAGGACCTTCACCGAGCTGGTTATTTAATGAAACGTATTTTATATTTAATTAAACATGCCAATAAATATATTCTATATGGGTTGCCTATCAAATTTCAGTCCAGGATATGATTAATTAATAATTAAAAAAAAAAATGTTTTTTTAACTTTCCACCGGTTTGTTTATTATTGACCATGGCTTTGTCCGTTCCGGACGTACAATATAAGGTAGGTACGTTTTATAGAAGTTAGTTGGCAAGAACATTATCTACAGACACATCCAAATACTCGTAGATAATACATAAAACTTGAAATATTACAAGTTGCAGCCCTAGAGCAGCACGAGACGCACGCGCCTCGCGTGTGTTCGACTCACTACATTACTAAATGTAGGTACCTATATCTACTACCGCTTGATGCTGCTATAAGATCAACAATAACTTGACACTGAGTGAATGTGCTATTCAGAGCCAGTTGGAAGCTAACAAAACTTACCAGTAACGTAACTTACTGAAAAGATTTAACAAGTTTTTTAATAATTCAAATAATTTTTCAAAAAAAATTAAATATTAAAAAAGTCGTGTTGTTAGGACGCGGCCGGGGCGCGGCGGTGGCGAAGCATAAGGTCTCCAGAACAAAACACAATATAAAATTAAACATTGTCAGCAAGCTTCAAAATCAATCGAACTCGATCGTGCGCTTGTAATATTTGAAAAAAATCAGGGTCAAGAAAAAATCTAATAGGGCTACGAAGTACTTATAAAGTATGCATCCCCTGATCGAGATTCTGAGATGCAGTCACGTTGCAGATCACGCACGGGCCCTCTCCGATCTATAAATAGACGATTGGATCCAACCACAGATAGATCCAACGCATACGGTCTCTGCCGTAATAGAATAATGTCCTGCGGCGTTGCGTCGGTGCAATATCGGTACAATGCCGCTTGTGCAATCCGATTTCAGTTTACTTATAGAGAACATGCATCTACCTATCCACATTAATTCGCAATACCTCAGATATTTTTTCAAATAACTGGCAAAGACCGGGAATTGTATTATAAGTATGTAGGTATGTATTTACCAGAAAAAAGCGACCAAGTGCGAGTCGGACTCGCCCATGAAGGGTTCCGTAGCATCAAGTAACATAATATAAAGGTTCTTGTAGTTCGTCGAAAGGTAAATTGCGGTTTACGATTAATGACTCATGATTGATTGAATGATTAATGATTAATAATTAATGAATCGTAAATAAATCGCAATTTACCTTTTGACGAACTACAAGAACCTTTATATTATGTTACTTGTTGCTACGGAACCCTTCATGGGCGAGTCCGACTCGCACTTGGCTGCTTTTTTTTATACCTACCTACCTAACATTTGCAAGTAGCTCATCCATTATCTATACTGTTGGGTCGCTCTAACGCTGTTATCAGATTTACACGTACATTTACATTTATTTTAAGTCGTATGACCAAGACTATATATACGATACCATACCATAGGTATATATTATATCCACTGTGACCCAGCAAAGACCAGCTTATAAAACGATATAGTGTAGCACCCACCCTATTCTAATGGCACTTAATAAAAGGAAGAAGCTGATTTGCATTTTATGAAGGAGGAAGGTGAAGTGAAATCATCAAGTGATAAACTACGAGGTTATTAAAAGGTCGGACTTAATGCTTTATACAATCATACAATATAATAATTGAATTATCATTTCACAGAAGATAAACCAAAAATTTTCTGTAGGTAAGGTAGGTGTTAAATTCCGGCCAAATTATATAATCTAACATAATGGCTTATCTGTAATGTTTAAAAAACTTTGCTATTGTAGGAGGATATTATTCGAAAAGATTTCGAAGATTGTTGGGTAAGAAAAGTGATTGTATATTCACTGTTGATATGATTTAGATAAGGCATGCATTGGACAATTGATGATGGCAATGCACTTAGGAAATGAAAAGGTGGATTTGAGGGATATCCTGTATCGGCTGGGTGTATCAACCTTCCTACACGGTGTCAAGTTTCAATTCCACCCTTCGGTATAAAAGCGTCGAATCCACTCCGGTTACAGCATTCACAAAAACATTTTTGGATAGTTAGCAATAGACATTTGTACTTTTTAAGAACTTTATAAGAGGTCAGTCGAACTGTTATCTCAGTCTCTCATCAGAGAGTTTTTCAGCAATAAATTTGTCATTCTTCTCTTTGGTAATTATTTGTTAGAAAACAGTAAATATTTTTCCCTTTACACTTTAGGACATACAAAAAAACGTTAAGATACATACCGTAGCGTATATAGGTATACTGAATCGTCGATTTGACGTAGGTAGTTATTTATGTTTCTTCTATAGGTTTTGGTCGCGAGGCTTGGCGCTTAAAAAACGTTACAAAGTGATTTTTGTGATTTTTAACTATTTCAGTTTAGCAGTGCCTTCTTTCTTTTGTTTGCTTGCATATTGATATTGCTCATTATTTGAGATATTGTTCTTGTCCACAGTATCCGACAATGCTGTTCAAAGAGGTTGCACAGTTGGTGCTGGCCGCCATAGCGCTTTGGAGCCGAAGCACAGAGGCCGCACCCAAGGCGTCGGTGAAGCTATGCGGGCGGCAGCTCAGCGAGATCATGAGCAGGGTCTGCCATGCTTACAACAGTCCTTCCTGGGACGTCCCCACTGGTAATACAATCCTCCTACTTATTTTTCAGACAGGCTATAATTATATAGTTTTATCGTATGTGTCCGGAATAATCGTTCTTGGTCAAAGCCTCAGCATTTAAAAAAAGCATGAAACGTTTTTAGGATCACTGGCAGGAAAAACGACAAACGTTATGTAACGTTTTCCTAAAATCCCTGAATTAAAACTTACCTGCCCGTGTCGCATCCGCTCTAATGTAATTCTTTGTTATAAAAATATGAAAAAGGTATTTTCTGTATGGTAGAGTCTGGTCATTATTTGGCAGTAAGTTATAGTTGGAAATTAAAAAAAAAAAAAAATTGAAAATATGCCTTTAGTGTTTCTAGCAAGAAACATCTGTCAAGTGTACTTGCTGAAACTTTAGTATGGAGATTCTAAGCGATGTAGACTACTAGCTGACCACAGGCTGCTAGTGAAAAATTAAAAGTGTGATTTCCACTTGCCTACTGCAACGAGCAAATCTAACGCGCCTCATAGCATTTTACTTCTAGTCTAAGATCCCGCTATAGAAGGACCTTCACCGAGCTGGTTATTTAATGAAACGTATTTTATATATAATTAAACATGCCAATAAATATATTCTATATGGGTTGCCTATCAAATTTCAGTCTAGGATAATTATGAATTTATGATTAATTAATAATTAAAAAAAAAAAAAAAAAAAATCCACTGGTTTGTTTATTAAACAAATTCTATACCAATCGAAAGTATAGACCCCAGTATTTTTATTCAATAAACATACCGGTGCAAAATGCTAGTATCGATTTACCTGTATACGTGGCTACCCGAGAGTTGTGACCGGAAAAAAATAGGCAACCTAACGTTTGCATATTCTATGGGTTCTATACTTTCGATTGGTATAGAATTTGTCTAATAAACAAACCGGTGGAAAGTTAAAATAACAATTTAGTTTTTTAATTATTAATTAATCATATCCTGGACTGAAATTTGATAGGCAACCCATATAGAATATATTTATTGGCATATTTAATTAAATATAAAATACATTTCATTAAATAACCAGCTCGGTGAAGGTCCTTCTATAGCGGGATCCTATACTATTCGGGCACATTTTATTATTAGTTCTTTGGGTAGGTATTTACTTCTAAGATGATGAATGGTCGTAACCTCCGCGACCCGGATCACTGGGAGTGCTTATAAGTTGTTTACAAATTACAATATTTTATCTAAGGTAAAGACTGCAAATTACTTATCATCAATGACAAATTATACTTATGCTATAAAAAGAAAATTGTAACACCCAATTCACGTTCAATAGCACAGTTTACTATTAAGTAAATAAACAAAGACTTTCGTAATTTTTTATGCATGGAAAAATACTGGTGAATGATCTTATAAAGCTGATTCCTAAAAAAATGTTTGGGATTGAGTTCGGGCGTATGTAATGGCGTGGCGCCTCTGGAGATCAGCACTCGCCTCAAGGCAACAGAGGTTATCGAGGGGGTCTAAAGGTCACCAATCTGCGAGTTTATAAATCAATATCATTAACTATACACGTTTGTATGCTTGTCCAATAAAAGATAGCGGTTACAAAATTGCCTGTAGTGTCCTATTACTTGCAGGGCAAAGGTGTCTCTATTCCTTCTCTTCAGTCCAAATCAGTTTCTGATTTGTACCTACCTACTACTGCGGACCAACAGCAAGATCTATAAATTGAGGACTATTTCATAAAAAAAACCATGCTATATAGTGGGCTAAGCGTGATAACCGAGTTACATGAAACAGTGCATGGTGTCGGTGGCGGTGACAGCTCGTGGTCGCCAGCCAGCACCGCCCGATTGCCCTGTGTAGCTGTCTTGACGATCGACTGTAGGTACTACGAGTAGGTAATAGGTATGATAAGTACAGCTACGAAAACGAAGGGATGCACTTAAAGAAGCTCGGAATGTTTTTTAATTAATTTCTTTTTCAGTTGTAGAGCAACCAGGCGTGGTAGCGCGGCGTAAGCGCCAGTTGGGGATCGCTGACGAGTGCTGCGTCATAGGGTGCACTTGGGAACAACTCAGCGAGTATTGCTCGATAACTGCATAGTAAGTGTGTTATGCTGTTGTATGACTGCGCCGTCTCCATTCCTCTATTACCCAAAGAAAAAGGGGGGTGGGGGGTCAGATACTAAACTGCGAATGTTTAGTTTAGTTTAGATGATATACCTAGGTTCAATCACGCACGCCATACAGACTGGACCAATTTTTTATTTGGACTAGGTAAAATTAGAAGGGCATCAGTGGCCACTTTTTATCCAAGTAGGTACTACCTAGGTATATCTTACCTACCTACCACGCAAGCAAAGCCGCGGGTGAGCGCTAGCTATTTATATATCTTGAATTTTTATTAATACGACAATGTCAATGGTTATCTTAAAACTTCGGCCTGCGCAAGCCAAATTTAGTTTGTGATTGTTTTGGACAGTTCGTAGAACCTATGACTATGCTGAGTGCAAATTGTCAAGTAAATTAAGTAATTGGTCTCTTACGATTACGGCTACCTGCGTTTAATTCTATTTTACAGAGCACTGGTTATTCCGCACATGGATACCTACTTTAAATATATATAATATTAATTTAATTATTATAATATTTTCGGAACAAATAATTTTTCACTGATGCAGGACCGTACTGAAACCCACAATCGATTTTACATACATACATAGTACGGTCATTCTACGACTTCATGGTGGGCTTATTGAAAAGGGGGATCGACCCAATTGAAAGGCTACCACTAGACTAGTACCGACAACCGTTGGGGAATAAAGGTTCTCGCATGGCGACCACGAACCGGAAGACGTAACGTAGGGCGCCCACCCACCAGATGGACCAACGATATTGTTAAGATCGCGGGAAGTCGATGGATGGAAAGGGCTCACAGAATCGTTTTTCCTGGAAATGTGTAGGGGAGACTTATGACTTCTTCAGGCAGATAATAATGGTGATGATGAGACCAGTACCTACCAAGAATCCACTTGTACTTCCCTAATTATTTTGTAACGAATCCAACAGTTCCGAATCGCCGCTAGAAGCCATGGACTCGCACATAATCGCGGACCGGTCGGTGGAGAAGACGAGCGCGGAAGCTGTTCCAGCCGGCGCGGGCGACGGCAGACGGCATCAGGTGGGCCGCCGCCGCGCATGCCGGTGCCAGCGCCGCCGCCGCGCAGGCCTCCGCCGACCATCCCTCACGGGTAACATGGTGTGTCTCCCATTCGCTGCTGGCTTCAACTTGCTTCAACTTGACAGACCTCCTTTTTATTTGTTTTTTGTTATCACTAGTTCACGTTCTAGTTTACTTTTTTTCAAGTTTTAGTTATTTTCACTTTTGAACTAGTGTTGAATGTAGAATGATCAAATTCTGTCCTGTATCAAGTCCTGTACAATGCAAACAACTGATCGCGTGCACGCAACAGC
Organism: Thera britannica; assembly: GCA_939531255.2. Taxonomy (NCBI): domain Eukaryota; kingdom Metazoa; phylum Arthropoda; class Insecta; order Lepidoptera; family Geometridae; genus Thera; species Thera britannica. Next base: position 12,718,000 of record OW618040.2, on the reverse strand, counting down.
GGTCACATGCTGAACGCGTTGTTTTAGAATTTCTATTCCTCTTCCCAGGTTTAGAATTCGCTTTTAACGTCGTCTGTCATATTTGTACAGTAAATTGTTTTAATATAATTACCAACTTAGCTGTCCATACACTTAGCTGTGATAATCTAATGGGTTTGGACCCGGCGCATTGACCTCAAGTGCGTATTTTTACGTTTTGCAAGATTGAGAATAAGCCAGCAGCGTAACTAACCCTCATATTAACGCTTTCTGCATGTTTACTGACTCTCATTCTCATAATGTCATCTAACAAACAATTTTAATAAGTATACTTAACCTCTATCATAAATTATTTTAAAAACTAAAAATGCTTGTGCGATGTTCACCAACACCACTAAACTCGTAGAGCATCACGACATTATATAGTTAATGCTGAAGATCCGATGGTTTGTTGAACACATAAAACATTTGACAAAACTAGTAGAGTCAAACAAAGGGAGTCGGTCAGCCGGTTAATTGGTTAGTGCAAAGTGGCCTTATAATAGAACTAGGGTATCTACACGTGCCTAGTTATTGTGCGTATTTTTATACAGTAAGATAGGTACACGGTGAATGAACTCAAAAAAACAACAGTTTGATTCACACAGTCAGGGCAGTTTTTATAGGTTGGTAAGTTATTATCTACTACATAAATAGTATAGTAATAACCCGATGACACTAAAGTACGTTCTAGTCTAGACGGTTTAAAGCCGCGATTTCTACCAAAGTGACCTTCGCAGAACGCTTCTGGCTACATTGGTTTAAAACCAACGCCAGGTTTGCCGGGCGCGTCTTTCTACCAAGGGCGTTTAGAGGTCATGCGAAATTTGGTTTTAAACTGCTGGCTACATGGTTTCAAGCCACAGTTTCTACAAAGGTCACCTTGGCAGAAGCTGCGGCTTTAAACCGTGTATTCGGCCTTTAAGGGCTAGTTTCCCGGATTGTTATTTTGACCAATCAAATGTGAAATGTTTGTTGTTCAACTTAATTTTTGCCTAAATAATTTAGATAAGCAACTGTTAAACATTGAATTGTTCGATTGGCAATCCGTAAAACAGCCCTAAAGCATGCACATAAGAAATAATAGTGAGGCCTCGAATTTCTGAAACGAATGCTCCGATATGTAGTGTATTTTTTGTTAGAAGGCTGGATAATCATAAGATAATTTAATTCTTAGCCATGTTTGGTAGAAATCCTTGCAGCCATTACCAAGCCCAATCGGGGGATTTTAATATTTTGATAAGCCAACTTGCTTAAGAAAATCTGAAGACTTAATGTTTGTAAGGGAAGATTTAGGACTTATTTTAATAATTATCTTACCAAGTTGTAAGCTAGTTTAGTTTCTGCTGTAAGTATAACACTTTATTTTTGAATTCGAGCGACTCAACTTCTACAAACCAGGGACGCCATTACATACAGAGTAGGTAGTTTTCTCTTTTGCCACGTGACCAACCGACCACGGACACTATAAGGGCCGACACACAACACAAGATAGTAGAAGATATAAACATGCTAAATTCCGTTCTCTTTATTTCAGGGCGTAATAAAAAGTGCACGCGCTGCGCCCGTGGTAGGCACGGTGTCTCCTCTCATCACGTGGGGAAGAACCCTCAACACTGATCTGCCGACGGCGTCGATCGATAAAGAACGGTACGCCTATGTCGTCCACACTTAGTGCACCGGCTCCAGTGATCAAGAACTTGTCTGTCTGGGAAGTTTAAATGCTGTTTATCTCTTAGGACTCTAAGTATCACGCTGTTATGATCTGTTTTTTTATTCGGATTTTTATGAAATTTAAATTAGAACTATATAGTACCTACATATCGTATGTATATCTAATTGAATTACATGACAATAACCCATTTGATCGAATTCCTTTACATGAAAAGGTTACAATCGGTAGGTCGTTCAATGCTATCTACTCGTAGCTCGTATAAGTTTGATAAGCATTTTGGTGAGGACCATGTCTAGAAGCAACAATCTAGTCGTAATGTCTTAAGTTATAAGACCCAGAAACGTAATGGGCCTGAGCCCAATGTCTGCACACGTGCAATTATGTTCTAGTACCTAAGCTACACATTACCTATGCAGGTACTGTATAACGGTCCACGAGACCATTCAGTCGTGGAGTAACACAACAAAAAATTAAAATGCTTTGATTGTTAGGCCGCTCTTAGGCAGACGATTTTTGCAAGTCGAAAACATGACATGTTTTCAACACTTATGTTCTACGACATGCCGGTTTCCTCACGATGTTTTCTATCACCGTTTAGGAGTATACCTACCTTCTGGCATAGTGCACATACTGTTTTAGGCAGAAAAACTCACTGGTGCACAACTGGATTTAAATCTAAAACCTTAGGGTCCGAAGGCGGGGCCGCTACCACTAGACCACCAGTGTTCAGCAACACCGTAGTGTTCGAATGGAAGGACAGACTGGTTCTATTTACACTCATAGATTGTCACTGGCTGGACTGCGGCAGCGCAGTGGAGTGACCCAACTAGACATAGAATTATTATTGTGTTTGCCCCAAGGTGTAAATTGGCATAATTGATGAAACATAAATAAATTCTATATTTTTTTTGTAATCTGTATGTAAATCTGTGAATTATAGATTTTTCTACGTTATAAGAATACAAGATCTCCAAAACATCTGTGATAATTTCAACTGAATAAAGCTGTAATTTATAAATAAGTAATGTCATCTACTTTAACAAATGTTTTCAGGCGCAGTAGAAATGTAGATTGTGTTGTAAATATTAAACTCTTTTTCATTGTATATTACTATGAAATGTATTACTAATTCAGTAATTTAATTGACTGAATAAAAAGTCAATTTTGTTATGGTCAATAACTAGATTTTTTAATTAAAACAACATGTTTGTGAAACAATTTGTGTAATCATATTTACAGTTGAATTGCTAATTATGTGACTATGTAAATAAATAAGTTTGCTTTAATGAACTTGTAATGGTGTATAAAAATATCATTTATTTCTAGATAAAACAAAAATGCCATTAATCATACTTTTTATTTTTTTCTGGGGCAGCCTCTATTTTTGAATCATTCTTTTTGCTTGAAAAATACAAAATATAGTAATACTTATTTAAAATGACATATTTTGAAATTAGTAGTAAAAGTAAAAAAGCCCCTAGTCATATTGGCCCTTGGTTTTTTTGACTATTATTATCACTATCAGTGCTTGTCTGATCTGTTTGTGAATTACTGTTTCTGACCGGTAGTAATTGAAATCTTAAAGTATTACCTTTGACCCTCTTCTGGACTACTTTACCCATCATCTTGACATTCCTCTCTATCACTGAATATATGTGTTCCTGGAATTCAGAGAAGAACTGTGAACTTAAAAATAATGCAATGCAGGATAACTATACAATTAACTGTCTGTCTTTAAGATCTTTGGAAGTTAACAAATATCATTGGAATAAAGGTTTAAAAGTGAACAACAAAACAAAATGAAGGATGCTCTTCTACATTTACCTGATGCAAAGAACAGGCATTATAAAGATACGAGGGAAGTTGTTGGAATCAATCAAGAAAACTTGAAATAGGCCTTGATACTTATGGTGGAGCCCTATATTCAGCAGTAAACCTTCTTAAGAATTATGATGATTGAAAGCTGAATACAAATGAGTTTTGTTTTTGGCTAAAATGTTAAATTTTAGCAAATTAAAGGTAAACTCACAGATTTATCAGAAGAAGATTCACCTTCTGCTGTCACAATCACTCTAACTTCGTAGTGCTTCTCCAGCAGCTTCACCATTTTTCTGACGCCTGTCATAAGATCATGCTCTCCGATTTTTGATGAGAGTGTCAGTAATTTTTCTCCCTTTTTAGAGTCATTGTGCCGTGATGTTTGTTTAACATGTCTATGCTCTAGCTCTTCAACATGATATTCAGCATTGGTCATTAACCTGGAAACCAGTATCATTGTATCATTATTTTATTTATATTTCACTTTGTTCATTGAAATGAAGGACTTTTGAAAATGAGCGAGGTTAGTATATGGGCTGATGGCAGGACTGAAGAGAGCAGAGTTGGGAGTGAGCTTCTTCCTAAAAGGGGGTGCGGAGTCTTATAGTTAGCAAACCAACAGGTTAGGTAACCAATGGTAAAGTGGTAAGTAGAAAAAAATGAGACTTACTTATAAACCGGTCTTCTGGTTTTAGAATCAACATCCTGCAACTTGACTAACTTTAGTTCCCGCCTCTCGGATAAGTTCTGGGCATTCTTCAGATCTGTGATACTGACGGAATTGTCTGTACCTATCAGAGTAATCCTATTCTCGAAAACTTTTTTTTTGGGCACTTCCTTGCCGTCTGCAGTCAGCCTTACGCTGATCGGTCGACACTCAACTAATCGTCTTACACTGAATAATGCTAGAAACTTGTTCATTTTGTAGTCGTACGTACACAATAATAATTAATCACGAGATTGTTATAAATATTTGTAAGTATGTCAAGAGATGAGGCTGTGATACCTAAACTAAATTCTGGGTACCTACCAATATTATAATGCTTTAGAGTTGGTTTTAATATTTAATTGTAAACGATTTACAAAACATAGCAAAAACACAGTATCTGCCAAGGAATCTATTAATAATACTCTCTCTCTCTTCTCTTCTCTTTTTCTTCTTCTTCTTAATGAATGGCATCTGTCCTTTTCGGATCAATTTTGCCAGTGTCGAGTAGGTACACCTAAAATCCAACTGAACACTTTGAGCTAAGACCTCAAGTAATGTTGGTTAAAATACCACCGAAATTACACAACAAAACTCAGAATAACACCAGAAAAACAATTAAAATGAAAATGCTATGTGACTTCCCAAATTAACAGAAAACGAATCCTCTCGTAGAGAGTATTATATTCCTTGAACTGAACGAATCCCATCCCAGCCTAAAGCCCGGTTTCCACTGCGAAAGGGTAATGTGCGGAAAATGGTTAGGCGGACTCTTTTTTAATGAAATAGGTTTTTGCGTTTCCACCAATGAAGAGTTGGTCATTTGATTTCCTCTGCAAAATGAAACTGAGAAAGAGAAATGAGCGGACTGAGCTGAACGGAAAATGAGAAATGAAACACGAATAGATAATTTCCACAGAGAACGAGCGCCAGCCGGCGCGTAGCTGCGAGAGGCGAGAAGCGCGGGGGGCAGACAGCGAGCGAGTCCGTTCTGAACTAGTCGGTGCAGGCCTTGCGAAGCGGACTCTTCAATTTCTTTTTACTCCCTCAATCCGCCCCGCTCACCACTTTCTGTGTGGAAACGCTAGTACCTATATAAATTGTAATTGCGAGTTGAGCGGAGTCCGTAAGTACTCCGCTCCGCTCCCTATAACTGAGCGAGCTCATTTCTACTCTTTCTACACGCTCGGCTCTTTCCGTCCGACTATTTGTTGGTGGAAATACAAGTATGCAGTTTGCGTTTGCGAGTTTAACGAAGTCATTAATGGGTCCGTTCCACTCGCGGTGAAAACCGGGCAGAAAAAAAGAAGCAGATTTCTATCTATTTACTTTATCTAAGATTCAGAGCAATTTTTGCACGCGCCTTGAATTGAAGTTGCGAGTTGTAATCACCGGGTTCTTAGCTGAATCTGCTCCTGAATCCACCATCAGGTTAGCTCCTACCTTCAAGTATGTTCTAGATCTAGATGGTATAAAGCCACAGTTTCTGCAAAGGTGACCTTGGTAGAAACTGTTGTTTAAAACCATGTAGCCGGCGGTTTTACGCCAAATTTCGCATGAAAGTACGTTCTAGTCTAGACGGTTTAAAGCCACAGTTTCTACCAAGGTGACCTTCGCAAAACGCTCTCTGTCTGGCGACTGTAGTACGCTAGGTTTAAAACAACCGGCTAGACGGCTTAAGCCACCGTTTCTGCCAGCGGTTTGCCGGGTGCGTCTTTCTACCAAGGGCGTTTAGAGGTCATGTCAGGAGCTGATCAAACGGTGCATCAAACACAACCATAATATTAAATTCCATTAAACATGCTCCAATTACATAAATATTGATTTTGACAAATCTTTTAGCCAGCTGATAGTGTTTATGTAAAAGAAAAGATCGATTGTGTGAGTCAAACCAAAATCTACTTAGTTGAGTCAAACCGTTTGATCGTCTCGAGCGTAGACAAAAAAAAGCAGCCAAGTGCGAGTCGGACTCGCCCATGAAGGGTTCCTTAGCATCAATTAACATAATATAAAGGTTTTTGTAGTTCGTCGAAAGGTAAATTGCGGTTTACGATTTATGACGTATAAAAAAAAAACTACTGACTAGATCTCGTTCAAATCAAATATCGTTGGAAGTTTACATAGTAATGTACAACATATATTTTTTTTGGATTTATTATTCTCTTATTTTAGAAGTTAGAGGGGGGGGGACCAACTTTTTTCTACTTTGGAAGTGTCTCTCGCGCAAACTATTCAGTTTAGAAAAAAACGATATTAGAAACCTCAACATCATTTTTGAAGACCTATCCATAGATACCCCACACGTATGGGTTTGATGAAAAAAAAAATTTTAAGTTTCAGTTTCAGGTATGGGGACCCCCAAATTTATAGTTTTAGAAAAAAACGATATTAGAAACCTCAACATAATTTTTGAAGACCTATCCATAGATACCCCACACATATGGGTTCGATGAAAAAAAATTTTTTGAGTTTCAGTTTCAAGTATGGGGACCCCCAAAATTTATAGTTTTTTTTCTATTTTTGTGTAAAAACCTTAATGCGGTTCACAGAATACATCTACTCACCAAGTTTCATCAGTCCAGCTTTTATGGTTTCGGAGAAAAATGGCTGTGACACGGCCGGACAGACAGACAGACAGACAGACAGACAGACAGACAGACAGACAGACAGACAGACATGACGAATCTATAAGGGTTCCGTTTTTGCCATTTGGCTACGGAACCCTAAAAAAGGTCTCGAGGGCCCTTTAAGTATGGCTGCCGTTCCGTTCTTTTCGTTCCGGTATTTTCATTAGACTGGTCACACTGGTTCGTTTGAATCGTTTGTACGTAGCGTTTGTAGTTTGTTGATCTGTTGTTGATCGTTTCCACTGTTGCCGTTTTAGCATTTTTAGTGCTAAATTTAGCATATTTCATGACTCTTTAGCATATAAATTTTGCATTTAGCATATTGCATATTTTGGCATTTCAAATCAAAAGTCTATGTCAAAAGATTATTTAATAGAGACCGACCAGATACATTATTTTTTATCTATGGTTTTCATTGAGGTATGGCAACTCTCTGGATCAGGGACTTCCCTGAAACTAGTTTCTGATTGTTTTTACGTAACGAACGTTTCGCGTCCGAACCCCACTTGACTCTTGAATAAATTCATTCAATGTGATTTGTGAATGTGAAGTGAAAGTATGCCTCCTAAATATAAGCAACATTATCGCGAAGAATGGGAGAAGATAGGCGAGTTTAAGGATTGGCTTTTGGATGGATTTTGCTAACATTTGGTGCTTAGCGATACTTTAGAGCCTAGAATAACATGTTAGGCTAATGTTCTACCAAAAAATTGTACACAGAAATGTTAATAACAAAATTAGGATTTTAGCATGTTTTTTAGCATTTTTAAATACAAAAATAGCATTTTTTAGCATTATTTGGAGCAAGTTCTAGCATTTTCTCAAAATAAAAAACGGCAACACTGATCGTTTCGTTTCGTTCACTTTGTTTTGACAGGCAGGCGCAATGGTTGGTGTTCTAATAGTTCACATTTTTATCTGAAAATATTCAATAGATCTCTTTAAATTCTCGTGATTTGTGAGTAACATTACCTTATTTATCATTTCAGTCGGCCCACAAGACATTTATTATCAAGCGCAAGCTTGCTAAGAAGTTAAAACAAAATCGACCCATACCGCAATGGGTGCGAATGCGTACGGGGAACACTATCCGGTAAGATAATCAATACCTTTTGAGAAAAGACCCTACCGATATACCTAAAATTAGTTGGACCAGGTAAAGAATGTCTATAATGTTTGTGCACAACTTATCAACCTAAATTACTATGAAAAATAATCTGTGTTGAGGTATTTCTATGCCTCATCGTTATGAACTTTAAACATAAATAATTAAATATTAGCACCAAGGTTCCACTTTATGATATCCTTCCTTTCTTCTTTCTCTAATCTGTATTTGTGTGTGAAATTTCGAAAAAATTGCTAACATAGCACTCATATTTTATCTGTCAATAGGTATGAAATACCATCGAACAAAAACACCTTATAAATACAATGTACAATGTAATCAAACATCTGTAATGTGAGTGTGAGGTTGAGTTCAATTCGTATTGGAATAATATTATAATTTGTAAGCACATTGCCGCTAATTTGAAGGTATCTTATTCTAGAGTGTAAATAAGGTAGTAAGTATATTTGCTATCAGAACCAATCTTTTGTGGGGCTGTGACAAACTGTATTGTTTTCTGTTACTTCTAATATTACCAGTCCAGTGATCCAGTCTCTTCACTGTAGAAATGTGTATATGAAGTCCTGTTTTTTTGTCTTTGGCTTTGTTATGAATTATAGGCATGCATAGGTCAAAAGTAAAATAAATAGTGTGACCTAGTTAGTTTGGTAGATTCTTTGCAGTTTCTTTACAATTAAACCCCAACTCTGACTGTCCTCTCAGCTAAATTGGTAGTGCGCTGCCTTCTGTGCTGTAGGTTGTGGGTTTGATTCCCACGGAGAACAAATATTTGTGTGGTGAACACAGATGTTTGTTCTTTGTCAGGATGTTAAATGTATTTACAAAATATTATATAAGTATTACCTATACCTGGTTCAAGTTCTGGTACAAGCTTATTTGGGGCTACATAGTATTTTATATAGTAGTACATGATATTATAACAATATTTTACTATAACCAAGCTCCTGTTCTGTACTATGGCATTACTTATTTGTCAAATATCTACCATAATTAATTGATTCTGGCGTGAATTTCCAGAATTCCATTGTGAAATATAAATTAACTAGAACAAATTAATCATCGTTATGTTTCGCGCTATACCTATATTGTATAGTACTTTATATTTTTTATAGTTAATTTATGTTCTAAACCGTGTGTTATGTTATGTTGAGGGTTATAGGTTATTTAAATATTACTCACTGGTATAATTATTTCCAGGTACAACGCTAAGAGGCGTCACTGGAGGAGGACAAAGCTTAAGCTGTAAGGCTTTGAGCTCTACTACTTTAATATTATAAGAAATAAAATACCGTAAAAAATTCTCCATGGTTTTTCAGTCAGTTACAATTCCCTGAAATCACTAAGTAGTGACACAGTAGATAAACAAGATTCTAGTTTATCTACTGTGTCTACTCTCTTATAACTTATGAGCAAATCGCAGAACACTTAGATGTGCGCAAGATTGGGATACACATAGTTACGTCAGTTTAGCGGACGGTGGAAATAAAATACCGTAAAAATTTCTCCATGGTTTTTCAGTCAGTTACAATTCCCTGAAATCACTAAGTAGTGACACAGTCAAGATTCTAGTTTATCTACTGTGTCTACTCTTATAACTTATGAGCAAATCGCAGAACACTTAGATGTGCGCAAGATTGGGATACACATAGTTACGTCAGTTTAGCGGACGGCGGAATTTCACTACACCCCTGCGTCGACTGTCTCAACCATTTTGTATGGGATGATTGGGATGGGACAGACGTAGTGATATATTATGTTCTGAGACGGCCGAACATATAGGCAGCGGACCTGCGTCGTCTGCTGTGGTGCAGTCACTGCTATTCAAAATGCATGAGAACGAGAGGAGTCTGGTGCGCTACGCCGCGAATGGTGGTCCACAAAGATAATACAGGGTTATTCATAATTAGCTGCAAATACTCAGGAATTAGGTTCAACAAATAAAATAAAAAATATTTATGAAATGATATTTTTGATTTAAGTTTTTGTATCAAAATTTTATTTTTATTATTTTTTTTACGGCTATTGCATAATGATTGCCATGGAGAACAGGACGATGACCCACCCAGGCGGTGACTGAACGCAGAGAGAGTGTCGCTCACGGCGCGCGGGCGCTGATCAAAGGTCAAAATAGGTCAGGCGCCAATGATTCCAAAGGATATTTTTTATCTATTTTCTCGGGATTTTCATAACAAAACTTTAAAAAAATCATTTCATAAATATTTTCTATTTTATTTGTTGAACCTAATTCCTGAGTATTTGCAGCTACAACCCGTACGAATTAACTGTGCACCTCGCGCTGTGACGTCATTTAAACGGAATGCTATCGCTACTGAGCGCTTGCGGGGCAGCGGGAGAGGGGTCGCATTCCAGCGGAGTGCACAGTTGATTCGTACGGCTTGTAATTATGAATAACCCTGTATAATCTATCACCGAGTTGCCCACGACATGCGAGACATGTGAATGGCCTCTCAGCTCAGTTGGTAGTAGCTCTGCCTTCTAAGCCGTAGGTCGTGGGTTCGATCCCCACCGAGAACAATTATTTGTGTGCTGAACACAGATGTTTGTTCTCTGTCTGGATGTTATATTGTATTTTAAGTAGGTATGTATTTGCAAAAAAAAATGTATATACAGGTGTCCCATAACTCAACGTCAAGCCGGAAACGGGCAATGGGCCAGTCATGACAGATGCCATTCATTAAAAAGAAGAAGAAGTCACGACAGTTATCAGAAAAATATAAAAAAAATATTTGTCATGTAACTTTCGAGTTAAAAAAAAAACCAGGAAAAACTGACACCCTGTGATGATCTTCTAAGTCCTGTGACTACAAATACTAAGTGTACGGCCTGAGTGAAGAAGCGTCTAGCGGAGCGTTCAGCGTTGCGTGCATGCGGCGAAAGAGCGTTCGCCGAATGGCCTTAGTGCACGCTTAGCGTTCGTGTGAGCCGGGCACATTTTTCATCATGGCGTCTGCGTCGTACGATATTATTGATATGTATTTAGCAGAAAATTTGTGGCTTAAATTTAATTATGAGTCAAGACAAGGTCCTAATAACATTGTTAAGCAAAGAAAACAATTTGGAGAGTTTTCTACGTTATTTGAAACATTAAGGGTGAATGAAGATAAATTTCATGAGTATACAAGAATGACAGTGGCAACTTTTGATGACATATTATGGCGGCTGTACACATGGGGCCAAGGTGTTGGGCCAACGTGTTGGGCCAACGTGTAGAGAGCTACCTGGCGGTATGTTGGCTTAATTGGTCTAGTTGGCGCCAACATTGGCAGGCCATCCGAATAGTGTCGGTTTTTTGTGCACACATCAAAGGATCTTGGCGCGCTCCGCAAACAGCGTTCACACGTTGGTGTCTTGTTCAGTTCGTACGTATTTCGTGCGTGAGTGAAATTTACGATCCCATGTTCCGATAGCGATTGCGGCGCCGGTGTGGATAAGCAATGAGGTTTTACAATTCATAGAATTGTATCGACATGAAGGAATAATTTGGAATCCAAAAAAACCATCCACCACCTTCTTTTGCGCCATTTCTTTTTAGTCATTCTATTTTGGTGCACATGTACGTAATAACTAAACGCATTGTATAAATAAATTGCCACGGCTGCAAGAACTTCTACGTCCATCATCTTTGAAGCGCCAATGCAGAATGATCAGTAAGCCAATGTGTGAACAGAAATCTTGGTTATCCATCATTTTTGCCCAACACGTTGGCCCAACACCTTGGCCCCATGTGTACAGCCGCCATTACAAAGAATTGAATCAAGATTAAAATTGAGTAGTACCATAGACTAAGGAAAACAAGTAGACTGCTAATAGAGAACAAAATTTTGTGACTCAAAAAATGGTAAAATTCCGGGCTATTTCTAGATGGCGCTGGCAAATAGCCTGGAAAGAGCAATATTTTCAATGTTCATATACCTATTGATAGATGGCGTGGCGTAGTGGTATTTTGTAAGGTACATACTAAGTGATGCTTTTTTAAAATAGATGGCGCTAATGAAAAATTATTTTTTTATTGCAAGTAGACTAACTGCCGCCCTCGACTTTGGTTAGTTTCTTTATTCTAGTAGGATTAAACCTTAAAGCACTTTAGAAGACCTCTATAACTATATTTTTCTTAAACATGCGCGTAAATATTGTCCTTACTTTTGAATATAGAATACGCGAAGGATCATATTTACGTAGACTGAAAAACCAAAATCACTTCAAAAAAGATACAACAAAAATTACTTTCAATTTGAAAAGTTTTTACTCGGGCAAAAGTTAGCCGCGGACATACCTAGCAGCCTTAGAAAAAAGCGCACGCAAAAGACATAGACCAACGCAGTTATTTATACCAGCCTACAATAACGAGATCAATCGTAAAAATGTAACGAAGAATCGACAAAAATCTGTAGCTGATAAAAAGTGCAAAGTTACAAACATAAACAATAATTCTGCGAGAACTAAGTGCAAGAAAAAGTGATGAACTAAATTTACATATGAACTGTCTCATTTCGTGTAGTGATAATGTAAAAACAAAGTTATTAATTGGTGAGGACAATTACCATTGCATCGCGCCAATAAAGACAATAATGCTCTGCAAAAATGAACCTTGTGCCACCGTAACACCGCTAGGTTCGTGTGTTCACGGATTCTGTCTTTCGAAGCATCAATGTTCTGAGTGTGCACTGGAACAGCTGAGCTGCTCCCCCGCCCCCGCCTCCAGCTACCTGCCCCGCCACGCCTGCTCCCGCGCCGTCACTACCACCTCCCCACTGGTGGCCGCGCGCACAGGTGCCTGCGAGACCACAGCTGATGCGTCGCCCTCACGCACACTCATAAACATTCATAAGAAGATATCAGCATACGAACAAATACCTACGAAATATGGCAAGATTTTTACTGATTGGATTCTACAACTTCAACAGATGAAATATCGGACTAGCATACCAAGATGGTTCCCTTGTTTACAAAAGCAAGTTTTAGGATGCAAAAGTTATAAAATACAAATCACTTCAAGTTCAAGCGAGAAAAATGAGCTGCATTATTTGTTGTTATGTAATGTAACACATCGCCCGCCGCTTACGCCGCCCGGCGCCGCCTGTGTCGTCTACTGGCGCGTATACATACCTACAAATCCTGATTCGATTCCTGAGCTACGAGTACATCTACAGGGTGCAGTACGCGCATACTGCCTCAGCGATGGTGTCATACAAAAGAAACACAGATTACAAATAAATATAATTTATTTTTCGATGAATCATAAGAGTGGTATGTACTGGACTACAAATTATTTAGACAAGTTGTGTTACACACATTCAGAAAGAAAATATATGAATTTGAAATTACACAAAGATTGTCAATGGTCCCGAGATGCTGGTTTCCTGTGCGAAAAAGATGATCCCGGATGGCCCTGGATGACAGCCGCACCTGAAAAAGAAAAAATAAAAATAAAAAAGGAACGTTAGAAATGGTACACGCAACTGAGAGCGTCGACTTAGCTGTTCTGCATTTAGAGAAGTTGTCGTCGCTGCTGCACTGCTGTACTTCTGCTGTTCAAATAGGCGAGTGGGGCATTCTTCGCATTGGCCGAGTAGCACCTACCAAAACCACTTGGCCGAGAGGTACCGCGGATTTACTATTGTCCGGACCCGACAAGTGTATGACGCACTGTGGAAATAAACGCCGAGACTGGAGTTCCGACCTGTTACTCGCTTGGTGCTGCTTCCTGTTGCTAATCAGTGTCCCTGACGTGACACTGGGCGGAGAATGTAGACAGACACACCTCACGAACCTGTAATAATTTTAAAAACAATTTTTAAATTATAAAGTGTAGGTAGATTTAAAAAAATATAAAATGTACTTACTTTGTTCGTTGAATAAAACTGGAGACTACCCCCGCTTGCGCGCGGACAGCTACAAAAATAGTTGGATTTGAACCTCGGTACTGAGCACTAGCTTGTCCGCGCGTACCCGGCCGGTTTTCTTTTAACTTCCTCAAAAAAGTGTTTTAAATTCCACCTATCCGTAACAGTAATGTTAATGCAGTCTTTTTCAAAACTTTGGTTTTAGGACTATCATGAACTTTTCCTTCAAAGATACATTTTCGTGACAGTCAGACAGTGTTCTTTGGGCAATCGAAGTCCGTTTAATAAGCACAGGTTACAGGTAGGCGTAGTCAATCAAGTCCGGTAGGCAAGCAAAGGTAAGTTATTTAAGAGGGTATCGAGCAAACAAGGCGGACGGAAAATAGGTATTTACTGCGGCTCGCTAGTTGTGTGCGTACTCACGCACACAATGATAGGTTCGCTCGACTCCGTTTACACCTAGAATGGTAAAAGTAGGTAACCCATGATGATCGTGATGTGTTTCATAATTATGTTTTTAATGGACTTTTTGGTGAGGGGCTCTGCAACCGAGAGGTCCTGCATAATTTTTTTATGGGGAACCTAAAGACGGTCACGAGTGATTTCGATTGCACAAAAAATTTTGCCCCCCTTGCCCCCCAGGACCCCCCCTTTTTAGAGTGCTACCAGATGCCATCGAGATAGAGGGGTTTCGATTGGGGACCCTCTATACGAAATAGAGGGTTTCTTCCTGAATTGAAAGAACAAAAAAACTTCCCCCCTCCTACCCCTTTTTTTCCCCCCCTTTCGTATCTTCCAAGCGGAGTGACTTGCGAGACTTTTTTTTTTGGGTCATGTAGGGAAGGTGTGATTATTTTGAAAGCAAAATAAATTTTTCCCCCGTTTTCCCTCTAGACCCCTTTATTATTTAAAAAACCTAAAAATGCCCTATTTTTGACCTTTTATTTTCGTGTGGAGCATTGCGGCGAGCGAAGCGAGCCGTGCTGTGACCTTCCTACGCCCCCCAGAACCCCCCTCGGCCCCCCAGAACCCTTTCCTCCTATGTTTGCCGTTTTACTTCATTTTGGACCTGCTTGTAGGTCGCGCGACAAGGTCCCTTCTAGCGGTTCCGACCCGTTGAGGATTTGGCTTTACGTAAAATTTAGGGTTCCGTATAGGGTTTTGATTGGGGTTTGACATTGAGGAATTTGATTAAGTGGTCGACTTTTAGGGTTCCTTAGGACTTTGATTGGAGTTTCAACTACACTTAGGAGCTTGATAATGTTAACATTTTTAGGGTTCCTTAGGACTTTGATTGGGGTTTTACTACATTGAGGAACTTGATTAAATAAACAACTTTTAGGGTTCCTTAGGACTTTGATTGGGGTTTTACTACATTGAGGAACTTGATAAAATAAACAACTTTTAGGGTTCCTTAGGCCTTTAATTGGAATTTTACTTCACTTAGGACCTTGATTATGTAAACAATTTTAGGGTTCCTTACGACTTTGATTGGAGTTTCAACTACACTTAGGAGCTTGATAATGTTAAAATTTTTAGGGTTCCTTAGGACTTTGATTGGGGTTTTACTACATTGAGGAACTTGATAAAATAAACAACTTTTAGGGTTCCTTAGGCCTTTAATTGGACTTTCAACTACACTTAGGAGCTTGATAATGTTAACATTTTTAGGGTTCCTTAGGCCTTTAATTGGAATTTTACTTCACTTAGGACCTTGATTATGTAAACAATTTTAGGGTTCCTTAGGACTTTGATTGGGGTTTTACTACACTGAGGAACTTGATAAAATAAACAACTTTTAGGGTTCCTTAGGCCTTTAATTGGAATTTTACTTCACTTAGGACCTTGATTATGTAAGCAATTTTAGGGTTCCTTACGACTTTGATTGGAGTTTCAACTACACTTAGGAGCTTGATAATGTTAAAATTTTTAGGGTTCCTTAGGACTTTGATTGGGGTTTTACTACATTGAGGAACTTGATAAAATAAACAACTTTTAGGGTTCCTTAGGCCTTTAATTGGACTTTCAACTACACTTAGGAGCTTGATAATGTTAACATTTTTAGGGTTCCTTAGGCCTTTAATTGGAATTTTACTTCACTTAGGACCTTGATTATGCAAACAATTTTAGGATTCCTTAGGACTTTGATTGGAGTTTCAACTACACTTAGGACCTTGATTATGTAAACAATTTTAGGGTTCCTTAGGCCTTTAATTGGAATTTTACTTCACTCAGGACTTTGATTATGTAAACAATTTTAGGGTTCCTTAGGACTTTGATCGGAGTTTCAACTACACTTAGGAGCTTGATAATGGTAACATTTTTAGGGTTCCTTAGGATTTTGATTGGGGTTTTACTACATTGAGGAACTTGATAAAATAAACATTTTTTAGGGTTCCTTAGGCCTTTAATTGGAATTTTACTTCACTTAGGACCTTGATTATGTAAACAATTTTTTTTTTTTTTTTTTTACAAGATATAGACCAGCCTTTGGATACAATCTCACCTGGTGGTAAGCGACGATGTAGCCGACGATGGAGCAGGATGGTCTAGAAGACACCTATTCACTCTTGCCTTGAAGAGGCCCAGATTGTAGTGGTCAGGAAAAACAGCCGCCGGCAATGAGTTCCATTCCCTGGAGGTTCGCATAATGAAGGTGGAGCCAAAACGCTTAGTGCGTTCTAGGGTTCTTTAGGGTTTTGATTGGGGTTCTACTACATTGAGGAATTTGATTAT
Organism: Thera britannica; assembly: GCA_939531255.2. Taxonomy (NCBI): domain Eukaryota; kingdom Metazoa; phylum Arthropoda; class Insecta; order Lepidoptera; family Geometridae; genus Thera; species Thera britannica. The sequence goes on along the minus strand of OW618040.2, from coordinate 12,701,430 downwards.
GTGGTCGACTTTTAGGGTTCCTTAAGACTTTGATTGGAATTTTACTTCACCTAGGACGTTGATTATGTAAACATTTTTAGGGTTCCTTAGGACTTTCTTTACTACTTTTTGGGGTTTTTAAAGTGTAAACAAATGTAAAACTGGGAGTAGCACACCGACACGCGAGCTGCATGCAGCTCGCGCACACGAAAAAACTAGTTTTAAACTATATTCCGCCTCGCATTTGCTATTCATTTTTGAATCCAAGATTGAGGATTTTTTTTAATATACAGGGTGTCCCTTAAGTCAACGTCCAGCCGAAAACGGGTGATGCGCCAAGTCATGACAGTTATCAGAAAAATATAAAAAAAAATATTTGTTATGTAACTTTGGAATTATGAGTATTTTAAAAAAACAGGAAAAACTGACACCCTGTGATGATCTCTTAAGTCCTGTGACTACAAATATTAACTTTTTTCTGCAACGTAAGCACGAATAACCCTTCTGTAAATTACAATTCAAAATTAAGCCATAACTGCCTCAGTTTTCAATGAAATCGTGGAGTTTTGGCCAACATTTCATTTCAGATAATTACATCACCCAACTTTAACCGTCTGTACTGCTAAAAAAATGTACTACATTATTATGGCAAGTAACTTTAAAAAATGGCACATTTATTCAGGATTCCAAAATGGTATAATACTTGCTAGAGTACTTTTATATGTTTTTTCAAATAAACCGGATTTCCAATCAATTTTATTTCATGAGATAAAATGTTTGTACCCTTTAATTTAAATTATGAACTTAAAATGCCTACGCTGTGTTTTTAAGCCGCTCACAATTTACAGGTAAAAATAAATACCATTTCGACATTGCAAGTAAACAGATAGAGCCACCATCTTGTCGAAAGAGTAATAAACATGGGTGTTCAAGTAATTTGTTAGTTTTAAGTGAAAGTTTGAAATAAAATAAAATCATAGGATTTCTTCAATCGTGATTTTAATTTAACTACATCAAGGATTTACAGCAAATGTTCAAACTGTTGGCCTTCAGCAGTAATGCAAGTTCTACATTTCCTTAAAAAAATCAGCTGTCTGTAAAGTCAGTTAACTGACGACAGTTGAACGTGACAACGTCATACAGCTGTCCACGCGGACGCATCGCTCACTCAAATAGGAGAGAGACAGATGTCGAACGCTGCCGAACGCGGAGGCCGATTGTTCCTCTTTGTCGCTCGTTTGACATTGTAACGATATGTGTAAACGATACTCATATTCATTTTTTCAGAAAAAAAAATGCAGCCGTCAACTTGTGTTCAAAAAATAATGTCAAATTCACAATCAGAGCCCCCAAAAACCTATTAAACGACACCCATATCCATTTTTTAAGAAAAAAAATGAAGCCATCATTTTGGATTAAAAAAATAATGTCAAATTCACAATCAGAGCCCCCGAAAACCTATTAAACGATACCCATATCCATTTTTTAAGAAAAAAAACGAAGTCAACATATTGATTTAAAAATAATGTCGAATTCATAATCAGAGTCCCCAAAAACCTATTAAACGATACCCTTATCCATTTTACAAGAAAAAATAAAGGCGCCATCTTGGATTCAAAAAAATTGTGTCGAATTCACAATCAGAGCCCCAAAAAACCTAAAAAACGATACCAATATCCATTTTTTAAGAAAAAAAATTATGTCACCATCTTGGATTAAAAAAATAATGTCAAATTCACAATCAGAGCCCCCGAAAACCTATTAAACGATACCCATATCCATTTTTTAAGAAAAAAAATGAAGTCACCATATTTATTTAAAAATAATGTCGAATTCATAATCAGAGTCCCCAAAAACCTATTAAACGATACCCATATCTATTTTTCAAGAAAAAAAATAAAGCTGCCATCTTGGATTAAAAAAAATTGTGTCGAATTCACAATCAGAGCCCCCAAAAACCTATAAACAATATCTACGTTAACAACTATTTAAGAAAAAAAAAATTAAACCTTATCCGGAATAGAGCCCCACTTTTCTTCATATTATAATCATCCCACATCTCATATCCCATTTTTCTCTGAAAACCGAATTTTTCTCTGAAAAATTTGTTCCAAAAAAAAAAACTTTGTTTTGACGGTAAAAAGCACAAATAATAATAAAATTGAGTTATCATATTTCACCTGTTCGCAGCTCAATGCGCATACACAATAGATCGCGTTTGCTGCTCGGCTTGTGTCACTATTTTGCTCGGTACCCTCTTAAGAAAAACGGAAAAAACTTTAAACAATAAACACGAGGAAAACACGCTAACAACGAAACTCAATTTTCGGGCAATTTAAAAAGCAGCCAAGTGCAAGTCGGACTCGCCCATGAAGGGTTCCGTAGCATCAAGTAACATAATATAAAGGTTTTTGTAGTTCGTCGAAAGGTAAATTGCGGTTTACGATTTATGACGTATAAAAAAAAACTACTGACTAGATCTCGTTCAAACCAAATATCGTTGAAAGTTTGCATAGTAATGTATACCATATATTTTTTTAGTTTTATCATTTTCTTATTTTAGAAGTTAAGAGGGGGGGACCAACTTTTTTCCACATTGGAAGTGTCTCTCGCGCAAACTATTCAGTTTAGAAAAAAACTATATTATAAACCTCAACATCATTTTTGAAGACCTATTCATAAATACCCCACACGTATGGGACCGATGAAAAACATTTTTATAGTTTCAGTTTCAAGTATGAGGACCCCCAAAATTTATAGTTTTTTTTTCTATTTTTGTGTCAAAATCTTAATGCGGTTAACAAAATACATCTACTCGCCAAGTTTCATCACTTACGGTTTTGGAGAAAAATGGCTGTGACATACGGACGGACAGACAGACAGACAGACAAACATGACGAATCTATAAGGGTTCTGCTTTTGCCATTTGGCTACGGAACCCTAAAAATGGGTGTGTAAATCATTCAGTTTGTATTGTGTACATACCTACAATCTACAATGTATGTAGACGGTAGGTTGTTACTAAATGTCATAGTCATCACTCAACTAAAACTCCATGCTAAATCTTTAAACTTATTTGCATACACAACAAAATAAATACCTAACACGTTATTGTGGTGTGCCTTTTTACTTTGCCTAACAACTTACGCATAAGATTTTACAAATAGGTAACAAGTTATTACATAACCCAATGTTTTTAAAAATCCAGGTTGGTCCTGCCTGTCCTGCCTGAGTGTCACTTTGACGCTTCAGCGCAACTTGTTAGCAATTAAGCAATGACCTTAATCCTTGGAACAAACTAAAAACATCAAAATAAAATCTCCGTACACTAGCTGACAACGTCGCGTCACACTCTACCCTGTTTTTGCTCCATCGAAAGCTGGCAACGCCGCAATTTTAAGTAACGCCACTCAGATTAACGCCATCTCTCTATTTTTTGTCGTACTACAATATCAATTAGTTAGCTAACCTATTGTTGCGAATACTGTAAAAACCATTTCACTCGTTTTTATCAGATTCAAAACGATCAGCGACATCTAGCGTCATTGTAGGCAATCATTTATCGATGCACGTTTTCTTGGATGAGATTGTCAGTCTACTTGTTTTCCATAGTATTTGGTAGTACTAATTTCAACACATCCTTCAAGAACGCACGTATCACCGCTGCAAAACACAAACTGGTTTGAAGTTGCACGCGACGCCCCGCTCGACGCAAACAAGCCCGCTGCTGCCCACGCTCCGCTCGGCCGCACTCAGGACGGCCACTACGGGTAGCACGTGTTTAACCTGAACGCCGCACGCCCCTCCCCGCCCGACGCTCGAATAGAGCGTGCACTCAGGCCGTACCTACACTGACTTTTCGTGTAACTTTTTTCTGTAACGTTAACGTAAGCATGAATAACCCTTCTGTAAATTACAATTCAAAATTAAGTCATAACTGCCTCAGTTTTCAATAAAATCGTGGAGTTTTGGCCAACATTTCATTTCAGATAATTACATCACTCAACTATAACTGACTGTACCGCAAAAAAAATGTACCTACTACACTATCATGGCAAGTAACTTTAAAAGATGGCGCATTTAGCCAGGATTCCAAAATAGTATACTTGCTAGAGTACCTACTCTTTAGTTTTGGAAATAAAAAATGATTTTTCTACGAAACCGGGATTCCAATCAATTTTATTTCATTGGATAAAATGTTTGTACCCTTTAAATGATGGACTTAAAATACCTACGCTGCGTTTAGAAGTGGCTCACAATTCACAAGTAAATACCATTTCGACAATGTAAGTAAACAGATAGAGCCACCATCTTGTCGAAAGAGTAATAACCATGGGTTTTCAAGTATTATGTTAGGTTTAGGTGAAAGTTTGAAATAAAATTCAATTGTAGGATTTATAGATTCGTCATGTCTGTCTGTCTGTCTGTCTGTCCGTTCGTATGTCACAGCCATTTTTCTCCGAAACCGAAAGAGCTAGACTGATGAAACTTGGCGAGTAGATGTATTCTGTGAACCGCATTAAGATTTTTACACAAAAATAGAAAAAAAACTATAAATATTGGGGGTCCATACTTGAAAATGAAACTCAAAAAATCGAACCCATTCGTGTGGGGTATCTATGAATAGGTCTTCAAAAATGATGTTGAGGTTTCTATTATCGTTTTTTTCTAAACTTAATAGTTTGCGCGAGAGACACTTCCAAAGTGGAAAAAAGTTGGTCCCCCCCCCTCTAACTTCTAAAATAAGAGAAAGATAAAACTAAAAAAAATATATGTTGTACATTACTATGCAAACTTTCAACGATATTTAGTTTGAACGAGATCTAGTCAGTAGTTTTTTTTTATACGTCATAAATCGTAAACCGCAAAAACCGCCGAAAACTTTATAATGAACTCTGTTTTCCACCTGTAGGTATTACAGGTAGAAAACAGAGTTCAGATCACCGACCGCAGGCATTGGGCTCAAAAGGCTGGCAACGTTACCTCTTTGAATAGCTAAGCTAATTCTTTGCCCTAGGTAAGCGCCAGCCCTTGGGTCACCAGTCTAAATATTGTGTGTGTGTTAACGTGTAGTGAAACTGGCGCGTATTCTAAAAACAGTGCTTAAGTCTGAATCGGAAAAATGTACATAGAGACAGATAAATACAGAGGCTAACCTACTTGTTAGCTGAAAAGAAAATAAGAACTGTTTGTAATTGTACATACATAATCTAGTTTATTTACATGTCTTTTGTTCTTACATAATATTTATGTACTTATAATAATAACACCAAGTTCAATACTGTACCTACTTACAAAATAATGTACAATATCACAAATTTTAATACTGAAAAGGCGTGTAGAGACTTATACTCGAATCCCATGGGAATATAAAAGTTTTTCGTCAAGAAGTGTCCGTGGTTTCCTGTTTCCTAAGTGCAGCAGACTGCGTCAATAGATCTTCAAGTAAAATGTCATTGTCGATCAGATCAAGGCTTCCAGTGCGCTGGAAAGAATACGAAATTGGTTAAAATTACCTAGAAAAAATGTTTGTTTGTATAACGTAATTTTTGAAAAGGTGATCACTGCTAATCGGTTTTATGATACGGATGAGATGACCTCAGTCCTGATCTCTGAATGAATGAATATAAATAGATGTTAACGTTCGTTCACTTAGCATTAGCACTACTATACCCTGGTTCAGAAACTGATTCATTTTTTGTAAACAAAGAAATGTCATGATATGTCACTGTCATGTTGACAACTCAGGGGTGAAAAACATGTTAAAAGTACTCAGCTATTTTTTAAAAGCCTACAATCAATCTAGTCCAGTAGGGGGGCTGACATTTAAATAGAAATAAATCCGGGGAGTGATTTTCTTTTTTAAACGTCGGAGTGGGGTGGTTGGAAGTATAAATCTCGATTTTCTAACTTATCCCGGTAGAGGGTTCGCCGCCATCTGGTTTTAAAGTTATTTTTTTTAGTTTTTCTGAAATAACTCGTTAATTTTCAACTTTAGAGCATAAATGGTTGTATCCAAAGTTGTTGGAAATTTAATTTCTCACAAGTTTGGTCATTATCATTTTTACGCTAGGATCAATATTTGCAGAGTTATACCTACCTGCTATCAAACTTATAAAAAAAATCGTAATGGGTGGAATTTTATTTTCTTCGACTTTGGTTCTCGCACTTTTGTAACACCACGATCAATATTTTCTGATCTATACTAAAATAATAATAATAAATATATTTATACTAAAACAAGTGTGTTTAGTATGTCTATTTATTATTTTAAAAAGTGCGAGAACCAACGTTGACGAAAATAAAATTCTATTACGATTTTTTAATAAACTTGATAGTAGGTATAACTCTGCTAATATTGATATATCTGCTAATATAGCGTACAAATGATCATGACTAAACTTGTGAGAAATTAAATTTCCAACAACTTTGGATACAACCATTTTTGCTCTAATGTTGAAAATTAACCAGTTATTTCAGAAAAACTAAAAACTTAAACTTTAAAACAAGATGGCGGCGAATCCTCTACCGGGATTAGTTAGAAAATCGAGATTTATACTTCCAACCACAGAGCAGCAAACACGCTTTTGTTCCGTGCTTCTAACCACCCCTGACATTAAAAAAAAAAACGCCCCCCCGGATTTTTTTCTATTTCAGGCTAGTTTTGTCTTCCTCGATTGGACTAAACAGCGAGAGTATGAAGCAGGCAAGTTAGAATGAGGAGTTTATGTAAATGTACCTGCTGTGCACTGACTGATCGAGCCATTAGCTTTTGTGAGTATTTGATACGGCGTTCTTTCTCTCGTTTACATTTTAAACGTTCGAAATCGTCCATTCCCTCGTCGTCGCCGTCAATTTCGTCTACTGTAACAAGAAAAAGTATGTACTTAGGTGAAGTTAAAAAATATTCGCCCTTATTCATATTTCCCACCAATTTATAGCGGCCTAGCTAGAGTATTCTTTTTATACCTAAAGGTATAAAAAGAATATAACAAGGTTGCGTAGCGAGCCGAGCCGTAGGGCGTGTAGCGTGTCCACATTCAGGAGTAGAGAACGACTTTCTGTTTGCGGAGCTTGCACGCATTTAGCTCGTAGAACCGATAACCGTTGGGGAATAAAGGTTCTCGATGGCGATCACAAACCGGAAGACGAACCCGATGGACCAACGACATTGATAGGATCGCGGGAAGTCGATGGATGAAAAGGGCTTAGAATCGGTCTTCCTGAAATGTGTAGGGGAGTTGTTTTTCGTGCAATGGAACTCTTCAGGCTGATGAGTATTTGCAGAGTCGGACTGAGCCGGAAGGGCACGCGTGGCTGACCACGGCTGGCTCGAGGCAACCATTTTTAGATTCGTCATGTCTGTCTGTCCTTCCATATGTCACAGCCATTTTTCTCCGAAACTATAAGAGCTAAACTGATGAAACTTGGCGAGTAGATGTATTCTGTGAACCGCATCAAGAATTTTACACAAAAGTAGAAAAAAAACAAAAAAATTGGGGTCCCCTTACTTGAAACTAAAACTCATAAATTTTTTTTCAACTCCATACGTGTGGTATCTGTGAATAGGTCTTCAAAAATGATATTGAGGTTTCTAATATAGTTTTTTTCTAAACTGAATAGTTTGCGCGAGAGACACTTCCAAAGTGGTAAAATGTGTGTCCCCCACCCTCTAACTTCTAAAATAAGAGAATGTTATAACTAAAAAATATATAATTGATGTACATTATTATGCAAGCTTCTAACGATATTTGGTTTGAACGAGATCTAGTGAGTAGTTTTTTTTTATACGTCATAACTCGTAAACCGCAATTTACCTTTCGACGAACTACAAGAGCTTTTATATTATGTTACTTGTTGCTACGGAACCTTTCATGGGCGAGTCCGACTCGCACTTGCCCGCTTTTTTTGAATTTTTCTGTTTTATTTCTCTCCAATTGTATGATTGGACTTTCTGATCCAGTTTTACATTTAGGTCAAGAACTGGGATCTATGCGCGGTTCTCCTATCCTACGGTTGCCGCAAGCCAGGCCTGAGGGGGGCCAGGCCGGCAAATGCCATTTCGACTTTATAGCCAGTCCGACGCTGAGTAGGTATGTGTGATAGCTGGGTAGTGGGTAGTGGGTACGGTACGTTGCGTGTGGCTGCCGGCGGCGCTGAGCTCGGGCCCCACGTCGCTGTCGAGGCGCACGCGCGCCAGCGAGCCCAGCGAAGCGGCGGGACTGGCCGACCCGTCCGCGGCGGCCGGACCCGAGTGGGCCCACGGGTTCGGCGCTGATGATGACAGCCTATCTGAAAAGTTTACCATCAGATTTGTTATATTCATCTTAGATTGTTTACATTGCTTTATTTATTAAGTTAAAATAATGGTAAATAAATTATAGATACACGCTTTTTTGTTTTTAACTTGAATTTTATTTTTAACTTTTTAGTTCATTTAATTATAAAAGCGTGTTTTTTAGTTTTTTAAACATATACAACTAAAACATATCATATATATTTTCATATTATTGCATTGTCATCGACCTTTGACAGGTGTGCAAAGTTTGAATCAAATCTGATCATTCAAAGTAGGACAAAATCGAGCTCAAAGGGGTCGGTTACATGCAAGCAAACATACATACAGGTGAAGCTAATAAAAGCGTTACAAAAAATGTGTATTTATGTACTTAAGTAATGTGATAATTAGCGCCACCAAAGTGGGAAAAATTTGTTGCGGTGCCCTAACAGAGTTTATGTTTGAAACTAGTCTACTGCATCACCTGTATTATCAACGTAATAAGTGCAATAAATTATATGAATTTGTAATGAAATTCTTCAATTTTGAGTCACTTAAAGCCGAGCACTTTCTTCGGTGTTTTTTTGGTTCAATATCCCAACGCCGAGCGAATTAGCGGAGCGTTACATTTTATCTACATAGCTATGCTGTTATCATTCAATATATTATTATACTGACGAGCTGGTATGACCGGTATTTATTTAGGTAAATTTTGTTTTTAGAAATTATATTTAAATACGAATAACCTACATACTGATGAAATAATATGAATAATATTTTTCGATCTTACTAACCGCGCCATCTGCTGGTATAGCTAAAATAAGTTTATGTTAAAGTTGATTATTAAAAACAAATAATAGAGATTTTCTAAAAAAATTCTCCTAGCTATACAAGGTGCAGTTTTGAACCTGCAAAACATTTCAGGAGGTTGTTAGGAGACTCGTAAATAATCATATAACAATACGATACCAAGTCAATAATCAATAATACTTTTTCTTTTCGATTTTTCAATTTTATTGATTTTCAGAATAACCCTCTTCAAAAAAACAGAATCACCCATGTATCGCGTGTCATGTCACTGTGTGCGTGAATGCGATGACCAGTGACGTCAGCCTGTACGAGTCTCCCTCCGTCCACATTTCTATGAATCGAACGCGGCACTACGTTAAACTAAAATGAAGGTCGTTGCTATGGTTACGGGGAACCCCGCGATTCTCGTCATACCGCATTTCGATTTAGACTCGAAAATCTGTTACTGCGCATCGAAGGTTCAACCAACGTGCCGCGACCTGTACAAGTTGTTGTAGCAACAGCAACTTATAGCAAATAATTTTACCTTAGATGTAGTTCGAATTTTTAACTGTATGCAGCTCACTGCATGGAGTGCCAGTGAATCTCGCAGGGCGACTGCGTATCAGACCTCAACAAACCAGTTACTTGATAACACGATACCCATTTGTTATTTGCTAATTGTCCGACCGTACGGCAGGGCTGTAAGGTCGTTGACCCGTACCGACCCGTGTGGTACCTAACGACTGTCCGAGAGCTACAAATCAGTTCGAACCAAAGGCTTTAATTAAGTGCTTACCGAAACACGGGATTTCAATGATGACGTTGCCGATTGGGGAATAACTCCGCGAACATTTCGATGGCTCGAGATACATTGTCTCCACTGATGGCATACCTACAAGCGGACCATCTCCACCAACTCTACATTGGAGTATTAGTCCGTCATCTTTACAATTAGGTAGTAGGTACCTATCCCGACCGTTAATCGAAGGCGCACTTGAGGGGCGGAATTTGCAAGCGTATGCACATACCGGCGTCATCAAATACACTAATAAATTGACCCGATCGATGCGTTTGCGATGGCCGCGGGGGCGTGGCGGGGTGGCGGGGGGGAGGGAGCGGCCGGTGGTTGGTGCTTTGGTTTGGATTTATGAAAGAAATGTCGGTTGCGTTTGTTTGTGTGTGTGAAAGCGCAGTTTAAGGACACGTACAGATTGGTCGCGTTTTAAAAAGGGGAGTTCACACTTACCGATTTACGTTAATAAGAATAAAATGAAAAAAAAATACCTGCCCATTTTATTGTTGATTCGGGTCGAGAATCACTAACATAATTACCTCCTAAAATGTTTTGCAGATCCAAAACTGCACCTTGTATAAATCGATTTATCGCCCCCGAAACCTTCTGTATTTTACTCGGCAAGAGATGGCGCTAAAATTTTTAATTATTAAAATACTTTTCTCCAGAGTCTTTTCTGAAAATGAATACTAGCTAGATCGATTTATCGCCCCCGAAACCATCTGTATACTTAATTTCATGAAAATCGTTGGCGCAGTTTCCGAGATCCTAAATATTACAAGATTTTCTTGTTTAAAGGAAGACTAGCAGTTGGTGACCGAGCTTCGCTCGGTATTTTTTAATGTTAATTTGTATTTTTAAGAAATCATAAGAGTCATATTATCATTATTGGTTTATTTTTACTGAACAACGCCATCTGCTGGATATGATTGCAGCTAGTTGCTCACAATCGTCAATAGATGGCAGGAGCAGTCACATATTCAGTTTATGTTTAATTATTGAACTCGGGGTGAAATAATCATTTTCTTAAAATGAATCCTAGCTAGATCAATTTATCGCCTCCGAAAACCCCTGTATACTTAATATCGTGAAAATCGTTGCCAAAATCCTAAATATATATATACAAGATTTTCCCGTTTAAAGGTATACGAGCCGGTATGACCGAGCTTCGCTCGGGTTTAAAAAAAAATAGTATTATTATTTGCCAATAGATGTCAGGAAGAGTCTTTATCTTTATTGGCTTATTTTTAATTAACAACTCCTTCTAGCTTGCAGTTAGTTGCTCACAATCGCCAATAGATGGCAGGAACAGTCGTATAGGGAGTTTATGTTTGATTATGGCAAAACACCAACTTCTCGTCATTTTCTAAAAATGAATCCTAGCTAGATCGATTTATCGCCCCCGAAAACCCTTGTATAGTAAATTTCGTGAAAATTGTTGGCTCAGTTTCCGAGATCCTAAATATATATATATATATACATATATATACAAGATTTTCTCGTTTAAAGGTATAAGATATTTCCCGTTTAAAGGTATATAGGGTATAACATAAGATATTTAGCTGGAACTCTTCAGTGACCCAATTGGAATTGCTGAAAAAACAACCAAGCTACGTGCGGAACCTCTTGTTTTTAAATTAATACATTCTTATACGTACTTGAGTTGTTATAGTTAGTGTAGTTATTGGTGGGCACATCCACTGGATCACTCGGCGGAGCGAATAAACTCATCGCTGTTGGTCTGTGAACAAGAGGCGTTTTAGACTTATAACAGTTATGATGGTCTTGGTATTTTATTCAAAGATAGAATACATTCATGTGGTTTACATAATATTTCACAAAGCTATCGTATCGACCGACCCCCTCATTCATAATGCCTGACAAATTTTAGCGGCTCGCTTAGTCTCTTGCCATGTCACTGTCGCTTTAATGTCAGCAAATCGAGATGGGAACAGACTTAGCGGCCTGCTAAAGTAAATGACTGTTATAGGACCATTATGCATACTATAAGCATATTATGTGTCTTAGCCGAAGATGAACATTAAAAACGAATAATACCTAGGTTGTTATGATTTCACACAATCACATGACAAAACATTTTATTTTTCTCCTATGAGGTTTTGGGTGTACAACAGTTCACGGAAAAAAACTACTCACGAGGATAAACCCAACCGCGACTGCTGGGTTAGCGGTCAAATTATTTGTCGTACTAATTAGTAGGCTGACAACCGTTGGGGAATAAAGGTTCTCGAATGGCTACAAGAACGGCGAAACGTAGGACGCCCCCATCCAATGAACCGATGACATTGTATACAGAATTTGAAGATTGTGAGCAGAATAAATGGTACATTACCTTTTATAATTTAACATCTTTTCGACATGTATTTTAAGCAATAAATATAATCTGAATCTGAATCTAAAGTTCGCGGGAAGACCGTGGATGGAGAGCGCTCTGAATCGTTCTTCCTGGAAATGTATTATATGCGAGGCCTATTATAGTACATTGCCAGGCATATAGACAAGAAGCCTTGACATCAGGTTTAAGATGAAGATTCGTGTGTATAGATTTAATACGAGTAGCACTGAAGCCGAGCGAGCGAAGCGTCTCTGTTATACCCCGTTCTGTTCTGTTTATACCCCCTGTGTTTGTTTCCTAAATATTTTGATTTGATTTTTTTTTGATTGTCAAAAAATGTATATTTTTTTCCGTCTGTTCTCGCCGCATTTTGCAACCGCTCTGGGACACTCATTTGTGCATGTCTGTATTCCACGACGTTTAGCACGATTCTAAAACGAGTTGCCGCAGACAGCTACGCGCTGAGAGCTACGCGCGTAGTCCTCAGCGCCGACGGTCAGCGTGACTCTAAAACCAGCCTTATTGTAGGTTTATGAGAAAGCATTATTCGCGTTCTCGCTCCCAACTTGTATCCCTTAAAACAAGTAAACGTCATTGACTTTTTATCAAAAAGTAAGACTATGTATGGTCTTGGTACTATAGTCTGCTCCAAGGACCGAAAGAGAAAAAAAAAGTCCAAAGTCACCCAAAGATAAAGATACATATATAGAAAGATATAGATAGAGATATAGATATCAATGTCGACTACTACTCACCAGTCGACACATATTTACCGGCCTTCGCTCGATAAATATCTAAAGTGATATTGCTGGAATACGATATCTATTGAAAATGTCATTTCTATTTAAATTTGACAGTTCTTGTGATATACCGTGTTGTTCTTGTACCGTGACAAAAAAGTCACTGGTCTAGAATTGAGCCCCTTAACGGAACTTTTTACAGAGTTTCTAGTCTTCTAGGCTTTAGGATTTTTTGTGTCGTTGGAGATTTTTGATGGGTACTGCACTGGTACTAGTATGTTCACCTAATGTCAGGTCGCTTGGCCATACTGGTAATGGTAGCTTGCTCGTCCACCTCCTCGATGACGTCATTGGCTATCTTCATGCTGCCCGCTGTTGCCGCTGGCTTGTTCAGCTGAGAGTTGCTTGCTGATATCGTGAAGCGGGATCCAGCAGCTGTCAAATAGCATCTTAGATTAATCAATCATTTATATTATAAAAAGCAAGTGTGTGTACACACATAGTTTCATTTCATAGGGTCTTATTAATAATCCTGGCGTAGCGTTGGACTAGTTGATCCGTGTTTTGTCTCTTGCATTGACATGCAATTGTCAACTCGAACAAATGTGACAAAACACGATTTAACTACTCCAGCGTTGCGCCAGGATTATTAATAACACCCATAGTGTGTTGCGTTCAAAGTGTTTTACGATGCGTTATTGCTATCATTTGTTAAGGCAGGCCAAAGATGGATAATTTAATTATCTAATTCGCAATAGATAGATTGATAATTCTTTATTATTCACCACGAAAAAATACAAAATATATTTTCAATACAATTAAAAAATTATTTACAATTTTTTTTTTTAATATATATTTTTGAATATGAATAGACTAATAAATTAATTAAAATAACTTTTTGCTCTGACTATACTTATAATGCGCATTTGTTCCCACAAAATATAATGGGCCACAAAGACAACCAAAAACCACTTGTTTTTGCTACTAACTTTATGGCCCAAATTTTTGGACCACAACGACAACGAAAATAATGCAAAATGGGCCACAGTGTCAATGGGTCACAAACCTCGGGCCACAAAGACAACATCCCTTTTTTTGTAAATACTACATACATACTTAGGAATGAAATGGATGGACATTATTGTTTATTTTTGGGGGCTTCGTTTTTCGTGCTATTCTACCCAGTTTTATTATTATGTTATTATAGGAGGTGGTCGCTGGAATACAATATACCGCCCAGACAGAGAACAAACGTCTATGTTCACCACACAATTATTTCTTCTCCGTGGGGATCGAACCCACGCTCTCCAGCGCTAAAGGCAGATCTATTGCAAACTGAGCTGAGAGCTGTTATGCATGTGTGCACTGTCATCTCATCTCTTGTATAAAGTAACTTCCAGCTGTTTCGTTATGACATCATAAGATGTAGGTAATAAACTCACAGGTAGGTATTCTACTGGTTCTAACGCGGAATTACTTCCTTGTTAATGAGCCCTACAATAGGCTATTATTGTCTGTGTAATGTAGGTATGTGAATAACAAACCGTAACGAGATAAAATCTGCTTGTGAATGTACTTATTGTAATAGTCGTTTTATCCCATCAATATCATAAATGCGAAAGTTTGGATGGATGTTTGTTACTCAATATCGCCAGAACGGCTGAACGGATCTGGATGAAATTTGGCACAGAGATAGATTATAGTCTGGAATAGCTTCTTTTTATCCCGGTAAAATGTATGGTTCCCGAGGGATGGATTTGTTTTTGACACTATTTTTATCTTAAATTTCGATTATCGATGAGATTAAAAAATAAGCCAAGGTAAGTAGTTTAGCACGTAATATTTCAAGGGAACCAAGACGATCGACGTCTACAGCCGACTTGAGCTTGGCAAGAAAATGTTAGTCAAAATAAACGTACTAGTAGTACCGTCAGTCTGGGCATTCCCTTTTTGCTCCTCCTTCGAAAACAGCCTCTTCAGCATCGAAGTAACAGAATTAGTTCTTTGAATCGGCGTCTGCTGTGCCAAAGACGCCATAGAGTTGGTGGAGCCCATGGAGTTACGGTCTTCTTTCTTCCCTCTTTTGCTGCCGCGAGACACGGTGAAGTGGATTCCGGAAACCGCGTCGTCGTTCATTTGGAGTTGCTGTCACATAAAAGGATTGTATAAACATGGTACGCTGTGTTGCGACGGTTTGAATGGGCTCGAGATTAAGGACAATCTTATACCTCATCATCATCATCATCCACAGCCACTGCTGGGTATAGGCCTCCCTTAGTTTGTGCCATCTACATCGATCCTGTGCCAGTCTAAACCATTGCCGCCCTGCGACCCTACCATCTTATACCTACATAATAATATGTGAAAACATAATGATGGCATGTATTTTACTAAAGATAATGTAGATATTTCAGCCATACAACTCAAGATCAATGATTTAAGTAAATAAAAGTCATGCTCGATCATAGACCATAGAATTCTGAATTCTGTGGGTTCAATCGAGAGACCGCGAGTTCGAATCCAGCTTTGAAAAAAGTTTTTGTCCTAGGCAAACTTATTTCGTCCAAATAATGTTGGTACTTTTATATTTATTATACTATAGGTACAGATACCTACATTAACTAAGAGGTAGGTAGTATTCAGTGTATGAGGATAACAATGCACCAAATACACTGTTATCAATAATTTCTTTACATAACACACTTGTAGGAAGTAATTTAATCAAGTCAAAACGTACTGATAGCCCACAAAGTGATAAGATTACTTATTATAATTGACAGCGCAAACACAGCAGAAGCAAAGAGTACGACATTGTTATTGCAAGGTTATTCACAGCGCATTGCCGCATTCACGTAGAAAGCAGATAGCTATATAGAAGGTATACCTTTTAGTTTTTATGCATGTATTTTATATGAATAAACTTATATGTACCTGTGCAATTAATAATCTTGATACTCTTTTATAGTTAGAAATTAATGTGTTCATATGCGTTCATATTCAGAATGCGTCCTAGTACATCGAAAATTTATTTTCTACGTGAATAGGCAAATTTTAAATAAAAAATAACAATACATAAAAAATAACAAACACGATAAGACTATGTTAAAACAATTCCGGATATAAAATAAATATATTTAATAGTGGATAATCCACACAACACTATCTATCCCCAAATTAAGTAGAGCTTGTATTACGAGTACCAGATAGTTGATAATATAATACTTAGATACTTTTTTTATAAATACGTACTTAGAATATAAGGTACATTTGTAGCTAAATGTAAACTTAAAATTTTTGTTTGTAAGTAGTATATTATTTATTTATTTAATTAGTTTTCTCTATGAACTTCTTTGATTTAGTTTTAAATGTTGCTTCTCTTTTCTCAATGCCTTTGTGTTTGTACTCGTACCCACCACTATAAACAGCTTTCTCTATGCTCCAAGGTTTGCTGGTAGATAGGGTACATAGGGTTGAACTCTACATAGGGTTAAGCTCGCCTTGTACTGGTACAAGGCGAGCTTAACCCTATGTAGTAGGTACAAACCTAACACCCAACATTAAAATATTATAGTAATAACACGGAAAAGTTAGTATGTTAACATAAATTAAACCAGATTAAAACCCTTATTATGTTCGGTATTAAGGTTCGGTTCGGTGGTACCTTTATTATTATTATTTTTTATTAGTGTGTTATCTTACCATTTTCCTCCCTAAGCGATTAAACAGTAAATATGTAAAATATCACTTAATACATACCCATTAGATTGTTATTGAATATGTAAGTATAAATAATATACACCAATCAAGAGACATGATATTCGTGCAATAACCTTTTTCAATTCCATTTATACAAATTGTACGTAAACAAATTATGTCATCCATTCCCGATTAGCAGCCTGTGATTGCCAGTTACCACATTCAGGGGAACAATGAACCTTAAAATATTATTTCCAAGATGAACGGCCCTAGTAACCAGTAAGTAGTAAATGCCCTACTAAACCAAACAATTACCTAAGACATTTCATACAAGGAGACTGAGTTTGATTTACATGCTATGAATGGGAATATTCAAGGGTCCGAATATTTTTCTGCCTAAATTCTAAGAGATGCCAAGTAACATTTTTATTTTATTTTAATTTCGGATCTCTTGGAACAAAATCATCCTAATCTTATGATCATTATCTGAGAAGCGTTTTTCCCAATTCAAATCGCACACACATTCTATTCCTTTGAGAAATTTGGAAAATGGGGCGCAGAACGGAAATAATTAGCGTTGTTAATAGTTCTATAGGAGGAAACGTAGGTAGCTGGCAAACCTCATGCCATTTATAATATGCTTCGTGCAACATGCTTATAAAATCCGCCAAACCTCTGGAGGATCGAACTTGTAATTCACGTTGCTAATGAGCGAGGGCACCACTTCGCCAGTCTTCCCCGAAGAACGCGTAACTACCTAACGGCAAAAACTGGTTTAGTTTGTCCAATTAGATACAAAAATGCAGTAATTGATTTGGCCATGAAGACTATAGGGGATTTGATGAAACAAGTGACAATGGATTTACTTCGGAAAAAAAGATAATATAATAATATAAAGATTAATTATTGGATGATAATATAAAGATAATAACAAGACACTCGAAATCGAAAACCTGGCTTTTGATTTAGAAATGTGAAAAGACGCAAGAGATTACTCAGACTGACGTCAGAGTAATCTGACACTTGCAAAGCTGCATGCTCATATTGCCTTTTCTAACCTGTGGCGGGATGAACTTGGTGTCCAAGAGTACCACTTTGTCAATCTTGGCCCCAGGCCAACTTCTATACTTTCTTCCAGGCCTAGATGTCACCTATCGTCAAAGAACAGAGTTTAGTCTGTAGATAGAGAAGAACTATCTCATTCAGGAGATTATACTAAGACACTGAAGTAAGCAGAAGATGCTTCGTTGTTCTAAGAATATACCTACGTCAAGATCTACATGAGTTTACCGAAGTATAGCAACAGACAGAAGTACAAACATGTGGTCGGACTGATTCATTCAAGAAATGTTAGGCAGAATAAACTTTAGTAAGGTTGGTGTTTTCATTAAAACAGAAGAAATGGATTAAGAAAACAGATGTTGATCAAATTGTTCAAGAAACATTTATTTGATAGATTTAATATGGTTGGGGACTTCAAGAGTTAAATAAAAAAAATAGCGTAAGGCAATAAAAAAAATATTCATTAGACTGGTTCATTCCAAAATCAAGGTTGCTGGTAAAGATCGCTGATAGCGATAAGGCCTCCCATTGTATTACTGTGACTATTATTTTTAAGCTAAAAACTGTATCTTACTTAGGTACTACCTAGTGTGGCATGGTAATCAATGGATCTATCTAACAAAGTGGAGTTATCCAGAAGAAGAAGAGACAATCTAAAAGTCATCCAAGCAAGAAACAATGATAGCTCGTTCATAGAATACCTTATTCCAACAGAGATACACGTTAGTTACGCAGCGCCGAAACCGTCACACCGCGAAGCTCCGTGCAGCATGCTATAAAAACGGACGGGTCTAACCTCTGGCGGGTCGAACTTGTAACTCACGGTGTTGGAGGATACCAGCTTGTCGATCTGGATCTGAGATGGCGTTGTGAACACCATACTCCTCTGCCTCTTAGGGACCGCGATCTTTGCGGTGGAATGCTCCGGGTGTTCTTCGCGTTGGTTCTCAGTGGCTATCGTGTAAGGCAGCTCCGAAGGGAACACTTCGTCCCAGTACTGGTCCTTGATAAGCTCCGGGTGCTCGTGATGCATTTCGTCCACTATCATGTAGGATACCTGTTCGGAAATGTACATCGTTACTTTTTTATATTGAACAAGGAGTTAATATAATTTTGTTCTATCAAAACATTATAAGTATGTAAAAAACATAAGTATGTACATACGAAAGAGAAGCATGACGTACGAATTACGCACCTGTAAATCTCTGTCGATCAACCAATTGACTTCAAAGTCATCGTCATCTTCTCCGAACGGATTGATCAATGACTCTGCTACCTTCAGCCAGCCCATATAGAAAAAGAATTCTAGTGTCGCGAATATAGGAAAGTATAGATCTATGTTACTGATGTCGGCATTGCTGCTAGAGGACATGAGTTTATGCTCTACCCACTGGCTTCCCAGTGCTGTGGTTATAAAGTATGAGTATACTGCAATTGTTACTACCTGTAAGTAAAATATCGAAGTCAAATTGATGAGTAAACAGTCACAAGCCAATAAATGTCAAGAGATTTAAATGTCTAGAAAAACTTGCAAATAGATTTGAGCTTTGAGTCACTTCCCGTTACAATTAGTCAAGTGAAGATAAAATTAAGAATTTCTAACATTTAAGTTACGTGGAACGACAATGTGTCACTGTACATACTATCTGATAGGCATAATAGATTCATGAGCGTTTAAGTCCGGTTACGAAATACAAACAAATGTCACTCTATACTCGTAACTAAATTAGGTAATAAGTACCTGTGTGTACACCAATGGCACACTTATGGTGTCGTAACTGAGCAACAGTCCAGCTTGTCCTCTGAATTTGTTTAATTCATCAATAATGGTTTTTACAGCAAAGTCATCACGTATTCGACCTTCCTTACGAGCTCTGGTCACTATGCTGGTAGCCCATACTATTGGCAACCTACGAATAAATACAAAAGTTTTAAAGAATTTAAATGCACAGTGATCCACGAGTGTAGAGAAGTCATGGCCTCATGAACATTATTACTCACTGGAAATAAAATAATTTGCAATATTTATTTATAGGTGACAGATAGGTAGTTGTGTGATGAGTTAACCTCGTTTTGGCAAAGTATGTATATAATTTTTTTCTTGTAGGTCAAAGCTTAAATATCTAATCAAACTAAAACGGATTCTTTTAAAATAGATCGAGTGAGCGAAGCGAACGAAGATCATTATCGGATGAGGGGTTATTAAGATATGGGGTTTTTTAAGGTCACAAAAATAAAAATAGTGACACATTAAAAACAGTTATTTAAAAGTAAACTTTGTTTGCACAATCCAAAACAGTTTTTACTTTTTTCTAACATGCTCAGTTTTTGCTATAAAAAAAAAGGTTAAATTAAGATAACCAACAATCCAAGAGCTCCCATTTCTAAGAGTTTCGTTGACATCAAGTTGAAATCATTTTTCTACTCATCGTCCAATTCGTTTGCTTTTTACTTTTTTCTAACATGCTCAGTTTTTGCTATAAAAAAAAAGGTTAAATTAAGATAACCAACAATCCAAGAGCTCCCATTTCTAAGAGTTTCGTTGACATTAAGTTGAAATCATTTTTCTACTCATCGTCCAATTCGTTTGCTTGTACTTATTTTTTTTTTGAGGTAAATAAAGGAAGTCCGACTCGCACTTGGCCGCTTTTTTGCGCATTACAAGCGATAAATTACCTAAATAGGTATTATATTATATTATCTGTCAATTTCCTGTATTCAAACTACAATACAACAACTACAGCAATTTATGATGAGTAACCATGAAAATAAGCATTTTAAGAACTGGTAATTAGTATTGCAATCGGCAAAACAATTATAATGTTTGTACAGTGTTTTCCTATAGCGAGAAGTGTAACAGAAAAGGCAAAACGATTTTTTAATTATACGGGGTTATTCATTATTAGCTGCAAATACTCAGGAATTAGGTTCAACAAAATAGAATAAAAAATATTTATGAAATTATTTTTTTTAAATTTGATCAAAAAATTTTTCAGGTTTTTGTATCAAAATTTTATTTTTATTAATTTCTTTACGGCTATTGCATAATGATTGACATGGAGAACAGGACGATGACCCACCCAGGCGGTGACTGAACGCAGAGAGTCGCTCACGGCGCGCGGGCGCGGATCAGAGGTCAAAATAGGTCAGGCGCCAATCATTCCTTTATCGATTTTCTCGGGATTTTCATAACAAAACTTAAAAAAATCATTTCATAAATATTTTTTATTTTATTTGTTGAACCTAATTCCTGAGTATTTGCAGCTAATAATGAATAACCCTGTATACTTGCAACATGCGATCGTATTTCATAATAATACAAATTGAAGACATCAAATCTAGTATACAGTCTCGTGACTGTAGCAGGCTGCAAAATCATTTAGTTCGTTACAATAAATTGAGCTAACACCGTCTTGGGACGCGTTTGACATATATTTAGATAAGTTTGCAACGGTCTATAGATTGTTCAATTGCTTCTTGTAACTTATTAACACGAGCTGGTATGACCGAGCTTTGCTCGGTATATTTTTTTTTGTAAATTGCGTTTTTAGAAATGATATTTTAATATGAATTACATAATAATGAAATATGAATATTTTTTTTCGATCTTACTAACAGCGCCATCTGCTGGGATAGCTAAAATAAGTTTATGTTAAAGTTGATTAATAGATAAAGTTGATTATTAAAAACAATTAAAAGAGATTTTCTAAAAACTAATAAATTACTGCTATGGATGACTGCTCGGCAACAGATGACGCTAAAATTGTTTATTGTTAAAACAACTTCTCTCTGAGTCTTTTCTGAAAATGAATCCTAGCTAGATCGATTTATCACCCCCGAAAACCCCTGTATACTAAATTTTATGAAAATCATTGGAGCCGTTTCCGAGATTCTGATTAGATTTTCTCGTTTAAAGGTATAAGATTATGATAGGTTATTGCATTGTTCGACAATCAGGTAAAGCGGTGAAGCTTCTGCATACGATACTCACTTTCACCCACCCATCACCATATTTCACCTAATTGTTTTTTAAAAAATATAGAAAAACGTAAAACCTATACAAACTGCTAAAGAATATTTGTTGCTTGAATATTAAACGCAATTATATTCTAACTCCCTTTTAATACAAATAAAATTCTTGCAAATATTGATCAACGTCATCCGCTAATTTATCTATGCGTCATCGTTATAGTTTACCTAGAACTCAATGAATAACTCACCAGTGTTTCGACGGCTTAGGAAACTTCTCATTTAGGTTGTTAAGGATTGATTTCTCGTTTTCAAGTAGAAGTCCAGCTTCTACCAAATTGTCTAGCGTTGGGAATCGCTTCTTTACGCGAGGGGAGATCATAGTTAGCACCATCGTGAGGCAGAGGCACACGTACCGAACTATTGTCCGACGCATCAATCGCCCACGCTCGTCCTGTAACACGCAAGCATTAGGTAAGCGCAAGCGCACACACTCCAACGGACGCATTATGAATTTAGTTCAGGCCAAATATGAAACTACAACCATCCAAGAATAATTTTGGGAGACCGTGATAAAAGATAAGTCTTATTTTGATATGAAAAAACTATTAAATCATTATAATTTTTATGGGAGCACATCCCAGACTTGAAATTTCTGGAAAAAAAATACCATTGAAATCGCACCAGCTGAACTTTTTGAAAGATCACCACAGTCGCTTGCCCTATAGTTCAACAAAACAGCGAGCTTCGATTGAGATTGGGATTAGAAAAGAGAGCTGGTGATAACCACAGAGTCCTTGCCTCGTCCTCTGTGTGCACCGCGCCTTAGCTGAGTGGGTCGGATCTGCCTTGTAGGCCACGGTCTGGTCTTATTAGAGTAGTTAGCGGGCAACATGATCATTATGTCATTCCACATTCATTCAAGAGTTCAAATTAATTACGATGGGTATTATTACGATACTAAGGGCTGATTTTTCCATCTACAGAATACGCTATTCGTCGATTCAAAAAAATCAGTCCTTGTTTTTGACAAGCCTAAAAAAGAACTTGATATATTTTTATCTGAGGGATAAACTTACTTATTATTTAGATTGAATAATTAGCACCCAGGGCTAATTTGATTTTGACGAATAGCGTCTGATAGATTTAAAAATAAGCCCCACATTAATGAATTCATGAATAACCACTAAAAGTACACTAATCGAATCACTAAAGTATTAGAAGAATACTGTGGAGTCAAAATAAAATACCTAATTAGATAAGTACAGAAAACAACAGATAAGTTAAACCACACCAAAATGTTGATAATCAAGAGTTAGTCATTGCCCGCGTCTGATCAGGCTAAGTTGGTTTGGTTGGACGATCCAACACTTGCAAATACCTACTTGTATTGTTTTATACAGTGAGGGTTTTCCAATTCTCACAGACGCGGTCAATGAACTAGGTTCAAAAAAACTACCATACGGTTTAGGGCTAAAACAAAGATATCAATCGAACTAGGTATGCATTTACTAACACAGTATTACATTTACCTACAATCATCCCTGCTCGCTTTACCATTATTTCATCAATCTGCAAACTGATTAAACATTTTATAAGTAAGAAATAAATAAAGTGATAACTACATAATATCTTACACAATAATTCTTCACTGAAAAGGTGACGCATATCATACCACTTAATATAAGTAATTGTACAATTTATTGTAGGAGATGATAAGTTTACTGACTAATAAACGGAATTAGTATATAGCTTCGAGTATTGTGTAATTTAAAATATTTCCTGATGAGAATATTGAGCGTGGGCATTTCTTCAACTCATTCAGTGTAAACTTGAAGGTGTTGACTAAGCAGAGTAGAAGATATATTATGAACCAGCTTATTTAAAGTCTGATGGTCTAAAAGGAGTAGCTTTTTGGCCCAGCCTTTTTGTAAATGGAACGCAGCATGAGCTCAGCACACCACCTATTTCGTGGTTCCAGCCTAGTCGGCCACCTTGCCTGGACGAATTGTAGCCGGTACCGTGCGGTTGGGCTGCTTTGCGAGCCTCAACTTCCGAAGTGAGCCGTCTGTGCGAAAATGGCCAATTACTAATGGAAGATTCACTAAACAGCTTACGCCAAATTACGACGCCGCCGCCGCCGGCCTATTGTATTGCAATGCTATAACGTAAGCTAAGTCCTAAATGCGGTATTGTTGTTGAATCAAGCATACAAATAGAAAAACATAGCATGAGATTTTTATTTTATTATGCATGGTTTACCTTTTCCTAATATTTATATTGATGCCTACATTAATTTGATAGAATAAAATAATTATTTATTTGCGAAACAAGCACTTACATCAATTAATAATAACTAAATTCCTGGTAGTCATTTCTGTGTGAGCGTCCCAAAACGGACTCTCGGGACTTGATAGCTATTATAGTTGAATTTGCTGTTGACACAAGGCGCTCCTTTTATCAAGGCAACGTTTGTACCATAAACTATTGTATGATCATAGAAATAATATGTTCTGACGTTAATGATATTGTTGAACGGCATTCCGAAACCCAAGTACTTTGTGTAGAAAATGGCAGTTAAATAGGAAGCAACCTTCATCAAGCTAATGTTAATGTTCAATCTCAATGTTTCAGTAATTCCGATTGTATTTCATGGAAGCAAGTCACGGCCGTGAACACATGCAGTAATCATTATCATGCATGCGATCTCCCAGAGCGGATATTTAAAACTGTAAACGTTTCGAAACCACCATAAAATATGATCAACGATTTATGTGGCCATTTTGCGGTTAACTAGATAACTTAGATTTCTTGGAAATAGATGTGTAAAAAATTTATTTTACTTTAAATAATCTGTTCCATGATCAAGAACACAATGCATTAAAATATGGCTAAAGCATACTTAAAATGCGTTTCCACTGTCGTCAGTAAAGCCTTGCGCACTGCGGTGGCGATCAGTGAAACGCAGTTAAACCGCAAAACGTTTAGATGTGCGCAAGGCATACGAAAAACAATGTCACTAGAGTTTTAAAAGTCAAACATGACGATAATCATGTAATCAGTAATTCCGTAGGTGTTATAAGTGTGTTCAGCGTAAGTATAATTTACCTGTCCATGTATAGTAGCAGAGACGAACACCGCGATTGAATCGGGCCAGGGTATCGTCGTGTACTGGCTCCACCATCGATTCATCACCACGGTCACGTAGAAACCCAGCACGAAAGACAGTGGGATCACGTTTCCATGAAAACTACAATAATTTACTACACCTTCGAACACCCTGCAATGATAATACAAAATATTATGTACCTAACAAAATTTTCTTTAAAAAAAAACCAAAATACAAGGTGTATCTAAATATGTGTACTATGCGAAGGTGGGGGGTTTCAGACCACAATGGTGATCAGTTGTGGGGGGGAGATAATTAAAAATTCCTATTTTCAGTTTCCCATACAAAAATATTTAATTTCATAATGCCTAAATAAATTGACAACCCTATCCTTGTAACCCCTTGACCTACTACCTCTGTAGGTCTACTACTACTACCTACTACCTCTGTAGCTAGGGAATGCAATCTCGTACGAGATTTCCGCCTAGCGAGATCTCGCGAGACTCAAAACCCAGTCTCGCGAGATCTCGCAAATTACGGGATCTCGCGAGATTGGGAGAATCGCAATTAAAACATGCAAATGCTTGTTTTAAGAACTAGTAATTGACATGATATGTAATTAAATAGAAACTGCGTTGCTTAGTTATAAAAATAATGTAAGTTTTATTTAAAAAATCAACAGAGTATACTTATTATTTTGTCTCTAACTCTAATAACACTTGTTTATGTCTATAATTATTATACCTACTGTAGCTAATCAGTTCAAATTTTTACAATATTGGTAACAAAACAATAATTATCTATATTTAGTCTTTTGTAAATTATTACTTTAGTTTAATAATTAAGAGTAATAGGAACATTACTTATGGTAAATAAATACAACAAAACAAAAACTTAACTTCACAAGTTCTTAAATAAATGTTGTGAGATCGTATTAATCAAATAAAAGAAGTTTAAAGTAGAAGTCAGTTTGTCTGACTGAATATGGCTTCTCAAAAAACACATCATGTCGAGAGTATCATCTGACAGACGACTTCTGATTTTGCATGCCAAATACCCTGCTGATGAAAAAGCTCGTTCTGCCTCAACAGGACTAATCAAACTAAGGACTGGTACTAATACTTAGTATTAGCCTAAGTTTTAGCCTAAGATTCAGCTCGCGCGCAGCCGCGCTATGAAATACACGTCGTCACGCTGCATTTGTCGATCTCGTTATCTCGCGAGATCTCGTACGAAATTTGACGAGATACAATCTCGTCAAATATGGCCGGGATCTCGCGAGATCGGGATCTCGGCGAGACGAGATTGCATTCCCTATCTGTAGCTGAGTTTCGGGTTGCCACTTTGTATAAAGTCAGCTGTTCATGTTGAAACTTCGTTGCAGTTTTTTTCAGAGATACCAATCGAAGTTCGAAAAGTCGTTGAACAAAAGTTGTTCCCCGGGGGGTGGAAATTCACCCCCCTTCAGGATAGTACACATATTTTGATACACGTTGTATAGTTTATTTATGCCGCAATAAAAGATTTAATTTTTATAATTATAATGATAATACTAGAAACAGAGGAAAATTTTAACATAGAGTAACTATATTTACTATAAACATCTTACGAAGTATTACTGCAAGTAATGTACTGATATTCAAGTAATGTACCTTCCTGCCTTCAAACCACGATGTGTTTTGTTTAGTTAGTCTGTGCTGAATTAAATACTATTTCAAAGTCATGTCCATTTATTTTCCTGTTCAAATACTTGTTACAACAATGTGCTCATTTCAAAGCATTTTATGAATCAATTCTACGATGTCAAATAAACACATTACACAAAGAACTAAGGTGATCCCCGCGAATTTACAGAATAAAACATTTTTGACTAAGATCCGTGTAGTCCACAGCTGATTAATTAAGTCAAAGTTAGATAGGTGTTTGATAGCAGAAAATAAGATAGCAGTTGAGAAAAAAAGCAGGAGATTAACCTGGAAGAGGAAATTGACCTTTGTATGAGCCATAGGGTAAATAAACAGACAATGTCATGCAAAGTCAAAATCGTTTATTTCACAAGAATCACTTAAACCGTCTTAAAGCAAGATGCATTTAAGAAGTATGTAGTTGATAAATGGTACAATGATATGGCGTTTGTGTGTTTAGCAAAGTTCGCAATAGGGGGATGAGTGAGGGACGATTGAGCTTAATAAAAATAGTGATAAAGAGTAAACTGATCTTACTTCTTTTTTTCTTCATCTAATATCAAACGGTAAGTTAGATTGAGCGAGTAATACAGAAGCAGGAACATGAGTAGATCTAACCAGACCAACTTGTAAATGCTTCCCCGCCATCTGAAACCAAAAAAAAACACGACTTATTAAAAATAAACAGTGTCACTCCGAAAGTGCTGACAGAAGTGAAAACTTGGACGTGTGTATTTTTTATCCCCACGACTTCCCATGGTGGGGGTCCATCATCCAGCGAAGTGCCATTACTATTGCCATAAGTTATAGAAATATAATGCTTATTCATACACTGCTATTTTACTACGTTAGCAACGTGTAAGTAAGGTACATAACCTACTGGCATAATAATATCTTTTGGAAAAAAGAGTGTGTAGGAGTAAATGTTGATACTGTTGATATTGATGGTTCTGAGTCACTCTGCTTCGGCTTGAAAAGTGAGCTATCATTGTTTTATTCTGTTTACAACTAGCTGCTGCGAGACAATAATAGGAGCATGCGTAGTAATGTTTTCAGGGGTCAAAATGGTAATTTACCAAATCAAAAATAAATCACATCACATTATACGTTCATCCCTGAAAGACTGAGGTTTCACGGATGGAAAGATACTTGGTAGAATCTACGGCAGGTCGCCTTTTCATGACGTGATCACGTGACTGAGTACAAGGTAAGGGTAATACTGATTTCAATCCAAAGTCACAGAAAATTAATGAATATTAGCGATGCAGTGTGTAACTCAATGAGGGTATTTTTTTACAGGGGAAGGCCGCAATTACCTAATAAGTTGATAAATAATGCTGGTTTACTACGTTTCCGGTCCGAACTGAACTGAAGCTAAATAGAAGCGCATTGGTTAAAATATAGTTGAATTAATACGACGCGTCTCTCATATATGGGTCACCAGCACTTACTGCCGGGACAACCTTTGCAGAGTCCCTACTATGCGTAACACATGCACACAAATAATACACTACAGGACTACTTGGACAGCAATTCTGAGATAAATTAGCTGATTGAGTCTCACGAATGCCAAGCCCATACAAATGGGGCAAATCAATGGTGCAATCATAACCACGAGACAAATGTTTGCAACGCGTAGGAAAAAGGAAAGAATATAATGTAGTATATTGTAAGCTGGCCACCTGCTTCCTACATTAAACTGTCTAGCAGTTTTACTCCATTGCAATTGAAGAAACTTCGAATAGGTACAGAAGCATACTATGCATACTAAAAAGGAAAACATAGTTTATTAGTATGCGAATTGGTATTTATCGCCACTAAAAAGTGCATGCAGAGATTACGTCATTGAAACTTGGATGATAGCTTTTGATTGCACGATTGTTCATGACTTACATTTGGTTTTATTTTATGTTCTCTAAGAGGACAACACGTCTATAAACAAACCGCTTTTACGAGTTGTTAAATATTTACATATATGTGTGTTACTTATATAACTATTTAACGCTTAATGAATTTTATTCAGCTCTGCTTGTTTAATAAATTCTAAGTCTGTCTTCGAAGAGTGATCGCAATCTAGTTTGAAATAAAAAGTGAGTATATACGGTTGTTGGCAATAAATATTGCACATCGGCTTTTCGGCTTTGTAGAGCGCTCTCTTTCTGACGCTTGTTGCATAAATGAGTATAGGTCCCATAGACTTGTTTGCAAAAGCGCAGACAATGAAATCATCTGAGCCAGTTTTTATTGTTCTGTTCATATCAATGTTTTGGCTTTGACTGCGGACTTGGAATCGGATTCTTAATGTTAATAGCTGTGTAGTCAGTTAGTAGTTAGCACAAGATCTGTATCAAATAGGTGAATATAATATAATCCTACCTACCTAAGTACTTACCATACCTAACCTACCATAGCGTGCATGAATGTCGTTTTATTACACGAAATTAGTTATGAATTAACAAAGTTTACGATGTTATAGCTACAATGAATACTTTTGTCATACACGGGCTAGCAGCAAGTATTTCAGAATGAAAAAGCGGCCAAGTGCGAGTCGGGCTCGCCCATGAAGGGTTCCGTAGCAGTAAGTAATATAACATAGAGTTCTAGATGTTCTAGTAGTTATCGTCGCCGTCGAAAGGTAAATTGCGGTTTACGATTTATGACGTATAAAAAAAAAACTACTGACTAGATCTCGTTCAAACCAAATATCGTTGGAAGTTTCAATAGTAATGTACAACATATATTTTTTTTAGCTTTATCAGTCACTTATTTTAGAAGTTAGAGGGGGGGGGACCAACTTTTTTCCACTTTGGAAGCGTCTCTCGCCCAAACTATTCAGTTTAGAAAAAAACAATATTAGAAACCTCATTATCATTTTTAAAGACCTATTCATAGATATCCCACACGTATGGATTTGACGAAAAAAAATTTTTTGAGTTTCAGTTTCAAGTATGGGGACCCCCAAAATTTGTAGTTTTTTTTCTATTTTTGTGTAAAAATCTTAATGCGGTTCACAGAATACATCTACTTGCCAAGTTTCATCAGTCTAGCTCTTACGGTTTAGGAGAAAAATGGCTGTGACATACGGACGGACAGACAGACGGACAGACAGACAGACAGACAGACAGACAGACATGACGAATCTATAAGGGTTCCGTTTTTGCCATTTGGCTACGGAACCCTAAAAAATGGAGTAGGTAATTTGCTCCCTCCATTCCACCCTCATTCATTCCTTCCTCTGTATACCATATAATACCACTGATTACGTAATTATAGTAACGACATTTCCAAAATAAAATGCGGTGTTATGTTGTGTATATAACTCGTAGAAATTGAGGTTTATTTCTATTCGTAGGCGCGTATATTTTTAGGGGCAGATGTTTCATCTACGGAATAACGCTATTAGTCAAATGAATAGAAAAAGCGGCCAAGTGCGAGTCGGACTCGCCCATGAAGGGTTCCGTAGCAGTAAATAATATAATATAGAAGTTCTAGTAGTTCGTCCAAAGGTACCTACATTGCGGTTTACGATCAATGACAAAAAAAACCACTTGCTAGATTTCGTTAAAACCAAATATCGTTGGAAGTTTACATAGTAATTAACATAATTATTTTTTAGTTTTATCATTCTCTTATTTTAGAAGATAGAGGGGGGGGGGGACCAACGTTTTACCACTTTGGAAGTGTCTCTCGCAAAAACTATTAAGTTGAGAAAAAAACGATATAAGAAACATAAACATCATTTTTGAAGACCTATTCATAGATACGCTACATACACATATGGGTTTGATGAAAAAACAATTTTGAGTTTCAGTTTCAAGTATTTACCCCCCAATTTTTTTGTTTTATTTCTATTTTTGTGTAAAAATCTTAATGCGGTTCACAGAATACATCTACTCACCAAGTTTCATCAGTCTAGCTTTTATAGTTTCAGAGAAAAATGGCTGTGACATACGGACGGACAGACAGACAGACAGACATGACGAATCTATAAGGGTTCCGTTTTTGCCATTTGGCTACGGAACCCTAAAAATGACAGTCCTTGTTTTCACAACCCTAAAAAATTAAGTGGCTTATATATTTTTACCTCGCGAATAAATTTATCTGCAGATGAAAAAAATTGTCCTAAATTAAATGACTCCTTAGCACGTCTACGCGAAGATCAATGAACCGGATCGACTGACGAATAACTCTAAATTAGGAATGAAGTCAAAAAAATGCGTACAATTTTTTTTTGCAGCGTATTTAACTACGCTGCTAAAGTTGAATTTAGTTGTTATTATCTACATGATCTACCAAACCAATAATAGTATTTTATTTTTACAACCGGTTTACTTACTTAACCTTACTTTACTCTATCATCCGATATACTGAGATGACGTCACTTCTTCCTTACTTATTATCATCTTTCACCCAAATTCATCCCTGATGTCTTTGTTCTACCTCTACTCCTATATCCATACATACTACCTAGCTACATCAAAATTTGAATTTTGTTTCTCACGTTCGCTTACAAACAATATCGCGTGATAAAATCGATAACTACCTATAGGAAACAACAGTGCAATGACCGAAAACATTGGGGCCAGACAGGTGCAGGCTGGACTATAATACTGAATAATAAATGCCCCCTACCTGGTAATCACGAGGTAAGACATGGGGCACGTCGGTAGCTGAAGACACTTGGATTCCAACTAACTTCATGGAATAGTTTGTAGACAAGGGTGTAGGCTTAGGTCTTCTTTCGAACATGCACGGGTATAATCAATGCTTCTTTTGTCTAATGAAATAGTGTTTGTCATAATGTACCTATATGCCCTACGTGAAATAGGCAAATGATTGGAATTATTTGCCTGTACCCTGATTGTACGTGTGTACGGTGATTGGCAGATAGGTACGTTGGTCAAATGGTTTCCGTGCCTCATGCGAAATATAGAATGAGGAGAACACAGAAAACACGTAGAGAAAAAGATATTTGTCTTCTTCTTCTCTGTCTCTTTTTCTTTTGTCCCAGCGCACACAGTAGTGTGCGCTGGGACAAAAGTTAAGAATCCATAGCACACAATGCCAAGGTGCGCTTCAAAATCTGTCTGACAGGCACACTATCAAAAATAACATGGACAAAGACTCTGAATCGAACCCCGAATCTCGAAGCAATAGCAAGAGAGGGTGATGAATTCAGAAGAAACATGGAAAAAACACCAGAAACAATGGGAGCCGAGATACAAGGTCATCACTCCGGCATCATCACGGCGCCGGGGCGGCGCATTGAAGATGGTGAAGTGGATGTGGCGAGGAGCAAGACCCGATTAACTTTGGTATATTTGGAGCATTGTATACAAAAAGTTCTCCGGTTCAGATAAAGTAGTTAGCAGGAGACCATGCACAAGATACCTCATCGCGGGACGTCGGGACCCGGGGCTGATTTTATTCTCCTAATACTTTGAAAACAATTAGTGTGCTAGTTGTGATAGCGTGTTTAGTTAGACCTTTCTATCTCTTTGGTTTATCGAAAGTGGTAAAAAAAATCTTCTTTCTCGCATGAATGCGACAGATGCCATCTACAGCGATCAGATCTGGCTACTTAGGTCTTCGCCTACGGATGCGATGGTGGGGTATTCCTATGGACATTGGTTTTTAAGAACTTGTTGGTTTGTCGCTTAACGTCTGCCCCATAGATTTATTGAACGTCCCCCCTTACCTTTACGTGTGTTACATTTAGCTTCCCGCGTGAGGCCTGCGCAAGTGCGCACGCACACCTAGGCCGCTGGCGAACGCGATCAGTGAAACGCTGTCAAATTTGACAGCGATATTTGACAGCGTTTCACTGATCGCTACCGCCAGCGAACTAGGTGTGCGCAGGCCTTCAACTGCGAAGCCAAAATAGTGATCGGAATCATAATGTTGTTGATTTAATTTTCAGAAGCTAAGATATACCTAATGAAACAAAATGAATGAAAATCATTTTTTGATTTGGTTTTAACTAATCCCCTTTAGTTACGTTTTACAGTATTTAGATCTGCTTGAAGTCTGTAATAATTTTCACAAAAGCTTGATTCCCATTACAATGTTACAGCTTCAAGGATTGACTTTTGATACCCGATTGATATGGTTTTGGAGATCGTAAAATAAGCTCTAACTGAAATGGTTACTTCCGTTATAGCTTTGCTGTTAAGTTTATTTTCGCTGACGTGGTCCTCTCGCAAGCCCAGACCAAAACCCTGAAGGTCGATACGATAAAAATCATTTATGATCAACTACTTAATTAGATGAAATCCACACATTTTAGAAGCAAAATCATTTTGGGAATCATTTGCCGTCAGCAGCCGATAGGATTTTTTACCAAACTCAGTTGCTATTTCTACTCAAGCAAAGGACACCAATCCAATAAAAATACTGGTATATTACGGGTCTAAGTTGGGGGGGGGGGGGAGGCTGGTCAAACAAACATCTAAAATAACGCACCTGTTAACTTTTACTCCACTATCGCTCTCGTTATTCCAGTCAAAAATGTGATGCTTTTGCTTGTGACATAAGGCAAAGTGTAAGATACGAAGATAAATATTTGTCATATTCACTGACTTACGTAATTAATACTTCCACACAAGAGATCTTATGATAATAGACAGCGAGATAAGAATCATGTAAGGAGTGTTTCTCATTCGCTTCACTTTAGACACTACTGGATGCACTATGTAGGTACCAGCTACCTACAAACTCCAGAAACGTAATTCTGGACGGATTAGTGACACTATTTCCATCAAGGAGTATTATGTATAAGGGCGCCTTTCAATTTGAGGGCATCCTAAGAGTGTGATCAAGATCTCTAGTTCAGTAGATCAGTGCAATAGATCGCTGAATAATTATTGAACTGACGACCACTTTGGTTACAGCTTATAGTAGGTACCTCTATAGGTATACGACTTTTAGAAAGCTGATATCGGAAACGCCTTCCAACTACACTGACTAAAACTGATGTGATGACCATCGATTTTGTTGCCTTGCCTGCCTAGGTGTGTGTCTAGAAATCTAATTCAATTTCTTCACTATGTAGAAAGCAGATACCAGGTACCTAGTCCTTGACAGAGTGAGACAGTAATGCAGTTGATTTTAATCCAGCTAGAGTTTGTTGCGACATTACCTACCTATATCGATTTTTGTAGAGCTATGGAGCGATGAACTCGAAACATGAAAATGGAGACGAAACCACTTATACGCAGCTTGAATTTTAGGTAAAAAAAGAATATTTGATGAAGAAATAAAATAGATATTGTAGACAATCCTCACAATACTATCTAGCCCCAAAACGCTGATAGCTGAGCTGCTAGATTAATTATACACTCATTTTATGTAAATACCTACCTAAATAGAATACAATATATTTATTTATTTATATAACACCCAGACAGAGAACAAACATCTGTATTCACCACACAAATATTTATTTTCGGTGGGGATCGAACCCACGACCTACAGCCCAGAAGGCAGAGCTACTACCAACTGAGCTGAGAGGCCAGTAAATACTATTATGAGACAACTCAATATTGAATACCTATTTTATCAGTTACTGTTCAGTACACAGTATAAGCAATTTGTACAATCTGAGCCCTTATGACCCTGCTCATGAGGGCTCAGATCTGTCTGTCCATTACTTATTACAAGCTGGTATGTCCGAGCTTTGCTCTGTATTTTTTTTTGTAAATTGTGTTTTTAGGAATTTAAATTTAGATACGAATTAAGTACCTGCATACTGATGAAAATGGTGAAATATGAATAATATTTTTCGATCTAACAGCGCCATCTGCTGGAATAGATAAAATAAGTTTATGTTTAAGTTGATTAATAGATAAAGTTGATTATTAAAAACAATAAAATAGATTTTCTAAAAAATATCCCAGCTATATAAATCGCCCCCGAAACCTCCAGTATACTAATTTTCATGTAAATCTCCGGAACTTTTGCCTCAAGTGTTTACGTAGAAGCTCAATAGATGGCGTTCTCCGTGACACTAACTCGCAAGGAATTTAATACTCTCTACGAGAGCTAACTCGTGGTTTTGACTAACTACTCTGCAATAGATGGCGCTAAATTTTTAATTATTTAAATTACTTCTCTCCTGCGTCTTTTCGGAAAATGAATTCTAGCTAGATCGATTTATAGCCCCTCAAACCCTCTGTTTAGGTACTTAATTTCATGAAAATCGTTGGCTCAGTTTCCGAGATCCTAAATATATATACCTATAAGATTTTCTCGTTTAAAGGTATAAGATTAAATTAGCCTTGGGTTATCTTAATATGATCCTTTATTTCTAGCCTGGGTCGTCCCACTGCAGGGCAAAGGCCTCCCTCCCCTTCTTCCACACCTCTCGATCTTTGGCTACAATGCGCCAGTCGTTCATATGAGAATCGAGATCGTCCCGCCATCTTCTCCGGGGTCTTCCTCTACGACGCCGACCTTGTGGGACCCAATCTGTTAATATTTTGGCCCAAAGAATGTCCGGCATACGAGCCACATGCCCTGCCCAATCCCATTTAAGGTTCGCCGCTTTCATGGTTACATCGACTATTTTTGTTTTGGAGCGCAGTATGGTGTTCTGTATGCGGTCTGTAAGTTTGACACCTAATATGCTGCGCTCCATGGCTCGTTGGCAAACCTCGAGTTGGTATCTCTCTTGAGCTGTCAGTGCCCAAGTCTGCGAACCGTACGTGAGTATCGGGAGAATGCACATGTCCATGAGTCTGCGTTTAAGGCATAGTGGCAATTCACCTTTCATGAGATGTTTCATCGACCAGTAACTCTTCCAGGCGTTCTCGGTGCGTCTAGCGATTTCATTTTGTTGCACCTTGAAAGAAATTATCTGGCCGAGATACACATACTCATGGACATATTCAATCTCCGCACCCTCAACGTACAATCGCCTCCTCGTGCCATTGGTCATCAACTTGGTCTTGGTCATATTCATCCTGAGTCCCACCTCGAGGCTTGCTTGGTTGAGTTCTTCGAGCATCTCGCCTAGTTCACTTGCTGAGGAAGAGAAAAGAACAATATCGTCGGCGAAGCGAAGGTTTGTTAACCTACTGTCTCCGACAATAATGCCCTTCTCTGTCCAGCCAGGCGCCAGTCTCCTAAACACCTCTTCTAAAGTAGCGGTAAAAAGTTTGGGGGACAGCGGGTCCCCTTGTTTAACCCCTTTATTAATACGGAAAGATGGCCCATTCATTGATGTTTTAATTGAAGCTGTACTACTATTGTAAATGTTACGGAGAAGGTTTACATAAGTTGGGTTTATATTTTGATTTAAAAGTGCCTTGAATAAAGAGTCGTGCGTTATACTGTCGAAGGCTTTTGAATAATCCACGAAGACAAGGTATAGTGGGATGTGGAACTCGACACACTTTTCTACGAGTTGGTTAAGGGCTTGAAGATGATCAGTCGTGGAGAGGCCACGGCGGAAACCTGCTTGTTCAGGTGGTTGATGTAAGTCTAATTGACCAGATATACGACTTTCTATGATCTTGATGAAGAGTTTGTAGATGTGAGAGACGAGACTGATAGGACGATAATTACCAATGTCGGACTTAGCACCCTTTTATTTAATATGATCCTGTTTAAGAATTTTTAACCAACTTCAAATAAAAACGAGGATGTGTTTGTTATCGCTTTAATTCGTCATTTAAGATCCGATTTTCAACAATATTTTTCAGATTGCTTCCATAGAAATTTCATCAAAATCGGTTCAGCCGTTTGACCATGAAGTCAGTTTCTCAAGTATTTTAAACTTATATTATTTAAGTGATGTGTTAGTTATTATTATTTCTTAAACTAAATTAAAAAAAAATAGCAATTAAGAATCTCTCAAGCAAAAATATCGAACCTGTGCCTTAGCAAACATGCATAGACCTACTACCACCTTGCTTTATTAGTTTAGACCCTTTTTTAGGGTTCTGTAGCCAAATGGCAAAAACGGAACCCTTATAGATTCGTCATGTCTGTCTGTCTGTCCATCCATATGTCACAGCCAATTTTCTCTGAAACTATAAGAGCTAGACTGATGAAACTTGGCGAGTAGATGAATTCTGTGAACCGCATTAACATTTTTACACAAGAGTAGAAAAAAAATTGGGGGGTCCCCATACTTGAAACTGAAACTCAAATTATTTTTTTTATCAAACTCATACGTGTGGGATCTATGAATAGGTCTTCAAAAATGATGTTAAGGTTTCTATAATTGTTTTTTTCTAAACTGAATAACTTGCGGGAGAGACATTTCCAAAGTGGTAAAATGTTGGTCCCCCCCTTTAACTTCTAAAATAAGAGAATAAAACTAAAAAAAATATATGATGTACATTACTGAGCTGTGACTGCCTTCACAGCTCAGTTGGTAGTAGCTCTGCCTTCTGCGCTTGAGGGCGTGTGTTCGATCCCCACCGAGAACAAATATTTGTGTGGCGAACATAGATGTTTGTTCTCTGTCTGGGTGTTATATAGTATTTTATGTATGTATGTTCTTTCCGGTGAAGGTCGAGAGAGTAAACTGCAATTTTCCTTTCGACGAACTACAAGAACTTATATATTATGTTACTTGTTGCTACGGAACCCTTCATGGGCGAGTCCGACTCGCACTTGGCCGTTTTTTTGTGTTTGTGTTGTGGCAGTGCTTGGGCTTACTCAAACAAATTATATACCAAATAATGTATCAACAAAATCTGTTCTTCATTCTCAAAACTGACTGACGTATGTACTACAACACGTAGTTTTTTTATTTTACTTTACAATGACTACACCATTGGAATCCGGGTCTACTCACCGATATAAAACTTTCAGAAAGGTCCCAAATCCTCTGCAAGTTGCAACTTCTCCAGTGTAAGTAACTGTCATTGTTTAAAGATAGGCACAACACAGGCACTCTACAATTTTCAAGTGTATTTTAACTAGCGGTTAGGCTATAACACCGTTAAACTCGACTATATTATCACTGTCTTCATCCTCATAGAGCTTAGAAGTTTAAAATGCAAGCAAAAAAATATCATCAAGGTACACTGTATAATCAACTGTAGGCAAGATATCTAATAAATCACACCACACTGAAAATGCTATTTTAATCTAATATTTTTTAAGATTTCCCAAAATTCGCTATTAGCCCATAATATCATGTACGCATCCGCCCACTTTAAACTCACTATGCAGACTGCAGACTGACCTGACTGAACTGAAACTGAACTGAACTGAACTAAGTGAGTGATTGAAGCAAATCAGCAGTGCTGCCATGCCAGTGGCACATAGGCAAAAAGTAACATTTTCACGAGAAAAGTAACATTACCATAAATTATGTGGAAAACAAAAAATTAAAATAAGCTTTTTTTCCCATTTATAAAACACGCAATCAAAGAAATCGATTATGCAAAAAAACATTCTTGGATGCGTTTTTCGTTTCATGATATTATTTTTAAATGCTGGATTTTTTTATTAAGTAGATTTAAAATTAACAAAGAAATACAGAAAAACATCACAGTGGAATACAATGAGCGGTCTTATCACTAAAAGCGATCTCTTCCAGACAACCTTGGGATGGACTGGACTTGAAAAGAACGATAGAGAACGATGGTGTAGTAGATAAAAACAACAAGTATAATGTACACACAATTACACAATATAGTACTAATACATACATACGATATACCTAACAATAATATACATATATATTGATATGTATAATACATTATATATATGACGGCGCGTTACTAGTTTGTCAACATCACGAGTGACGAGTGACTGTCACTAGCGGAGCGTCGTGTTGGCGGTAGCGGGGCAACCGTTTTGTTATTTCACTTTGGAAATACAGGAACGAGCCAGCGCACCACATCTGCGACAAATCGCTATAAATCTGGACCAATCTAAGTTAATCTGGACCAAATTAATGTTGATTATCGTACTAGTCTAAATATATATAACTCAAAGGTGACTGACTGACATAGTGATCTATCAACGCACAGCCCAAACCACTGAACGGATCGGGCTAAAATTTGGCATGCAGGTAGATGTTATGACGTAGGCATCCGCTAAGAAAGGAAAATGGAAAATTATTTTCTAAAGAGGAGAAAAAGGGGAAAAATGGTTTAAAGAAAAATCAACGCACAGCCTAAACCGTTAGCCCTAAGAGCATGAAACTTAGAAAGTATGTTCCTCTAATAGAGCAGAGGTGCACTAAGAAAGAAAAAAGGAAAATTATTTCCTTAAAAGAAGAAAAAACGGAAAATGATTTTAAGAAAAATCACAAAAAATAACTTTACAAAATACGCAAAAAAAACATTAATCTAAATATATATAACTCAAAGGTGACTGACTGACATAGTGATCTATCAACGCACAGCCCAAACCACTGAACGGATCGGGCTAAAATTTGGCATGCAGGTAGATGTTATGACGTAGGCATCCGCTAAGAAAGGAAAATGGAAAATTATTTTCTAAAGAGGAGAAAAAGGGGAAAAATGGTTTAAAGAAAAATCAACGCACAGCCTAAACCGTTAGCCCTAAGAGCATGAAACTTAGAAAGTATGTTCCTCTAATAGAGCAGAGGTGCACTAAGAAAGAAAAAAGGAAAATTATTTCCTTAAAAGAAGAAAAAACGGAAAATGATTTTAAGAAAAATCACAAAAAATAACTTTATAAAATACGCAAAAAAAACATTAAAAATTTTCAGCTACCGCAGCATCTGGCACCAGGTTCGATTACACACAAAGGTTCACAAACAAACAGATGATAACCACTACGACAAAATCACGGGAAACATCTATCATACTTAAACTAAACACTGTTGAAAAAAATCGGCTACAACAAAACTCACCTTAAAATTCAAATACACTCTAAAGCACAAGCTCAAATCTATGGTAACTAGCAGTTGTTCATGTCAAATTAAAAAAATCTGATACGATTATACACCAACACGCATACGAAACCCCAAATTAGCCACTAATATAACATAAATCACAAAAAATAACTTTACAAAATACGGAAAAAAAAAACATTTAAAAAATTTTCAGCTACCGCAGCATTTGTCATCAGGTTTTATTACACACAAATGTTTACAAATAACCGATGATAACCACTAAGACTAAATCACGGAAAACATCTATCATACTTAAACTAAACACTGCTGAAAAAAATCGGCTCCAACAGCACTCGCCTTCAAATTCAAATACACTCTAAAGTACAAGCTCAAAACTATAGTAACCAGCAATTGGTCATGTCAAATAAAAAAATCTGATTCGATTATACACCAACACGCATACGAAACCCCAAATTAGCCACTTATATAACATAAAATCACAAAAAGTAGCTTTACAAAATACGAAAAAAAAACATTAAAAAAATTTCAGCTACCGCAGCATTTGTTACCAGGTTTTAATACACACAAATGTTAACAAAAAAACAAAAGATAACCACTAAGACAAAATCGCGGGAAACATCTATCATACTTAAACTAAACACTGCTGAAATACACTCTAAAGTACAAGCTCAAAACTATAGTAACCAGCAATTGGTTATGTCAAATAAAAATAAAAAATCGGTTGTCTGTAAAGTCGGTTTACTGACGATAGTTGAACGTGATAACGTCATAAGAAAATACTGATGGAATGGTTGCATTTTTCAAAAGAAAATTTTAGTTTTACTGAATTGAATTGAATTTGAATGAAACTGAATGATACTGAATGAAACTGAATGGAACTGAATGAAACTGAATGAAAATCCGGACCCGGACCCGGACCCAGACTGAACCCTTACCCTTACCCTCATTTACCCTTTCCCTCATTTACCCTTACCATTACCCGACCCGGGCTCGGGCTCAGGTAAATGGAACGACGAAACGACGTAACGACGCATGAGTCATGTGTTTTCGTGCGTGCAGCCGGCTCCATCGATTTATAAGACGTTATCACGTCAAAAATCTAATTCGATTATACACCAACACGCATACGAAACCCCAAATTAGCCACTAATATAACATAAAATCACAAAAAGTAGCTTTACAAAATACGAAAAAAAAAAATTAAAAAAATTTCAGCTACCGCAGCATTTGTTACCAGGTTTTAGTACACACAAATGTTTACAAAAAAACAGATGATAACCACTAAGACAAAATCGCGGGAAACATCTATCATACTTAAACTAAACACTGCTGAAAAAAATCGGCTCCAACAGCACTCGCCTTAAAATTCAAATACACTCTAAAGTACAAGCTCAAAACTATAGTAACCAGCAATTGGTTATGTCAAATAAAAAAAATCTAATTCGATTATACACCAACACGCATACGAAACCCCAAATTAGCCACTAATATAACATAAAATCACAAAAAATAGCTTTACAAAATACGCAAAATAAAACATTAAAAAAAATTCAGCTACCGCAGCATCTGGAACCAGGTTCGATTACACACAAAGGTTCACAAACATACCGATGATTACCACTACGACAAAATTGCGGGAAGCATCTATCATACTTAAACTAAACACTGCTGAAGTCATGTCAAATAAAAAAAAACAGATTCGATTATACACCAACGACGAATACGATTGCCCAAATTAGCCACTTCAACAAAATCACGAAAAAGAGCTTTACAAAATACGCAAAAAAAAACATGAAAAAAATTTCAACTACCGCAGCATCTGGCACCAGGTTCGATTACACATAGAGGTTCACAAAAAAACTGATGATAACAACTAAGACAAAATCGCGGGAAACATCTATAATACTTAAACTAAACACTGCTGAAAAAAATCGGCTACAACAGCACTCACCTTCAAATTCAAATACACTCTAAATTACAAGATCAAAACAATGGTAACTAGCAGTTGGTCATATCAAACTAAAAAAAACGAACTCAAATATCCACGCGGACGAAGTCGCGGGTATCAGCTAGTATAACATAAAATCACAAAAAATAGCTTTACAAAATACGCAAAAAAAAACGTTAAAAAATTTTCTGCTACCGCAGCATTTGTCACCAGGTAACACACAAATGTTTACAAAAAAACCGATGATAACCACCAAGACAAAATTGCGGGAATCATCTATCATACTTAAACTAAACACCGCTGAAAAAAAACAGCTACAACAGAACTCGCCTTCAAATTCAAATACACTCTAAAGTACAAGCTCAAAACTATGGTAACTTGCATTTGATCATGTCAAACTAAAAAAACCAGATTCGATCATACACCAACGAATACGATAGCCCAAATTAGCCACTAAAACAAAATCACGAAAAAGAGCTTTACAAAATACGCAGAAAAACATTTTAAAAAATTCAGCTGCCGCAGCATCTGTCACCAGGTTCGAATACACACAAAGGTTTACAAAAAAACCGATGATAACCACTAAGACAAAATTGCGGGAAACATCTATCATACTTAAATTAGACACTGCTGAAAAATAAAACAACAGCACTTGCCTTCAAATTCAAATACACTCTAACGTACAAGCTCAAAACTATGGTAACTACAGTTGGTCATATCAAAATAAAAAAAAAGAACTCAAATATCCACGCGGACGAAGTCGCGGGTATCAGCTAGTGTTTCATAAGAGGCTTTATTCTTGTTAATTAAAATCAGTGGAGTAAAATTAACTGTTATTTTGAGTGTTCGGTTTTGGTGCCCTGCCATAGGGCCCCTGTGGTAAACAATAAGTTCCGATGAAGGCCCTCAAGGCCCTCCTGCGCCTTCATCAGAAGTGGGATCGAACGAGCGTCAAAATGAAAGGCTCTGGATATCACATTTATGCTGTTCAACAAACGCCCACATGGAGTAGTATTACAACCAACAGCTAAGTTGAAGTTTGATTCGGATGAGCCGGATTCGGATATCGATATTGGTGTGACGTAACGGAAGTAATAGTGTAGAATAAAGGTCTGGACGGACTTATTTACTTGTGGCTTTAACGAGTGCACTAAAAACTCGTGCAGCTTCAGCTTCATGTCTCTGAGCTGAATTTGAATGAAATTACATGGAGCTCAGTTAACCCAGCGGCAGCGGGCGTAATGTTTTTGAAGCTCATGTTTATTCAGGACTACCTTGATGGCATCTTACGATTCAAATCAGGAACTAAAGATACGGCATCGGAATCTGCTCTTCGATTGGGAATATAATCGAATGAATACCAACATGCCTAATGAAAATCATAACTGGGTTTGCTATATCAGCATTGTATCAGAAGGACAATCACATTCGTCGTAAACTAAATGCATGCCACGAGTCGAGCTCATTTGTTTCAAATCTTTGGAATAACTTGTGACAGTCGTTTGGATGCTGAAGCATAAACACCTTAAGCCAAGCGCTTTCACGCGCAGGAGAAATTTGACTGAAAATATCACTAATGTGCATTGACTGGATATCGTACAGCTGAGTGTCAAAAGCAACGAAATGATGTTAAATCATATCCTTAGAAACTCTAGTTCATCGCACGCCATGGAACAAGACTAACGGTGATAACATTAAGCTTCACAGCAAGTAACCACGCTTCTTAATCAAGTAAGCGAATGGATTTGCTAGAGTTGAACTGATGACAATAGACTTGGATGCAAGATCATCAGAGACTGGAATCGAAATATGGAAAATGTAGTAGGGCGTGGGGCTTGTCCAAACGATTTTGAGACGACAAGCAGATTATTCGACATTGACATAAGCAGCAGTTCGCCATTCAGTGCAGGAGTGGTGGCAGCCATACGGGGGGCAGTGGCAACAGCAACGATGGCTGTTCCGGTGCGGTGCAGCGCACAGCGAGTGCATGCAATTGCTTTCAGAGACAGTTTACATAAAGGTTAGCTGTATTGTTTTTCCTTTTCCGATTCGAGTACTAGCTAGTCGGTAGAAGCCCCTAGACTTATTGATTCAGCTAAATTATTAGCGGATGACTCGAGACTACTTTCTCGCTCAATAAAATGTTTTCTTGGTTATCCTAAGGAGCGTTGAGATAAGTCGTTGGAGCGACAGTATGTTTTACTGTTATTTTGCAGTAGTGGGTGAGATGAGTCATGAGTCCCGACGATGTGTTCCAAAGGATGTATTTTCTAATAGAAGTTTGTACTTGTTTAATGAATGAGTCGTTCATAAATTGCACGCAGGCGTATATTTTCTTGATGATGATAAGGATGAGCCAACAGACTAGTTTCTGGCTTCCAAATGTTGT
The DNA here is from genome assembly GCA_939531255.2 of Thera britannica. Classification (NCBI taxonomy): domain Eukaryota; kingdom Metazoa; phylum Arthropoda; class Insecta; order Lepidoptera; family Geometridae; genus Thera; species Thera britannica. The sequence continues at coordinate 12,657,790 of OW618040.2, read as the reverse complement.
CATAATAGCCGAACAGAATACTGTGTCGAGCTTTTCTTTACAGAGATTGCACACGAGGTCAGCGATGCAACAATGATGCGATAGCGATGCGACAATAAAGTTACAGCCTTACGACGTGACAGCGATGCAACAGCAATGCAAAAGCAATGCGACTGTGAGGCGTCTGCCTAGCGACCGCGATAACAATACTACTAGTAACATCGAACTCAAGTGGTGGCAAGTCATGCTTGGATGAATCCTACAGTACTCATATTAAAGAAGTGAATAAAGGTGGAATTCACGAGAATATTTCTATGTATGAAGAAACATGTAGAACGATGTAGAGAGGTCATGAATTTAACACACCATTTATTTCACTTTGGAAATACAGGAACGAGCCAGCGCACCACATCTGCGACAAATCGCTATAAATCTGGACAATCTAAGTTAATCTGGACCAAATTAATGTTGATTATCGTACTAGTGTTTCATAAGAGGCTTTATTCTTGTTAATTAAAATCAGTGGAGTAAAATTAACTGTTATTTTGAGTGTTCGGTTTTGGTGCCCTGCCATAGGGCCCCTGTGGTAAACAATAAGTTCTGATGAAGGCCCTCAAGGCCCTCCTGCGCCTTCATATATAAATATGATATACCTACATAAATAAATAATATACAGAAAATAAATATATATATGACTGACAGAAATACTAGACAGGTAAAAAGTAATTGAAATTGAAGCTTCTTGAAAATAGGGAGTGATTTAGCAAATCTGATATATGGTATAAGTATAAGTTTTGTAACATGGAGGTTACATGAGAGGGTCAAAACCAGCGTAAAATGCTACATGTATATGTAACATTCTGGCAACGCTGCAAATCAGTGCTGCCGGCAGATATTCAATTTCAAATATAACATAAGACAGTAACATTTTCACAAAAAAAGTAACATTACTATGAATTATTTGACACAAAACTTTATCATGGCATTTTATAACATAATAACAAAAATAAGCTTCCTGTTCCATTTATTAAAATCGTAATCATTTGATTGCTGGAAAATATTTTTATGATTTTTATGTTTTAGTCGTGTAACATGAGAGGGTCAAAAGTAACGTAAAATGTTACAAAAGTAACATTCTGGCAATGCTGCCTATGGCTGCACAAAGACGAAGGATTTACTTTATCTTTGAGGCTGCAGCAGGGAAGAGATGGGCTGCAGGCATAGTGACAGCACTAGGGCAGTTTTATCAGTCAAAGTCAATGTCAAATCAAACTCAACTTGTATGAACTATGGTTGGTCCTTGGAGGAAAAATATCAAGGATGTTATAATTAAAAATATAGTCTGTTGCTGTTTGACGAAACTGTCATGCAGCCTGCTGGGCTCGGTAACTATTGTGTCCTGCGGGCAAGGCCGTCTTAGACTAGGCTGAGGCCCTTGGGCACACAAGAATTTTGGGCCCTTAGTGCCCTTATGGTAAAGACGGTATTGCCTGCGGGTCCTGGGTAACAACTACCTACACCACCTACACAAACATCTTGCACATAACACTAGTAGACAAACCGTTTCCCCACCTAAGCGATTTATATTGCTTTTGTTAAGTATCCTTTACCTTACCACAAAAATATAAATACCAACAGTTATTTAGCTCCCGTTCTCAAAAAAAACTAATTTCGTGAATTCTTCATGTTTATATTTGGTAAATTGCGATAATTTATAAAATAAGTATTAAAACAAGCTCACAATTGTGATCAAATCGCAATACATATAGGTACAAAAATGCCACGCAGTTGCACGAATTCTCCCGATCAGTTTTGTTACATGTGTAGAAAGTTCACATTTTCAAGCCACAGTTTCTACAAAGGTGACCTTGGTAGAAACTTTGCTACATACGCACTATGCGGTTGCGAATGCGGCTGCCCGCGATCCGGCTAGCCACATTCGCAACCGCATCCTGCGGTCAGCCGGACGACTAGCCGCATTGCGGGTTACCAGCTTAGTGCGTATGTAAGGCTACATACGCACTATGCGGTTGCCTGCAATGCGGCTAGCCGTCTGGCTGACCGCAAACAAATGTACGTAATATTCATTTATATGCGCACTGTCGGTCTGCGGGTAGCCGCATCACAGTGCGCACACTCAACACTCAATGGCGGGCAGCCGCAGACTGAGCCGCACAGTGTGTATATTAACCATCCGGGTTCCGGGTGACCATCACTCGGGCCGCAGCCCTCCGAGCCAAGAGAGTATTATAATCCTTGCTCCGAGCGACCGGAGCGGTTTGCGGGTAGCCGCATCGCAGTGCGCATAGAAATTAATATTACGTACATAATTGTGCTTGCGGTCAGCCGGATGGCGGGTAACCGCATAGTGCGTAGCCTAAAACCATGTAGCACTCTTGTATACCACTTACCACTAGCAGGAGCTAGCAGGGCTTTGATTGTTCTTCCAAAAATTCAACAAAAAGCATTCATTCGTTCAATTTCGATTCGATCGATTCGTTCATTTGCAAGCCAAGCAAGATGGCTGACTTTCAGCTTAGCTTATGCTCTCTTTCTTTACTTGCGGATTGATAGCGTATCGTCGTAAATTATTTTACATTGAGGAAACAAGCATTTGTTGTTATGCTTGGGTACATGTAATTCTATTAGCACGTGATAGCTTAGTGCTAACGATCATAAGCTTCAACATGAGTGTAATCTCTGCCAGTGAATTAGCTTCGACCGAATCTGAGAAGCCGGTCATATCTGCTGATGATGTCAAACTCCCGCCTTTCCCCGGTATTACTTTCAAAGAGTTTGTTCGCATTGGTTCGCAACTCAGCTACTAACATTTGTTCATTAATGTTTACCTACAATTTCAGATCCTACAGACGATGACTTTGATGAGGATATAACAGATGAAGAGAGATCTCACTATAAGATTATATTTCCTGGTAAGACAATTTTTAAAAATTATTCTTATGAAGTATCTTATCATTTTGGTTTCAAAATAACATTGTATTCTGTTTGGTACTTTCAGATTTGAACAATGTTGTTTCTATGAGACTGCACTGCACTGCCTGTGATCGCCACTTGGGATGTTCTGCTACCAATGAGTCCCGTATGCGACCTCACCCAATGCTGCGAACCCTCATATGTCATACTTGTCACTCTTTTTATAACAGTGGGGAGTTCGATAAAGGTGAAGATGGATCAGAACTGTATTGCCGTTGGTGCGGGCAAGGCGGTCAGGTGTATTGCTGTTCTGATTGCATCCATGTGTTTTGTGCGGTAAGAATAGTGTGGACAATCCATACAACACTATCAAGCCCCAAATTAAGCAGAGCTTGTAATAAAGGAACCAGATCGCTGATATAATACTTTTTTTTAATAAATACTTTTTTTGTAAATACATACAATATAACACCCAGACAGAGACCAAACTTAAGCGTTGACATACCTACATTGTATGAATAGGAATATAAATAAATAATTCATTCATTTTGTGAATCAATATTGATTCATTTCAATGTATTGTTTCTTCAAATTAGTATCTTCACATAACCCTGAATTTAATTTTCACTGAGGAAAATGTTTGTTCGTACCTACCTGCTTAAATACATTTTTGTTTACAGAAATGTATAAAACGCAATCTTGGTCTGGCCAAAATAAAAGAAATTGAAAATACAGATGATTGGAAGTGTTTCAAATGCAACCCCAAATGCCTTTGGGACCTACGAGCTCTGTGCTGGGCTCTCCTGCGCTACTGTGATCAAAGAAACAAGTAAGAACTGGTGAAATCACTTGATCACTTGCTATTCATATTCTTTTTTTACCTAGTGAATTATAAAGTGAAGTGAATAATGTATTTAGCCATAATGCCTTTCGTAATATATTCAGCGCTCTAACTTTAATCTGTTTTTGATATAGGCTAGTTTTTCAAGCTGAAGATCCTGAGTTAAAACAAATATATGCGAAGGTTATCGCAGTTGATGCAACTGAATGCTGCAAAAACAAAGCCAGGAGGAGTCAAAAGAGTGAATCAGCTAAGAAAAAGGATAAAGAAACTGAAAATTTGACAAAAAAGATCATATCTAAAATGCCTCCAACTATACAGGTATTTGTTTTTCTAGATATTGTTTGCTTTTTCTCATACTGCCATTTTGAGAATTATTTTACTAGCAATAGGTTGATCAGGTATTTTGACAAAATGTCTTGAAATGTCTTAATGATAATGGAAAAGGAAGGGAAGAGAACAGAAAAGATTCAAATTGTTCAGGTTCTATTCTTGCTGTGAACAATTTGGTGAGTGTGCGCAGGTATTACACAATCTGTTCGTTCCGTTGCCCTATCTTCGGCCTACTAGGCGTACGGATAAGTGTCACCCGTTCTTAGTTGATGTTCCTCACCATCGCACAAAGCGCTTTGCTTCCATTTTTTTAGTGAAAACTGCCAAGGAGTAAAACTCTTTACCGTCGTCAATATTTCCGGAGCATAATCAATCTTGGAAAAATAATCAGAGCATTAAATACAAGGGACTGCCCTCAGTGTTTTCAATAAGGTTGGTATGCTGTTTTTATGACTGACTATTCTACTTTTAGGTGAAAAAGTTTGCATCAGTCAATCTTGATGATGTTAAACCAAAAGTTGAGAAGAAACACCAAAAGAGACCAGCAAGTCCTAAAAACAAAGCAATTATGATCAAAAATCCTATCACAATAGCACCATTGCCAGTTCCACCACTTAACAAGAAATTCAGAGTAAGTTGTTTATTTTAAAAACCTTCAAAAAATCCAGTATTTATTTATTACTAGTGGCCACCCGCGGCTTCGCTCGCCCGTTCCCGTAACACCCCGTTCCCGTTACTTTTTCGGGATAAAAAGTATCCTATGTCCTTCTCCTGGTTCTAAGCTACCTCCCAACCAATTTTCAGCCAAATCGGTTCAGCCGTTCTTGAGTTATAAGTGGAGTAACTAACATGACTTTCTTTTATAGATTTTCCTCTTTTCGTGTCACTAAAATCTTTTGAACTACACTAATGGACAAATTTAGAGGAACGCAACTTAAAAAAGACAAATTAGCATAATAATTGTTGTGTTTGTGTTTATTTGACTTTCAATACGGTTTGATAAAAAACAAACAATTTTATGACAATTATCTATGCAGTATGTATGTATTTATGCAGTACATAGTTGTAAATTTTAACACTTGTATCCCATAATATCGCAAATTGAATTGTTTTCAAACGGTTGATTATTTTTTTATATGTGGCTCACTCAGTATTTACTGTTACCTCCTCTTGCTGTCAAAGCTGCCTACATATGTCTGCGCTGCGCATACTTTTGATTAAACCGTCAAAAAAAGTTTGTGGGATGAGATTCAATTTTTCTACCAATGCGGTTTTTAGATTTCTCAAGTTAGCTGGTGCTGGATTTCTCTGTTTATCTTGTCTTCCCGGCTTATGCCAAACATGCCCTATCGGGTTTAGGTCTAGTGAGCGGGCTGGCCACCCCAAAGATCAATTTCCACCTCTCTTAGATTCTTCCAAACCTATCGCAGTGGTGTGGGACCGTGCATTATCGTGCACCAGAAGAAAATAATCTCTAACATATGGGGCAAAAGGTATCACAATTGGTTCCAAGATGTACGTTACGTATCTTGAAGCAGTCTGGGATCCGTTTTCCACGATGTGTAGCTCCGTACGTGCCCTTGTACAAATGCCACCCCAAACCATTACTGACTCTCCACCATAAGACTATACACTGAGCGTAGGTATCTTTTTCCGGGTCGTCTCGATACTTTGTATGCCGCATTAAGTCTTCTTATGGTTTTGGTGCTAACTGCCACTTGCCGTACATCCTGGAGCTTAGTTTTGACCTCTGAAGAAGTCGATGTGTTTGAGCCACGCTGAGATCCGGTTTTATAACTTAATTCATTTAATTGATGTGTACGTATAGACGACTACAAAGTTTTTTTGATAAAAAAGTTGGTAATAAACTGTAATTTTTTGTTAAAAAACACAAACGCGGGAAAATTTTCATGCAGTACAAATCAATAAAATTCAGGTTGTTCGATTCCGATACAAATTGAATTTACACAACTATGGGCAAACAAAGTATAAATGTACACTGAAATAGCTGTAATAGAATTTTACAGTGGTCTTTATTGCCGGCCAGTTATAAAGTTGGAGAAAACTGTAGGATAACAGAAATATTAATAAAAAACCAAAAAAGTATTTTTTTCGTCATTCCTTCTAACGGGTACTCGGCATTGAATACGTGAATGAGCTTAAACATATGTCTCAAAATAGTCGTAAAAGTCTGTTAGTTCTTTTTCTGAAGCCCCGTCTGCCACGACCAACGGCTGACACTTCAACTTTATATAACTGGCCGGTAATAAGGACCACTGTAAAAGCCTATTACAGCTATTTCAGTGTACATTAATACTTTATTCGCCCATAGTTATGTAAATTAAGTTTGTATAGAAATCGTACCCCCTTAACACAAAGCTTAAAAAAACAAAAACAACTCTGAAACAAAAGACGATAAAAATCCGCATTTCCATTCTATGTTTCATCTCAGTCAGTTCAACAGTATGGATTTAGTTATTTTTAATGCTATAGCTAAGTTAGTTATAATGACTTCTAGTCTTGTGTAGGTTTAGAGGGTTACACCGGACCGCAGCCGAGCCATGCTTGTGTTGTCAATAGAATTTTAACCATATCTGTCCGGACAATGAAGAAAATACCTTCTACTTGTACTATTTAATTTTATATCTACGAGCCTGTCCAGATGGAGCGTTTTACGCGCGAGTGCCCTCGCGCGTTTCAATTTATATTGCGTCCAGATGCCGCGTTTTACGCGCGCTCCTACGCGCGATGTATTTGGGAGGGACCCAGGGACAGTTATAAACATGGAGCCAGACAAAGCAGTCGTGTTGTGGCTTGCATACCGCAGATGGAAACGTCGTAAACAAAGAGGAAGTCGACGATTTAATGTGCATCCAATTCTACGTGACAGAATGACACATAGTATGTTTATAACATTATACCCAAAGCTCAGAGAACATAACGAAAAGTTTTTTAACTACTTTCGGATGTCAGTAACATCGTTTGATGATTTACTAGAAATTATCAAAATTATCACTCTCCATTTTCGTTCCAAATACGTCCACTCGCGTCGGACTCGCGCATACCTCTGGACGCAGCAATGGCACCAGAGTATCTCGACTCGCGTGGCGCTCGCGCGTAACACGTGCGAGTCGAGAGTCCGGCGAGTTGCTCGCGTTTTACGCGCGATTGAGGAATCGCACGGCAGCGTCTGGACGGGATGTATAGCGCTCTAGTATCTGGAGAACGCGCGAATGTTTACGCGCGAGGACACTCGCGCGTAAAACGCCCCATCTGGACAGGCTCTTGAGATCGCTTAATCGACGCTAGGAATAAGTCTTCTTAAAATGTGGCGTGCGGTTCGCTGAAGTAACATAGCCCTAACTTTACTTTATTACTAATGTGTTTTTATTTGTAAGTATGTATATCTATAATATATCATTTTACTTTCAGCTGTCCACTCCCAACATGTACAGCCCAATCAGGTATTCCAACGAGAAAAAAATAAACTTAACCCGTGTCCAGCGACCAAGAATTCTCGGACCTAATAGCTTCAACGGCTTCAATGCCCCAGGAGTGTATATGAATAATATGAACAGTATAAATAACATGAATATGAATAACTTGAATTTGAATTTAGTGAATGATAATATCAATTTATCTCTGGACAGTTTAACCCAGGTAAGCTATTTACTATTTACCATTTGTTCTTCTAGGCTTGGTCGCGTGGAACTGACACCTAGAATCGCCTAGCTTTAAGACATTTCAAAATAATTCTTGTGATACAACTGAATAAAGAAATGAAAAATAGCTTATTTGAAAAAAAAATTACAGGGTTTGGATTTTGCAGCAGTACAAGCAATGAACAATTCAAACTCAGTGTTTGCAAACAATGATGACGTAGTTTGTACACCGGACTTCCCCATGGAACCATTATGCGAGGTAATTAATACACTTTACTTTGTAGATAACGATAAGAAACTTCATTATGCTCCTTTCTAACGTCATTCATAATTACTGATTTCAAAATTAAGAGGCCATCAATGTGTCACAAGGGTATGGGTATAGTCCATAGGAAGGCATTGGTGGTCTAGTGGTAAAAGCTCCGCCTTCCGATGCGTGGGTCTAAATCATGTTTTGAACCAATGAGTTTTCCTATCCTACAATGTATGTGTACTATGCTCCTCTAAAATGTATGTGTACAGTACTCTCAAACGGTGAAGGAAATCATCGTGAGGAAACCGGTATGTTAGAACCTTATATCATTATAAGTTCGTAAAAATGTGTCAAGCGTCTCGCCAGAAGGGTCTGCCAGCGGCCGACTTGCGGAAACCAGTGTGCTCACCAAGTGCGGATCAAAGAATTTGCCGAACGGTCCATAGCATACCGTATGAAGATCAACTAGGAACAGATCTGGTTGTGCATGCTTCTGTTATAGTTATAACTATGTTTTTCTAGCATCAGTTTATTTGCAGGTAACCGAGGAAATCGATGATGACGTCGAGTGCATAACGCCAGCTCCTGTCGCAGCCCCAAAAATCACGAGCGTTCCACCGCTCGTTCCTGTTCGTACTCTTCCATTGTCCAGCCTGCCGAAAGGAAATGTCATACAAATGACTGACAGTGATGTTACTGTCAACGCTGTCACAGGAGGACTCAAGTTTCGTGTTGATCCTCAAACATTGTCTTCTAACAAAATGTACCGCCTACCTGACGGCCGCATCTTTGCTATAAACGCTAACCCGAACATGCCTGGAGGTTATTCTGCTACTATTGTATCGCAAAACCCCGACGGATCTCCCAAAGTCACGCCCAGAAGTGAAACATTTGCTGCGAAGCTCAGTGCGGTCTCACACTCATCGCCTAAACCGAGACGCGGTGGCCGGGCAGCCGGCGCACAGAGACGCAATAACTCGCCAAAAACAAGAGTTTCAAAAGCTAAAGAAGGAAAGGACACATCTAGAGTAACGGATCTGAAAGTGCCCGTGGAATGGTATCGTTACAATATGATCGATGCCGTTGACGCTTTAGAGTATTCTTTATCTCGCCTGCATAACCTTAAAAAAGAAACCACCTCTGCCCATCTTCGAACTAGAACAGTGGATGAAATGAAATTCTTGCACAGAAAGTTGGAGCAATTGCTAACCACTTCATCAAAAAGGTTTATTGAGATTCGCGATACCCTCAATAAAGAAATGAAAACGTATATCTCAAAAAAAGAAAATAGCGGTCACAGCTCTGAGGAAGATGATGACGATGACGTCGAAATATTGCCAAATGCTGAGTATGAAGATCCCATTTCTATTGATGAAAACTCGGACAATGAGGGTCAAGAAGTAGACTTGACAGGGGCCGCAAGCAGTGAGCATAACGATAGCTCAGAAAACAGATATGCGATCGATCAGAGCCTTGATAATAATCACATAAATGATGATTCCAACAGTGTTACGACTTTGGATTTTGGTACAACTGAACCTGAAATAAACAAAAATAATGGCAACGAGGATTCAGAAACTGCTAAAAGTAGTTTGTTAGGAGCACAAGATGAAAGTGATAAGATGGAAACTAACGAAATTCCTGAAACATCTACCATTAGTACAAACGAAGAAAACTCAGATCCGAAAACCAACGAACTAAACGGAGATGATGATAAAACTGATGACGAAGAAATAATCAAAACCGACGATAGTGGTGATACTAAAAAGACAACACAGGATGATAAAGATGAAAATATTGAAAAAGAAAACGACGACAACCAAAATACAGAGGATGAAACGACTGATAAAACCGAAAAGGAAATGCTAGATAAAAGAAATGATCAAGATAATTATGAAAATCAAGATGGAGAAATGAGCGAAGAAATGATAGAAACCTTATTAAAAGATGATAACTTAGATGAAAACGCTAGTATGGAAATATCTGACTTACAAGAAGCTGAAGAGATATTATCCTAAAATAAAGACTTCTATGAGCATGAAAGTATATAAGATGTGCTAGGAATAGGGGTATATCTTTTGAGATATTTTAATTAAAAAATTCACGAACATGACGGAAGTTTACTGAGAAACGACTAGATTATGTAATAAATTAATGTTTTAAGTACATTATGATATGATTTAGATTATACACCGTTGCTTGTAGGTCATTCAAGGTCGTGGTCCAAAAATATTAAACTTAAGTTTTTTGCTATTTATAATAATACTGAAAATAGTATAAAATAATCTTTTGCAAACGATAGGATTACTATTGTATTCGCATGTCAGTGCGAGCGTACGACATGAAGCGGGGTCACCGAGTGCCGGTAAGTACGCTCTGCGTGCCCTCGAGTCATATCTAGTGTTGCGGCTCTTCAGCTCCGTATGACTATACTAATAATCCGGTCAATAAAGACATTTCAAATAATATAATAATAATGATATTGTTATTTTACCACTATTTTTATGTCTAAATTGACCGGATTATAATTCAAGACCTATACCATAAAAACAACGGTGTATAATCGCAACGATCTAAATCTGGCGAAAAGGCATCCAACCGGAGAATATTCTTGACCAACTTCTCACTTTTTACGAAGTTTTCACCTCTAAAAATACTAAATATAAACAAACTGTTATACAGTTACTGTGAATCATTAATTCTTTATGATTTTATACGAGTTCAATGTTTCCATTTTTATATTATGCTTTTTTTACATAAACTATTGTCAGTCGTAGAATATCGACAGAAGGCACATTATTAACTGTAATGTGTGTGTTTAACTAAAAGTTTTAGTTATGACTTTAAATAACTTTAAATTAAAACATTATTTATAGCTATAGTATAAATAAGTTATAGTCTTAACTGTAGTAATAAATAAATAGTAATGGGGATGAAAGTAATATTTGTAGAGACTAAACTTAATAAAAAAGCAGCCAAGTGCGAGTCGGACTCGCCCATGAAGGGTTCCGTAGCACGACGAACTACAAAAACCTTTAATTATGTTACTTGATGTAACATAATAAGGTTCTTGTAGTTCGTCGAAAGGTAAATTGCGGTTTACGGTTTATGACGTATAAAAAAAAAACTACTGACTAGATTTCGTTCAAACCAAAAATCGTTGGAAGTTTGCATAGTAATGTACAACATATATTTTTTTTAGTTTTATCATTCTCTTACTTTAGAAGTTAGAGGGGGGGGGACCAACTTTTTTCCACTTTGGAAGTGTCTCTCGCGCAAACTATTCAGTTTAGAAAAAAACGATATTAGAAACCTCTACATCATTTTTGAAGACCTATTCATAGATACCCCACACGTATGGGTTCGATGAAAAAAAATTTTTTGAGTTTCAGTTTCAAGTATGGGGACCCCCGAAATTTATAGTTTTTTTTTTATTTTTATGTAAAAAACTTAATGCGGTTCACAGAATACATCTACTCGCCAAGTTTCATCAGTCTAGCTCTTACGGTTTCGGAGAAAAATGGCTGTGACATACGGACGGACGGACAGACAGACAGACAGACAGACAGACAGACATGACGAATCTATAAGGGTTCCGTTTTTGCCATTTGGCTACGGAACCCTAAAAATGTGCTAAGTCGAACTGGAATTAAGTACGTATAATTATGTATGTTATAGTTTGTTACAAAAAAAAATACCCTTGCATCATGTAGCCCTCCTCTATAGTGTTTGAAATGTATGTGATTCATAATAATTGCCTTCATTCACTGACTTATTTTGTTCCAGTACTTAAGATAAAGTGGTATTACTTGGCAAAGGCACAAATGCAAAATGTAGCTGGCAAGCACTGGAGGAGAAGAGCCGAAGAGCGGGCTCAGTGGCGCCTCTTGGGAGAGACCTGCGTCCTGCAGTGGACTGATCTATGTTGATGATCATCATGTTGAAGTTTGTATAATATAGCTTCACGCGAACAAAAGCGCGCGGGATGCCAACAGTTATTAATTTGATGAATGACATCGATAGTCATGTATTTTGTAATTTTTGAAAATTGCTGACTGAATGTGATTATTATTATTTTTGCCCTATATTATTGTCATGCAAGTTGTTTTTGTCGGTTAACCTGCAATTCCCTAAAAAATGCACTAGGTTTATCATTTAGGTAAAAGTACATTCTATAAAAAAATTTTTCAAGTAATAAAAAGTAGCATTTATGAGTACGATTGATTTCATGGTAGCTTAAAAACACATTTTACATTGAAGTATATATCTGTACAGTGAAACCTGGTTAAGTGGGACCTGGGTAAGTGAAAAACCAATATTATTGAAAACTACAATGAGGTCTCCGCACTTTTACGGATTACCTAAGCTGTTAATGAGACTTTTCGAACCTGGTTAAATGAAATGTTATTTCTAGGATTTTTCCATGTGTACCTCTATAATTGGGACTCTGGAGCTCAATTCCCTTTATAATTGCCACAATTTATCAGGTTTCGACACGGTTTTTTTTTTTTTATATAATAAATACATAGCTATATTGAATTCATATCACCAAAATGTGCATTTTCGTTAACATTTTCACCTCTATATAAATGAAAATAACTGTATATTTCGATCTTTCTATGCAGGGACCTCTGTAAATGAGACAACTCAATTAAAAACCTGTCTAATTGGAAAAAAAAAAACTAAATGAATAAATTGATCCCAAATTACCAGGTTTCACTGTACATACTTTTTACTTAAATTAAGCAACAAACTTGTGTAATTAGTTAAATTTGGCTCTGGCCTAGCTAGATCACTATTTACTTTATAGTCTTATCCTAAGCCACGCAGTACCGAGTTAAAATTTGTGTAAATAATTCTTGACAGGGAAGTGAATTGCGCTCGGTATTGTAAATTCGTATTAGAAATAAGTTTAAAATGTAAGGTAAGCTTTGTATAGGATGGTTAAGTTGATGTTTTGAGGCATTTGAATTCAGAAATACTAATTATCCGTTTATTTGCTTTTCAACATTCTAATTAAATTATATTACGTTATGAATTTAATAGACTTTATTGAAGGCGGCTTAACTCAAATAGTGTTGGGTTGGTACCTATTTTTTACTTATAAGTTCACGTTTCTAATTATGAATGTGTTAAAAGAAAGGTTTCACGGGATATGTTTTATAAGTCTGAGTGCCTATCTTTATGGAACTATCTATCCGTCATATATTTATTTTTGAAGAGCCTAGACTCTAGGCCTAGAGCCTAGACGGAAATATCTATACCCTAGCGCAGGGGTGCTCACACTTATAGTGTCGGTGATCGACCAGATAATATTTTTTAATTTTTTGAAAGCAAGAGATCGACTAAACTAATAAGTAGATAGGTCATCAGCAATGCTATTCAGCGTGGCAATGCCGCCAGCGTCTTGAGGACAGTTCCGTCTGGCACTGATTTGGATCAGTTAAGCTATCTCTAGAAAATCATGCATGGCACTGCATATTATCCGCGTATTTCCAGCAATTCTACTGGATGCCTATATTAAGAATATTGCTGGCGATCGACTCGAAAAGCTTTCGCGATCGACCGTTTGAGCACCCCTGCCCTAGCGTTACTCGGGGAAACCAAACCACCAAAAAACAAGGAAATAACAAATTCCCCTTGTAACTATTAAAAAACAAAGACAGGATTATTATTATTTGGTGGATCATTCAGAGATTGTGAACAGGTAATTATTGGGATGATCCCTTGCTCTTTTGATGATGTTTGCTCTTTTTATAAAGCTAAGCAGTATCCGCTGATAATCTGAATAAAAAGCGTAGGTACACTGTTTAGTTAAAATGTCTATTGTCATTTATTAAAATCTTGCAAACAAGTTTTGGTTATAGTACAGTACATTAGCTAATAGTTTCATAGAGATTGATAAATCTCGTTCGGCAACCATCGGTCTGACATGAAGTAAGATACTATTTTGTAATAATATTGCCTTCAATTGTACCTAAGTGCGTTCTCAAAACACGGAGCTGGAGATTTTAGGACCGATACCTACTTTAGCATAAATGTACCTACAACCTTCGTAGCTTGAACAATATAACAATACTATAAGCAGGAAATAATGATATGAGTCTGCGCTAGCTAAGTCTGCCTGTGACAGATGACGGAAAATGGACTGGAAATATATCTTCCGATAACAAACACAATGTGAAAATCAAACTTGCATTGCGTTAAATGTAAGTGCATATTTGTGATTGGAAGATTATTTCAACTAAGTTTTTATTTTTTTCTGCCATATTTCACGCGCAAAGTTATCTTGCGCGGACTTTAGCAGATATTTAATTTCTTTAAAAGAGCAAATTTTTCCATCTGCAGATAAATCCGTCAGTTAAAAATACATTATCCTAATAATTTTTACTTTTCAAAAACAAGTACTGACTTTTTTTTACTCGACGAATAGCGTTGTTCCGTATTTAAAATGGATAAATCTGCCCAAAGCCGTATCGGGCGTTTCTCACTGGTCTATTAACCTAGGCAATGATCTGTTGTACATACAAAATTACAAACATATTTATCTTAAGTTGCTTAACCGTTGCTAAACCTTATTGTTTGCTTAAAGCACAAAACTGTATTACATAAATATGTGGAATATTATAAAAAAATATAGAATGACTTAGTTACTGAACTAATAAAATATTCTCCGTATTATGTAGAAACTTATGGTTTTGAATAAACGATTGGAAATAAAACTAGAGTTTTTTGTTTAAGTATATCCTTTTTATTTATATTTTTATTGTTTCGGTTTGAAGGGTGTAGGTGTCGGTGAAATTACTGGCACATGAGGCTGGACATCTGTAAGTTTCAAGTTGATGAACGTAGGGAAGTGCGTCGTAGGGCTCGTTCCTGACATGCGAGTCAATGCTTTGTTAAAGGCGATGGTTAGGTACTACTTAACATTAGGTGAGAGCCATTATGCTTGTTTCTTTAGCTAGATGTATAAAAAAACCTAATTGACCAAAGCACTATACCTACGTAGCAAAGATGAAAGGAAAAAATAAAAATGGTAAAACATTTTATTAGCAAGATTTTTTAATTAGTATTCTAGCACACATCACATTGTACTCACTGAGAATTCTTAGCATTACAAATATTTTACAATACTAGATAAAACTTAAAATTTATAAAACACTAAAAATGCTCAAAATGGACAAATTACAATTATTATGATTATGACTAAAGGCACTTTAAATGCGCATGGTTATCAATACACAATCAAACGCATCGCGTTCACCATAGCTACCTCAATCTCAGACGAGTTACATTCAAATTGACAAAAATAATTAGGTTTTATGCAGCTACACTTGTTCTTGTGCTAGACAAATTGTAAATAATAGATTAATAACGGAAATGGCCTTTTCTCGAGCGCTCTTCGTGGTAGACCCGCATTGGGGCGTAGTGGCCGTTTGAGGATCCGTTGGTGTTCAAACCTGATGAAACAAAACATATACTTAATTAATAAATAATGTGTACAATTCACACAGTACTATCTAGCCCCATCCATACTATAAGCAGAGCTTATACTGGGAGAAGTTGATAGCTGATACAATACTTGGATACCTACATTTTTTTGTAAATACCTACATACTAAGAATACAATATAACACCCAGAACAAACATCTTTGTTCACCACACAAATATTTGTTCTCGGTAGGGATCGAACCCACGACATACGGCGCAGAAGCCGAGCTATTACCGACTGAGCTGAGAGCACAATCATGTATTATGAACATATCATTTATAATTCCCTACTGGTACTGAGTATTATTACCTGTGGTTTACACAACATTTTTGTAATACGATCCAGACTAATATTAGAAATGCAAAAGTTTGGATTTTTGTGGCCTAATCACGCCCTAGCCACTGGTCCGCTTTGGACGGAATATGAAACCAATATACAAAGTAAACAAACAGGCAACATTTTATCCCGAAAAAATAACAGGAACAGGAAAAAAAACTCTCACGCCAGCATATCCACGGGCGGGCGCTCGCGAGATATAAAAAATACGAAGATGTCATAAATTATAAAAGGTGCTTACAAACTCTTCTAAGTAGGTATATAAGATAAATAAAACGTCGGAATGTTCTGCAGGAACCAACGGCATACCTTTGACATCTAGCTGACCATCCACAGTGGAAGCTTTAGGAAGAAGCAAATTTATATAGGTAATTCGGTAAACACGTAAGATATAATTTTTCAATACATTTATTTGACAGCAATACAACTATTTATCGCTAGATAAAAATAAAATTGAAATATTAATCTGCGATAGTGTCACATAGGCCTTTACAATTTTCCTGTGGATAAAAAGTGGCATCGTTTTAACAGTGCGAACATTAACTGGCCGTATATTAACCGGACTTGTTACGTGCCGCCACCTATATTATGTAGATTGCGCTCTGTAGCTATCTGTTTAGTGGTAGGTAGTACCTTGCAGCAAGTGTTGCGGCGGCTTGGTGGCAGGCGCGGCGCAGCGCGGGGCCAGCAGCAGGTGGTAGAGCGCGGCCACGCACAGCGCGCTGACGCCGAGCGCGCGGTACACGAGGCGCGCGCTCTGTAGCTATCTGTTTAGTGGTAGGTAGTACCTTGCAGCAAGTGTTGCGGCGGCTTGGTGGCAGGCGCGGCGCAGCGCGGGGCCAGCAGCAGGTGGTAGAGCGCGGCCACGCACAGCGCGCTGACGCCGAGCGCGCGGTACACGAGGCGCGCGCTCTGTAGCTATCTGTTTAGTGGTAGGTAGTACCTTGCAGCAAGTGTTGCGGCGGCTTGGTGGCGGGCGCGGCGCAGCGCGGGGCCAGCAGCAGGTGGTAGAGCGCGAGGTAGAGCGCGGCCACGCACAGCGCGCTGACGCCGAGCGCGCGGTACACGAGGCGCGCGCTCGTCAGCGCCGGCGCCAGGGACACCATGCCGCCCACTATCGCGCCCACGCAGCGACCTCAACCAAACAATACCACGCCGTTATTTTACATTATTACTAAAACCAACAGCGGTTAGGATGATTGTTTCATCATATATTCATATTTTATTTAACTCTTTAATGTACCAAAAACTTAAAAATGTCCAAAAGGTAAGCTTTAAAGGATCGCTTTAAGCATTTTCTACCTGCCAACCTTAGAGGTAGGAATGGCGTTGGCGTGCTTACATAAAAAGGAAAGCTTTCATATTAAAATTAACAACATAGTACCTACTTATTAGTTAAGGTCCGATGAGATCTGCTTCAGGAGATACTCATAAACCAGACGCTCAAAAACGGACTTATTGGGAGCCTTTTTGATGTCAATAGGGAGCGCTTAGGGGCTTTCATTTATTGTATTTTCATTTCTTAGTAAAACAAACAGTTCTTATAATTTTATTCTAATTGATAATTTAAAAACAACCATGGACCATTAAAAAGCGTTCGCCTTGTTGTTGTGCTATTGGAACTTGCATATTAAATTTACATAAAAATAATTAATAATTATTTTTTATAATTTCGATCGCCCTCTAAGCTGAGTGTAGAAGCTGATATTACATAACTACCATAAGAAAAATATAAAATCTTTAACTTTACGAGTAAAATGAATTACTGAAAAAAAAAAAAATCTTGTGATATTTCCTGATGACAAACAAAATTTGCAAAATAATTCTTGGTCTACTGATGCTAAAACACTCAAAAAATTCTGAACTTAGTTTTGATACAATTGCGCATTCACAGAATGGGCAGAGCAAGCCGTGGCATGTTAGACTCACCGATGCAGAAGTGTGCTATAACCGGAAGCGCCTGGCCCGTGGTAGTGTACTTGCGAGGGACCAGGTGCCGGAAGTATAACATGGCTGTCACCCACACCAAACTCAGCGTGAACACTTCCAGCGCCTCGCTAACCGCTATCCAGGTGTAGTCCGTGCTGAATGCTAGTCCTGGAATAACACGGCTTGATGCACCCTTGAGACATACGAAACTGGAAAATATCTATCAACATGAAAAGTTGCTGTCAACATCAGCCATTTCGAAGCTATTCTAAAACACGCAAGCGTTTCTAATTCGACGTTGGGATCTGCACTGATGTACCGCGATAGGATGTATTGTGCATTGTCCCCCTGCTAACATCACTCCAGCCCAACTCTAGGAAGACTTTGGACTTTGGGTCAATGGCAAAAATGTTCCAGCATCCCCGATGATGATGTAAGTAGATGCCAAGAAGCAAGATTCAATCAGTTGCTGCAGCCCCGTTTCGGACCTGGCTTCGTTTGTTGCAGAGCAATGCAGCACATGCTTCACAACTAGTAGTAGTAGATGGACACCTTCTTAATAACTAATATTAAATTCTATAAAAATAAGTCTAAGCTAAATTGATCATTAGCATACGACTTGGCTCTAGATTGTTATGTTATTTGGGTAGGTACTGTAATGAAATCAAATGAAATTTATTGCATAAAATGTGGTACGGTTTTAGATGTCAGTTATTAAATTGATTCAGCACATTTTGCTTGAATTCAGCATGCAATTTTAAGTATAGGTGATTTAGTAGCATAAGTATAAGTATAGGTGAAGTGGTAGGTATAGGTTTCTTCTCGTTTTGTTAGTGAATAAGAAGGATGTATCTCACCGGTATAGCGCAAGCCGTAGAAGGTGAAGGCCAGGATGAAGAGGTTGGAGTGTCCGATGTAGTCGACGAGTGCCTCGGCGGCCCACAGCGCCGGAACAGCCGGCAGCGCACCAATCGTCTGCGTCAGCCCCACGTCCGCTATGCTGCCGTTCAGCGCCAACACCGTCCTAGGGTAGGTGGAGGTGACAAATTTGTCAAATTCATCATCCGCACTTGTTGTGCGGACTGGTTTCCGCAAGTAAGCCGCTGGCGGATTCTTTTTGCGTGACACTTGACACGCGTGGTTTCTTCACGATGTTTTCCTTCACCATTTTGAGAGTACTAGCATAGCGAATCAGGTAGATGTTACCAACTACCTGAAAGCTTGTCCGAAGCACTACAGCGTGATTATTCACGCTGTAGTGTTCATGCCCATAGGGGCTGTTCTCCCCTGACGTTGGATAAATCATCTGCTTTTGATCCATAGGCATATTTTTAACTACTTGAAAAAAGACCACAGAGCACCAATATCGATTGTTAACCACAAGAAACCGTTTGTTAGTTTAATTGACTTCGTAGTTCGAACAGTACCCAAAGTCCCAGTGCATTTACAAAATTTCGTTACCTTTTGTTTCCGTTACGCCTACGTGTCTGTCTTTTTTGCATGGAAAAATATGAGACAACAACTCTGGCTACGTAACGTATTTTTGCCGTCTCATATTTTCTCCATACAATAGAGAGAGACAAATAGGCGAAACGAAAACAACATTTGGTAACGAAATGTGGTAGCAAAACTCGGTCTTCGGGTACCTACTAGGTCGCTAGATCGCGTGTTCGATCTCACCATGGCAAGTATGTGTCGATCCCGCTGCAGAGCACGCCCAGCAGTGCGACGACGGCGAACACGGCGGCCGTCTCGGCGCCGTAGCGGCGCACGGCGTTCATCGGCATCGTCAGCACGCCGGTCGCCGTGTGCCACCACCACTCCGGCGTCGACAGGGGCATGTTGCTGCAACACTCATGCTTATACACTTCCCGCACTTCCACCGTAGGGCTTGCCCTCTTGCGGGCGCGGTCACGATATGCAAGTGTTCACGTACAGAACGCAGATGCGGCGAAAGTAGCGGACAAGCTAACGGTGCATGCGCCGCGCTCGCGGTTTTAACAAACTGTTGATGTTGTTCATGGGTTTCCACGTCGAACTAGCGCCGGAGCACGAGACCTACTCCCGACGTCCAATAACTTTTAGAACAGTATAAAGTAAAATAAAGTCACAGTTGTCTCAGAAATTCAGAATAAAGACGAAATCAATCACAGCCTGGCGTCCAACGTGAACAAGAGTTCGCGACGTTCACCGCGCTCGCGCCTGTACGTGAATGGAGCTAGTGAGATAAGTGGTCAGTGATACTTTTAAAATCTAGCTACCCTAGGTAAACATAACAGCGGTAAACTCTCAGAAGGTAGCCTTTTTATTGCATGGAGGGTATGGTCCCTAGAAACCGGATTATAAAACGTCAGCAACTTACTTATCAAATATCAAAATAAGAGCGCCGATCAGCATAAAGGCGGCATGTAACATAAAAGGCACTAAGAAAGGGTTGTCGGGCATGGCTTGCACCGCCAAGCCGGCCAGCGGAGGCATGATGGCCAGCCCCAGGGTCCCGCAGGCGAGCTGGCGGCCCACGTCACCGCGCCCCAGCGACGTCTCCCGCGTCGCGATCACGCACGCCGCGCCCAGCAGCGCCAGCGCCGCGCTCGGCCAGATGTCACACAACATCCTGCGAATTACAAAAGGATTCAGTCGCAACAAGTATGACTGAAAGCTCAATAAAAGAACAATTCTCCCACTGCTGGGCAAAAATTTCCCCTAAATTTTTCCAACCATCTGTATTCCTCGCTTTCTCTCACCATCCTCGCTCGAAAGCGTCGCGCTTGTTCTTTCAACGCTTTCCGGCCTCGTCTCGAAGAGGTACACCAGATAAAAAGCGCGTTCGTATCACGTCGGGACTTCGGGGTCACCAATCTGAAAGTGCCATGTTTACCTGATGATCAGATAGGTCCAGAATGTGTAGGAGGGGTCTCCCCGCACCAGCTTGCACTCGGCGTCGGCCAGCACGCCGTCGGGCTCGTCGTAGGGGTCCAGCACCTGGCAGCGCACGGCCGGCTTGCACGAGCTCTCGCGTTGCACTATCTCGTCGAGGCGCTCCGGCGGCACCACGCATTGAGATGGACCGCCTGAAACATTACAAATTCATCATCCGCACTTGGAGTGCAAACTGGTTTCCGGAAATAGGCCTCTAGCGGGCCCTTTTTGTGTGACGCACTCGACACAACACGCCGGTTTCCTCACGATGTTTTCCTTCGCCGTTTGAGAGTACTGGCATAGTGCACGTAAATATTTCGACCATAAACTCATTGAAACACGACTGGATTTGAACTCCACCACCAGTGCTTTCCCTGAAACATGCCTCTAAATGTAAACTTTTTATTGAAATTATTATTTTACATGGTGAGGTGTTCAAGGAAAAAATGATTACTACACACTACATAAACTCATAGAAATATTTGGAGGGGAGGCGGCCTGAAGTTAGCTATTCGACAATGCATTGCGGACAATGGTTTTGTTCAGAGAAAGATTATCTTCATAGAATGTGTTGAATGGAAATGATTCAGTGCAGTTCTCGAATTGAACCGCAACATATCCGGCCCCCAGGTTATGCTGATTGGTATGCCGAAAACACGTGACGTCATAAATCTCTTTTAAATTCAATGCCAAAAGACTGGGTTCAAGATAATTTAACAAAGATATCGTAACGCGCCGCGCAAGGTACCGTATGCATTTCTATTTATTGTGCTTAGTTCTGAGTCATTATTACCAGGAATCATAAGAACAGAATGATAGACTTGACTATTGACTGGCCTCTCAGCTCAGTTGGTAGCAGCTTTGCCTTCTGCAAAGTTATAGGTCGTGGGTTAGATTCCCACCGAGAACAAAATATATTTGTGTGGTAAACACAGGTGTTTGTTCTCTGTCTGGGTGTTAATATATTGTATTCTAAGTACATTATTTACTTTAAAAAAATGTATTTTATCAGCTACCTGGTTCCCATCTTATAAACGCTAAATAGGGCCTTGGGGCTAGATAGTAGTAGTAGTAGATTGTGTACAACATTTAGTTATTAGGTTGTATTGTAGTATAGGTGTTGCTCATATAGACTCAACTTCATGAATCATAGTTATAAAACCAGCATGATTTCATCAAGCTAGATAGGGCACGTGCCGTACATTGTACCGTGTTTTTTAAACAATCAATAGTCAGGCCCCTGTTTAAGAGGGAATCACACAGGTGACTCTCCATACAAACGTAGTCCCCTATTTCCTCCCTGGATAATGGCTTTAGAGTAACCATTTTGTCTCATAAAATCCAGATCTGCTATATACGTGCTCGTATGTTTTCCTTTTTTTCAGAAACTTATTGATAAAGAAAATATGACCCTCATATGATTTATATGAAATACTAGCTGTGCCCGCGACTTCGTCCGCCTGGAATAGTGACTGGGTAGCATTTATAACTTCCAACGAAAAAAATCTGTATTCGAGTGCATGTGGCACAGTCAGAGTCGGGCAGACGCCGGGTAAGCACAGTTAGGCATATTTCCCCCCCATTTTTTTCTTGTCGCAAGCTTAAATAAAACATTTACATAAACCTTACATATTTCCATGCAAACTTTCAAGAATAGTCTTATTGTTATTTTACACCCTTTGTAATACATTAATTTGTGGGGAAGTAGAAGAGAAGATAAGGAAAACAGAATAATAACTTTAAAAAAATATATATTTATTTAATAATTGTGTCGGCCAAGATTTTACAAAATTTACTGCAAAGGGTCCGGAGGCTTTGTTTGGCTGGTTTTTATTCTAGTTGATAATCTAAGAACAGTAATACAACTAAATTTTAAGTCAGACTCGGTTGTACTTACATTCAAGTAGTTTTTATTTAGATTATGCTCATAAATTAAAACTTAAACTTGGTCTCACTCAGTTTTACCAACACACTCGATTCAACCAAAGTTTACCACTGTTACTTCTAGGAACTTCAGGATCAATGATAGGTATATTATGTACTTGAATACAGGCCCAGATAACAGACTGACCACACCAGAATTGGTCAGGCTTGGTACCCAATCGGAACGGATGAGATGAAACTCCACCAGGTTAAACACTGGACTGGTGAAATATTTTTTTAACCAGAGTACAACAGACACTTTCACCCCTTTTTATCTACTATAATGCTCTGACACTTACTTCTGCAAATACAATAAAATCAAATGTGTAAGTAAGAAAGTGATTGAGTAGATCTGAATAACAACATTTTACATTGGAAATACAGCAGGTAGGTACACATAAAGCTTAGTGAAAACTTACCAGTCAGTCTTATATTTTTGTTCCAAATGAGCCTCCAAATAATAATTTGTAGGTACCTACTCATTATTTCGGTAACTGCTGCTACGTCCTTCAGATTCGCTGTAAAAGAACAACGCGCAACGCGCCTACATGGTTTTATTCATTCTTTAGCGCAATAATCTCAAAATCAACTCTACAACAAAACAAAAACAATTAATTTATTTAGTCATCCTGAATTTGGGTAATAGTAATGATGGCACACTCCGATTCTTGTTTTCCCTAATCTTTTGTAAAAAGTCAAAAAGTACCAACCATAGACGACGACTATTATGAAGAATATTATGACTGAAACGAAAAAGTAAGTCAGATTCATGGGAAATGGTAAACCGTGGTTTCTGCCTCTCTGGGAAACCGGCATTTTGTCTATTTTTGATTCAGAATGACAAAATCTATAAAATAGTTCAAAATTATTAATTTGCCGTTCATAAAAGTGTGTTTCAAACCGTTCGTCGTTATTATTGTTATTTATAGTACGCGCAATCATTATTTTATACCACCCTGAATTTACCCAGCTGTCGAGCATAGAGTTTGTAGGTGGAAACACATAAACACATTAGTATTGCCATTTAAAAGGTTACGAAAAAATGGTCACAGTTGACATATTGACACGTGACAGTGACAGTTTAGCTGCCGAGTTTAAAAAACATGTTTTGATGTTTTTTCCTGTTCGATAAATCGAGCTGTACATCGATCTATCTTCTATTCTTTCGATGTATCGAATGACAGATTATGAAATGAAATGATGTTATGTTATGATAATGTGTAGGTATTTCTGTTGCCGCTATAACAACAAACACCAATAAATAGAATTTACAGGTCACAGAACAGATATTCTACTTCAACTCAGCTTTCATACAAAATAAGACTCATTCAAACATTTTTCAATGAGATTTCATGAGAAAAATCTTTAATGTAATTTACTTAGAACAAAAAAAACATCCACATGAGCTGAATCTTGAGATCATTAATAAAAATTATAGGGCTCTCATTTAGTCTGCCTACTGGGCTACGTAAGTAAATAAATAGTTTATCTGAAATATAATGGTCAGTCAATTTCACCGTTTTCCAACTCATGAGTTACGATCTTTCCACAGAGAAAAAGAATTAAACTGGTCAAAGTTGAGGTTTTATGAAATTAACTGCTTACAATCAATTCGATATTTTTCTATTTAAAACCGAAAAAGCATCAATACATCGAGTATATCGAAAGCATTTCAAAACATCGGGTCGGTTCGATGTATCGCATTGTAACGCTGGGAACAATTTAGCGGACGCGGCTGACGGACGCGGCTTACAGCCGCGACTGATAGTGTGCACAGTCGAACGGGACCTGGCTTGCCAGGTTTCTGTCAGACGTCCGAACGCTCAAGGTTACGTCCGCGGCTTACATCCGATAGTTTGCACACTTCAGTGTACATTCATTATCTAGATATCTATCAGTCGCGGCTGACAGCCGCGTCCGCCTAATATGTTCCCAGCTTAAATATCGATCTTTTCAATCCATCGACGCTTATGACTATCTGCCACTGGCAACGCTGGTCGGCAATCAGTCAGTCATAAGGACTTGGCGAAAAGACTTTGCATCCCCGCCAGCACAAAAAAAAAGTCAGTCAGTCACTACACAAACAGAAATTTCTCGATCGAAAGCCGTCGCAATTGTACAAAAAAGTGTAATTCTCATGAAAAATGGTGTTTTCAATAAGTGTTTTGCAATAATAAGTTGCATAAATGTCCTTTCTAATGGTTTCACCTATCTGTGTACCAAATTTCATTGCATTTGGTGATTGGTGATCGTCGGAGTGTTTTGGTGTCAGAGTGAGACAGAAACATCAATGTGATGCTCTTTATAACGTTTTAAAAGGTTTGTAAACCTTTTTTCACAATAAAAAGTAGCCTATGTCCTTCCTCAGACCCTGAACTATCTGTGTACCAAATTTCATTTCAATAGGTTCAGTAGTTTTGGCGTGAAAGCCGGACAGGAGGACAGACAGACAGACAGACAGACAGAGTTACAAACGCATTTATAATATTAGTATGGATGAATTGGAGGTAATATTTTCTAAAACATACGAGCACGTATATCGCAGATCTGGATTTTATGAGACAAAATGGTTACTCTAGAGGCATTATCCAGGGAGGAAATAAGGGACTACGTTTGTATGGAGAGTCGCCTGTGTGATTCCCTCTTAATAAAGCTGACAATCGACATATATGTCAAAAAGCGACAAAATTGTGGAATTGTCGCGCTTTTGTGACATATTTGTCACTTTTATCAATAGCCTAAGCGCGACAATTCCACAATTGTCGCGCTCAGCTTTATTAAACAGGGCCCAGGTTGTTATTTTAGTCATGGAGCTTTGTCGACTCACTGGTATGGTAGGTGCACCAATTGGTGTCTTCAGTAGCGTTTTCGTCCAGAGGCTCGGGCGCAATCAGCGTCAGTGGCAGCCTCATGCGGTCCATATGCTGCATGTAGACCAGGCATTGGCCCTTGTAGCAAATGTGA
This sequence comes from Thera britannica, assembly GCA_939531255.2. NCBI lineage: Eukaryota > Metazoa > Arthropoda > Insecta > Lepidoptera > Geometridae > Thera > Thera britannica. The sequence continues at coordinate 12,632,225 of OW618040.2, read as the reverse complement.
GGTGGATTCACCTCGAAATTCATGCCGTAGTTGGATTCTTCCTCTTCTGTTCCATTGGGCTTTTGGGTCTAACGAAATAGAGAAAAGGACGCTGTTTTAATATTCAAACGACTGAAATTGACGGATTCTTTTTTTTGTCGTGTCACAAGTTTTTTGCGAACCAGTGTGGTGAAAGGATTTTAAGTGCACCCCAAAGAAGCCCCCTTCATGCACTTGCAGCATGTTTTCGAGCGTTTTAGGTTTTACGACATGCCTGTTTCCTCATCATGTTTTCCTTCGACTTTTCCGTTTGAGAGTACTGGCAAACTCATTGGTACACGACTGGATTTTAACCCAGGATTTTCAGATCGGGGACGTTACCATTATACCACCACCAGTGCTATCAAAAAAGGCAAGCCTATTCCATCTAAAATCCTGTCCCAGACACTAGAGCGTCCCTCGATGAGGGCTTGTGTAATCACCTGACTTTATCTATGTACCTACCTATATAAATCATCTACAATAGATGCAAAGGTCTGTTGCCAAAAATCAATAAAAAGAGAGCATTACCGTTGTAGCATTAGCAACGCTGTTATACATCGGACTAAGCGTGGTGGTAGTAGACGTGGTGGTGAAAGGCTGCCGGACCCAGTTCAAGCTCTCGTTATAACAGCCGTACTCACAGGCGCCCACTGCCAGGACTCCTGTCTGGAACATAACATGACAATGTGTAACATCCAATGTAACCCTGTTCATTCTCATAATTATGCCTTACTAGCGGCCGCCCGCCCGCTTCGCTCGCCCTGTTTCCGTTATTTAATCCGTCCTCCGTTACAATATCTTTATAAATTGTAGCCTATGTGTTATTCTGATGTATAAGCTATATTATTGTAAAGTTTCATTAAAATCCATTCAGTAGTTTTTACGTGAAAAAGTAACAAACAACCATTCATACATACAAACTTATAAGTTTATAATATTAGTAGGGTGATTATGATGCTTGAGCATTGTTTTAGAGTAAAGGGTGGACCTTAGCCAACATTTATAATTCAAATAGCTATGTATTTATTATGTACAGTAACCATCAAAAGTAGATTAGCAATTAGTAATTTCCCTTTTTCTCTGGGTTTGTCAAATACTCTACTGGGTTGCTCAATGTGGATCTAAAGTGAGCTGGTTTAAGAAATATTTAACCTTTAAAAACCGGTAGGTACCTACTGCTTATCTATGTTTGGCGCTGACTGTACTACAGATATTATCATAACAAGAAGGTTCACATAAAATAATAGCGTTCTAGATGACGAGAGACGATGAGATTCATAAGTGGGCAGCAGCTGAAAATCGGTAGTTAGTAAAGCCTTGCGCAAAGCTAAGTGTTCTGCGGTGGCGATAAGTGAAACGCTGTCAAATATGACAGCGATAATTGACAGCGTTTCACTGATCGCCACTGCAGAAAGCATGGATGTCCCGCAAGGCTTAATAATGCGGCAATTGCCAATTTGTCGAGGAGTGTTTCATTTTATAAGTGCAAAAACAAAGGAAGTGTGGCAATCAACGAAGTGGTGCGGGTCACTCAACTCATCCCATAACATGCGGGTAGCATGTGGTATCGAATTTTTTCTTGGCATTTTGAATGGTTTGTATTTACGAATAGATTATGCTACCCGTGCAAGTATCTTAATTGATCACGCATACGAAGAAATTGAGTTATCTGTCAGGTGCTACCTACAGGTTAGAGCATTGATTGTGACTACCGCTCTCAAGTGTGAAACATAATAAGCATGTTATTATGTTTCACACTTGAGAGCGAGAGCTTATATGCTAACTCACCCCTCGATCAGTGCAAGTAATGTGAACGAGAATTCGGACACTGGGCTGTGGACTGTATCAATGCTCCCCCATTTGTATGGGCATTATAGAGCCACCTGTCATGAGTTGATTGGGATCCGCGCATGCTTTCATTGCACGGCTCGCTGAACGCTTTCCATAATGATTGAATGAGACACCTCTGCTTTATAGTTTGTTTGTGTATTAAGTATTAGTCCAACCGACACTCGTTCGTGTGTACCGACAACCGTTGGAAAATAAAGGTTCTCGAATGGCGACCACGAACCAGAAGACGAAACGTAGGAAACCAACCCACCAGATGGACCCGATGACATTGTTAAGATCGCGGGAAGTCGATGGATGGAAAAGGCTCGAATCGGTCTTCCATGAAATTTGTAGGGGAGGCCCATATCCAGCAGTGAACTTCTTCAGGCTGATGATGATGGCTAAGATTCGTGGCAAAACTAGCCGCTACAACATCTAATTTATATTTATAGTCGTATTCACAAGTCATGTGCTATTTTAATTAGCTGTGTTGCGTAGCGAGCCACGAAACAAAGCGAATGATAACACACACAGAATAAAACTGAAGCCGTTATGTAGTATTTTGTTTGCTGTTTTATGCCTTGTGATCCATTTTTAGGGTTCCGTAGCCAAATGGCAAAAAAGGAACTCTTATAGATTCGTCATGTCTGTCTGTCTGTCACAGCCATTTTTCTCCGAAACTGTAAGAGCTAGACTGATGAAACTTGGCGAGTAGATGTATTCTGATACCAAAATAGAAAAGAAACAAGAAATTTTGGGGGTACCCCCCATACTTTAAACTGAAACACAACATTTTTTTTTTCATCAAACCCGAACGTATTTGATCTATGAATAGGTCTTCAATAATTATAAGTTTAAAAAACTTGAGAAAACCGACTTCATTGTCAAACGGCTAAACCGATTTTAATCAAATTTGTTTAGGACAATCTGGACGTAAGAATAACCTTCCAAATAAAAAAATAATTTTCTAAATCGGTTCATAAATGACGGAGGCATGCAGTTACAAGCATTAAAAAAATTATTTAAAAAAAAATGGCAACACCGATTTTAATAAAATTAAAATGGGACCAATCTGGAAGCAGTACCTTTCAGATAAAAAAATAATTTTTCAAATCGGCTCACAAATGACGAAGTTATGCGGTAAAAACATTTAAAAAAAAAAAAAAAACATACAACCGAATTGAGAACCTCCTCCTTTTTGATTGGAAGTCGGTTAAAAATGATATTGAGGTTTCTAATATCGTTTTTTTCTAAACTAAATATGCGAGAGACGTACACTTCCAAAGTGGTAAAATGTGTGCCCCCACCCCGTAACTTCTAAATTAGAGAATGATAATAAAACTAAAAAAAATATATGATGCAAACTTCCAACGAAATTTGGTTTGAACGAGATCTAGTACCTAAGTAGTTTTTTAGGGTTCCGTAGTCAAATGGCAAAAACGGAACCCTTATAGATTCGTCATGTCTGTCTGTCTGTCTGTCTGTCTGTCTGTCTGTCCGGCCGTGTCACAGCCATTTTTCTCCGAAACCATAAGAGCTAGACTGATGAAACTTGGTGAGTAGATGTATTCTGTGAACCGCATTAAGGTTTTTACACAAAAATAGAAAAAAAACTATAAATTTTGGGGGTCCCCATACTTGAAACTGAAACTCAAAAAAATTTTTTTCATCGAACCCATACGTGTGGGGTATCTATGGATAGGTCTTCAAAAATTATGTTGAGGTTTCTAATATCGTTTTTTTCAAAAACTATAAATTTAGGGGGTCCCCATACTTGAAACTGAAACTCAAAAAATTTTTTTTCATCGAACCCAAACGTGTGGGGTATCTATAGATAGGTCTTCAAAATGATGTTGAGGTTTCTACCATCGTTTTTAGGGTTCCGTAGCCAAATGGCAAAAACGGAACCCTTATAGATTCGTCATGTCTGTCTGTCTGTCTGTCTGTCTGTCTGTCTGTCTGTCTGTCCGACCGTGTCACAGCCATTTTTCTCCGAAACCATAAGAGCTACACTGATGAAACTTGGTGAGTAGATGTATTCTGTAAACCGCATTAAGATTTTTACACAAAAATAGAAAAAAAACTATAAATTTTGGGGGTCCCCATACTTCAAACTGCAACTCAAAAAAAATTTTTTCGTCAAACCCACACGTGTGGGGTATCTATGAATAGGTCTTCAAAAATGATGTTGAAGTTTCTATTATAGTTTTTTTCTAAACTGAATAGTTTGCACGAGAGACACTTCCAAAGTTGAAAAAAGTTGGTCCCCCCCCCTCTAACTTCTAAAATAAGGGAATGATAAAACTAAAAAAAATATGTGTTGTACATTACTATGCAAACTTTCAACGATATTTGGTTTGAACGAGATCTAGCCAGTAGTTTTTTTTTTATACGTCATAAATCGTAAACCGCAATTTACCTTTCGACGAACTACAAGAACCTGTTTCCTGTTTATTTTCTGTATATTATGTTACTTGATGCTACGGAACCCTTCATGGGCGAGTCCGACTCGCACTTGGCTGCTTTTTTTCTAAACTGAATAGTTTGCGTGAGAGACACTTCCAAAGTGGAAAAAAGTTGGTCCCCCCCCTCTAACTTCTAAAATAAGAGCATGATAAAACTAAAAAAAATATATGTTGTACATTACTATGCAAACTTCCAACGATTTTTGGTTTGAACGAGATCTAGTCAGTAGTTTTTTTTTTATACGTCATAAATCGTAAAACGCAATTTACCTTTCGACGAACTACAAAAACCTTTATATTATGTTATTTGATGCTACGGAACCCTTCATGGGCGAGTCCGACTCGCACTTGGCTGCTTTTTTTTTTATAAGTCATAAATCGTAAACATCAATTTACCTTTCGACGAACTACAAGAACTTTTATATTATGTTACTTGATTAGATACCGGATACGTATGGTACTAGTATAGTATTATCTTATCTGTGGTATGGGTTTGATGAAAAACATTTTTTTGAGTTTCAGTTTCCAGTATTACCCCCGAAATTAATTGTTTTTTTTTTTCTTTTTTTTATCTAAAAATCTTAATGCGGTTTACAGAATACAGTCCGGCAAGTATAACTTGGCGGGTCTGAAGTGAGCTGTTCGATCGTTAATGGCCAATGACTGATGGAAGATTGGCCAAACGGCTAGCTTCAGACCCGCCAAGTTATACTTGCCGGACTGTACATCTACTCGCCAAGTTTCATCAGTCTAGCTCTTACAGTTTCAGAGAAAAATGGTTGTGACATACGGACGGACAGACAGACAGACAGACATGACGAATCTATACGGGTTCCGTTTTTGCCATTTGGCTACGGAACCCTAAAAAATAGCCTTTGCAGGGATAAAGTAACTTTCTAACGGTGAAAGAATTTCTGAAATCGGTCTAGTATTTTTTAGTTTTTTCGATACATACACAAAATTCAAATTCTTTATGATATTAGTAGAGATGTTACGAGTTAGACATTACCTACCTTTTCACCAGACCACCGATTGCAGCGCATATCTTCTTTGCAGACCTCTTGCATAACGTAAGCGCTGTCTTGGTTGCACATGAACAGAACTTGAGGTCGACGAGCCTGTAACAAAATTGTTTTTCATTACTCATACTCTGAAAGTAGGTCTGAAGTTGCCTGAGGGGCCTAATTGAAAGTAAAACTTTCAGCCCTAGGGAGAATCGCTTTCTACTGACAGCTGTCAAATTATAAAAAAAAACAAGTTCTATTTTATTCAACCATGTTCCAACTTTCTAAAGTCTTTCTAACTACAAGGAGGTCGTTGAACCAAATTCCAACTTTTTATTCAGCAAGTAGGTTGGAAACCCATTACAACGGTAAGAAGTTTAAAGTCTAATTAGAGCGCAATGTAAAATTTAAATTTAAATAACATAAAGATAGTATTAAATAAATAATATATCTTCTAAATTACTTTATTAATATATCATCGATGTCAACAATATTTATAAAAAATATGATAAAAATGAGCACTGCCTACTATCCTCGTGTGTTGATCTCTTATACGGCTTAATTATTATATTCGTACTCGTACGTTCAAATATTTCTTTAAAATAACATAGATTTAAGCAAACAATTTACCATTTTTTAAATTATGAAAATGAAAATAATGGCTGAATAATGCTGGCGAACCGAAGCCGAAGGCCCGCCAGAGAAAAAGAAAAAAAAAACCGGGAAGGCGGCAATTCAATCTTCATTTTCACTAATTTTTCTTTCATGTTTTTTTTTTTACTTTCCTTGTATTCGTAATGAAAAGCACAGTGTTTACCTCGGATGAAAGTCTTTTAAGTCCCTCAAGCTCCATTGGCGCCCTCGCTACGCTCTGGCGCCAAACCCGTCTCGGGACTCAAAAAACGTGACTTTCAACACTCAGGTAACAATGTACTATTGTAAAATTATGTATAGGAAAGTAACATAACTAAGTAACATTGATACGCCTCGAAAGTTCAGAAGAAACTCACTCACTGGGAGGTCTGCTGCAATAGGTCAGTCAGTCTTTAGCATTGTGCTCTATGTATTATAATAATATAATAATGGTTTAATTCACTAAATGTGCCTAACTATCGGGAAAATTCAACTAAAAACTTATTTATCATTCCAGTAAACGAAAGCGTTAGATAGGAGGTAAGGTAAGAAGTATGTCCAACCAAAAAATAGCTAAAGATTAATTCCAACGTATAAACAAGACTCGCTTAATCACATCAAATATTATCCGAATCAACATAGTTTCTCATCCATCGCCAGAAATAGCTTAGGGACGGATATAACGGATAAACGATGAGATCACACAAGACATTACCTCATGTCGTTCCGCGTACGGCACCGCGAGCAGGAGGGAGAAGAACACAGCGCTCAGGATGAGGCAGATGGCGGTCACCATGCGGAGCAGCCGGCCGGAGCCGCTCGGGGCGGCGTTCCCACCCGTCGACCCTCGACCAACTGATAATCTACAAAAGTAATGCTACTTTTAATAAAAGGATCAATGTTATGATGGATACGGCTAGCGAATCTTACGAATATAAAATCGATATAGGTCAGGTTTATACCAATTACGTATCTCGTCGAGGAGCTGGTCACGGTTTAAAACCGTTGACTTTGATTGCACTGAATCAATTTTTAGCAAAAAAATGAGGTTTTCTTACACTCCCTTGGCTAAGAATATTCAGTTTGTCGTCCATTACCTGTCAATGAGTGGTCCTAGTACAGCGGGCCCAAGGAGCGCGATGCACGGAGCAATAGCAGATATGAGGCGAGCTTCTCCTTTGTCTAGTCCCACTGACAGCATGTGCAGTGGTAGAAACGGATATATGCAGCCCACACCTTTGGAACAAGGTCATCATCAAAAGCTAGACCATCGAACTCTATAAAAATGAATGGCCCTGACAGTTTGTACTCTGGACTTCTGGAAATGGTGTAGAGTCGGTCGGTGTTTTTTAACCTTTGTATGTGTTATTCAGCTAATTTCAATGTGGAATGTTTGTAAACAGCCGCATATTCTGCGCTTGGCGTTTGCCATCTAAATTGGCTAATGTCATTATCATTACCTATATCAACCAACCCATGCGATTTACGTTACTTGGGTTGGGTACATGATTCTGTACACCCAACCCTGTGGTTGGATCATCTAAAGTGGTGCATGTGACCAAAGTATCAGTGTTATTGAGAAACGATACAGTCATGAAGAGAGGTAGGTATATAACTGATGATTGCCTATCGGAATCGCATTGCAATAAGACGGAGCTGTTATAATAAGCTGTGCGAGGTGAACGATCCCACACACTCCGTTATTCTGTGACAAGACAGCAGAGTGCGACGCTCCTTAGAAGGAAGCTTGCACAACTCCCGGCCATATGGGCCCGCCTACAAAATGCATCGTTCCCAACTCACAACTCCACAAGTTAGAACTGAACTTCGGAATACGCGAGTCTAAGCTATCATTATCCGATAGTCAGAATCTTCTAGTCATGTCGTTCGTAAAAAGTGAAAGGATTTGAAGTGCGCCTCAAAGAGCTCCTTTCGTGCACTTAACTTGCCTTTCGATGCCAGTGCATATCATTAGAATACATCTATTTAAAATCCACATCGGAAGGCCTTCACCAAATTTTGTACTAGGAATTATAGTTTGATGTGCGCTGGCCTGTGAGTAGGTGGTACTATAGGCCCGTACATATAAGAGTCAGAATAAAACCTTGTAAAAGACTTACCCGACAGAAAGCAAAAGAGCACGCATTTCAGCGTGATCAGGTTTCTGTTTACGATTTCCTTCATCTTTGCGTCGTCGTGGTCGTCGCGTTGCGTCGATGTCTTTCTTGCGTATCACCCAATCCTGGTCATTCTTTACCTGCTAAAGATATTAATGTTGAAATGAAATTCGTGTAAGTTAAATAGAAAAGTATGTTAAGCTGCTATTATGGGTTACATGGTTTAGCACCACTCTATTACGTTTGGCACCACAACAACATAGGAAACCCTATAACCTTCCTACTAATAAGCAAAGAGGTAACATTACCAAGTGACAGGCAAAAAAAACCCATAAACATATATCAAAGTAGATACATACCTACCTACATTATTCAAATATTGACTTCGATGCGCCACATGAACTACCGAGATCTGCTGACCTACCATGAGCTTCATGAGCTTCATATGGTTATGGCTGTCAAAATTGTGTCAACAGTGTCAACACATTCAAACCCAAGAAGAAAATGAATGTGAGGGTCAGCCGATCTATACACAATTTGACAGCCATAGCCATAACCATTATGGAGCTCGTGGTAGCCCTGCACTACCTGGCTACCACTTAGTAAATAATATTTGTCACGTCTCTACCACTACCGCAAAGGTACTTTGCGTAGTAAGTAGGTAACTGTAGGGTACCTCTATCTACCTAAAGTTCGAACAATAATTATTACATTGAGGCCAGGGTCGTTTATTTAAGCGCCTGGACGGACATCGGCGTACTCATAGCTCAAAATAGAAATTGGTGACACATAATTTCATGGCATAGGTAGATTGATATGGTACATGACCCAGCCAGAATTATAATAAAAGCCATTCTGAGCATAGGCTGTGACCTCATCGATATATTATATTTCCAGCAGCCTGTCAAGTTTGTTGAAATGAACTTAGCGATTGGTGAACCGAGCATAAACAACTCTTGATTTCAACTAAATAGCTTTAAAAACTTGCAACTGTTTGATGTGAACTACCTAAGAGTTGTTATGCTCGGTGATCTTCACCAAATGTCGTGTAGAGAATGCAGGTCCAATATAATCAAGAATCATCGGGTCAACGTGAAGCCAAAATGCTTTGGTGATTTAATTTTCAATAGTAGGTACCTACTTAGTAGTACTGCCGTCTTGTACATAGGTAACTAGAAGTTTTATAAAATACGTCAATTATAGATATCTAGCAATTAGCATGATGTAAAGCTAAAAATTGGCATGTTAACAGCATCCTCGAGGCAGTCGTTTTTGTTTCATTCCAGTGCGTGGGAGGGCGTTGCATCTTGTAGGCTTGGAGGATCGACCAAGCTGTGTCCTGGACTTTTTTTCGTTTAGTACCTAGCTACTTACCTACATACATTGTTATCCGAGTTATCCTATTCAAAACGAGGCGATTGGTTCCCCAATAAGTGCGCCTAGAGTACCAACTTTATTATTGCATTGTCATCGACTTTTGACAGGTGTGCAAAATTTGAATCAAATCTGATCGTTCAAAGTATATTAGGACAAAATCGAGCTCAAAGGGGTCGGTTACATACAAGCTTACATACAGGTGAAGCTAGTAAAAGCGTTTTAATATAAAAAACAGTATCGTTTTCGATATTGTTCAAATCTCGTAATAAATTTTCGAAAACCAAAATCGGAATAGGTATGTTCCGATTTTGCTTTTCGAATATTTGAACTAGTTTACTATTCCAACGCAAGCCCTAGAAGGTACATTGATAGGTACACATTATTATGTCAGGTAAATGAAAAAATAATACTCATTTGCCGGTGGTGGTGGTGCTGGCAACCGGCCATGCATGTCTCGTTCGATTCGGGGTAAGTAATAAAATAAAATAATTTGGGTTACTACAGTTTTGTAACAGTGTTCGTCGATATCGCTTGCTTAGTTATTAACAGAACCCAGCTATTTAAAAAATTAAAAATAGGTAGGAACATAATATTGATTTTGTACCTACGTTGCATCGTATTGTGTAGGTTACAACTGTACAGTAAGGCAGGTAAACATCTCATGTCATCTGTGGGCAGGCCGAAGGGGTCAATTTTTACGATTTTGAACTTTTAGGCATCTCTTTACTAACAGCACAGAACATAAATTAATACTTCTGTAATCATGCTTACCTACCTACCTATCAACTCAATATCTAGTTCGCGTGTCAGAAGGTCGTCTGATAACCACCACTAGGGCACGGCAAGGCACGGCACGACGACTCTTCGATTTAAACGCACAAATTCCAAAAGCTTCGCAGAATCGTTTTGTAAGTTTTATGTTTACACGATTCATTGGGTACTTAACTTAGTATTATCCATTCCTTTGCCTTACGTGGGAAAGAATTAAATGGGATTTATAAATAAGTAGGTATGCGAAACTAGATTGTAAGTGGAGTACGATTTGGTCTTTCTTTATTCTTTTTTGTACACACACAGATGATTTACAAAGCATTTTTCATTGCTCATACTCGGAAAGTAGGTCTGAAGTTGCCTGAGGGGCCTAATTGAAAGTAATACTTTCAGCCCTAGGGAGAATCGCTTTCTACTGACAGCTGTCAAATTATAAAAAAAACAAGTTCTATTTTATTCAACCATGTTCCAACTTTCTGAAGTCTTTCTAACTGCAAGGAGGTTATTGAACCAAATTTCAACTTTTTATTCAGCAAAGAGGTTGGAAACCCATTACAACGGTAAGAATTTTAAAAAGTCTAATTAGTCCGCGATGTAAAATTTAAATAACATAAAAATACTATTAAATAAAGAATATATATTTTCAAAATGACTTTATTATTATTTAGCATCAACTATTTCTTTAAAATAACATAGATTTGAGCAAAAAATTTACCATTTTTTTAAATTATGAAAATGAAAATAATGGCTGAATAATGCTGGCCAGTCAAAGGCCCACCAGAAAAAAAAAGCGGGAAGGCGGCAATTCAATCTTCATTTTCACTAATTTTTCTTTCATGTTTTTATTTTTACTTTCCTTGTATTCGTAATGAAAAGCACAGTGTTTACCTCGGGTGAAAGTCTTTTAAGTCCCTCAAGCTCCATAGGCGCCCTCACTACGCTTTGGCGCCAAACCCGTCTCGGGACTTTTAGCCTCAGGTACTATTAAACTAAGTTTTGACTGAGATGATAATTATATTACCGAAAATATTTATTAGGGAACTAATTTGTGAATTTGTGACGGAGCTTTCAGGCACGCATTCAATTAAAATCGGGAGAGCGCGTCGCGGTCGCCGTCGCATGCCGTCACCGCTATTTATCGGCCGAAGGTCTGCAGACTAGTGCGAAGTTGTAAGATAGCGACGGACCCTGGCTCAAGTCGTATCGCCTCGTGAACTCAATGAAGCATGACGTAAACAGTCCATTTAGATTCCTCTCTCATGTCACCACTAGGTACCTACCGCGACATGACGGAGATTTCGTTATTCTTCTATACTTACCTTGTTTGCTTTTTTAGGGTTCCGTAGCCAAATGGCAAAAACGGAACCCTTATAGATTCGTCATGTCTGTCTGTCTGTCTGCCTGTCTGTCTGTCCGTCCGTATGTCACAGCCATTTTTCTCCGAAACCGTAAGAGCTAGACTGATGAAACTTGGCAGGTAGATGTATTCTGTGAACCGCATTAAAATTTTTACACAAAAATAGAAAAAAAACCATAAATTTTGGGGGTCCCCATACCTAAAACTAAAACTCAAAAAATTTTTTTTCATCGAACCCATACGTGTGGGGTATTTATGAATAGTTCTTTAAAAATGATGTTGAGGTTTCTTATATCGTTTTTTTCTAAACTTAATAGTTTGCGCGAGAGACACTTCCAAAGTGGAAAAAAGTTGGTCCCCCCCCTCTAACTTCTAAAATAAGAGAAAGAAAAATCTAAAAAAAATAAATGTTGTACATTACTATGCAAACTTTCAACGATATTTGTTTTGAACGAGATCTAGCCAGTAGTTTTTTTTTTATACGTCATAAATCGTAAACAGCAATTTACCTTTCGACGAACTACAAGAACCTTTATAATTATGTTACTTGTTGCTACGGAACCCTTCATGAGCGAGTCCGACTCGCACTTGGCAGCTTTTTTTTGGGTCTATTCAATATATTTTTTTCATTTCATTCATTATTCTAAAAATCAACGATTGATAGGCATATTGATCCCGCTGAAATATAAATTCGAAAGTAAAAAATAAAACACCCATACCTATCGTTACCCATATAAACATAATCATCATTCACGCAATCTATCTATCTTTTGGTAAAGAATATTAGTATCCGCCCACGTCCATACGTATGCCAACATTACATAGAAAGGCGTTCTACATTCTACTCTTCTCGTCGCATGTCATTCTTTAAGTCCCTTACGCATTGAATTGAAATTACAATAAATGTTCATCAAATAAACATTACAGCCGGCTGGAACGCCAAAAAACTAAACAATAATGAATAATATATAGAGTAGAGCTCAATATGAATGGATGGATACTTTACGCACATTAGACACAACACCATAACAATGAACATTAATTTGAAGTGAATTCTTATCACGTTTGCTTTATAATGTGTACGTTTTTAGGGTTCCGTAGCCAAATGGCAAAAACGGAACCCTTATAGATTCGTCATGTCTGTCTGTCTGTCTGTCCGTCCGTATGTCACAGCCATTTTTCTCCGAAACCGTAAGAGCTAGACTGATGAAACTTGGCGAGTAGATGTATTCTGTGAACCGCATTAAGATTTTTATACAAAAATAGAAAAAAAACTATAAATTTTGGGGGTCCCCATACTTAAAACTGAAACTCAAAAGTTTTTTTTCATCAAACCCATACGTGTGGGGTATTTATGAATAGGTCTTCAAAAATGATGTTGAGGTTTCTAATATTGTTTTTTTCTAAACTGAATAGTTTGCGCGAGAGACACTTCCAAAGTGGAAAAAAGTTGGTCCCCCCCCTCTAACTTCTAAAATAAGTGACTCATAAAGCTAAAAAAAATATATGTTGTACATTACTATGCAAACTTTCAACGATATTTGGTTTGAACGAGATCTAGTCAGTAGTTTTTTTTTTATACGTCATAAATACTACTAGAACTTCTAGAACTCTATGTTATATTACTTACTGCTACGGAACCCTTCATGGGCGAGTCCGACTCGCACTTGGCCGCTCACGTAGATTTTAATAATGTCCAAAAAGTTAAGAGCCACGGTCGCCACGGTCGCTCTTGTGCCGAACAGTCCTTATGAGTTATGAGTTATTCGTCGAGTGTGATTAGGATCCGATGGGGCAGCGGTCAGCGCAGCCCCGTACCAAGGGGAAGGTCGAGGGTTCAAATCCCGCTCGGCTCTTAACTTTAGGGACATTATAAAAATCTTAATGTGTACGTTGCTGTATGTTCTACGTGTTAAGTTGTATTAAAAAAACAGAGAAGACTATATTAAAGTTAGCCCACTGTTAAGTAGTAAGTAAATTAATAATTAATGAAATAAATAGTACATTGTTACCTGAGTGTTGAAAGTCACGTTTTTTGAGTCTCGAGACGCGTTTGGCGCCAGAGCGTTAGCGAGGGCGCCAAACTTACAAACCAAGCTGAAAGTTTTACTTTCAATTAGGCCCCTCAGGCAACTTCAGACCTACTTTCAGAGTATGAGTAATGAAAATTACTTTTTCATTGCTCATACTCGGAAAGTAGGTGTGAAGTTGCCTGAGGGGCCTAATTGACAGTAAAACTTTCAGCCCTAGGGAGAATCGCTTTCTACTGACAGCTGTCAAATTATAAAAAAAACAAGTTCTATTTTATTCAACCATGTTCCAACTTTCTAAAGTCTTTCTAACTGCAAGGAGGTCGTTGAACCAAATTCCAACTTTTTATTCAGCAAGTAGGTTGGAAACCCATTACAACGGTAAGAAGTTTAAAAAGTCTAATAAGATAGCGCAATGTAAAATTTAAATTTAAATAACATAAAGATAGTATTAAATAAATAATATATCTTCTAAATTACTTGATTAATATATAGCTTCAACTATTTATTTAAAATAACATAGATTTGACATTTACCATTTTTTAAATTATGAGAATGAAAATAATGGCTGAATAATGCTGGCGAGCCGAAGCCGAAGGCCCGCCAGAGAAAAAGAAAAAAAAAACCGGGAAGGCGGCAATTCAATCTTCATTTTCACAAATTTTTCTTTCATGTTTTTATTTTTACTTTCCTTGTATTCGTAATGAAAAGCACAGTGTTTACCTCGGGTGAAAGTCTTTTAAGTCCCTCAAGCTCCATTGGCGCCCTCGCTAACGCTCTGGCGCCAAACCCGTCTCGGGACTCAAAAAACGTGACTTTCAACACTCAGGTAACAATGTACTATTTCATTGCTCATACTCTGTAGTCTCTCTCAAAGTAGGTCTGAAGTTGCCTGATGGGCCTAATTGAAAGTAATACTTTTGAGATTATTGAACCAAATTCCAACTTTTTATTCAGCAAAGAGGTTGGGTTGGAAACCCATTACAAACGGTAATTAGTTTAAAAAGTCTAATTAGAGCGCGATGTAAAATTTAAATTTAAATAACACAAAGATAGTATTAAATAAATAATATATTTTCTTTACTTTACTTTTTTTAGTATTAAAAAAAGAATATATTTTCTAAATGACTTTATTATTATTTAGTTTCAACTATTTTTTTAAAATAACATAGATTTGAGCAAAAACTTTACCATTTTTTAAAGTATATAAATGAAAATAATGGCTGAATAATGCTAGCCAGCCGCCAAAAAAATAAATAAAGCGGGAATTCAATCATTATTTTCCGGGTATCGAGTCTGCTTGCAGAGAATAATATAGAGCATAATAATTGAACAGTGTCCTTTATAGATCTGTTTTCCCGTATCAAACCCTGCAGAAACTCCGTGCAAATTGCAATGGCAACGACTTGTAGCATAAGAGCATAACGCAACAGGAGTGGTCATGGGCGGTGTAACATTACATTAACATAAATTGGAGGCCAACGGGCGGTGACAGAACCGGTTCAGTTCTACATGGCTGCGAGGCGAGGGTGACGTCATCGATGATATCATGCTTAGGGCATTATATTTTAAAATAACATTTTGCTAGGCTGCCCTGGAAAATGTCTTGCAAAGGCAGAGTACCTAGGTAGATTAGGTACCCAAACACCAAAAATGATATTTATCGTTATTAGTAGGTAGAATCAAAGCACCTTGCTTTCCTAATAACTTAGTATAATGTACATTACTACCATGCTGATTTTCCGGATCAGGGGTACGATCATTCGTAAGGGATTCTGAAAGTTCGATCTGTTTTTTCACTACGCAGTTTTCTTATGTCACATTTTGTTTATCGATCATCCATGATTTGGGTCCAGATCTTATACCTAGTTACATTCTAAAATATATGTAGAGGCAGTAGTTATAGATGTATTATTACAAGAGCCTTGTATCTAGGTCGGTCACCAGGTCGCCACAGCGCGGCACGCCTTGAAATGTGTCGTGGATAAGGTGGGGTAGGTACCTACCTACTACTGATGGTATGGTACACCCACCATTCAGTGCCTTCCTTTTCTACCCTACCTACGTAAAGTTATATGCCGGCCACTGACCTATATCGTAACTTGGAGCCCGCTCTACACTAGCACGCGTCTCATTATGAACTCGCTTCGCTCGAAATGGCTATCGTAATTTTATCGATCGAGTGAGAAAAGCAAACACTAGCTAACTACATAACATAATATACAGTAGGTCAATTGATTGAAGAGTTCCGTTGAACAGACCTTGGCTCTATCATCAGACCAGGTCGCTTTTACCATTTTATGTAAGTAAACTGTACCTCCTTAATTTATTTCAAGCAAAAAAAATAAAAAAAAAGCAAACTAATTGACCAACCAGTAGAAAAACCTTGATGTCAACGAAATTCTTAGAGATGGGAGCTCCCGGATCGTTGGCTATCTTAATTTAACCCTATTTTTCTGTATTGTAAAAACAAAGCGTCCTAGAAAAAAAAGTTAAAACTAAGGTCCAATCCAAGTTCTTTCATAATAATATGACAAGTTACTTGATTTTTTTAATTTTGCACCCTTTAAAATCCCATATACCCCATAACCCCTCATCCGATTTTACTCATATACTTACCAGTAAATTTCTCAAGTACAAGCTATGGACTTATCAAATTCCATGCAGATCAGATCAATGTTTCGAAAGTTATCGTCGGACAAACATACACAAATACATACATACATTAAGCACATAAAATGCCAAATCGTCCAAGTTGTTTGTAAGATCTTCGTTCGCTTCGCTCACTCGATCAACAAACAAAACAACCGGTAGAACCGGCTGGACATAAGCCATTATCAAGCTGGCGTTTGAAAACCTTCCCAGTCGTCCGCAGTGGGGGACAAATGGGAAGTTTTTCAGTACCTATAGGTAGGTATAGCATGTTCCATATTCTAAATTAGGATTTATTTAAAAATAATCACAGGTTAATAAAACAGTTTAATGCGTTATTTGCTAATCATGTATTATCTACTTACGGTACGTTAAATGACCTAAGAAAAAAAAGCAGCCAAGTGCGAGTCAGACTCGCCCATGAAGGGTTCCGTAGCATCAAATAACATAATATAAAGGTTTTTGTAGTTCGTTGAAAGGTAAATAGCGGTTTACGATTTATGACGTATAAAAAAACTACTGACTAGATCTCGTTCAAACCAAATATCGCAAAAGTTTGCATAGTAATGTACAACATATATTTTTTTTAGTTTTACCATTCTCTTATTTTAGAAGTTAGAGGGGGGGGACCAACTTTTTTCCACTTTGGAAGTGTCTCTCGCGCAAACTATTCAGTTTAGAAAAAAACAATATTAGAAACCTCAACATCATTTTTGAAGACCTATTCATAAATACCCCACACGTATGGGTTCGATGAAAAAAAAATTTTTGTGTTTCAGTTTCAAGTATGGGGACCCCCAAAATTTATAGTTTTTTTTCTATTTTTGTGTAAAAATGTTAATGCGGTTCACAGAATACATCGACTTGCCAAAATTAATTAGTCTAGCTCTTACGGTTTCGGAGAAAAATGGCTGTGACATATTGACGGACAGACAGACAGACAGACATGACGAATCTATAAGGGTTCCGTTTTTGCCATTTGGCTACGGAACCCTTTTTTAACAGCGTGTTTTTAACACGCTGTTAAAAATAAAACTGTAATAATCAATTGAAAAATTTATATTATTGTACAAAAAAGCGTGGGGTGCTTTTTATAATAACTTCAGATAAAATAAACTATTGATAAAATATTTACAACAATCAAAATCAAGCCCCCCACGCTTT
Source organism: Thera britannica (assembly GCA_939531255.2). Lineage (NCBI taxonomy): Eukaryota > Metazoa > Arthropoda > Insecta > Lepidoptera > Geometridae > Thera > Thera britannica. The sequence goes on along the minus strand of OW618040.2, from coordinate 12,614,804 downwards.
TTGTACAATAATATAAATTTTCATCCCATCTATTCAAAAAGAGGCGATTGGTTCCCTAAATAGTGCGCCTATAGTAACTACTTTAGGCGCACTATTGGTACAGTGACACAATGACTTTTAAATTTGGAATACTATTATATTGAAAAGTTTGAACGCAATTCGCTACGATAAAATACTGGCTGGTAGTGGTAGTATAAAAAATAGAGCCACGGTATTGGTTAACCAAATAAAAAGAAATACTTCCCGCGTATTGCATTGACCCTTCATCTTCTATGTCTACATATTATGTTTATTAATGTCCATTCTTGTCTATTGTTTTATTATTGTCTAAATTGTCTATTATATTCTATTATTGTCTATTTGTGTCTATTATTGTCTTTTATTGTCTATTTGTGTCTTTTATTGTCTTTTATTGTCTATTCTTGTATATTCTTGTATATTCGTGTATATTCTTGTAAAATCTTGTATATTCTTGTATGTTCTTGTATAATATTGTATATTCTTGTATATTCCTGTATATTCTTGTATAATCTTGTATATTCGTGTATATTCGTGTATATTCTTGTATTATCTTGTATATTTTTGTATTTTCTTGTATAATCTTGTATATTCATGTATAATCTTGTATATTCGTGTATATTCTTGTATTATCTTGCATATTTTTGTATTTTCTTGTATAATCTTGTATATTCGTGTATATTCTTGTCTATTCTTGTATATGCGTGAATATTCTTGTATTTTTTGTCCATTTTTGTATATTCTTGTATATTCCTGTATATTCTTGTATATTCGTGTATATTCTTGTCTATTATTGTCTAATTATTGTCTATTATTGTCTACTATTGTCTATTATTGTCTATGTTGTCTGTGTCTTATTTAATTTTCTCATAGAGGGGGATGAAAAGCAGAGTGTGCCACACGGTACCAAAATTATTTAACCTCGAGCGACGTACTTTGAATCCCTCGCTACGTTCAGGATTCTACTCTAGGACCCCTCGCTACGCTCGGGATCCTACTCTAGAATCCTTCACTTCGCTCTGGATTCAAAAAACCGCTCTCGCCCTAAATATATTACTTTGGTCCCTTATGACACAATCTACTATTTTAATTGATTATTAGTTTTATTTTTAACTTTTTAGTTCAATTAGTTATAAAAGCGTGTTTTTTTAGTTTTTTAAACTATATTTTTTTTTCCTTTTTAGTTTTTTTTTTTTCATATTATTGCATTGTCATCTGCCTTTGAGAGGTGTGCAAACTTGCAAAGTTTGAATCAAATCTGATCGTTCAAAGTAGGACAAAATCGAGCTCAAAGGGGTCGGTTACATACAAGCAAACAAACTTACATACCTACCTACAGGTGAAGCTAATAAAAGCGTTACTTATAAAAATGTAGAGTTACCTATTTAGATAGAGTACTTACCTACTAATAAGACCTAGGTATTACGTGCTTACAAAATAATTTACGAACTTAGGTAAATAAAAATTGGTATTATTGGTAATCTACTTACAAAATAATTAAAACTGCAGTTTTGCACATCGGCTAAAACACATAATCAAACGTCAAAACACGGCACTCTATTTATTTGCGATGCGACACATGAAACCGCTATCTTCGTACTTTTACTGTACGAAAGAATTACGATTATTAAGATCACTAAACTGGCACTCGTGCGAGCCGCGAATACGTGCGTGCACTAGCCGTCGACGCAACGACGAAACGAAGTTATTTTTTTAGTTTATTATTTTTTTTATTCACCCACGCCATGCGCGCATGACCGAATCAAAACAGAAATTCAGAAATGTAGGTGATTGGTCACTAACTCACTACCAATTTCCGCCAATCACGATAGTGCAAGCCAAATGGTGTTAGATAGGGCGCGAATTTCAAAATTTACAAACAAAAATATCAATTAGACTAAAAAATTCGGGCGGTAAGCACTAGTCCGATATGTGGCCTAGTATCAGTAGTCCGATGATTGAACTGATGAGACTTTTTAGTATCAGGAGTCCGATGATCCGATATTTAGACATTTCGACTTTCCCAAAAAAAGAAATGCATTAACGTCAGTTTATTTTTTGGTGGTTTTATATGTTTATGTGTAGAATAACAAATATAAAGTTATTCTACACATAAACATATAAAACCACCATTCACACCACAAGTTATTAAATTTGTAAATTGAGAGTGGCATAAGCACTTAGTCGGATTTGTGGCCTAAACTGAAGTTAATGCATTTCTTTTTTTGGGAAAGTCGAAATGTGTAAATATCGGACTAAAGGGCTCAGTAGTCCAATGATCTGTGTTGATCAGCATCATCAGACTACTGATAGTAAAGTCTCATCAGTCCGATCATTGGACTACATCATCAGACCACTGATACTAGGCCAGATTTCTGAATAGGGCCATACGAGGATAACATATTATGTAGGATTAAAAAAAAGGTGCAGTTCAGTTTAAATAATTTCTTGATAAATAAATACACATAAATAAAAATTTATCTGATACATAATTTCAATAAAACTTAAACAAAAGTTTACAACTTATTTCATAATACATTTTCTACAAGTTAGCATTTACAATGTCTACAAACTCTGGCTTCAGACTAGCTCCGCCAACTAGGAAACCATCAATATCTGGGCAAGCTGCCAGTTCCTTAGCATTAGCAGCTGTGACTGAGCCTCCATATTGGATGCGTACAGACTCTGCAATATCAGGGGATGCATTGCTAGTCAGCCAGTTCCGAAGCGATGCATGGACATCTTGGGCCTGCTGAGGTGAAGCAGTCTTTCCAGTTCCGATAGCCCATACTGGCTCATAAGCCAAGACAACATTTTTCCACCGATCTCCAATAGCGGCGACTAGGGCTTTGGTCTGTCTGAACACCACTTCTTCAGTCTTTCCCGCTTCCCTCTCTTCAAGAGTTTCTCCAATACAAGCTATCACCTTTAATCCTTCGTCAAGCGCATGGCTTACTTTCTCGGCGACAAGTTCATCACTTTCCTTGAATATAGTTCTACGCTCTGAGTGGCCGAGGATTACCCATTCGATACCGGCATCCTTGAGCATGGCCGGAGAGATTTCACCGGTGAAGGCTCCCTTTGCTACTTTCCAACAGTTCTGTGCTGCAATTCCAAGTTTGCCAGCGGCGAGTTCTTTTGCAAGGAATAAATGGATAGCCGGCACACCAATCACGACCTCGACATTAGGATCCAGTTGAGCGCTCTTCAGAGCCTCTATAATTTGTTTGGCCTGGTTTTGATCTCCATTCATCTTCCAATTACCTCCAACAACAAACTTACGACCCATGGCTTCTTTTTGCGTAAATTACTTAGTCAACTCTTACAAATACAGATGATTTTATTTAAATAAAATCTCGAAGGAAATCCTCGCAAGAATAACTCGATAACGAAATGTCATTTCAAAGTCAAAGATGTCATTTGAAGGACAGACTTTTTTTTTTCACACAGTCTTGCTTGCTAAAGTCCAAGGCGCCCTGAGACGGTCAAACGAACTGACTCAACCACGGAGAATTTAGTTTCACTCAAACAAATTTCATAGCTGTGATTGTTTTGTATCTGTGCAAGTTTAGTTTCACAGGATAATCTAAAAAAAATATTAAAAAGAAACTTCCTACAAAAAAGCAAAAAGAGTAAAAGAGGGAGATGCAACTTCCATCTCCACCAGTCCACAGTGGAGACTCCACTCATCCACTCCACTCTAAAAAAACTGTACGACTGCCAATACCACGATAGTTTTTTGTGCAATAAAAAGCGACCGCCTGCGACCGCCGAGCGTAGGTATGAAAAGTAAAGTTTGACTTCTGTATTCTGTACCTACCTGTTTTGTGGCACTACGCTACTCGTGTCAATGAACCCTAAAAACAACTAAATTTTAGATTCGTTTTCTGTCATTTTGGGAAGTCACATAGCTTTTTCATTTTAATTGTTTTTCTGGTGTTATTTAAAGCATACTTACTGTATAACACACTACTACTGTATACTGTATAAGCAGCGTGTTGATGTGTAATTAAAAAAACCCACCCACGACACACATTCACACACCCTTTCAGTAACTCACAAACACTATTATTCTGTCGTTTCCGCTGTTTGGTATCTGCTCAACTTGTCTGCTCATATGGTAATAGCTGAAAATCAGCGTTTTGCTCTCGAGCAAAGCTTATGCGCTGAGCTATTCCCATTTTGCCTAGCTGTAACACGCACACCATTTCATTTATTTTTTTACTTTATATTGTACCTACTTAGTTGTATTTTTAGTTTTAATTATGCTTTTGAACTATTTTCCCTGTTATTTCTTTTGTGTGTGTTTACTGTCTTGGCAAATAAATGATTTATCTATCTATCTATCTATCTATCTAATTTCGGTGGTATTATAATTTATAACCAACATTACTTGAGGTCTTATACAATTATTTTTAATTGTTCAATAAATATGCAATCAAATATATTCGTTTTGATCTATATTGAACTGACAGCGACTATCTTTGCCATAATTACAAGCGTATGCTGTCAGTTCAGCTACTTTAGCAAATACTTAGTTATTTGCTTTATAAGAGTGCAAACGTGCTCAATTTGATGACCGAGCAAACGAAGGATTCTAGGGCCCGTATTCCGAAACAGCGCTTGAGTCTGAGTCGAACGGAGTCGAGCCTCAAGCACAGATTTTATGACAGTTCTCCATTGAACTCAATAAACTACTCGACACTGGCAAAATTGATTCGAAATAGACAGATGCCATTCATTAAGAAGAAGAAGAAGAAAAAAAAAACCATAGTAGAAAGAAACCTGCTTCTTCTTTTTCGTGAAAATAAAATCGGCCGCAAAATTTAGCTAAGAAAAGAAAGAATTGCAGATGCTTGCTTTACGCTTTCGCAGCTGTCGTCTTTCTGTAACGAAAGTAATTAGGAGTTCGACTATCTTGGGGTAAAAATTGTTCGCAAAATGTGCCGAGTCGTTTGTAGCATGCCAAAAACATGATCACGAGAGCTACTTGAAAGTTTGGCATTTTTGTAAACATATTTTAGTCGTTTTGCGGCTCCTCGTTCTAGTATAGTAAAATCCATGGATAAATTTCGAATCTCGACGTGGATTAACTAAATGTTATGGCTCCTGGAAACAACGGTCGACATCCAAGTCATACGGGCACCATTCCCAAGACTAAAGCCAGGAACAACTGCAATGTCCCTCAAGAAGCGGTGACGCCGACACGTAGAGATATGACAACAAACCTTGTATCGGTAAGAAAAATATTATCAAATAATAATTGCTTAAAAGTCAGCTGTCATGAAGATAAAATTACTGCAAAGCCAGTATCTCCAAGGCACTTGTCTGACCGCCCGCGAGCAAACGATAAGCTATCAACTATTTTCTTGCTCAATAATCTAAAATTAATTAATTAAAAGGTATAGATCAGTGCCAATGCTAGTGCAAAACAGATAGCCACCATCCCATCCACCCGCTTACTGTAACCTGTTTACTAACCTAATTGTATAAAAAAAAAGAGAACATGTTGTGCGGACCCCAGTTAAAGTAGGATAAGGGCAGGAAGAGGAACAATTATTAATAGTGCTGTTAATACTGCTACCTAGAACTCTTAACTCCACTATTTTTATAGCCTACTAGAGCTAAAACTAATAGAATTACACACACACTTCTTGCTACTGACATTCGGTCAGAAAAAACCTAAAGATCATTGTTTTTCATTTCCCTCTGCAGCATTTAAAGAATCACTGTTCTGTAACGCATATACCCTCCTTAGACATCCTCAAAGAATGTTGAGTTAGTACTTGTTACTAAAAAATTTGGAGAGATGGAGAGGATACTTGAGAGTTTGAAAACTTTATTTGACAGATCCCAACTAATATTTTTTGATATATATTTAATGTTTTAATATCCTATAGTGTTGGCACTAGTGCTAGCTGCATGCCTTTAGAGTAATCATCTGAGATTATCTCAATGGACATCTTAAAGAATTTCGAGTTTACTGATTTCAAGGGTTAATATTATGAGATAAGAAGCTCTTAAAACTATTACTATTATATTTAAAGCTTTATTAGCCGTTGTTACTATTGTATTAAACTAAATATCTCTCAGAAAGTAAAGAAACATACATTTCTTTATTGCATGGTAATGTCATAGCCATACCTACTTGTAATCGCAATGTAAATTTAATCATTGCTTAAAGTGAGCCTTGTCACTGTTTATCATTACCCAGTGGTAAGAGATGGCAATAGAGAGCACTGTTTCTCTCTTGACAAATTTAAATAGGTAAAGCCATTAATGTTAAAATTAGTACCTTAAATACCATTCATGACATGAACCATTGATGTATGGATTCATGTAATGAGTAGCAAAATCATCATGCATGGTTCCTATGGTTACCATGGATAAGAAAGAAGTGAATACAGAGATGACGGCTGATAGAGGAGAACGGAAGAGAAGAACATGTTGTGCCGACCCCGCATAAAGTGGGATAAGAGCAGGAAGAAGAAGAAGGTTACCATATCCATTCCATTCAAGAGCACTAGTGGTCTAGTGGTTTCAACCCCACCTTCTGATCCTAAGCTTGCGGGTTCAAATCCGGTAGTGCACCTATGGATTTTTATTTTCAATAAATGTATGTGCGCAATGTTAATGCTCTCAAAGGTGAAGGAAAACATCGTGAGGGAAACCGCGGCTTAGTCATTTCCGTACGTATTAACCATGTCTTTCCTGCAGATTAGGCCGACTAAGCTAGAGAATAGGGAGGTGAGTTTTCTTCCGTGTAAAAATATAAAATAGTGAATATTTGCTATGTTAGTAAAACATGTATTAGCAAAGATTTGTCGTTAGAAGCAACAGATTACATTGGTTCAATAATACAGGTGATTTTCTTATACATATATCGAGAGTGTGACTCCTTACACGACTTTTCCATAACTCTCGTTGTTTCGGACTTTGCCATTACCTACCACCCTTATCAAAAAACCATCCTGTAACAAATACTATGAAGTCCACGTGTCCTATCCAGTATGAAGTTGGTACGAAAGTGTGTTCAAGGAATTTATTTTTGGATGCTTCAGTGAAGTTTTGAACAGCTGCCAACTTTTTAGTAGCATGTGGGGTGTACAGACAAACAGACTGTGCTACTTGTTCACTCTAATATAATTATTTAAAGCATTTAAGTTTTAGATTAATTACGTTTCTGCCTTATGGGTAGTTGTTTTTCCAAGTTGAGTCTGAAAAAGGTTTGTGCATTTTGAATCACTTATTATAACTCTTCAGTGTGTGTAGTGAGCTTTCCATTATTTCAGACCTCCCTAGATTGGGTTCCCGTGTCGGAATACAACACAAGATCAAATTACAACCAGTCAAGGAAACCAACTAATAATACTACAAATAATTCGGACCATGAACTAACAGATATTGGTAAGATTATGCTACCTACCTTTTGGATTCATGGCATTCTACAGTGAATACTCTCGAAATGCGAAGTTCTTTTCGCGCGATACTTGCGTGCTCATGTTTGTTTGAGGAACGCGGTCATCAGCTATTCCTGGTTGTTTTACCACTTAGTTATATGATTCTGCCATGTTGTTTGTCACGTTACAGACAACTCTGCGAATTTGGAAGGCGGTTTCGGTAGGTTCGTCCCAGTCAGGCCGCAGCCGAGGGCTCTGCCGCTCAACGCGCAGAATCGTGACAGCATATTGGAGCACCAGGACGATGGGACCGTCTCTTCTATGACCGGCCATACATTGCATCCTTATGCGCATCATATGCAGAATGGTATGTTTGTTCTTGTTCTTTTTTTTCTGTTCTGGTTACAATTAGTTTTAATAACTAATTGATATAAATTAACGAATGAAAAACACTTCATGATCGTAAGGAGATTCCAGACTTTCCGCTCATTCAGATGATTGTTCCAGGATTGATTCCTCATTCGAACCACGCAGCTGCAGCGGTTATGATCGTGAATCCCACTACACCAAATGCAACTGGAAATATTTGTCAGACATTTAATGTAAGTAATAATACGGGGCAAATCGTCGTTGATGTCTTTCTCGCTCGCAAGCCTTAACCTTTTAAAAGACATAAAATATCCGAATTTATTCAAGAAAAAAATCGTGTGTCACATGGCACACAGTTTAGCAAAAAAAATATTGATCCAAAAATGTTTGCTTTACTGGTTTTCTTGCCTACCTATGCAAAATGGTAGTCGTCCTTTAAACCTAATTGGGCCAGATTTTATTGTTGAAAATATATGCTATATGGCCATAATGCTACTCACCTTACACATCAAAAAATATACCTATTCAATTAATTATGTATATACATTACGATTGCAGGCACCCAATCAAAATAGAAACAATTTGACTCGTAACTTAAATCCAACTCGCAACTCGTTTGAAGGAAGCGCAAGTAATAACAACACCCCAGCTAGTAATTCGAGAACTGTCACGAAGACGGTCAACCTGATGAACAATATGTACGAGCAAGGGCAGGGGAGCTTCAGCAATCTCAATGAAAACAACCTTGTAAGTTGACAGGATTCATCTAATCAATCTAGCAAAATTGGGCGCGCCAAATATTGTCTGTAAGTCTGATGCCACGCCTAAGTTGGTAGTATCCCTGCCTTCTACGCCGAAGCCCGTAGGTTCGATCCCAAAATTTCACATGGTTAATTAGGTCCCTGGCTCAGTATGAATGCACCGTGTAGTCATGTGTCATGATGCGTGTTGTATTGCGTTGTGTCGCATTGCAGGCGCACCGCGAGCCGAGGGGTGGGAGCGAAGGCATGGCGGCGGCGTGCCCGGACGCCGCGTCCGTGGAGCGCCGCCTCGGACAGATCCGGGAGTACATCCGCGTCACCTCCTCGCTAGTCGACACCATGCGCAACTCCGAGGATGAGGTATCTATCTATACGAGCGGCACACTAGGTTACAGCCGCGCGTCGACTCGACCACAAGGATACATTTTTTTTGTCACTTTTCAATGGAGAACTGTCAAAAAATCATGTTTGAGGGTCGACTCGGACTCAAGTCTTGTTTCTGAATACGGGCTTCCCTACTTCTAATCTATCTAAATTACTGACTGACTATCAACGAACAGCTGAACCAGCATTTTAGAGAATATTTTCATTTTTTGATATTAAGGATGCACTTACGAACAAACAAGCGAAAGATTGTAGGACTAGAAATATAAATATGTACATGGGTTACTTTATTAACATACATTTGTTCTTCTTAGCGCCATGGATTTAGCTTGCTTTTTCACATGGGGAACCTTTTCATAATCTTTTTAATTTAGGCATTTATTGAACACACGAAAGAGGAATATGACGATCTTGTCAAAATGGTTATGCAACTGAAAGATAGCGAGACTAATTTGGAGCAGATGTTGACTGAGAGAAAGCCTGACAATATAGAAGTACCAGCTGATGAGGAAGAAACTCCCGAACAAGCAAGCATCGAGATAACAGAGGTACACGACACTCCGGCAAACAATAACGATGTTACTCTCATGAATAATAACCTGAAGAAAGTTACCAACATCGAGAATGAGCAGATCAACAAGCAGCAAAGTGAGCATAAGCAACAAGACGATGTCGTTACCGACCCTGGAATTGAAAAAGTACAAACAACAGAAATAAACGCAAATGGTACCGAGCCGTCTAACAGTGAAACAAAAAAAGATGATTCTCAGCTCAATCAGATGCTGCGGAAGAATATCCTATCTTGTGTGGAGAAGGTTGCTCAAATTGAGCACTTGAAAAAAGCTAAAGATGCGCTTAACACGGATGAACAGGTTCTCATAGTGATGTGTGAGCGTTTGTGCCCTTCTTGTGGATTGAAACAGCATGTCGTCTTTTTACCTCTATCTTCACGTCACAGGTTCTTTCTCGGTTCAGGCCTATTGATTGAAAGAACCGGTGCGGTGAAAGGATTCAGTGCGCGACAAGCTGCACTGGATCCAACAATGTTATAGCAACAATAACATGAGATAGATCTTTCCTTGATGTACCTAATAACGAGTGGAATTTACATAGATTTGACTGCAAGTGGCTTGCTATAGTTATTGAATTTAGCTCTCATAATAATACTTCCTGTTTTCATGTCAGAGCACTCATAATACTTTCATTACTTATCTGTTTCATCAAAACCTAAAAACTATCTACTTGGTGGGGATAATCCACAGGTAAAACAGTAAATCAGTACCCTTCAGAGTTTTAAGTTGATCAGTTTGAACAATTCGTTTCGCCTACGTGTCTCTCTCTCTTATGTATGGTGAAAATAATGAGATAAAACTCGTTTCGTAGTAAAGTTGTAACCAAGAATACTTATTGAGTTGCAAGCAAGAGTTGAAAACTCGATTCCCGCCTTGTCGATATTTTTTGGAAAATTTTATGATATTTTGAATATGTTTTTGTTTGCTTTTTGTGTTGGATTGTATCAACTTTTGATTAATAAGACATTGTGTTTCCACATAGTGGTATTTATTAGCGAATTTTATTCGACCTTTCGATACTTAGATTAGAACCGATAGCGAGTCCTGAGTTTGAATTCCACCGGTTCGATACTTTTTGGGATACAATAACAATTCTTGCGATCACTGGTTAAGACGAATTCCGTGAAACAACTTCTCGCACACTTTGACCTTTTGAAAGATATATAAGTATAATAACAGAATTTATTTATGAAAAAGCGCGACTAACTATTTTGTCAATCACATTGCACTCAGTTTAGCAATAATAATAATTTCGATCCAAAAAAGGTTTCTTACTTAAAAGTCCTGCTTAACTGGTTTTCATATTATCTAAGTAGTCTTTGTAATAAGAAAACGTGTTAGGATCAAAATTATTTTTTTGTTGTACTTTGTGCACACAAAATTGTGATGCTTGTGATTTTTCAAAAATACCTACGTTCAGTTATATGTATTATATCTTTCAAAAAGTCAAAGTTTGCAAGAGATAAATTCATCGACGGCGGTCTGACCCTTAAGCTTTAAAATAATATGTGTACGTAACTAATCATAATTAAACGTAATTTCCAGCAGGACGTGACGCGGCCTGTGTCTGTTCAAAGCAACGGGTCCGCCTACAGTGAAAACGAATTGTGGCAAAATGAGATCAAAAACAAAATGGAAATGTCACAAATGCGACTTTCTGCGTTGAAGCAACAGCAGAAAAGACTTATCAAATATCAGGTAAGAGTTTTCCTTTAAACTCGTATACCTAATAACTCTATTATAATAATAGATTAGGTTCAGAGTTTCGTTACATTTGAATACTCTTTTAGGAGGAAGCGAAACAGCAGTTAGATGAAATGAATAGAGAGAGACAACCCCAAGAGGTACAACCATCGACATCACACGACAACTTCACAGAAATGCAGGTAATTATTTGTGACACCTTTCATTGTTCGTTTTGCGTGCCAGCTTATTATTTTGCAAAAAATATACAATTGCAAATGTATTTCCTATTTTAGAACCACCAATCGCACAGCAGTAACTACAACATCCCCAATCGCATGTATGCGGCTAACCATATAGGAGTGGCTACCACTCTCCCGCAGTCGACTGAGGCGTTGCATCCGCAGCAAGGCTTTGACGCTGAGCACGGCCACTCGTCACAACACAGCCAAGACGGCAGCTTCTCCAGGGAAGGGAATATCGCTAGTGGAGAGGTAAAGCTAATAAGAGGTTATTCATAACCGCTGGGCAGATGTTGCTGGTTATTAAGGGGCGTGGCGATTAACTCCTGGGAGTCACTCGCTCTTTATGTTAGCGCAACACGCTGGCGGGTGAAAACGACATTAAGTAAATTTAGATTTTTCCGCAAACGTGTCCCGCAGCACGAAAGTGGATCTACACCCCTGAACTTACGGATCATTAGTTTTTGGCTACAACTGCACTCGGTTTGCACGCGAAATGCCGATCGGCACGTATATTTTGTCTATGCTCTATAATATTTTGGTTTAACTCAAACCATCAAACCTATTGTAAACGATCGAATTGGTTTGAGTGTGTGTATGTGTACGTGTATGTGTCAGGAGGCTATGGGCGGCGCCACCAGCGAGGGCGAGGACGACGCGGAACTGGCGGCGCGCGGCCGCCTGCTGCACGACAAGCTGAGGGAGCTGCAACTCAAGAAGCAGCACATGGAGAGCTTGGTAACGGCAATCCCACACTCAGAAAAAAATATTGTTGGTTCCAACAATAAAACTTTAACAGGGGAGAGCCCACCATGGTGTATAGTCCGTGCGTCAATGTTTTTATTGTCATGGATCAAGTTGTCATTGCAACAATGTTTATATTTTATCAATAAGGCGTGTTTTGATACTACAGCAATGTATCTTTTGTCAGTGGAACTAATTTCGAAAACGAAGGACTAAAAATGTACAACTAGTAGGTACGAAAGACCCCAAGTGTGAGGAGTAAAAAAAGAAGATTTGATGAGACCGAAGTTAATCCGATGCATTCATCGGATCAACTCCAGTCATATCAAATCGTCAACGGATTCATTAATCCGTTGAATACAATTTCATAAAACCACTTCTACAATATAAGGAAACGCCGTGCGTTTTCGTCAGCGCGTTCTAGGATCGTTACAATTTTAGTCACGCCATCTAGTTCTAAATTTAGTAAGCAGCTTTTTTGTTAGTTTTCTTTACTAACAATGTTCACATTGACACACTTGCAACGTTCCATTTTCACCTCAGCAACATACTTATTGTATGACAAAAAGTACTCAAATGCCACAACTATAGTAACTTTGCTACGTTTTTTAACAATGTCCACATTGACACGCTAGCAACGTTCCATTTTCACTACAGCAACGTATCTATTGCATGTCAAATGGTAGTTAAATGCAACGACTATAGTTACTTTGTTAGATTTATTAACAATATTCACATTGACACACCTATAACGTTTTATTGTTATATAATCAATTTTTTTATTAACTTTGATGTAAGGACAAAGCTAAATTGTTCCTTGCACATTAAATGAAGGAAAATCAGCGGACAATAAAAACGTTGCTGAACTCAACAAAGCTCTTTCTGCTAAAGTAACAGAGTATTTAGTTGCTCCAACAGGAAATTTCTGACAATGCATTTAAGTATTGTGACTTTGTTGACCCATTTTTTTCTGTGTGCATCACATGCATCTACTCTCTTCTTACCATGCACTAGCGTATTACCATCCGCTATTGTTAAGATCGCAGTACGTCCGTGGATGGAGAGGGCTAACAATCGTTCTTCTGGAAATTTATGGGGGAGATCTATGTCCAGCAGTGTCAATCTATGACTTCTTCAGGCTTATGATGATGATGGTCCCAATATACGTAACGTATAATTCACATGTCACGATTAAAATTATTTTAGTCGTGCCGAAGGGAACGAGTCGATTTCTTGACTTAGTTCCATATAAAACATAGTGACAAAATACATGTGTCGAGAAAACGGCCGGCACCAGACATTGCGTACGCAATGTCTCGTGCCGGCCGTTTTATCATACGATAAACCTCGTTTATCCTATCACGTATGGCAAGTTTTTGGCAAGTTTTTTAACATCCGCACTTGATGTGCGGGCAGGTTTTTTCCGCAAGTAGGCCGCTGGTGGGCCCTTTTTGCGTGACCCTTGACACGTGTTGCTCGAACTTTTTGAGGTTCTACAACACGCCGGTTTCCTCACGATGTTTTCCTTCACCGTTTTGAGAGTACTGGCATAGTGCACATAAATTTTTCGACAGAAAAACTCATTGGTACACGAGTGGATTTGAACCCACGACCTTCGGATCGGAAGGCGGGGCCACTACCACTAGACCACCAGTGCTCTTCGTTCTATCACGTTCCTATCACGTATGCTCAAATATCAAATAGTGGTGTGTTTACACACCACTATTTGATATTTGTAGTAGAGCTCTTTGTGGATGCTTACAATCATTTGGTTGTTAGGTGTCAGAGTTCCAGAAGCTTCAGATGGCGACTCGAGTGGGAAGCACTCGCAACACTTACTCCAGCTCCAACGAGGATAGTGCTGACGAAGAGCCTCTACACAAATGTAAGTTTCTCGCAATAAGCGATAACACATTTGTAATTATGTAGGTACTTTATTATTACTTTGAAGTGTAGCGTGTGCTGTCTTTGAAACTTTTGCTTTTGTGTTATTGCCTACGTCTCACTAAGTGGAATGGCACCATACTGGAACTTCACTGCTATTGTTATTATTTTAGTTATGCAAAAGGATAATAAACAATAAACGGCAATAATTTTTTATTATATACTTATTTCATAATTAATGAATCCCAATAAGATTACGATCTAGCCATAATGTAGGCTAATGAGCAATTTTATACTGACTTAAATTTCTAGATTGTTATTCTAAGAAATGTTCTAACAATGAGTTTATTTCAGGTAATAAAGCGGTAGGAGGCGGCAATATCAAGAATGAGGATCCTTTCAAGCTAATGGAAATAAAAGCTATAAAAACTGCTCTACAAAAAACAAAAGGTTGCTGTATATACTAATTTTTTATAAGCAAAAAAAAAGAAATAAAAAAATGCTACATTTATTTAACAAAGAGTTCCACTGTATAGTTAGTCCACAAAATATTAATTGTACTAAAATAAGATGGGTTTGTTTTTACCGCAGATTTGATGCGTTCTGTGGAAAATTACGAAGCGGATCACCTATCAGGCGGGCAGGAAGATGGGCTTAGAGACATGGCCTCAATAAACTCGAATATACATGATAAGTAAGTAGTTGCAACTTAAAATAAATAAAAATTAACAACCAAAGTGCATTCCATCATCATCAATTCAAATGCAAAAGTTGTACAGTACTATACTCCTTGTATGCTTGTCTCTATAACCGTTAGCTGATGACAAACAGGAGCAGGGCTAACTTAAGGTTATTTTTTCAATGTACAGATATATTTATCAGATAAAATATATCCATCCCTGTTTTAGGCTCGTTAAAAAAAAGTACTGACATTTTTTATTCGACGAATAGCGTTATTCCGTAGACGAAAATATCAGCCTTAATTTATATTTATGTATTTAACTGAAATGTTTTGTTCAGTAAATCGGATGGTGGAGGAAGCATGGGCGGCTGGTCTAACGACGGCAGCATGTGTCGCGTCCGCAACTCTCTGCCGCCGCGGCACAAGTTCACCAACGAACAACACTCGCAGCAACAACAACCGCAACAGAACACGCAACATCACATGCAGCCAAACATGGCACATCACATGCAACACACCATGCAACACACGCAACAACACCCGCAACAGGTGCAACCACATCCGCAACAGGTACAACAACATCCGCAACAGACGCAGCAACACCCACAACAGTTGCAACAACAGAGTAAGTACACAGTGTAACATCTGTATGATACAACAAACTACCCTTTGTATAATTTTAGACTAAATATTTAATGTTGCAATCAGATCACGAGGCCAACATAGCTTCATTACAAGAAATGGCGCAGGAACTCAGGCTAGAGACGGAGAAGATAATGGGCGAGCGGGCTCGGATGAAAGACATGCTCTCCAACAAGGGTACGTTTTTACGAACACTTTCAGAGATCACAGTCAAGACGATAGCTTTGATACCCTCGACTTTGTCTAAAGAGGATAGTCAGACAGAAGCTCGTTTAGAAAGTCGATATGGTCGAAACACAACAAGAAAAATGTTCGTTAGCTTTCTTTTGTGGCTTCGATTGCGTGGTATCTGGAAATGAAAGTGACCTATTTCCAGGTTACGAGCTATTCAAAGTTCCATATTTATCTGTTGTTCTTGTAAGATTGAGGCACAAAACTCTAAACATGGTATCTTTCGTCTTATATTAGGGAAAGGTGTAGAAATTCTACCAGCTCGTCTCATTTTAAATGATAGGACTGGAAATAGGACAAGCCTATAGTTATTATGATGATGTTTTCGCAGAAGTAAGTCGTAAACAGAAGAAAGTGAACGAGGAGGCAGGTGGCAGCGGGAGCGCGCCCGGCCCGGCGGAGCGGCGACAGATGCAGCTGCGAGCCATACTCGCCGACAAGCAGAGGGAACTCGAACGGCTTATCAATAAAGAGGTATGTACCATACCATCTCATCTCATCGGCAGGCTGACTACTGAGTAGCCTTGAGCCTAGGACGACAGTTTGGCGCGGGCAACACAAATTCGACTCGCCTCTCAGCTCATTTAGTAGTAGCTATGCTTTCTGCGCCGTCGTTATAAATGAGAAGAACAGACGCAATGTTTACTCCGCGCCTTTCCTTTTGTCTGCGGCGCGTCCTCGCTTGACGTCGCTTCTGAGTGACAGCGTTGCCTGTGCCAGCAAAGAGGACTGATTTGGCCCGTTCTACGTTAATCTAAATGTTCAATGTACAACGTTTCGTTTTTGTGTAAATAGCATACATAATCTTATTTATCGTACATGTTTGAGCCTATAAATGTACCCGAAAACTGTTATAGTAGGTAGGGTAACTTAAATCATTCATTCTTATATTCAAACGGGGATGGTAAAGCACGATTTAAATAGGTATGGATCGAAAGAACTAGCTAGACAGAGTGATTAAATGCATATTTCACCATATCTGAGCATCGCATCAGTTCATAGAATGGATAAAAAATACCGACAAGACATTTCGCTTTGTTTTTGTAGTCGCCTAACAAAGTTAAAAGAAATCCAATTTATTTGCAGACAATACTGTGTTCCGTGCGAGATCAGGAGATCCAGAAAACTAATCCGGAGTCCCAAGCAACCTCGGTCATCAACCACTCTTACAATAGGTCAGTATAATTGACGATAGTTCAAATGCACTTGGTTATTTTTTATTTTATTTATTCAGGGACAACAAACAGCTACAACATAAAAATTAACTAAATTAGCTTAAGAGTAGGTATTATTCTACCTACTTACTTGACTAATAATATTGCAGCCCACTGCGTTATCCTCAAGTTAAATTGATTGAATTTATTATAATTGCGCCACTTGAGGCATTAGAAATATAGAATACATTGAAATAAAGAATTTTTTTTTTTTTTTTTTACAATTAATAGGCTAACGCTTGACCGCAATCTCACCTGATGTTAAGTGATGATGCGATCGACGGTGTAGCGCGCTCACCTAGAAGATACCTATTCACTCTTTTTTTGAAAGCGTCCAAATTATAGGAATTCGGAAAAATAGACGCCGGCAACGAGTTCCACTCTTTGGCTGTTTGTTTGTGTGTGTTTGTGTTTGAATTGAAATTGAATTAGGTATTACATTATATAGGTACAGAATTAGCATTAAAATTGGACAAAATTAAATGTTGAATTACACACTTCTTATAATTCCATTTTGAGCATGCGAAAATGTCAATATTTATAAAAGTAGAATTATCATGGTCGTGTATCTGTGATGGTAGGAAGTTATGACAAAAATAACTGTTTTACAATAATACACTTTTATAACTATAAAAAACTGATAATTTTTAAATATAATTTATGAAAAAAAAATGTTGTTTGTTTCGCAGTGAACAAGAAGAGCCTGATTCCAGATCTGAACAGTTACTCATGGAATCGCAAAACTCCAGGGAGATTGAAAACTTCAGGGTATTTTTTCCGTTCCTTCCGTTTATTCAGTACATAGTCCAGTTTTAGGGTTCCCTAGCCAAGGTATGCCAACGGAACTCTTGTTATACTTACGAGTCACGCGATAAGCGTGAATCGGCAGTTTTTGCTTCTGCAGTGTCACCAGCTTATCTGTTCAGTTGACCATAGAGAAACTTATACAACGTGAGTTTGAATTCGTATGTTATCCCGAAAGGTGGTGATAGGGACCATGGTTTTGCACAAGCTATGAAAACATTTCTGTGAAATACGAAATCTAAATCTTCCATACAAAAAAAATAATCAATTGACAAAATATTTTGTGTGAAAACCCTACATCTTGGGCGGGGCCGGCGCTAATTTGGTAAATAGGTAAGTAGTAATAAAACTTACAAACTAGGTACATATCAATTTACTGGCTTTCCATGGTATAAGCACTCTGTTCTGAAGACGGGTAGCTACATAGGTAGGTACTACTACGAGTACTAGGTACAGGTAGGTTTTGCACACATTATTCACAAGCACTTAGGTAGGCCATACCTACGACAATTAAATAATTTTTGTACACTGAGTTTAACTTTTCAACATGCGCTCGCAACGAAATAGTCCACGAAATACTGAAAATAACTGAAATGCCTAAGTTTATTTTTAGATTTTCGAGTTCGGTTTCCTTTGACAGCTTAGACAATTTAACCAAATTGTCTAAGTTTGACAGTGCCGAATAATTTTAGGGTCCCGTCCCGTTTTCATTGAAATAAAAAACGGCGAAACAAACATTATGAAATACTTACTTAACCCAATATTGGGTTAAGTAAGTCGTGTGTATGATGACTTCGTAAGCTCTCGATTCGAATTAAATTAAAGTAAATAGGTACCTACTCTGTACGTACTTTATTTAAGTTTCTCGTATCATAATTATCTTAAAGCAATGCCAAAGTCGGAGATTTTCATAAAGTAGGTAGTCGCAAAATGCACTTGTTGTTTATCACTCAATCACACAAATAAAACTTGTCTTACATATGTTTTGGTACGAAAGTACCTACCACTAGTTTTTTTACAATGTGTAAATAAAATAATTTTTAATGAGTGTAGGCATTGCATCACATCCTCTTCGTTCTGAATCATACAACAAATAAACAAAATAAATACTTGAACATAAATTCCATGAAAAATATTATACGGAACCCAACAGACCCCATTTTTATAAAATTAGGATGACGATTCAAAGGAGGCGGTAATACATTTTTATTGCTTTTTGACTTGCCAATGGCAGATTTTGGGTGTCAAATAAGACATAGTTCAACAGAGGTCAAGTACCTAATCAGCTGGTTATAGGGTTGCCTAACATGCTTTTAAGCAAAATCATGGCGTAAACTTTACACACCATTTGTTGAATGAAAAAGTCCTGATTCAGAAAAGTCATAGAACTAATGCTGTTGGCATTCAGGAGTAGCTTATCCCCCTTTCGGGATAACATATGAATTCAAACTCACGTTGTATATCATGATTTTATTTTGTTGCCAATTACAATCTTTTTAACCGATTTCAAATAAATAAGAAGGAGTGTATTTTTTTATGTTAAGGTCGCTCGATTCCCATACAAATTGAAATACACAACTATGGGCGTGAGAGTACAGTTGTAGACTGAAAGAACAGTGGTTGGTTTTTATTATAGGTCTTTATAAACGTGGAAACATATTTGGTTGAAGAAAACTGTCGATTTACAGTGAAAATAACATCAAAATTTAGTTAATTTTTGTCAATGTATGAGTAAACACGGATAGTAGCTGAGGGCTCTGACGTCATTGCAATTATGTTGGAGCGAGACGTTGCCAGCTCGCGACATCCGCATCCGCACCTGTTGCCATACTTCCCAGTCTTTTCATAATTCACTCGGCTCAATTATTTTATATTTTGCTACGTTTAAGCCCTGCACCCATCTTAGTGATCTGCGATGGCGATCAGCTGACGCTGAGAAATATGACAGCGATATTTGGCAGCGTTTCACTGATCGCCATCGCCATCGCCTTGATGTATGCAGGCCTATATTCGTACCGTATAATGACAATCATCCAAGGACCATTACAAGTAGAGGAAAAGGTGCAAAGATGGGGTCAGCTTTAAAGGTCAATAATATAAAAAATAACATAATGAAACAATCATATTTATTTTTTAATTAACAACTAATTATTATTATTCTAATATTTGGTGTCATTAGAAACTTTTGGCAACACATTTAAGATAAAAAAAATAAAAAATAAAACAGGTCAGTTTCTCCGTCTTGCCCAATGGTGCTGGTAAGATGAGATACCCCCCTGAAGTAAGATGGGGTGATGAGATGATTATTTGACCTGGCAGAACTCGCAGACTTCGTCATCATCATCATAATATATTCCTGCGCAGCTATTACGAGCCAATCTTCCACATAATAAGCATGATATCCACTCTACAATGGAAATGGAATATACTTCCTCACAATACATTCATGGAGTGATGCTCATCTTCAGATGAACCTATACCTATACGAATGCATTTAGATCTTTAACCGCAATTCCATAATAACCTTTCTTCCATTTCTAATAAATAAACACAAAGCTCATTCTCTTTAGACACAGAAAAAACAGGTTGCCTAGGACCCCCAACGGTTACCCTATCTCGCCAGCAAAGCCATTTTACAAAAAAAAAGTTAAAAAAAAACAGCCAATAATCAGAAACACAATTTTTACCTTATTATTGGGTAGTTTAAGCGATAAACGATGAATGAACGAGCGTGATTGATAAATAATATAATAATATAATTTGAACTGTGTCTTACCCGCTAGCCCACCTTGCCACCTATCCCCTAAGTATATTATATTCCTGAGGCAGCAAGGAGTTTGAAAGTCTATGCCAGCAGCACGTCATAGAAACAATAATTTTTAATCTCTTTGCTGTCAGTTTCCAACCTCCTTGCGCCCTCCCTTGCAAAAACACAATGTTGTCATTGTGTTGTCATTGGTACTTTATTATTTCGTTGGTTTGCTGTGAAAAAAAGAGTGCTATCTACTATCTAAATCGGATATGTTTATTCATTCGTGACGCCATGGAGCCACGAACTTCGGTAAATGATTACAAAAATCATCTATACTCTGGTCCCAGGAAAAGTCGCTAGCGAAGTCTAGGACAAATAAAACGATGTCATGAAGATATAAAAACGTAAGTATGTGCTTACCTACGTACGTAAGTAATTATTGCTGTCGTATTTAACACAAACTTATCGCAGATTATTGAACTTACGGCTAACTATCAAAAACTCTCTATGACTTGTTGCAGGCGAACAGAAGTGTGGTGCAAAAAGATGAAAACAGACGATTCCAATCCACCACCCACAACGGGGAGTAGATCCTAATCGGCGGTGATAGAGAAAACCCTGTACACACACTTGCTTTTCATCTATAAGTAAAAAAAAATAAGTTTGTAATGAATAAACACAAAACACAGTGGTGCCGATTTCAAAAATTCTTTCACCATTGAAAGCTTCATTCACCCTGGCTATAATTATGTGTTTTAAAAATAAATGTCCATCCGTGCGAAGCCGGGACAGGCCGCTAGTTCTATATATTTCGATACATATTTTGTTTTTTTATTGTGTAGTCTTGTTTAGCCCAGTGGATGCAAGTGTATGTCAATAAAAGTTTTGTGGTTGAGAAATAAATAAGTTACATGTGTACATAATAATAATATCTAAAAAATAAAATATTGACTTACAGAGTATGTACATCATTTTTACGTGAAATTATGACAAACAATAGTATATAAGGTCTATTATAAAAGATATAGGTAACCTAATTTCGAAACCCGATCAAAGCTGGATATTCTGCAGAAGGAATATTACAAGTAGAATAAATCATTTCGCAAAATGAAAAATTTGAGCAAAAAAAGTCATAGGTAGACAGGAATTGAACTCGGTACCTTAGCTCTGCAGCCGAGGGGCCTAACCACTGGTCTAATTTAAGCGATGTCAGTATGTTGAAATTAGCCTAAAGTTTGAAAACAACAAAATGCTTGTCTGTGTGCGTAATTAGTCTGCTTCAATCCCTGCGATTTTGATTTTTCCAACTATAAGTACTTTTCAGACCAAAATAAACACGAATTATAGCTAGGGACATAATAAATAATTCCCTATAAACGGACCACATACTACTACAAAATGAAATGCACGTTTTCATTTATAAAATAAATAAAATGATGAAATTAGAACATCTACGCCATCTCTTGACACTGATGCGCCTAGCGGACCACCACGGACCACCTTAATGTTAGTTATTGCATAACTTCGTAATTTATGAGCTCATTTGAAAATTCTCTTTATCTGAAAAGTAATAATTTATATATTGATCCCATAAAAATTTCATCAAAATACCTATATTTTTTTCAATGTAAGTTATTGCATACCTCCGTCATTTTTGAACCAAATTAGTGAACAATAGTAGCGCTCATCATAAACAGACAAGTTTGTGCCTTGGTACGCCCAAAGTCCAGACAGCTGAGGTCTTAATTCTTTACCACGATTACATTTCATTGAACCTTATTTGTAAATAATAGTTTCATTCCCAGGGCAGCGGTGACAATTCATTGGGAGGACGTCCGTTGCCTGCATTGCCTGCACACCTACTCGAAAGTAATTACGGGAGCGACAGCGATAGGTAACTTATCCATAGTACTTTTTAAACTTTCGCGATCATAACACATATTGAAACTATTACACGGGTATTTATCGCGTATAATACCTTATTTTTTCTTTCTATCAGTGTAGTGCGTGCACGGACATTATAGACATAGAAGATCAAGTGAGGGTAGTTATTAATACTACCTCTAATTCTCAACGACGACGGTAGCACTCATATCAAATGCTCCAGTCTGCTGCAGTCTGTATGCGCGCGTGTGTGTGTGTGAGTGTGACGCGAGATCTGTATTTGCCTATATTATTTAAGATCTAAAATGCACCATGCTTCAAGCAAATAAATTATTTCATTTAATTTTGACCACGGCTATTGCAACATAGCCGAAATGTCGGGAAAATAAATAAAATAAGGTAATACACGCGATAAGTACCCGTGTAATAGTTTCAATTTATTTATAGTACAAGCTCTGCTTAATTTGGGGCTACGTAGTGTTGGGTGTAATGTCCACAATATTTATTTATATTATACTAATTGTATATTTATTTATATTGTACTAATTTGTATGAACTTAATGATAATGACATAATGTTTTTTTTTGTAGTGCATCGCGGAATAAGTCTAATCAAAGGAATCGTCCACGAAGACGTCAGGCGCAAGAGAGGCAGTCGGATGACAGCAGTGTATGTATTATACCTACCATCATACATCACATCACTACACACTACTACACCCATAGAACAAGTTTTGCTCAGTTTGTAGCTAGTTTCTGGTGTAAGAAAATACCCACCACCAATAATGAAAGAAGAGATCCTTTATTCGAACCACCAACACCATCTTACAAAAGTCTAAAAGTGCAAAGTAAATATATTATTTAAATTAAAAACATCTATTGGTGGTAGTGAAGGCTAAAAGCTCAGCATAATTATTTATATGCTGCCATGTTTCCATACAGTAGCGCAGCCGGGTGATTTTGTAATTCCGTTGCTATCAAAAGTTTGATACTAACAAGAAACAGCGATGAAGTATTCTTTTGCCATCATTATGCAACTAAGTTACATCTCTTTACTGCCATACTAGTTTAACTAAGCGAAGTTCCTATTCGCTATCACATATATATTACGTCAACATTCGGTCTTGTTGCAATAATTTCTTGTCATAGATAAGTTTGGTTTGTATTCGTTTTTTATTTGAATCGAAGCTCAGAATTGTGTACAAACTAACAGATACGTGCGACTAAGTTTTGATTGCAACAAAAGATACGCAATCACCCCACTACTGGTCTTATATACCAAAAATTGTATCTCAGTCATAATTACTTGCTAAATTATTCCGATATATACCACCTACCTGTGTCAATTACCTGTAGGTATAATAATATTATGTAAAAAAATATGTTTGTGAATCTGACTTTTCTAAGTGCATTGTATTCATGCCTATGGAATAATAGTTTGTAATTCATTAATTGAAATTGAAATTATTTGTTATTTTACCTATATATTTATATCCCACGTCTGCAGCGGTCTCTAAATTGTATTGATTGATTTTAAGGTTGCCCAATCAAACATCGTGAGTCAAAATACGCGACACGAACCAAGGACAGAAGCCTCCAATATTAACACAGTTCCGCCGGCCGCACAAATCTGTAAGTTTTCAATAGTACATTGTTACCTGAGTGTTGAAAGTCACGTTTTTTGAGTCCCGAGACGGGTTTGGCGTCAGAGCGTAGCGAGGGCGCCAATGGAGCTTGAGGGACTTAAAAGACTTTCACCCGAGGTAAACACTGTGCTTTTCATTACGAATACAAGGAAAGTATAAATAAAAACATGAAAGAAAATGTAACGTTTCAGGCGAATCTCCGAGCAACATGCCTTATCCCCACGTTCCACCGCCGCCATGCTGGAACAATAAATCTAACCAGGTAAGCACAAGCACCTATTTAGGTGTACCATAGCTTAGCCCATAGCTTAGGTAACGAAATCCACTAAGATTACACATGGTCAGTACCTCCGGAGCTGACTGAGCCGCGGGTTTACTCGCGATGTGTTCTATCATCGTTTGAAGCTATCGTTCCCAAAGCACATGATTTGCTTAATTTGGGGCTAGATCCCTCCTCTCAAATAAAAAAAAAATGGGAGAGCATTAAATCCGTTATCTAATATTTTTGATTGAGATTTGAGAGCGTACATACGCGTACGTCATGTGCATACATTTTTCCATTGATAATTCCTTTTGTTTGTACACAACTAGATTCGAACCTGTGACCAGAAGGCCCACTAGAAATATTTCACTAGACAAATTGCCTAGTCCGAAGTTTGTGAAACACGCATTTTTAAAGAATTGCTTCATGTGTCGGCTAAGAGCGCTTTTCGGTACCGTTTCATTGAAACTTGTGTGTATAAAGGAAGTGTAGAGTAAGAGTAAGGAGTATGAGATGTACTTTCAGGACATGCGTACCAACCAGTTCACTCAGAACAGCCACTCACAGACCATGGACAGGCTACTGGGCACGCCGCGGGTGCCCTACCCGCCCGCCATGCCCTACAACATGATGATGCCTTTCGGTAAACATGTCCTACCCACCCCGCACACGCATGCTCGCTCATCCGACAATACAATAACAAACATTACTAAACTCCCCTATTATGTGACTACCAGAAAAAAATCAATGACTGTTATAGCAGGGGCTCCTAACGATAATAACAACTTCAGAACTTTTAGATCTCTGTCTACCACAAAGTTATCGAGGTTTAATTTCAGTCAAAAGGGGTATAATTTTACAAAAATTGGTCTTAAAATATTACACAAGCAAACCTGGCACGGCGTACGAGATTGACTTGTGTTGTGTTCCCGAGTAATGTGTCGATAAAATTGATCCCATTTTTGGCTAAAACTAAAAAACAAATCACAGAAGAACTGACCATGCTATTATCATTAGTTATTGCTTTTGCTGAAATTGTCCTTATTTTTTTCTGGTAGCTACAAATTGGGGGATTTGGGGGTGTATTAAACTTATCTTATACCTTTAAACGAGAAAATCTTGTATATATATATACAGGGTTATTCATTATTAACTGCAAATACTCAGGAATTAGGTTCAACAAATAGAATAAAAAATATTTATGAAATTATTTTTTTGAAATTTGATCAAAAATTTTTTCAAGATTTTGTATCAAAATTTTATTTTTATTAATTTCTTTACGGCTATTGCATAATGATTGCCATGGAGAACAGGACGATGACCCACCCAGGCGGTGACTGAACGCAGAGTGTCACTCACGGCGCGCGGGCGCGGATCAAAGGTCAAAATAGGTCAGGCGCCAATGATTCCTTTATCGATTTTCTCGGGATTTTCATAACAAAACTTAAAAAAAATCATTTCATAAATATTTTTTATTTTATTTGTTGAACCTAATTCCTGAGTATTTGCAGCTAATAATGAATAACCCTGTATATATTTAGGATCTCGGAAACTGAGCCAACGATTTTCATGAAATTAAGTATACAGGGGTTTTCGGGCACGATAAGACGATCTAGCTAGGATTCATGTTTAGAAAATGTCCCCGTAATCGTAAAGTAAATAATCAACTTTATCATAAAATCATAACTCCTAGCGCCATCTGTTGATTAAGTCATGAGTTAGTGGGACAGAGAACGCCATCTATTGACAAGTAGTGGAGTTTATTATTATGTCGGTAAGATCGAAAAATATTAATATTTAATCAGTATGTAAGTAATTTGTATTTAAATATAATTCACAACAACAGTTTACCAAAAAAAAACTACCGAGCGAAGCTCGGGCACCAGCTGCTAGTAATATTTAAAGTAATCCGATGAAAAGTCGATTATATTACTCCCGGCAACGATCTCCATCCTATCGAACTAATATTATAAATACAAAAGGTACAATCATCGACATAATGTTTCGATCTTTTTTGAAAAAAGTTTTTTTGCTGAATGCCTAATATTATTAAATACGATTTTTGCACACAACATTGTTCACGATTTTTCATCCGATTTCAAAAATTATTTCACCATTGGAAAATTACATTCAGCTTGAGCAGCATAGGCTATATTTATGTGTTTAATAATAAATATCCAGACTTGCGAAGCGGGGACAGGCAGCTAGTAATTAAATATAATAATTATTTGAATGTACATATTTAAGGGGATTAATCCACCCTTGCGAAGCCGGGAAAGGCAGCTAGTAAATAAATATAATAATTATTTGAATGTATTATTAAAGGCTGTAATCCCCTTAAATATGTTATGTTGGTATGTCTGCCCCAGGCATGGGGGGTTGCGGTTGCGGCTGCAGCGCGTGGGGCGCGTGGTGCTGGCAGCAGCTCGTGCTGCAGCAGCGAGAGATCGAACAACTCAGGAGCTCGCTCAACCATGTAAGCACAATCATTGCTATTCATATTGCCAACCCTCACGGCTCAGCTTTGCCACAAAACAGATAGGTACAGAAATCAATCACATGTATGTACTACTGTTGAAACTTGGTAAGTAGATTTATTCTGTGAACCGCATTAAGATGTTCAAAATAGAAAAAATAAACAATACAGTTTGGGGGCTCCCCATACTTAAACAACTAGTATAGTATTATCTTATCTGTGCTTAAACGTAAAACTCAAAAATATTTTCATTCAAACCCATACGTGTGAGGTAATCTATGGATAGGTCTTCAAAAATGTTTTTCTAAACTGAATAGTTTGCGCGAGGGACACCTCCAAAGTGGTAAAATGTGTCCCCCCCTGTAACTTCTGAAATAAGAGAATGATAAAACTAAAAATAAATAATATACTAATGATGTAAGTACATTATTACCATGCAAACTTCCATCGAAAATTGGTTTAAACGAGATCTAATATAAGTGGTTTTTTTAATACGTCATAAATCGTAAACCGCAATTTACCTCCTTTAATTTACGTTATATTATGTTACTTGCTGCTACGGAACCCTTCATGGGCGAGTCCGACTCGCACTTGGTCAATTTTTTGTTTATTCTAGATGACCCATGCACACCCGACTAGCTTTTTTTTTCAATAAAATTGTGACTACTATTACTATGCAGTCTCTATTTTAACATCATCATCATCATCAGCCTGAACAAGCCACTGCTGGACATATATATCTCTCCTAAACAATTCCAGGAAGAGAGGTTCTAAGCCCTCTCCTTATACCAACTTCCTGCGATCTGATAAAATAATCGTCTATAGCAACTGGATGGGAAAAAACCCTTTAAAAACACGGTTTCTGTATGCTATCCCACAGGAACCTTGCATTTTTCCGGGCTAAAAAATAGCCTGTCATTTTCTGACCCCATGACTACCACTACATATGCAAAAATCATGTCGATCCTTTGCTCTGTGAAAAATTAAAAACAAATCCATCTCATGGGAACCATACATTTTATAAGGACTAAAAGTAGTACCAGACTATAATCTATCTCTGTGCCAAATTTTATTCAGATCCGCTCATTCTGGCGTTATTGAGTAACAAACATCCATGAGTAACATAGGCTATATTTATGTGTTTAAAAAATAAATGTCTACTCGTGCGAAGCCGGGACAGGCCGCTAGTTTATAATATTAGTGAGATTATGTAATGAATGTCAGATGATGTGTAATGTTTTAGTTGGAGGAGCGCTGGCGAGTGGAGAGTGCATCTCACACTCTGAACAACCAAGTCCCGCCCGGCAACCGGGCCAATAACTATTGGGATAACTTCAGAAGGTAAATAACTATTACAATGTAGTATTGAAACCATCGAAGTTTAATGTTGATGGACTTGTACACCTCGATTCAGTGTTCCATTCCATTCATTGTGAACTTCAATTGATGCCGAATGACCGTAGTAAAAAAATATCTTGCAATCTCTCAGCTTTTTATTCCTTGATTGATCTATTTGTGTGAGGAAGGTGTATGAATAGTCATGTATGTAAAATATTTTATTTCAGATTTTAAACAACAGCAAAATTACCTCTACTCTAAGCAAATATTTATTTATTAAGTTATTATTGTGTTTGAATTGTACAACCATTGCCCACTTTACAGTCACGGTGAGAATGTGTGCGTTTTACTTTAAACTACATTTTTCTCATGAATAACAAATAGCTACTTTACCTATTTTATAAAATAACATGCCAATGCTTTCTAAAACCGGATCCTTGCCTTTTCTCCTAGGCTTGGTCGCGGAGAATGATGCATAGATTCACTGCTTTTATGTGATTCTTGGGATTATTTATATCAGCTAACTTATTAAACCAAAAAAATATGATTGCTTAACATTGTGTGAAATTATAGTAATATTTTTTTGTGTTACTAACTTACCTCAAATGTATAACATTGGTGATTTTTAAGTATGTAGTAACTTTTAGCTGGATATTAGTAGAAACTAGTCCAGCAGGACTACCGGGAGCTTCATATGGTTATGGCTATGGCTGTCAAATTGTGTACAGATCGGTTGACCCACAAATTTATTTCGTAGGAATGAATGAGTGGGTCAGATTTACATTACTAAAATAATTATGGAGCTCCCGGTAGGTCAGCAGAACTATTATTTCAATTTCGATGATTTAAATAAGTTTTGAGAAAAGCGTACAAACCGGGTGTTGTTTATTTGCAGTTACTCGCGCCTAAACCTTCTGTCGGCGAACAACAAGGCGAATGCGGAGGCGCAGTCGGGCGGCGGCGCCCCGCCCCCCCTTGCGGCGCGCGCGCACAACCCGCTGCACCGCGCCGCCGCCGCCTCCCCCGCGCCGCCCGCCGCCGCGCCCCTCGCCCCGCCCGCCGCGCACAAGCGGAACACGCACTACGAGGACGGACCCCTCCGCAGAAGAAACCTCTACGAACGATCGCGGTCCTTCTCGTCCGCGCCCGACGTCCTCAACGTGAACCAGAACTCGGAGCACGAGGCGGGCGTCCCCCCCTCTCACTCCCGGCACGCGGACGAGCCGCTCGACCTCCCCAACGTCAATCTGAACCGGCAGGAACCGAACTCGAACTCGTTCAGGAACTTGAACATAACCAACCCGATCCCGGAATTGATCCAGGCGCATTCTAACAACTTGAATACGACGAACGCCAAGAGGAAGTCCTCCTCCAAGCTGCCGGCCAAGAACGCCTCGAGACGGAACCGCTCGCTGGATTACTCGCAGACGAGCAATATTAACATTGCGAGCACTTCCGAGACGCCGAACCCGAACTTGGCCTCCACCGGCCGAGAGGTTCGAGACAAGGCTACTTCGAAGCTGTTCGACCTGTTGAGGGAGAACGTATATTCCGAAGTGACGGCGCTGATCGGCGTCAACGAATCTCATCCGGACTTTCTGATTCAACTGTTTCGGGAACTACAATTGATAAGTTCCGACGCATTACGACAGAAGGTCCTACAGTCCATAAGAAGCATTCTGTCTCAGTACAGCTCGCTGCTCGAAGGACATGGGTGGGAGAATGCAGAGGAGCGGCCGGAAGCCGTGTCCACCACATCCACGGAGTCCAACCACTACGGCGGATGTAACGCGCTCTCCGCCAACGATGCGGAAGCGTCCATGCAACTGGAGCACAAGATCATTCGCTTCTTGCTACTAAAAAGCGATGAATTTTGTACGGCGGAACTGTTGGACGCCCTCGCGGCTCAGATTCTATCCTTAAGCTCGAGCGACGGGCAACCATCGCAACAATCCAAGAGGAGACTCCTCGAGCTGCTGGCTAAATACGAGGGCATGAGAGTATGTCAAATAATGGGGGATTTTATAGAAAACCTGCCGATGTTCGTGTCGTGTGACGGCGAGGAGGCACTCGGCGAGCTGGCCGAGTCGGCTCTGCAGGACGTGGCGGGCGCGCTGCCCCGGCCGCGCTCGCCCGCCGCCGCCGTCTGCGCCTGCGAGGCCTGGCCGACCGACGCACAGGACGGCAAGGCGGATCTCATCAACTGCTCCGAGATGCACAACGGAGACCTGGCCGAGGCCGACCAGACCTGCCCCGCGGACCTGGAGGACGCGATGGACGAGGCGGCCGCACTACCCGACGTTGTCGACGCCGACGAGGTCACCCCCACCGAGGTAATGGATCATGTCTTGTACTGTAGATGCCTTCCTTTCAATAAATTGTGCTAATCTTCCTAGCTACTAATTTTCTACTACTAAGGGCTTGAGTGATGTGCGCATCTACATAGGCACTTCACAAACGGCGTGGTCCGTCTGGCATGACAGTCGCAGTGAAGTACACAAAGATTAAGTAGGATGTATACGTCACGTTACCTTTTTCATTTCGTTTTATTTTATATGCAGGGAAGAGTTTAAAACCCTTAATAAAATTTACTTACCACAGTATCGTTTAATTGTTTATTTCTTACTTAACTAGGCGGCTGAATGAGGATATGTGCCAAATGTAATATTTGGACGTACTACTGACTACCCTCATTCATTAGACAAGCTCAGTCTTGAGTTGGTTCCAAAAAATGTGAGGTGTCATCTACCACGTCCTAGGGAAATCAGTTACATCAGTACCGGGACTTGCTACGTGGAGAACCGGTTCAAAATTAGTGGTAACTACCGGTACTTTCGACACCGATAATTACCGGAAGCATGCTCTACTAATACCACTTTGTTCTGTAGGCCAAAATGGGAAACAATACCTAACTTACCTACACCGTAATATCAGATTATGTAATTCTGGCTTTTATGTAACTAACTTGTTTAACACTCACTTTATTTTAAATGGTGACTGACTAGATGCATTTACTTTTACTTTTTTTTTACTTTTAAAGTTTTAGATCTTTTATGGTTTGTTGTAAGAAAATGATAAGATGTACCATGCCATTCTATGTATGCCATCAATTCGATGTATGAAAATATCTTGTAATATATTCCTACTTTCTCTCTATAAATTTGCTCTTACAAGGCATAACAATCTATAGTTTAGATACTATGTATTTCATACATTTTATAACATGCATGCTTTTTTGTATGAAGTTATTAAAAAAATAATTTTGAAAACTATCCTTTTTGCATTTTCACTCATTAAATCACAACTCTACTGACCCAATTAGTACCTAATTTGATACAGATAAAAATTTAAACGCAAATAATTAATTGGTACAATTTTAATGACAGGTCTCATTTATATCACAGTCAATATCACAATTTAGTAACATAGTTTATCACACTACTTACAATGTTAAAAATATTCTAAGTACAATTCTAATTGAATGCAGTGTGTAAAACAATAATATTTTTGCATTAAAGGCAGAAGCGGAATGGCTTGGACTCGACCGTGTGCCAACAAGGCTGCATATGGGAGAAGCATCTGAAAAGCAAAAAGGTGATTTAAATACTTTTGTTAAAATGGAGCATACACTCAAACAAGCCAAGGGACTATCTGTTTGAGCGAGCCTGGAATGAAATAGAGCATTAATTAGATCTTCAGAATGCTGCATCTGGAACAGAGAAGTGTACATAAATAATTAATTTAGTTCTGTTTTTTTTTCAGATTGAACTTCACTGAGAGAACATGAAAATATTCCTGCTTTATTTTTGTTTGAATAACTTAATGATCAACTATTTATTTAATATGATGAAGTATTTATTTGTATACAACCTATTGTAATAAGTTACTTGCTCTTACTAATTGTTCATGTATGAAACATATATTTAGAAAATACATAGTTATTTATGTATCTATGAATTCAGTTTTTATTCTTTAAATGATCAAATGAAAATAGCCGACCTTTACCTAAAAATAACTTTATTTTAGTCTTATACAAAGCAAAACATATTCCTTATTATAGATTAATGAAAATGAAGTCCTTAACCGATAGTCCCAAAAAGAGTTCTTATAATATAACACTATCACAGACACTGAATCAAGTGGAACATGCTTCCACCATGAATGTTCCAATACAGTGACTCCAGTAAATCCTCAGTATTTGTGTCCAATTTGATAGTCTCGTTTGTCTCAGGCTCAATATTCTTTCTTTGTACTTCTGCAGATAGAATTAACATTTTCTGTATTAGATAAATATATTATATAATATTTTCTTAGGTAAATTTTATTGAAATTAGATCATATGGACCATGAGACAACGAGATATATCAGGGTTGTTGTGGGTGGGGCGTAGTAAACATGGACTGAAGTTGGAAGTCGGTGGCACCGTTACCTCTGAAATATAAATTCGAACTTCGTCACATTGAGCCCAGCATTCTCATCCAGTAGAAAGCCTCTTTTAGTAGTTTAGTTTTGTTGCTGTTTCGTTCTATAAAAATGTATATTAAAGATAGTTAACCTGGGGTATGGAGAAAATTTAAAACATAATTGTTTTCTTATATCCTAAAAGGACTGAACATTGGATGAAGGTTTGAACATGTGAAAATCAGCTATTCCTGCCGTTTTTTTCCATGAATAATGACATTTTGATTATTTACCTAATTATTAAATGGCACTACACATTAGCATAAAACTGACTTCAGTCGTCATTCATACCATGGGAACAATAACCAGTTTTAAATACTTACCTTTCACATAAGTTACACAAACATGTCAAGTACATATATCATACATTATATCGGGAGTAAAAACTGGCAAAATTAAATCATGGTGAATATCCCGTTGTTAATTAAAAATTGTACACAACATACATATATGCTACATGTGAGATTTTGGATAACCCATTGAGCTCTTGAGGGCAAAATCTAAACTGCGATGCTATTCTGGTTTGTAAAAATGTTCTAAGGACTCCTAACTCCTAACTAACTATTAACTAACTCCTTTTTGATAAAAATAAGGAAGGACTACATTTATAAATATGTATCAGAAAAATCATGCTTCATATAATTCTCATTAGATTAACAAAAAGCAAATCCGGTAAAATTTTGCCCTCAGTGGCAGATTTAAAAATCTCACTATAGTCGGATTTTTAATTAGACGATACCCACTGACAGTAGCTAATGTCACTTTGTAAAATAATGTTGCCATATTTAAAGTAATAGTGCTGCGTTCAGTTCTCGTTTAATCAGATGAATGAACAATGAGTGAATAGTTAATCATTTCAAACTATAAAATAATATTGAAATTTGTATAAAAAATGTATAAAAGTGCTCAAATGATATAAGTTACTTGTAGTATGTAATTACAATCAGTTTTTTGACGGTTTATTATAAAGCGCGGCGTGGCGACTAGTGCCAACACCGATGAACGCCATGCGCGTCGGTCACCATTTTGTTTGTAATTCGGTCTCAAACCTCTGGTCTGATAGCACGAATGTTTTTCTGCACTCACGCTGTTTAGTTATTGTTTTTGTAAAGTTTTTCGTTACGTTGTGTTTGTGGTAATTGTTGTGTATTTTGTTGCTATATTGTTTCACGCGAACGATATGGATCCTCAACCGGGCACGTCAAGTCAAAATCGGCACACTAACTATTCACTTGATAAACGAGGCAATTTCATTCATTCAGGAGTTTTTACAATCATTCACTTTGTCACAACACTATTTTTATTTCACCAAAAACTGACAACACAGCAAACGTCAGCTAGCTTCGTCTAATTAAAAATCCGAGTATACATCTTCTGGCTGTTTGAATTGATTTACAAAGAGAGCCATTTAAATCCATTTTAAACATTAGTTAGGTACCTACCCAGGAGAGGAGTCAATGCAGAGATGACGGCTGAGGGGAATGGTGGAGGAAAAAGAGTTAGGTACCTACCTACCTACTCGCTCTCTCTTCTAAGATTACGCTATCAGAAGAGGTTTTCACCATGAAAACATTTACATCAACATACATAACCATTTTCAAATTAGGTTTATAGTGATGACATTCAGATACTAACTTACAATTACAAATTATGCATGTGATACTAGTGATATTCCATGCAACACCTACAGTATAGTAGGCAACAAATATTGCACATTGGTTATGAGATAGCGCTCTACAAAAGCAGAAAAGCCAATGTGCAATACTTATTGCCTACAACCGTACAGTAGTAGAGTAGGTACGGTTGTAGGCAATAAATATTACACATTGGTTTTCTGCTGTCGTAGAGCGCTATCTCTTTCTGACGCACACTACAAAAAGTACATACATAGATAGCTACTAAGGCGAAATTAGCCGATGTGCAATATTTGTTGCCTACTGCTTACTGTAACACAGGTTGGATAACTAAAGCTTCACAGTAGGTAAATACACTAATGCAACTTCACTGTAATACTACATATTAAACGAGCTTTAGTTAACCAACCTGTACTAGTAACCATATCAGTCTTACTAAATAGTTTACATACAATAATACAAACAAAAAATTCAATAATGTGTTTTAACATAATAGAATATTCTCATGGATATATAGGAGCATTATAAATATATGCAGTAAACCTATACCAATAAATTACTCTGATATAACAATTGATAATTGCTCATCAAATATTAGTTAATTGGGAGTTATAGATTTATACATTGAATGTTGAGAGTGTTGTAATGAAGAACATGATAAAATCAATTTTATGCCGGTCTAGATGGTGCAGCGGCAGTAAGAAGAACCTATTGGTTATTAAAACAAAAAAATGATTTATACAACTAAGACAGCAAATAAGCATACGGCCCACTTGATGGAAAGCAGTTATCGTAGCGTATGAACCCTTGCAACACCAGAGGCATTACTTGTGCGTTGGTGACCTTTTCATATCAATAATATATATTAATATATAATTTTAAACTTTTGTAGTTTTTGAGTTATGGGTGCCTGAATACTTGTATTGAATGAAAGTACTTTCTACACCAGACATGGGAATTAATTGGGAAACATCTATTTTTGACCTTCAGATATAATTTCATGA
The DNA here is from genome assembly GCA_939531255.2 of Thera britannica. Classification (NCBI taxonomy): domain Eukaryota; kingdom Metazoa; phylum Arthropoda; class Insecta; order Lepidoptera; family Geometridae; genus Thera; species Thera britannica. The sequence continues at coordinate 12,579,718 of OW618040.2, read as the reverse complement.
AATATTCTAGATAGCATTTTAGGCACACACATTATTTACCATTAGTAGGTAACCAGAAACGGTACAAAGGTACATGTTTAAGGAGTAGGTATTTTTAACAAATGAAGGCATATCAATATTTAAAAAAAAGAAGGTAATAATTATATTTCAAGGTGCCAAAAGGTACCATAAAAACAGTGCCAACTGTTACAGTACATCACCAGGTCTATACTGCCTTCTATTTCACAAAATACCTATGATATTCCTATTTTCTCTTAACAATATAAAAAAAACACACATAATAAGATTGCCATTTTTTCAAATAAAACTTAATGAAACTGCAACAAAACTAATATCATAAAACAATAGCCATGCTTTTTTTAGATAGCATTTAATTTATCTGTTATTGGTGGTAATTTTATTGTAACAGCATGGTAACAGCTAACTGTACTATGTAAATGAAGTACATACCATACCTTAGTGACAACACACCATAAAAATAGCATTTGCTATGTCATCATGTTGGTATTAATTGCTAGCATGCATTTACATTCATTTGAACTCAAAATACCAATTATGAATATTATTTATACCTTATAGATATTGACACAAAAATTAGGGTTGTTGATGTGCTAACTTAACTTTAGATCTAACATATTACAGTGGACCCCCGGTAATCCGGCAAACATTATGCAGGGCAGTGTCGGACTATCGAATTTGTCGGATTATAGAGCACTGCCTAAGACCCCTATAGTCCGGATTTTTTTACGAAAGAGTACCTTGTAATCCGACAAATTACGATCTAAAATATCACATTTTTCTTTAATTGTCAACGTTTTGTGCTTTCGCTTCTGGGTTTGTGACGACATTACTAGGTACTACATATACCTAATACACAATGAATAAATATGTAGTAAACAATGAACGTACGCTAGGCCGTACCGCTATCACTAGTAGTCAAATTCAAACTAAGTAAAACAATGCATACGCGTCGAGCACAATAGCGGTGGCGCGTACGAGTTGTGACCTGTTCAAACTTGCGTGATCTATACATACATACATATTAGCAAAGATTGTCAAACATAATTCTGTCATGTCGGATTACAGGGGGCGCCGGATTAGACAGGGGCCGGATTACCGGGGGTCCACTGTATATTTAATTTTACATAAATTTTTGCTTGCAAAATTTGAGACAAACACTTGTCAAACATTTGATTGCTTAATTATTCATCCGAGCAGTCGGAGTCAGTTTAGTTCCCTAGCTGTTACAACATAATCACCACCATATTCTGCACATACACTGTTTTTGGCTCTGAACTTTAAGAGACTTTCTACAAAACACATTTGTCATAGTAGAATATTCACAGCAAGATTATTTCAGAAAAAAAATCTCTATATAAATACCTACTTGATTATAAAGTCATAATTAAACTTGATATGAACATTCTGACTTTAGACATGCAATCATTGCAGACAACACCAGGGTAATAAATCAAGGCAGTAGGTAACCTCAAGGATTCAATTCCTCATTGGCTTGCTCATTTACCTATACCTACTGGTGTTGAATGTACTAAGCTTTAAATAAATAATTGTGAGCACAGAATATCACTGAATCATAACAGCGCTTTTTAATGTAGTTTAACCCAGATGGTTGATCTGTAGCAATCAACATAATGCTGTGATCTAGATTCAGTGAGATTCCAAATCAACTCTAGAGCAATCTTACCTTGGCAAAGTCGTTTCGATTGTGGGCAAGCTGCACCATCAGCGCTTCGCTTTTTTGCTTTCGTTTGCATCGACGGGGTTCCACGAGCGTCAACAACCTCCATCATTTCGCAATCGGAGCTTACATTCAAGTTCCCGGTAGGTTTTGTACCGTGGTACCCATAGTAGCAGTTGGTAGAGATGTGTATATTTTGACTTTGACCCAATAGAACGTTGGCGTCGTCCGAAGGAATTGGGGCAGGGCGAACCGCGTCAAAAGTATTTCTGGCATCTTGCAGGTAACAATCGAAACTGCTTGCAGGCATTTTTATACTCCTCCGCTGTAACTTGGTTTCTTAGAGATTGTTTGAGGTTAAAGCCGATGGCTAAGATCCTTCGAGCTTATTTTTTTTCTTGATTTAAATATTTTTTGAATAATCTTCAGAGCTCGTGATAATTTGTGTTGAGTGTTGTTCAATGAATTGAAATGTTGTTTTGAGGCAGTGCTGCCAGATGAAAAAATCTAATCAGCGCTGACAGCGGTCCACTAAGCGCTAGATTCGAATATATTCACGAGCCATTAGAGCGCTAAATCGGCTCAAACGGGTCATTATAGCGCTAAATTCGAACTTTTAACTAAGGCGCTTTTTAGACTATCAGTGTGATTAAATAAATCTCCCATAGATACTAAACAAAACATGGGCTATAACCATGAGCTCTTATAACAATTCTGATAAAGTTTTGGAAGCGAGACGCAGATTGCGACTTGTATAAACGCATCTCGTTTACGGCTCCGTTGTTTTGCTCTATGTGTTTAGTATGGTAGATTGTGTAATCACATTGATCTTGTGATGAACTGAATCACAATGTCTTTGGATATCACATAACTTGGCAAGAAAATCCTTCCTGCAATACAAACACATTGCCCTTGTATCATCTCCGACACAGGTTTCAACCATTGTTTAAAGTTGGGCGATTTCTCCCATTCGACTGTATATCTTTGTTCGTAAACAGTTTTTTTTGTTAATGGTACATCCATTTCAAAAGAGTTATCCAACACAACATGGTGGAACACTTACAAAAGTAAGTAATAAAATCAGTGCTTAAAACGCTATTTCTAAACTTGAACTTCAGTGCGTTCACGTAGACAGAATGAAAATGAAAGAAGCATAGTCAATCAAACATGAAACAAACCGTAATTAATGTTCATGGGATTCCCCGTGCTCTATTGCCATATTAAAACCCAGCTGGCGTAAAGCACAAAATTGAAAAAAGCGCTAAATTATCCGCTAGGCGCTAAGATTATCAAAGTGCCCGCTGAACATAGCAAAAAAGCGCTAGATCTAGCGTCGAAAGCGCTAAAATGGCAGCACTGTTTTGAGGTTGTAGCGGGTAGCGGAGCGGGAGGCGGTAACGGTAACATACATCACGTTATTGTACACCCCGTTACCACGATGCCAGTTAAGCTACATGCACACTGGAGCAATTCAAATATGGATTTTGTTTTATTGTTCTGGCACTAGATACTTATACCTTGTCCTTGATACTTTAAATGGCGGATGGCGGATCCAACTTGGATAGGTAGGATAGGTAAGAACATAAAATATACGCACAAGGCGAGCGAGCAGAGCGAGCGTGCCTCGGCAGCGGCCGCCACAGTGCCGGAAAATGTTTTTGTCAATACCATCAAAGGGCCTGGCCATCCCTCTTAGCGCAATCATCCATCACTGCATTAAAAAATAAGCAGCCAAGTGCGAGTTGGAATCACCCATGAAAGGTTCCGTAGCAGTAAGTAATATAATATAGAAGTTCTAGTAGTTCGTCGAAAGGTACAGTGCGGTTTACGAAAAATAACGTACTAAAAAAAAAAACTACTCACAAGATCTCGTTCAAACCATAATATATCGTTTGAAGTTTACATCATATAATATTATATTATTAAGTTTTATCATTCTCTTATTTTAGAAGTTACAGAGGGGGGGGGGGGACCAACATTTTACCACTTTGGAAGTGTCTCTCGCAAAAACTATTAAGTTAAGAAAAAAACGATATAAGAAACCTCAACATCATTTTTGAAGACCTATTCATAGATACCGCACACGTATGGGTTTGATGAAAAAAAGTTTTTTTAATTTCAGTTCTAAGTATGGGGCCCACCCCATACTTAGAACTGAAATTAAAAAAACTTACTGAAACCCCCCAGGGGGACTCCCAAAATTTATATTTTTTTTCAACTTTTGTGTAAAAATCTTAATGCGGTTCGCAGAATACATCTACTCGCCAAGTTTCATCTCATCAGTCTAGCTATTATAGTGAGCTATTATATGATATTACTGTGACATACGGACGCACAGACAAACAGACAGACATGACGAATCTATAAGGGTTCCGTTTTTGCCATTTGGCTACGGAACCCTAAAAAGTAATAATCGAAATATTTTTCTGCGACAGTGTGCATGGGCCTTGACAATTTCACAATGGAAAAAAGTGGATTCGTTTTAATTGGGTGTACATTAACCAGACCCGTTGTAATGTGACAGTTTACAGTATACAGTGACAATTGGGCCGTTCGAGTCGACGAAAATAACGAAATTTTCGTTTTCAACCCATGTTCGGTTCGAAATAAAAGTGATCACTGTGATCGTTTTGAACAGTTTTCACCCCGGTTCGAGTTGGATATAAACGCTAAAAACGCTACCGATTTTTGCCACTTTTTACCCAGCTAGGTCGATGGGTCAAAATTATTGTTTTTTGACATTTGTGTCAGTGACTTGAGATTGATTAGTTGTTGTGTTGCAAAATAATAAAAGTTAAAGATTTATAGCAAATTATTTATTTTTACGACTGAGATGGAGAACACGGGGACTCTGTAACCCTACCCATATCCATAAATGGCTCAAACCGGGCTATCTATTACCGTACGAATGTCGTTTTCATACTAAGTAACTGGACTAGATCTTCGGCGTCTGAAAAATCCAAGGAAGACTCGGTCAAGAAGCCACTCACTGGTTTCACATGAAAATCAGCGTCGCTACACTTCAAGGAGCGGCTATAGGCTGAGTTGGGAACAGATTGTGTCTCACGCGTACATGGACCACGGCACGAACTGATTTGCGGCCCGTAAATTTTTGTGCCTACGTGTTGAGCAGGGTACTCTACCTACCTAGTGGATTATTTATTACCTATCATGGGGACCTACACACTTACCTACTTAGAATTTATTCCTTTGTTTTCCTAGGTCTCAATCTACCATTACGGTGGGTAAGTCTACTTGTTTGCCTACCTACTACCTACCTGCTAGCTATCTTGTAAATTGTACCTACACTGATTTATTTGTCCTTTGGTTTGTGTGTGTTTCCAAAATAAATTCTTATCGTTCTTCTAATTATTTCTTTCAATGTTGTTAGTACTAGTGCTAAATTGGTATTCATGCTCGAACTCTTCCAAAATTGGCATGATGCGAAGACGCAAATGTGTGTACACAGACACACGCAGCTTCACAAGTGGCCTCCCCAACTCCCATAATATACGTAAATGCGAAACTTACGATGTTTGGATGTAAGTGAGTGTTTGTGGCTCAATTATACTCTACCCTACCGACACCAACGCTGCATCATTATCAAAAACCCGCTGCCCGTGCTGCTCAACTCAAAATCAATCAAAACAAGATTGGCGCGCAAACACACCTGTCTCAAATATTTTGATAGTCGTGCGTGAAATGTCATCCCGTTCGAGACACTGTGGGCAAAAGTTTTGAAATTTTCGTTTCGTGCCAAAACGAACACAATCATAGTGGATGTAATCGTTTTGTGCGTTCTTGGCAAAATGTGCAAAATATACGTCGACTCGAACGTCCCAATGTCAACATCAATAGCTTTTCCTGTGTCAACGTCAACGTCACTTTTGGTTTTGAATTTGAAGTCCAACTTTCCCATCCTTGTAATTATGCTTACAATTAATTTTTCTCTTGATTGAATTATTTGTTTTCGTTTTTCTTACTAAACTAAGATTTCGCAGCTCGATTTCGGTATTCACCGCATGGAAAATAATTGGCTTATTAGTCTTGGAGACGTTATTTTAATTAAATTTGTTTTCTAGCGGAAATCTGAGGTGGTGTGTTACAGACCTCAGCATGTAAGGAAAGTAAAAAATAACTTTTCTGAATATAAATGCTGTGTAAAGTTCGTAATTATGATAATGTGACACGGCTTGTAACGAGTTTTTCAACTTCTCGCGAATTTCGAGTACCTACCACCACGTTCCAAAATGTTACCCTCCGTGGTAACCAAATGTTTATACCGGAAAATAAATAGATGCTCCTTGGACTTCAAGTGGCTACATTCCGTGTGCAATGGATCTTCAAGAGTATTCCAGCCCGAAATATTTACTGGCGAGATTAGTCCAATAAGATACGTCAGTGGGTCTGCATATTTGTTCGAGAAAAGTAACGCCAAAGATGCGATGTCGTCACCTCAATCAGAAAAACGACACGAAAAAGTGATCTCCCAAAGTGCGACGGGCGATATCATCGTTAAAACAGAAACAGATGCTAATAAAGTAGTGACTAAAGTAACTATTGAGAAAAAACAAACTAAACATCAAGAAAATTTGCCCAAAGAAGTCATTGCAACACCCCCAGGTATAATATTCTCATGACAGAAAGCCAAAAGTCTGGCGTGACCTTCATATTACTTTGTACTTTCTCCTATTTTCAGTCAAGAAAAGGCTCCTAATAGATTTCTCAGCTTCCTACACAGAACGTAACTTTATAACACCCATGAGGGCTATGACGGAATATCTTCTAAAACAATCAGACTTGGAGTCCCTACCTAAAGTATTAAGAAGATCACCTTATGAAGCAGAGCCTCCTATTACAGTCTACTATAGAAAAGATGTTGAATCTAAAGCTTTTGAGGTAATCAACCAATTTAAAATATATATATAGAGATAATTATTAGGTATATGTAGCAAACCTTATTACAAATATTAATTCTTTTAGGTATGGGGATCCAAAGATGCCCTTGAAAAAGAGTTACTGCGACGAGAACTAGATAGAAGGCGATATGAACAGGGTAAATAACCCCATATTAGAATTCCATGTCATGAGTGTTGGAGAGAAACTACGTACCTACGTAGTTTGTGTTTGTTTTTGTAGTGTGTAGTTGTCCTTTAGAAATCGAATCTGCTTTTCACCAGAGAGTGGGAAAATCCTGGTGCCAGATCAGGACTATGTGTTGGGAATTTATTATTTTAGTATTACAAAGGAGATATGCACCAAATGCTTGATAAAATATTTTTATTAAAACTATACATTGACAGTATTCTCAGCCAATAGCTGTTTTCAGATGTTTTCACAGTCAAGAGAAGGTTAAGAAACTACAGAAGAGAAATGAGCCACAAGAGACTTACGCATGAAACAGAAGAAACGGGTTTGAAAACGCGATCTGGAAGGGTGGTCCTTACTGCAATAGCTATGTATGTTCCTTCTCAAACCATGAAATGGGCTCACACTTGTTTTCCCCGCTACGGTATATATCTTCTCAGAAAAGTTTCATACCTCCTTCACATACCATAGTCTTGACCCCACTTTAGGATCCCCTTTTTCATGAGTATCAAATACTTAACATACCATTTACCATAACCCCCCAGATCCTAATCGATTGATGTGATAACCCTAAAGTTTCAGAGATGGTATTACCTACTAAGGTAACAGATAGCATCAGTTTACCATGATGATCTGGGAATCACTCCAGCTTACTTTTTTGCCTTGTTACATAAAGTACTTTGATATTTTTAATGAAAAAATGCAGAAGTCCACACCATTGTAATTGTTTTAATTTGTTAAATGTTTTTCTAGAAATGGGTGCAATTTTCTATTCAAAGCTTGTGCATGGTGCTACACCGGCTCCCATAGCTTATTTTCCGAATGCATACATTCATTGGCAGACACAGTCAACCAGATCATATTGGCCTATGGAATCCACAAATCTGTTCAGGTACTTAGGCATTACATTTATTTTATAAATTTTTTTATGGTAGCTTTTCAAGTTTTAGATAAAAAAAAACTTGTAAAGGTGACTTCTTAAACTACTGGACCGAGTTTGATGATATTTTCTGATAAAAAAAGAATTTTTCGAATCAATTTATAAATGACATAGTTGAGATAGTAAATTTATTACAGATGGCAGATCCTGACCACCCATACGGCTATACAAACATGCGATACGTATCGTCACTGATATCCGGGGTAGGGATATTCTGTGTGGGGAGTGGCCTCTCTTTCTATCACGGAGTCACGGGATTAATTGATCCACAGCCTCTTCACGACTTTTACTGGGTAATATAATCACTCTCTTGTTCAAACACAAATAAGTCTAACATGCTTTGCTTAGGCTATACTAATAATAATTTTATAGTGTGCGTGCCATCTCTAAATAGTAGTAAATAGTAGCAAATAGTGATGTTATAACATGTACCAAATCTACATGTTATGTAGGTTTATATAGCTTCAACACGCCTAATGTCCCATAAGTTTAAGGATGTGTTCTTTCACCATTGGTATTAATGATATTGCAGGCGTATTTTGTCCTTGGCGGTGCTGTGGTATCAGAAGGGGCGACTCTATTAGTGGCTCTAAGCGCTATAAGGAAAGGAGCTAAGGAAGCCAACATGCCTCTGTATGAGTATGGTATGTTGTATGGCTTTAAATTCACATTTTAACAAGATACATAAAATGCGAGCGAAGAAGCGGGCGGAAGCCAGTATTGTATCTCTAACCTAACCATTCTATTAAGATCCTTCCATTTGTTTTTTTATATTGTTGTTTGAGTTTCAATGAATTCTATGTTCAAGTAAGATATTGCAACGAAATGTTGGTAGTCGTTTAACTGGAGTGGAGTTGTTGTTGCGTGTGTTCCAGTGATGCGCAGCTCGGACCCGTCCGTGAACGTGGTGCTGCTGGAGGACACGGCGGCCGTGGCGGGCGTGCTGGCGGCCGCCGGCTGCATGGCGACCGCACAGCTCACCGGCAACCCGCTCTACGACGCGGCCGGCAGCCTGCTGGTCGGCACGCTGCTCGGCGGCGTCGCCTCCTTCATCATCCTCAGCAACGTCGGCGCACTCGTGGGCAGGTCAGCCCTGCACTATAATATATGCTAGCTATGCCATATGCCACTCTCTAGCACAACCCGCTCTACGACTGATGCTCGAAACACTGCTTGCTCATCGGGAATACTCGCTGAGGCTTCCGCACGAATATAAGGGGTGAAAAATATGAAGATCCTGCCTTCGATTAGGTATGGAATTTCGATCCGGATTTGGGGTCTAGGTCGCTGGTTATACATACTAGGTATAAAAACCTTCAGTGAAAAATTATCTAACCGATGGCGATGGTGAAAACCGCAACAAAATCCGTTGCGTGGTGTGGAAGGCAAGTAATACACACGCAGACGTGTAAAGCGAATTCATTTTATGTTATGTATGCAAACGTCCTATGTTCCATTTACGGTCTACCACACAAAACGTAACTCCACAGTATTACGTAGTTACCTTAACCACATAATAACCGTTTCGTTTTCTTACAGATCAATACCGCAGGAGCAACTAGATGAAATCAATAGTGTACTAGAAAGGGACTTCATGATTAGAGCTATCCATGACGTGAAGGGTATAGATATAGGAAGTAATCTTATAAGATATAAGGTATGTATAATTGATATCTGTTAAACATTATTCTCTATGACCAGTGGCGGATTGGCCGACCTAGGCCCCAGGCCATGTGCCGCCCCTTCTACTGAGAAGGGGCGGCACATGGCCAAGATGGGTACTGACCCATCTTAAAGACCAGATACATAATGGATTTACTTTATTGCCAACTTTTATCTAAATCGAAATGAGAAATTTATTCTTCTTTTTTTCCTAAATATATAAAACTAAGCAGTCTTTACCGTAAATCCTAAAAAAGTGGTATAGGAAGATACTATACGTTGCGTTTCGGTTTGGTCCGCCGCCGGCGCCGGTGCCGTAATAATGTGCAGCCTTTTAAATATTTAGGTACTTTGCATTTGATATATTTCTTGCTATTATCAGTGAATTTTTGTCACGATCTGCCGCCCTAGGCCCGGGCCTACTGTGCCTTGCCCTAAGGCAAATCCGCCGCTGTCTATGACATGAAAAATCATAGTGCATTTATGAACAGGGTTGTAAAATACTGTTAAAATTGAGCTTCTAAATGTTACAGGCTGAAGTGGACTTTGATGGAAGGGCATTGACCAGATCCTACTTAGAAAAACACGATCTAAATGGTTTATTACAGGTAATGTTTCTGTTTTCATAAACCGTATACCAGTTTTATGATAAGACTAAAAATCTCCAAGTAACATCCCCTATCATGAGAAGAGAGAGAAGAATTCGACATCATAAATTATATAATAAGCTAGAGAGAATACTTCTATTATTAAGGCAGATACAGTAATAAGCAACAAATATTGCACATTGGCTAATTTCGGCAATTTAGGCAAAAAAGCCGATGTACAATATTTACTACAACCGTAGATGATTCGATGATTGACATAATTGAGAAAATGAGAAACCACTTTATCAGGTGAAGTTTTAAAGAATTGGAAAACTGACTTCATGGCCAAACTGCTGAACCCTCTAGAAATATTACCTTTCGGATATGAATGAAACTGAAGTGGAGATGGGCAGGGCACTTGGCTAGAAGGGATGACGGGAGAGGGACGAAGGCGGCTACAGAATGGTGGCATAGGGATGAATAATTATAATGTGATGCCTTGAACACATTTTTTTTTTAATTCCTCATTCTTTTTTCGAACATTATAGGCGCGCGACAGTTTTTGTATGTGAATTAATCAGGCAATATAGTTTTTAACCGACTTCATGTAAAAAAAGAGGAGGCTCTAAATTCGGTTGTATTTTTTTTTGTGCATTAAAGTCTGTATTTCAGGATATGAAGAAAATTGATACAATAGACGACGTTGAAGCATTTCTGCTGAAACATGGTGAAAACATAGTCGATATGCTGGGCGGAGAAATTGATAGGATAGAACTCAAATTACGGGTAAGTTAATGAAAAATTAACACCTATAACTTCTCTGTTACCCTTGTGTTGCCATGTTTTAAAACAAAATATTTTTGTTACAGAAAAAGTTTCCTCAAATTAGACATTGTGATTTGGAAATCCTTTGAAGAGCTCGCGCAATATAATACACATTCTTAAAAATTCTTAAACTGCGCGGCGTACGAGTCCGTCGCCCAAAATAGTGATAATTATTTAGCTGCTTATAATTCATTACCTAGGTATAGATCAGGTGCCCTCTGTTTTAGCAGCCAATTTTTGAAATTGATTATTTATGGAAAACACGGGTATTTATCGCGATTACCTTTATTATTTCCCGACATAGCTATATATTTTTCGATCGCGATTAAGGTAATCGTGATAAATACCCGTGTTTTCCATATAATTATGCATAACGATCGCGTTAATTTGAAAAGTGCTATTGATTTTTTACTCGTTGACTGCTGGAAACATACAAATGTATTTGTTGTGATAAAGTAAAGCGAGTGGGGGCACACGCATGGTGCGTAAAGTGTACGTTCCGGCTGTGCTGTGCGATGTGGGTCCCGTCATGGCTCAGCATTGTTTTAAACACACGATGTTGTTAAATAACTAAGCACCTAAAATAAAAAAAAACGGCTCAGCAGTCAACGTTTTAGAATATAAATCCATATCAGAAAAAAAAATTTAACCAGTTCATAACATTATAAAATGGTTTCGTATGGTATACGGAGTTTTTAATTACCCATTTTATTTTTGGGTTCGGTTCCCAAAGAGTGCTAAAGGGACTATTTACTACGACTATTAGGTTTTACGTCCGGTCCGCCTGTCAAGAGGCCGTATGTTTTAGTATTTTTGCTTCTAATCGGGGATGTGGCCAAATGACGCCTTAATACGGCCATGGCACTTGTTTAAAATAAAGATTATATTTTACACGTAGCAACTCAGTTGATTCAAATTAGATTATTTCGGTATAAACTCCACAACAAAATAAACCTCATAGAAATGCTTTTTGAGTTTATAATACAGTGTCGGTAATACTGTCAACTCGTGATTATACTGCTAAACGAATTATAAAAAAGTACATAGGTACTTACCTAACAAAGCCTTTTGTAGGTAATACAAAATCTTCTGAATAGCACTTAGTTATAACTGTGTAACAGTTTCTGTACGTAATAGTACACCAAGAAAGTATGTGGCGATTGCATCGAGAAAGTATGTTCACCATTTTCCTTTTTCATCTCTAGTAGGAGTGGTGAGAAGAGCACATCCTTAACCATGATGACAGGATTACTTTTCTCGTTCCAATGAAGGAGTTACTGGCCCATTCAAACCCATTGTAGAGTATTTCCCCGGACGAGCCCTTAACAGAGCTCTACTACTAAAACTTACTCCACCTATGTCTATTCTAATCTTGCACCAATGTCTGTGAAGTTACTAGATTATTTATGTACTGCAATTCAAATACAAATTCCGTTTATTAAAATCATTCGTAAACTTACTCCACCTATGTCTATTCTAATCTTGCACCAATCTCTGTGAAGTTACTAGATTATTTATGTAATGCAATTCAAATACAAATTCCGTTTATTAAAATCATTCGTAATGTGGTAAAGTGCCTTGGTTTTCGACCAGTCGAATCGCTAAGTTGTCTAGATGATGCTGAATTCTTCTGTGATTGTAGTGTTACTTATTTAATTTGTAAGCTAAGCGATTAAATTATAAATAAGTGTGCATTGGTTGAATGTCAATAAATTATATTTACTTTAAAAGCAAAGTTTATCATTGCATATAACAAATGGACTGAATAATGTTGTCAAAACTGAACAATAAAACAAGAGCCGATTCAATTATAATTTAATAGGTATAAAATATATTAAATCCTAGTTTAATCCCTTCCTTAGTAATTCATAACTTATATTCATAAATGAGCATTAAATAATAACGATAATTTATAATTATTAATGTGGTGGAAAGGAACAAATATAATTATAATAACAAGATACATATTAAAATTAAAATAGGATAACAATACACATTAGTCCCAAAAAGTACTATTGGCTATTGATCTACAATATGCATTGAGTAGATTTTAGTTTCAATCCTATTTTTCCTTTATATAATGACTCCCTCATTCATAATGCCTTACGACTTTGTAGCGGCTCCCTAAGTCTCCTCTTGTCACTGACTTGGCAACAGACAGCGGCCTGCTATATTGGAAATGCCCATGGAATTAGCTTTTACATCTATTTTCTTCTAACAATATAAAGCTGCTAAAGATCAAAAACGATCACATGAAACCAACCAAGCTTTCAAGTATGGAACTTCTATCGAGGGCTTATGTTGAAACTAGAGAGCAGGGAATGCTTCTAGAATAACATTAGTACATAACGACATGTTTTTCAGAACAAAAAAAGAACCAGCCAAAAATGCCTTTTATCGGAATGCGTTACAGATGGTGAGTGCAATTGTTCTGAGACTGGCTTCCGAATAGGTTCAGACAGCAGGCTTCGTCTGCGGCAGGCAGAGGTTGTAATGCGCTGTCTTACTCCAGAAGTCCGAGCTCTTCCACCCGCACCAGCCCTTGCCGAGCACAGTGGCCAGGTCGTCGGCGCCCGTGTAGTGCGGATCCAGCACTAGGTACCTAGTCTCGTCGGTCACCGAGTTGAACTCGATGCCGAGAATAGTGTGCGCTAATACGCCTCCGCCTGAAATTTAATTGCACGCTAGATACGAAGGAATAGCGGCTGCGACTTCTGGAATTACATTTAAAGAGCGGCGACGGTGGCCTAGTGGGAATCTGCCTGCTTTTTATTTAATCAATAGGCTGTTTGCTTCGAATCAGGTCTTCTCAAATTTATTTATCAGATAGAAAATTATGTTTGAATGCCAGTTTTTTTTTAATTCCGCGATTCTAGGTTAAACACTTGAAGGTAGATCAGATATTCTTACCTATCATAATAGGACTGCCGTGAGTCTGAAAATGATGCACCAACTCCGGCACATAGCTTTGCAACTCTTGTCCCGTGTTCGCGAATACAATCCGTGACGTCACACCCAGCAGCGTCTCCAGGCAGAACATGACTTCAGTGGAGCCAATCCACTGGCGCGAGCCGACGAACGAGGACGGCTTGTCTCCGATCGTGACGAGGCACTGCTGGATATCTCGGTGAGTCGGCACTGGCACGGTGCTGTAGCCTTGGTACCTGCAATATATCAGTATTGGACTTCTTAATGCTGACGATGAGAGAGCTTTCAAAAGTTCACTTAATATTTTTTCCGTGCCAGTAAAGACAAACACAATACTCGACACGGCAATTGAATAATCTAACTAAAACCTTTCAACTAATTTCATCAAACTCACCTAAACCATGAGAATATAGTCTGCATCGAGCGGTAGGCACAGCCCCAGCCGTCGTCGTTGAAGCCATCCTGCATGTAATGATAGTACGCGTATCTGCCGCGCAGCAGAGCCACCGTGACGTCAGGGCGCGGCGGCGGCGCGGACAGGCCAGCGTGCGGGCTCAGCAAGCGGCCGCCGGCGGCTCGCGGCTCGTGGCTGTTGCCGCGTCGGAACACCGGCCGGCTCAGCGGCAACGACAACTGCTTGTGCAGAACTCGCCTTTCTTTTTCTGGACAAATAAATTGGAAGTAGTAGTAGAATTATTTCCGGCTTGTCGGGGGAAGTATACCTTCATGAAGGTATTATTTCTGCACTGAAGCAGCATTTCTGTGTCTGTGAGAACAAATATTTGCATGGTAAACACAGATGTTTGTTCTCTCTAAGGGGTGTCTCTAATTGTATTCTAAGTATGTAATATGTTTAAAAAAAAATAGTCTAAAAAGGGCTAAATCAGCGATCAGGTTCCCATAGTACAAGCTCTGCTTAGTTTTGGACTAGATAGTGTTGTGTGGATTGTCCATAATATTTATTTATTTACAAGCAGCCGCCCGTGGCTTCGGTCACCTCGTTCCCGTTAATTTTTCGGGATAAAAAGTATCCAATGTCCGTCTCCTGAATTTAAGTTCCCTTCCACCAATTGTCAGCCAAATCTGCTCAGATAAATTTATAACTCGAGACCGGTCTCGAGTTATAAATTTATAATATAAACACGACTTCCTTTTATACATATGATTAAAAACAAATAAATCCCACGGGAACCATACATTTTGCCGCGATAAAAAGTAGCCTATGTGCTACCACCAGACCACAATCTGTATCTGTGCCAAATGTCATCCAAATCCGTTCAGTCGTTCTAGTGTTATTGAGTAACAATCATCCATCCACCCATGCAACTTTCGCGTATATAATATTAGTGTGATTATTTATGTTTCGATTTGGAGGGTGAGGGTGCAATTGTAATTACTGGCACGCGAGGCCGAACATCTGTGTACCACTTAACATCAAGTAGCCGTGTGCTTGATCCATTAGCTAGTTGTATAAAAAACCCCGTTTATGGCCTTAGTGATAGAATTGTACCAAAGGAAAAGAGAAACCAAGCCCAAACTATAACCGATTGGTCATCATCATCATCAGCCTAGTCAGAAGTCCACATAGGCCTACATTATATAGACATTACATTAGCTAGATATAATTATCACCCCAAGTTACATCATCATACAAATGTTATCTTGAACATGAAATGGATCTTGTCTCAAGCCTATCAAGTGATAATGAGGAGAGATGAAGTTGAATACTCACCCATGCTTTCATCAGGGATGTCTTTAGGCACCACTCTCGTAAAGAAATGCCCCAACTCTTCCGGCAAGTAGTGGAATGACTCCGGCAGGCGCAAACCCGCGCCATCGCCGATGCCTTCTTGACCTGACGATCGAGAACTAATGATGCACTGTTGCGAGTAGGATACATAGGACATGCCAAACATAACACGAAAGCATATTTTTAGCACGTGCCACTAGGAGCAGTTATTGCCACCACGGACCGGCCGTGTGGTCGGAATAGTGTCGCCAAAAAACATAAGCACAAGCTCCATTCTCTCCATACAAATTCCGTAGTTGTTTTGGTAGTCATACAATGAAAAATACCATCTTGTGTAATAATTAATTTCCGAACAAGAAGTCAAGCGACGAGTTAGAGCAAAGAAATATTTTCTTTAAATCTTTTAAATCCTTTTTCTTAGAATCCTTATCAGTCCTTACCAGTCTTCGTCAGTGACATTTTAAATCAAACAGTGAAAATGTAAAGCTGGCAATAATAGCGGTTCCCATATAGGTACAGGGTGGTTTTTTGAGAAGTCTAAACGTGAAAGGAGTCATGCCCTCTTTACACGAAAGATATATCACCTCCTATTCAAACTTATAATGTAAAAGATTTTTGAAAAAATTAAATATGTAGATAATGTTTTCTTATAAATTTTCACGACTTTTACCTAACTAACTTACCTGTAACTTTCGTGGCTTAGGACTTTGCCATCACCATTCTTCTAAAATAAACACCCTGTATACGGCGCATGATTTCCTCTCTATTTCTGTATTCTGTGGTCTGTGCATTGTTACAAACTTCTTATAGTTTGGGTCTAGATGGCGCTACTTTGCAATAAACTATAGCATTATTGATTAAAGAGGTACATACCTAACTGGTCCAACAATACACTCTCCAGCAGTCTAAGGGACCTGCAGGCTGCCTCAACCAGTACAGTATACAGATCTAGTAGCTTGGTGCTGCGGTGGATCATCGCTAGGGTGTCTATCCTCAAAGGCATGCTTATACAGAATGATGCTAGAACATAAAATAAAAAAATTATTTATTCAGTTGTATTTTGTATTACAAGGATTACTTTATAACGTCTTAAAGCTAGGTGAGTCTAGGTGCCAGTTCCACGCGACCGAGCCTAGAAGAGCAGGCAACAAACGACGGCTTGGTTCGTACCATTTTTTTGGATGATAATGCATGACAGTTATAAAAAGTGTACACACAACCATATAAAAACATAGGTACTATACGAAACCACATAGAATGTTCATCTCTGTTAAATTCTTTATATTGTCTACATTTTGGAATTAAATTTATTTAAAACTTTTGTTTTTAATCAAAGGCGCTTTTACCACCAACTAATATCAGTTTAGAAATTATAATGAAACATGCTCAATAAATAATGGTTCAAACTTACGCTTTCTTTGTGTTGTCATCATTTTTACAGCAGTTTTTACTAGCTTCTCTGACAAATTATCTTTAGTTGCTTTCATTATAAAATTAACAGGTAGAATATCCTGGAAAAGAAAACTTTTGAAAACATCCTCAGAAAAGCCGGTTACACACGTCAGGTCCTAGTGTCGGGTTCCCGACGCAGTTATCGATTTTTTTTATAAAAGCACTTGGCCGCTTTTTTATTTGAAGTTGGTTAATAAATAAGAGTGATTGTTCTATGACTTACTATAGCACTATACTTTTTCTTCTTAGGCTGTTCAGGACTCATAGAATCCAGAAGATCACCCACAGTAGCTTCCACACTAGTTCCAGTCAGCCCCACATCAGATGCCACTCCAAATAGATACACTGATGTGTTGTCAATGTGAAATGCTACTTGACCTGAAGCTATCTGAAACAAAAAAGGACTGGTGCTAAAACTAGTGGCATTCTTGTAACTTCCTTTCTTTGTGCACTAGCACTTGTGGCCTAGTGGTAGCAGTCCCGCTTCCCTATCCTAAGGTCGTAGGTAAAAATCTGGTCATGAACCAATTATTTTTTCTGTCCTAATATTCATGTGCGATGTGCCAGTAATCTCAAACAATGTAGGAAAACATCTTGAAGAAACTGGCATGACATAAAACCTAAAAAATACAAAAACATGTGTCAAATAAATCTTTGAGGTAGGTACACTCAAAATTGTATAACAACATGGGTTCCTATGACATAGTGACAGGACAAGAAGTTGAGAAGTTTCCTCCAAAATTGAAGACTCTTGACTTGTGGCCATACTACCCACATATGTGAAAAAATTGGTGATTAGTTTTTTAATTATAGATTTAAACACTTTGTTTTCCGAATAAAATAAAATAAAAATTATTTAACTAGGCTGTATGTACCAGCCATACAATAAATATTTCGTTCGTTGTTTAGTAGCCAACTTTATAAGAAGCTGGAACTGCAAATTCATTTATGAATTGGAGCCCTGCACTCGGATGACATTACCTTTTTCCTCTTGCTCTGCATCATACTCTTGACACCATTGATGGTGGCCTCACATGTCAGTGGAAGCACTGTGTTAAGACGCACATGAAGGAATTGCTTCCATAGCTCATCCATGTTAAGAACCTCATACATTGTCTCCTCAAACTTATCATGGACTATGAAATGTGCCTTCAATTCTTTGCTTTCATTCATTATTAAGATCAGAGGGTTGTCGGTTATATCTACATCCTGCAATAATTCAAATGACTTAAATATAAGCATATTTTGGTCAAATTGTACAACTTTGTTATAATCATTCTGGACATATTCTATGGGAGTTTCATGCTGAACATTATATTGTCTATTCTCACAAATTCGTTTTGGCTGCTGTCAAGTTCTATGGCATACAGAAAATAAACCTACATACCTGAAGAATTTCTTTAACTAATGCTCCAGTGGACAGATCGTCTTGGAACTTTACAACACCACATAGTTCTATCTCGGCAGGAAAGTTGAGCAGCAGCTGGTTGTATGCATGTTTTTCATTTTCAAATAACTCTATACTCAGTCCTACTACCAACAGTGTTCCGTCGTACATAAGCCCGTAGAGACATCCTGTACTTTCGTTAGTCTCTAATTTGGAGAGCCTCTGAAAATGTAGGTTACAGTACAGATTGATTTGTTTACAACCGCTCAGCAAAGCAGTAAATAGACAGAAGATTGACAAAAGTTAGGCGGTGACGAACGAGACTAAATTAATTAATTTACTGATGCGGCAAGTACTGGAAAAAATATAAGTTTATTAACTGATTTTGCTAATGAATTGCTGCATTAATCAATGCAGAAATCTGAATTTAATAGTTTGATTTACCTCAACAACACTGCTCGTAATTTTGAGACGTGGTGACATTTTTGCACAGATGACAGAATGGCCAATGGAATGGGTTCGTTTCGTTCGGATATTTTATGTACGGCCCTAATTCCTCCAAGGTACGGCCAGATAATGTACACCCAGTAAAAACATATTTACTTTTTTGACGTGACAACGTCTTATAATTCGATGGAGCCAGCTCCACGCACGGAAAAACATGACTCATGCGGCGTTACCGTGCTCTGAAGTGCGGTAACGCCGCATGTCCTGTCCGCGCGCCCTTTTTACAAAGGTGACCTTGGTAGAAACTGTTGATGAAGTGCAAGCGAGAGCGTGGAACGAGCGACAAAGAGGCACAATCATCCTCCGCGATGGGCAGCGTTCGACACCTTTAAGAAGGAATATAACTTTGGTTCGACATCAGTCCGTCTCTCTCCTACTTGAGTGAGCGATGTGGGTGGAGCGATGCGTCCGCGTGGACAGCTGTCTCTATCACGTTATCTGATCGTGACAATGACCATGGACTTTAGAGACACCCATTTTTTATCTGTGAAATTGTTGAGGCCTATGTACACTGAACCAGTTCATTAATTGATTGTTTATTTTCTTTATCTAGCGATGGATCCATCCACTCCACTTGTGGTGTGGTGTGTCCACTTTGTGGTTATTGTAAAAAAATATTTTCTGGCACTATGTACGAGGCGGACGACCCGGCCCGGCTGCTGCGTTGCCGCGGAACGCTCACATAATGCGTAATTTAGTTAGATGTTTTATCTAGGTAGTTCTAACTTAACCTATGGCAGGTCACCATCGATCGTAGAAAGTAAATCTTTTTCCAAGCCCAACCCATAGCTGTACTATATTCTATATTACTCTGTGCCCATAGCATCAGAAAACATTTAGCAGAAAGTTGCACACCGGAAGGTCTTCGCCTTAGGCAATTTGCACAAGACGCCTACGTAGGAAGGTTGTTTTTACGTTCGCTAATTAATTCGTCTACTACACACACAGAGCCCCATTCGTTTGCCCAATGTGTACCTACATAGCTAATAAGCAAGTAGCGTGCGAATTGCAGAATTTTAAGGCCAAGCACATTAGCATCAGAAAATGTCTAACAGAAATACCTACCTATTTCAAATTTAATCAAGTAAATTGTTTAATCCGTAAATCTAACCATATAAACTTGTTACGTTGTTTACGTACGAGCCAATCTTCCAGATGACTGTCATGGTTTAGGCTTCTGTAGTTTTAGCTCCTCTCCATCCAAAGGTTGTCTGGAAGATATTGCCTTTTAGCGATAAGATCACCCATTGTACTTTTATACAACCAGAAAGTATTTCTTAAATTCTCTATTTGTTTGTTTGTAAGTACATTGTAGCTATTAAAGCTACATAACCTATATCCATATGAATATAACTGATTTAAGTAAAATACATTGAATAATTATGTACTTCATTACCACCCATTTTTATTTGTGTATAATTGCATTTTCATTTTCGTAATTTTTTATGCAGACTTCTAAAGCTTCTTCAATTATGTTTGCTCTTTCTTTGGCTATCTTCATAGCTTTCTCTTGGGATTCAACAGATAAGTTGCTGCCTCCGAACTTTTGTGTTCCACATAGAAATCCTTTGTTACAGCATACTATCAGGTTTGACCCGATACCTCCACAAATGTCTTCTTCATATGCAGATGGGTCAGTCAGTAAAGTATTACTGAAACAATTTATAAATATTTTGATACATCCTTTTCAATAAAATGTTTTAGGACTACAACCTAAGCCTTACCAATTGTTCATGTTATGGATGGCGAAACTAGTGGGTACAGGAAGTCCTTGAACTCTTAGCTGGGTTCTTACATTCCGATCAATTTTGATTTCTTCTGTTTCTGCATCATAACTTACTGTTGGAAGTGATACTGTAGAAAGAAGACATTTTGATCAGAAAAGGGCATACCTTCTAAAGTTGAAGAGTTTTTTTATGATACATACATGTTTTTAAGCTTGCAGTCAATGCTATCAAACATGAGTCAACCAAGCTGCCATCATTGTTGATACAGATGAGGTCACAGTACACAACCCATGCCAGTTTATCTCGTACTATGCACAGGTCTTTCAAATTCACAAATTTTGAGGTGTTTATGATATCAGAAACTATGGTGCTGGTTACTTGAGCGATATCCGATGGTGGGCCTGGTTTGACCTTAGACGAGCAAATAGGTGGCAACTCTACATTAGTCACTAGAAAACCGTTTTCGGGTTCCTCTGCTTTTGGTGTGGCCAATTCCTGTGTGAGAGATGTTGGGTTTTGTGAATGCATGATGAAAATATATTTAGTCGAGTCGTTTTATGTACATATATTTTACGAGTTGTGTACCTATGCAGTTAGGTACCTACCAATTTTATTCCGCAAACAACAGTGGTGTTTCCACATTTGACGATAGCGGATGCTTCGGCAGTCTTTATAGAATCTACATTCATCTTTAAGCTGCGCAACTCATGGTGTTCTCGCCCGTCGGTCCGAATGTTTCTTGATAAATAATCGTCGAAATATTTAATCGGATGGATCAGCCTGTAATTAAAAGTAAGGTTACCTACAATTTCTAAATATTGATAGATAATTCTAAAATAATACAGGAGCCAGATAAATATACTTACTTGTAGACCTCGGACATTTTAATATTATTATAGTTTCCAGAGGGCAGTTTTGTAAAGATTGTAAAACAAACAATAAACAAGCAAGTGTAAACAAAGGCCGATCTTATTTTCACGAAAAAAGAAGAAGCAGATTTCTATGGTTTATGTGTGCGTATAAGTATGTATATCTACATTTGTGTGCGTAAATCTTATATTTCAACTGTCAAAACTGACATCTCAACTGTCAAATGTCAAGAGGTCAATGTCATGCTTGCTTCTGCTTGCTACTGTTCTATAATTCTTGCTAGGCTATTTCGAGATACGAGCTACTAAAATCATCCGGAATATTAAATAGGACAGAAATGCGATGGCTGGAACAGCATCAGTAATTAATGATCTGTCTTATTATTATCATTTGAAGAGTATTTACCATTTCCTACAACACAGACGACTCCAACGCCTCCAGCAGCGGTGGGAACCAACCGCTCCTATGCAACTCCTACGCATAGTTAGAACTGGGCAGTCATCACTAATGAGAAGAACTTTTAATTCTTCAGGGCTGGACACCCCTGCCAGCCACCTCGTGGGCTTTCATCTTCAGTGGGCTGAAGATATGTGTCAAACTTAGCGCAAGAAAGTGGTAGACCAGACTTTAGTGGGTCTGTGATGTGTGTTTAAAACCCTGCCAAAAGTGTGTGAAGTCAGATTGTGAATGAAGTAACTAGATAAATGTGTGTGATGAAGTAACTACCTACTAAAGATATCTACAATGTTGTATCAATGTTTTTATAGCGTTAAAGATTTCATATAAATTATAAGTATTCCATTTTCTTTAAGAATTATTATTCTGAATTGATTATTGTTATTAATTTTTTTATTTGGCTCAAAAAACACAACTAAAGAAAATAAAACCACAGAAAGAGAAGAACGTTGAGTAAAGGTACCGCTACACAAGAAATCATAAGAGAAAATAAAACATAGAACACATAGGTACAGAAACACAGAAAGAAATAGGTACACACATAATCCTAGTTCTATTGCTGAAAAGGGTGCCGACAGTATCCAATTAGGTATACTTATAAGTATTTGTTTATGAGCCAAAATGGTCCTCACTCAGCTTAAATGCTACTTCGCCTTCAAAAAGGGGATGAGGAAGCTGGGATCTAATAATTGTACCATACTTCTTGCAAATAAATATATTTCATTTCATTTCATTTGTACCACCTGTTGAACTACTCAGTAGTTTATAAACTACAGTACAGATGCAGAGTTATTGGTGAAAGAGACTCATATCCTGTAGGTTTAATTTGATTGAACTAGGTATAATGTTATTCAGGGATAATTCAGCATTATAGTGGCAGAATAAATTTATCAGTCCAGTAGTTTTTGAGTTTACTCATTACAAAAATACAAATCTGTACAATTTATAATAATGATGATGATCCACAGTAGCCCAAACAAGAGATGAATGGAGAGAAGGAAAAGAGGTCTTTGCCCTGCAGTGGGACACAACAGGCTTTTAATAATAATAATAATGATGATGATAAGTTACCTACCTAAGTACCTATAAGTACATACCTACCTATTTGCTGAGAAGTCCCATTTTCACACAGAATGCCTACCTACATTATATGATTATAATGATTACCAGCTCCTCTGAATCCACCATCAGGTAAGCTCGTTGGCAGAGAGCACTGGTGGTCTAGACGTAGCGGACCCGCCGTCCGATCCGCCTAAGGTCGTGGGTTCAAATCCAGTCGTGTACCAAGTAGTTTTTCTGTAGAAAAATGTGTGTGCACTATGCCAGTAAAACATCGTGAGGAAACCGGCGTGAAAGTTCGAGCAACACGTTGGTGTCAAGCGCCACGCAAAAAGGGCCCACTAGAAGCCTTGCGGAAACCAGCCCTCAGTGCCTTGCCTACCTTATTCATATACCTAACTAATTATGCAGTAGATCTACAAAATCATGTAGGTAAATAAAACAAACATTCCACAGGATGGATGTTAGCAATGACCACTGCTAAGCGGGCAAAGCCTGCCGCGGGCGGCCGCTAGTTCATAAAATCTATAATAGGTATGTATAGTACAGTCACGAAAAACGCCGTAAGATGCTTGATACTAACTATTATCTATTCTGTGACGTTACCGTGTCATCATAGTAACTACTAGCGTATCTGTAATTCGAAAATATCTTAGAGTCACGAAATCTAACATCATCATCACCCTATCCCTGTCGTAAGAACCGCCCATTTTTTATTTTTTTACCTAATTGCATCCGGTAGATGCCAAGGTAGGAGAAGATTTGACTTCCGTAAAAAAAAATGTTTGCTAAATGTTTGCTAGTGTGTATCATCAACTTATTAAAAATGATGAAAGCTTTAATTAAAATTCGATGATAGATAAATGCAGTGAGATTAAACGTAATTAAGCTTACAAAGAAAGAAGATGAAGAAAGATAGTGGAATATTACAGAAAACTTTAACCCAGAAAGTACAATCAAAAATTAAAAAAAAGTTTTGCTAAACATGCCGTGATGAATATTGCGTAAATATAAGAGCGCCGGTAAACAAAACAAAAGAGAAGTTTAGTTTTTTTTTTTTTTTTTTTCGCTCCTTTCGAAGCAGGCTAAGACCATACCGCCTAGTCTTACGTTAGGAGAAGTTTAGATTTCTACTATTTCTTCTTCTTAATGAATGGCATCTGTCCTTTTCAAATCAATTTTGCCAGTGTCGACTAATATAATGCGAATGAGATTAATGATTATTACATACATAAAATACTTTTCCGTCAAGTCGAGTCAGTCAAAGTCGAGTCGGCCCTACTTGGCTTTGAAATCAAAATGATGGTCTTTTGTTTTCAAATCCCATCAGAAACCTTTTCGATCATATCAGAATATCACTTAATACACTTTTATTCCAACTGCTAACACTTTGAGCTAAGACCTCAAGTAATGTTGGTTAAAATAACACCGAAATTACACAGCAAAACTCAAAATAACACCAGAAAAACAATTAGAATGAAAAAGCTATGTGACTTTCCAAAATGACAGAAAACAAATCAAGTGTATAGTTTATTAGGCGAGAAGTTTGTTGAAAAAAAAGAAGAAGAGGAAGACCTACATGAGCCAATTAGACAAAGATCGCTGTCATGTCATTTATAGAGGTCAAGGAGGTTGCCCTCAAAATAAATACCTGGAGAAAAATAGGTTAGATTGTTTATGAGAAAAATGCATACATTACGCCGACAAGAGCGTTGCTCGTAACTAGAAGAAGACAAGTTCGTTTTAGCCATGTTGTAACAGGTAAGCTAAAGTCTGTAGGACCATACTAACGCGTCTTTCTAGATTTTTTTGTTCTGTCCTAACGTTGACATAACAACGTCATTGTTTTTTTTTTGAGTTGACTTTGACATAACAATTATTTAGACATTTCTTTTTAGGTTGTTTGTGTTGCACGAAACTTCTACGGTGTGTGAAATTCTGAAATTATCGGAAATTATCTGCATTTATTGTGACATTAATAGATGTTTTGTTTCATAGCGGTGTTCAGTAATATCTCTAGGAAAAGTAAAGTTCAATATTTTTAGTCCAGAACTTTATTTCAGGTCATAATGGCTAAACCAAAAGGCGAGAGGAAAGGCAAATCTGCCATCAATGAAGTGGTGACCCGTGAATATACAGTGAACCTACACAAACGTCTTCATGGCGTCGGTTTCAAGAGGCGCGCCCCTCGCGCTGTCAAGGAAATCCGTAAATTTGCCGAAAAACAAATGGGAACTCCGGACGTACGAGTAGACACCCGCCTAAACAAATATCTCTGGTCAAAGGGAGTCAGGTAAGAAGCCGGCTTAAAGGTTTGATGAAGTAGCAGTAGTGGCCGTGTGGTTTATTGGTTTAGTACACTAGTTTCATGCCCACCTGGGTAGTTTATGTCTAAACACTCACAACACTACACAAGATACAAACCTTGTGTTGAAATTATTGTAGGTATGTGTGTGGTACATTTCTTCATTCTTAGAAGTTGCAATGAAATTTATCTGTGAGTTCTGCCGGAGACTGACTCTGTTGATTAGTTTCATAGTACCATGTACTACTTAGAACAGTCCCTGCCAATGGTACCATGTTTTTTTAACTTTTTTACTACCATGTAAACATGAGTATTCCAATTATAATCCAGCTATCCAAAACAATCATGCTGTATATTTATATCAACAGTATTTTTTTTTTGTCCAGTATCCTACAAAATTAAATTCTAGTTTCTAGTATCTGAAATTATTATAGGGAATAAGTAATAATTTCTAGAGCACCAGCAAATGTGAGGATGAAACAAGCATGGCCTTGCAAGTCATGCACATTAGGTTTTTTAGATGCTAATCCCAGCTAAAGCAGACATTTAGCTAAAACTCAGATGGACCAACAACACTGTTAAGATCAGGAGGTCTATGTCCAATGGTGAATTTCTTCAGGCAGGCTGCTGAAGATCTAAAACTATCTTGTTTTTATAATTAAAAACAATCATTGGATTTGTACAAACATTTTCTATTGAATTCTAGGGTATAAGATCTGCACTGATGTCAGCCAGTAACACTTTCTATATTTTAACTCTGATATTCCTGTAGTTTACTTATCTTATTAATATAAAAGTAATCCTGCTCTTTAATTTCAGAAATGTCCCGTTCAGGGTACGTGTGAGGCTGTCCCGCAGACGCAATGACGACGAAGACTCAGCCAACAAGCTGTTCACCCTGGTGTCCTATGTACCCGTTGCATCCCTCAAGGGTCTGCAGACAGAGAATGTTGACGCTAGCCAGGAATAAACACTTAGTTTAAGATAATTTCTGCAGTTTTCTTTCTCACAATAGCTAGATGATAGGTAGGTAAATAACTCACAGAGAAGCAAAACTGCTTTTGCTTAAAAAACTTGTGTTTTTGTAGAGGACTTTATGATACTGTTTTAGCCTTTTTCTGGGACCTTGATTTTTTTTTTATTTTATCTACACATTTTTTATGTATACATTTTTGACTGAAGCATAATAGACTGCAGGAGTTTATGGTTGGAGAGTAACTTACTGTTCTTTTCTAGTGTAGTGTAAATAACCGGCTGAGGGTAGTGGGGCTAAATTCAAAATAAACCCTTATATTTTTAAAGGTATTATATTTTTAAGTAGAGGTGCAGTGGTTCCTGGGACAGAAGTTTTAGATGGAATAGGCTTGCCTAGCACCTATAACATACCAACCTGACCTTAAAAAACATAGTCAATATGTGCGGAGCTGACTAAGCCACGGGCTTCCTCACAATGTTTTCCTCCACCGTTTCAGAGCTCAGTGCCATTGTTTATAATTACAGATTTTTATAGTTGACAAATCTATAGGGTATGTTACTACCTAGCTAGACATGCATGTACCTCTTACCTATAGAGTTCCTTTATTTTGTTATCTATATAGTAACTGAAAAATAAAAATAAAGGTTTTTAATGTCGACCACGAACCGGATTTCGAAGCAAAAGACACGATGAACCGTCCACATTAAAGCTCTCGGGAAGAATCTATCTTAGATACATACCTACTTAAAATGGTATATTAGATAGTCTGTAGACTGTCCTTGAGGTATTCGTACAAAATAGTAGTGTGGGTAGGTTAAGTATGTACTAGCATAAAACATGATTTTTATTTGAATTTCGAATATGTACCTTACTTACATCATGAAACCCTGAAACTGACTGTGGGTAGGTATAGGTACACAGCGCGGTTATTGCGGAAGAAAGGACGGCATTATCTCTCACACTCGAGCGAGCTTCGATCACTGCCTCAATGACCCCGAAAGCCTTGTTAAGGCGTAATGACATGAGAACAACCGAATACTCCCCACTTATTTATATTACTTTTATATTGATGTGATGTGACTCTTCGTGTGGACACTGATTTCATAAGTGGAAGACTTGGAAGGCTTTGTTTTTCGTAGCTTGATATTGGGAGCACATACCCTGAAAAATAAACATGATAATGAGCTCCGTTTATAATTAAATACAAAACCACATGGCGATAAATGCCGTGGTAGGTTTAAGGGACGATGAATACGTGTTTTTTATTTCCATTATCAAGGTAAAACGGAATAGATACACAAAGAAAAACAAGATTTTTGAAATAAAGTTTTAGGACAAACAATAGGTAGGTCGTAATTATTGGCTTTACTTAGGAGCGTTACGTATGTGTCAGACATTGCGTTTACGTAGTTAGCCCAGGTTAACTCTGCTCTGTCACTGTACGGTTGTAGGCAATAAATATATTGCACATCGGCTTTTTTGCTTTCGTAGAGCGCTATCTCTTTCTGACGCACAAACTTAGGCAATGTGCAATATTTTTTGCCTACTATACAATACATAATACTTGCGGTATGAGATGGCAGTTGCTTACCCACTGATTATCTATTCAGAAAACCTTGTAAAAAAAGCAGCCAAGTGCGAGTCGGACTCGCCCATGAAGGGTTCCGTAGCATCAAGTAACATAATATAAAGGTTTTTGTAGTTCGTCGAAAGGTAAATTGCGGTTTACGATTTATGACGTATAAAAAAATAAAAGCAGCCAAGTGCGAGTCGGACTCGCCCATGAAGGGTTCCGTAGCACGACGAACTACAAAAACCTTTAATTATGTTACTTGATGTAACATAATAAGGTTCTTGTAGTTCGTCGAAAGGTAAATTGCGGTTTACGATTTATGACGTATAAAAAAAAACTACTCACTAGATCTCGTTCAAACCAAATATCGTTGAAAGTTTGCATAGTAATGTACAACATATATTTTTTTTAGTTTTATCTTTCTCTTATTTTAGAAGTTAGAGGGGGGGGGACCAACTTTTTTCCACTTTGGAAGTGTCTCTCGCGCAAACTATTAAGTTTAGAAAAAAACGATATTAGAAACCTCAATATCATTTTTGAAGACCTATTCATAGGTACCCCACGCGTATGGGTTTGATGAAAAAAAAAATTTTGAGTTTCAGTTTCAAGTATGGGGACCCCCAAAATTTATAGTTTTTTTTATATTTTTATGTAAAAATCTTAATGCGGTTCACAGAATACATCTCCTCGCCAAGTTTCATCAGTCTAGCTCTTACGGTTTCGGAGAAAAATGACTGTGACATACGGACGGACAGACAGACAGACATGACGAATCTATAAGGGTTCCGTTTTTGCCATTTGGCTACGGAACCCTAAAAAGGGACTAAATGTTTTGGAGGAGACTCTGAAAATCCTATATGTATACAAATATACATCCACAAAAGGCATCAGGATTTACAAGAGATCCTGATGGGATTACTAGCCTCGTCGTGAGCCTACTGGTACATTTTTTTATTTTTTATTATTTATTTATATATAACCATTGCCCTTACAGGAGTATCCTAATACAATAGTGCAGCCTTTCATAATCGGAATTTTAGTTTCTATAAATTATAGATATTCATCACCATGATCTCGGATTTTGTTTGTCTCGTAGTCGTAGTACAAGTGCGTAGCACTGCTACGTCATTATTGTAGCACACCGTAGCAAGCCGTAGCAGCTACGACGGCCATTCCACTCGCAACAGCTCGAAAACGAATTTTTCCAACTGTATTATGATATGAGTTAGCATGATTTTTTAAACGATTATTGCCTAGCCTCTTTATCAAAGTAGCCTTGCAGTGGGTACTTACAATATTTCATCGTGTATCAAATCTATCGTTAGCGCAATTATAAGCAGATAAAGCGTACTTCGTACCTAGATCTAACGTCGCATGTGTGGTGTTTGTGTGTGAGCGGAGGCGTAACCAGCGAGTTATGGACTTACCACAAGTCCACATTTTTGTTTGACTCGCGACTGTTTCCGTGCAGGTGAACTTGATAAAAATTTCACGGATTTTACAACTGTGAAAGAAATGGTTGGAGATGCTTTGTCGCTTATTGTACAGTCTGGTGAGCACATGATGTTCATGTGGTATTTCAGTACACTAAGTATCTTACCTTAAACGTGTCTTTGCATACCTACATTATTAACTACATCCTTAAAAAATTGCTTTATTGGCTAAAATAGAATTTTTTGAGTGCCTTAGTAATTTTGATTGTTTACGAAACGCGTTTTTCTAGTTGGGGAAAAGGAAAAAGTATCTTTCACTATAGACAAGGTGCGAACGATAGATACCTACCAAGTTCTGCAGTTAGTTTTCCTTCCTCGTTTGTGACACGGATGTGACGCGACCTACATAAAAGTTCACCATTAAGCACATCGCAATCCTCTCTGCTGGCTCTACGACTAGATAATTTACTGCTAGATGACCTTCGGCGAATCCAGTAGATATGAGGGGAGTGCTGGGAAGACAATGTCGTACATATTTTAAGCGGGCACGCCCTGTTCGCACAAAGGCGTAATTTATAGGGCCGCGCGGAGACGGGCGGCTGAGTTATGTGCCGACGATAGCGACGAGCTTTTAACTGCCTAATGGGCCGATTTACTCAGACCACCTTGCCTGGCCTGCTCTCGAGCACAGCTCTGCCCGGACCCGATAATCGGGACGCATTTGTATCTTGACACGGCATTCATTTATGTAGGTACGATGAAAGAAAATAAATCAAATAAGTTCGAGGAAATCCTTTGAAGATCTCCAAATATATGACAAGTCCTGTTATATTTGACACACCCTTTATACAGGGTGGCCCAAAAGTCGTGGATCAAACGCAACTAGGGGTCAGATGGGGTCATCAGTGGCAAAAAGTTGTTCTACGGGTGGTCCTTACGGTCAACCTCTGCAAAGTTATAATTTATTTTGTGTTTTATGAGAAAATTGACTTTTTTTAACTAATTCTTATTAAAATTCGAAAAATCTACATCCTGTATTTTTTTTATTATTTTCACTAGATTGGTATTGATGAGCCCTTGCGTAAGACATGCTATTTATGGTTGTTTATTGGGTGTGTTGAAGATAATATTAAGTTTTACGATTTGCTTTTTTCTCAAATCATAACTTTTCATTTACTTCGGACCCCACTGTGAAAAAAAAATACTCTACTGAAAAGTGACCCTGTATTACAAGTTTTGGCGCATTTAATAGGGATTCTGAAAAGGTATTACACATGGCTATGCGTGGCTTTGATATCTTTCAAGGACGATTATTCGTAGCAAGGCCAAAGTGGACCCAACCATAAAACGCGGTTAGGCTTATTTAGAAATAAACTGGAACTCCATCCACCATCCAGACTGATGCTCCATCTTAGGCTGCATCTTCACTTTCTATCAGGTGTGATGGCAGCTAAATGCTTAGCTATCTGTTATTTAAAAAAAAATCTACATTATTACTCCAGAGTGAACCCCCATATTATCATAAGAACATGTGTGTATTAACATGTGGGCTGGTATAATTGGCGAGCAGTTGGTGCTGCATGAAATGCCAGCAAGGCTGAATGTTGCTCAGTATTTAATTTTTTTGCAAAATAATTTCAACCATATTCTTAACGAAGCTGAAGTTCCAGAAGAAAGAATAGCAGAAATGTGGCTGCAACATGATGGCGCCCCACCTCACTACGCTCGAGCAGTTAGAGATCATTTGAACGAGCGCTTCCCCAACCGGTGGATTGGTCGAGGCGGACATATTGCATGGCCACCCCGATCACCCGATTTAAATCCAATAGATTTTTTTCTATGGGGCTATTTTAAAGAAATCGTTTACCAAGCGAACAATAGTGAACAAGAACTACGACAAAAGCTCGAACTTGCTAGGGTACAAGTTACTAACAACAGAGGTGCATTCCGTAGGTTACGTAGGAATTTTATTAGACGTTGCAGATTATGTATTATGGTCAGAGGCAGGAATTTTGAGCATTTATTGTAAAATGTTTTGCTTAATAAAACAATTAATTCACAATCGTTGTTTTGTTTTTTTGTCCTAGAAAAATATTAGAGCCACTCATGGCCATGTGTAATACCTTTTCAAAATCCCTATTAAATGCGCCAAAACTTGTAATACAGGATCACTTTTCTGTAGAGTATTTTTTTTTCACAGTGGGGTCCGAAGTAAATAAAAAGTTATGATTTGAGAAAGAAGAAAATCGTAAAACTTAATATTATCTTCAACACACCCAATAAACAACCATAAATAGCATGTCTAACGCAAGGACTCATCAGTACCAATCTGGTGAAAATAATAAAAAAAATACAGGATGAGGATTTTTTCTAATTTTAATAAGAATTAGTTAAAAAAAGCCAATTTTATCATAAAACACAAAATAAATTATAACTCTGCAGGGGTTGACCTTAAAGACCACCCGTAGAACAACTTTTTGCCGCTGATGGGCCCATCTAACCCCTAGTTGCGTTTGATCCACGACTTTTGGGCCACCCTGTATACATACATAGATAGTTAGCATTGTTGATACCTTCTGGATTTTTCGGTCGGCTTCCGACATGTTTTTTCTTCAGGTTGTGGCTTGTGAGCCACAACCTGAAATTAAAACCTTGTCCGTTGATAGTTAGGCAGTTTTCGTCGATATTGGATGGAAATAGTACTTTTTCAATAAAACACAGCCCTCTGAGACGACGTAACATTTCAATGCTGGGATAGGTAGGTAGGTACAATGTTTACGGCCGGCGGGCGCTCGCAACACTACAGAACTATCCAATCCAAGGTATTGATCAAATTGTTCGGAACGAAGCGACCACTTTTATCCACCTACTGATATAAGGAAGAAAACCTGTAGAAAAAACCTACACTCTGTGTGTGTGGCGGTAAACAAATTGAAGGCCATGTTCTATTTCCGTACTTATCTTGGTACACAAAAGATTCAACTATCCAACCTTATAGGTACACAAGTACTCAAGCATACATTACCTACAGCTTTGTCTGGGTTTTAAGCTATTTTAGTACCCATAGCATCTTATTAGTATTTATTCTGTGTCTGAACGATTCGTATAAAAATCAAAATAAAAAGTATTTATTCAGTAGAATCGCAAGGATCAATTTGAAACGTCTTATAACTAGGCGAGACTAGGTGCCTTCCACGCGACCAAGCCTAGAAGAACAGATCACAAACTACGGCTTGGTTCCTGTTCCTACCGTTATGATATATAAGTATTACAACTCCCCTATGACAATGGATTTCAGCACAATGCCTTCACATTTTATTTATTTCTTCGTTGTAAGTATACCATTGAGTTAGAACAAACGATATCTGGTACGTGTGCCTGGGAACTGGAGTATAAACACTGTGCATTTGAAAAGTGCAGGCGTGAGAGCCCTCAGAGCCGAGGGTCGTTAGGGCGCAGTGCTGCCTCCACCACTAGACATTATTCAGTTACCTAAGCATCTTATCCACCTGATGGAACTTCTTGACATATTACTGTGACGCGCTCACTCAAGCCCCGACATCGGCAGGGTCGGTGTGTACAGATATTTTTTAGAATATGATACTTTGAAGTTGATTTGCTCAATTTTTTCCGTTTCCGTCGCCCTCATGGCGGCGATATGCAACTGTAATAGTACAGGAGCCGACAGTCAGATTGCCATAAGTGATAATAAATAAATAAAATTAATATTATATACAATCCACACAACACTATCTAGCCCTAAACTAAGCAGAGCTTGTACTAAGGGAACCAGATAGCTGATATAATACATATATACCGACATTTTAAAATCCTTTCACCACACTTGGTTCGAAAGAATCAGTGACACGATAAGAAGAAGAAGACCGACATTTTTTTTGTAAATATACTTAAAATACAATATAACACCCAGACAGAGAACAAACATCTGTGTTCACCACACAAATATTTGTTCTCGGTTGGGATCGAGCCTACGACCTACGGCTCAGAAGGCAGATCTCCTACCAACTGAGCTGAGAGGCCAGTCAAAGTGATGCTAAATCCAAATCAAACAACTTAAAACTATTTGCTGGACTAAGTAGGTACCCAAATGTGATTATTCGCCCTTCACTTCATTTCAATGTAACGCTTGGATCAGGCACCATCCATCTGAAATGGCACAACTGTTCCCTGTGAATAGCATCAGGAACAATATTCGGTCGTGTATCGTGTGTAATTGGCCTGCAGATTAGGTAGCAGTCACCTCTGGGTGTTGCAGATTAGCTAACAGTTGCTACTAGGTGTGGGTGGATCGATGTTCGATGTGACACAATGCCCGTGGAATTGTGAAATCAGGAAGTGTCCTGTCTGGTCGACGACGTCACGCATTTACTGCTGTTACTTACAAAACAAATGTATGTACCAGTAAGTCCTAGTCCCCACGAGTGTTTTTAGAAATACAAAACTGCGGGTTCGTAATCCTGAAAATCAAAGACAAAAAAAACTTGGAGAGAAACAAAAGAAGCGTGAAGTGCGTCTTAGTTGAGCATTAACAGTGTTTTAATTGATCGAGTGAGCGAAGCGAACGAAGAACACAAAAAAATCAAGTGGCATGTCATATGAAAGAACTTTGTTTGGACATTCCAAAACAGTTTTTACTTTTTTTCTAGGACGCTCAGATTTTGCTATACAAAAAAAGGTTGAATTACAATAGCCAGCAACGATCCGAGAGCTCCCATCTGTAAGAATTTTGTTGACATGAACGTTTTTCTACTGGTCGGTCAATTCGTTGCTTTTTCTTCTTGAAATAAATTAAGGAGGTACTCAGTTGTCAAAAAATGGATAGAGCTACCTGGTCTGATGATGGGGCCAAGGTCTTTCCAACGGAACTCTTCAATCAATTGGACAATTGAGTTAAAACTTGTTTACCATACAAAGTTAGTGAGGGATAGTCAGAGGCAAGGTCAAACAGTAATCTGGACATAAATCCTTCTCAAAGTATATAGATAAAACACAATGTGATTTTGGCACATTTTTTTGTGATTACCATCTACATAAATATAATTAACTTTTCGGAGCATTTGGATCGCTACTAGTTTTTTTAACTAATGGTTTATTTTATTTCAAGCATGTTTCTAAACGTAAGTAGCTTTAATTTATTGTGACAATGCCCGTCTTGCTTGTTTTACAGCTATTAGAATAAAAATGACGTTATTTTAATTATAAAGAGCCGGGAAAATACCATTTCCTCATCGTTAGGAAAAAAACCATGAGGAAAGTGTTGCTACGTACTCGTAAGTGTCGTTACCTACTCATAATGCTAGCAAACAGTTTAGTGAACATTAAATTTAGCATGATAAGCGAAAATACGCATAAAGGCCGCACGCTTCCACGTATGTTCGGCACTTCACGTAGGTGCTGAAGTCCGTGCCAATCTACCTGTTTCCGCAACGCAAACATCCACGGTAATCCACTATCGATCTAATAGTTTCCTCTAATGGGAATCGTACAAAATCATTTATTACAATCCATTAGTTCCTGTCGTTCTTTTAACTCTGCAACGTTACATTTTCATGGAATTGAACTTTGTATGTGGTAGATGATACGGTACTGATTATTATTTCACTATAGTAAACATTTATAGCGTGTGACCTTTATAACTCTGCCGGAGTTACAACTGACAGCTCAGCAGTTGTGGTCGTCGACATTTATATGATGGAAACTAATTGATAATTTATAAGAGTATCGAGCGACTAGGAGTTAGGCCAAAGACCAAGGCTTTTCCTTGTTTACTCTCGCACCGGAAGGGTTTTGTGAGAACTGCACTTGACCCGATGAAAATGCATAACAAAAGCCCGTAGTAAAAGATTTGTGAACAGCTAGTTTACGCAACCTTTTTCTGTATGCAATTATGTATGGAGTGACAAGAGCTTGAACAAATATCATCATGAGAGTTTCCTTCGGAAAATTCTGCAACTCAACTGTATTTATTTAGCAACTTGTTTTGTTCGATTGTTATGAATTGAGCTTTACATAATAATTATGCACCTATTCAATATCTTGATCAGTAGATTTACTCCATCCACGGTTAAAGAGTATAAGAAATCTTCAAATATACATAACTCGTCTCTTGAAGCTCCAAAAAAATTTACAAAATATTGTTTATTCTGAGTAAAAAATAATGAGATGCAACTCACCTAATTCTAATTTGATGCCATAAAAATGTGGTTCACGAGTCGTGACCTAGTTGTCCACTTTTAACGATCGCACTTACGAAGACTTTTGGGTTGTTACGGATTCCTCGTGAAACTTAACGTTTTTAATAGCGCCTAAAATAGTTTCTATAAGTAGATGGTATTTTCAAAACACGTTATTAAAATTAAATAAGAGCGATTCTAAGTTACCAATAATACGCCTTGTTTTTTTTTGCTCAATACCGCAGTACATAAAATAATGCTACGTTACACTACATGACCTGTTGTCCATTACATTTTAGGTTTCTCCTAAATTGGCTTAATACATACTTATATATTCTGGGGTATTGAATTTGTGAACTAAAACTATATTGTATTTTAAAATATAAGAAGTACCAACTGAAGAATAGATAAGACGGTATGGCCTTCGATGACCTAACGATATTCAAATAATTTACAGGTAGGAAGTTTATTATGGGCAAAAAAAATTAGAGCCTGCTGAAAGACGCCGACGAAGACGGCGTTCCTTTACAGCAGTACACTCTATTATAGCATCATTTTGAGTGTTGTGTTGGCCATTTGTGTTTTGTTTGTATCTTCTCATCATCATCTCATGTCCATTCTTCCATACTTTTATGTTTTATATATTTGTGTAGTTTTTTTGTTGCCTGATTTGTTACTGGCAGCTAGACTTTAGGTTGCGAAGTGATACAAAACAATACAAAAATATTTATTCGAGGAATCAGTTATACAAAAATCCAGATATACAATGGACCCCGCACTAGAACTAGCCTGTATCGCGGGAAACCTAAAAGAGTTTACAAAAAAGAGAATTGTGATATACGTACAACTGAATAATTCTTTATTTTGAATTCATTTTTATTTTTATTTTGAATTAGAATTTATCGCATAAAAATGCTTCTGTATTGCATTCGATTAGCAGAAGAATGTGCTCATTTGTGAAACTCCTTGTGAAACAAGTCGAAAAGGTTTCATGTAAATGAGGCAGGGAAATGTGTCGAAGATACATAATGCAACACACTGCGGATGGCAGCGAGAGAGCTCTCTCTCCACACGAGTACCCTCGCACTTAACACACAAAACAGGCCTGACTTAACAGGCCTCAACGACACAGTTCATTTGATAGTAGGCTTAAGCAGTGTAGGTTGTGGGTTCAATCCCAAGGAGAATAATATAATATTTATTTTGCTATTTTCCACTTTATTATTATTCCAAATAAATAATACGGACTCTATTCTACAATCTTTTCCAGAATTGCAGAGTGGCACACACATGAGATTCCCGGAAAAATAGAAACTTCAGCTACATCGACCCCCGATCCCTCCCTCCCCACTCCCTCGCACATTTAAAAATTTTGAAAGATACATCACTGATTCTTATTTTTAAAAAATGGCGAAGAAAAAGTAATTTTTAATTTTTGTAAGTTCTCTCCTCCCCCCCTCTCATCCCTTTCAATATTTTTCATTTAGTCTGTTCTCATTCTTTCGTTCCATTTCACTCAACTCACTTTTTTCCGTGATATTTTTTTATAGCTTCGATCAAATAAATCCTACATTAACCTATGTATTCATTTACGGATTAATAGATACTTGTTTTCACTATTGAAATATTAGACCTTTATATTTTTAAAGGTTAAATGTGCACACATTTTTTGTGCAAAACTTTGGGAAGTTAATTATCGACGAATCAAATGATGACGCCACAGATGATTGAATGTTGAAAAAGCGCCGTGTTCTGACCATGATAAATGGTTGTTGGAAGCGAAGTGACGTCGCTACTCATTTTTGATTCTCAGGCGCTTCCGCTTCCGGGTTTTGACAACTGAATAATTGTATAGCTGAAATGCTGCAATTAAATTAGAAAATTTGATGGAGGTTCCTGACATAGATACGCTATTATATTAAAATAGTTTTGTTGTTGGACTATCCAAGCACACTGTATGTAGATGACTACTACTACGTAGCTACGCCGTAGCTGCAAGCTACGTCGTAGCTCGAAGTAGGTTGAGGTTTGTATCTGTAGGAGAAGCTCCCAACGTCGTTATATAGATTTTAATAAAGGTCTAAAGAGAATCATTTCCAATTTATAAAATGACCTACACGAAAATGTTTTTGAGGTAATTATTTCTCCACTCTATTCGTACGGAGTTCTACGCATTCCACAAAAATCTATGATCATGGTCTATGAATATTTATTTAGGTATTAAGTACTCGTAGTTTTTACTTGTGATACTATACGTACGGGTCTCCAATAAAATATGTGTATTGCTGATTCACATCTGACGTGTGTTCAATTGTTATTTCGGTCGAGTGCCTAGAGTGAAGTGAAATAAATGAAACGATGTTATACACGCGATTGAACAAATATTTCATCAACTTGTTGCCCCAAAGGACGCAAAAAATGAACCATTCAATACACTCAGGCGATTACTCCGGGCATACAAGTTTTTTGGTACCTTGTATAGTTTTTTTAGATATTGAATGTTTTCAATCAAATAAATAATGTTCAAAACTTATAAAACGTGCCATTTTGGGGCTAGATGGTGTTATATGGATGCTCATCAATACTTTTTATTTGTAGGTGCAAAGCCTTGCGCACATATAACGCGTTCTGCGTTGGCAATCAGTGAAATGCTGCCAAAAATCGCTGTCATATTAGGCAGCGTTTCTCAGCGTCTGATTGCCACCGCAGAATGCTTAGATCTGCTCAAAAGTCAACAGACGATTGCTTAGTTTTGTAAATGGTTTTATTTTAAAGTATTCCGGAACAAGTTACATAATAGAAAATTTGTTATTAGTAGTACAAAGCTGTATAAAAAGAAAAGTATCTTCGTAATAGTAGGTACATTATGATATTAGTACGGTAGGTTGAAAATTAAGGCCGAGGCGTTATTGCAAGCCCGAGCCGTAGGCGAGGGCTACAAGAAAGCAGAGGCTGTAATACGTTACATACGACGTTTTATAACACATTTGCAAGGAAATAAATAAAAATTAAACAAATAAATCTTTTATCACTTGTAAAAGCAGTTACGAGAATTTGAAATGAAATGAAATGACATTAACAAATTGGAAATGTCATTTCATTTAATTTCGTTCCAATTCAGTTTTATTCAGTTTCATTGAGTTTCATTCAGCTTCAATCGGATTCATTCAGATTCATTCGGTATCATTCGGTTTCATTCGGTTTCATTCAGTTCATTCAGTTTCATTCAGTTTCATTCAGTTTCATTCAGTTTCATTCAGTTTCATTCAGTTTCATTCAGTTTCATTCAGTTTCATTCAGTTTCATTCAGTTTCATTCAGTTTCATTCAGTTTCATTCAGTTTCATTCAGTTTCATTCAGTTTCATTCAGTTTCATTCAGTTTCATTCAGTTTCATTCAGTTTCATTCTGTTTCATTTCATAAATTTAGCATCTTGATAAACCGTACGTTTTACCTTATTAAAAAGCAACCCGTGCGTTTTACATTACATTACCGCACTAGTACGTAATGACATACATTACGATATTGAAATTGGTGAAATAAGAGACCTTTTACGAGTAAATGTGTTATAAAATCTATTATGTAACTATATGTATGTACTATGTTACTCTGTATGTAAGCTGGCACACAGAAAATTTGGCCAAGGCTGTTAGTTTGTAATGATAAATATAAAATAAATTTGAAGGTAGAACCGTGAGTTTGCATGAGTTAATGTAATGCGCTTTTTGCCCGGAGCGGCGCTAATCGCAAACGGGCATATTTACAGTCCTGAGGGACATCCCGCCGCTCCACCGATACTGTAAAAGTTTATCATTTTCATGTTATTTAATTGCGTAGCATTGTATGTTTAACAGCACTTAACTTCCTGGTCTGGTTATTTTAAAGTTGAAGTGATTACCTATTTTATTTTGTATTTTGACGTGACAACGTCTTATAATTCGATGGAGCCGGCTGCATGAACGAAAAAACATGACTCATGCTCTGAGGCGTCTCATTTAAGGCTTGAAATGCAAGCGAGATCGCGGAACGAGCGACAAAGAGGCACAATCGGCCTCCACGTTTGGCAGCGTTTGACATCTGTCTCTCTCCTACTTAAGTGAGCGTTGCGTCTGCGTGGACACCTGCTATACAATAATGCCTTTACATGTTCGTCAAGTATGAAGTGCAGTAAAAGTGAATGTGGTGTCAACTGTTTATAGCAACGATAATTACGGCTTATGACGTTGTCACGTTCAACAGTAAACCGACTTTACAGACAACCGATTTTGATTATGCACTAGCCGGAAAACTAGCGTAGATTCCAGACTTAGTTGCCTGAACCCCCGCTTTGTCATGATGAAACAATCACCTTTTCAACTATTCGCCAAAATTTACTACTAACAAAGTATGGATTTATGTCTGAAATAAATATTTGATTTGGTTTAAGTTCTTCAACCCCTACCGCGAGTTTTGTTTGACGCCTGACGTCTGACGCCTGATGCCTGTCACCACGCCTGCCGCTTTTTTGTATAGAAACAACGAAAAGCACCCGAGCCGACACCTACAGAACTTTTTGTTTTCATATAAAATTAAGTGCAGGACCACACCACGCTCTGTCAAAAATGACGATGAACTTGCGATAGGGGTGCTGATCCAAAGGGTTTCGTTTTTTTTCTATTAAGAGAGTACTACATTTTTAGAACGGAATTCTGGTTTATTTTTTCCGGAATAGTTATTGTTCTACCAAGACATCCAGCACAGCCAAGAGAATATTATGCCAGCCTGGAAATTATGGAACCATCCATCCATGTTTTTCTCTTCTACTTAGGGCTCCCTCTTTTCGGCTTAAGAACCCGGCCGACTAGTCGTTAGCGCCACTGAGTATCGAAATAGACACAACATTGTAAAGCTTTTAAAATTGTAACTCGAAGTTAATCCCCAGTCTGTCCATTTTAGGTGACCACTTTAGACAAATTGTAATATATTTATGAATTGAATGGCTTTTACAATTCCAAAAAGTATCTTTTAACAAGTTCAATTTTCATTTAAAACTGGAAATACAAAAGCGCCACAGCTACACATAAAGTGGGATGGGATTGGAAAAATCATTTATTTGTCGATAGTAACCCAACTAACTAAGTTATGATGAATTCATTTTTTTAGTATTTCTGTTAATTCAACAAATAAATTGTAAAAATTCGAAAAAAAAAATTTCAACATAGCTTATTGAAAAAACGGGATATCAGAAGTGATCCAGAGGAGGTAAACCTATAAATCATCCTCATCATAGGCAGATATTGTAAAACTCCCTGCTAAGCATAAACCTCCTCCCTCAGGCAGCCGGAGGGCAATCGACATATTTGCCGAACTGGGGAAGCCCTGCAGGGCTTGGGCAAAAAAGGCCCAAAACTGACAAGAGTGATATTTACGAAATTATGCTATTTAGAACCATATTTTTCTAAATTATATATCTTTATATAACGAGGAACATTACTTTCGAAATGACTGGCTATAAAGACTTCA
Organism: Thera britannica; assembly: GCA_939531255.2. NCBI lineage: Eukaryota > Metazoa > Arthropoda > Insecta > Lepidoptera > Geometridae > Thera > Thera britannica. The sequence continues at coordinate 12,538,798 of OW618040.2, read as the reverse complement.
AACGCAGACTAATCGTGGCTTCCGACCTTTTTGGAACGACGGAGGTCCTAAAGTACCTGCTGAGACGTTTTCTTACTTATTGAACCACAGAGTTTTAGAGGTTTTAAATAAAAGGGTCAAGTGCAAGAGGTTTTTGTATAAACTTTCATAAATAAATCAATTCACGAAATGTTTCAATGAAAACAAATTTGTTATTAAGATTTCCATTTCATTGAATCCTTGTATTATTAACCATTGCATATGTACATAATATGTATTTTAATTAGTGGTTATTTATAATATGGGTCATGTTTTTATTTTTGTAACTATTGTTATGAATAACAGTAGTTTTTTTAGTTAAAATCCTCCCGTGTCACCCTTTGAGCCCTCCCCCCCCCCAGTCTTTTAGCGAAGCTTGTAGATCTTTGCCGAAGAGGTGTCGCTTAGGTGACAGGTGTCGTGACATCTTCATTAGTTTTTCAGGTTTTTTCCCACCTCAAAAAATGCTCAAGCCTGCCTAAGGAAACTTTTACTTCAAAAAAAATCGGTTGTCTGTAAAGTCGGTTTACTGACGATAGTTGAACGTGACAACGTCATACAGCTGTCTACGCGGACGCATCGCTCACTCAAGTAGGAGAGAGACAGATGTCGAACGCTGCCGAACGCGGAGGCCGATTGTGCCTCTTTGTCGCTCGTTCCGCGCTCTCGCTTGCACTTCAAGCCTTAAATGGAACGCCTCAGAGCGAGGTAACGCCGCATGAGTCATGTTTGTGCGTGCAGCCGGCTCCATCGAATTATAAGACGTTGTCACGTCAAAAGTTTTAGTGAAATTCAGTTTTGTTCAAATCTCTAGCCTGAGATGATAATGAAAATTGATTAACGTTGAATAAAATATTCTAATCTTTTAAAAAGGTTTCCTATTTTATCTGACGCTAACTTTAAATAATATCGAGGCCCACAAAATTGTAAGTAGGTACCTACACAGTTTATTGAGTTGCTTTATATATTTTTACGAGGATTTTTATGGCATTTCTCACAATGAAACATTGCCTGAGAGCGGGCCGCGCTGTAGCGTTTTATGATCGTCCTATTTATACCTAGGATTTGCATATAATATGTTACTTTACCTCTTATTTTTAGTCAAATAACCGAATCAGCTAACTTAACTTTAACAAAGTCAAAAATTAAATCATAATTTTACTCAAAAATAAGTAGAGACAAAGTTAAACACCTTGTTTTTTAAATATAAACTATATAAACACCCAACCTGAATTGTTATAACGTTAGATACCTACATTGAATATACTTTGCATATGTGGAGAAGCCTTCTTTGAATATACTACGCATGTCTGGCGGCACGTCCTCAAACAAACACTGTTATAAGGTCATTATTATTTTGCTAGCTTAGGTTCTTATTTTGGTAATCTTAGTTTACTAACGGCTATAGCTAGTATCAACAACATATACCTAAGTACAGTGCTCATTAGATACTTAACTAATAACACAGTACATTTACCAGAACTCTCTTCAATTGGATTCTGACACATTACCATCATATCTATCCGTGCAATCAAAGTCTCAAAGCTGTGCACCTATCTTAATTTGCTTTATGCTAATAAGCGCTTGACAAAGAAGCATTTCGTAGTTTCAAATCGCAGGTGCCGTGCTGAACCCTGTGGAGGGTCCTGTGAGGGATGGAAGGCTGTGGGGGGCTTCAGTGTCGGTTGATTCTCCGCACCGAGCGGACGTGCCGCGGCGGGTCACTTCCTTCTTTATCTAATCAGTGTCGCATAAACTGACAGTTCACGTGGATAATAACTTTCCGGAATACTTTACATGACTTATCTGGTATGAGAGCTTGAAACTTAAGTTAGTTTATTTTAGCTTGGTATAAAGGTTTGCATTTATTTTTGTTTTGGTGAAACAATCGAGCGAGATTGTTTCTATATTTTAGCTTGTGTTGTGAAATTAGCATGTCATATTGTTGTCATAAAACAATAAAGTATTAATGATACTACTATGAAATACTTAAATATTTATATTATGAATAAGGGTGCTGACATAAATTACCAAGGTACTGCGTACAATTTACTGAATTACTGACGAAATTCTCACCCGCCAATAAGAATCTTCTTTTCGTATTAATTTAGATGGTAAAAAATATAGAAAGTCCTTCTCTAGTAGGCCTACCATGAGCTCTGTCTGGCTCTGTCTCTGGTTCTGGTTTTGAGTCTGTGTGAGTGTTGACTAAATAAATCTTACGTCAAAACGTCACACAGTATCACTGGAAAGCATTTACACAGACTTAAAACCAGAGACAGAGCCAGATAGAGCTCATGGTAGGCCAACAGTACTTTTTCAAATCCGCTCTATACAACCGTAATTTGAATAGTAAGACCGTTTCACTGGCAGTTTTAACAAAGTTTTACGAATCTTGATAATTATATATGAATATAGGAATAGCAAATACAAAGTATATACGTATTTTTAATTGGAGTCGATTACTCCTCCGCACTGCTACGCCGTAGCATGCTACGAACTCTACGAAGTAGAAAAACAAAAAAAATTGCTTCGCCAGTGTGGGACGAACTAAGGTTGTAGGGATTCGTGAAACATATCGGAAAATCTACTGATCACTGGTCCAGGTAGGATTTTAAATTAGTACTATCTATTTTACTTTACCACGCTACCCAAACTCCTGGAGGGACTGAATTTGATCCCAGGACCGGATAGAGAACTAAGAAACGAGATAAAAGAGATCTTTACTCAGAAATAGGTCCATATCTCATAGCTACTAAAGTTACGGCCACATCCAAGCGATTTAGTACTTAAATCAAGAAAAATTACCATACACATACAAACTACATACCATAACAAATCACAAAGATCCTACAACTACAACTTTTAAAATATTATAAAACTAACATTACCGTTTACCAATCGACAAAAAAAAACAAAAAACTTATTTAATCTTACTTTCTGAAAACGGTTTCGAGATAAACAATGAACTTATAGAAATAGGCGCTCCAAATTAAAAAGTACAAATCCTGTTTAATTCAGCTAAGTGATAAGCGGATTCAAATATAATTGGATTGGAAAGCGTTCTGAATAATTTACGTCATCTACGTTTGAAGCGTTAACAGCTGACAGAAACGAACACCATGTTTTAAGCCTTGCGCACATCTAAGCTATCTGCGATGGCGAGCAGTGAAATGCTGTCAAATATGGCTGTGATATTTGACAGTTTTTCACGGATCGCCATCGCCTAGATGTTTGCAGGCCTTAAGGGGCCGGCGGAGGGCGAGTTTTCATACTTTTATTTATTTTTATTTATTTTATTTATTTATTTTATTTATTTAGACAAATGCATTTTGGGCTAACAGCTAGCGCCAAAGCGCCCAAACGTAAATTACACAATACAATAAATATAAGTCAGTCTAAACAATACAATACAATTACAATATAATACAATTTTAACATGCATGGTCAAAATATCAAAATAGCAAAATGTCAAGATTACAAATAATAATAATAATACCTATATAATTTCCCAGTATAAATAAAAAAAAAAAAAAAAACAATGTAACATGTCAAAAAGATGATAAGAATTAAGTATGTCAACAGAGTCAAAATCAAGTTCGATAAATTATATTTAGAAATAATGTCATCAAATAATATAACTTAGAGGCACTATCAAAAAATAAGTCTGCATCTGTCTGCAGAATAAATTCGTTGAGTGTAGCAAGCGCCCTCGCAGTAGGAGCGTTAGCTCCGGCAACCGTCCGCACCCCGGGCGGTGGAGAGAATAGTGCACGGAGGCGTCGCGGGCCTTCCGCGCCTTGCATGCCAAGCATGTGCCGCCGTGGCACTGCAAGCCCCATCTGCTGCAGTGTCAACGGATTATCCACCTTTCCGCACAACATCATATAATAGTGTGTCATCAGTAATAATCCCCGCCTTAACTGCAGTGTGTTCAGCCCAACCATACCGGACACAAACACAGAAGGAAACAGGTATGGGTAATACCCGTATTGCCTTTTATAGGCATATCGAGCAAACTTTCGCTGCACTCTCTCAAGAAGCACCGTGTATTTGTCCTCGTGGGGATCCCAGACAGCAGCACCAAACTCTAAGCGACTGCGAATATACGCTTTGTAGAGCATAAGCGCGACCCGCGTGTCTGAAAAATCCCACGTGACTCTCATTACAAAACCCAGTGTCTTGGAGGCTCGCTTGCATATGGCTGAGATATGGGCATTGAAGTCCAGCCTGGAGTCCATCATTAAGCCTAGGTCTCTTATTGAATCAACGCGCTCCAGTGGTGAGCCAGCCATGCAATAGGTGTGTCTTATCGGAAAGCGTCGGCGGGAGAAAGTGATCGTCTTACACTTCGAGACGTTAAAGTAGAGACGATTAGCAGCACTCCACCCCACCACCCGGTCGATATCCTGCTGATGTCCCAAACAGTCACCAGCCACGTTTACTGCTGTAAATAGTTTGAGGTCATCAGCAAACATTAGGCTTTCGGAAGAGGTAATGACAGATGGTAAGTCATTTATCATCAGCAGGAATAGAGTCGGCCCCAGGGTGCTGCCCTGACTCATACCGGAGCGCGTAAAGAACCTACTCGATGCATAGCGCTGGAGAACAACATACTGACTACGATTACCGAGGTAGCTAGCGAAGAAAGCAAGAAGACTAGGTATGAAGCCCAGCGAAGCCAGTTTAGTTAGAAGTATGTCGTTATCCACCATGTCAAAAGCCTTCCTGATCGAAATAGGTGGTGTCCACCTGCTGCCTTGCATCCATCCTTGCCGAAACAAAGTCAACAAAGTTTACGTGATTGGTAACCGTTGACCTGGCAGATCTAAAACCAGATACAAACGTAATACCAAAATGATTACTAATTTAAGCAGATTTTTACTTTATTATTGTAATAACTGTTTTTGTATAGTATTTATCTAGGTTCCTGAAAAGTTTTTATTTTAAATTACTTACCTCAAATGAAAATAATCACCAATCGCATTTTACACATTTTTTTCATTGCAAAATGTGATTGGTGTTAATTTCATTTGAGGTAAGTAATTTAAAATAAAAACTGTTCAGGAACCTAGATAAATACTATAAGAATACAGTTATCTTATACCTTTAAACGAGAAAATCTTGTATATACAGGGTTATTCATAATTAGCTGCAAATACTCAGGAATTAGGTTCAACAAATAAAATAAAAAATATTTATGAAATGATTTTTTTTAAGTTTTGTTATGAAAATCCCGAGAAAATCGACAAAGAATATCCTTTGGAATCATTGGCGCCTGACCTATTTTGACCTTTGATCCGCGCCCGCGCGCCGTGAGCGACACTCTGCGTTCAGTCACCGCCTGGGTGGGTCATCGTCCTGTTCTCCGTGGCAATCATTATGCAATAGCCGTAAAAAAATAAATAAAAATAAAATTTTGATACAAAAACTTAAATCAAAATTAAAAAAAAAATAATTACATAAATATTTTTTATTTTATTTGTTGAACCTAATTCCTGAGTATTTGCAGCTAGTTATGAATAACCCTGTATATATATATATATATATATATTTAGGATCTCGGAAACTGAGCCAACAATTTTCATGAAATTAAGTATACAGGGGTTTTCGGGGGCGATAAATCGATCTAGCTAGGTTTCATTTTCAGAAAAGACCCGGGTTAAAAGTTATTTTAATAATAAAAAAATGTAGCGCCATCTCTTGTCGAGTAGTCGAAATCACGAATTAGTGTCACGGAGAACGCCATCTATTGAACTTCTACGTAAACACTCGACACAAAAGTTCCGGAAATTTTCATGAAAATTAGTATACAAAAATATTATTAAAAAACCGAGCAAAGCTCGGGCACACCAGCTCGTTACAATAATATAGTGAAAATCTGCCATAACTAGATAATAATTTTGGTATTACGTTTGTATGAAAATTCACCCTCCGCTGGCCCCTTAAGTTATTATTTACCATCCTTTGATTTGAGTATCTAAGTATCTATAGCGCGATCAAAGCCAGGAGAAGAAACTAGCAAGTACCTTTATAAATTAGAACATTTTACACTGGTTTTTGGAGAAGGAAAAAGGGTACAGGCCTTACGTTTTTGGTTCCGCATCCTAATCGTATGTACTCGTATAACCATAACCTTTAATTTGCATACACAACATCGAGGTATTATTATTATTGACTAACAGCCGCCCGCGGCTTCACTAGCCCCGTTCCCGTTCCCGTTAAAAAAACATGTTTATACCTTTAAAACCTTTTCTGGACTTCCACAAATAATTCAAGATCAAAATTAGCCAAATCGGTAGAGCTGTTCCCGGGTTTTAGCGAGACTAACGAACATCAATTAATTTTTATATTATATAACATGACATTTCTTATATTCATATATGAAAAATTCATAATGTAAAATTTTATTTTGTGTAACTATTATTTAATTTGTGATTATTTCTTCCTTGTCTCTTTTAAATGTACGAGTATGTTATGATACGATAAGAATAATATCATAGGAAGGAAGGTAAAAATTCCAAAGAGGCAGCAGTTTCAAAAGTTTGAGCACTGGTGGCCTGTCTGATCTTAAGGTCGTGGGTTCAAATCCAGTCGTGTACCAATGAGTTATACTGTCAAAAAATGTATATGCACTATGCCAGTACTCATAAACGGTGAAGGGAAACATCAGGAGGAAACTGGCTTGTATGGAACTTAAAAAGTTCTAAAACGTGTACCTCAAGTGCACGAAAAGAGCCTTTTTGGAGCGCTCTTCCAGGCTTGGTCGCGTGGAACTGTCACCTAGACTCACTTAGCTTTGAGACGTATCAAAGTGATCCTTTTGATACAATTGAATAAATACATACAAGACTTTGACTTTCGACACTTCAAATTCACCACACTTGGATTGGCGCCATCTGGCGGAAAAAAACGGCCTCACTACTGAGCAGAATGCGCGAGAGCAACAACAGCATCCTAAAAAAATTTCATCCAATTATGCCTGTCCTCTGGTGTGGAAGCTCGCCCAGAGGACCAAATCTGTTTTAGTTATTAAGTACTAACCCCTAGCCTTAAGTTTTATTAACACTATTGGACTATCTAAGTTGTCTTGAATAAAAAACTATATTATTATTATTATTATTAGACTCTAATGTCACTGGTTCTCTAAACTTTAGCACCGAAAAATATTTACAAAATGTACAAAATACACAAAAAACAGTTGAGCTATCTGCAGAGCGTTACAAACGGTCTAGAGATAGCTCAACTGATCCAAATCAGTACCAGACGGATGCGTTCCCAAGACGCTGCGCGCTGAATAGCAATGCGCTGCGCTAGATACCCATCCAGCCAATGGGTCACGCGTCGCTTCGATGTGCATTTCTCCAGCTTCCTCATATGGAAATTGCGAATTCTGAAAACGCCAACATTTAAAGCATAATTGGAGCAATCATTGATTTGAAGGAAAATTTAGCAGCAAAAAAAACAACGACTCTATGAGACTTTATAGGTGTGTTAGCTGGAGAGCGGCTCCACAGCTTCCTCATTCAGTGTGGGCAAACGGCTAACGATAGAGCTATATAGTAAACGCCAAATTTTAGAGCATAATTAGAGCACCCGGCATAAAAAAAATCAAGTCTCTAGCTCGAAAACTCTTTGAGTTAGAAGACTATAACAACGTGTTTGCTGGGAAGCCATTTCTCCAGCTAACACATGTGGATCTCAGGAATGGCTATAGCTAGAAAGTTGCTTGATATCTCCAAATTTAGAGCAAAAAATATCATGGATGCTCCAAATATTTCAAGTGTCTAGGTTCAAAACTCACCGAGTTAGAAGCTTTGATGACTGTGTTAGCTGGAGACACGTTTGTCTGGCACGCACATGCTACATCTGAGGATCTACAATAGCTACAGATTCGGTTGACGTGTCCAAACCGAGCTATGAATTAGAGCACTCGGCTCCAAAATTTTGGACTCTATAAGACAAGTAGTTTCCTAGTAATCAACAAAAGAACATTTTGCCGCCAGAATTTTCAAATGTATGTTCGCACCCGTAAAAATGTGGCGTTGCCGCTCTGAAAGTATGGTATCAGCGTAGGAATTTGAACGTTAGTCGGATGGAGTTGTGTGTTGCCCGTGCCTGGTAAATAGTTACCCTAGGATTCATGTCTTAAACACTCATTACGTAGCTCAAGAAGCGGAATATAGGTTAAAATGAAACAAAAAAACACCAAAGAAAAGTTTTATAATGGTTAGTTTAAGTTTAAATATGTATTTATTAAGAAACCTGACTTCAGATTTTTTATTTTTAGTTTTAAATATCATGAAATTATATCTCTAAGTCTCTCAACTAACCAACAATGTTTTCAAATCATGAGTTACCTACTCTTGTCACACTAGGTGTAAATGGCATCGTGCGAAACTATCATTGTGTCTGTGAGTACGTACATAACTATAGATAGTGCAATTCACGAAGACGCGCCCCTCGCGGGGTGCGGGGAGTTTGCTCCGAGCGGCAGTCGCCAACCGTAGTCTATTAATTGTAGTGTGCGTGTGCACTCATAGGTAATTAGTGTGTACCGATAACACTCAAACATTGACGGAAGCTTGCACACATATACTATAAACGGTTAGGAGGAATAGTGGGGCGCGCCTTCGTGGGTTGCACTATCTATAGCGAGCTGCAGTAAATACTCACGGCAAAGCGAAAGGAAATATTATAAATATAATAATTATGAAGAAAAGTGGGGGGGCTCTATTCCGGAAAACGTTTTATTTTTTTTCTTCAAAAGTTGTTAACGTAGATACCTATTGTTCTAAAGGTTTTTAGGGCTCTAATTGTGAATTTGACATTCATTTTTGAATTCAAGATGGTGGCTTCATTTTTTTTCTTAAATAATGGATATGGGTATCGTTTAATAGGTTTTTGGGGGCTCTGATTGTGAATACAACATTAATTTTTGAATCCAAGATGGTGGCTTCATTTTTTTTCTCAAAAAATGGATATAGGTATCGTTTAATAGGTTTTTGGGGGCTATGATTGTGAATTCAACATTAATTTTTGAATCCAAGATGGTGGCTTCATATTTTTCTCAAAAAATGGATATGGGTATCGTTTAATAGGTTTTTGGGGGCTCGGATTATAAATTCGACATTGTTTTTTGAATCCAAGATGGCGGCTTCATTTTTTTCCTTAAAAAATGGGTATGGGTATCGTTTAATAGGTTTTTGGGGGCTCTGATTGTGAATTTGACATTATTTTTTGAATCCAAAATGGCTGCTACATTTTTTTCCTTAAGAAATGGGTATGGGTATCGTTTAATAGGTTTTTGGGGGCTCTGATTGTGAATTTGACATTATTTTTTGAATCCAAAATGGCTGCTACATTTTTTTCCTTAAGAAATGGGTATGGGTATCGTTTAATAGGTTTTTGGGGGCTTTGATTGTGAATTCGACAATATTTTTTCAATCCAAGATGGCAGCTTAATTTTTTTTCACAATATATTGATATGGGTATCGTTTAATAGGTTTTTGGGGGCTCGGATTACAAATTCGACATTATTTTTTGAATCCAAGATGGCGGCTTCATTTTTTTCCTTAAAAATGGGTATGGGTATCGTTTAATAGGTTTTTGGGGGCTCTGATTGTGAATTTGACATTATTTTTTGAATCCAAAATGGCTGCTACATTTTTTTCTCAATGGCTGCTTCATTTTTTTTCTTAAAAAATGGATATGGGCATCGTTTAATAGGTTTTTGAGGGTTCTGATTGTGAATTCGACATTGTTTTTTGAATCAAAGATGGCAGCTTCATTTTTTTTCTAAAAAAATGGTTAAGGGTATCATTTAATAGGTTTTTGGGTGCTCGAATTATAAATTCGACATTATTTTTTGAATCCAAGATGGCAGCTTCATTTTTTTTCTTAAAAAATGGGTATGGGTATCGTTTAATAGGTTTTTGGGGGCTCTGATTGTGAATTCGACATTATTTTTTGAATCCAAAATGGCTGCTTCATTTTTTTTCTCAAAAAATGGATATGGGTATCGTTTAATAGGTTTTTGAGGGCTCTGATTGTGAATTCGACATTATTTTTTGAATCCAAGATGGCTGCTTCATTTTTTTTCTCAAAAAATGGATATGGGTATCGTTTAGTAGGTTTTTGAGGGCTCTGACTGTGAATTCGACATTGTTTTTTGAATCAAAGATGGCAGCTTCATTTTTTTTCTTAAAAAATGGTTATGGATATCGTTTAATAGGTTTTTGGGGGCTCTGATTGTGAATTCGACATTATTTTTTGAATCCAAGATGTGGGCTTCATTTTTTTTTCTTAAAAAATGGATATAGATATCATTTATATCTTATAGTCTTATAATTCAATAGAGCCAAATGCACGCGATGCAAACGAGAGCGTGGAAAGAGTGCCAAAGAAGCACAATCGGCCTCAGCGTTCGGCAGTGTTCGACATCTGTTTCTCCTTTTTGAGTGAGCGATGCGTTCGCGTGGACAGCTGTATGACGTTGTCTCGTTCAACTATCGTAAGTAAACCAACTATACAGAAAACCGTTTTTTTAAGAAAAAAAATGTAGCCGCCATGTTGGATTAAAAAATTAATGTCGAATTCACAATCAGAGCCCCCAAAAACATATTGAACGATACCCATATCCATTTTTTGAGAAAAAAAAATCGGTTGTCTGTAAAGTCGGTTTACTGACGATAGTTGAACGTGATAACGTCATAAGAAAATACTGATGAAATGGTTGCATTTTTCAAAAGAAAATTTTAGTTTTACTGAATTGAATTGAATGTGAATGAAACTGAATGATACTGAATGAAACTGAATGAAACGGAATGAAACTGAATGAAACTGAATGAAACTGAATGAAACTGAATGAAACTGAATGAAAATCCGGACCCAGACCCAGACCCGGACCCAGACTGAACCCTTACCCTTACCCTCATTTACCTTTACCCTCATTTACCCTTACCCATTACGGGCTCGGGCTCAGGTAAATGGAACGACGAAACGACGTAACGACGCATGAGTCATGTTTTTTCGTGCGTGCAGCCGGCTCCATCGATTTATAAGACGTTATCACGTCAAAAAATGATGCCGCCATCTTGGATTCAAAAAATAATGTCGAATTCACAATCAGGGCCCCCAAAAACCTATTAAACGATACCCATGTTCATTTTTAAAGAACAAAATTAAGCCGCCATCTTGGATTCAAAAAATAATGTTGAATTCACAATCAGAGCCCCCAAAAACCTATTAAACTATATCCATATCCAGTTTTTAAGAAATAAAATGAAACTACCATCTTGGATTCAAAAATTAATGTTGAATTCACAATCAGAGCCCCCAAAAACTTATTAAATGATACCCATATCCATTATTTAAGAAAAAAATTGAAGTCGCCATCTTTGATAAAAAAATAATGTCGAATTCACAATCAGAGCCCCCAGAAACCTATTAAACGATATCCATAGGTATCCATTTTTTTAAGAAATAAAATGAAACCACCATCTTGGATTTGAAAATTAATGTTGAATTTACAATCAGAGCCCCCAAAAACTTATTAAACAATACCCATATCCATTATTTGAGAAAAAAACTGAAGCCGCCATCTTTGATAAAAAAATAATGTCGAATTCACAACCAGAGCCCCCAAAAACCTATTAAACGATACCCATATCCATTTTTTGAGAAAAAAATGAAGCCGCAATCTTGGATACAAAAAATAATGTCGAATTCACAATCAGAGCCCCCAAAAACCTTTTAAACGATACCCATATCCATTTTGAAGGAAAAAAAATGAAGCTGCCATCTTGGATTCAAAAAATAATGTCGAATTTGTAATCCGAGCCCCCAAAAACCTATTAAACGATACCCATATCAATATATTGTGAAAAAAAATTAAGCTGCAATCTTGGATTGAAAAAATATTGTCGAATTCACAATCAGAGCCCCCAAAAACCTATTAAACGATACCCATATCCATTTTTTTAGAAAAAAAATGAAGCTGCCATCTTGGAGTCAAAAAATAATGTCGAATTCACAACCAGAGCCCCCAAAAACCTATTAAACGATACTAATATCCATTTTTTTGGAAAAAAAATGAAGCCGCCATCTTGGATTCAAAAAATAATGTCGAATTCACAATTGTAGCCCCCAAAAACCTATTAAACGATACCCATATCAATTTTTTGAGAAAAAAAAGGAAGCAGCCATTTTGGATTCAAAAAATAATGTCGTATTCACAATCAGAGCCCCCAAAAACCTATTAAACGATACCCATATCCATTTTTTAAGGAAAAAAATGAAGCCACCATCTTGGATTCAAAAAATAATGTCGTATTCACAATCAGAGCCCCCAAAAACCTTTTAAACGATACCCATATCCATTTTTTAAGAAAAAAAATGAAGCTGCCATCTTGGATTCAAAAAATAATGTCGAATTCACAACCAGAGCCCCCAAAAACCTATTAAACGATACTAATATCCATTTTTTGAGAAAAAAAATGAAGCCGCCATCTTGGATTCAAAAAATAATGTCGAATTCACAATTAGAGCCCCCAAAAACCTATTAAACGATACCCATATCCATTTTTTAAGAAAAAAAAATGAAGCCGCCATCTTGGATTCAAAAATTATTGTCGAATTCACAACCAGAGCCCCCAAAAATCTATTAAACGATACCCGTATCCATTTTTTAAGAAAAAAAATGAAGCCGCCATCTTGGATTCAAAAACTTATGTCCAATTCACAATATAGGAATATAGTTGAAAATGAAACAAAAAACCCCAAAAAGTGCTTTTTCTTCTTCCTGCCCTTACCCACCAGGTGGGGTCGGCACAACATGGTGAGATGCCCCCCCTATCACTTGCCATCTGGTGAGATGGCAAGTGATAGGGGGCAAGTGTGCGTGAGTACGCACACAACTAGCAAGCCGCAGTAAATACCTATTTTCCGTCCGCCTGGTTTACTCGATACGCTCATAAAAACCTGACTGAATACAGTAAAACACAGAGAACAGACGGCTAACAACAGGCAGAGTAGGTAGAATCATTAACACTGGCCTAGCAGGTACCTATTTACAGAACCAAATAAAGTTTTTTTTCTAAGAATACCTAAAAGACACGCATTACTAAAGAAACTATAAAACGAACAAGAACGGGCAACACACAATTCTCATATAGATAGAGAGAAAGCTCTCAACCTAACAAAAAGAGAAAATATGAGTTTGAGGTTTCAGAAATCAAAACCGCTAAGCGCATACGAAAATGACTCGTATCGCGATCTAAAATAAACCGAATAACGTTCAAATTCCTACGCTGATACCAAACTTTCAGAGCGGCAACGCCGCATTTTTACGGGTGCGAACATACATTTGAAAATTCTGGCGGCAAAATGTTCTTTTGTTCATTACTAGGAAACTACTTGTCCTAGAGAGTCCAAAATTTTGGAGCCGAGTGCTCTAATTCATAGCTCGGTTTGGACACGTCAACCGAATCTGTAGCTATTGTAGATCCTCAGATGTAGCATGTGCGTGCCAGACAAACGTGTCTCCAGCTAACACAGTCATCAAAGCTTCTAACTCGGTGAGTTTTGAACCTAGACACTTGAAATATTTGGAGCATCCATGATATTTTTTGCTCTAAATTTGGAGATATCAAGCAACTTTCTAGCTATAGCCATTCCTGAGATCCACATGTGTTAGCTGGAGAAATGGCTTCCCAGCAAACACGTTGTTATAGTCTTCTAACTCAAAGAGTTTTCGAGCTAGAGACTTGATTTTTTTTATGCCGGGTGCTCTAATTATGCTCTAAAATTTGGCGTTTACTATATAGCTCTATCGTTAGCCGTTTGCCCACACTGAATGAGGAAGCTGTGGAGCCGCTCTCCAGCTAACACACCTATAAAGTCTCATAGAGTCGTTGTTTTTTTTGCTGCTAAATTTTCCTTCAAATCAATGATTGCTCCAATTATGCTTTAAATGTTGGCGTTTTCAGAATTCGCAATTTCCATATGAGGAAGCTGGAGAAATGCACATTCGCTTCGATCAGTCGAAATAAGAAATAAGACGCGTTGAGGAAGCGTTGAGTAGACACATCTATGTCACGGTAAGATCGCGCCCCGCGTACAAACTTGGCAACGAAACTTTTACTACAACTTGCGCAATAAAGTTGGTCGCTTGTGCACTACTAATGAATATTGTAGAACAAATTGCTTTCAAACGTTTGCTCAGCGATTTATATTTAACGAACTTGTTAGTGATTTTGTTTGTAGGTACACATGTTATTTTAGTTGTTATTGATAGCATAGCTTGCTTGATGATTTAGAATAGCAGAGCCAGAGCAGGAATAGCAGGAGTGGAGTTGTATTTATGTTTTACCTTTTGAATGATTGAAATCTGACATCCCATTCAAAAGATATTTATGAATAAAAAAAAAACACTATTTGTAAATACGTCGTCGTCGCCGTGCACCGCTGTGAGTGAACATTATTATATATCCAATAGTTTTTACCGTATTTTACTCTATTTTTAATGGTAGAGCATACCAACAAATTGTACGAAAATACACAAGTTTTATGACAATACTCGCCTTGACAATACAATTCAAATGGAAATGGCCTTTCGGCCACCCAACAGTATATAGGCAGCGCGTTTGTGTCATATTCGGCGGGCTATCTAGAGAGAGAGAATAATAATGAAAGCTAAAAACTTTAGGAATAATGAACTCAAACTTTTCACCAAACTGCAGATCGCTATTTTAAATCAAATTCAGAAAAATATCTATCCAGTAGGCCTACCATGAGCTCTGTCTGGCTATGTCTCTGGTTCTGGTTTTGAGTCTGTGTGAGTGTTGACTAAATAAATCTTAACACACACAGTATAATGCACTGGCACTCACACAGACTCAAAACCAGAGCCAGAGACAGAGCCAGGCAGAGCTCATGGTAGGCTTACAGTTTACAGGTGCCAGTTCCACGCGACGAAGCCTAGAAAAACAGGCGACAAACTACAGCTTGGTTAATATTATTTTTTTATGATCTTTTTACAAAACATAAATAAAAGTTCCAGTGTAGTGCCACAACTCAGTGAGACGCAGGCAATACGAAATCAAAAGTTTCAAAGACAGAACACGATTTATAATAACGTGTGAAATTTTGCAACTAAGCGTTATGTGCATGCGCGGTAGACATAAGATTGGATACGCTTTTCCATTTGACTTTCCGCGGGAACTGCGTCTTGTCATGACACCCCAACGTTTGAGGTTATTGGGTTATCTATGCCATCGAACTAAATAACGCTTGTATTCTGCTGCATACAAAACAATTTCATCTAGTGATTGGTGGTAAACTTTTACAAAAGAAATGTACCTACTTAGCATCTATTTTATGTATTGTATGGCAGGTAGGTTAGCGTGGCATAATAATTTGTCGCTGCCTGCGACCTAGGAGCGCAACAGACTAGGGGTAATAGTATATTATGTAACTAGTGAATAAAAGACGGATTTAAATCGAGGGTCATAGATGAATCACGAGCAAGTGAAGGGTTCTAACGAATGAATCACGACCGTAGGGAGTGATTCATAATGATTGAATCACGAGCGTAGCGAGTGATTCAAGTGTTAGAACCCTAAACGACGCGAGTAATTCATGGCCCTCGATACAAATCCGTTTTATTCAAGAGTTGCATACTATACTTTATACCATGACTTCGAGAAAAAGAAAGATTTAAGCGAAAAACGTGCGTCCTGCCCATCCACCAGATGAACCAACGACATTGTTAAGAACGAGGGAAGTCGGTGGATGGAAAGGGATCGTTCTTCCTGGAAACGTGTAGGGGAGGCCTATGTCCAGCAGGGGACTTCTTCAGGCTGATGATGATGATGAAGCGAAAAAGAATTAAAAACTTTGTTTGTTCTATTCTAATGTGACATAAAACCAATAACTTTTGATTTTGATTTTATTTGAAAACAAGGAAACTAACTTAAGGTTAAATTAATGCAAGTTTTCTATTATATTGGCCGACCTTTCTTTCATAAACTAAACAACTCAATTGAACAACAAAACTCACAACTTTTTCATCTCTAGAATGCATTTTCAATCGATTTATTATTACCAAACTTTGTGTTGTATAACTTACGTGCACTGTATTCAAAATAGCTGCAATTTATTGATATTTATGACAATGACAACAAAGAACACAAAACAGTATTTAACCAAGGAGGTTAGCATTGCTTAAACTCCTTGTTAAACATTTCGACCAATCAAGTTAGAGTATTTTTGGCGCAAGGAGTTTGTATCATGGTTGTATAGTATTAATATGTAGGTCGACCCTATTGGTGTGTTCCAAATTCAAACACCAAAATCGTGATTAAAAGAGCTTTTTATTCACGATTTCCCGTGAATAAAATAAGCTTTTTAGAGGGGGTATGGTATAAAATACATTTCGTACAGAAATCATCGGTCAGAGCCAACAGTATTTTAACTCAGTCGTAATAATAAGAAACGACTGCGACTCTCTGACCGAGCAGACCACTCTAAGTAGGTTTTAATGAAACATAGATAATAGTACATTGTTACCTGAGTGTTGAAAGTCACGTTTTTGGAGTCCCGAGACGGGTTTGGCGCCAGAGCGTAGCGAGGGCGCCAATGGAGCTTGAGGGACTTAAAAGACTTTCACCCGAGGTAAAAATAGTAATAAAAATGAGAAAATATTATTGAAGCGTCTCCTTTATCTAGCCGGCAGTTTGTCAAGATTTGTGCGATAACGGGTGGAGACATGCACACCTATTTCTCTGTGCTTTTCATTACGAATACAAGGAAAGTAAAAATAAAAACATGAAAAAAAAAATTGTGAAAATGAAGATTGAATTGCCGCCATCCCGGTTTTTTTTTTCTTTTTCTGGCGGGCCTTCGGCTTCGGTTCGACAGCATTATTCAGCCATTATTTTCATTCTCATAATTTAAAAAATGGTAAATTGATGCTCAAATCTATGTTATTTTAAATAAATACTTGAAGCTATATATTAATCAAGTAATTTAGAAGATATATTATTTATTTAATACTATCTTTATGTTATTTAAATTTAAATTTTACATTGTGCTCTAATTAGACTTTTTAAACTTCTTACCGTTGTAATGGGTTTCCAACCTACTTGCTGAATAAAAAGTTGGAATTTGGTTCAACGACCTCCTTGCAGTTAGAAAGACTTTAGAAAGTTGGAACATGGTTGAATAAAATAGAACTTGTTTTTTTTTTATAATTTGACAGCTGTCAGTAGAAAGCGATTCTCCCTAGGGCTGAAAGTTTTACTTTCAATTAGGCCCCTCAGGCAACTTCAGACCTACTTTCAGAGTATGAGTAATGAAAAATGACTTTGTTTGCTTTCACTAGCTCGCAGGCTTATTGAAACATCTCACAAATCTACCCATCCAGATATAGCCATCTTTTCATGGTTTTATATAAAAAGCAGATGCTCCGTGAAGAAAAAAATAGTAATAAAAATGAGAAAATATTATTGAAGCGTCTCCTTTATCTAGCCGGCAGTTTGTCAAGATTTGTGCGATAACGGGTGGAGACATGCACACCTATTTCTCTGTTTCCAAGAAACATTTCATTTACGGAACACATTATGTGAGTGGAAGTGGCTTGTGGGTGGAGCCTTCCGAAATTATACAGAGTTCAGGAAGACAAATTTCAGGATTTTCAGGTCGTACTTTCGTGATTTTACGGCTCTTTGTGCTGCCATCTACATAATTTCTGTTCTATCTAGCTTTAAGTTTTACTTTGTAAGCTCAGATTTTATTAAATAATGAGCTTATCCAATGCAGGGTTTTAATTAAAACCTAATAAAAAAAAATGCTTTTAAGCTGCAAGGTTTTTTTTTATGCCATAGCAGGTAGACGAGCAGACGGACCCCACCTGATGGAAAGTTATAATTATAATCTTATAATTAGTCTTTATTATAATTGTAATTGTTATGATAGAAAGTTTATTGTTGTTTATATGTATATAATTTGAAAAAATAGTATATCAATACTTTTTTTTTAAATACCTACATGAATCAAACGTCGTCAGTTTGATTCAGAGTTAATACACGATAAGTGCCTCTCTGAACCATTACAAAAACCAATTTATGTAACCTGTATAGGAGTTAGGAACCACTCTAATTTAGGCCATATTACATTTGACAATACAATGTTTTCAGTTAATTTACCATAATACTCTGCGTCCACATACAAATTGCCCATAGATTAAAAAACTGCTCACAGACAAACTTGGAATAGTTATTTGTTATACAAGAGTGCAAAGCTGCTTTTTAACCGCGTGCTCAATTTTGATGACTGAGCAAGCGCAGGATTCTAAAGTTTAACCACGAGCGTAGCGAGTGGTTTAAAAGTTAGAATCCTAAGCGTTGGCGAAGGAATCAAAAGAGCACAAGGTGAAAAATCTTTGCACTCGAGTGCAACACGTAACTTTTCATCCCACCTCAGCGAGGAAATGACACTGACACTCTGTGGAAATGACTAAATGCAAAAAAGAACATGGCGCGACTAAAAGTAACACACCAAGAAGGTTCCGAGTATGAGTTATTAACAAATATAAAAAGGTTGTATGATAAATTCGGCACCATGCAGGTAGAAGTAAATAGGTTTAATGGTGTTTTGAATTCACAAATACACCAAGAAGGTTACGAGTGCGAGTTTTTAACAAAATAAAAAAGGTTGTATGATAAGTTCGGCACCATGGAGGTAGAAGTAAATAGGTTGTGTATTCACAAACTTATTGAACACGATATTCTAAATTCAAATTTACTTTTCCCTCTAGCGGATAAAAACGACTTTTCCAGTCAGAAATTAAACAGCAAAAACACACTTTCAGAGCTGGTGGGATGAAAAGTTATTTTGCGATTCTGCTACATTTTAAATATATATAAAATTGATTCACATAGGTAACATTAGTGTCTTGTACGTGTTTTAAAGCATTTTAAACGAATTATCTTTGTGTTCCCAGATTGAGCGCAAAAGATCACGGAGTTTTTAGGTTAGCTGCATTCATAAAGTGGAAACAAAACAGTGGTATTTCTAAGAATACTGGAGTATAAATAAGTAATAAGAAATATGTTGAATAATGACAGAAACTTCGCGTAGGTACATAATTTATCCCGCTACTCGATTCAAATTCTATAAGGTAACTTCACATAGTTTATCTGTGTGACAGCGATATGATTAAAGGCCTGCGCACACCCAGTTCGCTGGCGGTAGCGATCAGTGAAACGCTGTCAAATATCGCTGTCAGATTTTAGATTTGACAGCGATATTTGACAGCGTTTCACTGATCGCTACCGCCAGCGAACTAGGTGTGCGCAGGCCTTTAAATGGTTCTAGAAATAACCTAAACTAAAGGAGTCACATTGTTATCTGTACAAAATTGGTAGTTCAGAGTGGTAATTACATACATGAAACCGACGAGGTCTAAGACACATCAAAGGGATCAACATCATGTCATTATTTTTATAAATTCGGTAGTGTCATTGAAAAAATGTGTGCCAATATTACCTGCGACCAAAGTTGACCGAATTAATGTTGCGAGTCAAATATTTGAAATGATCGTTTGAAGCCAAAAAATTGCTGCGGGCATCACAATGGATCTTTAAGACGTCTGACCTTTTGTTTCTGGCTTATTATAGAAGTTAGAATGGAATAACAGAATACAAACATTATTGTACACAATAGTCAAAGTTAAAAAAAGAAAACAAGAAGAATACTTAAAAAAAACCTAGAAGTCTTATCGCTTAAAAAAATCTTTTCCGGACAGAGCTGAACGAGTGAGGTTTAATCATTCCGGTTTTTTTTATTTATAATATTGTGTGCAGCGTTTTATTAATTACTTTGGAGTAATCGAAATCTGAAAAATACCCCACTAACCGGGATCCAATATGAGCTTCCTCAAAAAAGTATTACTTTGTAATTGATTTAAAAATAAGATGTGATAAAGGAGGAAGGAACAAAAGTTTTGCGGTCACGTCCCTCGAACTACAGATAAGCAATAGTACCTTCTCAGGGCCGTACTAGGACAGGAGGCTGGGGTCAAAATTAATCTCCATATTATAATATGTATCTATATACAATAATTATGCAGCCCTTGTTAACAATATGCTTTGATTTTTATAATATCCCGAAAATCCCGCTTGGCTCTTTAACTTTTGGGACATTATAAAAATCTTTGTGATTTCCTAAAGTGTAGGAAACTCTATAAAATCAATAAAAAATGTTATGATGATCGACGCCGAAGGTTATTCGCCAGTTTTTATACAAATTATGTTTTACAAGAAATAAGAAAGTCTTAGTTAAATAGATCGATGCAACGAAAGCGAAACGAGCGAAAAACGACTTTTTAGAGCTAAGCTGTCAGGATGGTATAGGTGCTGGGCAAGCTTATTCCATCTAAAATCCTGTCCCAGGCACTCTATCGTCCCGCAAGTAGGGCTTGTGTAATCACCAGTTGCCCCTGACTCTATAATATATATCTACAATGGATGCAAAGGCCTGTTTACGTTTTTTACAATGGTACTTATTACAAGAATTAACAATGCATAATTTTGTAGAGTATTTTAAGCTATGCTGCTCATCCTAACTTCAATTTTTTTTTATAAAAAAAATACCTATTGAACGTGATTTTTTAAGTTCCAAGTTTAAAAGTATAGCGATAGTTTACAGATAGCGTTTCTCTGATCGCCATTGCCCTCGCGCTAGATGTGGGCAGGCCTTTACACGCAGAATGAGGAGGGTGAGGCGTTCTCTTTCTAGCCCTGACTACAGCCGTCATCGCGCGCGAAACTCCGCAACATATCCTCCAGAGTCGTGCTTCAATTTCTTAACACATGTCTTGCCCCATGACTTGACTTTTTGATCAAAACGTGAATCAGGTTAACCTATCTACAGCTCCGTTGCCATGTCCCGAACCAGTTTTCATTCAGATTTTTCTTTGGAGTTTAGATTAATATTTTTTTAAACTATATTATTGATTGTGATATGACAACAAAGCAGTGGCGTAGCTTTTCTAAGTTAAGCCGTTGGCGATGGCGATGGTGACAAGTTTCACGTGAATTTTGACAGCGATGTATTGATCGCCATAGCAGGCGCCATCTATGTGCGCAAGGCTTTAGGAAATTGTAATGATTGTGTGGATATTTCTGTGTGAATGGCAACGTTGTTAAGGCAACCATTATACTTTTTTTTCTCAATTTTATTTGCCGTTTTGAAAAAAAAAATCGATTCCATGAGACTTCATAGGTGTTTTTGCTATTATAACATTTCCACAGCCTCTTAATTCAGTGTGGACAAACGGCTAACGATTGAGCTGTATAGTAAAAGATTTTAAACATAATTTAAGCACTGGGCAGAAAAAAATTCAAGACTCTGTTTTGAAAACTCTTACGTGTTTGCTGGGCAGCCGTTTCTCCAGCTGACGCATGGTGGTTCTCTGGAATGGCTAAAACAGCTACGAGATAATGTTTGTTTTAGGAGATGGTTAGGTACCACTTAACATCAGATGGACCACAAGCTTTTTCCATCAATTAGTTGTATAAAAAAAACCCGCACAAAGTCATATTAAACGCCAATATTGATTTACAAAAATATTAACTTAAAATAAGCATTTTCCACAAAATAACCACAATTTATTTTTATTTTCGTAAGTTTATGATAATTTACACATTTTACAGTATGTACCTTTATCTAACGATTGCAAGTTATAGCAAGACGTCGAGAGAGTGTTGTGTTCTCTGTCAGATTACAGTGTGCAAGTTTGTATCTTCTTGGAAATAACATTATGGCACGAAAACTGTTCTTTGAGAATACTAAACTAACTGCAAGTTTTGTTTCTTGTTTTATGTGGCCTACCAGGGCTTCGCCCCCGTGCATTTTTTTTCCATCTAGGTATATTTTATTTTATTTATTGATTACCAACATAATAAACACTAGTACAATACAACAAGATAGTGCTTAAGAGTACAGAGTCAAGCTCTATTATAATTACAGGTGAAGACAGCATGCGTACAGAATATAAACGAGCAACAGAAGACTTATTAACTAACATGATCTATTACTAACACTATTTACATAAACAAACACCTACATAATATTACATACTAAGGTTAAACAATTAAAACGAGGAGAAAAATAATAATTAATTAAAAATTGAACACAAACTAAAAGTTGATTAAATAATTATACGAATTTAATTAAATGTCATTTACAGAATTACAATAAAGTTCACTAGAGGTAAAATATGATTTCAATTTATTAACACTGTCAGCAAAGATGTGGACATCTTTGCCATCTTACCAGTCTTACAAGAGTTGTTGCACTGCCTATAGAGTAAAGTTATTCGTCAAATAAAATATGAGATTCCCAGAGTACCTACAGATCAGTCATTATTTTGGCAAGCCTACAAAAGAGATGGATATGTTTTTGTGTAAAAGATAAATAAATTTATTTGAAGATTGAAAGTAAGCCCTTAAACTCATATCTATTATTATTACTCATTTATCATTCTTAAATTTACTGGGAGACTGCATGTGTATATGATTTGTCTTTTACTGTACGTTGTACAATCGCACCTTATTTAATACAGTTGTAGTTACTGTAGCAAACAAGTTCTCAAACAAGGATAGGAACCTGAATTTATGTTATTGTGTATAGCGGCCTCAACATAATATGACTGTTGTGAAGGTACCACTACCACGCTACTTTATTAAATAGCGTTTATTACCTACCGTTTTATGAAATAGCTGTGCATGGAATATTAAACAAACGTTTTGATAAATATAAAAGTTTGAAATAGGTACTTGAGAAACCGACTTCATGGCCGAACTGAACCGATTTTGGTGACTGTAGTCTGAGTTGTATTTCGAAACGTCATAACTAATTGTCTCTAAATCCGCTTAAATCGGCTCGTAAATTTATGCAAAAGCAAACTAAACCAAATTAAGAATCTACATCTTTTTTATTTGAAGTCTGTTAAAAATTAACCTTTAAATGTTATCGCAAAATAATGTACAGAATAAGTATTACCAGCCAAGGAACCCAGGTTGCTGATAGCGATCTGGCTGGCATATGGCAAGCTCTGCTTAATTTTGGGCTAAACAGTGCTGTTTCGATTTTCCACGACATTTATTATAATATAATAATGTATTACATTTTATATTTTTGTATTTAATCTAGCCCCAAAGTAAACATAATTTGTATGTGCATAAAGCCATTCTATTCCCGGCCAATCTCAAATTCATATAACAAGTTTAGGCTAGTTAGCTCTACCATTATTATTTACGTCAACCAAGTGACCAATTTTCAAACAAGCAACATAATTTTTAAATTGTTTCAGGAACTGGTGCGACGATGTGAGTAACGAGCCCCGTGACATTTGCGTGCCAACAATCAGCCTATTAGCCAACAACTGATACACGACCGATTCCAGTCAATTACAGTTAAACAATAGACCTACATGAGTGCTTTGTTTATTTTGTTTCATGTTTGGACTTTGTTCATCGCATGTTATTGAAGAATATTGTAAATATAAGTAGGATTGTGTGAGTGCGCGTTGAGAACAGATAGAACAAGGTCAACTGCGCCGAGATTGATATTGTATTGGGGTAAGTGTGTAATGATTATACTTGGTTTAATTATTGATAATTTTCATCCATAGCACGGGTTTCCCCATTAAATGCCTGCGTAGAGCTAGGTGATGGCGATGTCGATCAGTGAAACGCTGTCAAATATCGCTATCATATTTGACAACGTGTAACTGATCAACATCGCAAATCTCTTAAAAGTTCACAAGGCTTAATAGATTCGAAGCAAACAAACTCATAACATGAATAATAAGTACCTTGATCTAAACGGCACACTTCACACGGCCTTAACTTCAATTTATATTGGTATTGTTTTGCAAAATTAATTTGTAAAGCCTACATCAAAAACTCACTCTTGGCTCACCGATATGTATGTGTTGATAAACATTTGATAAATGTTTATCATCACATACATATTTATCAACTAGCAGTGAGTCCCGGCGTTGCCCGAGAATTTGATTATTCGAGATCATATTTTCAGAATGTTAAAGATAACATCTCGAATAATCAAATTGGAACGTTCTAGAGCATTTAAGAGCTTTCTATTCTTATCAAAACTGATAGTTTTTAGAAAAACCCTCGTGTGTTAGAAAAGGATAGACAGAAAAGTTCTTACGTGATATCATAAGACATTTATTTTTGAAACATTTTGCATTAATATGCTGTTCCTATTATTCGTAGCGTGGTGTTATATTAGTTACCTATAATATAGCCTTCCTCGATAAATGGACTATCCAACACAAAAAATATTTTTTCAATTCGGACCAGCAGTTCCCGAGATTAGCGCGTTCAATCAAACAAACAATCAAACGCTTCAGCTTATATAAATACCCTACCATAAAAGCCCATGTTGGCCTCTAGATCTTTATTTACCTCTATAGCCAGAACAACATAAAAAAGCAAACCTGCGCAAAAACTGGTGTTTTGCGGTGGTGATCAGAGAAACGCTGTCAAATATGACATCGATATTTGATAGCGGTTCAATGATTGCCACCGCAAAACGCTTAGATATGTATGCGTAAGGCTTTATTTGTTTTTCAAGTGCAGAAGCCCAAAACGTACAGACAGATCATGTATAGCGGGTACCGCATCGTGTATCCGTGAAAGCCTCACGGATACTGAAACCGGTTTGCGAAGCCTGCAAAATATAAATTACACAGGTCTGAAATTACCCGTACGTTTTATGGCACAAACAAGCGAGAAAAAAGTTGTGCATCCACGCTTCATCACCTCATTTTTCAAAGTATATTTATAAACAGTTGTTATATTTGCAAGACAGAAAAGGTAAGGTGCATTTTGCCCGAAAAATGGGTTTAAGTTCATTGTGATACTTAAATATTTGTTTGAGGGCCTACAAAACGGCATAGGATTGGCCCATATGCCGAGCAACGGGCTGAAATATTAATGTTGATGATTCATGCTCGATTCATCAAATGCAGCTTGAAAGCTCTACCTCAGTAATAAAAACTCTTTGTGAATGAGTTCGAGAACGAAACGCTATCGCCGTCCCAATTGCTGTAGGTAAACGAATTAAAAAGGTGTGGAAATGTTGTTGCCACAACAATTGCAACATTCTTTAACGCGGCAGATGAGTTCGCTGATAAAGGCAGAGGTATCTGCGTAGCATCAGATGAACTTGTTCTTTTTGCCATAAAAGAAATGCATTAAATGAATGCTGGCTTGTTTAATTAATGAACTACATACAAACCTACAGAGCTTTTCGCAAAGCAGAAATAAGCACTTATTTGTGGAACAGCTTTTATAAATGGCTTATGTTGTCTAACAAACAACGAACTACTCATTACAGCGTGTAACACAGTCATACCAAAAGTATTTCTAGTTGTCTCAGGGTTCTTAGCAGTCCTCACACTCAAAGTTCACGGCACGACGCATTAAATAGAGTACCTAGGTACTCTTTATAAAGAATGTAGTCCCGAGATGTGGTTTTGCTAAGAGACAGGGTTCACTATTTGCCCTCACAAGGGGACTCCATCACAAAACTCATTTGGCATTCCGCCACAACAATGCCTCGTGTGGATGCGAGCAGTTTTAAAATACCTGCTTTTTTGCCCCGAAGTTGGCGAGGCCAAATTTTCTCAGAACTCAATAAACAAAAAAATATATAGATTGCTGATTAGTTACTGTTGTGGGTTTTTGTCATGTAGCTAATATTTTTAGACCAAATATAAATTATTTTACACAGTAAGTAGGCACATGATTAGGTATCTGCCAAATCTTAATGACTTCTGAAACTTCTTTATGGATGACGGTGAATAAAATCAGATGAAAAAGAAATTGATATTTTTTGTGTCATTTGTACAGAAAAGCCTCCTGAAATATTGAATGTCGAGGTATTTTGTACGTTTTCACATTCATGTTTAATAATGTAAAGTTCATTATTTTTACTGTTTATATTTGAACACAGGGTTTGACATTGGTCCTAGTTTTTAATGTTTTTAGTATTTCTTTAGGTATCTAATGTGGACACGCGATTTCTTGTGCGATTTTTCGTAGCCTAAAACCCTACTACTTAACACCTCTGCTGTGAGGTTTAATTTCTAATTTCTTTCTAAGTGCACCCTTCTTGACCACAAAAACTATGCTCCAAAGATTCATTGAGACTGTGCGCGGTGATTGTTCGTGAGTTTATTTACGAAAAAATCTAAAATAATTCTTTATTATCACGCTTTTGGCTATTTGGTTAATTGTCAGTGTACTATTTTCACGTTCAGCCATGACCTACTTACAATATTTTTTGAGAGCTGGACCTAAATAATAAAGGAAGAAACTTCTTCTTCTTATCATGTCATGTCTGTTAGTTCTTTCGAACCAGGTGTGGCGAAAGGATTTTAAGTGCACCTCAGAGAGGCTCCTTTCGTGCACTTGACACATGTTTTCAAACTTTTTAGGTTCTACGACATGCCGGTTTCCCCACGATGTTTTTCTTCGCCGTTTGAGAGTACTAAGCATTGTGTACATAAATTTTTCGATAGAAAAACTCATCGGTACACGACTGGATTTGAACCCACGACCTTAGGATCGGAAGGCGGGGCCGCTACCACTAGACCACCAGTGCTCTCATATTATGTAATAATTACATGAATAAAATACTTTTTAGTAAATTCAGTCAATACACAAGTCGACCGTCATTGGCTTTGAAGAAAATGGTGGCGTTTTTCTTCAATCATTCCAACTAACACTTTGTGCTTAAAATACCACCGGAAATTACATGACAGAACTCAAAATAACACTAGAAAAATTAAAGTTGAAAATTAAAGGCTTTAGTGTTTTTGGAAATCAAGAAGGGTTTTTTATTTTTATGGGAAAAACGAAAAACCATTCTCGATATAGCAGAATAAGATCTCACCTAAACGGTAAAATATTCGCGTTTGCTTGAATAAAATGAGATAAAGCAAAATGGATAAATAATTCGGTTGAATGAGCCGACAGCGAATGGTTCGTTAGGTCGACGGTGTTGAGCTGCAGTCGGAAAAACTGGCGACGGCAAATACAAATCATGTTTCTGTTTGTGACGGTGCCTGTACTTGTGTAAACATGCCCTTAAAGCGAGCCAAACACTCACGTGCAACTTCAACGACGAATACTTAGGTACGTACAGAATATCGAAAGAAGGGTTGATCAATTATATTATGTCTGGCACTGATTTCGATCAGTTAAGCTATCTCTAGATCGTTTGTAACAATCTGCAGATCGCTCAACTGTATTTTGTAAATATTTGTTTTTAGGTACTCATCGAGGTAAATATACATATATCACTATATTGTATATTTATGGCGATGAGCAAGAACCAAAATAATCGTTCCAAAATAAATGCCCAGACACACCAAGATGATAACACAGCAATCTGCGATAACATGACAGCGATGCATGTATCGCGCATTTATTGCAAATCGCTGTGATATCACCTTGATGTGGCCGTAGCCTAAAACACATTGATTTAACGCTCACACCACCTGTCGGTGTCCTTCATCATTGTAACGTGATTTATGAAATAAAAATAAAACCTATTTTAATTTAGGCTTTTTAAAACAATACTCACCTTTTAATTTATTATTTTCCTCTATTCTATATCCTTTTACAAATTAAATAACCGAGTGTAAGATTAATAGCTTCATTTTTACTGGCTGCATCGGAAATAAAAGCGTCTGCAATTCGCTATGCATTGTATTTGCACTTTTAATCAAGTTAATGGAACATACCGTGAGACCTAAATTTAAATTCACGCCTCATCGTGGAGTTTCTCATCTACCGGCCGTTCATTATTTATTTACAAAAGAAAATCGAATTCTTTTCTTGAATAACACCTACTGAATGAACAATCAGTAGGCCTACCACAAGCTTTTTCTGGCTTTGTCTCTGGTTCTGTCGAGTGTCGACTAAATAAATCCTACGTCGAAACGTCACACACACGGTATAATACACTTGTGAGCACTCCAAACTAGGGCCAGACTGAGCTTGTGGTTAGGGCTACAGGTTAGGGTTTGTTTCTTTCAGCGATGGAGGTTTTGCCAATTTATCATTCTTTCTACAGCCTGAAACTAAATAAAATCTATGCAAATGACAGATGCTCGAGATGCATTTTCTTTCAGTTTTTTTGTTTCTATACTGTGAAAGAAACAGTCTATTACGTACCGACCAACCACCAACAAGTCTGTCCTCCTAGTTGGCGGGTTAGTATTTTTTTTTAATAGTTTGTCTGCTGATCTTTTCTTCGTAACCGGACAATCCACATAGTTATGGAGGCTGGAGCAGCCTAAAATCCAGTCGCGTACCAGTGAGTTTTTCTGCCAAAAAATGTGAGCACACAATGCTAGTACTCTCAAACGGCGAAGGAAAACATCGTGACGAAACCCGCGGCTTAGTCAGCTCCGCACGTATTGACCATGTCTTTCCTGGGGATCAGACCGACTAAGCTGTCAGGATGGTAAAGGTGCTGGGCTATTCCATCTAAAAATCCTGTCCCAGGCACTGTAGCGTCCCGTAAGTAGGGGCATATGTAATCACCAGATGCCCCTGACGTTATATAAATCATCTACAATACATGCAAAGGCCTGTTTTTTTTACTCCAGCCTACCTACCTTCGCACCTTTATTAATATGCGAAGCTGCCCAATATTTCTGTGAAACTGAAAACCCGCGAATCAATTATGTAGAAGGTACAATTTCTGTTTTCCGAGTGCTTTAGTTATTGAAATTTATGCTTTGGAAGAAGAGGCGGTTTAAGCGTTCGTGTTACTGCCCCGGTTGCTGCAGACAAGTTTTGCATAAGTTTTTCTTCAACGCCTTCGAGTTTCAAAACGATTTATATTTTCCGCCTTACAGTGAGCATTCGAAGCATCCTTCGTGGTTTGCAAACGTCTTTTGATAGTGGCTCATAGTTTTTCATAAAATAGACCCAACTTAGTCTTGCACAGTCCGTGTCCTATTACTGACGTTCTAAATTAAAACATGCAGCAGTACTTGCATCGGATTAACGAAAATTCAGACTATTGGTATTTGAAATGGTGGAACTATTGGTGGAACGTAAGAATAGAATAGAATAAGCATTTATTTACAATACACAAAATAATTGTTAAAAAAAATCATTGACACAAGATTGATATATCTATACTATTTATAATATTATAAAGCTGAAGAGTATGTTTGGTTGAACGCGCTAATCTCGGGAACTGCGAAGGTCCGAAGTGTTTTTTTTTTTTGTGTCCATTTATCAAGAAAGTATCTATATATATAGGCTATATAACATCACGCTAGGACTTATAAAAACAGTATCAATGCTGTTGCATCAATGCTGCAAAAATCTATGTCTATCCTTTTCTAACACACAGGGACTCATCTATGTCCATCCTTTCTATCACATAAGGACTTTTCTATAAATTTTAGATTTTGTCAAAATTTCTAGAATGTTCTTCAATATTCTGGAATGCCCGGGCAACGCCGGGCTTCGCTGCTAGTATGAGATAAAAAAAATCTAGTTATGGTGCTGCAAAAAGCATGATACGGGTTGACAACAACCCACGCTGGTCTTTCGCTCGGCACTCATCAGAACTTGTGAAATGTTTATTTTATATTTTGCTAGTGTTTTGTTTACCAGTGAAATCTGCAATCGAGTAAGCATAATATAATATACACTCTAAATTCTGATTGAAAATCAAATAAGCGGCGTGCGTGAGATTTTCATTATGGTTTCTAAATGGAAAAACTGTGTACGGTTTGTGTCATCGCATATTCATGGGGCATTTTCGTAAGTCGACCTCAAGATTTGCGCACCGACTGGGTAAACAACGCCTAATGGAAGGCTTTGGGGGTTACGTGACGTATAACATTCAGTTCTCCGCTCGGCAGTTTGCTCCAGCAACTGCAAAACATCTCTTGTAAAGGCGATACAACCTAGTGGTCATGTCATTATCCTATAGTTTAGTAGGAGCCGTCCAAAATACAAAATATAAGGATGGGGACAGCGTTTCAAAAAATATTTTTCATTGCTCATACTCTGAAAGTAGGTCTGAAGTTGCCAGAGGGGCCTAATTGAAAGTAATAATTTCAGCCCTAGGGAGAATCGCTTTCTACTGACAGCTGTCAAATTATAAAAAAAAACAAGTTCTATTTTATTCAATCATATGTTCCAACTTTCTAAAGTCTTTCTAACTGCAAGGAGTTTGTTGAACCAAATTCCACTTTTTATTCAGCAAGTAGGTTGGAAACCCATTACAACGGTAAGAAGTTTAAAAAGTTTAATTAGAGCGCAATGTAAAATTTAAATTTAAATAACATAAAGATAGTATTAAATAAATAATATATCTTCTAAATTACTTGATTTCTTCTTCTTCTTATCGTGTCACTGATTCTTTCGAACCAAGTGTGGTGAAAGGATTTTAAGTGCGCCTCGAATATATACTCGTAGCTTCAACTATTTATTTAAAATAACATAGATTTGAACAAACAATTTACCATTTTTTAAATTATGAAAATGAAAATAATGGCTGAATAATGCTGGCGAATCGAAGCCGAAGGCCCGCCAGAGAAAAAGAAAAAAAAAACCGGAAAGGCGGCAATTCAATCTTCATTTTCACAAATTTTTCTTTCATGTTTTTATTTTTACTTTCCTTGTATTCGTAATGAAAAGCACAGTGTTTACCTCGGGTGAAAGTCTTTTAAGTCCCTCAAGCTCCATTGGCGCCCTCGCTACGCTCTGCCGCCAAACCCGTCTCGGGACTCAAAAAACGTGACTTTCAACACTCAGGTAACAATGTAATAATGCAAACCATCGCTCAGGTTATTGTGACACCGCATCTAGCGATGGCTAAAATCTTCAACAACTTTGAAATGATGTAACGTGGTTGTTGCCGTCCGAACAAGTTAGTTTGTATGGTTATTTTGTCAGTGTATAGTGTCAGAACTCGCTTCATTGGAAACATTATCTACAAAAATACTGAAGAAAAAGTTCGAACTAAAACGTATTATTCAGTATGTTTAGTGTCCAAAATATATATTATTGCCTTACCTACAGGGTCATATTTTAAGGCTAAATTTTAGAACCAATACATAATTTACCCTGAAAAGGAGTTGCAATACAGGTGAAGCGGACCGATATTAATAATCATGCAGATTGTAAGCTGTAGGCCTACCACAAACTCTGTCAGGCTCTGTCTCTGGCTCTGGTTTGAGTGGGTGAGTGTTGACTAAATAAATCCTACGTCGAAACGTCACATAGGTACACATGATTAATATGGTGAGCACTCACACAGACTCAAAACCAGAGCCTGAGACAGAGCCAGACAGAGCTTGTGGTATGCCTACAGGTTAAGAAAATTATAAGGGAATTACATTCATATGAAATATTCATCTCGAGTTGGTACTAAAAGACTGAGGGGTTTTCTACCGTGCCTAGGGATCGAATTCATGAAGCTAACTAGTATTTTTTTTACCTTGGAATTGATTTTCAATAAGCTGAATAGAAAATAAAAAAGTACGAATTATCTAAGTAGTTTGTTTTAACAAATAACAGAAGAACTTTCTTGCCCGCTTATCATTCAGATGGTGAAGTTTACAAACTTTTTGAGGTGGTTTTGTAGGTTCATAGGGGGGTGGTGTGTCTGGGGGTGAATAGTGGAGGTGCCTTGGCCCATGCGTACGAATGCTGTATTTGTAAACACAGATGTTTGTTCTCTGTCTGGGTGTTATATTGTATTCTAAGCATGTATTCACAAAAAAAACATGTAAGTACGTAAGCATTATATCTGCTGTCTGGTTCCCATTGTCCAAGAGCTCAGCTTAATAAAGCCCCAAATAGATACTGTTGTGTGGATTGTCACAATATTTATTACTTATATTGAAAGACACGAGAAAAATAGTTTCATCTTATACTTAATAGAGGGGCGTTGCACAAGTATTTACTTACTTAACAGAGGGCCTCAACATTGTGAATTTCTGCTCATTATTTTGGCTAAAGAAATAAAATATTTTTCATTTTTCATTTCATTTTCATACTAGAACTAGCTTTTTAACCTGTCACTTATGTGTGTCACCAAACATTGTGTGTTCTTATTACAAAATTACACCACACTACAAAAATTTCCGTTTAGACGGAAACCGAGAGCACGTGAAAAGGGCCGAGAAGTTTATCACCAGTCGTGCTGCTTGTGGAGCCGGTCAACGACATTCAACAACATTGCTGTTTGACATGAAAAAAGTAAAACGATAACATTTTTGTAGCTTTTTCGTATAGACTAATAAGGAGACTGACGACTTTTACCAAATAAGTTTTAGTAAGTAGTCATATAGGTAAAAAGAAGAAAGAAAAGCATTTTATTTACCTTCGTTACTCAGTAGAACCTCAGAAATTTGGCGTACTTACATTCAACTTTCCACTTTCTTTTTTTATCAATGGACAGAGATAACAACTTTGTTTTCGATTTGGATACTTATTTATGCTATAGGAAATACTATAGGAAACTACTACGACTCGGTCAAATTATCCTCACTGTTTTGGTTTGCGCTCGCAACTTATGTAGATAAAAATAGTTATTTGTTATACAAGAGTGCAAAGCTGCTTTTTAACCGCGTGCTCAATTTTGATGACCGAGCAAGCGAAGGATTCTAAAATTTAACCACGAGCGTATAGCGAGTGGTTTAAAAGCTAGAATCCTAAGCGTTGGCGAAGGAATCAAAAGAGCACAAGGCGAAAAATATTTGCACTCGAGTGCAACACGTAACTTTTCATCCCACCTCAGCGAGGAAATGATTAAATGCAACAAAACACATGGTGCGACTAAAAGTAACACACCAAGAAGGTTCTGAGTATGAGTTTTTAACAAATTTAAAAAGGTTGTATGATAAATTCGGCACCATGCAGGTAAAAGTAAATAGGTTTAATGATGTTTTTAACCGACTTCCAATCAAAAAGGAGGAGGTTCTCAATTCGGTTGTATGTTTTTTTTTTTTTTTTTTTTTTTTTTTTTTTTTTTTTTTTTATTTTTTTTTTTAATGTTTGTTACCGCATAACTTCGTCATTTGTGAGCCGATTTGAAAAATTATTTTTTTATCTTAAAGGTACTGCTTCCAGATTGGTCCCATTTTAATTTTATTAAAATCGGTGTTGCCATTTTTTTTAATATATTTTTTTTTAATGTTTGTAACTGCATGCCTCCGTCATTTATGAACCGATTTAGAAAATTATTTTTTTATTTGGAAGGTTATTCTTACGTCCAGATTGTCCCATACAAATTTGATTAAAATCGGTTTAGCCGTTAAACCATGAAGTCGGTTTCTCAAGTTTTTTAAACTTATAATTATGAATTCACAAATACACCAAGAAGGTTACGAGCGCGAGTTTTTAACAAATTAAAAAAGGTTGTATGATAAATTCGGCACCATGGAGGTAGAAGTAAATAGGTTTACACATTCACAAACTTAGTGACAACGATATTCTAAATTCAAATTTACTTTATCCTCTAGAGGATAAAAACGGCTTTTGCAGTCAGAAATTGAACAGCAAAAACATACTTTCTGAGCTGGTGGGATGAAAAAGTTTTTTCTTTATTGATAAACTCAAATTTTACGGTAGCTGATATTATAGGTTTTCAGAAAATTAATTGGTTGCCATGTCGATGATAATTAATTTGTGTATGAAAATGCATATTTTGGATAATCACGTTATTGAATATAAATTAAGGGAGGCTTTAACGAAAACGTGAGTGCTATCCATTCGATCCTGCCGTCATGTTTGACTGTTCGATCATTCTGTCCGTTGACCTACAAATTAATAATTTTAAGCCTTGCGTACATCGAAGCGTTCTGCGGTGGCAATCAGGGAATCTACTAATAATGAAAATGTAAAAGTTTGTGAGTGAGTGTGTTTGTGTGAGTACTAAATGTATGTTTGTCCGCAACGGTTGAAACTTTGGAATTATAATAATTCAACGTGTTACAAAAAACCCCGTAAAAATATAAATAAAAAAAAACTGTCAACCATATAGTAAGCTGCCATGTCAAGGAACCAGATTATTTAACAGAAAGACCTACGTACCTTTTTTACCTAAGAATTGTCTACTTTAATAGTTTTTCTATTTTTCATTCTTAAATAAAATAATCATATTTTTTTGGGGTATAGGTATGTTATACAGCGTTACTCGGTTCATAAATACTGTGAATGGCTTCGTTATAAGGTTTTAACTTCCTTTCGGCTTGACGGGTAATTTTGTAACATCCTGTATATATATATAATAATGTACCAGTTAAACGGTGTCATATTTGACAGTGTTTTACTGGTCACCACCGCATAACGCTTGATAGATAGATAGATAACACTTTATTGTACACCACAAGAATAGGACATTACATAGCAAAAATACTAAAACTATAGCGAAGCACAATGGGCAGTCTTATCGCTATGAGCGATCTCTTCTCGTTGGTTACGTTAATCCAACTTTTTTTTGTATAGTAAAAACTGAGCGTCCTAGAAAAAAAGTAAAAACGGTTTTGGAATGTCCAAGCAAAGTTCTTTCATATGACATGTAGCTTGATTTTTTTGTGTCATATTTTTTTAATTTTGCAACCTTAAAAAACCCCATATCTTAATAACCCCTCATCCGATTTTACTCATATACTTACCAGTAAATTTCTCAAGTATAAGCTACCTTTTTATCAAATTTCATGCAGATTGGATCAATGCATTGGTTCGAAAGTTATCGTCGGACAAACATACATAAATACATACATACATACGCATATTATATGCCAAATTGCCCAAGTTGTTTGTAAGGTCTTCCTTCGCTTCGCTTACTCGATCAATTATGAGAAATAAGACAACTTATTTAAACTAAATACAATTATTTATGTATAGGAACTATAGAAACATAATACATATTATACGGCTTGGTATGTGCGCAAGGCTTAAATGATCCCCACTTTGTTTGTACCTATATCTTGGATCTTGGTAAAGTAGAAATCTTTTGTTCGCTAGAGAGGAAAGTCCGAATAATTTCAAACTAACTTTGCTTGATTAATATTGAACAATGAAATGAAATTCTAAGCAGCTTTTCAAATTGTTAGTTGTTATTTCCTTTGGTAAGTTACAATGATCTTATTGAAGTTTATCGGAAAGGCATTTTACTTCGAACATGGTATTTAATTATGTTGACAAAGTAAAGGATCTTGTTAATTTTGCTTATCTAAATTAAAATTTACGTAAGAGTTTATTTTCTTTTAATTTTGCTACGGCGAGTGCCTAAGCAGATAAGCATTTCAAATGTCTGCTAAGAAAGTGAATTTTTGATAACTTGTTATTCTTGAGGCAAAAATTCTTCGTAGATCACTGGTTATCTGACGCTAGTTATCTGCTATATATAAAACTCTTACGTTACTGACTGACTGACAATCAATGCTCAGCTTAAACCGTAAGTCCTAAAAGCATGAAACTTGGAGGGTATGTTCCTTTTATAGCATAGGGGTGCAATAAAAAAGGACATATGAAAATTATTTTCCTAAGCGGAGAAAAAAAAGAAAATCTTTTAAAAGAAGAATTAACGGGGCGTAACGCCAACTGGGCGAGCGAAGCCGCGGGTGGCCGCTAGTCTGCTATAAATAAGCACTAACTGTTAGGTATGCAGTTATCAGGGCCTAAATTATGAATAAAACCGTGCGAACATCTAAGCGTTCTGTAGTGGCGATCAGTGAAACGCTATCAAATATGTCCGCCATATTTGACAGCGTTTTACTGAAGGCGCACTCTTCAGGCCTTTAAAGCGTAAACGGTTTATTATTTTGTTGTAGTTATGGATACGATGTGGTGATTAAACCTCTGGGCTAAGTTGCCCATTATGATAGATCAATACCACGAAACATGATTAGTTTTCCTGCGAACAATCGATGCCCCTCTCAAGGATAGGTGAGCATATCGATCCTACTTGATTATTTTCATATGAGCCGCCATTCCAACTTTACGACTGTCTATGTCTCTTGAGAGCGGTAATATCTTAGTCATTTTATGTTCACCCACATCTTGTTTAGGTGTACTTACTCTCTGGGAAGTTCAACATGTGAGTCCCTGTGGGCTCTCATAAACACATACCGCACGCGGAGTATCCTTCCCGTATTCTATT
Source organism: Thera britannica (assembly GCA_939531255.2). Lineage (NCBI taxonomy): Eukaryota > Metazoa > Arthropoda > Insecta > Lepidoptera > Geometridae > Thera > Thera britannica. Next base: position 12,502,534 of record OW618040.2, on the reverse strand, counting down.
TCAATATTTTCTTCACCAGGCTCCACAGATAAACTACCTAACCATATACCTAGGATATATGTAGTGTTAATTAGGTACGCTGGTAGATGGTTAAGATTGCCTTGAAGAAAACGCTGTCAGCGATAAAGCCGTCTAATGTACTTTACATCTGGTACCACGATTTGTGCACAATAATAAAGTGTTATCTATCTATATTTGACTGCGGACAGGCTTTGCACGTAAATAGGTCTCAAGGCTGTGAAAAGGTGAAAAACAAAGTTTTCGCAACACTCGATAAAGGTTTATAGGTGTAATAAAAATCAAAGTGCTAAATAAAAGAAAGCGAAAAACAAAAGAAAGTTGGGTCGGGACTCGGGGACGCGGGGACGCGGGGTGGCACACGGTCGGCCACTTTATAGTTTTAATATCGCGTGGTGGTTCCGACTACACGATCTTACTACAAATTAGACTGTTTTTTTACAAACTAATTATTAAGCTTCTTAGTATCTAATGCTTGAAACGATGCTTATGAAATTAAATAATTATCTAAGCTTTGTGCAGTGGCAACCAGTGAAACGCTGTCAAATATGACAGCAATAGTTGACAACGTTTTGCTAATAGCCATCGCAGAATGCTTAAATGTGTGCAAGGCAAGGCTTTAGTCGTCAAGGATAAAAAGCGGTGGAACGTGCGTAATATAATGGAACGACTTAATTAAATGTCGCTGAAGCCGCTTTATTATCTAACCTTCAACGAAGAAAAATAAACAATTCGTTGGTGACGCTCTTTTTACTCTTAGGTAATACTAATTGTTTATACCCCTAAACTTGAAGAACCCCCTACTAAACATACTTATGAGTAGGTAACAACAATGGTACCAGTCCTAAAATATCCCGTTAAAATCATTCTAATACCTTACTTACCAGTAAGCTCTAGTAAAACCTATCAATCTATCCAATTCCATGCAGATCGGTACAATAAATTTGAAAGTTATCGCCCGACAAACAAAGATACAAATCATAATTACTCAAGTTACCTGTAAGATCTTCTTTTGCTTCGCTCACTCGATCATCTAAGACCTATTCAAAAAACAAAAAAAATGGTTGGAGTTTGTATTTTTATTATAGGAAGACCATCTAAGCTTTAAAAAATTAAAAAACTTATTACCTATACGTATAACTCTGATAACCTAGGCTAGATTAGCCTAGGTTATCAGAGAATCCAAGTAAAGATCCTTACAAATGGTTGTAGAATACACGTAAACAAACATATACCCCGCCGTATACTCTCTTACTCCGGCCATATAGCAAGGCGCGGCGACCAAAGCCTTGAAAAACTGGTTATCGTTGGGAACGTGGAAGGAAGACGGTCTCGCGGCAGATCCCCAACTAGGTGGACTGGCCAACTTAAAGAGAGGAACGTGGTGGGGTGAAGCCAGTTTTATGACGTGGTGAACATGGCTACAAATAGGACGCGCTGGAGGCAGGCCGTCCACTCTGTACAACAAGGACATCCTACGGATCACGATCTTCAGTCATGAAGTGCCGGCCACAGAGAGAGAAACAAACATTTACGGCCTTCTCAATTTTAAATTCAAATTCAGTTTATTAATCATTACAGAATTTTCTAAGGCGCTATACTACGTACTATAAAAAAATAAATATAAAGGTAACCATGGAGTGGAGATCAAAAAAATAAAGGTAACAATTTTAAAACATTGGAAACATTTACAAAAACCAAATCAATGCACCATTGATTAGCAGAGTTTATGCACAATTAACTTGAAACTCTAAAAGCGAAAGATTCCAGCCTAGAAAATTATGTTGGAAGGTATTGAAGCTTCAGCTCTCGGCTTAGGTGTAGGCGACTCATGTTTTCGTTTTATATTTTCGAGGCTGCCCGAGGCGCTTTCTCTCGGGGCAAATAATTTCGTAAAGGCTACGTGTCGTCCCTCGCCACTGAGCTGGCTGACCTGCTCCACCTAAACTAGGATACTAGATTGGTCGGTTTTCACTAAGCTCATGAGACTTGATGCTCGTCTCTTTATTTGTTTGAATTTTAAGAAATTGAATTCAACCGGGGAGTGTGGTGTAGTGTAGTGGACGAGTTGATTTGGAGAGACGACAGTTTTTCTTATATCTTATACATTTGCCATAAGAGGCAAGCAGTAACATCGTTTGAAGTTTGAGGATAAAATATGTTTCATGTCACGAAAGGGAGCGCGGTACGGTACGAGACAACACACGTGCTATTATTTTATTTTATTTAGCTGCTGGAACAAGCATATGGCCCACCTGATGTTAAATGGCATTCATGCTATAACGAAACATTGCGTCGTAGGTCACGCACGTCAGGAACGTGTCACTCACTAGCCATATTGTTTGAGTTCTTATTTATTTATACACCGGTACGATATTAAAGTTTTCGTTGACATTAAATTAATCAAATAAACACAATGGACTGCAGAAATATCCAACAAGAAAAGCTACCGGGGACTTTTTCAGGATGATGATGATAAAAACAACAAGTCTACAACACCGCTTCAGGCATTGTGAAGGTTGTTAGTTCTGCTCAAGTCCCATAAGCTGGCCTTATCATAAGTTAAGGATTATGCAGGATTAAGATTTTGGCAACAACGGTAGAACCAATCCAAGCGGCAGACGATGACGTTTACATAGGTCAGTCTGCTCAATATAGACACTCGTTTATCAAGATTGGTCGATATTTTGAATCCAATATGGCAAACATAATCATAATAAGGTCCACAGTTCATACATATTGGTCAAGTGGGAGCAAACCACTCTGAATGCACAAGAAAGGCTTCTGAAGCCATTGGAATCTCCTCCTAGTACATATTATTATAAACTGGTAAAAACTAAATAAACAACAAACTACAATGTATACCTACCCATCAGCACCTCGCAAAATGAGCATCATAGTTTTAATAGTCTGCTAGTAATTCGATTCTGCGGCTACCGACAGACTGAGACTGACGGACGAGGCAACAATTACTACAAGGGTAAAATTTAATAATTCTATGCTTAATATTAACTTAAGCCTTGCGCATATCTAGCACGATGGCAATAGCGATCAGTGAAATGCTGTATATTTGACAGCGTTTCACTGATCGCTATTGCCATCGTTTTTAGATGTGCGCAGGCCTTTATTTTGTCCTCAATCACTAAGGGTGTTATTAATAATCCTGGCGCAACGCTATGGAGTAGTTAAATCGTGTTTTGTCACATTTGTTCGAGTTGACAATTGCATGTCAATGCAAGAGACAAAACACGGATCAACCAGTCCAACGCTACGCTAGGATTATTAATAAGACCCTAATAATATAAAAAAAATTATTCTGAAGCCTTCACTTTAGTTTCACATTTATAACACGGAGGACCACATGCCACTTATATTTATAAATACAGACTTCGAATACAGAGACTAAGAAACAGCCAAATGGCATAAATAACAGTTCTTGGGACGTCAAGAAAATTGGGAGTGAAGGTGACGCGTCGTCCTATATTCTGTTTTTACGATTGGACGCTGTCGGCTTTTTGGATACGCACGTATGGACGACGGAAATATAAATCGATTTCATTGAAACTTGGATAAAGACTTCCAAACTTTCAATGTTGACATTAATATCTAGTCGTACTTTCAATATTATGGACATATGGAAAAATAATGTAAAGAACGGCCTACATTGGGCCTCCACTGGATGAACCAACGGCATTGTGTGAAGGTCGCGGACTTCTTCGGCTTGCTGATGGTTTAAGAAAACTACTGTGTAATAATTGTAAAAATAATCTTACCTACATTATTTTTAGGTACATAATTATATCATTAAATAACTTGATGTAAGAAAAATATTTAAAGCATACCGAGCATTGAGGTATAAGTAATTAGGACTTATTTCTATTCTGTGTCAAAACGATAGCGAACAGAGCTTCTTTCTGGTTCTTCTAAAAAGATAGTTAAACCATCTGCCTGAATATATGTCTTCTGCGTCTAAAAGACGTAAACTACGATTTAAGGGACATCTATAAAGTATAAGAAGGTGACACCGCGCCGGCGTCCTACATTCCGGCTTTTTATGGGAGGACGCTATCGGCCTCATCTCGAAAAGCACATTTGGATTTAAAGCAGCTTGCTACCGACGTTAGCCTGTTTTTTGTTTACTGTGAAGTTCAAGCTTTTAATTTTCGTAGTCTAGCTAGCAAAAACGATTGCTAATATACTTATTTAAAAAACCCAAGTGAATCTCAGCAACACTTAGAACGCGTTTGATACCTCAAATTAGGTATTTTTTTTATATTATTTGTACTATAGGGATAGGAAGTAACAACAGGATTTTACTGTGTTAAAAAAATATAGTAAAAACCAGACTGTTGCTCGCTATAGCGTCTACTGGATTCTTGTGTAAATGCGCCTGCAGATAGTGGATCACGCACGTATGAACAGCGATACAAAAACTTGACCTACTTTTAGCATTGCAACTGTGAATGGTTCAGTTTCCACGCTGAATCCCAGATGGGTTTACACTGTTTGTTTTTTTACAGCGATATAAAAACAGAAAAGAGCACAAAAATGCCAACAAATTGGTGTTTTGCGGGGTAAGTACATTTTCGGAGAATTATTTAGGATGAAATAAAATTCGCTGATGAAACAAGCATATGGGCCCACCTGATGTTAAGTGGTAACCATCGCCTTTGACAAAGCATTGCCTCGTAGGTTACTAAATACGGAAACAAGGATTTTAAATAACATAATGGTTGCTAAAATTCAATGATGGCACGACATGATTATTTTGTAGTAGGTAATATTACTTGGTATGATTACATGTGATAGAATATAAATATTTTATGGTTACCTAACAGCAAGAAAAGACATCAGAAAGTTCTTTGTTTTCGGTCAAACTGAAACAAACAAATAAGAATTTGGAACGCAGTTGGGAATCTATAACTCAGTGGTAAGTTTGTAGAAGTTAGCCAACTCGTAGCGAAGTAGGAAGGTACTTTTGTTCTACAGACGGTATACAGATTGAAACATTATGTTGTGTATCAAAGATATTCTAAAAGAAAATAAAAACAAAAATTGTATTGAATTGGGCTTTAATGTTTGAAAGTGGCCCTTGAGAATTTTCGGAATAAATACCGCATTTTATCATATAAAAAAACAAACCAAAATCAAAAGTTATTTGTTTTTTGTTTTTATTTCACACAACAATGATATCAAAGTCAATAATATATTTGCTGAATGACGCGTAGGTTATATGTTAAAATAATTATGTTTATTTGTTGCTAACAGAGCGTATAAGCGTTTATTTCATTTAATTCATAAACACGTAGGAACACGTAGAAACACGTAGGTACATAGGGACTGTCCCCTAAACCATTTTTGGATGCAGCTGCACACTCTGCAATAAATAGTCTTCGTAAAATCTTTAAAACTAGTCTCTATGTTACTAAAAAAATTATGGGTGAATTAAAGTAAATAAATACTATTTGATTTGATAAAGTGAGCAGGCTGTTTCTGCCCGTTTTCAGTATATTCAACGGTCGTTCATATTGATTACAAGTAACACAAGCAAAGCGACATGAGCATTTTCCAATTTGAGCGCGGTGAGCTTTTATGTCGACAGCATTACGTGAGCTGAAACGTGAGCAATAAGATTAAAAATAAATTATGTTCCGTGTAAGGGCGGCCGTAAAGAAACTGGCACGTACCTTGTTCCACTCGTAAAAGGATGAGCAAACCTTTGTTTCCATCAGTGATGTCTAAATAATGTTAAGATATGTTATATGTACCTCTATATGTATATAGCATGAACCCATCAAAAAAAGTTTTTTTTTTAATGTTTGTTTCTGCATAACTTCGAATTTTAAGAGCCGATTTAAAGAAAATAATATCTGTAACGTTATTTTTCCAGATTGGTCAACTTCATCAAAATTGATTCCGCAGTTTAACCATGAAGTCGGTGTTTAACCAACACCGGAGGCTTCACGGAGTTTTCACAATTTTAACTCGTATAGCAGTCCTTACTTAAAGTATAATTAATGTAGGATCTGGGAATGTGAGGATATGAAAGATGATAACGGAACGTAAGAGAAAAGTGTGAAACGGAACGTAGTATGAACGGTTGATTGAGAGCTTATGGAACGAATGGATGAATGTTTTAATTAATAAGATGATGAATGAAATTGGTCTCTTTTCCCTGGGAACGCAAGACGAACGCCACGTACCAAAATTGCAAAATTGTATTCTGGATTGAAATAAAAAGCAGTCGAAGAAAATATCACTTTTATTGCTCCGCATCCCACAAATTGGGGGCTCGTCCGGGATCGAAGCAAAAAATCATTTTCTACGACGACGGCAATCAGTTTACTCCACGAGGCAAGGTGTGCATCAACCGGCATCCACGACGACGAGGTTATTTTTTCACACGACGTAACGAAGAATAACTACGTACGATGCCAAGACGACTGTTGAGCAAGCATCATCGTTCCTTATCGTTTGACGACGCTGACGATTTGGATACGGACTACGACGGCAAGATGACGACGGAGAACAAATCACCACAGGGTATGTTTCACCTCATGGAAAATTTGATCCCCAAGTACGACGGACAAGACGAAAGCTACTCAGCGCAAAGATGGATCCGAGATATTGAAGACAACAGCGAAATATTCGAGTGGACACCGACACAAAAACTTCTGGTGGCGAGGCGATCGCTGGCGGGTACAGCAGCTTTGTGGCTACGAGCGGAAGAAAAAACATTTAAGACGTGGGAAGAGCTAAAGACGGCGTTGGCGAAGGAGTTCCCCGACAGCATCGACAGTAAGACTATTCACGAGCTAATGAGTAGTAAAAAGAAGAAATCTGACGAAAAATGTCTCGATTTTATGTTCGCCATGAAAGAATTGGGTAAAAGAGGCAAGATGCCGGACTACGTGGCTATCAAGTACATTATCGACGGAATACCCGACGTCGAAAGCAACAAAATCATGTTGTATGGCGTTAAGACGTATGGCGACTTGAAAGAAAAGTTGAAGATTTACGAGACTATACAAAGCAAGATGACGAAGAATATAATAAAACCTACTGCAACTGCAATCACAACGACGAGAAAGCCTAGAAACAAGTGGATGATTCGGTGCTATGGCTGTGGAGAGATGGGGCATTCATCACACGATTGTCCATCAAAAGAAAAAGGCCTCAAATGCTTCAAGTGTAATGAGTTCGGCCATGTTGGTTCAGCGTGTCCATGTCCAACGAAAAAACCAACAGAAGCGGCGGCCAGTAGCAATCACCAATCATGGAAGAGTTCCGGTTCCGGCAGTAAGCAGAAACGTTCATTCATTACTTCGTCAATGGCGACACCAGAGGGCGCGGCGATCGATGACAGTGGCAGTTCACTCACCAAGATGGCGGCGACGGAAAACTGTCATGGCGGCGAATATGGTGTTTTCGATGTAAACAAACAAAGACAAGATGAACTTCGTGGAAATAAACCCGTGAAATGGGTAAAATTAATGTGCGGCTACCGAGTAAAATGCGTAGAAAATTGTGAAAGTGCGGTCGTAGATATAGGTTGCGGAGACAATGCGTTAATAGACTCAGGCAGTGAAGTGAACTTGATTTCGAGTGACTTTTACAAAGAGATAGGATCTCCTGAGTGCTGCCAGGATCCAGACGTTACTCTCACGGGCCTTGGGGCTGCGTCAGTGCGTACGCTAGGCAGCTTCACAACAGACATTGCGATCGACAATCGAAGATACAGTGACGTACGTTTTTACATCATTACTAGAGACTCTATGCCGTATAATTTAATTTTAGGGCACGAATTTTTACAAACGGTGGTCACAATTATGAAAGACGGGTGTGTGTGGATGAAACCTTCTGATTCTTGGATCAGTGAGATTGAGTGTTTTCAATGTTCTGTTGATTCTTTAGGTCATGTGTTGGAGGAAGATGTTAAACAAAGAGTGGCAAGGTTGGTGGACGAGTACAAACCATGTCAGACGAAGGAAGCTCCAATTGAACTGAAGATCACACTGAAAGATGACATCCCAGTAGCATCGCGACCACGGCGAGTTTCTCCCGCTGAGCAAGGAGAAATTGATGAGCAAATTACTCAGTGGCTCGAAGAAGGCATCATTCGGGTGAGTTTCTCTGAATATGCTAGCCCACTAGTACTTGTGAGAAAGAAAGATGGTAAACTTAGAATATGTGTAGATTACAGGTTGCTGAATAAGAAGATTATGAAAGATGAATATCCATTACCACTCATTCATGATCATGTAGACAGATTAGCAGGAGCAAAGGTTTTTTCTGCGCTAGATTTAAAGAATGGATTTTTTCACCTCAAAGTTCATGAAGATTCGATTAAGTATACATCTTTTGTAACAATGAAATCGCAGTATGAATTTTTAAAAGCACCTTTTGGATTATCCACATGTCCTAAAGTATTTACAAGATTTATATCAATAATATTTAGAGAATTGATAACACGAGGTATTGTCATAATTTTCATAGACGATTTACTGATTCCAGCGAGCGATGAAGAACAGGCAGTTGAGAGACTAGAAGAAGTATTGAGAACTGCTGCGGAGTATGGATTGATAATCAATTGGAATAAATCTCAGCTTCTAGTGAGGAGAGTGGAATACTTGGGCTATGTAATTGAAGACGGTACAGTCCAGCCATCACCAGCTAAGATGGATGCAGTGATGAAGTTTCCTGAACCTAAAAATGAGAAGCAGCTCCACAGTTTTCTTGGACTCTGTTCTTACTTCAGAAAGTTTATCGAGAATTATGCAATGATTGCACGACCTTTGACTGAAATGTTGAAAAAAGATAAGAAGTTTGAATTTCAAGATGAGCATAAAATTGTTTTCAAGATCCTGAAAGAAAAGTTGGCAAGCAAACCTGTCTTGAAAATATATGAGCCGAGTGCTGAAACAGAGCTTCACACAGATGCTTCCAGTGTTGCTTATGCAGCTATATTGATGCAGAAAGATAACAGCGATTTACAATTACATCCTGTGCATTATATGAGCAGAAAGACATCTGATGCTGAAAGCCGATATACAAGTTACGAGTTAGAAGCCTTAGCCATAATTGAAGGTATTAAGAAATTCAGGCACTACTTGTATGGAAAACATTTTAAGATAGTGACAGATTGTAAAGCATTTCAGATGACACTCAACAAGAAAGACTTGGCAACATCTACTAGAGTTGTACGATGGATTTTGTTTCTACAAGATTATGATTATGAAATTGAACACAGAGACGGATCAAGAATGAGACATGCTGATGCTCTAAGCAGAAACCCATACGTGGGAACTATCTTTTCAGATTTGCATAGTGATTTACGACGTGCCCAAGAGTGTGACGATGGTCTGAAGGCGATTATAAAGATTTTACTAGAGGAAAAGCCCTTCAATGACTTCTGTTTACAGAGAGGAATACTATGCAAGGGACCTGAACAATGTATGGTGGTACCACAGAGAATGGAGCTGGAGATCATCAAAAGAGCTCATGAGAATGGTCATTTTGCTAAGAAGAAAACCATGGAATTAATTGGTAAAGAATACTACATTTCTCAGCTAGGAAAGAAAGTGGAAGACTTTATTGCTACGTGCATACCATGTTTGTTGGCATCCAGGAAGAGTGGGAAGCAGGAAGGATTTTTGAATCCAATAGAGAAGGGTGATACACCACTAGATACCCTGCACTTGGACCACATAGGACCAATGACTGAGACACGTAAGCAGTATAACTACATACTCACCGTAGTTGATGGTTTCACCAAGTTTGTTTGGTTGTTTCCAACAAAGACAACATCAGCTCAAGAAGTATTGAATAAGATGAGCATTCACCAAGGCACCTTTGGAAATCCAAGAAGAATAATAACAGACCGAGGTACAGCTTTTACAGGCCACGACTTTACCAACTTCTGTGAAGAGGAAAATATAGAGCATATAAAAATCACAACTGGAGTTCCGAGAGGCAATGGACAGGTGGAAAGAATACACAGGACACTGATATCAGTTTTGACAAAACTATCTATTGAGAAACCAACGCAATGGTACAAACTTATCAGCAGGGTGCAGAGAGCACTGAACAGTACTCATCAAAGAAGTATAAATACAACACCATATGAGTTATTACTAGGCACTAAAATGAGAAGAAAAGAAGATATTGAACTGTTTCAGATGCTGAAAGAGGAAGAAATAGATAATTTCATCAAAAACCGAGAAGAGCTTCGAATAAATGCGAAGAAACAAATTTTAGATGTCCAAGATGAAAATAAGAAAAACTTTGATAAAAGTAGGAAACCTAGCATCAATTATAAAGAGGGAGAACTTGTATGCATCAAGCGGACACAGTTTGGGGCAGGCCTGAAGATAAAGCCAAAGTATTTAGGACCTTACAAGATAACAAAAGTGAAGAGAAATGATAGATATGATGTAGAGAAAGCTGACTCAAACACTGAAGGACCGAATAAGACCACAACATCTTCCGACCACATGAAGCCATGGCCAGACTATGTTAGTGATGAGGACAAGTAAAATTTAAATCAAAAGGTTAGTTTTTCATTTAGTAACAGAACTGCTTGAAAGAAGATGTATGTATGATTGTGCACTCTACCTACATAAAATGTAATAATAATAAGATGCCCTATTTATGATGTTTGTATACCTAACTATTATTACATACCTAAGCTTATTCTAAATTATGTTACCTACCTACAAGATGTCATGAACTATATACCTACCAAGATTATTCATAACATAGTGTAATAAAGTAAGAATAAGATTTAAAACTTGAAATGTTAACTTTTATAGTGAATAAGATTTAACTATGTGTAAGTTTTATTTTGTGTCAAGATGTTTATGCTGTGTTAGTAGTTAAGATTGTATGCGAGTGAGAATTGTTGTATGAGAGGTTTGTAAGGGAGGTATGTATGTCTGAGGGCAGACAGGCACAGGAGGGCCGAGTTGTAGGATCTGGGAATGTGAGGATATGAAAGATGATAACGGAACGTAAGAGAAAAGTGTGAAACGGAACGTAGTATGAACGGTTGATTGAGAGCTTATGGAACGAATGGATGAATGTTTTAATTAATAAGATGATGAATGAAATTGGTCTCTTTTCCCTGGGAACGCAAGACGAACGCCACGTACCAAAATTGCAAAATTGTATTCTGGATTGAAATAAAAAGCAGTCGAAGAAAATATCACTTTTATTGCTCCGCATCCCACATTAATATAAGTAAAAGCTGTAAACAACTGAGCTATAGCGGTTTTCACGACCTGAATAGTTCAGTGAAATTCAACGAACACTCAGTTGGCCTTGTGCCGAAAATTTCAGCTAAATAATTTGTGATAACCGCTTTCATTTATTCAACTTTCGGCTTAGATTCCGTGAGTAATTTCGTCAGTTTCACCGTTTACCTCTGGCGTTGCGGTGAGTTCAGCTACGATAACATAGAGCAAAATAAATTTAAATTCCAAATTCAAACTATCAGAGTGTTGCTATTTCACAAAACCATGTTTACTCGTTTATGCCATAATAATTGTATTCAGAGAGAGGTGGCGCGAAGATATTATTTTACTGTGAGAACTTTTTACAACTTGCAGCTGTTTCCTCTGTAATTTGTCGGGGCCGCAGTAAAAACGTAAGAAGTTTATGAGTGTTAACTGTTTACCGCGGTGGCGGCGCGGGGTTTAATCTATTTTAGCATTGCACCTATTGTAGATGATTTCTATAAAATCAGGGGGCATCTAGTCTTTACTCATGCCCCTACTTACGGGACGCTATAGGGCCTGGGACAGGATTATAGTAGGCCCACCACTTATACTATTCTCACAGCTTAGTCGGCCTAATCTGCGGAAATACATGGTTAATACGCATGCTCAGCGGACTAAGTTATTGGTTTCCTCACGATGTTTTCCTTCACCGTTTGAGAAGCATTGTGTACATAAATTTATCGAACAGAAAAATCCATAGGTACACGACTGCATGGATTCAAATCCGCGACCGTAGGGTCTGAGTCTGTGTGAGTGCTCACCAGTGTATTATACTGTGTGTATGACGTTTCAACGTAGGATTTATGTATATAGTCAACACTCACACAGACTCAAAACCAGAGCCAGAGACAGAGCCAAAGCCAGACAGAGCTTGTGGTAGGCCTACAGTATCGGATTCAGAATCGAAGGTGGTCGCAGATGGGAGATGAGCAGGCCTAATGACATAAAATAGGCAGTACAAATATAAAAAAATAAACATGCATATTAATAGAAAAAAAACATGTTTATGTAGTTAGTAAATACAATCAAATGAATATATCATATGCTTTGACTTCCGATTTAAGTGTATCGGAGTCAAAGTCAAAACCGACTCCGAAGCTCCGGAGTCGGAGTATCGTCCTTAGTACACACGGTAAAAGTGGGTAAAACTCTAGATACCTATATTTTTCTTCCTGAGTATTGAAGATTACCTAGGCATCGTGTAAGAGCGTGCAGTAATCTATCACGCCTGTCTACTGGCGTGTATTAATGGATGGATAGTGAATAAATTTGAAAAACAATGGTTGCATTTTGTGCTCGTGAATCTCTACTTGGAATTGGCCATTCAATATACCGGGCATCCCACGGATATTACAGGGTGATTATTTTTCTCGTGTACCCGGTTCAACCATGTAATTATTTAAATATCTATGAAATAATGACTTCTTTCATTAAAATGTTCTATCGACAATATTCAAGGTATTTTCCCTGCATGTGGCATATCCGTGGGACGCCCTGTATAGCCAATTCAAGGTGGATTCAACAATTTTTGAAGCAGATGTAACTACCTACTTAACATTTTTTACACAAATTGTAGGTTTGCGTTTGACCGTAATCTTACCTGCTGTTAAGAGGGCATCACACAGGCGACTCTCCATACAAACGTAGTCCCCTATTTCCTCCCTGGATAATGCCTCTGGAGTAACCATTTTTTCTCATAAAATCCAGAACCTCATATGATTTATATGAAATATGAATTGGAGGTGATATTTTCTTTATCAATAAGTTTCTGAAAAAAAGGAAAACATACGAGCACGTATATAGCAGATCTGGATTTTATGAGAAAAAATGGTTACTCTAGAGGCATTATCCAGGGAGGAAATAGGGGACTACGTTTGTATGGAGAGTCGCCTGTGTGATTCCCTCTTAAGTGATGATGCACGCTTACCTAGAAGATACATACATAAAAGTTGAAGCAAAGCGTTTGGTGCGGACTGTTCGAACACCAACCATGTATATGGATATCGCATTGCCGTGCGTCTAATGGTCCGATGATAGAATGTGGATGGGGGAACTACGTTTTGAATAGCTGATGGAACAAGTAACGTGATGTTAAGTGGTAACAATGGCCTATACAATATAAATAATATAATATAATAAATATACAACGCATTGCCTCGTAGGCCTCGCACGTGCCCCACGATGCCCTATTCTGCGTCCAATAACTTGAGGCACCTAGATGTTCAGCCTCACGTGCCAGTAACTATATCGGAATCTATCTGGTTGGACAATCCATTACTTTTTGTCAAGACTCAAAACCAGAACCAGAGACAGAGCCAGACAGAGCTTGTGGTAGGCCCACAGGTATCTGGTTCCCATGGTACTAGCTCTGCTTAATTTGGGACTACATAGTGTTTTGTTAAATGCCTTAAATATATTTATAATATTTACGTACGTACGAATATTTTTTTCATGAATTTAATGCCAATCTGTTGAATTATTTTCGTTTTACACGTTATTACGTAGGCTTTCAGTCCTTAGATGAAGCTGGAAATTCGTTACGTAAGGTTCCGTTTTATCTCGCAAGATGTACTTTTGTAATCACATTACGCAAATGAGAGGGAACTCACGGATGGCTGGGACCTGCCCAGCAAAGGTATTCTACAAATACACATTATTTGTTTTTTTAACTGTTTTATTTTAGCCGGAATATTACAGATGATACTACCTAGAATATTACTCTAGAATACTAGAATTTATTATAGTATTTGTGCTACCGCTTGTCACCTTCTAAGGTATGTTAAGGTATGCGAGAGAGGGACAATTCTCTAGTTGGCATCGCTGCTGTCAGTGGCAGACTGGCGAATTGAGCCAGCAGTGGTTCGCTTCCCCCTCTCGCATCTCGCATACCGCAGACTAGCACTGTACGTACACTGTAACAAATGTGACAATATCGCAAAAAAACTCTGTTAACCCACCGCGTTTTTTACAATTTATTGAATAAAGTAAAATAATAAATTGCAGACTAGCAATTATAACTTACAGAAGTTAAGCTTTTCAGTGCAGTCTCATTTCCTCCTACGTGCTACGAGCCACCGCGTCGTACCACATACAATTAGAAGTGAAACTCGCCCTTATAACAAAGAATGCAGAAAGTTTTACATTGTGACCTACTTCTTTCCCTTTTATTTATGTAGACTTTTCTAAAATTTGTAAGCATAAAAGTTGTGTTGTTTTGTAAAATGCTAACCTCTTGTGGCTTGTGCTACACTAATCACAAGATTGTTTTCAAAGCTGATGTACTCATATTATAGTTGGACCGTACACTGAAGGTTGATACATAAATACCAGACACGAACGCCGCTGTTTATCAGCTATTATATGCATAGACTATCAAGATTTGCACTGTTACCTATAACGTTGGAAATAAAGGACCAAAACTGAAAACGGGTTACGCTTCTATGCCTAATGCATCATCATTTAATATTTGTTGCTTACTCGTAGCTTTGCATAGCTTTAAGTGCATTTTAAAGGAAATGTATTGGTCCTTAACTTTTTATTTGATGTCGTCGCTGCTAGGAAACTAAACTTTAAATTGCTTTTATTGCGGAATCTAAATGGATTTGAAGACATGTTAGCTGTTGGTGTTGTGCGTCTATCTTATGGATTCCATTCGCTTATGGTCAGGGCTACAGTGGCGACGCATAGAGGTCCAGAAACGAGGGTATCAATTAAAAGGCAGGCGTAGGGGCGGCAGGCTGTCATCCATCACGTGCCCGCCCCTGACGTAGACTAATGAAGTGCGATTTGATCCGACACCCGACTCCGACTGATCCCACATTCATTCACAACTTATGCAGTCAACGAGAAAAACAACCAGCTCATTAGGTCGGCTAAAAGACTTATGTTTTATTCAGTTCAGTCGGTAACTCGGCTAATTTAACTTTTTAAAGCTAGCCGCACACGGATAGTTTTCTGATTAGGTTACCAGGTATTAGGTAGGTTATTAGGTATCAGGAATACAGATAATGACACTAAAATGTACGCAGTTTAATCATAAAGTGTTCGAAGCATGATGATGATGATATCATCCTGGCCGATTTTGCATTGTTTCAAATTTTTAGTTGAGTATCTATTTATTTGTCTTTCATGTGCTCTAAGATGGATTGTATAACCAATTTTGGTTTTAATCTTCTAGCACATAACGATCATGTTAAAGCAATATAGGTTATTTTTAATTAAGGACGTGGATGACGTCCTTCGTTTTTTTCTAAGTTTTAGTTTGTTTTGAAAAACCGAATCGTGGCTTCTGAACGCAGCAACTTATGTTCTATTATAACACACATGAAAAGTATTATTAAACATTTATTAGGAGAGAGTTAAATAATAAAACAAGCCAAATGCGATTCTGACTCACGCACTATGGTTTCCGTGCCATTATCTATAAAAACGTCAAAACAATCATGTTTGTTGTGTTGGAGAATATGAGCTCCCCTATATATTTATTTTATTCTGTTTTTAGTATGTGTTGTTATAACTGCAACAGAAATACAGCATCTAATTAGGAAATTAGGTTTAAACAATAACATAATCCTTCTCCGTAAGTTACATAAAAAAGCGGCCAAGTGCGAGTTGGATTCGCCCATGAAGGGTTCCGTAGCAACAAGTAACATAATATAAAAGTTCTTGTATACAAATCATAAATCGTAAACCGCAATTTACCTTTCGACGAACTATAGTTCGTAAATTGCGGTGTACGATTTATGACTTATTAAAAAAACGACTTACTAGATCTCGTTCAAACCAAATATCGGTGGAAGTTTGCATAGTAATGTACATCATATATTTTTGAAGATTTGTTCCTCAATACCCCACACTCAGTTTTAAGTATAGGGACCCCGAAAATTAATTGTTTTTTTTTTCTATTTTTGTGTAAAAAATCATATGCGGTTCACAGAATACATCTACTCGCCAAGTTTCATCAGTCTAGATTTGGAGAAAAATGGCTGTGACATATGGACGGACAGACGGACAGCCAGATAGACAGACATGAGGAATCTATAAGGGTTTCGTTTTAGCCATTTGGCTACAAAACCCTAAAAATGATGTCACCCCGGGAATGCCGAGAAGATTAAATTAGTGAAGATATAGATTGTATTGATACTTTTAAAAATCGTTTTTACCAATAAAACTTATATTAATAAGACATTGAATCCGGTTTGCATTCTCGGTGTGACACGAAACTAAATATTATTGGAATAAAATATATAAAATATAAAGCGGACAATCCACACAAAAATATTTGGCTCCAAACTAAGCAGAACTTGTACTATAGTATCCAGATTTAATACTTGTACCTATATTTTTTTATAAATACATTCAT
Source organism: Thera britannica (assembly GCA_939531255.2). Classification (NCBI taxonomy): domain Eukaryota; kingdom Metazoa; phylum Arthropoda; class Insecta; order Lepidoptera; family Geometridae; genus Thera; species Thera britannica. Next base: position 12,485,878 of record OW618040.2, on the reverse strand, counting down.
GGTATTTTCATTAATACAAAACATGTTATCATATAATTATAATTGTTCTGAATTACTCCACGGGGTATCGGTACCTAGGATTCCATTCACGCTCAGTTTAGTTTCGATTGTGAAGGCTTTAGAGCCTACCGAGCTTTTAGAATCGTTCAATGTGGCTTTTGAGGATTGCGGAATATCGGAAATGTCTTACAGCGTACCCGTTTGAACGTTCTGTGTATTACATACTGGTTGGTGCTATGGATTTTTATTGCAGAAATCTTATACACACTGCTGACAGCTCATACATATTTCAATTAATATTTTTACTTTCTTCTTATTAAGGCTCGAACACACCTAGTTCGCTGGCGGTAGCGATCAGTGAAACGTTGTCAAATATCGCTGTCAGGGCGTCAATTCCAGCAGCACGGTTCGATTGAGTGATCGTCGAGATATAGCTGAATCCGCGTTCCATTTTCAAATTTTTCAAACAAAAATTGACAACTCACATCGATTTACGCGATCGCTTGAGTGATTTGTGTTTTCAGAATCGACACCCTGATTTGAGATTTGACAGCGATATTTGACAGCGTTTCACTGTTCGCTACCGCCAGCGAACTAGGTGTGCGCAGGCCATTAGAGGGTACAAAACTAGCTTCCAGGCAAGAACATGTTGTTCTTGTCAACTTTAGTAAGAAGAGTTTGATACTTTTAACACTTTACGTGCTGAATGAATATCAAAATGCATTCTAAAGTACTATGGATATCTTTTAATACACATTGCATATTCTAGAACACGCGACTGCATCGCGATACAAGAATTATATATTATATCGTCGAGACTTGCGCACATTAAGCGTTCTGCGGTGGCGATCAGCAAAACACTGTCAAATATCGCTGTCATATTTGACAGCGTTTCACAATCGGCCTTGACTGTTAAGGCCTGTGAAACGCTGTCAAATATCGCTGTGAAATCTCAAATCTGACAACGATATTTGACAGCGTTTCACTGATCACTACCGCCAGCGAACTAGGTGTGTTCGAGCCTTTAAACCTTGCGCACAACCAAATTGCCCGTGATCGCGATCAGTGTATCGCTGTCAATTACCGCACTGTCATTTGCTTTTTCCATCAGCTATTTGTATGAAAAAAACAAATGCATGAACTCGTAGTCTGTACCCACTAGGGTTGAAATTACGCTATATTAAGTAGAAATACTAAAAGGAAAAGAACGACTCCTATACAAAGGTAAAAACATTTCTCAGAGCTGAAATTTTGTATTTTTTCGCAAGCATGTTATTTTGCAGAACACCCGTCCACAACGTTAAATGTGCATTGAAAAAGTGTGCTGCTGTATATCAAAGTGAAGTCAACCGAGCACGAGCCGTGAAAAATAGCAACAGAGCACTGCGTTCATTATCATCTCTCCTTAATATGATGGCAGTTGGCAGGCTGCCGCACTACTACAGCGGATAATTTAGTTTCAGACTACGTGCCCTGAATTGCTAGCGAGTAATCCTGGCGACTTATGTAACTTCTTCTAACTCCTTAAATTGCGTAAACATCCCATGTAAAAACATTAATCTACTATTATTAGTAGATTAATGTTTTTACAAAAATATGAAAGTGTGAACACATTTTCCTTGTAGACACATCCTCATTGTAGTCATTTCACATAAAGCCATCTAGTACCTACATGAGCTTGTAAATACAGATGCCGTTATTCTAGTCTAACGGTAAGCTTTTCAAGGCCTCGGTATGTAAGTGAATTTTCTACGCGTTCATTGTGCGCATATCGAGCAATACTTCTAACACAAGACGTCTATTAACCTAATAGATTAGGAAATAAATTCAAGGCAGCTTAATGGCTCTATCTTAATTTATTTACCGTCAGAGGATGGAGTGACGGTAATTTAATTGTAAGTGAATTGAGGCCACCTTTGAGGATACCGTGAGTGAACGCCCTTAGTAAGGCATTGGTATAGTGGACTAAGGCAGAGACTGATCCTTTTTATTTTTGCTACCTCTTTGTGCTAATAAGTAATATTTGGATGTTGATTATGGTAATATTTGGATTTGGACCTTGGACAACCTCAAAAAACCTGATTAGGTATCTAACGTGCCTGAGGATCAAAGATATAAAGCTGTTTCGTTTTTAGGGTTTCGGATTCCTACAAAGAACCCTTTACAGCTTCGGTCCAACCGTCTGTTTGCCTGTTTTCTTTGAAAACCGTTTAACTCGTAGTCGTATTTCAACCATCATCAGTTGATATGTTCATATTATTCGTATGTACAATGTGATGTCCAAAATAACTAATTAATAATAGTTGCTCGAAACTAGGTGAACATATTTAAAAATATATTATCACATTGTAATAAATAAAGGTTCTCGAATGGCGACCACGAATACCGGAAGACGAAACGTAGGGCGCCCACCCACATTGTTGACAACAACATTGTTATTGTGTACTGGAATGGTGTAGGAGAGTTGTTAGAGGTCCAGCAGTGGACTTTTCCAGGATGATGATGAATAAATATAAATAAAATAAATAAATAAATATTTTGGCTAATCCACAGAACACTATCTAGCCCCAAACTAAGCATAACTTGTACTATAAATATGTAATAAGTACGAGTATTATAAATTCCTGATTTTTTGTAATAAAGCCTTGAAAACATAGAAAGGTAATTGATTGTAAGCTGTTATGAATCAAGTGTGTTCTATTTGGTACGTTTTTCCAGTCTAGATTATTGTTTCACCGTTGCGCGTCGCCCAGTGAAGCACCGCACTATGTTCCATACGTTTCCACTTTCATAAAACTGCGCCTTTAGCCAGAGTAAGCAATAAATACATCACGGGTATGTCACAAATGCAAACATTTCCAAGAGGATAATAAATTATCCTTCGAAGTGAAATACATTACACGGATATTTATGAGCGTAGTACGCGTACGTATAGGCCGTACATCAAACATCCTATGCCAGTGTGGTGTCACCTACTACGAGAATAAGATGGATAGGTATGAGGGAAATTTAAATTTAAGAAAAAACTAATTAAACTTCGACCACTAGGGTAAAGCGGTTGTTAAAGCAGCGCAAATATTATGTTTTAGCGCAAGTTTGCAACTTATTTATCGACTGAACTTAAATTAACTTTAGTACGCACGCTGTAAATACTGCTCGGTTTTGGGTTTCAGTTCAATTACTACAGTAATCCTACTTTTTAATAGTACTTTTTACCATAAGCTCCTACCATAAGCTCTGTCTGGCTGTCTCTGGCTCTGATTATGAGTCTGTGTGAGTGCTCACCTGTGTACTATACTGTGTGTATGACGTTTCGACGCAGGATTTATTAAGTCAACACCCACACAGACACAAAACCAGAGCCAGAGACAGAACCAGACCGAGCTTGTGGTAGGCCTATTGGTCTACGCACTCTTATTACAATGAAAACATCGTGTCACGTGTAATTTCAAAATAAATAATTCCAATTACTAGAAGTTAATTTGAGGTTTTGGTGTGTGATACTGTCAATAATAATATGGTTCTGACATTCGAAATCTACTAATGATTTCTAAAGGATATCTATTTATGGTTTTCATTTATTGTACTCATTTATAAATCATTAATCGTAATTCGTACCCTTTTCAGAGCGTGACTGACTCACATGAATTAGTTAGTAGGTACCTACACCCGTTTTAGTCGCGTACTGCATAGGCCACCGGGCTAGGTCAATCTGATCGCGGCGAGTTTAAGAGGGAATCACACAGGTGACTCTCCATACAAACGTAGTCCCCTATTTCCTCCCTGGATAATGCCTCTAGAGTAACCATTTTGTCTCATAAAATCCAGATCTGCTATATACGTGCTCGTATGTTTTCCTTTTTTTTCAGAAACTTATTGATAAAGAAAATATCACCTCCAATTCATATTTCATATAAATCATAATTATGAGGGTCATATTTTCTTTATCAATAAGTTGTATATACAACAGGTTTTTGAATTTCCTCAGCCGTCGGTTTCGTAGCGTCCGATCAAACTCGTAACAAATCAAGACATTTTGTTTGAGGCCAATAGTCAGCTCTTATTTAGATAGTTCATTTTAGCTGACAGCGACTGGTACTGCCGTATTTCAATTTTATCGGCTGAGGATGTTCTCATCGTTACAATCATGTATTTGGCATTTCATACATATATGTACGATATTGGCGCATTAACAACTTAGCATTATTCTAGAAGCTGACAATAAAAAACGATGCTGTACATAATGCGAGCTTGCATGATTTTTTGATCACGTTTCAAAACTTTTATGGAAATGGATTTCTAGGTTTTTACGATCGATAAAACAGAGTGACATTAAGTACACAGGTGACGTACGATAGCACAGCCCAAATGCAAGTTTGATGCCACTGCAAACTACGAGCATGAAATAAATAAAATGCTATATTCCCAAAAAACATCAATCCAACAGTATTCAAAATCTAAGTTAATAGTACATTATTGCAAAGGGCAACACCTGCAATTGCCTATTTCCCAGAAATATCTTTGCTAAGTAAAAATTTGTGTTCGCGTGGTTATTAACCATAACTGCGTTTGCCTTTCGGTACAGATGTTAAATAAAAATTGGCGGCAAAGCTAAAAATTTGTCTTCATTTGATCGTTACATGATAATAATATGTAAATACCAAATCAAGACGTGTTTTGGATATCACGCCACGTGAACGCAATTTGTACTAAAGCAAAGAGACTTACTTTGGTATGCCAAGAATGATATAAGAGATCCAACCAAAGAGCATTTAATAACCCCAGCACGCCGTTTCATACAACATTGCTGGAGCGTTTATGTTTCAAATTCAAAAAACGCTGCTGCAATGGATTTGATTTTCTTTAACCGTAATTCGATACGTCGCGTGTTTTTTCTAAAATAATGTCAATATTTCCATGCACATTTTAGAAAAAAAATTGTCTTAGCGTCAGTACAGTTGTACTATTGATTTGTACCATTGATGGTATAAGTGACACAACTTTGTATCTCAAGTACCAGAAAAGTAAAGACGTATAACCTCATTGGAGGTTGTGGAGGAGCATTGGAGGTCGTGTATAGATTCGTATTTTATGTCGGAACCACAACGGTTGAAAGACACGGAAGCAAGCCTATACCACAAAAACACAAAAATGTGCATAAACTATGACGGTATCTAGTTCCACGCTTAGAACTAAGAGGAACTGGAAAAAAGCAAGGAGAGCTTGTTTCAATTTTTTTTGGGTGAACCTTATAAAAAAAAGGATTTCTTCATCATTATTATTTCTTTAAGACGATTTGGATTCATTTTTCCCATCTAACAATGCCAGAGCTATTTTGTTAATGTAACCTACACATACCTAGCTTGTGAAACATTTCATTTGCAGTGACGGCACGTTGGTATTGCGTGTACTGCTTCAGTTCATAGCTCTGAAGCTCACACTCAAAATATTTGTGAAAATGGTGATCTTATTTACGCAATAAACCGGTCATCGGAGCTGGCGATCGTACTAAACATACTTCGAATTGTTAGCCGGTTTTGGGAATAGGACATCCCTACTGATACCGGGTGACGAGTCACATCACTAGTCGAGAGAGGAAGATGGCGTCGTAACGCGTAGATGTTTGATTTGCCGTTTATTAAAGTTAAACAGAGTTCTAGCTATAATCAATGTAGAGTGTCGCCATAACAGTACATAGCTTAACTTCTGCCGGTGAAATTACAGGCTACCTGTAATTTCACCGGCAGAAGTTAAGCTATGGAAAAAGTTAGGCTGAACATCTGTTGTTGGACACCAGGCAGTGCATCATAGGGCATGTTCCTGACGTGCGTGACCTACGAGGCGATGCTATGTATAAGCAACGGTTACCACATATCAGGTGGGCCATCTGTTTGCTCCATCAGCTAGATGTATAAAAAAACTTATCATAAAAGTTCCCTAATCGGATATCCTCACAATTTCCAATTATAACTATTTAAAATTTTTTTAGTTGGAAAACTTGAAAAAAAACGTGATAGACCAACCATAGAAAATAGGTATACAAATACAACAAACAAAATTAGATAAAATAGTAGGTATATCAAAATTAAGCAAAAACTTCTGGGTCAAGTACTGGGTACCTATGATTTTGGCAACGCACTATAAAACCTAATATTATAAGTGATGTCAAGTATGGAATCGCCGTCAGCCTGTTTTCTATGTAAATGCCGTATAACGTTTTACTTACAAATGACTGTATGTTGTACCATTTCATCCAAGAGCGAAGCGTCTAGGCTAAATTCTTGAGTCTCGTTTGCGTAATACCGCCATTGTGACGGCACACCTTTGAAGATAAAATCCTTTCATACTACCACGTTCGTTGCCTTTTCGCGGTCTGATAAGCCTTAAAAGGGAATTGTTGGAGAAATTAAATTTATATTTTAGAATAACCAAGTTGCTTACAAAACAGCTCTATTATTTTTCAGAAATGAGCATGATAGAAGGATCATAAAATAAAGCGATAGGAACCAAGCCGTATTTTGTTGCCTGTTCTTATAGGTTTGGTTGCGTGGAACGGGCATAAAATTAAAATCAAAAACACACTTTTGATTTTGACTATAACAGCCAAATTTATCAAATACATAAAATGATTAAATATAAAAAAGAAAAGTGTAAATTATGCTATTTTTGGATTTCGTAGCACCGGCCGTAGACTTTCCGTAGCCCTTTCGTAGCACCTTTTTAAACGACGATGAATTGTACCTACGTTACATTAAGTACTGTTAGTGATAAGTGACTTCTTCAGGCTGATGATGGTTATAATAAGTAACACTTATCATCGCCGTGGGTAAACAAACATAAGAGCTCGTTCACACGAGTGCGATCTGCGATCAAACGCGATTTTAGTCAGCGCGACACCGCGCGCGAGTCCCATAAGCGCCGCTTGGTCCTCAAAAACTTTTGAATATACAGTTTATGTCGTTCACTCATAACTCATACAGTACATATTTAATCGATACTAGTAGTTCGCCCCGAACTGAGATCTCGTGATGCGATCCAAATGCTCCGAAAAGTTAAGAACATACGTAGATGGTAATCAAAAACAAAAAGCAGCCAAGTGCGAGTCGGACTCGCCCATGAAGGGTTCCGTAGCATCAATTAACATAATATAAAGGTTTTAGTAGTTCGTCGAAAGGTAAATTGCGGTTTACGATTTATGACGTATAAAAAAAAAACTACTGACTAGATCTCGTTCAAACCAAATATCGTTGAAAGTTTGCATAGTAATGTACAACATATATTTTTTTTGGATTTATCATTCTCTTATTTTAGAAGTTAGAGGGGGGGGGGACCACCTTTTTTCCACTTTGGAAGTGTCTCTCGCGCAAACTATTCAGTTTAGAAAAAAGCAGCCAAGTGCGAGTCGGACTCGCCCATGAAGGGTTCCGTAGCATCAAGTAACATATACAGAAAATAAACAGGAAACAGGTTCTTGTAGTTCGTCGAAAGGTAAATTGCGGTTTACGATTTATGACTTATAAAAAAAAACTACTGGCTAGATCTCGTTCAAACCAAATATCGTTGAAAGTTTGCATAGTAATGTACAACATATATTTTTTTTAGTTTTATCATTCCCTTATTTTAGAAGTTAGAGGGGGGGGGACCAACTTTTTTCAACTTTGGAAGTGTCTCTCGCGCAAACTATTTAGTTTAGAAAAAAACTATATTAGAAACCTCAACATCATTTTTGAAGACCTATTCATAGATACCCCACACGTATGGATTCGACGAAAAAAATTTTTTTGAGTTGGAGTTTAAAGTATGGGGACCCCCAAAATTTATAGTTTTTTTTCTATTTTTGTGTAAAAATCTTAATGCGGTTTACAGAATACATCTACTCGCCAAGTTTCATCAGTGTAGCTCTTATGGTTTCGGAGAAAAACGGCTGTGACACGGTCGGACAGACAGACAGACAGACAGACAGACAGACAGACAGACAGACAGACAGACATGACGAATCTATAAGGGTTCCGTTTTTGCCATTTGGCTACGGAACCCTAAAAAACGATATTAGAAACCTCAACATCATTTTTAAAGACCTATCAATAAATACCCCACACGTATGAGTTCGATGAAAAAAAAATTTGCGGTTTACGATTTATGACGTATAAAAAAAAACTACTGACTAGATCTCGTTCAAACTAAATATCGTTGAAAGTTTGCATAGTAATGTACAACATATATTTTTTTTGGATTTATCATTCTCTTATTTTAGAAGTTAGAGGGGGGGGGACCAACTTTTTTCCACTTTGGAAGTGTCTCTCGCGCAAACTATTCAGTTTAGAAAAAAACGATATTAAAAACCTCAACATCATTTTTAAAGACCTATCCATAGATACCCCACACGTATGGGTTCAATGAAAAAAAAATTTTTGAGTTTCAGTTTCAAGTACGGGGACCCCCAAAATTTATAGTTTTTTTTCTATTTTTATGTAAAAACCTTAATGCGGTTTACAGAATACATCTACTCACCAAGTTTCATCAGTCTAGCTTTTATAGTTTCGGAGAAAAATGGCTGTGACACGGTCGGACAGACAGACAGACATGACGAATCTATAAGGGTTCCGTTTTTGCCATTTGGCTACGGAACCCTAATAAAGGGCCACCATCACGCATTGTGTTTTATATATGTAGGTACTTTGAGAAAGTATTTCACTGTTTTCAGATTCACTGTTTTGCCTTGCCTCTGACTATCCCTCACGAACTTTGTATGGTAAACAAGTTTTAACTCAATTGGGCAATTGATTGAAGAGTTCCGTTGGACAGACTTTGACTCCATCATCAGACCAGGTCGCTTTCACGGTTTTATGTACTTCCTTAATTTATTTCAAGAAAAAAAATAAGAAAAATAAAAAAAATTAACTAAACAAAAATAAATATTTTGTATAGCAAAAACTGAGCGTCCCAGAAAAAAAGTAAAAACTGTTTTGGAATGTCCAAGTAAAGTTCTTTTATATGACATGAAACTTGATTTTTTTGTGTCACTCTTTTTGTTTTTGCATTCTTTAAAAACCCCATATCTTAATAACCCCTTATCCGATTTTACTCATATACTTTCCAGTAAATTTCTCAAGTACAAGCTCCTTATCAAATTTCATGCAGATCGGATCAATGGTTCGAAAGATATCGTCGGACAAACATATATAAATACACCCATACGCACATAAAATGCCAAATTGCCCAAGTTGTTTGTAAGATCTTCGTTCGCTTCGCTCACTCGATCAATTAACTTACGAGCGGACGTTCAGCGCCCGAATACGAACCGCTTCGCTCATGAGTCGCACACACGCAGCGTCTCCCCCACACACCGCTCCCGCTCCCCCCGTTTCAAGAGCAAGCGGTGGGTGTTTATGCAGTTCACGTGCGGTGTCGCGCTAAAAAATCGCACTCGTGTGAACGTGCGCTTAGTCGTTGAGCAAATAGCTAAATTTCATAAATATGAAACGTTCGAAGTGGGCACTGTGGTGAGTTGGGTGCAGCAAGGACTTACGCGGGGGTAGGGGGTTAATACACATTGATGTGTAGGTATAAATATAGCCTAAATGTCAGTAAATAATAAGATAACAAAATTAAGTATACAATTTCAATAGTTCACATTTATCCTGCCAACTGGAAATAGTTATAAAGGTGAACAAGTGTAGAAGGTAGTCGCGCTATATACCCTTTTGTGCCATATAATTATGGTAAACAAGTGATACTACCTTTTCATTAGTAAGTATGGTAGACTATAAGTATAGACAAAACTACGTAGGTTTTAAACAAACACTCGTAACTTTAGAGCCTAGATAAAACATATATTTTGGTTAAATCATAGAGCACTTGAAAAGTCAAAATTAGGAGAATTAAGTGTACTTAATTCCCGTAATGATTTATAATGAGAGAGAGATTTCATAGTGTTTTACTACACAAAGATTTTCAGCGGTCAGCTCAGCCCCGTTCCCTCGGCTCGGCTCTTAACTTTTGGGACATTATAACCCCCAAGTGATACCCCATTGTGATACCTCAAGGTATTTCAAGTTTATTTTCGTATAACTAGGCTTTACAATCTGGGTTGTAAGGCACAATTGAAAATGTTCTGGTTAGAAGTGACAGAGGCCCGGCATTGATACGGCAAGCTATACGCGTTGCATCGGGGCCTCGGCGGAAGTTGTCGCGTATCCGCTATAATTCAGGCATTGTGGCAACCCTGTCGCCCGCATGAAGATGTCTGCATAAATAATGCATAGCCAGTGATACAAAATTCTTATATTTTGCATGAATTTTGACAGGTTTCGTGTCTGTTTGTGTAATATGTAGGTACACACAACGCAAGTTTTTGTTTTCGGTGGGGATCAAGCCTACGATGTACAGCATAGAAAGCAGAGCTACTATTAACTGAGCTGAGAGGTCAGTCTGTGAGGATTTAACATTATAGTATGTATTTGTGTGGGACAGTATGTCGACTGAATGGTATTTAAGCGATCTGTTTAGGGAAGGTAGGTAAAGCGTCGGCCACTCTGCAACTTCCAAACTCTAAATAACAAAGTGGGGTGAACCATCCTTTGCTGAAAACAAATAGCCGACCTTTTGCCTTCTTTATAGGACCCTTGTTAACTTGTCCTTAATACATTATTTATTTGGTACCGTGCGACAAAGTAACTGGGACATTTTTGTTAATTTATTTATTATTTTCAAATAGGTTTCGGGGAATAGCTATTTGATTTTTAGTAGAAAATTATGCTGTTGTAGAAAAATACGCATTAATAAATCTTTTATTATGCTGATAATGTTTAATATAAAAATAAATAAATAAATGGTCTCTTAGGTCACTCAGAAATAATGTCCTATGATACACAGCAGGTAAAGCATTACACATAGAATAAAATAAATATTAGCACTATAGGAACAGTTGATAACTACAATGTATACAATTCGTAAAGGTCATTGGGCATTTTGTTCGGAAATTTGACCCACGGCGTACACAAACGAAATAGGGCAAGGTATATAGATAAATGTATCTTCTCTCCAGTGGTGTGGGTCGCATTTTTGTGGGCCATGGGAGAATTGAGAAAAAAAATATTTTATTTATTATTATTAAGACATTTTTAAAGCATTTTTATAACGAATTAACTCAAAACAACTGGACTGATTTCAAAAATACTTTAGTGGCATTGGATAATTTCCCATGGGGAAATTCCCACGGGAAAGAAAGTAGAATGTGCTAGTTTTACCAAAAGCTTTAATTTTCAACTATTTAAGGGACAAAAATAAAATCCAGTTCTACTTAAATAATATTTTTATTCTGCTTGATCAAAATCTATTGTTACGTCATCTAAAAAGGCTGCAGGTGCATCTATTACATCTTGACGCCTGGCCCATGATAAAAAGTAAACTAGGCTTACAACATGCGCACAGCTTCCAACAGTGCGGCGGCCGTGTATACACGAGCAGTAATACTGATCAATGCCATTTCTTCCAATTCGTGTGGGATCTACTAAAATGTACGTATAATATTGTTTACTACGGACGTGTCGCGACTGAATTCGGCCTCTTATTAGTATCTTGTTTTCGATCATTTCTTGGTGTCGGTATATTTCGATGTGATATACTCCATTTAAACGCATGTGCTCGTGGCAATATGACCTCGCGATTCTCAAGTGGTACGATCCCAACGTAAATAACATTAATTCTTCATATGTAAGGCGCGGAAAGTCTTCAAAATCCGGATCGTTTCCGTCGAGTCGCACAAACGCTACTCTCTGCCTGTTCAAATTATGCCTTATCACATAATCTGACAGCTCATTGCGTTGATTCATCTGCTCATTTATTATGGATATAAACTGCTCCGCATACATATGGTCTTCATATGGATGTCGAGTGGCATTAGTTATTGCCGCAGTTATTCTGAAGTCGATCATCATATGCCTCATAGCAACATTAAAATAAACATGGCGGAAGATTTTAAAATCTTTTTTAAATCTGCCGTTAATAGTTTCTACTACCCAACGGATCATAGTTAATAACCTAGATTTATTGGCATCTAATGTCGTCAGTTGTTCTCCTCTTGCTCTCGTTGGCGGCATGTGAGGATTATATCCGCATTCTTCAATATTATTGATCGAATCTCGAAATCCACGATCCGATAAAATGAATAAATAACAGAAACACAGGTGTAAACGCACAGATCAAAACGACGGATGACGTACGACTGCAGCGACGCGATCACACTTCGGTACCTACCTGTTTTTATCTAGCTGCCAAACGTGCGAGCGAGAGAGAGATATTTCGTAGAGCTATACAAACATTTATAGTGACTGTACGACACATTACCACAATGCTAAAAGTAAACACTTCTGTTTTATTAACAAAAGTTTATAATTTTTTTAAATGTTAAAAAACTTCTTGTTCCCATTGGATACTTAAAAGAAAAAAAAACTATTTTGAAAAGTGGGATTGAATTCTTCAATTTAAAACTGATTTGGTTTGTGTACGCGAACTTTCACAAAGTGGGTCAAAAACGCCCAATGACCTTTGAAGTTGTGTTTCAATATAACAATGAAATACAAATAGAAAACATTTATATTACGTCACAAAACATGATAGACACAAAAAATATAACAACAAGCAATAAGTAACGAAAAAAAGACTTCACCATTATTACCACCAGCATTATAAGTTATTATGGCGCTGGTTTTAAGTGGCGCCGTAAGTACCTAAATAGTGCGTTTATAAAGCAAATACTAACATATTAGGTGCATTTTCAAGTCAACTCATATCATGATATTTTATTAAACTTTTTATATTTTATACTATTATTTTCTAAACACACCCGGGTATCGAAACGATGGGAAAATAGAAAAAATAATAAGCAAAGACCCGTGTAATTGTCAATAGATATACGAGTTACTGCCTTCTAAATGTAAATTGCAACGTACCATGAAAGTTACATTCTAATTGAGCCAACTACGTAGTTACGAATTGGTACAACACGTCATAGCCTTCAGCCACGAGAAATCTGTAGTCATGGAAGCCTTGCACACACACATCTACAGGTGATATCATCAGACGATTCATTTTTGGTTCGTTTTTGCCATTCATTCGTCACCTTTCACTCTAAATGAAACGTGTTGATATCAGACGATCATTTTTTGTTAATTTTTGCCTTTCATTCGGCACCTTTCACTCTAAGTGATATCAGACGAATGAACGAGAAATGAACGGTCTGAACACTGAGAGAACGTTAATTCGGATTCGGCCATTTTGTTTCGAGTCCTGTAGCCGACGGACATCACGTTGTCGACGAAGTTATATTTTTTTCTGTGTGTTATTAGGTACCTATATTGTTATCATGCGGCAAAATGGTGTTCAAGTGGAACGATCAAAATACATTACTTTTTTTGGAGAACTTTAAAAATTATCAATGCCTTTGGAACCACAAAATTGATGAATACAAAGACCGAAATGATTAAATTTAAATGATCATGCACAAATTAAACTAATTCCAAGACGTACGACTTCATTCGTTGACATATTTAAAAGAAAGAACAATGAATGTTCATTTCTGTATCATTTCGTCTAAGCCGTGTGAACATAGAATGAAAAAAAAAATGAAGCATTCACTCGAGTGAACAATCATTCGAGTGAACCGTCTGATATCACCTTAGCACCGAATGAAAGAATAGTGCCGAATGAATTCATTAATGAACCGTTCCAACGATGTTGGATATTTTCATTCGGCATCTTTCACTCGCATTCCGAATGAATTCATTAGGTAGGTACTATTATTTCATACTTTGTTCATACGTTTCATTTCGAGTGAAAGGTGCCGAATGAAAGGCAAAAGTGAACAAAAAATTAATCGTCTGATATCACCTTAAGCGATATGCGATGGCGATCACTGAAACGCTTTCAAATATGACAACAATGTTTGGCAGCGTTCCGCTGATCGCCATCGCCATCGCCTAGATGTGCGTTCTTACGGCTGTAAATATTGGTTAAAGTCTTTCCCACGCGCCGCCACCACCGATGAGCAGCTCGGTTCAACCTGAAAATAGTTAAATCCTTAATAAAATAAACAAATATTGTGAACAATCTACACAACACTATCAAGCTCCAAATTAAGCAGAGCTTGTACTATATGGAACCAAATAGTAATACTTATATACTACTTTTTGGTAAATACGTACTAAGAGTATAATATAATACCCAAACATCTGTGTTCACCACACAAATAATTGTTCTCGGTGGGGATCGAACCCACGAGCTATGGCGCAGAAGGCAGAGCTACTATTAATTGAGCTGAGAGTCCAAATTGTGGTTACCATTACAATATACTTCTAGAAAATTAATTCCTTTCCCAGCAAACAAAGAATAACGACTAAATTAAAACTCATTACGGCCATCATTGCCGGCACAAAAGATTGTATCAATACGCCTCACTAATTCACACAAATTGCTAACATTACGGTCTCAACGGTTGCAGGGTGCTCACAAATTTAATAAAGGAAAGGTATTCAAATATTCTAAGACAATGAGCCGTGAAAAGCGATAGAATTAATGCCAATTATATTACTACGCAATTTTATCAATATACAGAGTAGATAAAAATGAAAACGTACAATCGATATAAAAGATAAGAAGGTACATAGAAATAAAGAAAGAAAGAAAACATATTTATTTGCAGACGCTTAGCAATTTAAGATACACGCTATCCACGATAAACATACATACAAGAGACATCAGAGCCAAGAGCTGCAAAGCAGTCCCTGACTCAGTGTGAAGTTAGTTGGCTAGCAACTAACGCTGGTGAAGGTGACTCTTGCTATGTGTAAAGGTACTGACAGACGTGCTCAAAAAAAGCCAGCTAATAAGCTTACTTAAAATTAGCATGCTCTGCAAACTGTTCACATTTGCCAGAAATAATAAGCATGCTTGTTTTAAAGCATACTCCCAAATAGGCATGCTCAAAGCAAACGTACGGACAGACGTGCTATTTGGCACCAAGCATGATTCACAGATCTTAGGTTTTGAATTTTAGTTTTTAATATGTTTAAAGCCGCTTATGCATTATTACGTGCAATATTATTTTTAGCATGCTATAAATAAGCATGCTCTTTACATTACACACGTGCTACTAATGAGCACTTGCTCAATAAAAGCATGCTTTCGTGCTAGTAATGAGCACGTCTGTCGCGGAAGCGTCAGAGCTTACATCTACTATCTAGCAAGAGGTATAGTTTCGTGGAAGTAATAAAATAGTGATGAAGAATAACATGAAGTATATCAATAACTTATAAATAACATACCTTATCTTATTACACTAATACTATTACTGAGGACTTAAATACGTTCCCTCAGGGCAGGGCTCGAGCTTTCTTCCCTGTATAGGGTAGTAAAACAGCGTTTCATAAACTTTTCAAGGAAAGTCCTCGCCGTTGTATTAATTTTAATAATCGAGACCTAAAAAGTGTGCCATGGGACCAACTTGTGGATGTGTTGCAGTAAATGTCCGAATTTGGTTGATATGCTGAGACTATACTTACAAACACAATAGTATATTATGCAACTAGTGAATAAAAGACGGATTTAAATCGAGGACCAAAGATGAATCACGAGCAAGTGCAGGAATCTAACGACTGAATCACGACCGTAGGGAGTGATTCATGATGATTGAATCACGAGCGTAGCGAGTGATTCAAGTGTTAGAATCCTAAACGACGCGAGTAATTCATGGCTCTCGATATAAATCCGTTTTATTCAAGAGTTGCATACTATACTTTATACCATGACTTCGAGAAAAAGAAAGATTTAAGCGAAAAAGGATTAAAAACTATGAACTTTGTTTATACTATTCTTATATGACATAAAACAAATAATTTTAGATTTTGATTTGATTTGTGATTATAGAAGGATAAATTATTGCAAGTTTTCTACTATACATACTTCTCTTTCATGAACTCAACAACTCAATTGAATAACAAACAACTCAGCACATCTTTTTCATTCCTAGAATGCATTTTCAATCGATTTACTATTATCGAACTTTTTGCTGCATAACTTACTAAGAACAGTATTCAAATGGCGCTATTTTGAATACTGTTCTTAGTAATTTACTTATGTATGACAATGACAACAAAGAACACAAAACAGTTTTTAATCCAATGCTAAACTCCTTATCAAAAATTTCGACCAATCAAATTGAGAGTATTTATAACGCAAGGAGGTTGTAAGGTATTGAGATGGACGTTGACCTTATTCGTGTGTTCCAAATTCAAACACCAAAACAGTGATTAAAAGAGCTTTTTATTCACTGTTTCCAGTGAATAAAATAAGCTTTTTAGAGGGGGTATGGTATAAAAGTATTTTATTCGGTGAGAATAAATTCACCAGCGTACTTTTTACTGCATCGCACAGCAAACTACAAAAAACAAAGCTATAAGAACAGTAGGCCTTTGACTTGTAGCAATTTTTCTCTCTTTTCTTCTCCCAGACAAAGATTTCTCGGAAAATATTTCACTAATTCGGAATTTAAATGGTGATCACGGAACGGAAGACGAAACGCCAAACACCCGATGGACCGACGACATAGTTAAGATCCCGGCAAGTCAGATGAAGAGGGCTCAGAATCGTTCCTCCTGGAAATGTTCAGCAGTGACCTTCCTAGATGATGGTGGTGAAATTGAGTTTTTTTTTTTATTGTTGATAGCTAAACATTTGACTGCCATCACACCTGATGGAAAGTGAAAATGCAGCCTAAGGTGGAGCACGCTTAGCTATTATCCACTTGTTCACTCTTGACTTGAAAATTCCAAGGTTGTAATGCTTCGAAAATATTGACGACGGTAAAGTTCCACTCCTTGGCAGTGTGCACAAAAAAAGTAGAAGCTAAAGTAAAAGTAGCATTTACCAGTAAATGCTAACAATCACTGTTATCGCACATTAGCTGTAACAGATACGAAGCGAGGATGAATAACGTCGTCGCTGCGCTATATTTGCGAGAAAGACTTTCAGTTTGCCACTCACATTGAAAGCCGGTACATGCACCTTGTCGACCGGCACTGGTTGGGCCTGTGCTGGGCCCTTTTTAGTACCTCGCTAAAAGTCACTTTCATGTTAACAAATAGGGATGGCAACAGACTTATCGGTCTATAAACTAAATGACTGCTATAGAACCTTCATTATTTTGAGCCCTTATAAGGCTGGTTTTTGTCTCACGCCGACGGCACGCGCACCATCAGCGCTGATGGCCGAGATTAATGAACTTCTAGGAAGCGTGCGCGCTGATAGCTACGCGTCATTCAAAAACGCTTCCTAGAAGTTCATTAATCTCGGCCATCAGCGCTGATGGTGCGCGTGCCGTCTGCGTGAGACTAAAACCAGCCTAATATTACCACTGGAGTAACAGAAATAGGTAATAACCGGATCATATTATACGAATGCCTTCCTGCTCCACGACCGCACTTTAGTTGAATTTACGTTTTTGCACTTTCATGTTACGGATGGCACGTACCCCTGCTTTCTGTGTCAATGCAGTCTTCAGTCGCACGAAGAAAATGTGTTTGATTTATCTGCACTTGAGGCCGGACCTTCCGCTTGCTATAAATTTTATTGTGTTATGATTTAGGGACGCGTACGCGATTTTATGGTAAACACTTTGCTCTTTGTGTTTGTTCCCTGATTTATTTTGCTAGGCTGGTGAAAGAAGAAGCTATCTCTGTGCGTGCGTACCCTGCCTTTTTACCCGACTGCACAGAAGGAGGGTAATATTTTCTGAGTGATTTTTTTACAACAAACTTATGTAACAAGCATATAGCCCACCTGATGTTAAGTGGCAAATGTGTGACGGTTTTTGTAGCTTTAACAGCCCGACGGGTTTTAGTAAACATGGTGTTATAAGACTCCCCTGGATTACGAGTGTGTTATCAAAAAAGTTCACTTAATGTACACCATGCGCAGAAATAGTAAACCGCGCTCAAAACTGGGTAATTTACTGTAAATAGAACTAGATATCGCTATGGAGTGATCAAATGCGACTGACTCTAGCTTAGGGTGTATGTGCTAAACTTACTTTAACAAAGTTTCAAGCCATTTTTGAAGGGTTTGTATAAAATTGTGAATTAAAATGTAAGTGTCGCTCAGAATTTTATATTCGATTGGTATTTAATAAATCATTAAATTCAGGCTTTCACTCGGATATCTGCTATTAAATATTTACAAAGAGATTGCTAAGCTCTTCAAATTCTCCGTATTAAAACGGATCCGTTACAGATATTAACACTGGAGTCATTAAAAGTTTCTGAATTAAAATAAATTTCAAAGCGCTTTGAGCTTCAGAACGCTTTTTTCATGAGGAAATAAAAATATATTTCAAAATCAAACTGCAGTTAAATAAGAAGACTTAGAGAAGATTATGAGACTTTGGAACGCTATCAATGATGATGAAGATTAATCTAGGTGCTTTTTCTAGCAAAAATATGATATAAGTCAAATATAGGGCAATGGTAGTAAATAAACAAAAATCTGTAAAATAATGCTGGAAGAAAAAGTAATCTAATACTAAAGTGGTATAAACATTTCTTCGAGAATCTTTACTGATTTAGAGATCTCAAATTAACACAACAAAGTTGAGGTAAACTGCTTCACCCGACACATGGTACGTCTACACAAATGAAGTTTGAGAAACCGGATTCAACTGCTGAACCAATTTTGACAAAGTTTATATGGGACCAATCTGGAAGTATTACGTTTCAAATAAAAAACAAAACAAATCGGTTCCTATGCAATAACAAACATCAAAAATATCGTTGTCCTTTTTTATTTGAAGCCAAAAAAAAACAAAAGATGATATTGGGGTTGCATTGCGACCGACGTAATAAGTTATTTTTAAAATGACTAGGCTTTTATCACGATTGAAGCATCACGGCTTAGACTATTTATCCCCGGGCAATGATATTCATATTATGTTATTATTCTTATGAATATTTGTTATTCAATAATCACTTGGACATTGTCTGTAATTTTTTTTTTTTTTTTTTTTACATATTATAGGCTTGCGTTTGACCGCAATCTCACCTGCTGTTAAGTGATGATGCGGTCGACGGTGTAGCACGCTTACCTAGAAGATACCTGTTCACTCTACTCTTAAAAACATCCAAGTTATAAGTGTCCGGAAAAACAGACGCCGGCAAGGAATTCCACTCCTTGGCTGTCCGCAACAAAAAAGTTGAAGCAAAGCGCTTGGTGCGGACAGTTGGAACATCAACTATGTATGGATGTCGCATTTCCGTACGTCTAGTCGTCCGATGATAAAATGGGGATGGGGGAACTAAATCGTGAAGTTCCATCGCACACTCTCCGAAATGTAACCTGTAAAATACCGATAGACTGGCTACTTTACGGCGATGTTCGAGACTCAGGAGCTTAGACTCGACTAAAGTGTCACTACCAATGAGTCTTTTGGCTCGTCTCTCAATAGATTCCAACGCCTCAAGCTGGTATTTGGCAGAGCCATCCCAGAGATGAGAACAGTACTCCATACACGATCGGACTTGTGCTTGGTACAGGTTGAGAAGCTGTCCCGGAGTGAAGTACTGTCTCACCTTCGATAGAACGCCTAGCTTCTTCGCAGCTGTCTTGGCCTTGGACTCTATGAACGAGCCAAAATTCAATTTTCTGGTTAGCGAGAACCCTAGAAGCTCAAGTTGGTCCGAAATCGGAAGAGATACATCACGGAAAGAAGGAGTCACGTGGAATTGACTCTTTTTAGTAGAAAATAGACACGCCTGGGTCTTCGAAGCATTGAACTTGACCAGATTGGCATCCCCCCAATCAGCAACTGCTTTCAAAGTCAAGTTCATTCGATCAACCATGGCCTCTCTACAAGACTGGATCTGCAATCCGCTAGAACGTGTGTCGGGTATGTAGCTCTCTACGACTGTGCTGTCGTCTGCATACCCAATGATTCCGGGCTTAAGCAGATCATTGATGTGCAGCAAAAACAGTGTCGCAGAGAGAACTGATCCCTGAGGAACCCCGGCATTAATTGCCATGTGACCAGACGAGCAACCGTCAACGACTTTTGGATTTTGAATTGGGCAACTTTTGAAAGACCACTATCGACTTTAGTATTATTGGCATTTCTATACTAAGATTATAAAACTGAAGAGTTTGTTTGGTTGAACGCACTAATCTCGGGAACTGCCGGTCCGAATTGAAAAAATGTTTTTGTGTTGGTTAGTCCATTTATCGAGGAAGGCTATTTATAGGTCATAAACATCACGCTACGACTGATAGGAACAGCATCAGTGCAAAATGTTGCAAACGTCTATGTCTATCCTTTTCTAACACGTAGGGACTTTTCTATTTTATTTTTTTTATTTTGTTTTATGTCCATCTATGTCCATCCTTTTCTATCACATAAGGATTTTTCTAAAGATTCTACATTTTGCCAAAGTGTTCCAGAGTAGAATGCTCCTAAACGTTCTTTAACATCCTGGTATACCCAGGCAACGCCGGGACTCGCGGCTATAGTATCAGATAAATCTCTGCCCTGTAGTTAAGTTCGGGTAATGTTGCTGCCTCGTACAGTATCGTGTGTCACCCCTGCTCGGCTCTGTAATTTTCGTCAGGCTTGTAATTACCCGTGTTTGGTGCCGACAGTTCAATTGAGTTAAATGAATCGAACACTATTCCGTTTCTTTGTTCCTCAAATTATTGTATTTTTATCTAGGATACGACTACTAATTGACTGTAATATTATTATCATCGTCATCATCATCAGCCTGTGAAGTCCACTGCTGGACATAGGCCTCCCCTACACATTTCCAGGAAGAACATTCTGAGCCCTTTCCATCCATCGACTTCCCGCGATCTTAACATTGTGGTCGGTTCATCTGGAGGGTGGACAGCCTACGTTTCGTCTTCCAGTTCGTGGTCACCATTCGAGAACCTTTACTCCCCAACGGTTGTCGGTTCTTCGAGCTATATGACTTGCCCACTTCAACTTACTAATTCTGCGAGCTATTTTGGTGACTTTGGTTCTTCTACGGATATCCATATTTCTGATTCTATCACGTAGTGAAACTCCTAGCTTAGCTCTCTCCATATATAGCTCGTTGCACGACTTTAAGCTTGTGCACGAGGCCAATAGTTAGCGACCATGCGTGTAATAATACCATAATTATTTTTATTAAAAAAAAGCTGGTGGTTCCTCAGACCGTTCTACTTTAGTTTCGATTATACCCATGTTGTCCAAGTTAAAAAAAAAACACTGTTGTATACTTTGTTATACGAAAGTAGTAGTTAGGATTCCGTAGTCAAATGGCAAACAACTGAACCCTTATGGATTCGTCATGTCTGTCTGTCTGTCTTTTCGTCCGTATAATACAGCCACTTTTTTCCGAACCTTAATTAAGAACTATTTGGAACTTGGTAAGTAGATGGTATTCTGTGAACCGCATTAAGATTTTCACACAAAAATAGAGAAAAACAATGAATTATGGTGGTTTCCAATACTTAAAACTGAAACTCAGTATTTTTTTATTCATCAAACCCATACGTGTGTTTGGATAACCTTTCATTCAATCTACTCAAATATTAAGTTATATAATGTTACTTACTTATAATGTCGAGTCCCGCTCACACTTGGCCACTATTTATTTTCCTAGCTGAAATGATGGCTGAGGTCTGACACATCCAATCGCAAACTTTTTAATGTTTCATAATAATATAAGCCGGATAGCGTGAGTTTCGGAACTTCTAAATCACTTTTCTTGACGAATTCGCGTGAAATGTTTCTTGCGCATCATCACACATGCTCGTAATTTCATACATTTAGTAAAACACCTTTCTCTCACCTGGATGTGCGCGTAGAGTTTTTTAAAATACTTTGAATAAAAAACCAAACTTAGTAACGGAATGAGTATTATTGTGTAAGCTGTATTGTCTTATTTTTACTATAACTTTACTTAGATAATCTAAATCTCTGTTCTCAATTTTATTTCGTTTGTGGAAGACAACATCGATGCTGGAATAAGAACTGACGGGTTTTACGGAGTTTCACCTTTTGAGAGCACTGTTATGCAGCCTTCCAAAACACATAACCTATTTCGAGCTTATCGATTGAACAAAACCACTGAATAGCTCAAATGGATTTGGTCAGCGAAAAAAGATTACTCCTCGTCTAGATGACAAGCTGCCTGATTAACTAAGCTTTTACTATGCGGGTGTCAAGTAGCACTATGTACTGAAAACTTTTCTCTTAATTTTTTTCAAACACTTCTATCACTATGTACAAACACTGTTTTATTGTTAATATAATAAAAAAATACATCAAAATAAAAAAATAAATAAAGCAAGTTTAAATTACTTATTAATTGCTTTGTTCTAGGGGATGGTTACCACTAAACATCAGACCAGGTGCTTGTTCAATCAACTAGTTGTATTAAAAAAAATATACTTGCAATAGTAAATGAGAAACAACTTTGAGCTAGAGTTTAGCATTTGAGCGTGTTTTTGAAATAGTCATGGTGCCCTAATAATAACATCCAGAAGCATTATCAATAATGATATTCGTTCAGACTACTTCCATTTTCAATTATTTGCATTTTACGACCAAACTCTATGATTATAGTCGAATACGTTTAAATTTATTGGATTTATTTTCAAAGGAAATAGTAAAACGCAAATCAATTGTATTGTACTGAGTGGTTTGGTCTACGAGCGTTCGACTAAAATGCATGCTTTTTGGCAGTGATTCACTGATCACCATCGCAGGCAGTCTATGTGCGCAAGGCTTAACAAGCAAAACTTTTCCGAACTAAAAACTCCAGTTATTCTGAATTCAAACACGGAGTAAAACTCTGAAACATTGCGGCATTCATTAAGCTACTAGCGCACAAGCAGCAATTATCCTAGATTTAGATAGTTGTCCACTGTTGCGCAAAATAGAGCGAGCTTAAAATCGTATCCCAAGGCGACTACAAAGGGGCGTGCGGCCGATTACGGTCAAATTATTGCTGTCATTACGGACCCGGACCTCGATACCGGCGATACTCGTAATCGCGAGTTGTCCCGGCATGTGTACTGCATCCTAGCTAGCCAATACACTATTTTATAACACCACAAGGCTAACCAAGCCAAGCGAGTGGACACTATTCTGAATTATTCAACCTTTTTGCAATTGAAAATGAATGATTATCTTGGTAAGGATGTTCCTACTACGGAACACAGCTACTACCCTACTGCCTACTGGAACTAGCTTACTAGTACACGTAAACGATACAGGCAAAAGAGCTTATTGAACGACAAAATATGCATGGATCATACCATTAAATACATTGAAACGCGTTCGCAATCCACAACCAAATATGTGCCCGAAAGCCATGCTACGACGGGCGTAGCCCCGCTACGGAGCTACGGCTCGTAGCCTTGCTACAATTTCAGATAAGCTGCACGTTAACGTATGCAATTGATATCCCACTGAGCTCAGAAAGGATTCCTTTTGTAAAACCCACTGGCCCAGTGCGAGTAACTCACGACCACGACTCGGGACACGGACAATAATGGGGGCCATAATTTGCCCGTAATGGGCCTTACACTATCGCACTGTCGGCCCGCCAAAAATAAGCTCCTTTACCTAAATCTTTTGTGGTGACACTGAAGTGAACCTACTTAACATAGAGGTATCATGAGATAGTTTATACTCGTATGTTTCGGTTTATTCTTATTTATGTGGGAAAGTTATAAATAAAGATTTAAAATAAAAATTTACGAGTGAATGACAGGGAGTCAAAACGCTTGGGTATCCGCAAGACTTTGGGCTGTGCGTTGTATGTCAGTCACTCACCTAGCTCTCTCATATAGAACTAGCAGCAACGCCCGGTGTTGCGCGGACAATCCAGAATGTTCAAGAACATTCTAGAACGTTAAGGAGCACTCTATTGTAGAACATTTCGGCAAAATCTAGTTATTATAGAAAAGTCCTTACACGATAAAAACAGATAGACATAGAAAGTCCCTGCGTGTTAGTAAAGGATACAGACATAGATTCTTAAAACATTTTGCATTGATGCTGTTCGTAGTAGTCGTAGCGTGATGTTATATAGATTCGTTATTAACTGCAAATACTCAGGAATTAGGTTCAACAAATAAAATAAAAAATATTTACGAAATGTTTTTTTTTAAATTTTGATTTAAGTTTTTGTATCAAAATTTTATTTTTATTAATTTCTTTACGGCTATTGCATAATGATTGCCATGGAGAACAGGACGATGACCCACCCAGGCGGTGACTGAACGCAGAGTGTCGCTCACGGCGCGCGGGCGCGGATCAAAGGTCAAAATAGGTCAGGCGCCAATGATTCCTTTATCAATTTTCTCGGGATTTTCATAACAAAACTTAAAAAAAATCATTTCATAAATATTTTTTATTTTATTTGTTGAACCTAATTCCTGAGTATTTGCAGCTAATAATGAATAACCCTGTATTCAATTCAGACCAGCGCAGCAGTTCCCGAGATTAGAGCGTTCAACAAAACAAACTCTTCAGCTTTATAATATTAGTAAGTATAGATGTGATATGACAAAGGCAAGCTATCAGCCAAATTTGACAGTGTTCACTAAAGTAATATTTTAGCTAAATGATAAATTTCGTTTGAATTCTCGGCCGTTGCTAAGCTACTGAAACTGTTTATTTTGCGAAAAAACATTAAAAAGCAAACGAAGTGGCAGGCGTGGTCAGTGGGTTGTTCTTGAAGCCAAGGCCCTATCTTAATTAATCTCGGGCCGGGCCACAGGCTTTATTACACTCTTCACGCTTGGTTTAGCAGCTTTTGGAAGCCACTCGATTCGAAACGTCTGCTCCAATGATTCTAATAGCAATTTGATCAGATATTTTTCATCTGTATTTGCTACCTGCTTTTGAAGCTTGAATTATGATTTTCATTGGTTTTATTTTTATCAGCCAGCATAACTGCATTTTATTCCTTCTGCCATAATTTATATTAGAGATCATGATTAGGACACAAGGGTTTTCTGTGGTCACGGTGTTTGCAAACATCGATATGATATAAGGCGCTTTTCGTTTTGGGTTCGTTTATTTTCACGCGTTCCTGTATTTTTTCGAAAGAAAAAGAATTTAATAACGAGTTAGGAGCTATTTATTTATTTTTAGATCCATTCCAATCAGCTCGGTGGTCGTGGTGAGATTTAACCATAAACTTAAACACATTTAAATCGTACACATTTAAATAAATAAATATTGTGGACAATTCACACAAAACTATCAAGCCCCAAACCAGACAGCTGATATAACACTTTTTTTTGTTATTAATATAAGATAACACCCAGATAGAGAACAAACATGTACGTTCACCACATAAATATTTGTTCTCGGTGCAGAAGGCAGGGTTACTACCAACTGAGCCGAAAGGCCAGTCAAATATCGTTTGAGTAAAAATAACTATGAGTTACCTACTCATAGTTAATTGACATACTAGAGTTAATGTAATTAATTCAAGACACCGCAAAAACGTAGCCGGTCTGAAACATATCTTATCTTATCTGGCACCTTCTCCTGCCTGCGCTGTGTTATCTAGAGCTAAGTTAATTTATCCCCTGCGAAACAAACCAATTTAACAATTTTTTCGCAAGATATTAGTTTGATTAATTACGAATTGTAATGCTGAAAAAAGTAGGCATCCAAAAACCCAGCCTTTATGTAGATTTTTTACGTGATCAAATACATTATTACTCCTGCCAGTGCACCTACTAAAATGCTACGTACGTTTAGAAGCAGCTCCAAGTGTCTGGCAAATATGATCTGTACATACTGAAAAAACACGATTTATACTTAAATTCTACCTCGTGATACATATCTACCTGTGCCAAGCAGTGATGCTAGCAATGCTGAACTCTATTTTTTATACAATTCGCTGTTGGAACAAGCATATGACCCACCTGATGTTAAGTGGTAACCAACGCCTATACCAAAACATTGTCTCGTAGGTCACGCACGTCAGGAACGTGCCCTACAATACACTGCCTTTCAACTTGAAGGTGAAATTACTGTCACCTTTTCAATAAAATTTGAAGGATATACTGTACGAAAAGAGCCTCTTTTGAGGCGCACTTATAACTCTTTTGCAACTGGGTGTGCGACAAAAGTATGTATACAGGGTGTCCCATAAGTCAACGTCCAGCCGAAAACGGACGATAGGCCAAGTCATGGCAGCTATCAAAAAAATATTTAAAAAAAAATTTGTGATGTAACTTTCGAGTTATGAGTATTTTAAAAAAACAAGAAAAACTGACACCCTGTGATGATCTTTTAAGTCCTGTGACTACAAATATTAACTTTTCATAAAACTTTTTTTTGCAACGTAATCATGAATAACCCTTCTGTAAATTACAATTCAAAATTAAGCCATAACTGCCTCAGTTTTCAATGAAATCGTGGAGTTTTGGCCAACATTTCATTTCAGATAATTACATCACCCAACTTTAACCGTCTATACCGCAAAAAAAATGTACTACATTATCATGGCAAGTAACTTTAAAAAATGGCGCATTTATTCAGAATTCCAAAATGGTATAATACTTGCTAGAGTACTCCTTAGTTTTGGAAATAAAAAATGTTTTTTCAACTCAACCGGATTTCCAATCAATTTTATTTCAATAGATAAAATGTTTGTACCCTTTAAGTCATGGGTATAAAATGCCTACGCTGCGTTTTTAAGTGACTCACAATTCACAGGTTCAAGTAAATACCATTTCGACGATGTAAATAAACAGTTAGAGCCACCATCTTGTCAAATGAGTAATACCATGGGTTTTCAAGTAATTTGTCAGTTTTAGGTGAAAGTTTGAAATAAAATTCTATCATAGGATTACTTCAATCATGGTTTTAATCTAAAGTTTGCCTTCGCCCGTCGCCGGTCTTATTACATGGTTATTGACGTGACAACGTCTTATAATTCGATGGAGCCGGCTGCACGCACGAAAAACATGACTCATGTGGCGTTACCTTGCTCTGAGGCGTTCCATTTAATACTTGAAGTGCAGTCCTACATGAATCTAATAATCCTATTGAATTTTATGTCAAACTTTCACCTAAAACTGACAAATTACTTGAAAACCCATGGTATTACTCATTTGACAAGATGGTGGCTCTAACTGTTTATTTACATCGTCGAAATGGTATTTACTTGAACCTGTGAATTGTGAGTCACTTAAAAACGCAGCGTAGGCATTTTATACCCATGACTTAAAGGGTACAAACATTTTATCTATTGAAATAAAATTGATTGGAAATTCGGTTTAGTTGAAAAAACATTTTTTATTTCCAAAACTAAGGAGTACTCTAGCAAGTATTATACCATTTTGGAATCCTGAGTAAATGCGCAATTTTTTAAAGTTACTTGCCATGATAATGTAGTACATTTTTTTTGCGGTATAGACGGTTAAAGTTGGGTGATGTAATTATCTGAAATGAAATGTTGGCCAAAACTCCACGATTTCATTAAAAACTGAGGCAGTTATGGCTTAATTTTGAATTGTAATTTACAGAAGGGTTATTCATGCTTACGTTGCAGAAAAAAGTTTCATGAAAAGTTAATATTTGTAGTCACAGGACTTAAAAGATCATCACAGGGTGTCAGTTTTTCCTGTTTTTTTAAAATACTCATAACTCGAAAGTTACATAACAAATATTTTTTTTAATATTTTTCTGATAACTGTCATGACTTGGCGCATCACCCGTTTTCAGCTGGACGTTGACTTATGGGACACCCTGTATAGTGACTTG
Source organism: Thera britannica (assembly GCA_939531255.2). Classification (NCBI taxonomy): domain Eukaryota; kingdom Metazoa; phylum Arthropoda; class Insecta; order Lepidoptera; family Geometridae; genus Thera; species Thera britannica. The sequence continues at coordinate 12,458,058 of OW618040.2, read as the reverse complement.
ACAAGAAAAAGAAGTTGAAGAATATTTGTGCAAGTGCCATACCACCATGGTGGCCATCTTTTCTCTGAGCTTAGGACGCGTAGGCAAGCCATGGGGCATACGATGTCGACGTGGACGCAATAACAGTGAGGTAAAGTAACCATTCGACATCAGGTGGGCTCTGCTTGTTTTGCCACTTTTTTATTCAAAGCAGACCCATCAATCAAAATGTTTACCGGCCTTTATACCTTACCTATACTTCAATACTCTGTGCTAGCTCGACGTTTATTGATGTACGACTATATTTTATGAATCAGTACTCGTGGTCTTTTAGGCTACGGGATAGTGTCTGATATATTTCGCGTGTACAGTAAAAGGACATGTACATTGTACATACGAGACTCTAACAAATACCTTTCAAATATTCATGTTTCCTCTATTTGATGTGGTTTTGGAAACAGACAGCAACTTTGCCGGCATTACGAGCTTTTATGTGTAAAATGTTGGTTCTATTCGAAATTACTGTTTTTTTCTATTATTTAAATGAATCACAACAAACTTTTGCACATGGAATTGAATTTGCCATGGAACTATGCATTTAATTCTAATTGATTTGGGGAAATAGGATTAGTAGTTAGGATAGTATTGTGCATTGTCCCCCTGCCAAATCTCACTCCAGCCAGCCCTCCTTAAAATAACGGAGTAGGACTTTGTGTTGGTGGCAGCAATGTTCTAGTGAACCGGATGGTGACACGGATGTGGATGTGGAGGCACAAGACTCAATAAGTTCCCTGAGCCCTGTCTTGAACCTCGCCTCTTCTGTTATAAAAAGATAAAAAAAAAAACACGATGGGCTTAGTCTATTTATTTTTTAAACCTTTTTACCAAACCAAACTCAATAGCAAAGGTTCGTCGCTTTGTTTAAAAAGCGCTACTAGCGCCATCTCAACAGGTTTTGCATTTTGTTTCTACTTTATAAATAAGCGTAAGAGAGGCAACGTTTGATGTAGTTAAACCAGTACCTCACAGATGGCGCTGCAAGGCGAACAGACTTACACAGAAGTTGACCACCTTTCTCCTAGAGGGCGTTTGCTCTAAGCTTTACGTAACGCTTTCCCATTTCAGTTCACTACTTACCTGCATGAAATATTAACTGGTCTACATGCCTACTTGTTTTTTTCATAAAACTATTGTTTTAAATTTCGGATTTAGTGCTACGTAATTATCGGAAATAGGATTCTTTCTCAATGTGTTATTGACAAGTACATAAACTAGTGAAAAAGGATATACATTTGTTTGGCTTTATAAGCTACTCGCTAAAGGTCTGCGCTCATAAGGTGATGGCGATGGCGATTAGCTGAAACACTGTCAAATATTTGCTATCATATTTTACAGCGTTTCACGTGATTGCCAACGCCATTGCCTAGATGTACGCAGTCTTTAAATCTTGCTTTGCGACACAGTTTTGGTAAACTTATTTGGTCGAACAGGAATGGGTGTTCTGAGTGGCCCTCTGACACTGACTGTCAATATTGGGCCCTTGTTGGGTAACTTTTCAAAATTGGAATTCCTAAGTTAAGAGACGTGCCGACCTGCTCGGGCCATCTCTCAAAGGAAATTCGAAAGCGGGCCATGTGTTTACGATGGAATTGAATTATTTGCTGGCGTGTCCTATATAGTATGTGGTATGTAACCTAGCTTATCCCCCGTGTAAAAGAAATGTTTTGAACATTTCTTTTACACAATTTCAATTTCTTTTTTTTTTCAATTTTCTTTTTGGAACGCTGTATTTGGTTCAAATAAATCTCGTGGGCACAAGTCCTTTTTTGTTTGGTTTAATGTTGTTGTTGCTTTCTTTATTATTGTGTAAAATAGATGCTGTTACTATCAAGAAAAAATAAAATAAAATGTACTAAGAACTCTCAAACATCTAAAATGATTAAAGGTTTTTCTAAAATGGATTGGATCCCGATATCACCCAAAATCTTTTGTGCACAAAATGTTTCCCAACAACTGGTTCCTTAGACATTAGGTATTTTCTATACTGTTTCGCTTTAACCATACGTTTGGACTGGAAAATCGTAGAGCACTCATTATAAAAAAAAGGTTACCGATTAACATCAGCTAGTTACCTATATCATTTAGCAGCTAGGGTTCTTTAGCGTAAGGCACGTGAACCACGGTGAGTGGATATCCTGCTAATATTATGAAAAAAAACTCTCAGTTAGTACAACGAATGTTGTTCACCATGACGTATGGAACACCCCCATTTCGGGCTTACAGAGATATTATTTTATACCCTGCATAGTTACTCTTGTTACCCCTGTTATATCCCGAAAATTGAACAGGAACGGGACAAAAAAGGACAAAGGTAGGACTAAAGAGTAGCCGCCGGCGGCTTCTAGTTAAATTATATATAACGGAGGACCAGCTCCAGATTGGTTTTTAAAAACCGTGACGTCAGCAAAGCTGACGTCACAATCATCACCGTCAGGCTGGTTACTCATGGTGGCCACAAAAACACGAGGAGATGTTCTTCAAACTTCTTTATTTTCGGTCCGATCGGTGCGACGACTCGAGCTAGAATGAATTCTGCCTCGACCGTCGCCCGTATTTATGCAAAAACTCGACCCGGCCAAGCAAGTGTTTGAACAAACACAAACTTGCTTCGACGTGTCTGATTTTTGCTTTTAAAATCACAAACTGTTTTTATTTGTCTTACAATAGTTAAATTAACTAACTAGATTACATAATTCATAATCATTAATCAAACGACTAACTAAATCAATTTCAAAACAAACTAAGTAAAACACGTTGCTTCACGTCCGTGGTGTATTCTCGTGGTATGTGATAACGTCTTTGCGCCGATACGGCCATTCTGACAGGCGGTGCGCGCTCTGCACCAGCCTTCGTTGGTAAGTCTGAAACAATGTTTATTCTTTTAGGATTGGTATCTGTATGGCAACTATGTTGCCAATTATATTTTCAACGAAATCACATCTTTCATGTGTTACGTGTATAGAGTTTTTAAATGGATTTATGTGGAATGGTTTTTCGTGGATTAGGTCTCGTGGATTAGGTCTCATGGATTAGGTCTCGTGGATTGATTCTCGTGGATTGGTTCTCGTAGATTGGTTCTCGTAGATTGGTTCTCGTAGATTGGTTCTCGTAGATTTGGTTCTCGTAGATTGGGTTCTCGTAGATTGGGTTCTCGTAGATTGGGTTTAGGAAAGGAAAAGAGTGGATGTTCCACACAGGGTTTCTAATCAGGTAGGCAAAGTAATTTTAAACTCACCGTTTAAACTGATTATTCCTCCTCGTCGTTTGGTTGCTCAATCAGCCCGACTCGTGAGGTTGATGGCATAGGTTCAGGTGTTGCAGTGTTGTCTAGAGGTACTGGGGAGTCATCCTCTGCCGCCGATACGGTCTCTTGATCTCCAGGTTGCGGAGCGCGACGGAGCTGATCATGGGCGACCTTCCGTGGACGTCCTCTGCCAACTACTTTATTCACCAAGTAACGGTCGTTTTCCAGAATTCTGCAAATCTCATAAGGTTCACTGAACTTTAGGTCCAAAGAAGTTTGGTTTCGTGGGTTATTTTTTATAAGCACGTAGTCTCCTCTTTGGAACAAGCGAACTTTTGCTTTCCGCGAGTTGAAACGCTGTCTGTCTTGTTCAGCGGTCTGAGACATCTTTTGTTGTACGTGTCGAGTAAGTGCTTCAATGTCAACAGTCTGCTGGTCTATATTTACCAAACCTAGTAGCTCAGGTGGAACGCAATGCTTTCGTTGAGTGATTAATGTGAGTGGAGCAACACCAGTCACTCGGTGGGTTGTGCAGTTCATTGCTAGCTGAAGTTCTTCAAGTGTGGTGTGCCATTGCTCAGTTTCATAATTTTTGATCATTACCAACGCATTCTTGAGTGTAGCCATAACTCGTTCGACTTGACCATTCGCTCGGCTTACTCCTGGTGCTATAGCGTGGATATTTATTCCAAGGTGTTCGCAGTAGCTCTTAAACTCGCCCAAGAACTCTCTTCCTCCATCGACGATTATTTGGACTGGTGCTCCAAATAAGTGTACGGTACGTTTCAGAGCTGCGAGTGTGCTGTGCTGGTTTTTATTGGTCGCGTAATAGAACAACACGTACTTCGTGAAGGCGTCGATGGTAACAATGACGTATTGTTGATCATTCGGAGTTCCTAATTTCCCTGTAATGTCCATGTGTACTACTTGAAAGGCCGCAATTGGTTTTTGAATTGGGTGTAGTTGAACTTGTATTGCTCCAGATGTTCCTTTAGATGTTCTACACGTAACGCAATTATCCACAAACTTCCGGACAGATGTGCTCATTTTCTCGAACCAATAAGTATCCTTGATCTTCTGCAAAGTTTTCTCCCATCCAGGGTGTTTCAGTGCAGTGTGAAAGGAGTTGATGATGCTCCATTGGAAGGACTTGGGTACGACCGTACAAATTTGTTGTCCGAAAATTGGGTCATCTATTTTCTTCTTTAAAATGTCATCGTCTAAAACGTAGCCATCTACTGGGTTATTATCTCGCAAGGTGTCCATCATCGGGCGTAGTGTTTCGTCTCGTCGTTGTTCAACTTTTAACCATTCTTGATCTTTCGTCATTATGTTGACTGCAAACTCGCCGGGGTTTCTGCTAAAGAAGTCTGCATGTTGTAAACGTTCCCCTTTACGGTATTCTACTTCGAAATCGTAGTTTTGTAAAAACGCCCACCAACGGTGAATTCTTGGCAGAAGATCCTTCTTGTGTTTTGATGCCTTAAGGGCATTGCAGTCTGTTACAACTACAAACTTCCGTCCGTAGAGATATTGACGGAAATGTTTGATGGCTCGTACCACCGCTAGTGTCTCCAGCTCGTACGAGTGGTAGCGACTTTCCGCGTCAGTCGTTCTCATACTCATGAAGGCCACTGCATGCTGTCGTCCATTTATAACTTGGACCAATACTGCTCCAAAGCCTAGGCTACTTGCATCAGTAAATAACAGTATTGGTGCTTCCTCTTGAAAAAGAGTTAATGCTGGTTCTGACGTCAGGCATTGTATGACTTTGCTGCGTGCTTTCTCATGTCGATCGTTCCATTCCCACTTGGCATTTAGTTTGGTCAACTCGTATAAAGGTACCATTATCCGTGAGAAGTCAGGAATGTACTTTCTGAAGTATCCTGCCAGACCATTAAACTGTCTTACTTGTTTAGCAGTTTTTGGCAAGGGTGCTCTTACTAACGCTTCTACTTTCTTTGGGCTTGGTTGAACTTTTCCATCACAGACCACATTGCCCAAGTATTCAATCGAGCGCTTGAAGAAGCTGCATTTGTCGACATTGATTGAAAATCCGGCTTCCTGTAGTGCAATGAGTATACGCTCGATGTTAGACAATCCTTCAGCGAAGTCCGTGCATTTGCTCAAGACATCGTCGACGTATACCTGTGCAGCAGTTCCTAGTAATGGGAATAAGGCTCTGTTGATGCATCGCTGGTAGACTGAGCAGGCATTACTCAATCCGAATGGCATAGTGAGATATTCATATAAGCCATCAGGTGTGACGAAGGCGGTTTTCTCAATTGATGTTTCAGAGATAGGTATCTGGTGAAAACCAGCAGCCATGTCTAAACTTGTGAAAAAATGACCGTTAGCCAGTTGATCGATCTGGTCTGAAATCAGCGGGAGCGGATAGTGATCACGCAGTGTATTAGAATTTAATTCTCGAAAATCTACACAGAGACGATCATCACCGTTTTTCTTCTTGACCAAGATAATCGGGCTTGAATATGGAGACTTGCTCTCGCGAATAATGTTGTGTTGAAGAAGTTCCTTAATGATGACACGTACCTTTTCTCGTTCCAGTGGGCTTAGGCGATATGGTCTTCGCTCTACATACTTATCGGGGTTCTTAAGTCGTATTTCCAACTCGCCAGTGTTAACCCTGGTATTTGGATACCCACGGATGAACAAATGCTCGTATTTATTCAGAAGTGTCCGCAGTAGTGCGATTTCGCCATCTTCGGTCAAGTCACAGTCAAGTTTTTCGAAGGTTGGATTGTTCATACTGACGTGATTTAATGATTGCTGGTGTATGAGTTTAGTCCCCTGCGATGTTATGATCATACTCAGATTTGTGTTATTGATCAAATTCATTCCGACTAAAACATCGGTAGACATTTCGCAGTCTGGCAATATGCAAAACTGTAGTTCCACATTGATAGTGTCTATGACACAGATGGTCAATAGCTTGGTCAAGGATAAGACTGGAAATTGCCCAATACCCTTCATGTAATTGACTGCTTGGCTTCGCTGACCCGGTAATGCTGCAGCGACAGATTCCCGCATAATGGAGCACTCTGCACCACTATCGAATACGGCTTGTATGGTCTTCGTACCGATTTGGATGGTAATTGGAGCCAACTTTTTTCCTGTCACATAGTTGACACTTGATGTCAATGATCGTTGACGGCTGAAGCATACCTCAAAAGTGTGACCCGGCTTCTTGCAGAATGTACAGATTTGTGTGTTCGTCGGTTTTGTTGGCTTCGCTGGTTTTGCTGGGTCCACTGTAGTATCTGGAGGTTTGAACCTACATTCATTCGTAGTGTGATTCGTCTTTTTGCAGATGCGACAGCCTGCTGATTGTGATGTGCTGTCTGAATAACGTGGACGTTTACTAGGTCCTGTTGAGCCTGAATTCAGTTGAGGTCGTTTTTTACGTATTGATGACGCAATCGAAATGAGTTCAGGAACTGTAGTGGCTCTTGTATTCAGTAATTCGATTCGTAAGCGTTCGTCACCGACGCATCCAATCACAGCCTCGACTGCATCTTCGTTATCCAGTTTGTCCTTAGTGAGTCTTCTCCAAAGGACCCAGGCTTGGGATAAAAACTCTGCAATGTCTTTGGACGAGTCGTAAACATGTTCTCTAAACCGAATAACATCACGAGAATATCTGTTTTCCGGTTCAAACGTTGTAATGAGGTTGTTACGTAATTCTTCCCATGATGACGTGGTTACCATCCAGTCGTCAACCCACATTTTAGCGCGTCCTTTTAACAGGCTACATACCTTCATACGAACGTCAAAATCATTCAGGTTGTACGTTTCAACCGCTTTGTTTATATGTTGGCACCATTCGCGTACTCCAACACTCGTATCAGGATCAAAAGATGGTAGGTAGACATCTTTTATCCGTACTTTAGTTTCAGCAGTCGGAGTACATAAGCGCTCAGACATTTTCTGCATAGTCTGCATCATCTGCAAAAAGAGTTGTGGTGGTATCCCACCAGCACCGTGGTACGAATCGGTCATAGGCAAGAACACGTTGCCCGACTGCAGTTGCGGTGGTGGTGGCGGTGGTTCTGATGCAGGTGGTGCCCCACTTATTGAGGAGTTAGGTACACCAGGTGGATATGTGGTAACGATGTTGTAATGTTGCGATTTATCAGGTGGTGCTTGAGCTGATGAGGAAGTGGTTTCAGATGGAAGTGGTGCGCATCCCACTTCTGATAACGGAGGACCAGCTCCAGATTGGTTTTTAAAAACCGTGACGTCAGCAAAGCTGACGTCACAATCATCACCGTCAGGCTGGTTACTCATGGTGGCCACAAAAACACGAGGAGATGTTCTTCAAACTTCTTTATTTTCGGTCCGATCGGTGCGACGACTCGAGCTAGAATGAATTCTGCCTCGACCGTCGCCCGTATTTATGCAAAAACTCGACCCGGCCAAGCAAGTGTTTGAACAAACACAAACTTGCTTCGACGTGTCTGATTTTTGCTTTTAAAATCACAAACTGTTTTTATTTGTCTTACAATAGTTAAATTAACTAACTAGATTACATAATTCATAATCATTAATCAAACGACTAACTAAATCAATTTCAAAACAAACTAAGTAAAACACGTTGCTTCACGTCCGTGGTGTATTCTCGTGGTATGTGATAACGTCTTTGCGCCGATATATATAATCTTTGCGCCCAGTCCGTGCCTGCCGCTGATCGATATCAGATTAGCCACTACTGGATTAGACTAATAGACGTTATAGTTCCATTATCCAAAGGGCAAGTTCACCCTTAAGACTTCCAACTTCCAAGACCAAAAATCTTTGGACTTAAGGCCTGCGTAAATCTGGCGATGGCTATCAGTGAATCACTGTCATATTTGACAGCGTTTCACTGATCGCCATCACCAATTTAGGCTTTAATTAGCACCAAACACATTCCAAAAATTAAGTGCCGATAAAATAAGGCTCATACAAACAATATAGCTTGAAAGGCGTTCAAAGTGAACTCAGTAATTATTTTCAATAAAGAACTTCTCTGAATAATGAAAGTTCTACTGCTAAGACTTATTTGTCTGTTAAAACGACAGATCAATCGCTTTTTATAAAAGGCATAACGCCGAAAAAAACAAGGAAGAACATATACCACGCTGCAGGAAGGAACCGTTTTAAAAAAACAGGATATTATCTTGTATTATTCTGTTTTTTAAGTTTTTTAAAGTGTATTTAGTTTTATTCAGTAGAATCGCGGTCTAGGTGCCAGTTCCACGTGACCAAGCCAATATGAACAGGTAACATACTACGGCTTGGTTCCTACCGTTTCTATGTGATCCTTTTAAAAATCTAAAATAAAATTAGTGAAGTTCCAGTGTGGCGTCACTTCACTTAGTGAGACGTATGCAATAATAGAAAAGCTATAGTTTCAAAGACAGCACACACTACGCTTCAATATGTCATGCTTTTTATACCTAGAGCTTCAATTCAAAGTAAATAATTTTTAGTGGCATGGTATATTTTCAAAATATCACAGGATGTACTCGCCCTATCGTACGCTATCCAATTATGGAGCTTCACCGTTCAATAGTCATGCAGATGAGATTTGCTAACATTATTAACATACCAGTCCTATCCCATGTTAACCTTGTGAGTCTCTTCAAATCAAATATCAAATAATTTATTTCACAAAAATTAGAGTTACAAGTACAAACGAGTTACAAAAACAATATCATACTAAGTATATCTATCCTATTCTAGGGAAATTTTAAACTCGTACGTACTCGAACATAAAGTAGGTAGGGTGTGTTGGGGGTCGGACGAGAAATTCTGTATCCCGACCTCCAGCGCTTCCCTTCGAACTGCGAGAAATTATTAATGCTAGGGATACAATACATCTTAAAAATTACTTTATTTAGTGAGCAAAAGCAACAGATGATTACCTAGGCCATATTATCGCCACAGATGCTTTTGTTACAAAGTTGTGGCTAATTATTTATTTCTTAATTATATAAAAATAAATTTAAACTAGGCGTAAACTACGTATGATTTAAGTATGTAAATTTAAGTAAGTATCTATAGAATAAGATTATTTCAAACTAAGATATTTTAATTATTATTGCAGTACGGTTCAAGCACTCAATAGCTCAGCAGTCTCTTGAATTAGGATTGTGCTGTTTTTAGGGTTCCGTAGCCAAATGGCAAAAACGGAACCCTTATAGATTCGTCATGTCTGTCTCTGTCCGTCCGTATGTTACAGCCATTTTTCTCCGAAACTGTAATAGCTAGACTGATGAAACTTGGCAAGTAGATGTATTCTGTAAACCGCATTAAGATTTTTACACAAAAATAGAAAAAAAACATTAGGTATATTTTGGGGGGTTTGGGGCCCCCAAACTTGAAACTGAAACTCAATAATTTTTATCTCATCAAACCCATACGTGTGGGGTGGGGTATCTATGAATAAATAGGTCTTTAAAAATGATGTTGAGGTTTCTAATATAGTTTTTTTCTTCACTGAATAGTTTGTGCGAGATACACTTCCAAAATGGTAAAGTGTCCCCCCCCCTCTAACTTCTAAAATAAGAGAATGATAAACCTAAAAAACATATAATTATATGATGTATGATGTGTAAATCGTAAACCGCAATTTCCTTTCGACGAACTACAAGAAATTATAAATTATGTTACTTGTTGCTACGGAACCCTTCATGGGCGAGTCCGACTCGCACTTGGCCGCTTTTTTTCACATACTCTATTTCACTCTTTCAAGCTCACCCACACTCACACAAACACACCCTCATTCATATAGGTACACACACTGGTTTCTCCTGTGGAACCTAAACTCTTGAGAGGCTTGTGTAATCAGGAGAAGCTAAATATACACACATGCTCTCGCCCTCACCACATTCATACATTTAGGTTTAGGTACACTTACCTACCAACCAACACCAAGATCATAATATACTTTTTTAGTAAGCAATTACTTAGTTCGGTTTAGTGTTAGTCATAAGTTAGATTATAAGATACATTATGTAAACCTTGCTGTGATTTTTTTAATAAATAAAATAAAAATAATTTGAATCTGAATCGCAGAATTTATTTCGTTCTGCGATTCAGTTTTAAGTGCTGGTGAAATTACTGACACGTGAGGCTGAACATCTGTAGGTAAGTCTCAAGTTGATGAACGCAGGGCAGTGGACCTTAGGGCACGACCTACGAGGCAATGCTTCGCTATAGGCGATGTTTAGGGATGAATCTAACTGGGCTACGCTTCAAAACATTCTAACTTTAATTTAGCCAACACTATTGCTCGAGTACGCTTAAATAAATTGAGCCAATTTATTGCAACTTGGACTAGTAGCGGATGTGTGATGCTTAGTGGATATAAAACTTTTGCTAAAGTGGGCAGTTGATAGAGCGAATGTTGAGGAGAATATTGAACTTGTTAATTAATGTTGTCTAGTTTATAACAAAAAAACTTCTAGTCTAGGAAGAAATTCTTTTTCCTGTCATATTTTTGTTCGAAACAGTGTGATGAAAGGAATTTAAGTGCGCCTCAAAGAGGCTCCTCTTGAAACATATTTTCAAACTTTTGGGGTTCGAAAGGTCAGGTAAACTCATTGGTGCACAACTGGATTTGAACCTACGACCTTAGGATCGAATAGCAGGGCCGCTAACTCTAGGCTGCTAATGCTCTTGAACTAAAGAACACTATTCAACTGAAAAACTATCATTTATCTTCAAAGAACAAAATGAACAATATACAACAACAAACGTAATACATACAAAACTGTTAAATTATCTAGAAACGATCTAGAGATAGCACAGCTGATCTAAATCAGTGCCAACCAGTAGCGTCTCCAAATCATTAGGACGATGGAGAAGGCTCCAAATCGTTTTTTCTGGAAATGTTTATTCCCCGATACATTTCCAGGCCAATTGCCAACAGACTAGCCAGTAGACTTCTTCAGTTTGAAGATAGCTTTTTCTATTAGTTCTCGGTGGTATAATCGTCAGTGACCATTTCAAATTCATCGGAAGTTGTTTATTCAAGATTCAGTACCTTTCTGTCGTTATGTGATTTTCCAGCAAAACATAAAGTTTGAACACTTTGTCAGAGTATGAACATTATTTTTCCTTCAAGTTTTCCAAACAAGATCAACCACCTTTACAATAATTATTCCTTTTTTATATTATAATACATAGGTATCGTAAATTTCTAGCTCTCGTATATTTCGGAATAATAAAAGGCTTTCTTCATGCATACTACGTACCAAGGAAATACCGTACAAGATGCAGTTTTAATACAGCAGTAGCGTCGCTGCGTGGCGTCCGCGCCGTAATTCACACGCTTGTCCCGTCCCGATGGGCTGACGCTTATTTTATACGTGACAAGACTGAAATCACTGTTACAACTAAATAGTTTGAAAATCCAAGACTAACACAAGGCCATGAGCTTTTTATGTAATAACTACTTTATAAAAATTGGATTATGTTTGGCAATTTTTTAAACTATTCTTGGAAAAAGTACCTAAGAAAAGGTTTTTGGGCTTGAGCTGAAGCGGAAACCAGCGTGGCGGTGGGTTGAACAGTAGTGGCGATCAATAGGCCTACCACAAGCTCTGCCTGGTGCTGGCTCTGGCTCTGGTTTTGAGTCTGTGTGCGTGTTGAAATAAATCCTACGTCGGAACGTCACACACACAGTATAATACACTGGTGAACACTCACACAGACTCAAAACAGGAGCCAGAGACAGAGCCAGACAGAGCTTGGTAGGCCTACAGGGGGCCGACAGTGTTATTTTTACCCGTCTGCTCAGAAGTAGGGTAATAAAGCTATTTTATTCAGAATAATTGACAAATCGTAAGAGCCTGTCTACTGACAGTGGTAAGTATTGTTGGGTTTCCTGCACTCATTTCTCATTTCGTATCTGCGGAATAAACAGAAGTGGTTCATTAGAGACCCGTTGCGTTGGTAAGTATAGAGCTATGTACCTATCTCCCTTAAGACAGGTCTTCCAATTGGCAGCTGGTGACGCAGATGTTGAATTTACGCCTAGATTAATGATGTTTGTCGTGAATACATAATTATAGTCAGTGCCAATGTCAAGAGTGTCAAGCATTGAAGTCTCTTTTCACTGTCACTTTTATGTCAACAATAAATAGAGATGACAGCGGTCTTAGCGGTCAGCTAAGCTATATTAGTGCTATTATGAATGAGAACAGTGTTTTAGAGTTCCCCAACACTTTATCAGGAATCTGCCCTGCAAATTTTATACTCCTGGGATTATCGCTTGAGGCAGTGTGTGCTCTGCTGCTTGTAAGTCAGTAGCAGAAAAGTTTTATAATATTTAAAAGACAAGTGGTTTTTCAAGGTAGTTCAAATAAAGTCTTCCACGATTGATAAAAAAACTAAGTATTTTCCGACCCTTCATAGCGTGGGAAAAGGGCAAAAAGGTTGTAAAGTCATAATTAAATAAATCCTGCCCCGGGCAACAAATTTAAGTGTTTTCATGTTTATTGTTCTTGCATTGTCAAGTCCTGGGTAATTTATTTTTATTTATGTGATTTATGCCGTGTCTATGAGAGACATAGGCATATGCGCCACCGCGCCGCCGGCCAGGCTAATAGCGCGTCCGATGCCCGCTCGGTTTAATATAAAGCAGATTCCCTATTTAACCGTCTCTGTCGCAGTGTTAATGAATTCTGGCTTCCTTTACACTAATCCGACATCATCAGCGGTACCAATACCGCAGTACTCACCATTATTTTTCTTCCTGCCCTTATCCCACTTTATTTGGGGTCGGTACAACATGGTCTCTTCCATTCTCATCTATAAGCTATCATCTCTGCATCACTTCTTTCTTATCCATGCACTCACCATTCTTTCTCACCATTGTGATTTCGAAATCCCAACACAATAAAACTTAGGAGCGATATTCAATGAAAGGTTGTTTTCGATAAATCCTTGAAAAGATTCATAAATAACTTATTGATATTTCAAGCAGCCACTCAAAAATCCAATTTGCCGACTCGTCTTATTTAAATTATCGGAAACAACGATTGTTATTGAGATTAAATCAACTGTTGCCGTTGCTTTGTTTACATAGAGCTTTGTCAATAAGAACACTAGATGGAAGTGGAGCTAGGGCTTGCGCGACACAGACGTCTGTGCTAACAGTTACTGTTGCAGAATGAAACTATGTAGGTAGGTACAACAAGTTGAACGCTTTTTTTTTTTTTTTTACATTGGATAGGCTTGCGTTTGACCGCAATCTCACCTGCTGTTAAGTGATGATGCGGTCGACGGTGTAGCACGCTAACCTAGAAGATACCTGTTCACTCTACTCTTAAAAACATCCAAGTTATAAGTGTGCTTAAGCTATAAGCCTATTTAAGAACGTACGATTGTAGGCAATAAATATTGCACAACGGCTTTTCGACTTTGTAGAGCGCTATCTCTTTCTGACGCACACTACGCTCTATGAAGTCGAAATTAGCCGATGTGCAATATTTGTTGCCTACTCCTACACGTCTTTGTATTAGGCTTGACTGGCCTCACAGCTCAGATGGTAGTAGCTCTGCCTTCTGTGCCGTAGGTCGTGGGTTCGATCCCCCCCGAGAACAAATATTTGTGTGGTGAACACAGTTGTTCTCTGTCTGAGTGTTATATAATATTCTAGGCATGTATTTACAAAAAAAAGTATAGTATAAGTATTAGTATTCTAAGTATGTATTTACAAAAAAAGTATGTAAGAATTATATCAGCTATTTAAAAGTAAAAGCTCTGCTTAATTTGGGGTTATATGTTTACACAATATACCACAATGTATGTACATAATATGCAAAATAAAAATAAACAAAATTTCTTCATTTATCGCACGATAAGTTTTCATCATATCCCCTTTTATGCTGTTCTTGTTCGTTATGCAAAGGAACTGTATGGAACCCAATAAAGAATTTCGGTAGTCCCGAAAAAAGTTTTTATTTCAAAATTATAGTTACAAATGACTCAATATTTAGGGACTGAAAAAACTGGGGTTTGTAATTTTTTGTATTCTTACTGGAAACTTACTTACGAACACCTTTTACACGCCTTCAGCCATACTTATAAACGCAATTTAAATTTAATCCTTGTTTCAAGTTCTCATCTTTACACAAAGGTAAGAGATGGGAATAGTTTAAGCGCAGTAGGCCTACCACAAGCTCTATCTGGCTCTGTCTCTGGGTCTGGTTTTGAGTCTGTGTAAGTGTATTATACTGTGTGTGTGACGTTCCAATGTAGGATTTATTTAGTCAACACTCATACAGACTCAAAACCAGAGCCAGACAGGGCTTTTGCTAGGCCTACTGTCTGGCTCTGTCTCTGGCCACCAGTGTATTAAACTGTGTGTGTGACCGTCACACTGACGTTTCGACGAAGGATTTATTAAGTCAACATTCACACAGACTCAAAACCAGAGCCAGAGACAAAGCCAGACAGAGCGTGTGGTAGGTCTACTGTTTATCTTTTGGCGTTGTTTTAATTTGCTACGAACGTATATTCCATTCTTGGTTTTTCTGTTTATTTGCAGCACCTCTTGTAGAACACTTGACAGAGTTGAGAAAACAATGTTGTAAAGACGTTAGTCAACACCAGCCAATCGCAACCAGCCGCGTACCATCGACACCCGACGACGTCGCTCAATCCCGCGGATTAGGCCTCCATCACGCACGCCAACTTCCTATTTTTGTAGGGTCCAACCAAACGACTTGCACACTCTTTATTACAGTTGTTTTCTACTTACGATCATGTTAACATTATGATAAAATATCGCATGATTCATTCTGTTTGAACGCGGGATTACGTCGCTCAGGTCGCGTAGTAGATTTATAGTACAAACTTGAATCGATTTTCTTATTTACCATGCTTTTTTATTTGTGCTTAAATCATACCACATAAAATAACTGGCACGTGAGGCTCTGTTGCCTCACGGCATCTGTATGCCTCAAGTTGATGGAAGCAGGGCAGTGCATCGTAGGACACGTTCCTGACGTGCGTCTGATTGATTGACAAAACCTGACAAAACATTGCCTTGTAGGTCACAAGCATTACACTGATCGCCATTGCGGGCGATCTAGATGTGCGCAAGGTTTTAGCCGGAAAATTAATTCAAAGAATGCAAATGATATGATTAAAATGTCGTCGTACAAATAACAACATTTTATAGGAGCTCCTATTAAAAATGATGGAAAACAGTGGCGGTCTTATACAAAACCATAGGAAACATGTTCGTTCAAATCAAGCTATCACATATTACACTTTCACTCCAACCGCTCACACTCTGTGCTAAGTCCGATGTGTAATGTTGGTTACTCAGAACAACACAACACCAGAAATACAATTAAAACGAAAAAGCTATGGTATTTACAAGATTTCGTCTAAGAAATGTTGTTTTCGTTCCACATATTTTTATCCATATATTTTTATTTCTTATATGGAGAAATCATGAGGCAGCAAAAATACGTTACGTATGTTGTCTCATCAATTTTCCATACAAAAGAGAGGGACACGTGCTCATACGAAAACAGCATTTGGTAGACGAAATGTGGTAGCAAAACTTTTCGGGTACAAGTACTGAAATAGTTGTCTCTTGTCAACAGATGCGTTAGGATGAGATGAGCACGTCTCGGATGGAGCGGGGGGGACGGCGCGCCAAGGCCGGCTCGCTCAGCGTGCTGGCTGGCGCGCTGCCGGCGGGCGGCAGCGTGCGTCGCCAGCGCTCGCTGGAGTGGGCTGGCGACAGGTACAGCAGCAGTGATGAAGACCGCCCGCCGCAGCCGCCGCCGCTCGCCGACCATGTCTTTGCATCGCTGTTAGCACACGCTACTAAACAATTCGACAGTGAGTACAGTCACATACACACATCAACATTGTCTAGCGATATTCAACACTTTGTATTTTACTTATCTGAAAAAGAAACTTACAATTAAACAAATATTTACAAAATGTACAAAATACACAAGAAACAGTTGAGCTATCTGCAGATCGTTACAAACGATCTAGAGATAGCTCAACTGATCCAAATCAGTGCCAGACGGAAGCGTCCCCAAGACGCTGGCGGCATTGCCACGCTGAAAAGCAATGCTTATACGCTGCGCCAGATACCCACCAGCTCTTGGGTCACGCGTCGCCTCGATCAGTCGCCTAGACAAAATTTTGAAGACCCGCGAGGCCTCGGTTCCCCACGGACCCAGAGTCTCAACCCCAAGAGGAGCAAATAAGTAGGCTCTGTCGAGACCTGCATATTTGCGCCTCTTGAGATCCTCGGCCAGATCTGCCGCCGCGCCCGCCACAACGGATGTCCTTGGCAGATGAGAAGGCGCAAGTGTGTCGACACACGTAGCATCCCACACAAGTGGCCTCCCCAACTCCCAAGGAACAAGCGTCATACCGTCAGGCCGCTTACCATCGTCACGCAACAGACCATTCGGTTCGAGAATGGCTGGTACGTTGACGGTTGTAAAGGCCCGTCGAATGACGTCGTTAAGGCTGGCGTGACGAGATATCCGACCGGCGCGGCGGCTCTAGAACACGATAATCCGTGGTGCCCAAGCTGATCGACTGCAGTACCGCACTGGCACCGATGAGGTGCGCAGCACGGCGCACCCAACCGTAAGCAGGTTGCAATACGGAACGTGACGGGATCCATTAAAGTACCAGTGTTACAGGAAGGAAGAGCTTGTAACCAATAACCTGACACTTTGTTGATTTTTACAAGAGATAAAAATAATTTCTTTAGATACCTAGGTATGGTAAAAAACATTATTTTATGTTGTTTATTAATAATAATAAAATACAACTAGTTAAGTAGGAAAAATCTCGAAAAATCTGAAGATCAATTCGAAATGGAATATCCGTAGACAATGTTGATGTGTGTGTTTATTTTTTTATTATAGTTGGCTAAGCATTTGGCTGCCATCATATTTGATGGAAAGTGAGGATGCAGCCTAAGATGCAGCAAGCTCAGCCATAATCCACCTGTTTACTCTCGTCATAAAAGATCATAAACTCAGGACATACTGACCGTGGAATTTTTATTTATTTATTAATAAAAGAACCACTATAATAGATTATTTATTTTATCGTATTTTAGAGTCCCACTATAAGTCAAAGGCCTCCTTCTTTTTTTTTATACACCTATCCTATCTACCTATCTTTGGCTACAGTTTGGCCAGTCACATTATGGTAATGTTAATTTGGTACTAATACATCTATCAAGCGAGTGAAGCCGCGGGTGGCCGCTTGTTCTAACTTACAAACAACACAGCATGCATAAAGCTCAAGAGATCCTGTTGCTATTACGATTTTATTATTATATAAATTTGTAGGTAAGCAGATATGCTACGAGCTACGCCGTAGCTGCCTGTAGCAGGACCAATGTCGAATATTATTTGTTATTCTCTGAGTGACGCGGTCGAAGGTCCGCACTGAGCCCTAACAAGTGGCATCATTAGGAGGGGGTTTTGAAGGGGTGTGGACTGCGGGGAATAGGAATGTATCTGGAACCTCTGCCACTAAAAACCATACGCTGAATCTGTTTTAGTTTAGGTAATTCCATACCAATTTGTAAAAAGTTTTGTCATTTTGTTATATTTATTTTCATGCTTTTACATCCATTAAAAACTGAAGAAATAAAACCCCGAAGCATGTTTACTTTGCATATTATGTTAATAATTAGAGATACGTAAATGCACAAGAAATTAATTAGAGGCTACGACCATTACGGGAAGGCGAGTGACGTCACAGACTTTTTGGCGGCAGTGTCTAGAGAGCTGTCATGATCCAAAAATTACGTTGACAGCTCAGATTCATCGAGTTAGACAGTTTCCGTGATGCTTATAATTCTTCAACAAAAACCTTGACTGTCTTTTCTTGTGGTTATTAGTTGAACTGAACTAGGTTCTACTAGATCAGTTTAAAGTTTTACACTGTTTTGTATATTGGTATAGTTACATGCCATTTCACATCATAATCTAAATGCGATCTGATAAGGTTACGTGTACACTGCCTAGTACTGTCGCAACTGTGCCTCTTTGTCGCTCGTTCCACGCTCTCGCTTGCACTTCAAGCCTTAAGGGGCCGGCGGAGGGTGAATTTTCATACAAACGTAATACCAAAATTATTACTAGTTTAGGCAGATTTTCACTTTATTATTGTAATAACTGTATTCGTATAGTATTTATCAAGGTTCCTGAATAATTTTGATTTTAAATTACTTACCTCAAATGAAATAAACACAAATCGCATTTTACACATTTTTTTCATTGCAAAATGTGATTGGCGTTAATTTCATTTGAGGTAAGTAATTTAAAATAAAAACTGTTCAAGAACCTAGATAAATACTATACAAATACAATTATTACAATAATATAGTGAAAATCTGCTTAAATTAGTAATCATTTTGGTATTACGTTTGTATGAAAACTCGCCCTCCGCCGGCCCCTTAAATGGAACGGCTCAGAGTGAGGAAACCCCGCATGAGTCACAAAATATTGTGGCTTTTTATTGATAAAATTATTTTCTGGCTCTGCTCGATAAACAACCTCACAAACCCTCTAAAAACTCTATCTCTTATTATATAACTTTATAATAGATAAACCTTTGAAACGGTAAGGAGTAAGGAATGTTTGGTTACCACTTGTGTCTGCTTAAAGATACGTATGAGTATGTTTACGTTTAAATTATTATAGGAGTGATTTGGTGGTTTTACACTGTATGTTTGGTGGAATATAACAGTGTTATATTCTTGAGGCTCTATAGGGTTTTTGCACTGTCTTGTTTCACGACAACGTTTGAAAAAATGCAAGCATACATTGTTGTTTATTTTTTAAATTCCACGTGCAAAAAATATGCTAGTACGAGATTTTTTTTAATACAACTAGCTGATGGAATAAGCATAATGGCAAACCGCGTTTGTTATTAAGTGGTTACCATTGCCTATAACAAAACATTGCCTCGCAGGTCACGTATGAACTGCCCAGCGCCCATCAACTTAAGGCTTACAGAAGTTTAGCCTCACGCGCCAGTTATTTCATCGGCACCCACACCTTTCAAACCAAGACACAGCAGAAAAAGGCAGGGTGGTAGGCCCGCGGACGAGCCCTTCTCAAAGAGCTCGGCTACTACAGCAAAGAGGTGTACTACTAATAGTTTTAAACACACACAGATTTTAAATAAACAATTTTAGATATAGCCATGTTTAATGTTAGTAATAATAATATATAGATTTACATTAGCGATATTAGTTACAGGTTGCAAACTTAGCAAAATTTGTAATGTAACTAATTAGAAACTTTGCAGTGCGCTCGAGTATAGCGTTCAATCTTCAGTCTAACCTTAGTTTAAACCAAGATATGCATGAATAGGTACATTTTCCGAACGAATAACATTATCATAAAGGTTGATGTTATTGCGGTATTACGCGCTTAGTCTTCTTTACCTAACTCTATAACACGGCAATAGCCTTATCTGTAGGCCTACCATGAACTCTGTCCGTCTCTATCTCTAACTCTGGTTTTGAGTCTGTGTGAGTGCTCACCCGGGCATTATACTGTGATGACGTTTTACGTTTATTTAGTCAACACTCACACAGACTCAAAACCAGAACCAGAGACAGAGCCAGACAGAGCTCATGGTTGGGCTTGAACTTTCAGATGGTTACACTTTTACAACACAAAAGCCTCGGTTTATTTAGGTTTGTGGATGTTTAAAGTTGTATATCGGTGACATAGTTCGTTTACGAGACACAAAGTACAAATTTTAAGAACTTGAGAAATCAATTTCATGGCCAAACTTCAGAATCGATTATGATGAGATTTTCCAGAGAGGAAAATACTTTTATCTAACGTATAGCGTTACTCTAAGATAGTGAAACCATACTCAGCAAAAAATAATCTCAATGCACTCGTATTGGGATATGTTGAAATTGAAAAAAGTCTACGTCTACATTCAGAGAGCAGACGTTAATATACTAAAAAGCAATATGGTGATCAGCACACGCCTCGCGGCTGACGTTTTTCAGCCAGGTCCGATTGCAAAGGCAGCTTTTTAGACTACGTCGAATATTAAGGTTTTCGACGTAGCATATAGCGTAGATGGCGTAGGGGCCTGGGCCACTAATTGCATTAAGCCTTAAATGCGTACATTTAAGCGTTCTCTACTGCCATCGATATCGCCCAGGCCTTTAGGCCCGTATTCAGAAAATGCTTGAGTCTGAGTCGAGCCTCAAGCAAAGATTTTTTGACAAATATTCATTGAAAAGTGTCATAAATCTATGCTTGAGGCTCGACTCAGACTCAAACATTGTTTCAGAATACGAGCCTTAGTGTCTGCATGGAACTGTTGGCTGAACTTTGGTGCCCATTGCCGAATATTAAAATCGTTGATTATCGATACACGTTGTTGGCAATGAAGTTTTATAGGCAACCGGCAAATTTTACATGACAATGAGAATAGATATTTTTATTTTTCTATTTTCATTTTATTTATTGGGGTAATCAAACACTAACATATTAAGGGTTAACATGTGTTATAATAATATACCTAGGTATGCAATATATTTTGAAGAGCAACCAACATCGTTTACCATGGATTACTGAGATATTTTACTTACTATTTAGTCTAGTTCTCATAATCGAGGCAAGCCAAGGCGGTGAGATCTAAAATAGGAAATAAGCTCATGTTAGTATTGTTGGCAAGATTGGAAACCATAAGGCGGCGTAGTTTCCATTTCTTTCCGTATTTTTCTTACAAAAACGGTATCGGTGTATTATTAGAGGCAAGCCCAGTAAGTACGCAATATCTTCGGCCACGAGCGCGCTCGCAAGAATTCTTACAGGCTAAGACACAGTCCTGCAAGAGTAACTACGTCAAACACAGTTTACATTGTGGGCAGTTTAATATAAAGCTGCTGGATACTTACTTAGCTAGCTGAGCTGCAACTTTGTTATAGTATGATTCACTTCATTATTTAACTAGGTAGATAAAGAGTTTTAATAAAATATAATTGAATGAGTTCTTTTTTATTGGACTTCTGTGCCCTACCACAAGCTTTGTTTAGCTCTGTCTCTGGCTCTGGTTTTGAGTCTGTCAGAACAAATCCTAAGTCGAAACGTCACACACACAGTATAATACTGGTGAGCACTCAACAGACTCAAAACCAGAGACACAGCCTTCCGAGCCTACTGTATCCGTTTTTGGACTTAGGAATTCTACCATAAAATAATCTGATAAAACTGATCCAAATTCGAAAAATTACCCTTTTCGGTTGATTTTATTTATTTTGTCGTGTAAATAAATAACAAAAGGTAATATACGCGATAAATACTAGTTAAAATAAATTACCCTTTATCCTACTTTTAGCGTAAAATCCTTTTATTTTTGCTAGTGAAGTGTAGTGATCATGCTAGCTTCCTCTCTAAACTGTGGCTCTGTTCCGTTATTGCATGGAAATTCTTCGGTGTGCAACTTCATTGAGCATCTCTTTTGTATAAAGGCCCGCAATGTTCCCGCGTTATTGTTTTTCGAGCGAGAAAAGGGAGGCACCTGCTAGCCTTCCCGGCATCACAAGCAGTTAGGTTTATTCAATTAAGCCAATCTAGTGGATTTCTTCCGAAAGCCTCACATTAAAGCTTAAAATAGTGAGTCAGTAAAATTAATTTTAGTGGCAAATTAAGACCGAGTTGTGTCAGCACAGCGACTAACGTCGAACAAAGTGGTGTAGGTAGATAGGTGGTTCTCTAAAACCAGTGTGATGAAAGGGCTTTAAGTGCGCTTCAGAGAGGCTGTTTTAGTGCATTTGCTTTTGTACACTTAAGTTTGGAACTTTTTAGGCTCTACGGCGTAGATCGTGAGGAAACCGGTATGGCGTAGAGTCTACGCCATACCGGTTTCCTCACGATAGGTACTTACATGGTTTTATTTTATTAATATACTGTTTACGGCATCCTCCGTTACCTTGGTTTATAGCTTAGCTTTTACTTATCTACCCGTCTGTTCTGAAACCATGGTATTTTACTTTGCTCTTTATCACCGATAGTTTGGCAGCTGAATAGGTATAAACTGATATAAACAAGACACGACGCAGTTGCGTCATCTACGAGGCAATGTTTTGTCATAGGCGATGGTGACCATTTAAATACTTGTTCTATCAGTTTATAGAAAAAAAAGTTATTTTCCGATACTTGCATAAAATTTTTACCTAATACAGATCTACAGCGCATCTTATTTTATAAATTGTGTAGTAGTTAGTAGTAGAGGTCTTTGTGAAGGGCTCGTCAGGGAAAAAGCTGCTACCACCATGCCTATTTTTGCCGTGAAGCAGTTGCTATGTTTCGGTTTGAAGGGTGTGGGTACCGCCAGTGGAATTACAGACACTTGAGGCTGAACATTGTATGTCTCAAGTTGATGGACTCAGGGCAATGTATCATAGGGCACGTTTCTGATGTGCGTGACCAACGAGACAACGCTTTGTAAGTTGTATAAAAATAATGTGTAGTTGGTAAAATAAGACGCGCTGTGGATCCGCTAAAAGTTCATCAAAGAGGATATTTTAAGTAATAGCAGAGTTTATTCTTTATGATTGTATTAGATTGATTTAATAGATCAATGCTGATATTAAGTTACCCGCTCATGCGGATGTTTTTTCAAATAAATTTGCCTCAATGGAATTTTGATAAATGGATTTCAGGTGACAGGTGGTTGCGGGAGTACACTCGGGTACAAAATTATATTGAGGCTACAGTTCGTTTCGATCATTTCTACGTAACGTATTTTTGCCGTCTCATTTTTTTCCATACAATAGAGAGAGACAAATAGGCAAAACGAAGACAACATTTCGTAGTGGGACTTGCCTTTCAGCTGCGGTATGCGATAATTATACCTGCATCGCTGTCGAATTTATTATGTAGCTACGGTATTTGACAGCGATACACTATTCGCGATGGGTGCAAAGCTTTAGGCAGTGAGTTTGTACAAGTGCCTGGTGGAATCCACAATTGAAGAGTATTATAATAAAGATAAATTAGTGGAGCGCTCTTTGTGTCGTAATTGAGATATCAAGCCTATCAAAAAAAACGGGCGTGGTTTTATGTAACTCTTTAGCTTTTCCCACGTGGTAGCTTTTTACTCCTTTCCTGTAAGTTTTTGGGATAAAAAGAGAGACAATTTGTTTGGACAACGCATAATCAAACCAAATAGTTTTATGCTATCGAACTAACTGTTCGCTATTTTTGTATTTTGTGTTACATCTTGATTAATGTTGTAAGCATTTTATCGGTGAGTGTACCGATGCTAGCAAACATTATTATTGAAAGAATATTGAGTTCTGTTGGGAACGGAAGTGAACGCGATATCGAGGTGGGACATCATAATAAATATAAATATTGGTTAGTTAATTTATCAGGGATTCTTATGAATAAGTTACACACTACAAAAAAAATGTGCAGTTTGGTTTTGTATTGGTAGAAAAAAAGAAAGAAAACATTTATTTGCAGTCGCTTAGCAGTTGAAGGTACACGCTATACACAAGAGAAATGTATCTCTCTTCTATCTCTTTTATCTCTCTCTCTAGCCAAGAGCTATAAAACGGTCCCTATGAAGTTAGGTCTTAATTAAGGCCCTTATTGCCCGGTAGTGCTGTAAGAATCGAAAAAAAAAGTGAAATTAGTTTTCTAGCAACTAAATGTGGTCTTCCGTCAGGTAGCTAGGTAGCTCGGAAATACACTTTAGAATTAAAACATAAATTATAACGTTGAACATTTCTGTTACCCGTTTTGCTTAAATAGTAAATAGTATGAAAGTTTGTAAGAATTTACCTGATTTAGCCAATAATTTATTAGATATTTATGTATATACCTATGTATAATCTATTTAAAAAATGCATATAAGTATTCGGTATATCAGCTATCTGGTTCACTTAGATAATACAAGCTCTGCCTAATGTGGGGCTCAATAGTGTTGTGTTGGGATTATTCACAATATTTATTTATAATTGTAAATAACGTCATAAAAGTCAGGAAATAAAGTGAAACATGCAACATAAAATACTATCACAGTGTGGTCAGTGTGTGGTAGAGTAGATATAACTGCGTAAAGTCGAGCTAGGTAACTGTCCCTTTGTATTGAACAAGATCTAAGGCACAAAGGGACAAGCATTGAATTTCTATATAATCAAATAACCCGTCAACCTCCATCAAATATTTTGTACCATAGTTTAATTAATTAAACTATTATAATAGATAGTATCTGAACCGACAATGAAGCGGTGACAAAACGACCAAAATGCGGGTCCTATCAGTAAAACAGAGAAGGCATTTGTTTTAGGGCTAAAAAGTAATTCAAAGTATCTATGGCCGGCTTTTATCCATTTTGGGGTAAAGGCCTGCGCTCATCTAGGCGATGGCAATGGTGATCAGTAAAAGTTAACAAATATCGCACTGTCAAAGCGGAAGTGTATGCAGATTTATGCAAAACCCTATGTTGAAACTGATCGTCATCGAAGATTTTTAGTAGAGTTCTTTGTGAAGGGCTCGTCCGGAGAAGTTCGACCACCATGCCTATTTCTGCCGTGAAGTAGCACAGCTGTGTTTCAGTTTGAAGGTTGTGGGTGCCAGAGAAATTACTGGCACGTGAGGCTGAACATTGTATGCCTCAAGTTGATGGACGCATGGCAGTGTGGGCACCGCACAAGAAGGCAGAGCTACTACCAACTGAGCTGAGAGGTCAATGTCTCTTCACTATTCGTTATTTTCAGCCAATATTCCACTTGAAAGTATGTAAAATATTCTAATTCCTTATTTTTCTACCCATAGCTATTTCATAGTAGGTAAGTACTTATTTAAGCACAAAAGAATATAAAGTTTAGTTTTTATTCTTTTGTGCTTGAATTCTTTGAAGTCGAGGAAAGCTCCCAAAAAGTAATTTTATTAATTACGAGTCAAGAATTTGGGAACGTTACGAAAGGTCTATGCAACTTCAGATCAGTGTTCAATGTAAAATGAGCTTTGTCGCGTCGTGGTTGAATTCAGAATTACTTGAATTCAAAATTGTCTTGTAAAACCGTACGATGCTAAATGTATGAATGGAATCATAGCGCTGATTTGTCGAACAAATTCTGTGCGCGCGGCGGGGTGACACTGCTGCCCAGCCCGAATTGTAATCATGTCAACTTGAAAAAAAAAGGATTGAATCAAATGGAAGACTGTCAACTCGATCTCGACAGAAGGCAGTACGAATTGAAGGTCCGACCTTCCTAACTACGTAGCGTTGGTACTGATTTGCACCAAATGTCAATTTTAATTTCAGTTTATTTATTCAAGAACCACTTTGAAACTAAACTAAACCTCAAAATATTCTTAACCATTTAACCAAATGTGGTGAAAGGATTTTAAGTGCACCTCAAAGAGGCTCCTTTCGTGCACTTGACACATATTTTTGAACTTTTTAGGTTCTACGATAAGGCAGTGAATTAGTGGTGGTCGTTGGTATTATTGTTCTGTGGTTCCGCCTGTGAGATCCCTTTCTTTAGACGATCCATTATCTTATGAAGATTTAGAAATTCCTGCGGTGCGTCTCCGTCGCGGTCCTACGCCACTTTTGTACGTTAAGGGGATGTGGTATCCTTTATAGCTCTATTTAGCTTTGAAAATAAAATCATTTTAAATTAAATTATGGAAGCAAAAAGATTTTATTTTTGCATGTAACTTTTCCTACCTTTACTATTGGAAATACACTTGTTTAATTTATGGCTTTATTTAGGTAGGTACAAGCGTTACTTTGGTTAGGTTTGAGACATTTTCTAAGGTTAGCCCTGTCATTGTTTGTCATTTGACAAGAAATATCAGTTAGTTAAGGCCTGCGCACACCTAGTTCGCTGGCGGTAGCGATCAGTGAAATGCTGTCAAATATAGCTGTCAAATTTGACAGCGTTTCACTGATCGCCGACACCAGTGACCTAGGTGTGCGCAGGTCTTTATACCTATTATCTTTTAAGAAACGCTTGTAAGTAAAGCCTTCCGCACGGATAGGCGATCTGCGATGGCGATGGCGATCAGTTTCAGGGTTTTGCATACATCCGCACACACCGGTGCCAACTTTGACAGTGCGATATTTGACAGCGATATATTGATCGCCATCGAAGGCGATCTAGAAGTACGCAAGGCTTAGAGGGGAAATAGTTTGATTGCATTTGATTGCTAGATGGTTTTAGGTCGAGGTTTACCTTCTGCGGTCGTGGGTTTGATCCCCACCGAGAACAAATGTTTGTGTGGTGATCTTTGTTCTCTGTCTGAGTTTATATTGCATTTTAAGTATATATTTAGAAAAAAATGTGTATTATAATATAAGTATTATATTGTATCTGGTTCCCATAGTACAAGCTCTGCTTAATTTGGGGCTAGATAGGGTTGCGTGGATTGTCCACAATATTAATTTATTTAATATGATTGTTTAACATTTAAAGTTTTCACCTCAAACATGAATAATGTATTTAACATGTATGCTTTTCACAAAACCTACACAACACTTTCAATGCCTCTCAAAAACAAATATCATGTTGTTTAAAATGTGCAAGAGCTTAGAGCAAATAAAACTTTAATATTTTATGGAGTCCGCAATGTGCTTCGGATAACCTAGTGGAAACTACTAGGTACTGGACTAAACTTTTACTCAAACTGTTCGGATCATTATTAATAAACATTGATGTTTGATATCTATCACTTACTACCAAGAACCTTAAGATTCTTTGAGGGTGTCCAAGGTAGATTCTCAGAAAAACGTCAAAATATAATGAATATAAAAACTTAAAGGTAAACATAGAAGCATAGCCCTTCTTAATATTATTATGAAATAAATATCAAAATATATGCAGTTTTGGAGGGGAAAACAGGAGAATACGAAGTATTTTCAATAGATAAAATCAGTTTGAGCTGCAGTTGTCTTAATCACCCTCTATTCGGGCGGGGTTCAGCAAGACGGACAGCAATAGCAATTATCTGTTACAAGCCTATTATTTAAATGCTTCGAGTTGATGGACGCAGGGCTGTGCACCATGGATGGTTGATGTCATCAGTTGGGCCATTTTGATCATTTAATTAGTTATAGGTAGTTTTACAATTAGAAAGTATAAAAAGCAGCCAAGTGCGAGTCGGACTCGCCCATGAAGGGTTCCGTAGCATCAATTAACATAATATAAAGGTTTTTGTAGTTCGTCGAAAGGTAAATTGCGGCTTACGATTTATGACGTATAAAAAAAAAACTGCTGACTAGATCTCGTTCAAACCAAATATCGTTGAAGGTTTGCATGGTAATGTACAACATATATTTTTTTTGGATTTATCATTCTCTTATTTTAGAAGTTAAAAGGGGGGGACCAACTTTTTTCCACTTTGGAAGTGTCTTTCGCGCAAACTATTCAGTTTAGAAAAAAACAATATTAGAAACCTCAACATCAATTTTGAAGACCTATCCATAAATACCCCATACGTATGGGTTCGATGAAAAAAACATTTTTGAGTTTCAGTTTCAAGTATGGGGACCCCCAAAATTTATAGTTTTTTTTCTATTTTTGTGTAAAAACCTTAATGCGGTTCACAGAATACATCTACTCACCAAGTTTCATCAGTCTAGCTCTTATGGTTTCGGAGAAAAATGGCTGTGACACGGCCGGACAGACAGACAGACAGACAGACAGACAGACAGACAGACATGACGAATCTATAAGGGTTCTGTTTTTGCCATTTGGCAACGGAACCCTAAAAATGAAAACAGATTTGTATGTTTGTAGCTCGAAATAATAACCAGCTTTAATAGTATTACATTATCCACTTTTTTATCAAGATAAATTTTAAGAGGGGGGGCAAGTTCGGCAAGTTTTATCATGCGCACTTGATGTGCGGGCAGGTTTTTCCGCAAGTAGGCCGCTGGTGGGCCCTTTTTGCGTGACTCTTGACGCGTGTTGCTCGAACTTTTTTAGGTTCTACAACACGCCGGTTTCCTCACGATGTTTTCCTTCACCGTTTTGAGAGTACTGGCATAGTGCACATACATTTTTCGACAGAAAAACTCATTGGTACACGAGTGGATTTGAACCCACGACCTTCGGATCGGAAGGCGGGGCCACTACCACTAGACCACCAGTGCTCTCTGGAGGAGAGGCAGAGGGGGGGCACAGTTACATCTAATCTCGCTGGAATTTGCTGTCCAGTATGTGAACCGGCCTATTGGGGACCTTAAGTTCAAGCGGCACCGCTGAGAAAACAAAGGGTGGAGGGTCGACTGCCCGCGGCTCGCATCGCAGTTAATATTGCCAGCGTTTGTTGGCGAGGTCGCTCAGGACGAGGGCGCTAAAGACTCGAGAAGAAAGAATGAGCGCACCAAACAAATCCCTGCAGAAATAGCTTTTAAAGATCTATGGTAAATACCGGTCAGCAGATGCTCAATTGTTTCTTGTGTATGTATTATGTACACTAGCAGTTAGTATCCGAGCTTCGCTCGGTATTTTTTAATTACGTGCATGAAATAATATTTTTAGTTCCAAAACTCGTCAATAGATGGCGTTCTCTCAAACTAACCCTTGAGTTTTTGCTTCTGAGCAACAGATGGCGCTAGGAGTTATGTTATTAAGATAAAGTTATTTGTTCAAAAACTGAAAGAAGCCGATATTTTCTGTAAATGAATTCTAGATCGATTTATCGCCCTCGAAACCCTCTGTATACTTAATTTCATGAAAATCGTTGGCTCAGTTTCCGAGATCCTAAATATATATATATATATATATTTACAAGATTTTCTCGTTTAAAGGTATAAGATTTTATAAATACTTGTATTCATTGTCTTTGTATAAGATTTATTCAAAAAAATAATTAGCTTAATACTTACCTAATTTGAGTAATCATTCAGATTAGGTATTAAGCTAGGTACTAAGAGCTAGGTAGGTAAGATGATTAGCATCTTTATTTTGATTCAAACATTAGTAGTATTAGTAGCATTAATATTTTATTTATTAAATAACTAATGTGGACAATCTATACAACACTATCTTGCCCCAAATTAAGCAGAGATTGTAATATGGGACGCAGAATCAGATGGCTGATAAACTCGTAATACTAATATTTATTTTTTTGTATACCTACAATGTCACCTCACCTCACCCAGACAGAGAAAAATAAACGGGGATCGAACCCACGACCTATACGGCGCAGAAGGAAGAGCTGAGCTGAGAGGCCAGTCAGACATACAAACTCTATACCCTAGTTCATTATGACTCTCTGTTCTACCTCTTTACTTCAGTCGAAACGATAGCCACACGGAGGAGGCAAGTCAAGGTACAATTCCTGAACGGGTCATTAACAATGCATTACGCTCTATTTGGAGAAGTAAAATGTTCTTGTAATTAATGGCTTGGTGAGCAAAGTTGGTATAACCTACACACGCGTGTGTTGAATACTGAGTTGTTTGTTTTTCGAATGCTTTTGGTTTGATGTGTTTGAATCTACGGTAACTTTCGCTGCTGCTCGTGTAAACGCAAAACGTGTAACTAAAGTACCTACGTACCAACGAAATACGCTTCTCATTTTTAAGTCTTTATCTATAGAATTGGATGAGTTTCCAACCTCCTTGCTGCATAGAATGTTGGACCATTAGAAACGTGTAAATAGAACTAGTTTTTTTTAAATTATTTGACAGCTGTCTGTTAATAGTAATTCTCCCTAGGGTTGAAAAGTATTACTTTCAACCCTCTCATCTGGCAACTTCAGACTTATTTTCCAAGTATGAGTAACGAAAAATTTATAAACTGATGTGCTGACTATCCTCAGAGTATCTTCTTCTTATCGTGTCACTGGTTCTTTCAAACCAAGGGTAGTGAAAGCATTTTAAGTGCCCTTCAAAGAGGCACTTTTCTCTTCTTAAGTTTTCAGTAGCTTTTATTTTCAATGGGACTACTAGTAAGATCAAATCAAATCAAAAGTGTATTTATTCAGTTGAAGTGCAAAAATCACTTTGAAACGTCTTAAAGCTAGGTGAGTCAAGGTGCTAGTTCCACGCGACACAATTATCACAAGTTTCAACAAATCTAGGGAAAGATGATGAAAAATTATGGAAAAATCCGACAGGATAAACCCTTGATTGGTAATTCTGTTTAGTTATCCGCATTTGTTTTGAATATTTCAAGAGCTGTCTGCCGGGCAAGCGGCCGCATTTGCGATGTGCATATTTGAATATCACTTTTATGATACCGCATCTGTTTTTGTTCAGTTTGTTCTACAGGTTTTACTAATGGCATTTTATACGTCACTAAAACCAAGGTATCTTGTTTGAAAATAATACGAGTGTTATGGTAAAGTATAAAAAAAGCATAGGACTAGATAGTGTTTCAAGGTATTATGCACTACCAAAAACAAAGCGAAAACCGAGGCTCAAACTCAGACACGAACTGATCTTAACAATATTGAATATACACTGCATAATTGCATCAAAAGTACCTAATTCATATAAAAGAAATAGGGAAACAGGGGCTTCAACAGAGCAAAGTGCAGAGATTAGACACGGGCCCATCAATTACGCGTAAGCCGGGGCGCGTGCGTACGGCTCCAACAAACCTATGGGGATTATTGAAAATTTCTCTGCCCCCGCCCGCCGGCTGTGCACACTCCTATGTATAAAGTATAGTGTATACGGGGGCTTTACTCAGTTCATATGGGCCGTAAGTATGCCTCCCAAGCAGTATACCATACTTCATGCACATTACCTATGTAGTATAATATGTGTATCATTATGTAAAAGTACTTGAATGGTGTGGTGTGTACTGTCGAGGAAATGGGTGTCTTTATCCATGGCGGAAGGCCCTGGAGACTTGTATTATAGGCTATATAAGCCTATCTCAAGCTCCAGTCTCTTGTAAAGTGGATAGGCACATCCCATCTAATTACTTTGCCTATTATAATCTTCTCCATATTATTGTGTTCGCTACATACTGTGTAAAAGAAAATTAAATGTTTTATTATTATTAAAGTATATGAATGTTAGTATTTTGAACACCCAGTATGAATTAATTAAAAGTGAAAGTAGTAGATAGTAAGCACAATGGTTTTACTAAAATGTTTTAAATGTTAAAACTATTCCTTGTAAGTAGGTACTCAAGACCCATTTATTTCTTGGTTCAAAAATCCTTGAAACCTCCCTTCCCTTACCTTTTATTCGTTAGAAACGTAATTTAACCAACGACGATGCTCCGTGACTGCGGCCAGGCACAACGTAAAGTTTAGTTTAGGAGTAACGCAACGAAACTATCAAACCTCTGATATCCACGAATCCGACAAATATTACATTGTTTTAAAATGTCGTGGTCAATGCAAAATTAAATGTCCATGATAACAATTTGTCGTGCGACGTGTATTATTTAAAATAATTGCAAAGCGCACCGAGAAAAAACGAAAAAGGTTCTCAAGTCGAATAACGTGAAAACGTGTAATACAGTTTTTTTTTTTTAATAGCTAGCTAAGCATTTGCCTGCCATTACATCTGATGGAAAGTGTAGATTCCGCATAAGATAGAGCATGCTCAGCCATAATTTACCTGTTCGCTTTTGTCTTATAAAAATCCTAAATTAAAACGTTCCGGAAACACTGACTGTAGACAATTCCACTCTTTGACAGTTCGTATTATAAAAGTAGAATCTAAACGCTTTGTACGAGTAAATGTGGAATATCTTCCATAAAGAACGCACAACTTTTGACAGAGAAGTCCAATTTTGATAGTTATGTTTGTATTGGAAAGGTCATTGGTTTCTTTATTCTATATTTACCCTTTACCTTTATAACTATGTAGGTGTACTTATATCTTATGTTATACCTGTGTACAACACGTTTTTTAATGTTACCAATTTGCTTTTAATTACAAGTTTGTATAAACGTGTGCGTATTCGCGTCTAAATTACTGACGGCGTCCCCATGCATAATGGAATACTGTTTATCAGCTACCTACACAATGGCAAAGTCGCATTCGCGTGAGCTCCTTATCTGCAGATATTTAAATTCCAGTCTGAGCCTCAAAATAGTTCAAATTAAACGGAGCTTGTAAATTAAGTGTTGCTATCACGCAATCCTGGGAAATAGCTCTAAGTGCTGTTTAGACTTATTAAGTAATACAAAATACAATGAATTCAATAGGACACAGATCCTATTGAGGTCCCAGGTCCCAGGTCTTTTCAGGCGCCAGTGACTGTTAAGACGAGGAGCAACAGGTTAGCGTGGTACGGGCATGTCATGCCAAGGGAAAAATGTCATGTGACAGAAGAGTGCTAGATATGAATGTGGATGAGTATGAAATCATGAGTCCATATTTTCTTTGGCCTACCCATACTTAAAGAAGTGAATTAGTGATTGTGTGAAGGATGACATGGGTAAGAAAAGAGTGACTGCTGAAATGACGGCTAATGGAGGAGAGTGGAAATGAAAATCTGTTGTGCCACCCCCACATTAAGTGGAATAAGGACAATAAAATGATGATATGAAGTGTTGACACCATTATAAGTGTGTTCTAAAATTAATCTATATCTGTTCGTACATGGAAGGATATACTTAAAAAAAGTGGATTTTTACTGGTAAAACTATCTAAAAAAATAACTTGTGATGTACATATTAACTAAAAAACCTATCTATTTTACTGCAAAACTCTAAGAAAGGCAGAGCAAAATACTCCGAAAGAAAGATAAACTTCGTTTACCTGCCATAATTTGCAGCAAACATAAATATCTAAGGCAGCGTGATGAGAAATGTTGGCAAATAGGGCCGAGCGCGATCACTCTCGAGGGTACGGCCAGCGATTGAATGTGAAAATTTTATTCAGGTAATTTCAGCCAGGATTCCATTATCTTTCCCTAAAGAATGGTATTAATACTAATTTTAAACAAGGCAATTCTATTAACTCGACTAAAATTTAACAAAACTTAGGTCGTGAACCTAAGTTTATGTACTGTACTCAAAAATCCTTACAAACGTCGAAGGGCGCTTGTCAGAAGCATGTCCAAACATCAAACTTTAACACACTTCCTCTTTTATATAAGATTATCGCATTTTAATTTTATAAAATTATAATATGTAGGTAATAGGTATATAGGTACCTAATCACTTCCTATAAGAGGAAACTAACCATTTATTAAGCAACGCATCTGTTACATTATAATTTCCTCTTTACCTTTACTAATTTAATTCATAACAATAAAGCTAAAAGATGTTAAAAACGATTGCACTTCGAAATAATATTGTTATGAGTATTTTTCTGCTTGATGCAAGTGAAAGTTTTGAAAGCCGACGTTGGTTTACATTTGTGAATAACAATAAAGCCCTATTCGATGTTTTAATATATTATAAATGGGTGTAGAGTAGAATTGCAGATCCAACCTTGAGTACAAAAGACTGAAAAATGCAAATTTCAGGGTGGAAAACCTCCCCAGACTCGCCTGGCATTTAAATGCAATGTAACTCGTCAAAGTTTGGCGATTTGCAAATGAATGCTAGAAACTTAAATTATTTTCTTTCAAAACATTTTTCTAAATGATGTAGCTGTTGCCCCCGATTTGATGATTAATCCGTGATGAAAGTTTTCAATTTTGTTGGTTAAAGGTATTAATATTCAAGTGATCTCACAGACTGGCTTCACTAGAGTATTAATTTTCGTTCTAATTTAATTGCGGAGAAAATGTACCTTATGTGCTATTCATATTAACAGGAATAATCTAATTTAAAAGTGTCTTTAATAACCCCATCGTAGAAAGTCTACACACAAAAGTAAGTAAGTGTGTGTCCCAGTTCAATTAAATTAGTCGATTCATTTTCATATTCAATCCTGAGCTGTTATATGCAATCATCGCAATCGACAGTCGAATAAGATGCCATTTATTTTCAAGCTCTGACCGTTATAACTTAAAGCTTAGAATGCTGTGGCATGTACGGGACAATAGTTAAATATTATTCATTAGATCAACGAAAAATACATTCGGTAACCAAAATGGCGCGTATGAACCCGTACCAAGGATGTACCTATAGACTGATTTAGTACAACTAGGATTTTTTTATTTAAGTTTCTTTATGCTTTTGCCGCTGTATTTAACCTGTTGTACTTAAAAAAATTACTGAAATGTTATTGGACAAGGGATTCCACAAAACGGCAAAAAATATTGTCTTTTAACTATACAAAAAAAATATGAGTAATGTTTCTTGATACTCAAAGTCTAAAGTTGAATTTTGATAACAATATTGATCCGTGAGCTCTCATTTTGTTAAAGCCTGCGCACATCTAGGTGATGGCGATGACGATCAACTGAAACGCTGTCAAATACCACTGTCATATTTGACAGTTCACGAACATATTTTTATATACCTAATAGATACATGTACATTAAGATTCTTTAAAATAAGTAGATGATAAATATACAAATTTATTTATCATCTACTTCAAAAGCATTATTTTGGACGGCATTTTGTGGTAGAGTTAAATATTTGCAACGTGGAGTTAAAATTACAATAAGGGTGACTTGCCTAAGGCGTAACATTATGGTTTAATTGATATTATGCCCTGACTCCAAACTGTAGCAATTCTAAGGGAAGGAACAGAGAACGTTTATGTTAGAGCTCGACTTGTTTGGCGAAGTAGAAGGCGGCGAGCAACTTAGCTTGCAAACCGAGGCTTACTGCCAGCTAGTTCACTCCATACCAATGTAATCATAAAATAACTATGAACGTACAGTTTGAGAAAAAAATGTTTCAAGCATTACTTAGTTTCAGACTAGATGGCACTGTGGGAAATACCTTACCCTTTTTTGATTCCTCTAGTGCTATTTATAATTATTAGATTAAGTATGTATTGTTTCTAAAGATTTTTTTAATGTCCCAAAAGTTAAGAGCCGAGTAGGATTTGAGCCCACGACCGAAGTCGAGTGAAGTGCCGAACAGTCCCTATGAGTTATTAGTCGAGTGTGATTAGGATCCGATGGCGCAGCAGTCAGCGCAGCCCCGTACCAAGGCGAAGGTCGCGGGTTCAAATATAGCTCAGCTCTTAACTTTTGGGACTTTAGGTTTAAGATCTTTATTATTAATTCTCTTAAGATTAAAAATCGCTTACGAGAACTAAAACAATGTTATACAAAATATGGGTGTTCGATTCGGGCTAAACAAAACAGATGTGGGTAGATTTGAAAAAATATTGTGGTCGAAAATAATGTTTAAATGGGGCCGGTTCACACTAGGTGATTTTGTTACTCTAATTTCGACAAAAAAGTATCACTCATCGGTACAGTCTTTTAAAATGTGGCGTTTAAGTAGTAATTTAAAGTGGGGTAATGTTTTTGATTCCTTAATGATTTTAGGTAAAGCGTTATACAACTGTGCCCCCTCAAACATAACATTCTTCTTGCCATAATTAGTTCTAGCTTTTTGTAGATGAATATTTTGGGCACGTCTCAGGTTACGCTTGTGTACGTTTTTGTTTATTTTAAAAGTTATTTGCGTTTGTATGTTGCTATTTAAAATTTTTCGTATTAGTATACAAGTGGTATAGTGATAAATTTGTGATATTTTCATGATTCTAGTATCTCTTTATATCGTCTTTGTCGGAGTGAGGTAATTATAGTGGAATAGTACTTTAACTAATTTATTTTGGGTTGTTTGCAGTCTCTGGAGGTTTGTCTTAGCTGCTGTACCCCATACTTCAATTAAGTAATCGAGATGAGGCTTTACAAGGGAGTTATAAATAGTGTACCTTACGTTTAGTGGTAGACATCTTGATATACCTCGCAGGCACCCCAGAAGAGAAGAGAGTTTTTTTAAGACTTTTTCCAGGTGTGGCTTCCATGATAATTTACCATCCAATAGAAGTCCGAGATATTTTTCTCTATCAACTTTATTGATAACAGCACCGTTTATAGTGAGAGGTTCGAAATCCGAGAGTTTTTTATTTTTGGCGGCAAATATTATGTAATTTGTTTTTGATGTATTGATGGTAAGTAAGTTGCATGAAAACCACGTCTGGAGTAAGCTCAGATCATTTTGGGCTTCAGTAATGGCTTCTTTTATGGTTTGACCAAAGTAAAATAGGCAGGTGTCATCTGCATAAACAGTGACATGGCCTTTCAGGCCAATGTTGTGTATATTGTTAATATATATTAAAAACAACAAGGGGCCCAATATAGAACCTTGTGGAACTCCACACAGAACAGGTTTAGGGCTGCTAACATTATTACCCATTTTAACTACCTGGAAACGATTTGAGAGGTATGATTTTAAAATTTGGATCGCTGGTCCTGTGATGCCAAGCGCAGATAGCTTTTTAAGTAGAATGTCATGGCTTACAGTATCAAAAGCTTTTTTTAGATCTATAAAGACACCGACAGCAATATGCTTTTTATCAATGTTAGTTTTTAGTTTTGTTATCAGATCAACTGTAGCTGAAAGCGTATTCGATTTTGACCTAAAACCATACTGTCGCTCAGATAGTATGTCATTTGATGTTAGATAGTCATTAAGCTGGTCGTGCAGGATTTTTTCAAAAATTTTTGATATCGTCGGTAAAACAGAAATTGGTCTGTAGTTTCCCGGGTCAAGTTTTGAACCTGCTTTATGGATCGGAGTAACCTTAGCGAGTTTAAGAGTATCTGGAAAGTATCCCTCTTGTAGACATCTGTTTATACAATTTGTCAGGCATTCACTGATAGGGACCTTAAGACATTTAATTACCTTAGCACTGATACCATCGAAACCAGAACTAGTATTTAATCTTAAGTTATCAATATATTTTTTTACTTCAGTAATAGTAACTGGCCTAAATTCTGTTAATATGTGTGTGCTTGTATTTGAATTACTTTGTATGGTTTGTGTGTCATAGTTTTGATTTTGTGGAGATATTTGCTTACTGAGGGTTATCCCTATGTTTGCGAAAAAGTTATTAAAATGCTCGCATATTTGTACGGGGTCTGTAATAGTACCTTGATCAGTTAATAGTTTGATGGGAGCACAGTTATCTCTTGTTTTGTTGTTTGATAGGTCGTTGATGAGTTGCCACATTTTTAAAGGCTTACCTTCGCAATTTTTAAATTGCTTGTAGTAGTATTCATTCTTCATAGTTTGTATGTATTCAGAGGTTTTGCTTCTTTCTTCTTTAAATTTTGTTTCAATTTCATGGTTTTTTGGATTTTCTTTGTGTTGTTTCCAGAGTTCATTTCGGGTGTTAATTTTTTTTATTACCTCATTGTTTATCCAGTCTTTCTGTGGGGGGTTCAAAATCTTTGTTTTGGTTATTCTATTTCTTTGGGTTGCTAGTAGTATGGATTCCTCAAAATTTTGGTAATCATCGTGTGCTAAGCTTATGTTTTCTATTGATAGGTACATGTTTTTGTAGTCTAGAGTTTCGTATTGTATTTTCTTTAAAGGTTTAGGCTTATGTTGTTTTACTTCAAAGTATATCTGTTTATGATCAGACAAAGCAGATTCTATTATTGCCATATGAAAATCACGCTCTTTCAGGTTGGTACAAACGTGATCAAGTATAGTCTTGGTGCTTGATGTTTCGCGTGTGCAGAAATTCTTGTTTAGTTTATTTAATAGTGTGTAACCATGTTCGAAAAGCGTCTTTCTATATTCTTTGATCGATCTTTCCTTTTTTAGTAGGTCGAAATTAAAGTCACCAAAAACTATTGCTCGTTTGCGTTGCTCCAAAGCCTCAGAGAAGGTTTCAAGAAAGTTGCTAGAATTTGTTCTTTCCGGTTTGTAGATAGCTCCAATATCCAGCGAGAATCTTTCGAGGTGTATCCAAAGGTAGTGGTTGTCTTGTTCACATTTGCTTTCTATGAAACTATGGTTAAGGTTATTATGGACGTATATTGAGACTCCTCCTCCTCTAGAGTGTGTTCTATAATTGTAGTGGTGGGTAAAGTTTGGTAGCTTCATTCTCTTTGCCTCTTCTTCTGATTTGATCCAGGTCTCTACTAGTATAATAACGTGAATTTTCTGCAATGATGATACTATACATCTTAATTCATCGAGTTTTCCAGGTTTTACTAAGCTTCGCACATTGGCATACATAAAATTAAGTGATTTTGCGGACCTGTTAATGTTCGAGTAGTTCCTTACAACTTGGTAGGTTATCTTTTCGTCATGTTGTTGCCCAGATAGATTATTTGTAGTGCTCGTGACGGTTTCTAGTTTTTTGGGACATATTCCGTTATTTTCGGTGTGCCCCTGATGTATTTTATTGTCAGGTTCTTTTCACCGTTCTGCGTTCTGCGGTCAAGTTGCTCTCTTAGAAGTTTCATTTGGTTCTGTTGGCAGGCAGTCTGATCTGAGTATATCTTGACGTTGCTATCTGACACATTCTGTTTGTTTCGTAAAATAAGTTTAGCATCTTCTTGCGTTGGAAGAGTTGCTTTTAGTGCTCTTTCTTTATCAGAACTATATTTGCCAAGCCTCCGCACTTGGACAGGACGAGGACATTCTTTGAAGCATTGTTTAGTAATGTTTAACACTTCCTCTATGTCTGAGGTATCTCTTTCTTTCCAGCTTTCTTCCTTTGGTTCAGGTATTCCTCTGATGATTATGTTTTTCTCTCTGCGGTATCTTTCTTGGACTTCAGCATATATATCGTCATTGGTAAGAATTTGAGCTGTCTCAGGTACATTTGGAGTAATTTTAAGCTCCTGTAAGCTAGATTCAAGTTTATTAAATCTTTCTTCTGTCACCTTCTGGAAGGTTTTTAATTCAGTTACGTCAGATTTAATCTTGGTATGCTCGGTAATTATATTTTGTGTTGTGTTTTGTAATGTTTTCATATCTTCTTTTATTACCGAGACATCATTAGCAATTTTGCATAGAACTTGGTTTTGTGCTTCCATAAAGTTTTTCATCATGGATGACATTTCATTACGAAAAATTGTGAAGTCTTTGGCCAGGTTACATTCATGCTCCGGTTGCTTACGCTTCGAACGGAAAGTTGCTTGTTGCAAGCTCGCTATTTCGGATCCCATCCTTGACAAATCTGGTTCTGATCCTCCCTGACTGCCGCCCGGTGGAGATCTTGCTACACTCATTCTTCAAGTTTTCCTCCCGTGTGTTTCCGCCCCAAAACACGTTGAGAAACGATCGCGTTTGTTCGGTAGGCGAACGGGCCCGAAGAGTGAGATGGTTATCGGATTGCGTTTTCTTGCACTAGGGGACAACGGAGCGGATATGTCACAACACACTTCTATTTTTCAAGCCACAATTGATTCTAGACTGCTATATTTTAGTTCGAGAATCGCATGAACTGTTCAGGATTAATTTTAGAATAAATTGGTAACACGTCTGCTTTGTATGCTCGTCGAACGTCGAACCTGCTCGTCGAACGTCGAACTAACTTTATAAAAATCTATAGAAAAAATACATAATCAGTTTTTCGTTTTTCGTCAGTTATAAGCCGATTTGAAAAGTAATACTTCTAAATCGGTAAAGTATTTATTACTTTTATTTAAGTACCTACAATTATTTGTTTCTAAATTTTATATGAACTTTATTTTCTGACCGTATATTTCAAATAGAGTTGTAAGATATAGCTGAATCATAATACAGTGATCCTAGAGCTGATCGAGGTACAATAGAAATCTCAAGTGTGTCTCTGGAAGGACACTCTGGAAGACACCCGCTCCAGAAGGAAAGTGGGCTAGCTGTCTTGCACGTTAGCTGCGAAAGGCTTGCCTCCGCTCACCGCTCTCGGCCTCACAGTACACAATTTGTTTGTTATTGTTTAGAATTACCCACCAAAGCAGACCGCATCATAAATTTCGAAGTTTTCATCCCCAACTTTCATACTGACCTATTTGTGTAAAGTGGTGAAAGTTATTACGCCAACATAACAATAATTAAGTGAATTTAATGTTTAAGTGGATTTGTTATTCATATAGGTTTCACGAGTACAGCTCGTAGTAGGTTACATCTTTTGTCAAAACTTATTGTTGAATGAACCACGTGCTGCTGAACATCGAATAGAGCTCCATCCTATTAGCTAACAGTCTTCTTCTTCCTGCCCTTATCCCAATTTGTGTTATGTTGGCACAACATTTTCTCCTCTTCTCTTCGCTTCCATCAGCCGTCATCTCTGTATTCACTTCTTTCTTCTAGCTTACAGCATTTGTATAAATAAAAACATGGCATTAGGAATAATCATTTTTTATTACAAAATAGACCCAACATAGATATAGACCCCATGATATTTGATGTAAATTACGATATGGTAAAATTAATTTTAAAAGCCATAAATATCCAGCGCGATGTTGAAACCTCTGCCCACGGCTGACTGCATTCTGACAGTGACTCCGTTCC
This sequence comes from Thera britannica, assembly GCA_939531255.2. Lineage (NCBI taxonomy): Eukaryota > Metazoa > Arthropoda > Insecta > Lepidoptera > Geometridae > Thera > Thera britannica. The sequence goes on along the minus strand of OW618040.2, from coordinate 12,417,405 downwards.
AACCGACCCCTCCGGCGGTAATACGCGCCGTGGCTCCCTGGCTCGCACCGATCTCCCAGGCTCGTACTGCCGTGATCACAGTAGTGGCACCTCCTCGCCAGGTGTGGTCGTGGATATGGATCGTGTTAGCAGCAGCTGAACGAATAAATTGGCCGCTGTGGAAGAACCACAGGTTAGAATTGTATTAGGCAATAGCACAATATAGGGGAACTATACTGGTAGTAGTACCTATTCATATTCATATTCATATTCATTTATTCATTGTTTCATGTGTATTATAGGTCTTAGGGGGTAATAACGTCCAGAACATGAGCCCCGCTGGGGCATTACAATGGCCTTACGGCAAAATTAAATTAAATTATGTAAATCTAGGTAACAAACTTCTGTAGAGAATCTAGCTTAACAATAAAAACTTAAATCTTAAATCTATGTATGACTATTTGACTTGACCTATAGTTTAGAGTACCCTAAACCGACGTGCATGTATGATGAATGTTATGCGAGTGAATGAAACGAAAGAGGTCAGATGTCAGGATCGTAGCAAGTGGAAATCCGTGATCCCTGCCTACCCCCATGGGAATGAGGTGTGATTTTATGTATGTATGTATACTGGTAGCAATTAATATACAGGGTGTAATCGTTAAGTGTGCACAGGCAATTATTCCGTAACTATTGCAGATATCAAAAAACTTTAAACTGATATCGAAAGTTCTTTACCTAATGAGTAAAATGATATTAATAACTTTTTAAAAATAAAACGAGAAATATCCAAAAAAATTACATTAATCACTCTCATACATTTAGTATGAGATAGTAGAAAGGTTTTAGTTTCCTTATTTTAAGTGGAATAGTACCTACTCATTTTACCCTTGTCATTTTATAATTATGTACGATATGAAGGTATTAATGAATTTCAAGTAGATACACGTGTAGATTAATTATCTTACCACTTCAAATTTATAATAAACCTTGTTTCATGTATTGATTTGAACTAGCTGAAAAGCAACATACTAAATAAAAACAAAAAGAAAGATACTATTTGGTGTTCGTTCTAAATTCAAATGCTTTATCGCGGGTTCTCGTTCCCGCCAATTTATTGTATTTTTCAATTTGCGTTAATAATCGCTGAGAGAGTACACAGCCTAGAAGAGTTACAGAATCGTGTACGTCGTGCAATTGCTTTAATTACTCCGCAAATGTTAAGGAAAGTTAGCATTTAGAAACTCTAAATAGAGCTCGTCATTGTATTGCACAAGGAGGACGTCACTTCGAACATATGCTTTGAACACAAAATTTTGTACTTACTAAGAAATAAAATGTATGGGAGTGATTAATGTAATTTTTTTGGATATTTCTCGTTTTATTTTTAAAAAGTTATTAATGTCATTTTACTCATTAGGTAAAGTACTTTCGATATCAGTTTAAAGTTTTTTGATATCTGCAATAGTTACGGAATAATCGCCTGTGCACACTTAACGATTACACCCTGTATTTACTAGCAAAGGTAGCAAATAATAAATTTATTACCACTGCAAAATGTAAGCATTTGCTTCTCACTAAAGAGTGACTAGATAGATCCCTAGCTATCTTAACCAAACAATTTGATTGAATCAAGTGGTGCAGCCGTAGAATCGTTACAACCAGAAATACTCACTTTGTCTAATTGGTATGGATAATTCAAATAGCCATTGGAATTTCAAATCATAATGAAATAAATGTTGTCTTACCTGTACAAAAGCCTGTTTCTAGCAACGGTTGTACCAACATGGATCAAATCGGTTTTTGCTGGACTGGAACTGACTTCTGTGGAACCGCAAACTGCAGCCACGACCACCAGAATAACGGCAAGAGCGAGTGTAAATTTCATCTGAAAATAGAAATGTTCTGAGTAATCATCTCGTACAGCACTACAAAGATGACTGTACTATTAAATAACACATGGATACATGTAATAATACATGGAGAGAAGCAGAGTGAGGAAATCTGAAAGTGGCACCGATGGCGGACAAGATGAGAAGTAATAAGTTGGCATGCTATGAACATGTCATGCGGAGGGATGAGGGTCATATTACGAGGAAAGAGTTGGATATTTATGGTTGTTAATAGAAGAAGAGGTAGGCCAAAGAGAAGATGGAACTGCGTCAATGATAGAGGTGAGTGGAAGAAAAAACCGGTTGTGCCGACCCCACTTAGCGTGGAATAAGGGCAGGTAGATGATGATGATGGAGAGAAGCAGAGATTCCCATGACTCAGCTGTACGTGTTGCGGTATATTACGCCATAAACATCAAACCGGTTTCCCGTTTTTTTTATGCAACTAGCTGATGGAACAAGTATATGGCCCACCTGATGTTTTGTGGTAACCATCGCCTATAACAAAGCATTGCCTCTTAGGGTACGTTCCTGGAGTGCGTGACTTACAAGGCAATGCACTGACTTGTGTCCATTCACTTGAGGCATACCTAAGTATGTCGTCCCACTGCTGGGCAAAGGCCTCCCCCAAAGACTTCCAGTTTTCCCTATCCCGAGCTTCCTCCCACCATCTCCTTTCAAAGGCATCTAGATCGTCACGCGAACAATATTATCAATATTTAGTATTAAATAAATAAAATAAGCCTTTATTTCACCGCCCTTCATAACCAGTATATTTAAATTACAACAGTATATTTAATTAAATTATGACCTTACCTTCGCAGTAAATTGTACTCGTAACCACTGTTAAGCAACTGAAAGTGTTATGTTAGGTGCTTCAGGAGAAGTATTATTTATACGGCAAAATTCAAGATAAATATTGATAACTGATCTAATTACATGAATCATCAAATAATTTGATCGAGTACGTACCTGCATAAAATAGGAATGCAGCAGTGCCGATAAATTATCAGTTTGACGCATTATTTTGACTAACCTCTCAGCTCAGTTGGAAGTAGATCTGCCTTCTGCGCCGTATGTCCTGGGTTCGACTCGCACCGAGAACAATTATTTGTGTGGTGAACGCAAATATTTGTTCTCTGTCTTGGTGTTATATTGTATTCTAAGTATATATTTACAAAAAAATCTATATAGTATTATATCAGCTATCTGGTTCCCATACAAGCTCTGCTTAATTAGGGGCTAGATAGTGTTTTAAGGATTGTCCAGAATATTTATTTTTTAATAATACTTACTCAGTTAGTCTATCATGTCAGTAATTGCGTTTCGGGGCAGTGGTCCAACTGATCTGTCCAACTAGTTGGACTACGGGCATTTAATAGGGGCCGTGGTCCAACTATCTTTGCAGTTGGACCACGGCACCATAGTAGAGTTCCCAGGTCCAATTAAAACAATTTCAAATAAAACAACTGCAATTGTAATAGTCCAACTAGTTGGACAGATCAGTTGGACCACTGCCCCGAAACGAGTAATTGTAGTCATATTTACTCATTCATTTAAGCCCACTTTATGTTACTTTAGCATAATAGCCTTAGGAAACTCCTTGGTTCCCTAGGAACCAAGAAAGAAGGTTGCTTCTTGGTTGGTTGGTTGGTTGGGTTGGAAGGAGCAAGGAGGTTGGAGTAATCCAAGCATATATTTGTTATAGTTGATGATTACCGCTTAAAACCAGGTGGGCCATATGCTAGTTCTAATATACTTTTATAAAAAGAACTGCGGATTGAGGAGCCGCCATTTTTGCGGCTTTCCTACCTGGCCCCCTACCATGAGATCTGTGTTCAGTGCGTGGTGGATTTGGCCTATCATTGTAATCGCCACAATATGGAGGTGTTATTTGGCGGGTCTGAAGATAGCCGTTCAGACCCGCCAAGTTACACAGGTCGAACTGTGCGAAGATGTCGTCCATAGTGTAAAAACTCATTTATATGTTACTATTTCAATTTATTACAAACTTAAATAAACTTAAACAAATCGGCCTACTTAAAGGCCAGCGCACATCTAGGCAATGGTGATGGAGATGTGCGCAAAGTTTTATGAGTTCAGTTGGACAAATCTTGACTTTATCAAACTGAGACTAAAAGAGTTGCATACTATTATTTTATTCTCCAAAATAGTCGCTCCTATTTTGAATAAATTTATGTAATAATATATCTGTAATTTAATAAATAAATATGGTGGTAAATCCACACAACACAATCTAGCCTCAAATTAAGCAGAGCTTGTAGTTAGTATTAAATCAGATATCTGGCTCGCATAACTATGCGATTTAATACTTAAATACAATTAATTTCTAAATACATAGTTAATTACATAGAGAACAATATAACACCCAGACAGAGAACAAACATATTACCATAAAAAATATGTTCTCGGTGGGGATCGATCCCACGACTCCAAAACAAAGAGGCACAGAAGGCAAAGCTAGCGAACACAATTACCCTATTAACTAGGAAAAATATTGTATTCGTTTTAAAGTGGGTCTTATTGACTGAAATGTAACATCAGGTTATTCTATAGAAATCGAATTGCTAAACACAAGTAGGTATAAGAAAAAAACCATAAGGTTCAAGATTCTGAAGACCCTTTAAAATTTCAGAAATGCAGTAATTAATTTAATATTTATATTCAATAAATTACCTAGTAATGTTGATTTTAATCTGGTTCGAAAACAACAACGTTAATAATCGATTTCTTATCGGTTATTATTATTTATTGACCTACCTACTCGTATTTAGATAAAAGAAGTAAAAATTAATACCATCTCAATTGTTATCACATTAGGTATAGTACTCGTACATCATGGTAAAAGTGCGGGAAGTTGAAAATTACAGCCGGGGCGATATTGCTAGCAAGCGGGAATAGGCGACGGCTATAAGAAAGCAAGAGTTTTAGACGGAGCATCTTGATAAACTTTTTACCTTATTAAAAATAAACTCGTGCGTTTTACATTACAATAACGCACAAGTACGTAATAATATACAATACGGTATTGAAATTGGTGAAATAAGAGACCCTTTACGAGCAAATGTGTTATAAATAATATTTTTCTGATTGTTTTGTTGATGAGAAAATGTTACAGGCTCTTGGTCGTAAATAGCTTTTAATCTGGATACGGACACAATACATGACTACCAGGTCAATATTTTAATAATTATAATGTGCATAATAATATTGTAGACAAAGTGATTGTTCTGTCGGCATTCCCGGAGTGCCACTGTTTTTTTAGTTATAATATCTGAATATTTTCTATGACATTTTTATGTACACCTACTTTAAAGGTAATTCCCCAATATCTATCAATAACACTTAATACTAAGTACAGATTTGTATCTTAGTGATAAAGTGAAGTAATTAGAGTTAATTAATTTGTTTTGAATCCAAAACTGTTTGAATGATTCATCCTTATCCCACTCAGCTTAGTAGGTACTTACTTAAGTAGTAGAGTTTTTTTTTCTTTTTCTTCTTTCTTTGCATAATAATAATACTATAATTCTTTCTTTGGTTCGCCCGGGGAAGTAGTACCACCATGCCTAGTTCTGTCGTTATGCAGCATTGCTGCGTTTCGGTTTGAAGGGTGCCCGTGAAATTACTGGCACGAGAGGCTAAACATAAGTATGCCTCAAGTTGTTGGAGGCAAGGTAGTGCATCGAACAGTACGTTCGTGACATGCGTGACCTACGAGACAAGGCTTTGCTATAGGCGACGGTTACCGTTCAAATTCAACAGGCCCTAAGACTTGATCCATTGTAAAAAAATATAAAAAAGGTAGGAAAATTTGGATCTTAGGTACTGAGGGGAATTCGGGTCTTTCAACCCCAGTTCAGTAAGCCTATTTTTATTTTATTTTATTTTACATTATACATGTTTATTGGATGTCCGACGCGTCTCTTCCTAGTCTTCGGCCACCATTCCTGCATGGGTTATCACTGCTTTTTGTCTCCACGCCACTTCAGGTTTCTCACCCAACTTTTTTTGAGCTCAAATTCAAATTAAGCTAAGCTCCATTGCTCAGCATTATTGTCAATTGCCCATGGCTATCTGCATAACCATCATTTCATTTGTAAAAAGTCTCCTGCGTGAGTTTGCATGTTTCAGCACCGTAAGTCATGGTGAGCATAACAAGGCAATATATTTTTCTGAGCAACAACAGGTTCAACTTGAATTTTTAGGTGACCGAGTGATTTTTTATCTCAAGAGCCCAAATCAGCGGCTGCTATTGACGGTCTCAAACTCTTGATCAAACCACTCACCACCACTTTACCGTAGTCAGGTAAAGTGTGTTTTCTTGAGCATCTCGTCGGTTAACAACTTCAAAACAAACCAAACAAAATAATAGGTAAGTATACAGAGCACTATCATGCATGTGGTAACAGTTCCTTCCGATCTACGGTTGTGGGTCCGATTTCTCTATTGAAAAATGTATTATGCCAGTACTCTAAAAAAAATTAAGGAAAACATCGTGAGGAAATCTAAATTTCGAGGAATCTAAAATAAAAGAACACATGTTTGTGTCAAGTGCACGAAATGAGTCTCTCTGAGCACATAATTGATCGAGTGAGCGAAGGAACGAAGATCTTACAAACAACTTGGGCGATTTGGCATTTTATGTGCGTATGTATTTGTGTACGTTTGTCCGACGATAACCTCAAACCGTTGCGTTGATTCAATCTGCATGAAATATGACAAATCGATGGCTTGTACTTTAGAAATTTACCAGTGAGTAAGTATATGAGCAAAATCGGATGAGGGGTTATTAAGTTATGGGGGTTTTTTAGGGGGCAAAAATAAAAAAGGGACACAAAAAAAACAAGTTACATGACGCTCAGTTTTTGCTATACATAAAAAAAAGTCAAATTAATGTAACCAACGATCTCAATACTCAAAATCGAAGGTCTGTCCAACAGAACTCTTTATCAATTGGCCAATTGAGTTAAAATTTGTTTACCATAAATACAAAGTTAGTGAGGGATAGTTAGAAGCAAGGCCAAACAGTGACTCTGGACAGAAATATTTTCTCAAAGTAAATAAAACACATTGCGTGATGGTGGCACATTTTTTTCTGATCACCACCCGGAGCATTTGGATCGCATCACGAGATCGGAGCGAACTACTAGTTATAAATAGTACATATTAACTCTCCGAGGAGAAGTTACTTAGTGACACGAAAAGAAAAAGACTGCCCGAGGTTTTTATAAGTATTCATTTATTTTTAGTACATATCAAATAAAATCCGTGAAAAACTCCTCGACATTTCATAAATGATAAATGATAACAATAAGGTCATGAAAGCTTTGTTTCAGGCGAACAAAGGCGTATGTACGGCTCTGAAGCTGGCGATGAAATACCTCGATTCGTCAATAGTCCGCAACGACAGGCCTCGCCGTTCCCCCACGAGAGTACCAACCGACGGTACTACAAGAGAAACAGAAACTCAAAAGGTAAAGGTAGGGCACCTAATTAAAATATTGATCTAAGAAAATCTTCGATTGCGGTGGCATGTTCCTTTATTTATTTGTAGGTAAGGATGCCTGGCCTAAATATATTTATCTAGGCGCTGTATTTTTTCGCAATCTAATAATGATAAAAAAAAATGCAGACTATCTACACAACAACCCCCAAATTATGGTATGGTGCCTTGCGCACTTCTAGGATTCTGCGATGGCGATCAGTGAAACGCTATTAAATATCGCTGTCTTAGTTGACAGCATTTCACTGACCACTATCGCAGAACGCTTTAAAGTAGCGCACAGTAAATCCTCACACTGGTAACTGCATCAAAGGGTACTTTTAAAACTGGCTAAGTTGTATGTTTTTTTGATATAAATAAAACGATTTATGATCAATTTTTTACTAACGGACGTGTAGTATAACCCGTAAGAAAATTACTAGCACTACTACTAAAAAAATATGTAGTAGGCTCGTTCTGAGTTTTAACATCATTTTGTCGTTAGTTTAACGCAAACACTTGTCGTTAGCGTTGTCGTGAACCTCGATTGAATACTGCATGGAGAAAAGTTGAGCGCCCATGGCGGGATTGCAAAAACTGATACGACTTCGCTAATGATTAGTTATTTTGCGTTAACCTAACGACGAAATGATGTTAAAACTCAGAATGAGCCATTATTTCAGGGGAAGAAATATTTGGTGGTGATAACGGCACTATGTCTCGTCGGCGAGAGCGTCGCGCTGAAGATTTCGTGCACGACAACAATGCACGGAATGCACGCCTCTGCCATAACAATGGTAAGTTTACTGTTGAAACTTATATCAAATACAAGAGACCAACTCACAAGCTTTCCCCATTATACTGTGCTATTATAAAGAGGAAAGATTTGTAATTTTGTATCACCATTAGAATGCTAGATTATCCTGGAGTAAAGAGATTAGCTAGAAAGAGATTAAAGAGATTAGTACGAAATGATAAGTTGTATATTTTTACTAGCGGCTCGCCCTGGCTTTGCACGGGGAATTTTAGTTTTATCATTCTCTTATTAAAGAAGTTACATTAAGTTTAAGTTAAGGTACATTACATCTCGGAACTATTATAAAATCCTTAATGCTGAAAATAAAATCCTTAAAATTGTTTAGTACTATGTACTATAATTATGATACCTACACAATAAAAAAGTATCACGTGACCGTCAATATGGCCGGGAGTTTATTAAACTAACAGATATAACTTTAATATGTAAAAAAAATTGATATGTTTAAGTATAATATATCAGCTATCTGGTTCCCATAGTACAAGCTCTGCTTAGTTTGGGGCCAGATAGTGTGGATTGTCCACAATACTTATTTATTTTATTTTATTTATTTATTTAATTATTGTATTATTGATGATTTGTATTATTCTTAATCGTACACAGCGAGTGAGAGACCTGAACAAGTTAGCCTGAACAAGTCAACTGCTGGACATAAATACTTAATTATTATGTCTCCCCTATACATAACCGAGGAAGACAATTCTGAGCCCTTTCCATCCACTGGCTTCCCGCGATTTGATTCAACTTCCTGCAATGTCGTCGGTCACTAATAGTGGGTGGGAGTCCTACGTTTCCTGATCCACACACAACTACTTACCTTATGTAATAGTACCACTACCAATCCAAATTGAGTAGGTATACCTACAATCAATGGTATGATTATGATAATATACAGATAATTCAGCAGTCATAGCACGCTGAGAAATGTTTGGTAATTTGGTATTTAGTCTATTATGTGTAGTCTGTTTAGTTATGCAGACCGGATCGAATTCCAGATTAGTTATATTGCAGAATTTAAGCCTTGCGCATATCTATATGCGATCTGAGATGGCGATGGTTTTGCATACCTACATCCGCACAAACTGCCACGGACTTTGACAGTGCGATAGAATCAGCAAAGCACTTAATGATTCTTCTGGTATTGCTGGCGTCCCATGGGCTGCAGTAGCTTTCCATTAGGTTGGCCATATTGCTTTCCTCTTGGAGACCCCAAGTTATATGAAGATAAGGTTCATTTATATGTTTAATTCACTTAACAAGAATTTGTATGCAGGTAGCTCCAACGGCCCCGCGTCGGAGCGCGAGTGCGAATCTCCTCCGGAGCCGGCGCCACCCGAGGTGCCCCCGCGGGGGCCCTCGCTGCATGTCGCGCTTCGCCCCCGGCCGTGCGACCCGCCGCAGGAACCAGACCGACTGTACCTGTCTCAAGGTAAGTACACTACTGAAGCACACACCCACATAATATGATACTACGTACGTACCTATGGAATGGACATTGTGGCCTCCCACCAATTGGGGCTTCCACACCTCACCGCCGTTTCAAGTGTTGCGAAACTCGCTACGACGACACTGACTTGTATAACCACACCAGTTTTATGAATTGGTACGAAGCAGTTTTATGAATGGGTTATGGGTGGGTAGGAACCTACGAGTATAATTATAATCTGTCATTCTGTTTCCACCAAATCAATGAGCGGATTTTGAGCGTATTTAACTTAAGTACCTACCTATCTACACAAAATTAGCATTCTTTAAATTAGATATTCCCCAATAAGGGCAGATGAAGAAACGGATGACAGCAGCTAGGAAGGGCCTACGGAGAGTGTACATAACCAAAGAGCCTGTAAACCTGAAATGTTTTCAAATAACAACCGCTACAAGTTCCAAAATTCAGTAGAAGCGACTGTAACTTCATACAACCTTTTATGATGAAAGTGTAAATTAGTATTATATAAATATTATTACATTTTTGGTGTAACTACAAGTTAGTATCGTGTCCTCGAGACTTTTGTGTAGGTGTTCCAAGGTGAAGCTTCATTGAATACTGATTACTCGTATAAATAGTAACATTATTATTTCTAAGTAAAGTAGGTACCTACAATTCTTGTGGTCCTGTCATTTTCTAAAGCATAGGGCATGTATGCGTAAGTAAATAGAATAAGTAGGTAGGTACATGCTTTATTCGAACCCCTATACTAAATCACGGAAGAGACCCAGCAGCACACACGGTGGGTGGGCACTCTTCTGATGAGTTAGCTAATTAAGTTTCCGCCGTAAATGTACGGACAACTTAAGTAGGCCCTGTTCTATGTACTTGGGCAGGAGTTTAATCGAATCGCATAGTCCTTCGCGCAAGTTTACTCGCTGACAAATTATCCCCTTGATATATAGCTCTTGGCGAAAACCTAAAGAACACGTTAATTTGTTTTCCATCTTTCCTTGATGTTTTTTCTTGCTAACATGCTTTTTATAGGTGTGTGTTGAATTGCAGCTTTTTTGGTCTTGTTATTTTCAATAGACAAGTAAGCGGACTACAGGAAAGATCAGGATGAAACCTGAGGAAAAAACCAGCTTAATTTAGAAGAGCTCGCCGTCGCTTTGATGTGGTGTCGAGGCCCCCTGCCAACATCACCCCACTAAAATGGCGCGCACTTACTGTAAAAGTTTCACCGTAATTTAATTTTTATGATATAGCATTGTAAGCATCCCACTGAGCTTTTTATTTACGTCGCACTTAGTGCAGTCGTTCCCTTTTATCAATCTTCGTTGGAGGAAGGAAAATTCAATTTTTTTTAAATCAATTTTGGGTAGGTAAACGCACCTACTTGACTATAATAATTGTAAATATCTGGAAGTTAAGCTCGCTTGGTAATGAGTTGATTCAAACAAGAAAATGGGTTCGAAAGATCTTGAAAGTTTAATGGAATCGAACAGGCCGGGCAGAGTAGTAGGTACTACCAAGTTTTGCGGTGACAAATTGGGCACTTGACCCGCGCAGCCTCCAATGCTTGTTTCTCGAGGACCGTATTACGTTTAACTTTAAGTAAACTATATTCCATTCCCTCTAATTTGCTTTTGCTTCTCCTGTTCCAATACTTTTGGCAGAATACTTACGTTCTTACACCTACTTACATAGTTTGACCTAAAATACGCAGATTTTTTTTAAACATGGTAATCTAAGTTTTTTAACTGGACAATAATATTTTGCAACAGGACTTGGTGGCCTTCCCCTTTCCAATAGGTAAAACTCTCTAGGGAATCACTCTTATTTAATTGATGCTACGAGTATATTTTTGTGACGCGGCGTTTTCAGTGCTAAATCATACACGATGGTCCTATGATACGTTTTTGTTAGTTACCTTTCAAAATGGTTTTGATGCGGTACTTGGCGAGACCAGTAAAACTATTTACACTTTAAAACGTTTTACTAATAAAACTTTTTACAGTAAAATCATATAAAATCTGCATGCAACATTAGTCACTTACCTTCAAAACTGTTTCTACTGATTATTATTAAAACAATTACTCGTAAAAATACTCACTGATTATTAACTATGCTTTTAAAATAAAAGCGAGGGTTTGATATTATAAATATAGGAAACCGAACCTGTGAAGGTTTTTACGGGCTGAGTCGTAAAAATAATGTCTAAAAGCAAATTATTAAAGTCGGTAGATATAAAATATTACTCTTACTTCTTTTGTTGCCTGTGTCAATAATGGGTTATTTTATTCGCAATCTCATTAAACGAGTTTCCAACAGCGGTCGCGCTGTACGCATCGCCGAGTTTGGAATGTCCTGTACTACGCTAAGATAGAGACAGAAACAATATCAAAACCTCGTTAAATTTACACCATTAGGTTGAAGCCGCTTACGACGTTATCGAGATGATAATGTTAAGCTAGATCAGGTTACAGATTATGTATTTTTATAGTACTTATACCGCCGCGAACTTTCCAGTGCGATATTTGACAGTTAGACGCATGGCGATCTAGATGTTCGCAAGGCTGAGGTGAGACTGTTTCTAATTTTAAATGCGTCTTTCCCAATGCAACTTTTATCAAATAGTTTAGGAATTAATAGCTGCAACGGAGAATTGTATCATTGTCATCTCTATTGTTCTCTAACATAGCGTGTAAAAGTTTCGCGTTGCTCGATGGTTGTCAGCTACGTTTATTTCTTCCTTTTAATAGCGGAATAAAAATGTTATTGCTTCGTTCAACATCGTGGTGAAATTGATATAACTGGAGTATTCTTTGTCGCACTCTGCAGTCTTATTTGAAGGACTTTTATTCCACCGTACCTACACTTTTATGGGTGAGACGTAAAGTTCAAGTTTATTTTTTGTAAATATACGTAGGTTTTAAGGCCTAATAATAATTGTTAACTTTTATTTAGTGACATATTCCTGTAGCATGCTACAAAAAAACATTTTTTCCTTCGAGTAAAGCCTTGCGTATACCTCTAAGCGTTCTGCGATTGCTTGATATATTCTTGTATATTCCTGTATATGAAATGAAATGAAATATTTTATTTGCAAGAAGCATGGTACAATTCGATCGTCAAATCAATCGTCGATCAATGATACTGTCAAATATGGCAATGATATTTGACAGCGTTTCACTAATTACCAACGCAGAATGCTAAATGTGCGCAAGGATGAGTAGAATCTAAACGATTAGCATATTACCAGACATCTATACTCAAAAACATATTCCTGACAGTGCCCTTCATGTTCAATATAGTAAAGCGTTCAGAGTGCTGGTGGGACATATGGTATTAGAGTAGACTGCTTCTACGCTACCATTACTAACAAAATGATCCTATGTTGATTTAAATTATATAAATTAACAATAATAAACAGAGCCACAAAGACTCTGTTTTAAATTCAGCTTAAACATTATTGTCATAGTCGATTTTATTTTTTGAGAGTAAAGTTTCAAATAATCTTGATCCATCGTTACATAAAAGTTGTAAGTTGTTCGCGTCTCGGCGGATAATCGAGTTTATACTTGGAGGTCCGCCATCAATCATTTATCCTCTGTGCGATGGATGTTATATTACGCTCTACGCGGGGAAACTTTAAAGTGTCTCGAATAAGTACAAGTAACTGTGACGTATCGCATACATACCTGAATGGCTGTAGATACATACATACTAACATACTGTAGCTGACAAACATAAAAGCGGATCAGTGAAACACTGTCAAATGTAACAGCGATATTTGATAGCGTTTCTTCGAACACCACCGCATAACGCTTAAAATGTGTGCGCAAGGCTTAATAGAGGAGAAAAACCGAACATTAATTTTAGTGTCATAGTAAAAATCAGCGTACTGTAATGCATTTTGTTGTTTGATCATGATTTTGACCTAATGAAGCAGCGACGCAAAACAAAACAATTAAGGTAAATAATACAAATCGATGAAAAAGCCATCGACCGCGCACGGTCATGCAAGGTACGAATGGCTTATGAACACTTGAGAGGCTTCCGGAACCCGGACAGATGCAGGAATCGGAGTCGGAAAGTGATATTTTGATATATACCTCAGCAAAGTGATATTTTATTTCTAATAATTTCCTCTCAAATACATTTATTGAGCCTACAATTATTTAAGCTCATAAGCCACAATATAACTTGTAATCTTGGTGTTAATACATCAAGTTGAAAATTTATATGGAGCTTTCTCGACATTATGGATATTTTGATGAAATCTAGGTTGTTCTTCGAAACTTCAAATAATTTATATTCTAATTATTTTGTACTTTAGTGAAGGTATAGGTGCTCAGGCTTCTGCGAAATGTGATTATAAAGTTCTTCGATACACACCCCAGCACTTCACGGCAAATAAGGTTACTACATGGAAATATGATTACCTGGGTAGTACACGGAAGCATGCGCTTGGGGCAGCCAGAATAAATCGCATTTGAGCACAGAAGGAGTAGAGCTCGAGTGTAGCCTAATTTCATTCAGCTGGACCACTTTACAGTTACCGTGATAGCGAATAATAATATTGATATAATATTTAATATAATATAATAGCAATCATATTTCATCTTCTCCTTTTTAAACTTTGTCAAAAACAAAGAATGACATATATTATTTTTATTTAACAAATAGCTAACTCCGCATAGAAAAATCGACATTAAAAGGCAAGAAAAAAATCTATCGTAAAGCCACCTATTATTGTCAATCGCTTCCTTCTGAACGCTTCTTTCTGGTTTGAAGTTTTAACGAACTTACGTTTGGTGCCAGCTGTACTTCTTGGTCCTTGGGTCATAGGGGAAGTTCAAATTTGTAAGCGCTTTCATTTTTTTCCACTCGAGTGCCAATGTGCAGACAGTCTGGTAGTAAACGTTTGGCATGTACCGTCCATACCCACATACCACCTTAGCGTTTTAAAATAGTTCTTTTATGGGAGGTGCTAGTTTAAGATGTTGTGGTGATGTGCGTAGTAGTAACTATATTAGTATCTATTTAGGGGAATGCAATTAGTCAGTTATAACACGTGTAGTTTCATTAGATACCTTACGCCCCATCAACCCCGGCACCACAATGTTTTATAATCGCTTACTGCTAAGCTTAATGAGTAGCTACCGATGTTGTTCTGTTTTCCTTTATAAGATTTACAAGCAGAGGAGGTAAAATAAAACAAAATCCATTCTTAATAAATAAATAAATAAATATTGTAGTCCAGAAGTACTGTACGCTAAATACAGCTGTCTACAGTAAATAAAAATTGTAGACACATCACTATCTAGCCCCAAACTAACCAGAGCTTGTACTATGGGAACCAAGATAGCAGATATAATACTTACCTACATACATTTTTTTGTAAATATTTACTCAGAATTCAATATAACACCCAGACAGAGAACAAATATCGAACCCACGACCTACGGCGCGAAAAGGCAGATCTACTACCAACTGAACTGAGGGGCCAGTCAAAAAGGAAATTTTATTTGCAAAAAATAAAGCTATACACTGTTACTAAGATCCGGTGTCAATCTATTATGTTTGCGCAGTACCTTTCGCTCAGTAATAAAGCGAGGGAGCCTTTAAAAGTCAGTTTTAAACGTGATACATTATCAAAGTGGCGTGCTTTAAAGCTTTCCGCGGTATCGCTGCGAGCGACTCTCGGATAAATGATTGATGGCTGACGTCACAGTGCGCTATCACGCGCGACTTTCACTTAGGTGCAGAGGAGGGTACAACGAAAATATTTTACATTCCTTGCCAACTGTCGGGTGAAACGAGAAAGCGATCGAAGCGACAATGACATGCCAACCATTACGTCGTCTCGTAATACCGCCATTTTGCTCGCAAATCAAATGTGTCTGGGAAACTTTTCTGTTATTACGATCTCATCGCACGTCTCCGAGTGATGTGCTCTTTTTATATTCAAAAGTTACAAACCTAGGTGTTCCATTCCAACTCGATATTGGCTCTCCCGGTTCGCCGCTGCTGCTCTAACTCACAAATAAGGTTTGACGGGAAAGTTTCTCGAAATGATTCCGTGTCTGTTTGTATATCATTTCCTCATTTCACAATATTCAAATGTAGGAAGGCTAATGTGGGTGTAGTCGGTAGACATGTGATGTGCCGAGTTGGCTTTGAGCAAAACTTTTGAGTCCTGTAAAGGTTCATTTGAATGGAACTTATTTGCATACTTATTTACATTATCTCTGCAGTACACAAACGCCCTTTCATTACTGAATTCGTAATAGGGAGGGAGAGCACGCAGACAGAATATAAAGCTGAGCTTGAAAGTGATTATCACCGAATTAAATGCAAAAAATATCACCCGATTAACAACGCAATTTGATAGTGCCCAAAGAATTTTAAGCAACTGGCGTTCTCGCGTCTCCATATCCGTCTATAGGTCAGATAAATGGTATTGCATGGTGTGCTGTTAAAGTGTACTGGGTCTTGTGAGCTCTTTCTCTATGTCTTTGACGGCTTGGAGCCGCTGGCGTATCTTAACTGCTGTAAAGAAAAGTTTTCGTGCGACGTTTTTAGGACCATAAAGTGATCATCGAGCCTATGTGCATTTTAAGTTTCAACTGCCTGGTCTACAAGTGTAGACGCCAGTTTTCTGCTATCGTTTCAAGACATATTTAGATTTCATTAAAAAATGCACACAAAAAGACCTTTCACACAGCACGATCGTGCACTTTAAGAACCAAATAGCTGATCAATTACTTATATAAGTACTTTTTTTTTAAATACTTGTCCCCTCTCAGCTCAGTTGGTAGCAGCTCTGCCTTCTGCACAGTAGGTCGTGGGTTCGATCCCCACCGAGAACATAATATATTTGGTGTTGTACTGTATTCTAAGTATGTATTTACAAAAAAATATATATAAGTATTATATCAGCTATCTGGTTCCCATAACACAAGCTCTGCTTAATTTGGGGCTCGATAGTGTTGTGTGGATTGTCCAAAATATTTATTTTTTTATTTATCTAGAGCACATGAATTTGTTCTTTAGATCCCATTGTTCTTCAATGCAAATGTTAGAACTATATAGCTACCAACTGTACTGTGAGGGCTTACGTCAAATTCGGTTTTGGCCAACAAGTTATGGTGTGGTCTGGCACACATTAGACGTACGCTGGACAAGGCGAGGGTGCAAGGTACATTGGCACCGTGGATTTAAATATTTTTAAAAGGACTGTGCCGTATTGCTACGTTTCATAATCATCGCGACGCAATAACGCCTCGCTGAAATGCATCGTTTAGCCATAAAGTCTGAATGATGTAGGTTTAAGGGTTATACAGGGTTGTTCAAGAAATTAATAATAATACAATTTTGATACAAAAACCCAAAAATTAGGCTATCGTGAATATTTGTTTGGCCGAATCAATTTAATTCCTAAACTGATTTAAGTTTTTGTATCTAAACTTTATTTTTATTAATATCTTTACGACATATTGCATAGTTATTGCCACGGAGAACAGGACGATGACTTATAGTCGCCACCCAGGTGGTAACTGAACGCAGAGTGTCACTCGCCACACGCGGGCGCGGGTCAAAAAACGACAGGCGGCTCGCCTTTGATTAGAAATTGACTATTAGATGTATCAATGCGCCAATGACTCGAAAAGATAATCTCCATCGACTTTCTCGGGATTTTCGTAACAAAACTTTAAAAAACCGTTTCATATATATTATATTTTTTATTTTATTTGTTGAACCTAATTCCCGAGTATTTGTAGCTAATAATGAATAACCCTGTATGTTTATTGAGATGCATTTTCATCCATTTTTGTTAGTTTTGGAGGGCTTGGCGCAGTGTTGAGATAATTAAATTCAACCCTTCCCTGCCGAGTGGAGGATGTACTCGTAAATTAGAAAACTAAACTGTGGATCTCACCCCGGAATTCAATTAGCCGCTAATCATATCTGGAGGGCGTCAGATCGATCGCCGCCACCCTTTCGCGTCTGTAGAACTCACTCGAATCAAATATTAGATTTCGTGTAATTAGCTTGAATCTATGTAGATTTCAATTTCAATTTATTTATTCAAGAACAATAATTTATCGTATTCGAATGTCTTATAATCTACTTAAAAATACACTGACAAATAATAACATAACAAACACAATATGATAACAAACACAAATTAATTCAAATTTACATACTTAGACACTCAAAAATAATAATAATGAAAAAAAAAAAAAAAAAATGTCAGGCCGATTGGTGATTGTGGAGTTTACTATCATAAAACTCTTCGATAGAGTAGAAACATTTCTCCAACAAAAGCTTCTTCAACTGCCGTTTAAAAGCATTAGGGTTGCCGACAGACTTCAACTCAGTAGGCAGAGCATTAAATAATTTGATGGCCTGGTACCGACAGCCGTGCATTGCCACATTTAACCGCGGACACTTAGGGGCTTCAAGGTTCTTTCTCCTCGTATCCAACCTTAGCAATCTATTTTCTACTGATTCATATCTATATGAATGTCGAGCAATGTCCATGAGAACCACTAATATATAAAGGCTGGGAAGGGTCAATATCCTAAGATTTTTAAAATGATCTTTGCACGATTCCCATGGAGGTATTCGCACAATCGTTCTAATAGCACGTTTTTGTAGCACAAAAGCTCTATTCTGGTTGTATTTGTAACTGTTTCCCCAAAATTTCACACTGTACCTGAACTTTGATTCTACCAAAGCGTAGTAAACAGATATTAATTGCTCACGACTGACCTCATCTCTTAAGCTCCTTAAAGCGTAACAAGCAGAGCTAATCGCGTTTTCTAGGGCTTCTAATTCAGTTTTCCAGTTTAATGCCTGATCAATATGCACGCCAAGAAATTTAACGCTATTTGCAAATTCGATTGGCACTATTCAATCACAATATCTACTGGGGCTAACCCCAGAACCGCAAAGCGTATGGTTTTAAATTTTGAATAACTATACATAGCCCAATTCGCTAGCATCAATAATTTGACAAAATAGTATAAAAAAAAGTCGCCGTAGCCAAAACTGGACATTGGAAGACATCAATAATTTTACTAATTGTTATTGATCGAGTGAGTGAAGCCAACTCAGTAGTCAGAATGCAGTGATTGGATCAGTGCGTTTGAGCTTCAAAACACAATGCAAATGGTAAAATAAATTGTATGTAGAGCTCTCTGTGAAGGGCTCGTCCGGGGAAGTACTGCATGTCATCATCAACAACAACACAATGTCACAATCAACATGTCTATTTCTGCCGTGAAGCAGCATTGCTGTGTTTCGGTTTGAAGGTTGTGGGTGCCGGCGAAATTACTGGCACGTGAGGCTGAACATCTGTATGCCTCAAGATGATGGACGCAGGGCAGTGCATAGGGCACGTTCCTGATGTGCGCAACCTACATGATAATGATAGCGATGGTTACCACTTAACATCAGTGATATAAAAAAACCGCTGCTTTGCCCCTGTCTCTACATAGTATCGTTGACGTAATTGCCTGAATCAAATATCCTGTCACGAGAAATATCTTGGAATAAGAGCTCCTGCAATTTAAGTAGCTTGTGGAACCGGATATACGTTGCACGAAGAGTGCCGGAAACGACACCAATAGAAAATGCACTTCAACGGGCGTGCATTTTCGATCCATTTAGATGCGTTGCTTAGTCCAAGCGCTCGACATTTAAAACTCAACGAAGTATTTTTATAAGCAAAATTACTTCACTTTTTCCCGTGATAATCATGTAACCTTGAAAACGCAAAAGACCCAAGGTATTTTTAAAAAAAGTTGTTCTTTTGTTCCCAAATGACCAGTCTTTTTTCTGTTATAGTCTAGATTCTCATAAATGGATGTAACTTATTATTAAACGCACTATCTATACTATACATATTTACCATTATTAGTACATGCTATAATAATGGTAAGCATGCATATCTACTCTTCTAAACCCTTCTAAAGCTTTAAAAAATTAAGTCTTATTCACTCACCAAGCTCTTTCATAATCTATTCGACATACCTTATTTGTAATAAATAATACCTGCATAATGGTTTATGCAGGTATTATTTATTACAAATAAAGTATATGTCGAATTTTATATGTATTGATAAGTATAGATTATGAAAGAGCTTGGTGAGTGACTGACATGCAACGCACTGTAGGCTTACCAAAAGCTCTGTCTGGCTCTGGTTTCTGTTTGTGTGAGTGCTCACCAGTGTTATATGTGTGTGTGACGTTTCGACGTAGGATTTATCTAGTAAACACTCACATAGACTCGAAACCAGAGCCAGACACAGTGCCAGAGAGAGCTTGTGGTAGGCCTACAGTTTAAGCCGTGGTTGTAGCGACTTGTGGCCTTACTTATAAAAATATGTCGAACGATAAACTGTGCTTAAACTATTGCCATCTCTTACCACTGGGTAATGGCAAACAGTGTCAGGGCTAACTTTAAGCAATGATTACATTTAAATTGGTATGGCTGTTGAAGTTTGGATGGGCCTTAGCAGCTGGGTTGGAAAAAGCTTAATGCGAACGAAGTCGCGTGGGACTCCACTAGTAGGTAATTTATAAATATACAGACCTAAAAAACCTCGAGTTACGCGGTTAAGTTTCGCGCAAGAGAACTTGCACTTAAACGTTCCAAAAGTATCTCACAAACATAAAAATCCTTCTCTGAAAAAAACATTCATGTGTAAAGTTCAGATATTCTCAAGGAATCGGTGTCCGCAACGCAATCGGCGAAGACGACCGTCGATGTACTTCTCGCTCGCACATTTTGACCCCTCAAATGATATAAAACTACCAAACTTATTTACCGAAAATCGCGACCAGTTATCTTGTGTGCAATCTTATTGAATGGTGTGCAATCAGACTTGAGCAAAAAAATACTTTTGATCCTGCCATGTTAAGTTTACTTTTGCACGAAATCCAGCTGGGTAAACTTTTGAGTAGGTAAAACACGGATCAAGATTTAAAAAAAGCAGCCAAGTGCGAGTCGAACTCGCCCATGAAGGGTTCCGTAGCATCAAGTAACATAATATAAAGGTTCTTGTAGTTCGTCGAGAGGTAAATTGCGGTTTACGATTTACGACGTATAAAAAAAAACTACTGACTAGATCTCGTTCAAACCAAATATCGTTGAAAGTTTGCATAGTATTGTACAACATATATTTTTTTTTAGTTTTATCATTCTCTTATTTTAGAAGTTAGAGGACCAACTTTTTTCCACTTTGGAAGTGTCTCTCGCGCAAACTATTCAGTTTAGAAAAACTATATTATTAGAAACCTCAACATCATTTTTGAAGACCTATTCATAGATCCCACACGTATAGGTTCGATGAAAAAAAAAATTTTGAGTTTCAGTTTCAAGTATGATTTAATTTATAGTTTTTTTCCCCCCCAAAATTCATAGTTTTTTTTTCTATTTTTGTGTAAAAATCTTAATGCGGCTCACAGAATACACTCGCCAAGTTTCATCAGTCTAGCTCTTACGGTTTCGGAGAAAAATGGCTGTGACATACGGATGGACAGACAGACAGGCAGACAGACAGACATGACGAATCTATAAGGGTTCCGTTTTTGCCATTTGGCTACGGAACCCTAAAAAAACAAAGTAGGTATGCGAGCAAGAAATTGTTTCTCGGTATTCACTGGGTATATCGTGTTCTTAGTATTTATTAACAAAAAAATGTCTATAAGTATCATAATATCAGCTTTCTGGCTTCCAAAGTACAAGCTCTGCTAAGTTTAAGGCTAGATTGTGTGTGGATTGTCTATAATATTTATTATTATTTGTTAGTAGGTATGTAATTATTTAGTTATTTGGGAGATGAATTTAACTTAGAACAACGCGGCAAGCTGGCAACCGAGAGAAATGCTAACCTGATACGCGCGTCTTCTACCGGCCGCCGTTTCATAGAATACTAAAAGTTTTAGCGCTTATGTGTACTCTTCGGTGCACTGATACTCATTCACTCGGATCTATACGTGTATTATTCGAAGTTTTGTAAAAGACGAGACTTCTTCGTAAAAAGCTTTTACAATATTTTTCTGTTGCTGCAATATGAACTGAAAATTGTTGGAACTGTTTTTTAGAGAACTCTGTGTACACAAGGATACGCATCAGACTATACACTGCTAGCTCTTATGTCCTTGCAGTAAGCGTCATTTTTCATTGTTTTTAGGTAACTTGCTGTATCCTACTGTACAATCGCTGGAGAATTTTTTAATAATTCATGGAAATAATATTTTCTTTAGATGCAGAGGAAAGCGGCATATCGTTTATTTGATTGCGAGATCTTCGAATGGAAATAATTATGTTAAAGGTTTTTGTAGTTCATAAGTAACCAAATAGTAATAGCACAGATAAGATAATACTATACGTAATAGTAAAATTTCCAAATATATTTTTATTAATTTTACTGTCATTTGAAAAATGCAGACATAGCTTGATTTCCCTATACCAGATTTAGCCTTTATTCTGAGTAACATACCAAGCATAGTGTGACGGAAAAATTATTTGAAAATGGAACGCATTTACAATGCATTGATCAGCAGATATGCCTACTTACACAGCCTTTTTGCACAGCAGTAAATCCTACTTACTGAGCATGTATACTATGATGTAAACAGATGAAACTTACACAGGCAGATTCTTATAATAAAAATTGTCCTAGTTGCTGCAAAAATCACTCTAAGCCCAGAGCAATAAAGTTTAAGTGTCTGAGCTTGCGAGGAATGCAATAAAATCCCTAGAAATTAAAGAGACGCGTTGGGTTATCAGTTGTTTCTCTCTAACCAAGGTCAAATTGTGTCGTGGTAAATATCCCCGTCTCTGTCGGAACATCGCATTTATTGCCGGCTGCAATAAGATGTCGGGGAAAATTCTTGGTACCTCAGTGTTATCTTATGAGACTGGTTTACGTCTAATATTATTTTATCATACCTGAAATAAGGCCAAAGCAGAATAAAAGTAGCTGAGGGTGAATATATTAAAGTTTACGAACTACAAATTGATGGTAGGTATAGGTTTATGCGATCGTATTTCGTTTTTACCAGTAGGTAATGGAATGAAGGCTGGTATGTATCGTTTTAGATATTTCGGTCATTCTCTGATTTACTCAAGTAAAATTCCAATAATTGATCATATAACTCTAATTTACTGATCAACATGATACTTGATACTTACTTGATACTTGATGAGCGGACTGGTTTCCGCAAGTAGGCCGCAAGTGGGCCCTTTTTGCGTGACGGGTGGATGCTGCTAGTTCAGCCACCCGATGTCTTCCAGGAAGGCCAGCAGCTGGTGGATTCGGGCGCAGGCCTCCCTAGGTGTCTTTGGTGCTCCAAGATGTTGTGCTCGTTGAGGCGCCACACTGCTGCACTCCAGGAGTACATGCGCGGCGGTTTCCTCTGTGCTTATACATCCTCTGCAAAGAGGACTGTCTGTAACACCTAGTGTAAACAAGTGCTTGTTCAGCGAGCAATGTCCTGTGACAATTCCGACGATAAGGCGGAGTTTGTCACGCTTCAGGCTGAGGAGTTGGCGGGAGTATCTCGGGTTTAACTCCGGGAAGGCCTCCTTCGACTGCCTGCAGTCCTGTATACTTGCCCAGTAGTCCTGATGCAGTTTAAGTGTTCTCCTGCGGATCCATGAACGCACTTGGCTGAATGGCAGTGGTACCTGCGGCTCCGGTCCTGCTGTGTGCATTTCCGAGCCTCTCCTGGCCAGAGCGTCCGCTTCGTCATTACCTCTGGATCCGCTATGTCCTTTGATCCATTGCAGGATGATGCTATTGGACTTACTTACCTCCTCCAGCAGCTGATGGCACTGTAGGGTTAGCCCAGAGTTGTGTTCGTACCTTTTCAGGGACTGTAGTATCGCAGCGCTGTCTGAGAGGATTCTGATCCTGTTGCCAGTTACCTTTCTACGCAGCACTGCACTCGCTGCCTGGATTATACCTACACACTCCGCTTGGAAGACGGAGTTGTGCTCACCCAAGGCCGCGGATATGTGAATATTAAGGTCTTCCGAGAACGCGCCCGCCCCGGTGCCTATCTGCATCTTTGAGCCGTCTGTGTATATTCTCACTTCGTGTGAGTTTGAGCTATCGCTAGGCTCTTCGTGTAATTGTATAGCGTAACTCCTTGCATTCACGTGTCTTTTGGGGATCCTATCATAAATGGAGAGCATAAGGGGGTTCGTGTCCGCGTATTCTCCTATTATGGTAGTGTGCTGCGCGCGCGTGTCATGTGTCCACAAGTTCAGTGCCCAGAGTCTGTAAGCTGCCGAGGCAGCTTCTTGTTGCACATGCAGGTGGAGGGGTGTTAGGCCTATTAAGGCTTCGAGTGCTGCCGTAGGGGCAGTCCTCATACACCCCGTTGTAGCCACACATGCATGTCTCTGGAATCTTTGCAGCTTACTTGTGGATGTAACCTGCTTTGTCCGAGGCCACCAGACAAGGGCACCGTATGAAAGAGAGGGCCTTATGACGGTGTTGTACAACCATAGAGTAATCCTAGGGTTGAGGCCCCATGTCCTACCTATCATTTTGCGACACTGCCAGAATGAGATGGTGGCCTGCTTTATTTTGTAGTCCAAATGCTTAGCCCAATTTAATTTGCTGTCTAAAGTAATTCCTAGGTATTTTGCTTCCTCCGATAACTGTAACCTAGTGCCGAAAAGGTGCGGAAGCTGATAAGTACCTAGATTGCGCTTGTTTGTGAACATCACAAGCTCTGTCTTAGTCGGATTCACGGTTAATCCGTAGTCTGTACACCATGCTTCGACCACCTTGAGTGCATTATTCATGATATTACACGCCACACTAGCAAAGTGGCCTGATATAAGTATGGCGAGGTCGTCCGCATAGCCTACCGTGAAGAAGCGTTGGGCATTCAGCTTGGTGATGAGGTCGTTGGCCACCAGGTTCCACAGGAGTGGCGACAGCACTCCGCCTTGTGGGCATCCCCTTGCCACCACCCCTCTGGTTTGGCCTTGTATGTCCACCCGAACCGCTCTGAGTTGAAGCATACCAATAATCCACTCAACCAAGGTTGATTCTACCCCGTGCTTCCTAAGCGCTGCGTTTATGCTATCAAAATTTGTCTTATCAAAGGCACCTTCGATGTCTATGAAAGCCGCAAGACATAGTGTCTTATTTGCTATGTCCCTCTCCAGTCTACCCACCACCACATG
Source organism: Thera britannica (assembly GCA_939531255.2). Lineage (NCBI taxonomy): Eukaryota > Metazoa > Arthropoda > Insecta > Lepidoptera > Geometridae > Thera > Thera britannica. Next base: position 12,392,559 of record OW618040.2, on the reverse strand, counting down.
CAGGGCTGACTCTGTCGATTTGCCCGCACTGTAGGCATGCTGTTGCGGGTGTATAGGAATTGCCGTGAGTATGTTATCTCTAATGTGCCGATCGCAAAGTCTTTCTAAGGTTTTAAGAAGAAAGGAAGTTAGGCTGATTGGTCTGTAAGACTTTGCCTCCGAGTAGTCGCTTTTACCTGGTTTTGGTATGAAAAGTACCCTTACTTCTCTCCATTGCAGTGGTACGTATCGGAAGGCTATGCACGCTCTCAGGGCCTTCGATAACCTTCCGATTAGGTAAATCTTGCCCCACTGCAAGAGAGCCGGGTAAATTCCATCCAGGCCTGGCGACTTGAATGCCTGAAAACTGCAAATAGCCCAGTGTAACTTCTCCCTGGTTACAACAGATTGTGCAACTGCCCAGTCTGTCTCTGTAGGCGTGACCGCTTCTTCCGCCTGCCATTCGGTTTCATCCCGTATGAGGCATCCAGGGAAGTGGGTTTGCAATAAGAGTGTGTGTGTTTCTGCTGTAGTTTTGGTGTAAGTGCTATCTGGTTTTTTAAGGGTTCCAATCTCTTTTTTGGGGTCTGCAGAGAGAATTTTCCTAATCCTGTTTGCCTTTCCACTCGATTCTATACGAGAGCAGAATGTCTTCCACTTTCGGCGACTATTGCGACGTATACCTTTCTTATACTTGGCCTGGGCCTGTTTGTATCTGTCCCAGTCCGTGTCGTCGAGAGTGTTTGTTGCCCTATTAAATAATCTTCGCACGTTACATTTCAGCCTTTCCAATTCTTTAGACCAACCTTGGTTGCCTGTGTCTGCATGCCTGTCGACGGTCAGTGGGCAGGCGTCTTCGAAGCTCTTGGAAATACTTACTGTAATATGCTTAATAGCGTCCTCTATTTCTGCCGTGTCTGCCATCTTGTGACCCGGATTTTCCTCACCCAGATGTCGTTTGAGTGATTCTGCGTACTTTACCTTGTCAGTTCGCCGCGGATTCCGGGTCGGTGCCTTCGCCGAAGGAATCAGTGCTAGTTCGTATCTGATCCATCTGTGATCCGAGCTGGAGGATTCTTCTGATACCCTCCAGTTCTGCACGAAGTCGGGGCAGTTACCTGATACTAGAGTCAGATCTATAATCGTGCGGGCTCTCCTCGTAACGAAGGTGGGTTCTGCGCCCTTGTTTGCTATGTAGAGGGTGGTCGTGAGTAAAAAGTTTACCAGATCTTCTCCTCTGCTGTTCGGCGCCGGCATACCCCAGATGGGGTGGTGGGCGTTTGTGTCTGCTGAAATGATTAGCCTAGAATGGTCTAATTCACACTGCCTTACCAGATCGGCGACGTCTTTTGTAGGTATGGCTTCATCGGCGGGCATGTATGCTGATGCCAGCGTGACGTCTACGATCTCCCCCCCGATTTCACCCTGGAGTCTGACTGTTGCCAGGTCCCTGAAACAGAACTCGGTGAGGGGAACTGCAGTCAAGTCGCGCGGTATATAAATACACGCGCGAGGTTTGTCACAAGTACTATCAAAATGTAGCTTACCATCCAAGGTATTTAGACCACACACACGCCCTGCCCTGATCCACGGCTCCTGGATCAAGGCTATGGTCCTCCTGTCGTCTGCCTCCAGCACTCTGCGCAGGTTAGCCGTTGCAGTGAGGCTGTGCTGGAGGTTGCATTGGAGCAGTCTATAAGAGGGAGTCTGGGTCACCATCATCATGGTTTCCCAACTCCTCTTCCGAAGTGGCGCTCGATCCCAGAAGGTCTCCAAATTCCATGCACATCTCCTCCATCCGGCTGGAGCTTGACGGTTTGGGTGATGAGGCATGGGTCTGGGTGGGCGGCGCTCTGCTCTCTGGTCCTGCTGCGGGTGCTGATATGGCACTGGGACCAGGCTGCGGGTCACTCTGCATGTCTGGCGTCTCTTTTTGGGGGGGGGGCCTGTCCTGTAATTTGCCGTCTGCCCCATAGAAGCGGATGTAGATGCTTCCAAGGTTGAAAGCGAGTCTGCGTCCTCTCTCCATGATGTCGGTCACCCTGTTCTCCGGTATGCCAAGGATCATGAAGAGGATGTCATCAGCGTGCCGCGTATGGGAGTAAACTGTCCAGGTGTTTACTTGTGCCCATTTATTCTGCTTCGACAGAACGAGGTTGGTGTCCTCCAGGGAGGTAGTGCACTCCGGGATAAAAAGAGCGGCTCGGATCTTCCGTGTGAGCTCGCTCTGCCGGATGACTCTCAACCTCGGGCATGCAGCAGTCGGCAGCTTCTCCATCTCCGCAGTCAGCCACTCCAGTGAACGCTCGTTCTCGCACCAGAGTCTCAGCGTCCCCTCCTCAACCAAGGGCTTACCCAGAAATCCTGGATAGAATTCCACATTGGGGTCCTTGGCGTTCTCCAGTATGCGACGAACGAGGAGTTTCTTCACTAGAGCTGCCTGCTCCTCCGTCGATTGCACGTTGTCGGCCCGAACTATTGCTACCTGGAGGTTGCTTTGTGCAATTTCCGCGTAGCTGGCGTGGGCGCGACGAGCAGACGTGTCAATCCGGGGTTTTTTGTGCTGCCCTCTCGGAGAAACCGTATCGTCGACCCGAGCGCGCTTACCAGGCTCATTATGAGCCGGGGCCTGTGCCGATTTTGCAATCGCCGTGGCCGCGCGTCTCTGGCGATTCTTACGGTTCTGATGCCGTCTAGGCCGACCCCTACCTCTGCTACCATCATACTCAGCGGTTTGCTCGTAAGAGCTCGTAGGTCTCGCTGGCGGGGCATACGGTATGGGGTCGGTCTTTTGCAAGTGCCGAGTCTCCTCTCTGTTTTTGTAGTAGAAGCCAGGTCGATGGCGACTCGGACCAGGGGCACCGGAAATTGGCGCAGCCTGCTCTGCCTCTCGTCCTGGTCTTCTTTCGTAGAGCCTTTTCGCCTCCCTATTCCCCGGGACGTTTGCCGCCACCTCGGGAGGTCGGGTGCTGGTACTCGAGGGACCTGCCACTGGCTTGTCCCCTTTCCCGGCTCTTTTGCCCTTACTTTTACCCTTTGGTCCAACGACCTTCCAGGCAGCAGTATCTGACGGGGGGACCGCGAAGGCCGCCACCAGGTCATTTACCGCCTCCCCAAAAGAGGGGGTATTAAAGTGGTCAAATCTGTTCCTTTTACTTGCCATATTGTTGCTTTTTGGTTATTCGTCTCTCCGGTTCCCCACCCTCCATGGAGTCCGCACCTGGGGATGCACTGTATGTGCACCAGGGATACCGTGAAGATATAGAAGGGGTGATTGAGTTGTTCACGAGTCTACACGACACCATCAGAGCGAGCGTCGACCACAGATCGCTCCGCATAAGACGTGTATCGCTGACTGTGAACCCCATCAACCCCCCCCCTAGCCACGGCCGCTGAAGGCGGACCGCTATGCTGGTTCAACCGACGGTCGGCTTTACCGTCGGCCCTCCGTTTTGGGTGAAATCAGAGCCAAAGTGATGTGTTGTGGCAGTGGTCACAAACCACTCAATCACCAGGATCTCTTCATCCTCCCTCACGGGCCCCCTGCGCTCAGCATCAAAGACGCAGGTGATCCACCCCCCACCCAACAATAAATTGTCAGGCCCACGAAACAGGACCACAGTGTTCCGCAGCGGATTAGGATATGGGATTGGGAGATCAGGGAACTGGGAGAGGAAAATGGAGCAGGATGGGAGTGGTGAAAGGAAGACTGCCTGGTCGGGAACTGATTATTTGGATTATTTGCATAAACCTTATTCACAGCTAACCATCGTCCCTCTGATGGCGTTCCGCTATCCGCCACCTGCGAGATCCCCCTGGTAGCTGGCAGTCGAGCCTCAGGAAAACTGATCAACATGACACTTAAGTATATTTCTGAATGAAAGCATTCCACAGCGATGGTTAAATCAATACATATTTTTAATTTCGCCTCTTTCTACAGTAGGTATTACGATTGTTCAGCGTAACAACTTCTTAAAAAAACACAACACTACTCTTCATTAGGTTTTTAATGGCACATTCGCTTTTGTTGCTGACCCAGCATGATAAAAACTAGTAATGCGGAAAGACCTTAATAGTCGACAACTTTTTATTGAAGCGGTCCTGGCCCTCCCCCTGTCTTTGGCTTTGTACACAGCAAAGTGGCGGTAACTATAGCTGGTTCATTGCAAACATCGCTCGTAAAAAATACTTTTATCGTTGCAGCTAAAAACTACTTTCTGAGTGTTTTAACCGTCTTCAAATAAATAAGGAGGAGGTTCTTAATTCGGTTGTTTTTATTTAATCTTTGTCTATTCTTTGAAGGCCTGCGCACACCTAGTTCGCTGGCGAACGCGATCAGTGAAACGCTGTCAAATATCGCTGTCAGATTTGAGATTTGACAGCGATATTTGACAGCGAACTAGGTGTGCGCAGGCCTTGAGGCGTTTTTTTTTCTTCGTTTGGATTTATATAAAATATTTTATTTCATTAAATTGCGAGACAAATTATTTAATTTAATGTGTTTGTAATATTATAACGTACGTATGGTAAAACATCTGTAATACAGATGTTTTTGCAATGGATTAGACTTTATTTATGGTTCAACTGTGAATATAAGCTTAAATGATTCTTTTACTCCATCGTAATGCTATAGTATAATGCTACTATAGAACTAACTCAAAATGCGAAAAGGCTAGAGAGATGCTCTAAGTCGGCCGCTAAACTGCTTTCATGTGTTACTTGGGATATTCGTCTGGAACTAGTCCTAGACTCGTCTAGCATTTTAGATTTTTTAAATTGATCCTCCTATAAGTGACTTGCCGTAGTTTTTGGTGAAGCCGAATTGGAAAAAAATATATAAAAAAATTATAATTTCAACTAATCAAAGAGTTGTCTGTCGTTTGTGCATTTCGTTTTCTAGCGCAGTCTATACTTACGAATATTTACTTTTACTTTGATCATATTTTTGGCAACGGTTACGTATTATTTAAATACGCATTAAATTTTAATTTACAATTTTGAATAGCTGGATATAATATAATATAAAATATCCAGCTGTTTTTTAGAGGGCTGTGTTCTATGGGACGGAAAGTGTCACTGTAAAAGCAAGTTTATAGCTCACACGTGCGACCCAACAAGACGGCCTAGTATCGATCACATGCGGAACAAGATGATATAGGTATGATTATGCCCTTTAGTCAAAACAACTTCTGGTTATGAACAAGCCAGAGTATTATAATGATTGAAACGAACAGGTTTAACTTTGTCGACTTTTTTTAGAATTTAGATTAGAATTTAATTTAGATATCACACAGGTGCAGTACAACTTATCAAAAAAATAATAAACAACAGGAAAAGAGATACAACTAATACAGCTATGGAGCACATGAAAAAAACATTTGTAATGTGCAAGTTACAACAATACTAGGTAAAGTAAAATTCAGCCTCAATAAATATATACATATAAGTATTAAACATATTTTATAACTGCTGTCAGAATGGATCAAAGGTACATATTAAAAATCTGTCTAAAAGCTCAAAAAAAGTACCTTTTATATTTACATGCGTAAAATTAAAACACAGGTTAAAATTCATATAAATATTCGCTGAAAGAAATGTTGAAAATTCGCTAATAATTAAAAACATCAGAAAAAAACTAATTTTCATTGATTCTTGAATCTCTATTCTAATATTTTGGTTGCTTGAATCATTCAAACCCATTTTAATTTGGATGCTCGAGTGAAAAACTGCGAGTGACGTATTTTTAATTACTCACTACCGCTACGCTACCCCGATATTGGATTCCTACAATGGCCAATAAATAAGTTGAGAACTGCATTCTATTAACTGTGAGCATGAGATAGTGATCTGGTTATTAAAAGTTGCGGTGGAAACAGCTTCCAGGTCTGTGTAATTAGTTTAGAATGATTGCTTGTTTATTTACTCTAAGGGTCTTATTAATAATCCTGGCGCAACGCTGGAGTAGTTAAATCGTGTTTGTAAAACAAATGTGACAAACATTTGTTCGAGTTGACAATTGCATGTCAATGTGTAGCGTTGGACTAGTTGATCCGTGTTTTGTCTCTTGCATTGACATGCAATTGTCAACTCGAACAAATGTGACAAAACACGATTTATCTACTCCAGCGTTGCGCCAGGATTATTAATAAGACCCTAGGGGTGTTATTAATAATCCTGGCGTAGCGTTGGACTAGTTAATCAGTGTTTTGTCTCTTGCATTGACATGCAATTGTCAACTCGAGCAAATGTGACAAATCACGGATTAACTAGTCCAACGCTACGCCAGGATTATTAATAACACCCTAGGGGTATAATACTCAAAGGTCCTATAGCAGTCATTTAGCTTAGCAGACCGTTAAGTCTTCTTCTTCTTCTTAATGAATGGCATCTGTCCATTTCGGATCAATTTTGCCAGTGTCGAGTAATGAGGATATAATTATATTACATAGATATAATACTTTTTCGTCATGTCGAGTCAGTCATAGACAAGTCAGACCTACCTTGGCTTGGCTTTAAAAAGAAAAATATGGTTGTTTGTTTTCAAAACCATCAGAAACTTTTTCGATCATATCAGAATATCACATAATACCGTTATTAAGAGACGATCTTATTAACGCCACGGGCCATGCAGTAGAGGTGGCAAAATACTACTTGAAAATTGTCTAGTGTTCCATTGACACGATAGAAGAATATCACATAATACACTTTAATTCCAACTGCTTACACTTTGAGCTAAGACCTCAAGTAATGTTGGTTAAAATACCACCGAAATTACACAACAGAACTCAAAATAACACCAGAACAACAATTAAAATCAAAAAGCTATGTGACTTCCAGAAATGACAGAAAACGAATCCGACCGATAAATCTGTTGCCATCTTTAGTTGTTGACATGAAAGTTTCAGCGACAAGAGACTATTAGCGAGCCTTTAAAAAGTGCCCAAAATAAGTTAATTATGTATCCAACTTATCTTTTTGATATCTTATACCTTTAAACGAGAAAATCTTGTATAAATATATGTATATATATATATTTAGGATCTCGGAAACTGCGCCAACGATTTTCATGAAATTATGTATACAGAGGGTTTCGGGGGCGATAAATCGATCTAGCTAGGATTCATTTTTAGAAAATGAGTCTGTTCGTTAAAAAAAAACTAAAAACATAAACTGAATATGTGACTGCTCCTGCCATCTATTGACGATTATGAGCAACTAACTGCAAGCATGTCCAGCAGATGGCGTTGGTCAGTAAGAATAAACCAGTAAAGATAATAATATGACTCTTATGATTTCTTAAAAATACAAATTAACGAAAAAAATTCCGAGCGAAGCTCGGCTACCAACAAGTTACATTTAAAAAGGTAAATCTTAAAAAGGTAGGTACCTATCAATTACACACTACACATATTGTTGCCGTTTGTTTCCTATTGCAGTACTACAATCCTACCTGAAGCCTGAAGAAGTCCACTCCTGGACCTCCCCATATATAGATCTCCCCTACACATTTCCAGGAACATCGATTCTGAGCCCTTTCCATACACCAACTTCCCGCGATCTTAACAATGTCGTTGGTCCATCTGGTAGGTGGGCGCCCTAAGTTTTGTCTTCCGGTTCGTGGTCGCCATTCGAGAATTTTTATTCCCCAACGGTTGTCGGTTCTTCGAGCAATATGACCTACCCATTGCCATTTCAACTTACTAATTTCTACACACAGTTAACTAATTTTATTCAGCACTAAATAGTACAAAGAAATGCTAACAGAGCTGCTGAGACTGGTAGGTATGAGCTTGCAAGCCGTTCATGCAACAGTGTCGTGTTAGAAATTAGTAGCTAACACTATTGCCGCCGCCTATCCTCTCCAGCCCAGTGGCTCGTGACGTAAGTTCAGATTTTTTACTTTATTTTCCACTTAAACATCCGCTCATTTGGCCGCTGTTGGCTTTGTAGCCACAAAGCCAACTGCGGCCAACTCTATAATATATTATGAATTATATCGTATTTGAATAGCTAACGTATACGTAGGTATATATACCTATACTTATCCAAGTTGCACCGGTTTCATTAAAAGTAGGTACATAACATATTATATACGTGGGGTTCCATGATTGATGTGACGCGTAATAAGGCCCACAAGTATTGCAATTTGTTTACCCTTATCGTATTAATATACCCGAGGAGAGAGGTTCAAAGACAAGGTTCTCGTAGACCGATCAACAATGCGTCGACTTTTGCCAATAATTGGAGTAAGAGTCCCCATGGAACCAATTTTGCTGGCGCTGAATAATTTAAAGATCCTAAGAAGCGGACAACATAATATAGCAGATTTAAGTAAGAGTTTTTATTTTATATTTCAAAATTAAAGCTATCTTTATTAACCTGAAAAGGACAACCTTTTCAGGTTAATAAAGATAGCTTTAGCCTAGAAGCTTCCAAGACTAACCTAGACAACTAGGTTAGTCTTGGAAGCTTCTAGGCTTATTCGCGTGGAACTGGCACTGATCCTTGTGAAACAGCTGAATAAATGTTTTTTATTTTATTTGAATTTATCCGTAAATAAGTTGATGGTTTTTGCCTTACGTTGTTCCCGTTATAATTTAGGCAGAATTAAGTAATTAGTTATGAAAAATACAAAGTACAACATTGTTGAACTGTAATGGCCCGAACACACCTAGTTCGCTGGCGGTAGCGATCAGTGAAACGCTGTCAAATATCGCTGTCAGATTTGAGATTTCACAGCGAATATTTGACAGCGTTTCACTGATCGCTACCGCCAGCGAACTAGGTGTGCGCAGGCCTTAAAATTATTCTTTTGTTCGCTTCATATGCTCTGGCTTAGCGCTCTTAGTTTTACAGCACAGAGCCTACGGGCTTTTAAAGTTACCTAATAACTACTTACAATGACTTCAATATGTTTTTATTTCTAACTGGATAATTAACACTAATTTTGTATAGGAACTAAAGAACAAAACTAGTTATGACAATAAAAATATTGCGTAGCGACAATGTAGCAGAGCGTAGCGGTACCATAGCAACGACGACGTAGCAAAACTGTATATAGATGCTCCAAGAAGATCGAAACGATTTAATAAAACAAGTACTACTGCTGGTTTTCAGCAAATTGCTACGCTATAAAACAGTACACCCTAGTAACATTTTCTCTCTATAATCATGTGCAGATATATAAATAAAATAAATAAATATATTGCTTATTATATTAATAATATACATATAATATATTTTAATGTTTCAAAAGTTTGTTTGTAAATACTGCTCAACTTTGATTGCATATTATGTAGTCTGTAAGTTAAAATGTACATTTTATTTATATTCGTATTGAAATGCCTCATCCGTGTTTTCAGTTTGGCTTGATACGAATGGTACTTCGGGGGCACATCTGGTCATCCGAACGAGCAGGACGAACTGATTTATTTTTCGCATCCATCACTCTGCGCTCAGCTGACGTCTTGTCTTCCCTTCTCTTAATCGTCTGCAGTTTCGGAGAATGACCGTTTAAAATAACCACTCTCCATAGAAATCTTTCAATTCCGCAGTTTACTTGCAAATGATTAAATCTATGTGTAGTGTAGGTACGTCTATATCGTTACCTGTCCGATTAAACTCCCAACGGGCAGCGCTCCTGTCTAATTTAGCGTTAGTGCCACAAATTCGTTTAACATTTAAATTATATTCTGCGCCCGATTCAAACAACTGTGTCCTGAATTAATAATGTCGAAAATATTTAGTGGCACACAATATCGCTAGATTTGGAATTGCAATTTGCATGTTAAACGTCAACCCGGTGGGTATGCGTTGAGCCCTATCGCTGAATATTAATGGGATCACGAGATTTTGTTTTACTTTGTGGAAATTCGATTATAATGCAAAGCAGCTGACAGAGGTGACGTATATGCCTGCGGAGTTGGTCGCGTCGTCTCCTTTGTGCCTTACGACAAAGTCACATCATCATGAACACACTAAATCCTACACCTTACGAGGAGATTATGCAAGATCATGTACCTAATATTAATGGAAAATTATAAAGCCACAGAGGCATCATTTTATTACTCTCAGTGTGAAATCCATTATGAGAAAGTTTTTAATCCGCTTTAGCCTCGCTCGTAGCCTACTTAGTTTGCGCCGTGATTAAAATGTCACTGAATTTAATATGGAAACCCATGTGATGGACTGAAAAATTGTGAATAGTTTACCTGCTATAATGTAATAACGGACAGGGCAGATCGAAAGGCATTTTGGAGAATTGATTATTATTCATCTTATTTTGTAATGTTATCACTACTGAAACACTGTTGTATGCGATTAAATGAAAATCAAATACGCTTGGAACTTGGGTGTCATGCAGACACGGTAGCCTAGGAAAAAAAAGATTTGATGGGAGAGAGAAAACCCAGATGCAGAGTGCTCCGGACCAACGACGTGACGAGTAGTCACTTATAGTGCGCGTTATAAGAGTGAATAAAGCAACAAATTGGGATACAAGTAGACATTTTTGGCAAATGCCTATATACTCCAGGAAACTAGTGGAATTTTTGGTTTATTATCTTTACATTTTCCTTGCTGGCACCCCAAGCCACGTAATGTTTGCTTAATGGAGGGCGAGGTCAACTACAGTTAAATCTAGTGTGAATGATTTATCGATGTTTTGAATTAAATACAGATACAATTTTACACACCTTACAGGAAACTGAAGCATAGACACCAAGTTTGCATTATCAATTATTATTAACTAGCTGTTCCCTGCCACGCTTCGCCGCGGCACATTGTGATTGAAAAAAAAAACCATTATATTTATGATGTCAAAATTTCAGCTCGATCGGGGTAGAATATAACTTTTTGAGTTTTTGAAGCGTACACAAACCAATACAACATTTTTATATATGGAGATATAGATAGAAGAAGGATATACTAGAGTGACAAACATTATATTCTAATTGATAATTAAACAAAAACAAACATGAACCATTAAAAAGTTTTCGCATAGTGAGACTATTAGAACTTACTTATTTATTGACCTACATAAAAAGGTGAAACAGTTAGATATTATGTAACGAGTTATTAAGGTAGACAAACTATAAAATGAAAGATGATGTTGTATAAAGAAACAACAATTGAAACAGAAAAACCACTGTAAATATTTTTATGCTATAGCTGGCAAACGAGCAGACGAGCTACCTGATGGAGAGCAGTTACCGTCGCCCTTAGTCACCTGCAACACCAGATGTGGTTATTTTTTAATACAACATCTTATAAAGAAATTAAAATTGTGTATTACCAATATAATAAATCACACAGTTTATTTTGTTGGGAATGTGCTATACCTAAAAATTTTTACATTTCGACAACATGTTATGTGTGACAGTGGAAGCGCCGGCACCGCCGGATCATCATAAGAAATAATCTGGCTCCGCATGTTTTTTGTGCATGTTATGACGGTGGAAACCCACAATTACCAAATACAGTATTGTACCTATGTATGTTCAGTTAGTCTGACATTTTTTATTGTCTAAGATACCGCTATAGAAGGACCTTCACCGAGCTGGTTATTTAATGAAACGTATTTTATATTTAATTAAACATGCCAATAAATATATTTTATATGGGATGCCTATCAAATTTCAGTCCAGGATAATTATGATTAATTAATAATAAAAAAAAAAAAAAAACTTTTACTGGTTTGTTTGTTAAACAAATTCTATACCAATCGAAAGTATGGACCCCAGTATTTTTATTCAATAAACATACCGGTGCAAAATGCTATCGATTTACTTGTTTATACCTGGCTACCCGAGAGTTGTGACCGGAAAAAAATAGGCAACCTAACGTTTGCATATTCTATGGGATCTATACTTTCGATTGGTATAGAATTCGTCTAATAAACAAACCGGTGGAAAGTTAAAAAAACTTTTTTTTTTTAATTATTAATTAATCATATCCTGGACTGAAATTTGATAGGCAACCCATAAAGAATATATTTATTGGCATGTTTAATTAAATATAAAAAACGTTTCATTAAATAACCAGCTCGGTGAAGGTCCTTCTATAGCGGGATCTTATACTATAGTAAAATAAAGTCAATAATGCAAATATACTGGCCGGCAAGTGTCTTGATTTTTGATCTCAAACCACAACAAAATGGAAAAAAAGATTTTGAAGACAGGTTTTCCATGCTTTTGTATTCTGTAGAAGCTGAAATAGATTTGTTGATTCGAGCAATTTGCTTTAAAGTTCCGGGTGTTCATTTATATTGTGCCCTTCAAAAATGCAGGTTTGTATTTACGAGACTTTTCCGTTCTTTAAAAGTTTTGTTTCAGTTTTCGATAGATACTGTGTCGAAGATATTATTTTCTCTACCTTCTATCAATATATTTGATCCGTATGCCATGCATGCATAATGCACACTTTTAAGTGGATTAAATGAAAATATTAACAAATCGGCCAGCGGCCGGATTAAACAGTAAATTCTCATATCCTCATATTAGCTTCCCCTAGCGAAGGGTGACTGGGCCTATGGCCCGAAGGGGATGCAAGCTCGACAATTGAGTTAAATCAGGAGCACTATTGGATTAATTTGCAGTATCATCCAAAGTCTACGGTCGAAGCCTCATAGCTTTGTTGGTTGGTAGCTCTGCCTTTTGCGCTGTCGACCGTGGGTTCGATTCCCACCGAGAACAAACATTTTTACATTACACATACACACAGTGTTTGTTCTGAAGAGTGTTAAACAGGAATGTAAATGGATAAAAATGTAGAGGTAGGCCTAAGAAAATATGGATGGATTGTGAGAGAGATTATATTATGTCCAAGAAAGGAGTGAGTACTGAGATGGCGAGTGATAAGGGAGAATGGAAGAAAAATATATTTTGTGCCGACCACCTCACCTAGTGGGAAAGGGCAAGAAGAAGAAGAAGATGCAGTGTTTGTTCTCAGTGAGGCTGGAACCCACGGCCTAAAGCGGAGAAGGCAGATCTACCAACAAACTAAGCTATGAGGGCTGATTTGACAGTAAACTAAGCTGACCAACTATGCTGTGTGAGTGATTGTTTGATTGTGATAATATAATTTTAGCAAAAAACTCCGATCACATCTAAGTAATGACTAGCAGCCGCCCGCGGCTTCGCTCGCCCCGTTCCCGTTACGCCCCGTTCCTTATTACGTCTGTTCTCCGTTCATGTATAAGCTATATTATTGTAAAGTTTCATTAAAATCCATTCTATAGTTTTTATGTGCAAGAGTAACAAACATCCATCCATCCGTCCATCCATACTTACAAACTTTCACGTTTGTAATATTAGTAGGATATTGCAAAGTCCAGAAGATTAATGCCCTGAATTTATTCATTGTTACTATTACATCGTGCGTCCCTAAAGATACGCAAATAAATTTAGTTCTAAGTTCTCTCCGAGTGATCGATAAGGTCGAGTGATTTGATTTGGTCGGCGGAGGAGTTTCTTTTAGAAGAAGGCGGCTTTGCCAAGGCCCCTTTTTCCACTGGGTAATAGGCAAATGCCCAGGGCCTCCGGCTGATGGGGGCCCCCAAATTTGTGCCCGATCGAAAACATATTTATTTCTAAAAAGCCAAGCAATAATGACTTATTTACAATATACCTAGTACCTAGGTAAGCATAATAGCTCTTGATTATACGAAAATTTAATTATGACTCATATAACTAGCTATAATTTCGCAGTATACTAAATTCATAACAAATCAAAACAGCGCATCATAGAAAAAAAACCACAATTATTTTGATTGCATGCTCTGAAAGAGAGTAATGTTTATCGAGTGTTTGTCTAGTTTCTGTCATATCCAATGGTCAGAGATGTGAATTATTTGAAATACATACATTTAGTTGAAATGCAAATACAAAATGCATAATACCTATTTTTATTTTATATTTGAAATACTTTATATAAATATTTTGTATTTATAAAATACAAAATAGTTTTGTTATATTTTGAATTCATTTTTCCTATTTTTCATTCTTAAATCTAAGATAACCTTATTTATGTGAGAAAGATAAAACAAGAAGACGAAAAGAGTTCCTAAGTCCAACATACTGACTCTGATAAAAAGAAGGAAAGGACAGATTATATGTTTGTTGAGGACTCTGATTCTTCAGCAGCCAGTGATAATGTTAATACAATAGATCTACAATAGGTCTGGAAACACTACAATATTTGAAAGATGAAGCCAATACCTTGAACAGGTATCCAAATGTAAAAAAAACACTTTCTTAAATATAATGCATGCCGCATTATAACGGCATTATAATGCCTGCTTACCGAGTTCTGCCCCTGTTGAACGACTATTCTCTGTTGGTGGAATGATTATGAGGCCCCAAAGGCGGAACATGAAAAATGAACTCTTTAAAATACTAGTTTTAAAAACAGTTGATAAAAGCGGCCAAGTGCGAGTTAGACTCACCCATGATGGGTTCCGTAGCAAAAAGTAACATAATGTAAAAGTTTTTGTAGTTCGTGAAAGGTAAATTGCTGTTTACAATTTATGACTTATAAAAAAAATACTACTTACTAGATCTCGTTTAAACCAAATTTCGGTGGAAGTTTGCATAATAATGTGTACATCATCATATTTATTTTAGTTTTATCATCCTCTTTTTTTAGGAGTTACAGGGGGGACACACATTTTACCACTTTCAAAGTGTCTCTCGCGCAAACGATTCAGTTTAAAAAAAACGTCGTTAGAAACTTCAACATAATTTTTAAAGACCTATTCAAAGACGTGTGGGCTACACGGGTTTGATGACAAAAAAAAATGAGTTTCAGTTTAAAAAAACAATGAATGGGCCCCCAAAACTTATTGTTTTTTTTCTATTTTACTTTAAACATCTTGCTCTACTTGCCAAGTTTCATCAGTCTAGCTCTTACAGTTTTGGAGAAGATTAGCTATGACATACGGACGGACAGACAGACAAACAGACAGACAGACATGACGAATCTATAAGGGTTCCGTTTTTGCCATTTGGCTACGGAACCCTAAAAAGTGCATAAGCTTTATTTTATTTTCAAAACCTATTTTGAAAATACGTATTTTGCATTTTGTATTTAAATGCTTTTATTTAAAACTATTTTGTATTTCTATTTGAAATAGTGCTAACAACTATGCATTTGCATTTTGTATTTAAATACTTTTATTAAACTATTTTTCACATTTCTGCCAATGGTATCCTTAGATGGCCAAGAGTAAAACATTTTGTGGTAATTCACTATGCCTAATGTTAGACTCTCTGATTGTTAAACTCGAAAAATAGGGGTCCCTTTATCTTAACGTGGCCAGGGCCCCCAATAGGCACGGCCCTGGCCGTGCCAACGAACTGTCACAAGACCAATATTGCAAAGGAAATTAGTTTATGTAAAATGTAGAACAGAAATATCAGATAAAAAAGTGCAGAAAGAATATTGGAATCAATTCGGTTTGCCTCTCACTTCGAGTTATAAGACGACATCTCCGTGAAATAGAATTACAGGGAAAGGAATACAGTTTTATGAGCGGAAATTTCAATCTGAATGAGAATTATTTTATAAGACATTCCGATTGAGGCGTCTACATGAGCAATATCACGTTTATAATTGACATAACACTGTAAAAATAGTATATTTCATTACAAGTGCGGGAAGGCTGACATTGCAAAGAGTTCCGACAAATGTCTACCCGAGCCGAAGGCGAGGGTTGACAGTCGGAACAAGTTGCAATGACGGTTCCGCACGTGTACTGAACGACTATTTTTAATACAGTTGCGAAAAAATTAAGCAATTTAATAAAATAATAAAAATACCATTTGCTTTTTTCTCTTCTCTCCACGCAATAAGTTCGTCGTATGTATGCATGTAGCGACTTTTTGACTTTTCCGGTAAAATGTTCTCCGAAGCATTTTGTGCAATTAAACTGAGTTCCGGTGGTGTTAATTCAAAAAAACTAGGGTCGAAATTACTCATTTTGTGCAACAAACAAATAAACTCGCAAAGAAAATTTCTGAAAAATGGCGCCAACCGTAATATACAGGGTGTCCCATAAGTCAACGTCCAGCCGAAAACGGGTGATGCGCCAAGTCATGACAGTTATTAGAAAAATATAAAAAAAATATTTGCTAAGTACCTTTCGAGTTATGAGTATTTAAAAAAAACAGGAAAAACTGACACCCTGTGATGATCTTTTAAGTCCTGTGACTACAAATATTAACTTTTCATGAAACTTTTTTCTGCAACGTAAGCATGAATAACCCTTCTGTAAATTTCAATTCAAAATTGAGCCATAACTGCCTCAGTTTTCAATGAAATCGTGGAGGTTTGGCCAACGTTTCATTTCAGATAATTACATTACCCAACTTTTACCGTCTGTACCGCAAAAAAAATTTACTACACTATCATGGCATGTAACTTTAAAAATTGGCACATTTATCCAGAATTCCAAAATGGTATAATACTTGCTAGAATATTCCTTAGTTTTGGAAATAAAAAATGTTTTTTCAACTAAACCGGATTTCCAATCAATTTTATTTCATGAGATAAAATGTTTGTACCCTTTAAATTATGGACTTAAAATGCCTACGCTACGTTTTTAAGTGACTCACAATTTACAGGTACAAGTAAATACCATTTCGACAATGCAAGTAAACAGATAGAGCCACCATCTTGTCGAAAGAGTAATAACCATGGGTGTTCAAGTAATTTGTTAGTTTTAGGTGAAAGTTTGAAATAAAATTCAATCATAGGATTTCTTCAATCGTGATTTTAATTTAACTAAATCAAGG
Source organism: Thera britannica (assembly GCA_939531255.2). Taxonomy (NCBI): domain Eukaryota; kingdom Metazoa; phylum Arthropoda; class Insecta; order Lepidoptera; family Geometridae; genus Thera; species Thera britannica. The sequence continues at coordinate 12,375,790 of OW618040.2, read as the reverse complement.
ATTTACAGCAAATGTTCAAACTGTTAGCTTTCAGAAGTAATGCAAGCTTCACATTTCCTTAAAAAAAATCAGCTGTCTGTAAAGTCAGTTAACTGACGACAGTTGAACGTGACAACGTCATACAGCTGTCCACGCGGACGCATCGCTCACTCAAGTAGGAGAGAGACCGATGTCGAACGCTGCCGAACGCGGAGGCCGATTGTGCCTCTTGGTCGCTCGTTCCGTGCTCTCACATGCACTTCAAGTATTAAATAGAACGCCTCAGAGCGAGGTAACGCCGCATGAGTCATGTTTTTTCGTACGAGCAGCCAGCTCCATTGAATTATAAGACGTTATCACATCAAAAACCATGTAATAAGACCGGCGACGGGCGAAGGCAAACTTTAGATTAAAACCACGATTGAAGTAATCCCATGATTGAATTTTATTTCAAACTTGTACCTAAACTATCCAATTACTTGAAAACCCATGGTTATTACTCTTTTGACAAGATGGTGGATCTATCTGTTTATTTGCATTGTCGAAATGGAATTACTTGTACCTGTGAATTGTGAGTCACTTAAAAACACAGCGTAGGCATTTTAAGTCCATCATTTAAAGGGTACAAACATTTTATCTATTGAAATAAAATTGATTGGAAATCCGGTTTAGTTGAAAAAACATTTTTTATTTCCAAAACTAAGGAGTACTCTAGCAGGTACTATACCATTTTGGAATCCTGGATAAATGCGCCAATTTTTAAAGTTACATGCCATGATAGTGTAGTACATTTTTTTTGCGTTACAGACGGTTAAAGTTGGGTGATGTAATTATCTGAAATGAAACGTTGGCCAAAACTCCACGATTTCATTAAAAACTGAGGCAGTTATGGCTTAATTTTGAATTGTAATTTACAGAAGGGTTATTCATGCTTACGTTGCAGAAAAAAGTTTCATGAAAAGTTAATATTTGTAGTCACAGGACTTAAAAGATCATCACAGGGTGTCAGTTTTTTCTTTTTTTTTTAAATACTCATAACTCGAAAGTTACGAAACAAATATTTTTTTTATATTTTTCTGATAACTGTCATGACTTGGCGCATCACCCGTTTTCGGTTGGACGTTGACTTATGGGACACCCTGTATAAGCAGAGATTTTTTTTTTTCTTCACCCATTCTGGAAGGTAAAGGGAACTATACCCATACAGCCAAGTCTTCAGTAGATTTTTTTTATTGATATGAATTGAAAATGAAATTTAATGAGATGAAATGAAATGAAACCTAACATAACTCATTCAATCAAATCATTAAATCTGTTAATGAAACAAATTAGTAGCTTCTTTTTAGAAATAATACGTATTTGCATGAATCATAAAAACTTCGATGAATTTTTTTAGTAAAAACTTCATGGTTGGTTTTTCTTTTAAGACATTATTTTGACAGTTGGGAAAGAAAAAGCACTAGTGCGGGAATGGTAAAAAAAAAGCACGCGTGTGTAATAGCCCACATCCCGAACGCTATACGTCCCTGCAATACGCCACTTTTTGAGCAACTGTATTAAAAAGATGTTTTCAAGTAATGAAGCTGATAAAAGCGTTATAAAAAAGATGAAAGTGAAAGAGTAATGTATACCTATTTGAAGGCATAAAATCATTCTTTCGGGAAATGTATGTGAAAGATCGAAATCGATCGAAAGATCGATGTCCAGCAATGGACTTCTTGAAGATGGTGATGATGATAAATACAATCTCTCAAATTCATAGTGGTCATACATACGTCATTGAGCTTAGCAGGCCACTAAATAAATAAATAAATATTATAGAAAATCTACACAACATTATCTAACTACAAACTAAGCAGAGCTTATACTATGGGAACCAGATAGCTGATATAATACTTATATTATACTACGTACTTATATATGATAGCGCAAGAACATTTTCATAAAGGTGATATCAGACGGTTCACTCGAATGATTGTTCACTCGAGTGAATGCTTCATTTTTTTTTCATTCTATGTTCACACGGCTTAGAAGAATGATACAGAAATGAACATTCATTGTTCTTTCTTTTAAATATGTCATCGAATGAAGTCGTACGTCTTGGAATTAGTTTAATTTGTGATCATTTAATCAAAGAGTTGACGAGTATGTTTAATATCTTCTTTTTTTTTTTTCTCTTCAGTAATCTCTAAGTTTAAATCACTGATTAGAGATTTTATAGAGTTTGCCCGCATTGTTCGGTCTTTGTATTCATCAATTTTGTGGTTCCAAAGACATTGATAATTTTTAAAGTTCTCCAAAAAAAGTAATGTATTTTGATCGTTCCACTTGAACACCATTTTGCCGCATGAAAACAATATAGGTAATAAAATAACACACAGAAAAAAATATAACTTCGTCGACAACGTGATGTCCGTCGGCTACAGGACTCGAAACAAAATGGCCGAACCCGAATGAACGTTCTCTCAGTGTTCAGACCGTTCATTTCTCGTTCATTCGGAGTGGGAATGAAAGATACCGGATGCCAATATCCAACACTGTTGGATCGGTTCACTTATAATGAATTCATTCGGCACTCGTGTTTAATTTTTTGTTCAGACATTTCATTTCGAGTGAAATGTACCGAATGAAAGGTGAAAATGAACAAAAAATGAACCGTCTGATAAATCAGCAAAACCTCTTTATTTTCTACTAAATTATATTAAAGAAGTAGGTACCTAAGTGGTTAATATTATTATGATAAAATATTATTAGATTTAAAATGTTTAATTAATGTTATTGTGATTTATTTTGGTTGTTATTTGATTTTAGTTGCTGATTTGAGTTCATTGATTTATATCAATCATTTAGCAATATGAATTGATTTATTTTGTATTGTTTATAAATCATTTTATATTTTTAGAAACCAACTTAGCTTGCTTTAGTAATTTTAAATTGAATTTCTGGAATTATCTTCGTTGTAAAGTTAGTTGTTGTATTGTTTGCCCAGTCACCTATAAATACAGCAAACGGCTGAGAAATATCCATTCCACTGCGAACTACCGTAAGAATAACATCTCCAATAAAACGAATGTTCAAATAAAACTCTGGTGTTTTCATGATGGACCCTGGAAACTCTTACATGTATATATTACGTATACATATTTTTTTCAAATATATACTAAGAATACAGTATAACACCCAGACAGAGAACAAACATCTGTTATGTGTTCACCACACAAATATTAGTTCTCGGTGGGATCGAACCCACGACCTAGGGCTCAGGAGGCAGAGCTACTACATACTGAGCTGAGAGGCCAGTCTCAGCTCAGTTGGTAGTAATACCAACTAAGTATGTTGCTACCTCTATTTGTTTACATGAAATTGGCATTGTCACATAATGTGCTATGCATTGTGAATAAGGGTGTGAATTGGTTGTGATAATTCTTGTATAAATAGCGTTGGTACTTAAATATAATTAATATTTGTGGTCATGTCCGGGTTTCTACACCCAATCTTAGCAGCAAAGTTGAAGTGGTTGTTTGCTACTTGTCAAATGTAAATTGCAAATTTTACGAAACTATATTTCGATGTTAATAATATTTGTGCAAAGAAGTGAAACTCAGCCATTAGGTTCATGTCAGTGAATTTCATTACTTTTTCATACTTAGTATTAAAACCAATCTTGACCTATTGGTTTTTTAGGTCAAATCTTGCGAGCTGAATTAAAACCACTTTCCTTTATCATAAGGAGCTCAACTTTTACATGTTGGTACAACATCGATGACGGAAATAAAAAAAAACAATTCAACGTTCAAGTAGGTAAGCGTAAAATAATGTTACTTCAACGTTTACTGTGTTAGGGGGCTAAAACATCATTAAGTTCAAAAAAACCTCTTAATAGAATGCCAAAAATCTAGTTTTTTTTTCTAAAAAAATGGCAATTTTACTCAATAGATGTTATAATATTGCAATGAATTTTCACTCACCGTAAAAAACCTCGACAATATGTTATATATAGAATATAATGTATGTGTATAATGTATAGAAGCGTTGGTCGTCCTGCGGTAAGATGGGCAGACGATGTGGTGAACATCGCAGGCAAGACCTGGATGAGATAAGCACAAGACCGGCAACAGTGGCATACCTACAGAGAGAGGCCTTACCCAGCAGTGGGTGAAATCAGACTGTGGATGATGATGATGATTATATTATAACATCAGAAAAGTTTATTTATTAGTTAAAACATTGTATTTATAGGTGCCACCGACTACTCGACCACTGGAGTAGTCCTTCCATAATAATGTGTCGGGAATACAAGTACAAATGAGTTTAAGTATGAACCCTAAACTAAAAGCAAACTGCTACAGTTTTTAAAGTATCCCAAAAGTTATCGAAAGGAAAGGAAAGGAGTCCGAGAGAACCAAATCTGGCGGACCTTCCAATAGGTCTTTAGGGATTATAAAAAAAACTAAAAGAAAACTGTTTCACTTCTCAGCTACTTATATTAGTTCATGATCCTTGCTCGGCGCAGTGGGGGCTAGATCGCTTTCAAGTGCTATTAGCTGCGTCGCACAAACTTCGATGGGCAAAGTTCAATGGTGTCCCTTAAATACCTTGTTACGCGAGCTTGGCATACAATAGTGTTCGTAAGTAAGGTTATTTCAAGTTTGCGTTCACCAAACTGAGTGCCTGTTCTGACTTTAACGCTCACGTGATATAAGTGTATATTGCAAAAGTTGGAATATACACTTATACTCCGAAAATTGTGGCTTAAAAAAATACTTTAGCAAAAGTTAGACTTATTATTTATATTATTAGTTAGACAGATTAGACGAAGTTATGGGTATGACACCGACACACTAGCATACAAATTAAACAATGACAAGTTATATTACTACTGTGATTTCATAATGAAGATACTTTAATGGCATATATGAGTGAAGTATAATAATATGTAAGCAATAGCATTCTTTCTTGAAAGCGCCACTTTGAGACATTACTAAAAGTCTATTTCATAATGACATCAATAAATTATGTATAGCTAACAAGAATATAGTATATTCTTAGTGTAGTGCTTAATTGTATGTTTATTCTTAGTAATGTTTGCTTGCAATAAATTTGGTTTATTACCAGCCTAATTTTAAAACAAAATATTAATGTACGACACAGCCCCAACTAAGTCAACGTAAGTTAATATTAGTATACTTTCTTCTGTGAGTGAATTTATGAAATATAAATATATTTAACTAAACAAAAGCTTTTCTAATTAAAATCACAAAAAATATATCAAAGGTTGTGGCTGGCACGGCGGCAGATCTGGCCGAGGTCTCAAGGATACAAATATGCAGGTCTCGACAGAGCCTACTTATTTGCTCTTCTTGGGGTTGAGAATTAGGGTCCGTGGGGAACCGAGGCCTTGCGGGTCTTTAGAATACTGCCTAGAAAACTAGTCTAGGGTAGGTATCTGGCGCAGCGAATTAGCATTGCTATTCAGCGTGGTATTGCCGCCATAATCTTGGTGAAGTTTCCGTCTGGCACTGATTTGGATCAGTTAAGCTATCCCTAGTTTGTAACGATCTGCAGATAGCGCAACTTTTTTTTTTTTTGAATGGACAAAATGCTGGTTATCGTCTGACGATTCTTACAGCGCTACTGTTTCTTGTACACTTTGTAAAAGAGTTTTAAATATCAAAGGTAAGCGTAGAAATATATCTAGTACACAAAATCTATTATTGCCAAAAAACGTTACTACCGCTCTATAAGCCACAGAAAGTTGCGGTTCAGTCCTGTATGCGTAAATGTTGACTGGCTTTGTAATAAATAAATTGTGCATTTATTGATTATTGTTACAGTTCATTTTAATATAAGTACACGCAAGCAAAGCGGAAACATTTTTCTGTCTATGATTGGAATGTATGTAACCCATATAAGTACAACCCTACGCAATCATGTTGATGTGACTCAAAGCCCTCTCAAACGTAAATTTTCATTATGGTCTGAACAAGAGTACAATAAGCCCTCATTTGCAGAGTAAGTACCTACTGCTCATCGGATAGCAAAAGGGGTAATTAAGATTAGGATTTGTCACATGCTTTCGACCGCAATTACGTATGCTTAGTTTTAGTCGGAGAGCTAAGGGTACCATATTTACTCCGTTTCATACCATATAACCATAGGTTTGTTTTCGACTAGCGGCCGCCTGCAACTTCACCCCTCTGGAAGGTTTGTTACCAAGGGCAAGGTATCGCTTACCCTGAATCCTAAATTACATTTATTTGTGTGCTGAACTTATAGTTCAATTTAGTTACTATTAGCAGGATATTTTATTTTGTACGGTTTCTTCAGGCTCAGTAGCTCAGTAGTAATAAAAAACTGTGAATGGTCTGCTAAGAGAAGCACGAAACACTCACTATGTACACTTAATACGAAATCAAGTTTAGCTTACTCCGCTATACACAAAGGTTTAATAAAAAAGTGTCACGTAGACTGACCATTTTATACAACATCGCGGGAAACAGTTTCCAAACCAAAGTAGAACACCTCTTAAAAAAAACTGCCTACTGAAGCTAGCCATACATTTGAACACACTAAAGTTTTCCATACAAACTACAAACTACCGTTACCAATTAAGACACAGCTTTTTAAACGAACTCAAACTATGTTACCACGTGGACGAAGACGCAGCCAACAGCTAGTTTTAAATACATGAATGGGTGTAAAATGATGTAACATCCCGAGCTCGTATCTAACGTATAGGTGGAGGGGCACAATTAGACCCCCTTTAATCCTCGCCTCCCGTCGATTACGTGTCCGTCCGAGGTGGCCAGAACAATGCTGGTCGCCCCATCGAACTTAACAGCCGCACGGTGGAAAGTACCAATTCATATTTAAATCACAATTGCATGGCGTCAGGCTCATTACTGTGGTGAAAACGAGGAACACCGATTCTTCTATTTGGATGCAAAAATAGCAGTTAAAAAAAAATTAAAGCCCTATGAAATATTACCTTAGTTTTGAAAAAATAATAACTCACATTTTGTCTACTAAATACAGACTTTTACATAAAAGGGTAAAAAAGTAAGATATACATTACAAAAATATAAAATCAATTAACCAACCCATGGCTCTCGACGCAGTACTTACGCCTTTTTTCAGTTCTGAAAGGTCAACTAATAGGCCCTTGGTTTTGTAACGGACTCCTTCCGGCGGGGTCCGAGAGGCATTTAATCTCCTTGAATTATGTGTTGACGTCGGAAAAGCGGAAAGGCGCGCTGTCCGCACCCTAGCAATTTCACTTACCATGTCTCTGTATTAGCTGACTTGATTTCATTTTGAGGGATGATTCTTACAATTCGATGGGTTTCTTATCGATTTTAAAATGTTTAGAGATTATACAAAAATATACATATATTACTAGTGGCCGCCCGCAGCTTCACTCGCCCTGTTCCCGTTACTTACATCCGTTCTCCGTTACAACATCTTTATAAATTGTAGCCTATGTGTTATTCTGATGTATAAGCCATAATATTGTTAAGTTTAATTAAAAACTATTCAGTAATTTTTACGTGAATGAGTAACAAACATCCATCCACCCATCCATACTTACAAACTTTCGCGTTTATAATATTAGTAGGATGTACTTTACGCTAATAAAGATAAAAAGAAAATTTAAGCCGGATTTAAAATGTTGAATTCCGATTATTTAGATTATGTCCTTGTAAGACGAAACCTATTTTCCAAAAAGCTGAAATTCCTAGTCGAAAAATCTAGGACCTGCCTTATATATCTGCGTATAGACAACTTTCAAGGGACAGTACGCTACTACATCGTGAAATTGAATCCCAACAAAATATGAAATCGCCTATCTTAATATCACGCATCAAAAATAATTTAGCAGCTACCAGCGACATTAAAATTATCAGGTGACTGTGCAGCAGATCACAGAGATCTGCAATGAACGTTACCGGACACCGGTCATTGTGTTAGCTCCAGCCGGTCCCTGTAATTACATCAGGGAATACTCCACAGCGCACGCTCCCGCTGTTTTTGTATACTCCAGGCAAATAACTATGTTTTAACTGCATTGGCATGAGAACATGTTGCCGTCTTGCTATTAAGCAACTTTACTACTTTTCATGCCCTTCATTAGAAGGGCATGAAAAGTACAATCTATACTAATATTATAAAGCTAGAAGAAATTGTTTGGTTGAACGCGCTAATCTCGGGAACTGCTCGTCCGAATTAAAAAAATATTTTTGTGTTGGTTAGGCCAACACAAAAAGGTCCATAGATCAAAGAGAGATAATTTTTATATAAGTATCTTATACCTTTAAACGAGAAAACTGCACCAACAATTTTCACGAAATTTAGTATACAGGGATTTTCGGGGGCGATAAATCGATCTAGCTAGGATTCATTTTAAGAAAATGACGAGAAGTTGGTGTTTTGCAATAATCAAACATAAACTCAATATACGACTGTTCCTGCCATCTATTGGCGATTGTGAGCAACTAACTGCAAGCTAGAAGGCGTTGTTAATTAAAAATAAGCCAATAAAGATACGACTCTTCCTGACATCTATTGACAAATAATAATACTATTTTTTGTGTAAACTAATACAAAAAAAAACGTTTTCTGTCATATATTTTTTTTCTACAAAATCTGAATTTCTATAAAAATAGCATGCTCCTAAACGTTCTAGAATGTTCTTTAACATTCTGGAATGCCCATGCAGGCAATGCCGGGCTTCGCTGCTATTGGTTTATAAAAGGCTCGTGTGGTAAGCGCTTTTCCCTATAGAGGTTCGGCTTAAATCTTTCAAAGTGATTGAATCAATAGTATTAATTAGTTTTTAATATGATTGTTCACTCAAGTGTTAGAAAGTGTGTGTTAATGTTGGTGATCACAGAGTAGGGCCTGGTGACAATTGAATACAGGTTCTCACCAAACAACTTCCAGCACCGGTTTGTCACGAAGTATCCGTATTTGACTAAGTATTAATTACTGTACTTACTTCGCGAGAAAAAAATATAGAAACTTTATTAGTAGAATAGAATTAACTTAAGCAGAGATCTAACAGACTTTTGCAAATGAAATTGTGTCACGAAAATAAATAAAAGTAATTCTTGAAGCTTCGGGCTACAAGTTCTGTTAGTCTATCAACTCAAGCCCGGCTCAGGGTGGATAATACCGTCTCCAAATAATGCTGTACGTCAAATAAAAATAAAAAACTGCTTAGCTACAACTATTGGTGCCTACTTGACAAAAAAGCACTTTTTAGGGTTCCGTAGCCCAATGGCAAAAACGGAACCCTTATAGATTCGTCATGTCTGTCTGTCCGTCCGTATGTCACAGCCACTTTTTTCTGAAACTATAAAAGCTATTGATGAAACTTGGTAAGTAGATGTATTCTGTGAACCGCATTAAGATAATCGCATAAAAATAGTAAAAAAACTATAAATTTTGGGGGTCACAAAGTCACATTTTGGGGGGGAGGTTAATATTTTTTTTTTTCTAAACTGAATAGTTTGCTCGAGAGACACTTCCAAAGTGGTAAAATGTGTGTCCCCCCTCTAACTTTTAAAACAAGGGAGTGATAAAACTAAAAATTTATAATTATGATGTACATTACTATGCAAACTTCCAACGAAATTTGGTTTGAACGAGATCTAGTAAGTAGTTTTTTTTATACGTCATAAATCGTAAACCGCAATTTACCTTTCGACGAACTACAACTTTTATATTATGTTACTTGTTGCTACGGAACCATTTATGGGCGCGTCCGACTCGCACTTGGCCGCTTTTTTAAATTAACGCGATCATTATGCATAAATATATGGAAAAAACGGGTATTTATCGCAATTACCTTTATTATTTTCCGACGTTTCGACCGTGTTACAACCGCCGTGTGGTCGCGGGCAGACAGTCTGCCCGCGGCTTAACGTCGGGAAATAATAAAGATAATCTCGCTAGATACCCGTATCTTCCATATAAAAGGTAGTACCAACGGTAGGAACCAAGCCGTAGTTTGTTGCCTGTTCTTCTAGGCTTGGGCGCTTGGAACTGGCACCTAGACTCACCTAGCTATAAGACGTTTCAAAGTGATCCTTGCGATTCTACTGAATGAACACACTTTTAATTTTGATTTAAATATTTCCAGCTTAGTTACAACTATAGGTACTTACAACCTACCTGACAAAAAAAGTGTAAATATGTTTTACTTGTAGGATTGCGTTACTTTGACAGTGTCAAACATAATACTATAACTTATACTATGCGTGGTTTGTTTATTTTTAAACCAACTACCTAAAACATATTTCGTCAGCAATGGCTTGGTTATTTGTACTTTGGTGAACATTAGATCAGTAGGCCTACAACAAGCTCTTTCTGGCTCTGTCTCTGGTTCGGGTTTTGAGTCTGTGTGAGTGCTCACGAGTGTATTACTGTGTGTGTGACGTTTCAACGTAGTATTTATTTAAACACTCACACAGGCTCAAAACCAGAGCCAGACAGAGCTTGTGGTAGGCCTACTATCCTTACTAGTTTATTTAAAACTCGCTTCTTTGCAAAGTGACTACCATAAGATACTTAGGTCAAAGCAAACATTTGAGAGGCTAGATAAAAACAGCATTTTGAAACGACACATTCTGAAATTGAATTTCTAAAAAGGTTTTAGATATAAAAACACGTGACTCGACTAAAATTAGATTGTTGTTTTCACAGAACCTGCAAATATTTTTATGCTTTTAGTTTTATCAACCTAAGTGAGTTGTTACTTTCTTTAAACAAAATTATATTATTTACTTATGTTTCAATTAAAAATAAAGACCTCCTCGTTTTTATCACTGTTTTATTTGTAAAAGTAAAAATGGATTTTTATCATCATCATCCACAACCACCGGTTTATAAAAAAAAACTCTTGGACATATTCCAGGTCTTTCATAAGTGACTTTATAAACGTAAACCTCCCTAAATGCCATAAATTGATATCAGTTTAAACGTAAACACGTCTACCAGCCAACAAAACAAAACAAAAAGTTGTTACCTAACTTGCTGATTAGATTGCGGGTTTGCCCGAAGTTTTAGGTAAAAAACCAGGATCGCGAGGCAGAAAGGTAAAAGCATTATTTTGCAACTCCGCTTCGGAAGTGCTAGAAGTAACTTGATAATGCTTGCAGGGAATGCAGTTACTGTGTAACACCCGATTTCTAATAGGTAAACCCAATAGTAGGTAACGATCGAATAAACTCATACCTTTTCAAACGTTCCCGCCATTCAATTTGAAGCTTCCTTTCAGCGAGATAGTTTTTATATCAGAACATCGCCAAATGGAACGGCTCCGCATTATTTATTTTTTTCGCACGTCGCCTTCGGCGCCGTGCGACGGAAACATCAGTCCTTCTGTCACAGTGTCCACAAAACATATTATTTTATTATCACATGAGCTTGAAGACATGATTTTTGTTCGTAGTTATCTTATTTACAACAGCTGGTTCGGGGTTGCCCGCTCAGTACGGTTCACACTAAGGTTTGGGTGAGTCGGCTTGACACCCAACCCCGAGAGCCCATTAAATTGTTTATACCTCCATATTATCCATCATTGAATACTTACTACGTCTTAAAATGCTTACGCGATTCCATGTCCGAGCTTACGGTCTTGTTCATAGTAAAATAATGACGATCCGAGTTGGCGGTCGATATTGCGCAGTTGAGTTTAGGGTAACCGCAAACCGGTAGCTGGCAACATGCCGGCGCGACGTGCCACAGACTGTCTATTGTGAATAGGAGTTTGTCGATCCGAGGGATTGTCTATTGATCGCCATCGAGTATCGAGAATCGATTATCCTACTAACATATTGCCATTGTTACGAGAATGTGCCCTGTTTTTACAGGATACAGGATTTTCAAAACGTTATGCATTCGTCCTAGACCTCCGTCCGCCTTTTCACGGCTGAATTCGGGCCGATTCGTTTGTTTTTTTTTTCCTCCATCGATTTCATTTGAAAATCGATTATAAGATCGCTAGCGCGAATCTCTCTACTCTAGTCTATGGTCTGGATTTTTGAAACAGCTGGCTGACAGAGGGAGCAACGACCCCTTGGAAACCGAATTGATTCTTCGTTATCTTATTTAACAGATTTCTGTCGATTTTATTGTCCCGTAGTGGATAAAGATATACCCTACGCATAATATTTAGCAGCCTCAAGTGAGTCGAATATCCCTGGAAGCGAGCGAGTTCAGTGTTTTTGTAAAGTGCCGATACTAAATTGTTCCCTTTTCTCGTGATCAGTAGAGGCCGTCTGGTAGCTCCTGGAGACTCCTGCCGCATACGGGTCCCCAGGCTCTGAATATTGGCACTCGTCCCTTCGGCAAGGGAGCACCGATTGTCACTCCCCGTGGTCGAAACTTCGGCTGAAGGACCAGCGCGCATTTGCCCACGCCAGCTCCGTTCCGAGCCCGCTACCGACTTGCGAACGTGATATTGGTTAGATCTCAGCCTCCGAGGTTAGTCAAGGTGCTCGTGGAAGCACCAACACACCGGCTGCGGCCGCTATCTTCGGCGCCCTAAGGCCCGCCGTTGTTCCCTGTTGCCACTATCACACCGTCCTCCCACGGACCATATACCCTTACGACGGACCTAATCCTATTCAACCACTGTAGGATAAACTAACGCAACTCCTTATTAGTAGCCAAACCGAATTCGAGGCAGGCAGGTCACCTACCCAAGGTATTTCTAGTTACGGACAATAAGTTTAGATAGTAATAAGTTATAGGCACCTAATAAGTTCTCAAGGATCCGAAGAAGCCTAGGGACATAGCGGGCCCCTTAGAATAATTAGAACCTAATATTTTTCTATGTTTGTTAACCGAATAAAGCACAAATAAAAACTTTTGTAATATAAGTGTTTCTTATCTTCCTATCCAGTAACTAGGAGATTTTCAGCATTACAACTGCCAATTAAAAGTATTCTCCACACCGATGAATGATGATGTTGTTGTGTTAGGTAGGTTTCTTATCACAGTATCTTACCAGTTAAATAATTAGTAAGTAGGTATGTTATGTATGTAATGTACAACCTAGTTAGTTATAGGTCTTTAATTGTTATTTTCTTTTCCATTTACTTGTGTAACTACACTGCCGTCAATTAATGTTTTGTTTTCTTTTCCATGCAAAGTTGCCTGGAAGAGATCGCTCAAAGCGATAAGGTCGCCCATTGTTTTGCCAAAAATCTTCATGAATCCTGTATTATGTTTCTGTGTGGTGAACAATAAAGAGTTATCTATCTATCTATCTATCTATCTATCTATGAATAGCAAATAGAGTTAGGGTTTCGACAGCCTGGAGGCGGCTTACACTCTTATTAGCCTCGTGTTTTGGACGGTTACTACGGCTTTGATAAAAACAAAGAGTTAAAATGGGAAAAGCATCATCATCATTCATCATTATCAACCTGAAGAAGTCCACCGCTGGACATAGGCCTCCCCTACACTTTTCCAGGAAGAACGATTCTGATCGAGCCCTTTCCATCCATCGACTTCCTGCGATTTTGAAAACATAGAAGGAACGAAAACGTAATTTACTTACACAGACATCCGACACAAAATCTCAAGTAACATGGTTTATCTTTGAAGTTTAAAACTGTTTTGAAGATACCAAAAAACTTGGAATATAAATAAAAAAATACTAGGAAATAATTTTCTAAATGTTGTCAAAGATTGTTCTGTAAGTCCTCTCTCTGGAGAAGACCTCTCAAAATTATTGATAACTTAAAACTATTCGAAATTTAAAAGTAATGTTTATCATGAAGAATGAAGAAAAACGGTAGCGAAATCGCGAGCACGTCTACTTGAAAATGTAAAAAACATAGTGACGACCAGTTGTGGGTATCGGCTTACAGTCTGCACGAGCCTTTACCCCCAAGGGAGTAAAACCTTGAGACGAGCCCAAACAAAGACAAGAATGTTTGTTAATTAAAATACTTTTCGAAACTATTTTCATTTAAAAATGTCGATAAACAAGAACGTTTACAATAGCGATAAATAAATAACATATTGTATTAGGATTTGGTAGATAACTAGCTAACGATTATAAATATTCGATTTTCTGTGAGCAAAGCAAAACACACGTCGTTTTGAAATAGTTATTTGTTATACAAGAGTGCAAAGCTGCTTTTTAACCGCGTGCTCAATTTTGATGACTGACCAAGCGCAGGATTCTAAAGTTTAACCACGAGCGTAGCGAGTGGTTTAAAAGTTAGAATCCTAAGCGTTGGCGAAGGAATCAAAAGAGCACAAGGTGAAAAATCTTTGCACTCGAGTGCAACACGTAACTTTTCATCCCACCTCAGCGAGGAAATGACTAAATGCAAAAAAGAACATGGCGCGACTAAAAGTAACACACCAAGAAGGTTCCGAGTATGAGTTATTAACAAATTTAAAAAGGTTGTATGATAAATTTGGCACCATGCAGGAAGAAGTAAATAGGTTTAATGGTGTTTTGAATTCAAAAATACACCAAGAAGGTTACGAGTGCGAGTTTTTAACAAAATAAAAAAGGTTGTATGATAAGTTCGGCACCATGGAGGTAGAAGTAAATAGGTTGTGTATTCACAAACTTATTGAACACGATATTCTAAATTCAAATTTACTTTATCCTCTAGCGGATAAAAACGGCTTTTCCAGTCAGAAATTAAACAGCAAAAACACACTTTCAGAGCTGGTGGGATGAAAAACAAATTGCCAAACAGGAGTACAACCTTATCGTGGCATCGTCTGTCGACGACTTCGTCTGTATGACACTGACATTAAATTAAAGTTTCATTTGTCTCCATTTGCTAAACAATAGCAATTATACAAAGTCCCGCAGCGGGCGAGTAATCAACCGTCCCTTTAATTAAGTACAGAAGCAAGTAATTGGATCTGAACAACTGAGTAAACAAATCGAAATGGTAGGTAATAAATCTGACAAACACCTCTTTTGGCAGCGCGGACTTTGTTCAGGCGCAGCTGTAACGTAATAGTTGGATTACTTTGAATTCAAGACTTTTTTTCTCAAAATATGCTTGGTGAGCAAAATTTTGACAACCTTCGTTGAGACAAATCGAAATTAAGGGCAAATGTATTTTTAGATTTAGACAGAAATCAAAAACATCTGCGTTCACCACACAAATATTTGTTCTCGGTTTGGATCAAACCCACGACCTACGGCGTAGAAGTATAGGCAGAGCTACTACCAGCTGCTCTGTGAGGCCCAGTCAGTTCTTGCACGACGTCACGATCATTATCAGTGAGGAACCGAAATAATGAGGAAGATGATTTCTTCGTTCTTCGATACCCGCGACTTCGTCTGCGTGACGTTCATTCATTTAGCAGATACGCTACTTTTCCATTACCTACTTATCAAAGTTATATTCTCGCAGTATAAAGTGGCATCTGTCTGTCTCTAAAATGCATGTTATCTCTGTTCCTTTTGTTCCTCAACGGTGAATACAGTCGTCTTATAATTCGATGGAGCCGGCTGCACGCACAAAAAACATGACTCATGCGGCGTTACCTCGCTCTGAGACGGTCCATTTAAGGCTTGAAGTGCAAGCGAGAGCGCGGAACGAGCGAAAAAGAGGCACAATCGGCCTCCGCGTTCGGCAGTGTTCGACATCTGTCTCTCTTCTTATGCCGCCTTCCTACGGTGCGTGATATCGTAATACATAATTGAGTGAGCGATGCGTCCGCGTGGACAGCTATATGACGTTGTCACGTTCAATAACCGACTTTACAGACAACCGATTTTTTTGATAGAATTTTAGCTTATACTTATTTTGATCACAGAATGAATCACAACCATAGAGGGGATCTCTATGGGTATTGAAGATGATTGTAATCCATATTATAGCTACGTTTCAATCATGCAATAAGTGGCACAGGCTGATAGGTACTAAAGTGTACCAGCTCTTCAATTTAAACCTGCAGTTTCATATCAAGCCTAATGATTCTGTAAAACTAACTGAATCTTAACTAAATTTAGTAGTATGCTCAGCACCAGAGAAATATAATGTCATCTCTGTTTTCTAGTGCTCAGAGTTTAGTTTGCAATATTCCTAGATTCTGACCGCTTTTAGCGCACTGGAAAATTTTGCCTCGGTCGTGGCGGTGCTTGCAAAGTAGATCACATTATGTGAATTAACAGTTTCGTGTCCTGTTCTAAATTAGTTTCCTTATAGTTTTACTGAATACCGATAGTCGCTACCACAGAAGACAGAAAAGAGAAGAAAGGCAATCATTCGCCGTTTCGCTTTTCACGCGTTCGCATTTTTACTGTTTTATTGAAAGTATCAATAAATATAAGGAATTTAAGTAAAAAGAATGAAGGAAGATCCAAAGAAAGTATTTTTTTGTATTAACTTGTTGCTTGACATTTTGCTCGGAACGTTGACTGAAAAGGTTGTTGAGGTTTGACTGAAAAAACTACGGAATTTGTATGGCGAAAGGAGCACACTATGCTGAAGTATTTTGGCGACAGTTTTTCGGCCACATGGTCTTTTAGCTCTCAGCTCTTCAGAGCTTCTCTTATCCTGACTGGCCTCTCAACTCAGTTAGTAGTAGCTCTGCCTTCTGCGCCGTAGGTCGTGGGTTTGATCCCCACTGAGAACAAATATTTGTGTGATCAGCGCAAATATTTATTGTCTGGGTGTTATATTGTATTCTAAGTATGTATTTACAAAAAGTAATATACCTATGTAAGTATTCAATCAGCTATCTGGTTCTCATAGTACAGTGGGATACAGCTCAAGTTACCTAAAAACAAAGAAAAATGACGCTTACTGCAAGGACATAAGAGCTAGCAGTGTGTAGTCTGATGCGTATCCTTGTGTACAAGCTCTGCTTAGTCTGGATTGTCCGCAATATTTATTTATTTATTTATTTTTCTACTATGCTCTGTGGTCGCTACTCAGAGATCTGAAATATTCTTACTACTTTTACTGGATTAAGTGATAACGTAGTAAGTTTAAAAAATGTGTGACGGTGTATAGCACATGACACAAGAGGGTGTGACACAAAAGGAGCAAGTTCAAAGCTCTAATGAATGTTTTTAGGACTTTTACTAGTTTTTTCGTAGTGTAGTCGTAGTGCTCTCAGTACTAATAGTAAAATTAAAAATTATATTAAATTACTATCTGTAATTGCTGAAGAAATACCCATATAAGATGTTCTAAAATATGTAGCTCTATGTTATTCATAAGAATTAAATACTAGCGGTTTAGCGGTTTCGTCCCTTTTTCAACAAATGAGAGTAATTTCCAAGCGGAAATGCATCGAAATGGTGAAATGGCCTGCTAAGCGCCGTCCATTTGCCGAGATTGCTTCTGCTGTGCAAATTTTATTCCTATCAGTGTATTTTAATACTATTTTCAGAATCCCATCGCGCTGTTCGAGTGTTTCGGTGCATATTATATTAAGCGGACGTTTACATTTTTTAACACGACTGTTTTGCAAAAGATTGGAATTATTAACTGAATCCAAAAAAAGAAATTAACATCTATACTTATATTATTAAAAGGAATGGTTTGTATGTAACGAATAAACCCAAAAACTACTGGACTGATTTCAAAAACTCTTTCACCAAAAGAAAGCTACATTATTTATATTTTACTAGCGACCTGTCCTGGTTTCAGCCGGGACCGCTATTAGTAAGGTATAAGCCATACGATTTCTAAACTAAACTTCAATAAGACCACACGTACATTAGTGCTCTTATTTCTCTGGCCGTTTTTAAGACCCTGGGACTTTCGATCTGTTATATTATACACATCGCATACATATACATCGCTGCATTTGAAGAAGCAATATTTCACTTAGAACGTATAATCTCGACCGCGATCGCTCGCCAAAGGATCTGAGAGCCGTACAAATAAGGCCAATTTACAGACTGATGCAATTTAAATTGAAGGCCGAGCCGAGCAGCCTTCAGACTTGTACATTAATTGAATAGATACGCCGGTAGCTCGCTTCAATCCGACCCTTAATCACACTTGAAAAGGCCAAATAGATCCAGCTGATTCAAATAAATAGCTAATATTACACTGCCTAATATGTCTTGATTTCATTACTAACTATTCGATCGTGGCTAAGTTTTAAATGTTGTTTTGAGTGCATTACGGTTTGAAATAAGAAATAATGAATTGCATACTACATACATCCTATTAATATTATAATTAAACGTGATAGTTTGTAAGTATGCATGGATGGATGGATGGACGTTTGTTACTCTTTCAAGTAAAAATTACTGAATGGATTTTAATGAAACTTTAAATAATATAGCTTATACCATAATACCACATAGGCTACAATTTTTAAAGATATTGTAACGGAAAACGGATGTAAGTAACGGGAACGGGGCGAGCGAAGCCGCGGGTGGCTGCTAATATAAAATCACTGATGGTTTTTCTCTAAAACGTTTGCTAATAATTAATTAATACATAAAAAAAGAATCAAATGAAATTATCCCGTTCTTCTCCTTCTTATCGTGTCACTGATTCTTTGGAATCAAGTGTGGTGAAAGGATTTTATGTGCGCCTCAAAGAGGCTCTTATACTCCTAATACTAATTATAATTTTTTTTGGATAAGTAGGTACAGGAAATTGTATCTTATTTACAAACAGATTATAAAATAGTTTTTCAGTTGTGTTTAGCTTATAATTAATATTTATCTGTTTTTGCGCAATTTAACTTGCCGCACTTTGCAAAGGGCGTGTTTGAATTCAATTTGGAGGTGGTCCAACATGAAATCAAATTATAAGCAACTAGGTGTGTCGTATCAGTGAAAGCAATTAAATTTGTATAAGAATTTGTCTATATTGCAATTAGCGAGTGGTCCAAAAACGTGCGAATCGTTACTCGTTTCGTGGAGTTTCGTGACTCTGCATATTCATAGCCTGTTTAAAATATTTTAATAGGGGTCCCTCCCTCCTTCATCTATGTTTTCTACTAATGCTCGTATGGATTCAAATAAAAAGTTCCAGTCACTTGTTCCCACAAGGGATGGGTTACTGCCACCAATGCCACACTTTTATCCATCAATGCCACGATTTAAAAAAAAACAAATGAATAGCTATTCCACTACAAACACAAGTACTCAAGTACAGTCCACACACAATAATATGTGAAAGAAGAAACAAGAGCTTGAAAATAATAATTATGTTTCTGGTTAAACAAGGCCAGGTTTTGAATAGTAGTCTATTTTTGATACACATAGCAGTGGGAAATAAAGTTTTATTAGAACGGCATAGATATTTTTACCAAAATGAAATAAGACTTAGACTTTATAATTGCATCATACGTCATGAACAATATTTCCCATCATCTTTGAACGTAGTCTGTACCTGAGTATTCGTATTACATATTTATTTAGCAGTTAATAAATTCGTTGTACCAATTAAGGACCCCATAAACTTAAATACCCTTTCAAGTGGTTCGGAAGAAGGAAGGAAAGGGAAGAAATTCTCGATAAAATTGAGTAAGGAGTGGAAAATTGTTAAGTTTTAGAACCAAGACAACGCTAATGATGGATGGTTATGATCGTTGGTGCTAACTTTGTGAACTTAATTATCTTACTTAGTTATCTATAGGCCTGCGCACGTCTAGGCGATGGCGATGGCGATTAAATATTGCTGTCATATTTGACAGCGTTTCACGTGATCGCTATCACCATCGCCTAGATGTGCGCAGGCTATAAGACTATTATTAGATGTATTATTCAAAAATACACACTTTCAAATTTTTGCACTGCAAATCACATAATACAAATTATTTCATTTAAAATGTTTTAGTAATCTATTTGTTTGGAAATATATTCAAGATGAGAACACTCTTAGTTCTACGGAAAGCCACGGGCGAAACGAATGGAGAACTAGTTGTATATTTGGCAAGCCTAATATTGTTATACATATGGGACTGATGACGTTGATAAGGGGATGGAAAGGGCTCAGAATCGTTCTTCCTGGAAATGTGTAGGGGAGGCCTTTATCCAGCAGTGGACGTGGACTTCTTCAGTCTGATGATGATATTGGTAATATGAAACCTTTATTCGTAAGTTACCATACATTCAATTTTGTATTTGTTGATAAAGTCGTCGGGAGTGACTGAAGAAGTTTCTTAAGCGAGATTTTTATAATGTCCCAAAAGTTAAGAGCCGAGCGGAATTTGAACCCACGACCTTACCCTTGGTATGGGACCGCGCTGACCGCTGCGCCAACGGATCCGAATCACACTCGACGAATAACTCCTAGAGACTAAACCCTAACTAATAGGCACTAAGTTTTTGTAGTAAACACTATAAAATCAATAATAAGTTCTTAAACGAGATAAAACTTAGACGTTTTGCGCTCTTTTTAATCGAGTTTCAAATAGCTCATGAGTCTACAATTAGTGGGGACACTGAACGATGGGTGACAATTGTCTCGGGTGACGCGACCTCATCCGTCAACGCTTGGATACTGAGAGGAAAAGCAATGGCTTGTGCTATTACCACTTTACCAAGATTATCGTTGTAATTGTGTAATTTAATTTATATTATTCTACGTCTGCCCGCGACCACTTTGGCTATAAGTTGATCGAGTGAGCGAAGCGAACGAGATCTAACAAACAACTTGGGCGATTTGGCAGTTTATGTGCGTATGGGTGTATGTATGTATATATGTATGTTTGACGTGTGTACGTTGATCCGTCGAAGTCGATAGCTTTTACTAGAGAAATTTACTGGTAAGTATATGAAGCAAATCGGATGAGGGGTTATTAAGATACCTATGGGGGTTTTTAATGGTGCAAAAATTAAAAAAAATTACACAAAAAAATCAAGTTATATGTCATAATTATGAAATAACTTTATTTGGACATTCCAAAACAGTTTTTACTTTTTTCTAGGACGCTCAGTTTTTTTTACTATACAGGCGAACTAAGTACTAAGTATTTTATATTGGTTTTAGTTCAGGCGAACTAGTTATTATACGTTTAAGAAGACTGTAGAATAACAGTAATTGTATATATTTTAAGAATAGTAATCATTAAGAAATGAATTAATTTTCTTTTCCCTAATTAGTAACGTATACCTACAGTATGCTGAAGTATTTGTAATAATAACGAATAAATTAATTATTTCTTAGTTTTTATTAATATTACTGGCTATTTATTTATTTATTTATAGGTTTCTTTATTTTAATATAGTTTGCCGTAAGTAAAAACCAATATTAAGGTCAACCACAGTTATTTAAGTGTACAATTATACTCTCAGCACCCATAAATGATGAAAATCAATTTGGATGAAAATCGAACCACCTTAATTAAACTAATTTTACTATTATTAGGTTATAGTAATTCGCAATGTGACTGTTTCAGAAGAATACTGTACAGTACTGTTACAGTAGATCACATTCTGTATAAAAAGCGATTGACTCAGTTAAAACTTTTTAAATTTGTATGTGTTTGTTTATGCATTTACCTATACTATGTTAATACACTACTATGTTCCTATCTTTCTTGTGAACCAGTTAACGGTATATGTACCTATAGTAGAAACACGTTTTAAGTAAAGTTAACGATTTATCTCAACATCAGCGAAAACGTAAATCGTCTCCGAAAATGACGTCATCTATCTACGTTTAGGAACTGAGTGAAAAACCAATGAGCCGTGCTATTATCTCTTTAGGGCATAAATCTGAGAACAGATTCTTGTGGCTTTTGACGAGGAAACCTTGGCATCACAGGTTTTGTAAAAACACTCTAGAATTCATTTACACTCGTTCTCGATTATAGGGCTTTGTAAAATTGTTTCTGATGTTATAGTAACTGCCTATTTGTTAAATAATACCCTAAATTACTACTAATTTAGTTTTCCTACAATTAAAACTTTAATTAATTTTACTAAGTTTATAATTAATTTTTACTTTTTGTAGTCTAAGTCAAGACAAAGTCAAAAATATCTTGATTCAGGGCTATCACAAGGATTTGTATAGCTCTTTTACAAAAAATAATATTAATAATAAATAATAATAATAATAAATACTACCAAAACAGTAGGTACCTATATAAAAATAAAATACGAAAATAGTAGGTACAGACATGGCAAATTGTTAGCTTCCGATGGGTAGTAGGTAGTACATCATGTCCAATCTTCTTAGCTGAAAACAAAACTGAAATAAGGCTGAAAAATTAATCCAAAACGTAGCCTTTGCCAGCATGCAATCCTTTGCGCTCATAGAGCTTTATTAAGGCTGCGGACGCGTCATGTCAGGCCGTGTCACCTCCCGTCAGGCTCCACAACCCGGCATTAGCATACGGGCACAAAGTGAGCACAGAAGAGATACCCTTTACACATAAATAGGTGACATGACAGCATAGGGTGTCGTCGCTGCTTCATTCAAATATGATTAGAAATGACTGGACTGGGTTTGCAGGCAATTATGGTAATAATGAAACATTTATTCTACACAAGAAACAGTTGAGCTATCTGCATATCGTTACAAATAATCTAAATACATATATGTAGTTCTTATTAACCTTTTCTTGTAAAGTTACTAAGACTTACAGTTTCCAACTTGCTAGTTTAATAAAAGAGCGTGTTCATTAGGGTTCAGTAGCCAAATGGTGAAAACGGAACCCTTATAGATTCGTCATGTCTGTCTCTCTGTCCGTCCGTATGTCACAGCCACTTTTTTCCGAAACTGTAAAAGCCATATAGGTACTGATGAAACTTAGTAAGTCGATGTATTCTTTGAACCGCATTAAGATTTTAACTCTATTTTTGATAGAAAAAAAAACAATAAGTTTGGGGTAGATATAGATAGAAATATATTAATAGAACTGAAATTTAAAATAATTTTTTCATCAAACCCATACGTATCTTTGGATAGGTCTATAAAAATAAATTATAGATGAAAAAACTAAAAAAAAAAAGCTTTTATAAATAATTGGACTAAAAAGTTAAAAATAAAACTACTCTATTGAAAAATTTATATTATTGTACCAAAAAGCGTGGGGTGCTTTTTATAATAACCTATAATAAACTATTGATAAAATATTTACAACAATCAAATTCAAGCCCCCCACGCTATTTGTATAATAATATAATATTTTCAATTGATTAGTACAGTTTTATTTTTAACTTTTTAGTTCAATTAGTTATAAAAGCGTTTTTTTTTAGTTTTTTAAACTATATTTTTTTTTTTTACTTTTTAGTGTTTTTTTTTTCATTTTTTTTTTCATATGATTGCATTGTCATTGACCTTTGACAGGTGCGTGCAAAGTTTGAATCAAATCTGATCGTTCAAAGTAGGTTTTTTTTTTTCATATTTTTTTTCAAATTATTGCATTGTCATCGACCTTTGACAGGTGTGCAAAGTTTGAATAAAATCTGATCGTTCAAAGTAGGTTAAAATCGAGCTCAAAGGGGTCGGTTACATACAAACTTACATACAAACTTACATTACAGGTGAAGCTAATAAAAGCGTTATAATGATGTTGAGGTTTTAAATATCGTATTTTTCCTGTATAGTTTGCGCGAGTGTCACTTCCAAAGTAAAATGTTTGTCCCATTCCCCCCGTAACTTCTAAAATAAGAAAGTGATAAAACTAAAAAAATATAAATAAATAATATGAATAATAAATAGTAACATGCAACTTCCGCCGAAAATTAGTTTGGACGAGATCTAGTAAGTAGTTTTTTATACGTCATAAATCGTAAACCGCAATTCACCTTTCATTCAATCTACTCAAATATTAAAAAAAAAACAACAAATTACAAGAACTTTTATATCATGTTACTTGCTGCTACGGAACCCTTCATGGGCGAGTCTGACTCGCACTGGGCCTCTTTTTATTTTTAATTTATTTATAAGAAACATCGTCGTCGTTTATTAGTACATTGTTACCTGAGTGTTGAAAGTCACGTTTTTTGAGTCCCGAGACGGGTTTGGCGCCAGAGCGTCAGCGAGGGCGCCAATGGAGCTTGAGGGACTTAAAAGACTTTCACCCGAGGTAAACACTGTGCTTTTCATTACGAATACAAGGAAAGTAAAAATAAAAACATGAAAGAAAAATTTGTGAAAATGAAGATTGAATTGCCGCCTTCCCGGTTTTTTTTTTTCTTTTTCTCTGGCGGGCCTTCGGCTTCGGCTCGCCAGCATTATTCAGCCATTATTTTCATTCTCATAATTTAAAAAATGGTAAATGTCAAATCTATGTTATTTTAAATAAATAGTGGAAGCTATTATATTAATCAAGTAATTTAGAAGATATATTATTTATTTAATACTATCTTTATGTTATTTAAATTTAAATTTTACATTGCGCTATCTTATTAGACTTTTTAAACTTCTTAATGTTGTAATGGGTTTCCAACCTACTTGCTGAATAAAAAGTTGGAATTTGGTTCAACGACCTCTTTGCAGTTAGAAAGACTTTAGAAAGTTGGAACATGGTTGAATAAAATAGAACTTGTTTTTAGGGTTCCGTAGCCAAATGACAAAAACGGAACCCTTATAGATTCGTCATGTCTGTCTGTCTGTCTGTCTGTCTGTCTGTCTGTCTGTCTGTCCGGCCGAGTCACAGCCATTTTTCTCCGAAACTATAAGAGCTAGACTGATGAAACTTGGTGAGTAGATGTATTCTGTGAACCGCATTAAGGTTTGTACACCAAAATAGAAAAAAAACTATAAATTTTGGGGGTCCCCATACTTGAAACTGAAACTAAAAATTTTTTTTTTCATCGAACCCATACGTGTGGGGTATCTATGGATAGGTCTTCAAAAATTATGTTGAGGTTTCTAATATAGTTTTTTTCTAAAACTATAAATTTTGGGGGTCCCCATACTTGTAACTGAAACTCAAAAATTTTTTTTTCATTGAACCCATACGTGTAGGGTATCTTTGGATAGGTCTTCAAAAATGATGTTGAGGTTTCTAATATCGTTTTTTTCTAAACTGAATAGTTTGCGCGAGAGACACTTCCAAAGTGGAAAAAAGT
Organism: Thera britannica; assembly: GCA_939531255.2. Classification (NCBI taxonomy): domain Eukaryota; kingdom Metazoa; phylum Arthropoda; class Insecta; order Lepidoptera; family Geometridae; genus Thera; species Thera britannica. The sequence goes on along the minus strand of OW618040.2, from coordinate 12,350,817 downwards.
TGGTCCCCCCCCCTCTAATTTCTAAAATAAGAGAATGATAAATCCAAAAAAAAATATATGTTGTACATTACTATGCAAACTTCCAACGATATTTGGTTTGAACGAGATCTACTCAGTAGTTTTTTTTTTATACGTCATAAATCGTAAACCGCAATTTACCTTTCGACGAACTTCAAAAACCTTTATATTATGTTTATTGATGCTACGGAACCCTTCATGGGCGAGTCCGACTCGCACTTGGCTGCTTTTTTTTATAATTTGACAGCTGTCAGTAGAAAGCGATTCTCCCTAGGGCTGAAAGTTTTACTTTCAATTAGGCCCCTCAGGCAACTTCAGACTTACTTTCAGAGTATGAGTAATGAAAAGAAGATTTTTTATTTAAGTGGGATAGGAGAGTGAAAATTCTACTAAGACTAGGGCGTAAGTTATAATTTTATTTTTCTTGAATTGCGTCAATCCAAAATATTACAGAGCAAAATATTTTGGGTGTACCTAACACTGCCCAAAATGCAAAACTTGTTGCTACACATTTATCGTTTGATGAGTTCTGGGATTTATTCTCGTAGGGTGTAATACTGGGGTATAATTCACCATGGCAACGCTCCCGCCCTCTTCTTTTTCTGACATCACGTCACATTTTGATCACGTGTAGAGAGTAATTTATAATCTTCTGATTTTGCGTTTGTAGTTGCTATATGAAACACATTCCTCATACCAGTTTTGCAATCTTTATCTCTGTTTTGCTTTTATGGACCTTTGCTAATACACAGCAAAGGCCCTTCGGCAAAAGTGTAGGCTGCGAAATAGTTAGCAACCACATACTTCCTAATACGCCACTCTCTTCGGTTAGTGCCATTCTCCGCTATTGCTGAACAGTATATTTTGGTGATGATAAAAATACATTTCTACAAAATACACAGTAGTACCTAGTCCTCACTCAGTGGTCTAATAGCGTGATATAGGTATGGACCAGTATGGTCCAGATTTAGATACTTGCGCGTATACAGACCTGTGCTAATTATTACTTTGGCATCATGATAGTTTTTAATATATTAGAGGGCACTTGTGGTCGAGTAGTTGCACCCCGCTTTCTGATCCTAAGGTGACGGATTCAAATCCGGTCGTGGACCTATAGGGGTTTTCTGTTCGAAACATTTATGTGCGCCATGCTAGTGCCCTCAGACAGTGAAGGAAACGGTAAAGAAACCCTTGACATAATCAGCTCCGCACGTATTGACCTTTTGTCTTTCCTGTTTATTAGGTCAACTTACCTGTCAGCACAGTATAGGTGCTGGGCAAGCCTGCTCCAACTAAAAATCCTTTCTCCAGGCACTGTAGTGTCCCAAAATAGGGACATGAGAAAAAACAGTAGTTCCAGATGCTTTAATAATTCATCTGCAATAGATGCGAAGACCTGTTTACTATATAGTTATTTAAATTGCATCTTAGGATAGGTTTTACCAGATTCTATTATGTAATAACTGTATTTATTTACTATACCGCTCTGTAATTTTCTTGTACCGGGTATAAGGTCTCCCCAAATTTGCAAATAGGGGTGCCACTTGCTGCGGCACACGCCAAAAAGATGACGGGATTATTTTTGTGTTTGACATAATCGTAGTGACAAATGTGTGTTGTAGGGTTGTCACTTCTGACAACTTTTGACATGTTCATTTTCGGCGTTCAAGTGTGCACGTGATGGCAGTGATGGGTTCTGTAGCCGAGTTTTAAATTAGAAGCAGATGTGTCTTTACACTTAGGGATATTTCTTCCATATAGATTATATCCGTCAAATCATAAGCATTCATCGGAGAACAAAATATGGCACTAAAAATATTATGTTTGAAGGAACTAAACTATACAACAATTTACCGAAAGCCATAAAAACAAAACTATAATTATGTTTAGAGAAATGTTTAATAGAAATTTAATTTTATGTTTAAAATACTTTTATTTCTTAACCTATATTTATCATGCTTACTGTACAACGTTATTTTATAAGTTCTTAACTTGTATTGTTAGTGAAATATTATAATTTCATAAGACAGTAAATATTCTCTATACTTCTCTTTTTAAGGCTTGTCAAAAACAGGGACAAATTGTGTGCAATCAGGGGCCTAATTCTCGGGCCGATCTCGATCATTTTGCAATTTTATTTTATTGCTTCTTTTCGAAGAGAGAATGACAGATTTCCTTGAGTAATTCATCAACGACCACATCGTAAAAGCCTCGACAGCTACGATATACGGAAAACAGTGAAAAAGTGCGGAGTTGTGAAAAGAAGCAATAAAATAAAATTGCAAAATGATCGAGATCGGCCCGAGAATTAGGCCTCAGGGGCCTTATTTTCGGCTCATCTCGAATCATTTTGCAGTTTTATTTTATTGCTTTTTTTGAAGAGAGAATGGATGATTTCCTCGAGTAATTCATCGACGACCTCATCGTAGAAGCCTCGACTGCTACGATATACGGAAAACGTAGAAAAAGTGCGGGGCTGTGCAATGCCAATGTGTATTTAGGGGACATTAAAAATCTCGGTCGGGCTGAGAATTAGACTCCAGGAGCTCAATTATTCTAGACCAGTGACTTTTTGTCACGGTAGATAGGTAAACATATATCACAAGAACTGTCAAATTCACTAAAGAAACTGACAGTTCTTGTAATATAATCTATACCGTGACAATAAAGTCACTGGTCTAGAGTTGAGTCCCAGATTGCTCGTGATTTTCGATGAATAAATTCAGTGATTTTACGTCTTTTAGATGGTCAAGATGTGCAAGCGCGAAGTACATTGACGGTTAAAAACTTTGACACGGCGGCGTTTTTCAATAGAAAACTGTTTTATTACTTTGGATAATCTACCGCCGGGGTTACTAAAGTTGGCTTATAACTCATAAGAACGTACTTTTTACTGGTTTCGTATCAGTATTTGTGATTTTCTTAAATAGCGTGGGTGTTGGACCAAAACTTGTCGGGTATAGGCATATAAAATTTCTATATTTGCAAGGGTAAAGCTTATAAAGCTTCATTTTTGGCGACCCCACAACGATAAGAGCGGTCACGCGTAGCCACATTTAGTCGCCATTGAAAGGACTGATCCCATAGCAACACTCATCCGTCTCTTTTTCCATGTACGTGGCTGCCGGCTATATAAACTGCTCAAAGCTTTCCTTTAAAAATTACGACATACTGATGATGAGCGAATTTGAACTCAATTTGAACTGCAAATTTGCAGTTTATATAGCCGGCAGCCACGTACATGGAAAAAGAGACGGATGAGTGTTGCTATGGGATCAGTCCTTTCAATGGCGAGTAAATGTGGCTACGCGTGACCGCTCTTATCGTTGTGGGGTCGCCAAAAATGAAGCTTTATAAGCTTTACCCTTGCAAATATAGAAATTTTATATGCCTATACCCGACAAGTTTTGGTCCATCACCCACGCTATTTAAGAAAATCACAAATACTGATACGAAACCAGTAAAAAGTACGTTCTTATGAGTTATAAGCCAACTTTAGTAACCCCGGCGGAACTCATAATCAGATCATTTGTGAGATTCAAATCGAGGGTAAGAGATCCAAACCCTCGATTTGAATCTCACACACACTGTTTGTATTTTAGTTTTTTTATTGCGTTTGTGTTTATTCAATAAACTTTTATCATTTTCATTTCATCTCTTGTTGAAATATCTGCTAGAGATTATCATTTTTATTTATGATCGGTACAATTACTTTGGTAATTCGTAAGTAATAAATAAAAAGATAGGAATTCGTTACGGTTTTTAGACAGTCATTTAGTTTAGCAGATCTAAAGTCTGTTGCATCTCTATTTTTCTCAGGCTAATTTAGACTTAACTGGCCTCTCAAATCAGTTGGTAGTCTCTGCCTTTTACGCCGTAGGTCGTGGGTTTTATCCACACCGAGAACAAATATTTAATTTTGTGTGGTGAACACAGATGTTTGTTCTCCGTCTGGGTGTTTTATTGTATTCTAAGTAGGTACCTATGTATTTACCAAAAAAATGTATGTGAGTAATTAATTATACATAAATAAGTTATCTGGATCCCATAGCACAAGCTCTGTTTAATTTAGGGCTAGATTATAGTGTTATGTTGATTGTCCACAATATTCATAATTATATTTTTTTATTACTTATTGACATGAAAGTGATTAAAGACTCTTAGCGAGCCTCTAAAAAAATCTGGCATAAATTTATGAATATGGGGGCATAAATTTAAAATATAGTCTTTCTAATTTCGCAATGAAACCAAATCAAATCAGAGCCTATATAACTTTTTCAGAAATGAAATTCTAAATTCCCAATCTAATATCGATCAAAGCTCGAAGTTGGTAATTGGTATCAATCAGGTCTCTTCACAAATGAAAATGTCTGGTAAAGCGAAGACTTTCAAAGGCGGGCGTCGGCGTAAGGTCGATAATCGTACCCACTGTCAGCTACCTTCGTATCGTGTTACGCGTTTTTTTAAACCAGTGTGCAGTGTGATGAATATACATTTATAAAACATACATACATATCATCAGAATCTCTGATACGGCTCAAACGATTTTCATGAAATTTAGTATACAGCTTTTTTCGGCGGCGTAAAATCGATCTAAGATTCATTTTTAGAAAATCTCGTTTTATTGTAACAAACAGTTTTATCGATAATAAACCTAAATATAAACTTACTAGCTGATACCCGCGACTTCGTCCGCGTGGATATTTGAGTTCGTTTTTTTTAGTTTGATATGACCAACTGCTAGTTACCATAGATTTGAGCTTGTACTTTAGAGTGTATTTGAATTTTAAGGTGAGTGCTGTTGGAGCCGATTTTTTTCAACAGTGTTTTGTTTAAGTATGATGGATGTTTCCCGCTATTTTGTCGTAGTGGTTATCATCGGTTTGTTTGTGAACCTTTGTGTGTAATCGAACCTGGTGCCAGTTGCTGCGGTAGCTGAATTTTTTTTTATGTTTTTGTTTGCGTATTTTGTAAAGCTATTTTTAGTGATTTTATGTTATATTAGTGGCTAATTTGGGGTTTCTTATGCGTGTTGGTGTATAATGGTATCGGATTTTTTTAATTTGACATGACCAACTGCTGGTATAGTTTTGAGCTTGTACTTTAGAGTGTATTTGAATTTGAAGGCGAGTGCTTATGGTGCCGATTTTTTTCAGCAGTGTTTAGTTTAAGTATGATAGATGATTCCCGCGATTTTGTCTTGGTGTTATCATCGGTTTTTTTGTAAGCATTTGTGTGTATTAAAACCTGGTGACAGATGCTGCGGTAGCTGAAAATTTTTTAATGTTTTTTTTTGCGTATTTTGTAAAGCTCTTTTTCGTGATTTTGTTTTAGTGGCTAATTTGGGCTATCGTATTCGTTGGTGTATAATCGAATCTGGTTTTTTTTAGTTTGACATGATATAATGCAAGTTACCATTGTTTTGAGCTTGTACTTTAGAGTGTATTTGAATTTGAAGGCGAGTGCTGTTGTAGCCGAATTTTTTCAGCGGTGTTTAGTTTAAGTATGATAGATGATTCCCGCAATTTTGTCTTGGTGGTTATCATCGGTTTTTTTGTAAACATTTGTGTGTATTAAAACCTGGTGACAAATGCTGCGGTAGCTGAAATTTTTTTTATGTTTTTTTTTGCGTATTTTGTAAAGCTATTTTTAGTGATTTTATGTTATATTAGTGGCTAATTTGGGGTTTCTTATGCGTGTTGGTGTATAATGGTATCGGATTTTTTTTATTTGACATGACCAACTGCCGGTTACTATATTTTTGAGCTTGTACTTTAGAGTGTATTTGAATTTGAAGGCGAGTGCTGTTGTAGCCGATTTTTTTCAGCGGTGTTTAGTTTAAGTATGATAGATGATTCCCGCGATTTTGTCTTGGTGTTATCATCGGTTTTTTTGTAAACATTTGTGTGTATTAAAACCTGGTGACAGATGCTGCGGTAGCTGAAAATTTTTTAATGTTTTTTTTTGCGTATTTTGTAAAGCTCTTTTTCGTGATTTTGTTTTAGTGGCTAATTTGGGCTATCGTATTCGTTGGCGTATAATCGAATCTGGTTTTTTTTAGTTTGACATGATATAATGCAAGTTACCATTGTTTTGAGCTTGTACTTTAGAGTGTATTTGAATTTGAAGGCGAGTGCTGTTGTAGCCGAATTTTTTCAGCGGTGTTTAGTTTAAGTATGATAGATGATTCCCGCAATTTTGTCTTGGTGGTTATCATCGGTTTTTTTGTAAACATTTGTGTGTATTAAAACCTGGTGACAAATGCTGCGGTAGCTGAAAATTTTTTTATGTTTTTTTTGCGTATTTTGTTAAGCTATTTTTAGTGATTTTATGTTATATTAGTGGCTAATTTGGGGTTTCTTATGCGTGTTGGTGTATAATGGTATCGGATTTTTTTAATTTGACATGACCAACTGCTGGTTACTATAGTTTTGAGCTTGTACTTTAGAGTGTATTTGAATTTGAAGGCGAGTGCTGTTGTAGCCGAATTTTTTCAGCGGTGTTTAGTTTAAGTATGATAGATGATTCCCGCAAATTTGTCTTGGTGGTTATCATGGGTTTTTTTGTTAACATTTGTGTGTATTAAAACCTGGTGACAAATGCTGCGGTAGCTGAAATTTTTTTAAGTTTTTTTTTGCGTATTTTGTAAAGCTATTTTTAGTGATTTTATGTTATATTAGTGGCTAATTTGGGGTTTCGTAGGCATGTTGGTGTATAATCGAATCAGATTTTTTTAATTTGACATGACCAGCTGGTAACCATAGTTTTGAGCATGTACCTTAGCCGTTTTTTGAAGCGGTGTTTCGGTATGATAGGTGTTTTCCGCGATTTTGTCTTAGTGGTTACGGTGGGTTTTATGTAAACTTTTGCGTGTATTCAAATTTGGTGACAGATGCTGCGGCAGCAGAATTTTTTTCACTGTTTTTTTGCGTATTTTGTAAAACAATTTTTTGTGATTTTTTTTTAAATTTTCTTCCCTCTTTTTTTTCTTTTGGGGAAAGAATTTTCCTATTTTATTTCATAGTGCACCTTTGCTTTATAAGACCAACACATCTTCCAAGTTTCATGCTTCTAGGACTAATGGTTTAGGCTGTGCGTTGATTTTTCTTTAAACCATTTTTCCCCTTTTTCTCCTCTTTGGGAAAGAATTTTCCAATTTCCTTTCTTAGGGCACTTCTACGTTATAAGAGAAATATACCCTCCAAGTTTCATGTTTCTAGGACTAATGGTTTAGGCTGTGCGTTGATTATTCTTTAAACCATTTTTCCCCTTTTTCTCCTTTTTGGGAAAGAATTTTCCAATTTCCTTTCTTAGTGCACCTCTACGTTATAACAGGAACATACCCTCCAAGTTTCATGCTTCTAGGACTAACGGTTTAGGCTGTGCGTTGATTGTCAGTCAGTCAGTCAGTCAGTCAGTAACGAAAGAGTTTTATATATTTAGATTAGTGGCTAATTTGGGGTTTCTTATGCGTGTTGGTGTATAATGGTATCGGATTTTTTTAATTTGACATGACCAACTGCTGGTTACTATAGTTTTGAGCTTGTACTTTAGAGTGTATTTGAATTTGAAGGCGAGTGCTGTTGTAGCCGAATTTTTTCAGCGGTGTTTAGTTTAAGTATGATAGATGATTCCCGCAAATTTGTCTTGGTGGTTATCATGGGTTTTTTTGTTAACATTTGTGTGTATTAAAACCTGGTGACAAATGCTGCGGTAGCTGAAATTTTTTTAAGTTTTTTTTTGCGTATTTTGTAAAGCTATTTTTAGTGATTTTATGTTATATTAGTGGCTAATTTGGGGTTTCGTAGGCATGTTGGTGTATAATCGAATCAGATTTTTTTAATTTGACATGACCAGCTGGTAACCATAGTTTTGAGCATGTACCTTAGCCGTTTTTTGAAGCGGTGCTTCGGTATGATAGGTGTTTTCCGCGATTTTGTCTTAGTGGTTACGGTGGGTTTTATGTAAACTTTTGCGTGTATTCAAATTTGGTGACAGATGCTGCGGCAGCAGAATTTTTTTCACTGTTTTTTTGCGTATTTTGTAAAACAATTTTTTGTGATTTTTTTTTAAATTTTCTTCCCTCTTTTTTTTCTTTTGGGGAAAGAATTTTCCTATTTTATTTCATAGTGCACCTTTGCTTTATAAGACCAACACATCTTCCAAGTTTCATGCTTCTAGGACTAATGGTTTAGGCTGTGCGTTGATTTTTCTTTAAACCATTTTTCCCCTTTTTCTCCTCTTTGGGAAAGAATTTTCCAATTTCCTTTCTTAGGGCACTTCTACGTTATAAGAGAAATATATCCTCCAAGTTTCATGTTTCTAGGACTAATGGTTTAGGCTGTGCGTTGATTATTCTTTAAACCATTTTTCCTCTTTTTCTCCTTTTTGGGAAAGAATTTTCCAATTTCCTTTCTTAGTGCACCTCTACGTTATAACAGGAACATACCCTCCAAGTTTCATGCTTCTAGGACTAACGGTTTAGGCTGTGCGTTGATTGTCAGTCAGTCAGTCAGTCAGTCAGTAACGAAAGAGTTTTATATATTTAGATTTTAGCGCAGATGGCGTTGTTAGATCGTAAGATTGAAAAATATTATTATAAATATTTCATCATTTCATCAGTATTACATCTGATTCGTATTTAAATAGAATTTATAAAAACACAATTAACCAAAAAAAAAACTTATCTAGTCAGCTCCAGCTCGTTACCAATAAATTGAGTATTCTGACATAAATCCATCAGTGCTAATAATAACGTAAAAATTGATTTGCCATCAAAAGATTAGGTATTCATGGAAAATAAGAGGTATACCTACTTGTACCTACCTACATATCGCTGAGCCCTCGCAATGAAAATTACAAAATTATCTCCCGCCTTTATCTTCAAAGGGATGTCATCTCCATCTGCTCGGCAGGCCAGTACCTGTAGCATTACTTTTTACCGTAATCGATAGCTTGCGAGTTTTATTTAAAATTTTATATATAAACTAGCTGATACCCGCGACTTCGTCCGCGTGGATATGTGAGTCGGTTTTTTTTAGTTTGATATGGCCAACTGCTAGTTACCATAGATTTGAGCTTGTACTTTAGAGTGTATTTGAATTTTAAGGTGAGTGCTGTTGGAGCCGCTTTTTTTCAACAGTGTTTAGTTTAAGTATGATGGATGTTTCCCGCTATTTTGTCGTAGTGGTTATCATCGGTTTGTTTGTGAACCTTTGTGTGTAATCGAACCTGGTGCCAGATGCTGCGGGAGCAGATTTTTTTTTAATGTTTTTTTTTGCGTATTTTGTAAAGCTATTTTTTGTGATTTTATGTTATATTAGTGGCTAATTTGGGGTTTCGTATGCGTGATGGTGTATAATCGAATCAGATTTTTTTAATTTGACATGACAAACTGCTGGTTACTATAGTTTTGAACTTGTACGTTAGAGTGTATTTGAATTTGAAGGCAATAGTGCTGTTGTTGTAAACGATTTTTTTTCAGCACAGTGTTTAGTTTAAGTATGATAGATGTTTCCCGCGATTTTGTCTTAGTGGTTATCATTGGTTTTTTGTAAACTTTTGTGTGTATTAAAACCTGGTGACAAATACTGCGGTAGCTGAAAATTTTTTAATGTTTTTTTTTCGTATTTTGTAAAGCTATTTTTTGTGATTGTATGTTATATTAGTGGCTAATTGGGGTTTCTTATGCGTGTTGGTGTATAATGGTATCGCATTTTTTTTATATGACATGACCAACTGCTGGTTACTATAGTTTTGAGCTTGTATGTACTTTAGAGTGTATTTCAATTTGAAGGCGAGTGCTGTTGTAGCCGATTTTTTTCAGCAGTGTTTAGTTTAAGTATGATAGATGATTCCCGCGATTTTGTCTTGGTGTTATCATTGGTTTTTTTGTAAATATTTGTGTGTATTAAAACCTGGTGACAGATGCTGCGGTAGCTGAAAATTTTTTAATGTTTTTTTTTGCGTATTTTGTAAAGCTCTTTTTCGTGATTTTCTTTTATGGGGTAATTTGGGCTATCGTATTCGTTGGTGTATAATCGAATCTGGTTTTTTTCAGTTTGACATGATATAATGCAAGTTACCATTGTTTTGAGCTTGTACTTTAGAGTGTATTTGAGTTTGAAGGCGAGTGCTGTTGTAGCCGATTTTTTTCAGCGGTGTTTAGTTTAAGTATGATAGATGATTCCCGCAATTTTGTCTTGGTGGTTATCATCGGTTTTTATGTAAACATTTGTGTGTATTAAAACCTGGTGACAAATGCTGCGGTAGCTGAAAATTTTTTAATGTTTTTTTTTTTGCGTATTTTGTTAAGCTCTTTTTCGTGATTTTGTTTTAGTGGCTAATTTGGGCTATCGTATTCGTTGGTGTATAATCGAATCTGGTTTTTTTAGTTTGACATGATATAATGCAAGTTACCATTGTTTTGAGCTTGTACTTTAGAGTGTATTTGAATTTGAAGGCGAGTGCTGTTGTAGCCGATTTTTTTCAGCGGTGTTTAGTTTAAGTATGATAGATGATTCCCGCAATTTTGTCTTGGTGGTTATCATCGGTTTTTTTGTAAACATTTGTGTGTATTAAAACCTGGTGACAAATGCTGCGGTAGCTGAAAATTTTTTAATGTTTTTTTTTGCGTATTTTGTAAAGCTATTTTTAGTGATTTTATGTTATATTAGTGGCTATTTGGGGTTTCGTAGGCATGTTGGTGTATAATCGAATCAGATTTTTTTAATTTGACATGACCAGCTGGTTACCATAGTTTTGAGCATGTACCTTAGCCGTTTTTTGAAGCGGTGTTTCGGTATGATAGGTGTTTTCCGCGATTTTGTCTTAGTGGTTACGGTGGGTTTTATGTAAACTTTTGTGTGTATTTAAATTTGGTGACAGATGCTGCGGCAGCAGAATTTTTTTCACTGTTTTTTTGCGTATTTTGTAAAACAATTTTTTGTGAATTTTTTTCATATTTTCTTCCCTCTTTTTTTTCTTTTGGGGAAAGAATTTTCCTATTTTCTTTCATAGTGCACCTTTGCTCCATAAGACCAACACATCTTCCAAGTTTCATGCTTCTAGGACTAATGGTTTAGGCTGTGCGTTGATTTTTCTTTAAACAATTTTTCCCTTTTTTCTCCTCTTTGGGAAAGAATTTTCCAATTTCTTTTCCTAGGGCACCTCTACGTTATAAGAGAAACATACCCTCCAAGTTTCATGCTTCTAGGACTAACGGTTTAGGCTGTGCGTTGATTTTTCTTTAAACCATTTTTCCCCTTTTTCTCCTTTTTGGGAAAGAATTTTCCAATTTCCTTTCTTAGTGCACCTCTACGTTATAAGAGGAACATACCCTCCAAGTTTCATGCTTCTAGGACTAACGGTTTAGGCTGTGCGTTGATTGTCAGTCAGTCAGTCAGTCAGTCAGTAACGAAAGAGTTTTATATATTTAGATTAGTGGCTATTTGGGGTTTCGTAGGCATGTTGGTGTATAATCGAATCAGATTTTTTTAATTTGACATGACCAGCTGGTTACCATAGTTTTGAGCATGTACCTTAGCCGTTTTTTGAAGCGGTGTTTCGGTATGATAGGTGTTTTCCGCGATTTTGTCTTAGTGGTTACGGTGGGTTTTATGTAAACTTTTGTGTGTATTTAAATTTGGTGACAGATGCTGCGGCAGCAGAATTTTTTTCACTGTTTTTTTGCGTATTTTGTAAAACAATTTTTTGTGAATTTTTTTCATATTTTCTTCCCTCTTTTTTTTCTTTTGGGGAAAGAATTTTCCTATTTTCTTTCATAGTGCACCTTTGCTCCATAAGACCAACACATCTTCCAAGTTTCATGCTTCTAGGACTAATGGTTTAGGCTGTGCGTTGATTTTTCTTTAAACAATTTTTCCCTTTTTTCTCCTCTTTGGGAAAGAATTTTCCAATTTCTTTTCCTAGGGCACCTCTACGTTATAAGAGAAACATACCCTCCAAGTTTCATGCTTCTAGGACTAACGGTTTAGGCTGTGCGTTGATTTTTCTTTAAACCATTTTTCCCCTTTTTCTCCTTTTTGGGAAAGAATTTTCCAATTTCCTTTCTTAGTGCACCTCTACGTTATAAGAGGAACATACCCTCCAAGTTTCATGCTTCTAGGACTAACGGTTTAGGCTGTGCGTTGATTGTCAGTCAGTCAGTCAGTCAGTCAGTAACGAAAGAGTTTTATATATTTAGATTACATTTTAACAATTTTTTTGAGAACATCAAATCAATGATACATGTTCCTTTCCTACACAAGTGATTTCAATTTCAATTCATTTATTTTCATAGGCATAAATACAATGCACTTCGAAAAGTCAGATTTACAAATTTAATTTCACATAAAAATATATCGAAAAAGAAATAAATTGAATATCCAAAAAAATACATACAAGTAATTGACACAGTCATACACGGATTTTAACCCTTTAAATACTTTAATGTTTTATTTAAAATAAATCAAAATCTTCTAGGAAAAATAATCTTCAAGGTGAGCGTGCTACTTACATCGTCGATCGCATCATCACTTAACATCAGGTGAGATGGCGGTCTAGAATTAACCTACAAATTGTAAACATAAATGCTTTGCCCAGAAATAGGCCACATCAATCGCATTTTACGTGGCGTCAGCTTAGTCATTTAGTGTGCAGGTTTTGGAGTGGTGTTAGGTGGTGTGACAGCAGTGAAAATTGTGTCAACTCATTTACTAAAAACTTTGAGAAGCACTCGTAGCGTTTTTGGGCCTTCTAGGCTTGGTGCAAAATTGGCACTTAGGACTCACCTAACTTTAAGACGTTTCAAAGTGATCCTTGTGATACAATTGAATAAAGAATTTTGAATTTGAGTGATTTTATGTATATATGTTCTTTTGCTTGCATCTCAACTCTGTTGGTTAAGAACTCTCTCTCGTTCACGCCGGAGAGGGGGTGGGTTCAATTCTTACCTATCTCAAAAAGAGAATTTAGATTATAATGCCAAAACTTATGCTAAAGGTACCGTTTCAAAGTTGTTTGCGGCCTGAAGATTGTTTACATTATTAGCATAAGGCCGTTCATCCGATTACCTGTCTCGGTGTAATAGGAGTTATGAATCGCAAATAATTATGACTTTTAATTCAATGACTTCGTTACAACAACATTTTCTATCTATATAACTGTCATCAAACGATCCGTAAAGACACAAGTACTCATCTGGGTTGCGCGTTGCGCACGCTGACGTCCACGCCGTGCGGATCCGTTTTCCGCGGTTTCGTACGGAGACATTGCTATGGAATAAATTACGCTAGCATAGTTTATTCGAATGAACAACAGAGAAGTTGAATTAGTGCTGTGCTTCCTGCAAATCCCGAGCTCCGGTAAGAGGGCGCCACCTGCGCTGACAGTTCTGTACTAATCGCCGGAAACTGAATTAATTTGCTAACTGACCCGGCATGGACTAATAAATTTGTGGTTTGCAGCTTCTTCAGCAAATCGTTGAAATAATTAACTCAGGATGGTATTTAGGCAAAGTAAGTACAAACTGAAGCAACATTTATGGAATAAGTCACAATAACCTATACTTACCATTAACCTGACGAAGTTTGCACTCTTCCTGGAAGTCTGTGGAGAACCGGAGAACCAATGATTTTGATTTCGGTACATATTGCATTGGGTGTGCGTTAGCATTCTGGTATTCTGTGATTGGGTGATTTGTTCCGGTTCGTGGTAGTACTTTGAGGTGTTTGGTTTTATGCTTGGCTTAGACTTAGACTTGATCACGAAGATCAAATAAAGTTGAAGCCTTAATATCTATTAATCAAAATTAAATCATCAATTTACCGTAAATTATTGCTTTTACAGAAAGTTTATCCACAAAGAGTGCACAAGCGGGAAATCTATACAACAGTCGATAATAAGCGTAGGTGCGATGCACACAACCGCGAACAAATTAAAGCTATTGTTGCTAGGATTACGGAGCGACTAACCATTTATATGTAAAATAGCGCAGGATCGGAGTTACTCTGCCGTGTTTGTGCGCATCGGCCTTTAATTCTTATGAATTTACATCAAAATTTGACGAAGGCTGCCTAAATTTTGATGAACAAGGAGTCTTTTTGAAAAAGTAATTTAGACATTTTGTAAAAAGGTTCAGGAAGCAAATTCCCCATAATTCCCAGTTTTTTATTAGACGCTCGCATTGCTGGTTCAGTTTAAAAGGTATGGGTGTCGGTGCAACTGACATGAGCCCCGCTTAGTGTGGGATGATGTCAGGAAAATGATAATGTGTACAGGCACAGGAAACTTCACTCTTTTACATCGGCAAGTGATATTAAGGCATGCTCTCCAAGGTGATTCAACTATTGTAAACAAAAGTAACCGGTCAATTTAAGTTGAGGGAAATTCTTTTTGATCTCCGTATTCGATTCGTTGTTTTAATGGTATTATGTTCGTGGTATTTATATTAAAATTCTGAGTTCGCAATCCCACTTGCAACTACATGTATACCAAAGTCATATGTCCAAGCGTTCGTTAGGCGCTTGTTCTCGACGCATATGGGTATTTTAAATTCATCGGAGTCGCATCGTACAATATACCAAATACTACGGGTAATATACGGTTTGGTACGTATAGAAGCGAAACTAATTTTTTTTCCGACGTAAGATTGATCCCTGAAACAATACTTTGGTTTGAGACATTTTGTAAGATGACACAGGGCTTCGTTTACTTGAATACTACCAAAAACAGATATTGGTGTTGCCCATGCATTTTCATTTTTCTGATAAAATAGTTCAAAATCCAGCTTTTTATTGGTATGTTTTTGTTAGAAGTTTTCCTAGGCTTGGTAGCGTGGAAATTGGCACCTAGACTCACCGAGCTATAAGTCCTTTCAAAGTGAAAGGAATGATGCAACTGAATAATTTAAATTAAATTATATTTTTTTATTTTCGAATGGACAAAATGCTAGTGATCGTCTGACGATTCTACAGCGCTACAGGACAATTATTATTTCTTTTATGACCATGCTTTCTTTAAAAAAAAAATGTATTTATGTATTATAAAAGTTATCTGGTTTCCATAATACAAGCTCCGCTTAGTTTGGGGCTAGATAGTGTCGTGTGAATTGTCTATAACATTTATTTATTTTATTTATTTATCTGGTTCCCACACCTCTGCTTAATTTGGGGAGATAGTGTGGTTTGGATTGTCCACAATATTTATTTATATTTATTTATTCGTGTCAGATGTGTGAAGAGAAATATTTTTATTTGGCACATAGTGCAACGTCCTATATGTATATGAAGCAAGATTGGCGCGCGCGAGCTTCATCGATAAGCTATCAGGTTGCGATATGAAGGCTGCCATCAATTTGCTTATCCGCACGCTTGCAACAAATTGCCGCCATTGTATTCGATGGATTATGTAAAACGAAGCCCATTTGTATGTAAACTAACAGTAGAGTAGCTTATAAAGAGGGTAGTTCATTCAGCACAAAATTTATAGCACTGGTAGGCTAGTGGTAGTAACCCCGTCTTCCGATCCTACAGTTGCAGGTTCGAATCCAGTCGTGCACATATTGATTTTGAGAGCGTTACGTAGTATGTATGGTGTAAAGTTGAGTGATAGAGTGATAAGAGATAGAGTGATAGAGAGATAGAGTGAAAAACAGTGTGATAAGAGAGGAATGCGGTGTGAATGAAGACGTAGTGATGAGAGTAGAGAAAGGTATGCTAAGATGGTTTGGACATGTAGAGAGAATGGATGAAAGGAGATTAACAAAACAATTGCATCAGGCGAGCGTGAATGGAACTGCTGGAAGGGGAAGACCTAGGCGCATGTATCTCGATCAGATCGCAGACGTTTTAGAGAAAGGCCAGGTTAGGAGTACCCTAAACCGACGAGCATGTATGAAGAATGTTATGAGAGTGAATGAAGCGAAAGAGGTGTGTCAGGATCGTAGCAAGTGGAAATCCGTGATCTCTGCCTACCCCCATGGGAATAAGGCGTGATTTTATGTATGTATGTATGTACTAAAGGTGATATCAGACGATTAATTTTTTGTTCATTTTTGCCTTTCATTCGGCACCTTTCACTCGAAATGAAACGTGTGATCATGCACCAAATGAAAGAATAGTGCCTAATGAATCTTATACCTTTAAACGAGAAAATCTTGTATATCTAAATATATAAAACTCTTACGTTACTGACTGACTGACAATCAACGCACAGCCTAAGCCGTAAGTCATAGAAGCATGAAACTTGGAGGGTATGTTCGTTTTATAGCATAGGGGTGCACTAAGAAAGGAAATTGGAAAATTATTTCCCTAAGCGGAGAAAAAGAGGAAAAACTTTTAAAAGAAAAATCAATGGGCGTACAGGCTACGAGGCGAGCAAAGCCGTGGGCGGCCGCTAGTATATATATATTTAGGATCTCGGAAACTGCGCCAACAACTTTCACGAAATTTAGTATACAGGGGTTTTCGGGGGCGATAAATCGATCTAGCTAGGATTCATTTTTAGAAAATGATTATTTATTTTTGAGTTCAATAATTAAACATAAACTGAATATGTGACTGCTCCTGCCATCTATTGACGATTGTGAGCAACTAACTGCAAGCATATCCAGCAAATGGCGTTGTTCAGTAAGAATAAGCCAATAAAGATAATATGACTCTTATGATTTCAAATTATCAATAAAAAATACCGAGCGAAGCTCGGTCACCAACTGCTAGTTAATTAATTAACTGTACCCGAAGTCCCAGTGCATTTTACTAGACAGATAAAATTATGAAAACGATAGAAGGTTTAGGTAGGTTCAACTAGGTTGTTTATGTATAGATTAAGTAACGCGCTCGTGATAGCATCAGCACAAACCTTAGTGGTTTTTTAGATGCTATTTTTAACAAACTAATGTAATATGTATATGTTAAAATGGTAAATAAATAAAAAAAAAAAAAAAAAAAAAAAATTTACAACATTTCGTTACCAAATGTTGTATCCGTTTCGCCTATTTGTCCATTGTATGGAAAAAAGATGAGACAAAAATTCTAACTACGTAACGTATTTTTGCCGTCTCATATTTTCACCATACAATAGAGAGAGACAAATAGACGAAACGAAAACAACATTTAGTAACGAAATGTGGTAGCAAAACTCCGACTTCGGGTACCGATCCAACGATGTTGGATATTTTCATTCGGTTTATTTCACTCGCATTCCGAATCAACCATTAATGAATTAATTAAGCACTTATATTTATTTTCGGTTCATACGTTTCATTTCGAGTGAAAGGTGCCGAATGAAAGGCAAAAATTAACAAAAAAATAATCGTCTGATTTCACCTTAACTGTCAAAAAATCTATGATTGAGGCTCGACTCTGACTCAAACATTGTTTCTGCATAAATGTCATACGCCATGTCATACGCTACAAGGACTAATATTGTCAGCAATTTACTAAAGATATAACTATTGTAAACTGCATGGACCAGCTGAAATATCTCAGCTTTGCCATATGTATGTAAACTAATGGTGAGCGTCGTTGCATGGCACTCGCGACACGACACGATGAGACAGATCCTGTTGCATTTTGCGTTTACAGCTTTATTTTTATGAGCCGTCGTCTCTGCATTTTGAAGGCTTGGCATTTCCACAAAACTCTGTAGCATGTCGTGTTTGTTTGTGCTGCTTTATTTTGAGTGGTGCATTCGTACAACTCGATGTCTCACTAGAGTTTTGACAAACCAACTAAATCATTTTGGACTAAGTTTGAGATTGTGTTTGGTGACTGTTGCAAATGATAAATATAATATAATATTTGTTACTATATTTTCACATGGCATAATGCGTTATGGCAGGGCACTTGGCAAGAAGGGAAGACGAGAGAACAAAGGCGGCTACAAAATGGTGGCTAAGGGATGCTTAAAGACCTAGAGGCAGACCACCCGCCCCTTCGAGCGACATTTTTGCTAATGCTGGGAATAAGTGGATGAGACTCGCGAGGGACCGGAGTGGCGCAATAAAGAAGAGACCTACACTCCGCAGTGGGCTGAGATGATGATGATAATGATTATGCAAACTTCAAACTGCAAGACTTAGGTATACTATGGGAATCAGATAGCATATTCTTATAAGTTGCGGGTGTTTTTACGCGGGCTATTTGTAATACCTACAGGTAGAAAACAGAGTTATTTTATAATATGGGTTTAGTTTTATTCAAATACTGCTTTCTAATAATATAGTTATGTTAAGAGTAATTTAAGGTTTTTTTTAGGAATCATGGGCATGTATGTATGTGTTTTCCAAATTAATCAGCTCTTCGTTTTTGATAGTTAATACAAATAATACCTTCAGTTTTCAGCACTGGCATTTCAACACAATCTATTACCCAATACAAATGAAATGCTGCCTTATTTCTGGCAATAGATTGAACCTAACTTTCTCCTGGGCTAAAATAACGGGTGTCAAAACATCAGTGTACAAAAGGCTCTCGGCCTCATAAGTGTCCATTAGGCGCGACCGATACTGTAACCCTATATGTTAGACGTTCGGTGGCCCTGGCAAAATAAAGCTGATTTTTATAACCTTGTTACGAGTAGTTATCCATTTTATCTAGAGTAGTAAATAACACTCAATAATTAGCTGGCAGTTTTTTTAGTGCCACCTAGCTAGCCCGCGGACCACACATCGCGGACACTCGACCAAATCCCATACAAAAGATGCATTCTAACCTATTACACAATATACACCAATGTCGTTGCACAGCCACACGCGCGTGTGTGCGCTTGGCGCGTTCCTTGCTTAAATCAGGCTAAGCGCAAGCCCGCTTATATAATTTTTATGCGTGTTATTATTAAATTCTTGTTGGTCAAAAATCGTGTTGGACATTTATTTTAGGTACACATTTTGTTTTTTTGACATGAGTCGTGCAATGGGCTAGGAACTATTCAGACCATTTATAAAATAGAATTCAGTTATTTTCCCTCGCTCCCAGGAGTATCGAATGCTTTTTGTTAAATTTCTATTTAAAATTGGCTCGCCAGGCAACATAGCCAGACAGCAAGCCACAGCCCAGTTGCTTTGAACAATAGCGGTTGATGGGCAAAAGAGAACAACGGGGCACGCATTGCAGACACCAGCCTATTCAGGAGCCTCTGAAACAGGTAACCACTTCAATGCGAACATTTTACTGATACGGTAAGTTTTTTGTTTATTTAATTATACTTGTCAGTCGTACATTTTATAATTATTAAAAAATATTTTGAATATTCTGGAAAATCTACACAACACTATCTAGGCCCAAATTAAGCAGAGTTTGTACTATGGGAACCAGATAGCTCTGTCTAAAATATAATGTCTATACATAATTATATTATATAATCACATTTTATTTACACAAATAAACTTACAATTAAACAAGTACATATTTACAAAATGTACAAAAAACACAAGAATTTTTTTTTTAATTATTTTTTTTGTAAATGGATACTAACTAGAATATAACATCCAGACAGAGAACAAACATCTGCGATCACCACGCAAATATTTGTTCTCGGTGAGGTTTGAACACACGACCTTCTGCGCAGAGGGCAGAGCTACTACCATCTGAGCTGATCAAAAGTATAGAAAAAACCTATAAAATGTTAAGTCAAATGCAAATTCATTTTTATAATAGATAGATAGATAGATAGAAAATTCTTTATTGTACACCTTACAAACTAACAAAAGAGAATTTAACACATAAATACTATTATCTAAATGTACAATGGGCGGTCTTATCGCTATAAAGCGATTTCTTCCAGACAACCTTTGGATGGAGAGGAATTAAAAACTATGGAAGATTGGCTGGGTGCACTTGAAAACATAATTTTAAATAAATTTAAGTGTTATCAATAATACCTACTTTTCTATAAATAACTTAATAACTACAAACGAATACAATACACTATATTAAATAAATACTATAATGTTGAGTTTTTGCAGCATTTGAAAATAAAACTTTCAATATAAATTTTATATTAATAAGAAACTTTATGAAAGCTAGTCCTCTAATATAATTTAAGGGAACCAACTTAAAAGGCCGGCGGAGGGCGAATTTTCATACAAACGTAATACCAAAATTATTACTAGTTTAGGCAGATTTTCACTATATTGTAACGATCTGCAGATAGCTCAACTGTTTCTTGTGTATTTTGTACATTTTGTAAATATTTGTTTAATTGTAAGTTTCTTTGTGTAAATAAATATTATCTATATTATTGTAATAACTGTATTCGTGTAGTGTTTATCTAGGTTCCTGAACAGTTTTTATTTTAAACTAGCTGTGCCCGCGACTTCGTCCGCGTGGTATAGTGTCTATGGGTAGCATTTTTAATTTGCAGCGGAAGAAAACAGTAATTAAATAACAACGTCCTATTTGCGTGCACGTGACACAGTCGTCTGCCCTCTTACTAAACTTAGACATAATATGGCGTCGTACTACGCCACACTTTCATCCCCCCAGCATTCCTCTCCGAACTCCCCCCACACTCCCCCCACTCTCCTCAACACCCCCCCACATTCCCCCCACACTCCCCCCAGACTCCCCTCCACAATCCCCCTGTACTCCCCCCGCACCTCTCCTCCACACTCCCCCCTGTACTCCCATCCACACTCCCCCCGCACCTCCCCTCCACACTCCCCCTGTACTCCCCCCGCATCCCCCCTCGCTCCTCCCCTCCACACTCCCCCCTGTACTCCCCTCCACACTCCCCCCGCACCTCCCCTCCACACTCTCCCTGTACTCCCCTCCACACTCCTCCTTGTACTCCCCTCCACACTCCCCCCTGTACTCCCCTCCGCACTCCCTCCTGTACTCCCCTCCACACTCCCCCCGCACCTCCCCTCCACACTCCCCCTGTACTCCCCTCAACACTCCCCCCGCACCTCCCCTCCACACTCCCACTGTACTCCCCTCCACACTCCCCCCGCAACTCCCCTCCACACTCCCCCCTGTACTCCCCTCCCCCAGCACAAACTTTGAATGTCATATTTTTTTTTATCAAATCAACAGACTAAAAAATAAGTTTTAAGTTTCTAGCTCTAAAAATGACGATACTTCCATACAACTTTCAACCCCTATTTTCAACCCCTTACAACCCTTTTTTCGCAATAAAAAGTAGCCTATGTCCTTCCTCAGGCCCTGAACTATCTGTGTACCAAATTTCATTTCAATAGGTTTAGTAGTTTTGGCGTGAAAGCCAGACAGGAAGACAGACAGACAGACAGACAGAGTTACAAACGCATTTATAATATTAGTATGGATTACTTACCTCAAATGAAATAAGCACCAATCGCATTTTACACAATTTTTTCATTGCAAAATGTGATTGGCGTTAATTTCATTTGAGGTAAGTAATTTAAAATAAAAACTGTTCAGAAACCTAGATAAAAACTATACAAATACAATTATTACAATAATATAGTGAAAATCTGCTTAAATTAGTAATCATTTTGGTATTACGTTTGTATGAAAATTTGCCCTCCGCCGGCCCCTTAAGTAAAGTTACTTGACTTGCAACGATCTAACTAACTATAAAATATAAAACTAATATTCCGCTTCACGATTCACTTGGTTTGGTTTAATCGTAGTTTGTTCCGACCGTAGACGCCATTACAGCTATCTGAGCAGTTGTAATGTTCGCGAAACATTTAAGGTGCACTTTGCGGTGGCAGATAAGTACAGCCAGGCATGACCTGCCGTCCGGTGCTCTATTACGGTTTGCGCGCTTTCAATGGGCTAAGATAACGCGAATTGTTTTATACGCGGACATTTAGACACCCTCAACATGCTGCCTTCCTATGGTGCGTGGTTCTGCAGATCATCACGCACAGCTGACGACGACGCACGGCAACGCATACAGAAAGGGCTCCTGTGCTACCGCGTACCTCAGCGCACGAGACCGTTCCCATGGTGTGTCGTGCGAGCTGATCCGCCTCCGTGCGCGATATCACACACCGGTGGAGGTAGGCCAGGTAGGAGTACCCTAAGCCGACGAGCATGTCGCAGGGCAGTGCATCGTAGGGCACGTTCCTGACGTGCGTGATCTACGAGGCAATGCTTTGTTATAGGCGATAGTTACCGCTTAACAACAGGTGGGCCATATGCTTGTTCCATCAGCTAGTAGAATAAAAAAATGTATGAAGAATGTTATGCAAGTGAATAAAGCAAAAGAGGTGTGTCAGGATCGTAACAAGTGGAAATCCGTAATTTCTGCCTACCCCCATGGGAATGAGGCGTGATTGTATATATTATTATGCATGTATATGTATGTATAATTTTGTTATTCTGAAATCCATTGCTTAAAGTGGCAGGTTGAACAACAAAGAACGTTTTTTATATGCAACAAAGTAGACAAACAAGCACACGGCCCACCAAATGGTAAGCGGTTACCGTAGCCTATGGACGCCTGCAATACCAAAGGCATCACAAGCGCGATGCCAATCCTTTAAAACTTTTAAAATGCCGTTCTTGAAAAACTTCATGCTCTAGTCCTTAGGAAAAACCTCAGCAAGGACATAATTTCACAGCTTGAGTGTTCGCTGGTGGAAGTTCCTCTGAAACCGAACAGTGCGCGGCCACCCAGGCTCCAAGGTGTGAGGATGAACTCTCTACGTATGAAAAAAATTAAAAAAATGATGTAAAAAGGCAGTGGTCTCTCTACATAGATTGGCATCTTGAAGGTTGTCTTCTGATCTTCGTAGCATGCAGCAGCGCTGCCGTAGTATATATATATATATACTCGTACACAAGGATACGCATCAGACTACACACTTCTAGCTCTTATGTTCTTGCAGTAAGCGTAATTTTTCTTTGTTTTTAGGTAACTTGAGCTGTATCCTACTGTACCTCGTTGATCACAATCTTCAAAATTGAAGTACCCATCATAAAGTCAGAGAGTCTGTTTTTTCTTGTCATATCATTAATCATAAGTTCCTACGATTTTAAGTGCGCCTCACAGAGGCCTTTTTGGGCGCTTAATACAGATTTTCAATTTCATTATGTTCTTGACGGACAGATATGCTGGTTTCCTCACGTACAAGAGCTTTTTGACTCAACCCAAAAAAAAATTACCCAATAGGTATTTTTCGTGCTTCGACCCAAAACGTTTGATTCGAGTTATTGTTTCTACCCACACTCTACTTTTTCCTAATTGATATTGCTTAAATTCAACTCAAATAAATGACACAGTGAAATAAAGTAGATGGGTCAGCAGACAAACAAGTGGATGCTTATTATTAATATTTTTATTCATAAAATCAGTCTTAAAAGTTATATAAAATCTTGTTCTTCGTCTCGTCTTGTTCAGATAAATCGTCTACTAGTATTACAAATACACCTATCAACTTATAAAGAAACAAACTTGCTCAAATAAACATGATATTGTATGACAAAGCACATCAATGTTCAGGTTCCGGGCTGGTAGGTAAATGTAAAGTTACATTTCTAAGTTATTTAGCCATAATATAATTCATGCAAAATCAGATTGTTTGGGTTAAAATATTTAAAACAAACAGATAGGTATACCACTCCCCTGTTTCACCATTTGATATTACTTGCATCATTTACGTATCTCAAAATATTCTATCAGTTATTTGATTCATATAGTTCGCTTTGCTTAGCTTGGGGCTAGATAGCGTTTTGTGAAAATCCCGGTTGCAAAGGACTCTGCAGCCGTTTATGACAGTAAGCACCTGAATCAATCAATTAGCTTTACCATGTCTGTTTTGACTGATTAAAAAGTATTGAAGCACCTGCTAAAGTTGAGAAAGTTCTATTAAGCAATAAAGGAACCGTAAACTGACTCCTTGGTAAACAGTAAGGTACTGATTACAGAAAAATGCTACTCTCTATAGTAAAATCAAAAGCCGTATGTTCGATCTAAAATTGTTATGCTTGAGAAAGTCGGCATAGTGCGAAATCAAAATATTCAGACATGCTAGATATCTTATGCCAAAAGAAGTAGTGTATTATGCATGGTGTAAAAGCTCTACGCTATCGTCTACGCCGTAGCATCCGTAGCAATGTTGTAGCTGGGTCAAAACCGCTCGATCTATTCATTTATGACGTTTCTACTACTGAAGTGGAAGAAATAAAATAATAGTAAACACCCATAAATGCCCGGCCACATCAAGGCTATCGCATTCGCTTTCCAACAGAACAGCATGCGTCTTGCTGGTAAGTTGTCTAGCTAAACAAAGATCAGTAGATACATAAATAAATACGGTAGGTAGACAATCCACACAACACTATCTAGCCCCAAGCCACAGATAAGATAAAACTATACTAGTACCCAAACTAAGCAGAGCTTGTACTATGGGATCTAGATATAATACTTATATACATATTTTTGTAAATACATACGTAGAATACAATATAACACCCAGACAGAGAACAAATATTTGCGTTCACCACACTAATATTTGTTTCCGGTGGGGATCGAACCCTCGACCTACGGTGCAGAAGGCAGAGCTACTACCAACTGAGCTGAGAGGCCAGTCACAAAAGATAGGATACTGTAATCTTTTATTTTATTGGTTGGGAAGAAGAGTGTCACGACTAGAATAATAAGTGTAATAAGTACCTGTGTAATAAGTGATGTGTATCCATACACAACTATCTAGCTCTAAATTAAGCAGATAGATAGTAGCTGATTGAGTAAGCATACAAGATCTACCTGATGATAAATGTTTCTTTTGAAATAATCCAGTGGTTTATAAGTATGTAAATAATAAAATTACTTTTTTCGGCTTTGCCTCAGGTGATATTCGATTTCAAGAGCGCGTTCAACACTCATTATGAGCGATAAGCAAGGGTGAATCTGAATATCTTATTAGCGCCCCCGGCTCTAAATTAAATTTCACAATGCCTCATGGAACCCACAACCCTTGACGCTCTTTGTTTAAAATAATACATTAATTGCAAGCGAATTCATAAATATATAATTACTTCACATTATAAACAGGTCATAATATAGGTCACCTTTTCAATGGCCCTGCTCTGAGAAGTATTTGGCATAGACAAAGGTCACAACTGTACCTCGTTGACTTCAATTTTGATTTCAATTTATTGACTCATGAACCACTTTGAAAATTAATTTAAACTTAATATATTTAATCTAATAACTAGTTTTTTACTAACTACGCTAGCTATCACTTTAGATTTTGTTAATATGTTAGTGAATATAGTATGTATGTATGTATTTATGATAGTAGATATACATAGTAGCAATCTAAAATTAATCGATAAGTACATTAAAAAAGTGGTGGTTGATTCAGATTTGCAATACAAAGAACTAGTTAAAAAAACTGTATCAGTAC
Organism: Thera britannica; assembly: GCA_939531255.2. Lineage (NCBI taxonomy): Eukaryota > Metazoa > Arthropoda > Insecta > Lepidoptera > Geometridae > Thera > Thera britannica. Next base: position 12,325,457 of record OW618040.2, on the reverse strand, counting down.
GCGTCTTCCTCGCACGGAGCTATTATAATTTAATCGTAAACCTCGGCCTACCTCCATGTTTGCTATACCCTATGCAGGGTCCATGTGATACCTACATTTTTTTTATATTTCTATAACATATTAAGTAAAGCAGTTTATTCATTCTCATTGCTAATGCGCTGACTGGCTCTCTAGCACGAGTCAATAATGGCATTATTATTCAACAAACACGACGTCCTAATAAGAAAACGTGTATATAATGCGGTGTTTGATATTCGCATTATCTGAGTATGCGGTGCCGTAACGGCGAAGAATCACCACACAAAAACTAATACCAGCTCATAGAACTGCATTTCCTTCACAAAACTCACCTATCAATTCGACCAATTTGCATTTATATCAGATCATCATCATCATTGTTTACTGGCCTCCCAGCTCAGTTGGTAGTGGCTCTGCCTTCTGCGCAGTAGGACGTGGGTTCGATCCCCACCGAGAACAAATATTTGTGTGGTGAAAAAGATGTTTGTTCTCTGTCTGGGTGTAATATTGTATATCTAAGTATATATTTACAAAATAAATGTATATAAGTATTATATCAGCTATTTGGTTCCCATAATTTGGGCTTTCTGCTTCTGCTTAATTTAGGACTAGATAGTGTCGTGTAGATTGTCTAGAATATTTATTTATCATCAGCCTGAAGCAACCTAGCCTAAAAGACATCGAACTACAAAAACATCTGTTTATATTAACCTGATTACAAATTATATGATCCCTAATATCGGTTCGCTTCTACTGTATTGCAACACCCATACAGGGTAAATTATGAATTGATTCTAAAAACTAGTCATTTCACCTATCATTAAAATTACATGCACAATAAGTCAACAAACTTATTTTGTGCTTATCAGTGCCGTATCTACTCGTACGTGAGTATTGTCTATTCTATGGAGTCACAACATCTCGTTATAAGCGGAAGAAACAAAGAAAAGGGCGCGTGCCTCGAATAACTATCGAGCAAAGCTTGTAAACTCTGAAATCTATCAAAAGGTTTGCCCGTTGTTTATAGTACCTTTACCCCTACATTACTCATAATAACATATTGGCTACCCGTTTTGGAGGAATAAATTAAATAGTACAAATTCAACATGCCCTGCCGAATACCGTAATAACAACGATTTATTCACAACGTATTCTCTGTATGCTGTAAATATAAGGTAGGACAAACAGGAACTAATAAGGTGGAATAGGTTGAAGTTAAAATATAATATCTTAGGATAAGATCTTAGTAATTCGTTCGATAAAAAAATCAAACACAATTTTATAATGTTCTTTAGCGTCACTGATTTTTTCAAATCAGTGCGATGTCAGGATTTTAAGGCCTTAGAGAATGCGCGCGAAAGGTGCACTTAGTTTAGATCGGGCATTACGTTCTTGCTTTAGAGGCAGTCGCTGGCCTGGCTTTATCAGGTCTACACCAGCTCCGCCACCAGAGTTGATCGCTAGCTCATACAGACTTACATCTTGATCATTATCTTGCAGTTTAAAGAACGAAGGTACCAGCCAGGCAGATGAAATACATTACTAAAATTGTATATTATTTTTTTTTCTCTCACTTTTGAAGTTTGTATCCATAATGGAATCGTTCGCGTTAAGCTTTTTTCATACAAACTTCAACCCCCACTACACCCCTTTAGGGGTTGAGTTCGAGAATCCCTTAGTTAGCGTACCTTTAAACTATGAAAATAACATACTCTCCAAGTTTCATACTTCGAGGACCGGTTTAGGCTGTGCGTTGATTGTCAGTCGGCCTGAAACGTAAGAAGTAAGAACAAGAAGTAACGTCAGATTTTTATATGTTTAGATTAATAAACACAGAGACAGAGTTTTGCAGTACAGCCAATTGTTTTAAATCAAAATAACATTCACTACTGTCTAACGCTACATCAAGCCCTAAAACTCCTTAACCCAATTCTGGCATTCATTTCGCCAGTTCACTCGTAAAATTTTAATAGCCGTAGGAACGACCCCACGAGCGTAGGGCGTATTTAGATAGGTACACACATAAAATAGCTAGATATCAAGCTAGGAACTAGTGCTGTTTATTTATTTATGGTTTTAATTTAAACTATGAAGGTTGTTGACATATTTATGAAGTCTTAAAATATTAACTTGAGAGTGAAAACATAAAACGGCAAAACGTTTGAACGCTTGTTAGGGTTCCGTAGCCAAATGGCAAAAACGGAACCCTTATGCATTTTTCTCCGAAGCTGTAAGAGCTAGACTGATTAAACTTGGCGGGTAGATGTATTATGTAAACCACATTAAGATTTTTACACAAAAATCGAAAAAAACAAAAAAAAATGGGGTCCACATACTTAAAACTAAAACCCAAAAATTTTTTTTTCATTAAACCCATACGTGTGTTATCTATAAAAAGGTCTTCAAAATGAGGTTTCTAATATCGTTTTTTTCTAAACTGCATTGTTTGCGCGAGAGACACTTCCAAAGTGTTTTGTAAAGTTATGACCTTAGGTAGTTTCGGACATCCACTGCTGAACATTGGACTTTCTCAAACATTACCAAAGCTCGGCAGCCAACAGCTCCTATGAGCAACCTTTACGAGGAGGTCAAGCACGCACATCATCTAGTAAGATTAGTTTTTGGGTCTGACTCTTCTGGGTGTCATAGTTGTAATGAAAGATCCTGCTAAGATGGACGCAAACAGATGGTCAATAGCCAAATTGATATAAGTACTGAAACAAAAAATATTAAAATGAAAGTGAACAATTCATTGAAGGAAAGTAAGGTTGGCTTTAATTTAAAACGGCCTCGAACAGAAGTCAAAACTTGAACAATTACGTGTTTATAGGCCCCGACTTTTGGCGAAGTTTGTCGATCTTTGTCGAAGAGATGTCGGTGACGAGTGACGTTGGCGAGTTCATTGCTTTTTTCCTACCTCAAAAATGTTCAAACCCGTTCTAAAGAAGTTTTTACTCCAAAATTAAGAAACACTGTTTGGTGACCAGAACCCTGTGTCATAAAACAAAGTCTATAATAAAGCAGATCTATAAAATAAACTTGAGAACCCAATTAAGAAATGAGCGGAACGGATTTATCCTAGTCTCACTTTATAACGTACACGCCATAAACTGGGTATGGCTTTACTAAGTACAATTGCCAATTAAAATAAACAATTTTATAGGCAAGTCTTCCATTCTAATATTCATTATAATGATCTTATCTCCTATCCGAAGTTAAAATAAAAATGGATCCAAGACAGCCGCATGTGTACATGAGATATCCCATGGCAGACTCAACAAAACGGAGATCAAACAATCAAACCTCCACATTCCTATTCTACAGATAGGCTTTACATCGTGGCTTATAGTGAATCTGTTGAAGCGATAATACAAACATTTGTGCCACAACTCTTCCTCCAATTGCAAGGAGAGTAAAATGGATTCGAAGAGTTTAACAACAGCCGTATAACCACCCGCCATACGAAGAGAAGTACCCATAAAGTGGACGTTAAAACGACGACTCTTTTTACACTTTATTATCATTGGATGTGAAAGGCTCAGATTCCTTTGCAATTTACCGCCGCGCGAAGGAGACACTCTCTTGTTGGACGTTTTATGAGAAAATCGATATTGCTGATTATTATAGGCCCGCCATGAAACTTCCATGGGTTATGAACTACACTTTTACGATGGACAACGAATCGCCATTTGGCTGTTCATAAAAATCATTTTTAACTAGATATGCTCACGTGACGTCCCTTGAATCTTGAATCTTGTTTATAAATACATCATAAAATGATTATTTGGATACAGGTACCTAAAATGAATCATGCTTAAAATACAAAAAAGTGTCATAGAATCGAACTTGACTTCAGTTATGCAGTTTCAATTTAATTATTTATTTGCAAGTATGAATGCCACGCCATCAGGTGATTTTCTTTTATAACCGATAAATAAAAAACGAGAAGGTTCTCAATTCGTTTTTTTTAATGTTTGTTTTCGCATTGCTTCGTCATTTTTGAGCCGATTTGAAAAAGTGTTTTTATATATTTTATCTGGAAGGTATTTGTTTGGCTATGAATTCTGTTTCTCAAGTTTGTTAAACTTCACTTGTATATTGTATACCCTCAAGGCTCAAACACACCTAGTTCACTGGCGGTAGCGATCAGTGAAACGCTGTCAAATATCGCAGTCAGATTTAAGATTTGACAGCGATATTTGACAGCGATATTTGACAGCGTTTCACTGATCGCTACCGCCAGCAAACTAGGTGTGCGCAGGCCTTAAATGGTGAAACTTTTGAAAATATAAAACCCGGTTCTATACAGGGTGGCCCATTCAAATCGGTCAGTATGGGAAAGTCTGAAACTGTAAGACATACGAAGATTTGTTCTTAGGAACCATGTCACCGATTTCGATAAAAAGAAAAACTGCATTCATACAATTAAAAAAAAAGTGTACCCAACTGGGGAATCGAACCCGGTTGTTTTGAAAAAATAAACTTACACTATTTCTATTCAGATATCGTTTGTGTAGGTCTTGCGCAGTAAATATCTCTAAGAAACATAATGTCTAAAATGAATAAAATGCATTTTTTTCACATACTTTAATTTATCATAGTAGGTGTTCAAAGTGACCACCGTTACAATATTCAGCAAGTTCAGGCATGTAAAATTGTCTCTACGGTTGTTTGTACCTCTCTACTTGTTACATACACCGTGTTATGTATCATGTGGCATTGGCATTGCATTAAACGTTTAAGGAAGTTTTGTTATCTACAGTAATATTATTATCTATTATTGCAACTGCTTACTTCTATTAATCAAACACTAACAATCAATTGAAAAGCCCACTTAAAGTAAGTATGTAGATATTGTAGATACAGAGACGTGTTAAACCTCATTTGAAAATGGAACGTGTCGGTGTGACTGGCCGAATAGCGATACAAAAAAAAAAAAAAAAACTTGAGTGTCAAATGTTTAAGCGGGAACTGAAAATTAAAATCAATGCTTCGGTATTTTTGTGTCGTTCGCTGTGTGGTTGGGAAAATGCGTTTTACAAATTCTGAGCACTTTGATTTATTGGAAGCTTACTTTAAAAACGATAAAAATTGCTCCCGTGCACTACATTGGTACCATATCAAATATCCGACACGTATTTTACCTACCCGTAAGATATTCATCAAAATTGTGCACAATTTGAAGACTTACGGAAGTTTTAAAAAGCCAATTAAAGTAAAACCAAGAAAATGTGATGAAAACATGGAAATGAACATTTTAACCTATTTTGAAGCAACACCAGATGCCTCCACCCGTAATGCAAGTCGTGATATTCCTGAAATTTCACGAACACAAATTCAAAGAACCCTAAAGAAACACAAATACAAGTGCTACAAGAATGGACATTGGGTGCAGGCCTTACATGCAGGAGATGATATCAGACGACTTGAATTTTGCAATTGGATAAAAGAGAGAATGGGCCTAGACAGACATTTTTTAAACTACGTAATATTTTCTGATGAAACTCAATTTTCCAATAACGGAATGTACAATCGTAAGAATCATCACTATTGGAGTCGAGAAAATCCCTTACGAGTGCACGAAGGACGCCGTCAAGTTAGATTCTCATTTAACTGCTGGGTCGGCCTACTTCACAATAAGGTACTCATGTTTAAAATTTATGATGGACATTTAGACAGATTCAAGTACCTTGCAATCTTAGAAGATCTTTTAGAGGCCGTAGGAGAAATGGCAGTAGAAATAAGAGAACAACTTTATTTTCAACAGGATGGAGCACCGGCTCACAATAGTCGTATAGCAAAAGACTTTTTAAATGAAAACTTTCCGCGAAAGTGGATTGGTACGAACGGCCCGATCAAATGGCCGGCGAGGTCGCCCGATTTAACGCCTCTAGATTATTTTTTGTGGGGTTACATTAAAGATGAAGTGTACAAAAATAGCTATAACACCGTTGAAGAACTAAAAGTAGCCATAGAGTCAACTTTAACGCAGATTCACCACATGAAGATACAAAATGCAATAGTAAGATCGTTACCTAGACGTGTTGAATATTGTATTGAAAAAGACGGTGGTCACTTTGAACACCTACTATGATAAATTAAAGTATGTGAAAAAAATGCATTTTATTCATTTTAGACATTATGTTTCTTAGAGATATTTACTGCGCAAGACCTACACAAACGATATCTGAATAGAAATAGTGTAAGTTTATTTTTTCAAAACAACCGGGTTCGATTCCCCAGTTGGGTACACTTTTTTTTTAATTGTATGAATGCAGTTTTTCTTTTTATCGAAATCGGTGACATGGTTCCTAAGAACAAATCTTCGTATGTCTTACAGTTTCAGACTTTCCCATACTGACCGATTTGAATGGGCCACCCTGTATATTATTCCATGCAATATTTCAAAGTCAACAGACAGTCTTGTTTATTTTTTTTTCTTATTTTGAAAGATTTTCAGCTTGCTTTAGCGATCCGTTCAAGGCCTACAGCAAATGGCTGCGAGTTTTGTTTGGAGTTCAACAGTGGATTTACTAAAGCACCTTCGAACACTCTAAAGTCTCTATTATTCGACGATGGTTTGATTATTATGCTATCGATGTATTGTGAGACTCGCCGGCGACGATCACCATACAGATCGGGTAACGCAATTTCTGGCAAGTTTTAAGACCCAAACGAAAACCTCTTACTATCTTACTTAACTAAGGGATCTTATGAGAACTTTGACGTTGAGATTGAAGAAGCTATTACCGAGTCCTTTATACAGATATAAGCAGGATGTCACTTCCACGCTCAACTTTGTGAAGTTGTTTACTTTGATGGCTCTAACTTTTCGGTAAATCTATAGACTGACTTTTATCATTGCTAAAACTAAACGTTGCTCTGGATTAAGTTCGTGAAGATATTTCATCAAACACATAACTTTTCTGCACATTAGTAAAACATTTTTTTGTAGAGCACATATTAGACAACTACGACCGCAAAAGATAATGATGGTACTGTGGAACACAGTAACTAGAGTTGGGTACTGTTGGGCAGGAATTGCATCCTGCTCGCTCATTTCTTCCGGCCCGCTCTCAACTGGGGCAATCGATACCGGGGACGGGGGGCGGCTGTTTGAGGCTCCTCGCGACCATCACTCCTGTGACAATCACCTTCACCAACTCTCACTCATGCTCAAATGCAAACTATGCTTGCCGTTTATAGAGAGATATTTTAGTTTGTAAACCACACCGACAAATCATATTTCGATCAGCATAATCTTCATCTTATAACATTACCAGAGTGAGAAGTGCACTCACGCAAATTGAAGCTCCTATGATAACTTTTTTTAAAGATAGCAGACAATCCACACTATCTAGGCCCAAATTAAGCAGAGCTTATGATATGGGAGCTAAATAGCTGATATATAATGTTTTTAGACATTTCGTTTTGTAAATACAACTAGAATACAATATAACACCCAGACAGAGAACAAACGTCTACGTTCACGACATAAATGTTTGTTCTTGGTGGGCATTGAACCCACGACCTACGTCGCAGAAGGCAGAGCTAATATCAACTGAGCTTAGAGGCCAGTCTACTTTAGTTTGGTGTCAAGTAGAACTATCACAATTCAAATCAAATCAAAATGTCTTTATTTGGAACAAAAACAATAAGGGTTCTAAAATAAATGAAATCGTTGACACTGCAAAAGTTAAAAACTGAGTAGCAGTGCCAGTGCTCTCCTCCGTAACGAAACAAGCATAAAGGTTCAACAATCTACATAGTTAAATGAAATACAAAGAAACAAAATAAAAAATAATTACCTAGAAGTAAATAAAAAATATACATAGTACTTATGTTAAGTAACAATACGTAACTGAACGTTTATAATTTTTGAAAGGGAAAGTGTCTATGGAAATGTGTGTATGGGTATGTATGTTCATGTATAAGGTTGTGTGGGTGGGTGAATGTGTGTGTATATGTGAAGACAATATTTTTTAATGTTTACTGTCGTTACCTATGCTTCAAACTACCCTACGACCTACCTCCAACATCCAACGAATAAAAATATCGAAAGTATCAAATAAGAAGCAATAAAATGCTACCCTCGAATGCTACAGTAAAATAACGCGCAAACTTGGCAAATTTCAAGTGAGAATAAAAAGCAAACCCATATGCACGCAGAAAGCAGGTAAGTTTCCAGCATAAAATATAACTTTGACGTTACCATATTTGGTGACTGTCTATATACAGCTCAGTTGGTCTAAATATCTAGATCGACACTATTCTTAGCTGTAGATTGTTGGTTTGTGCATTTTCACACAATAATAGCATACAACAATAATATAGCACGCCGCATAAGTTTGCTGTCTTTTAGGGTTGTAATAATATTCGGTAAAGGTTTAAAAAGTATTAAAAATTGGTTACCTGATTATAAGCTCTGTGTTGTTATAATGTTTTGTGTGTCTATCCAAGAATACTTATTATTTATTACTTACTGACTATTAATGCTTAACAATTATTATTTATCAATTGTCTAAGCACAAATTTATTCAATTACAGATAAATTTCGATAAAAATATATCGTCTCTTTTTTAGGCTTGTCAAGAACAACGACTATTATTTTTTATTCGACGTCAAATATCGTTATTCTGCAGTTGGAATAACCCTAACCTATCATTTCAGTTACTTGAAAACCTAAGTGGTAAGCTCCAATCTTTTGTTTTAGTTAATCCTAGACCTTTTTAGTAATATAGGTACTAAGTGTCTGACAGCGACCTGCTTTCTGTCTTTAGATGAAGCCGGAAGGAGCAGTTTTCGTTCGTGGCTCAAGTCGACACCTGTCCCCGCAATCACTGCACCTATTCTAATATTTATTACGTGTGAATATCGTAGTGCTTCTTTTCTTCGTATGATTGCGTCGCTTCTAGACGATGAACTGAGGGTTGCGTGGTACGAAACGCAAGTTTATTGAACTCTTGGAGCTTTAAAATTGTTTGCTTTCATCAAAACATGGGTCTTTTAATAGCAATAAGTACTTAGAGCACTGGTAGCCTGGGAGCCTAAAACTGGGTTCAAACCCAGTCATATGCCAATGGGTTTATAGGTACGAGATAGGATGGCGATATAGGTACTTTAAAACGGTGAAGGAAAACATTGTGAGGAAGCCTCACGATGTTTTCCTTGGCCTTCTTTGGATGTGGCCTAATATTTTAAACTCTCAATATCAGCAACTATTTATCAACTTCTATTTCGATCAAAATAATGTGTTTAATGGCAGTAAATATGATTTTAATAATACCTATCTACTACGCATACATTATGTAATTACAAATTTGGTAATTCATGTTCAAGATATATAATATCGTCCCTGATAGATTTTCTTGAGCTTTAAATACAACCCAGAATTTTTTGGTTGACTCGTTTTGTACGCATTCCAAAATCCTTCAGCTGTTTGTGAAAAGCCAGTTTAAAATTAGATTTTGTAACAGAAATCAGGTTCATATTAATAGTCTCATAGCTTCTATTTAACTTTGACCTTTGAAAACAAACAAAGCATTTCAAAGTTAGTGGACCACATAGGATCGCTGTATAGAGTAAAGAAGAGGAGAGTAAAGTGCGGTCTAGGCCGGTAAGAACAAAAGCCAATGTGTTTAGACCGACCAAGGTGTAAAATGAAAACTCTCGAGAACTGATAGTACACAATGTTGCCTACCTCTCTCTCTCTCTCTATTTTCTCTTTGTTCGTCTATTTCGACTTTTGCGCTCACAGTAACTGGTGACGAGCTCGTATATGTCCTTGTTCTGATTTTTAACTACCCGTAATTGTATTATAGAATCGTATTTAACGCAAAATGTAATTCAAAACAGAAACTGAGAAATAGAGAAATCTTGGTCGATGGGCACCATAGCTAGTCCAATTTTTATAATGAGATCGACAGCATTCTTTACACAAATGGTTGTTTTCAGTAGGGATTGAACCAAAAACCTACACACAGAAGGCAGAGTTACTACGTACTGTGAGTTATAAGCCGATTATAGCATTTTCTCGAAAAGGTCTTTGAAATATGGAAAGGTAACAAAGTAAAGTGTGGTCGGGCCCGAGAGCAAGAACAAAAGCCGGCGTAATTAGACCGGCCCGATACATAAATAATTTGCCTCACGTACCTATCCGATTTGTACGAACACTTTCATTTGACCTTCTACACGTGTCGTTTCAAAAATATTTATGTTTGAGTAAATAACGTAAGGTTAAACTAACTCAAATGTAAGGATAAACTAAAAACAACAACAAACATATCAAAATACACACACAGTCACGTGTAAGTATAAAAATGAAAAAAAAGGTCAAACAAATCAACAACATCAAAGAATGCCAGCATATCCTATTTTAAAAAATTGCACATTCTAGGATGGTCATGCAATACAAAAACGAGCACAATAGAAACTTCCGCTATTGAAACTAAAAACCGATCGCATTTTTTATAGAAATAGTGTTATAAATTTGATACCCTGCAATTCGCTTTTGGTTTTTATCCCAAACTTTTTAGTCAGTGGAGCTCTAAGGGTTTTACAATGTTAAAGGAAATTTGAGGGTGGTGGGTAATGAAACACATTTTTGCCGTTTAGATATTTTATAGCCTAACTCCTTTGTAGTGCGAGCTTTGTGCCGAAACTGGATCAGCCTGTGTAAAGCTCGAAAATACCTATTAATTACAGTAGCTACGTATATAACAAGGAATAATGAAGGATTTTTTTCTCAAAGGATATGTAAACGCAAAGATTGGACTAGGTATTTCATAAATATAATAAAAATTGATAGACATTTTCACATAGAGCGTAGTTCCCTAACCCATGCGTTTTTTTTATAAAACATCAAAAACACCGCAGTTTTCAGTTGCTTTTTTTATACAACTAGCTGATGGAGTAAGCATATGGCCCACCTGATGTTAAGAAGTAACCATCGCCTATAAGAAAGCATTGCCACGTAGGTCAAGCACGTCAACGTGCCCTACGATGCACTTTCCTATCGTTCAGCGTGCATCAACTTGAGGCATACAGATGTTCAGACTGTTCAGCCTCACGTGCCAGTAATTTCACCGGCACCCACACCGAAATACGGCAATGCTGCTTTACGGCAGAAATAGGCATGGTGGTAGTAGTACCCGGGCGAGCTCTTCACAAAGAGCTCTACTACCAACTACTAAAACTGCTATTATACTGGCTTTAGCTAAGATTATAATAATAAATCATAAATAAATATTTTGGACAATATTTTTTAGCCCAAAATTATAAGCAGAGTATTATGGGTACCTGATAGCTCATGTAATGCATTATTTTTTTTGACAATACATACTTAGAATACCATATAACAACCAGACAGAGAACAAACATCTGCGTTAACCACACAAATGCTTGTTCTCGGTGGGGATTAAACCCACGACCTACGGCGCAGAAAGCAGAGTTACCACCAACTTAGCTGAGATGCTAGATTGATTCAGAATTTATTCTTGACTTGAAGGTTTTTACAAAAAGATGTAATTCACACACAAACACCCCATAAATCCTCGCCCTATGCAAAAATCGCAATCACCTGCCTGAAAGTACCTGGCACATCAAACTCCATTGATGCAAATCACAATTTAAGTTTTCATTTTCTCCCCCTAATATATTTGCGGTACAAGTTATGCCGTCAACGTGACCTCCTGTAACAAAGTCTGTATTAGAGGGAAAAAATCGCTACAAAATTTTACGTTCGTGCGACACCCCTCGAATAATGTCTGTTTAAGGGTGGCGGTAACATGGAGTACACATTTACGCTCCGTTAAACGGGAAAAGCTTTTTTCGTGTTTAGTGTCACAAAAACTGTTATTAGCCTGAATTGTGTCAGTAAACCCACCCGAGCTACGGTTATTGTACAGAAAATTATAAAAATTGACTCATCATCTTTGGGGGAGAAGCCACTTTATTATTGTCTACTTTTGTGGATTAATCGACTGGCCTCTAAGCTCAGTTGGCTCTGCCTTCTGCATCGCAGGTCGTGGGTTCGAGCCATGGTATGTATTTGCAAAAAAATGTATACAAGTATTATATCAGCTAGGATTCCCATAGTACAAGCTTATTAGCTTTATTTACAGGCACGTGAGGCTGATCATTTGATATGCTTCAAGTTGATGGACACAGGGCAGTGCATCGTAGGGCACGTATCTGACGTCCGTGACTAACGAGGCAATGCTTTTGATGGCTACCGCTTAACATCAGGTAGTCCATATGCATGTTCCATGAGCTAGTTGTATAAAAAAAAATTGAAGATTTGTAATGTTGTGTGATTGTATATTGTGATAATTATGCTTGCTATAAGTATATTTTTTTATTCGCCATCGAGGTTTTGTGTCGAAATCTAGCCCAGCTATATTTTTTAAGTTATTTTATCTGGGTCTACATGGCTTAGTTCTGGATACAGAACCAGGGTTTTTCCTCATAAATGCAAGCAAAAATACTTCCACTATTATTGGAAAGCTCCTTCACTTATCGACAGGGACACTTGACTGGCTCCCTTAATGCGAGGATCGCGTGCCCGGAAATGGACATTTGTATTCACGCTGGAAAACAACAGAAAGACATTTTATACGTCCTGTCCGTCATTAGGCACCTACATTATTCAAATTTTGAGGGACATGACTTCAGAACTTGTTTTATTAATCATCAACGATGCCTAAAAGTGTTTTAATTACTAATTTTTTCAAGGAAAAAACACTTTATGTGGTAGGCGATATTTACCATACGCTAATTTGACTACAAAAAAATAGATATGTGTTGATGAATAAGTGTCGAGAAATGTAAAAATATATAAATCATAAGTGATTGGCAGTAAAAGTATGAAATAATGTCGTATCATTCCTATTTCCAATATATTTGGTCAATACAGGTATTTAAACAGTGTAGCGTCAATATAATATGGTAGGTAAAGTTCCATGACTAAAGGCAAGACACGTGCCGTAGGCAATAAAAAATCTGCCAAGTGCGAGTTGGACTCGCCCATGAAGGGTTCCGTAGCAACAAGTAACATCATATAAAAGTTCTTGTAGTTCATTGAAAGGTAAATTGCGGTTTACGATTTATGACGTATAAAAAAAAACGACTCACTAGATCTCGTTCAAACCAAATATCGTTGTAAGTTTGCATAGTTCATCATATATTTTTTTAGTTCTATCATTCTCTTATTTTAGAACTTTAGGGGGGGGGGGCACTTTTTACCACTTTGGATGTGTCTCTCTCGCAAACTATTCAGTTTAGAAAAAAACTATGTTAGAAACCTCAATATCATTTTTGAAGACCTATTATTAGATATCCCACACGTATAGGTTTGATGAAAATAAAAATTTTGAGTTTCAGTTTCAAGTAAGGGGACCACACAAACTTTTTGATTTTATTGCTACTTTTGTGTAAAAACCTTAATGCGGTTTACAGAATACATCTACTCGCCAAGTTTTATCAGTCTAGCTCTTATACACTCAGAAAAAAATATTGTTGGTTCCAACAATAAAACTTTAACAGGGGAGAGCCCACCATGGTGTATAGTCCGTGCGTCAATGTTTTTATTGTCATGGATCAAGTTGTCATTGCAACAATGTTTATATTTTATCAATAAGGCGTGTTTTGATACTACAGCAATGTATCTTTTGTCAGTGAAACTAATTTCGAAAACGAAGGACTAAAAATGTACAACTAGTAGGTACGAAAGACCCCAAGTGTGAGGAGTAAAAAAAGAAGATTTGATAAGACCGAAGTTAATCCGATGCATTCATCGGATCAACTCCAGTCATATCAAATCGTCAATGGATTCATTAATCCGTTGAATACAATTTCATAAAACACTTCTACAATATAAGGAAACGCCGTGCGTTTTCGTCAGCGCGTTCTAGGATCGTTACAATTTTAGTCACGCCATCTAGTTCTAAATTTAGTAAGCAGCTTTTTTGTTAGTTTTCTTTACTAACAATGTTCACATTGACACACTTGCAACGTTCCATTTTCACCTCAGCAACATACTTACTGTATGACAAAAAGTACTCAAATGCCACAACTATAGTTACTTTGCTACGTTTTTTAACAATGTTCACATTGACACGCTAGCAACGTTCCATTTTCACTACAGCAACGTATCTATTGCATGTCAAATGGTAGTTAAATGCAACGACTATAGTTACTTTGTTAGATTTATTAACAATGTTCACATTGACACACCTATAACGTTTTATTGTTATATAATCAATTTTTTTATTAACTTTGATGTAAGGACAAAGCTAAATTGTTCCTTGCACATTAAATGAAGGAAAATCAGCGGACAATAAAAACGTTGCTGAACTCAACAAAGCTCTTTCTGCTAAAGTAACAGAGTATTTAGTTGCTCCAACAGGAAATTTCTGACAATGCATTTATTGTGACTTTGTTGACCCATTTTTTTCTGTGTGTAGTTTCGGAGAAAAATGGCTGTGACGTACGGATGGACAGACAGACAGACATGACGAATCTATAAGGGTTCCGTTTTTGCCATTTGGCTACGGAACCCTAAAAACAGACTGGCTTGAATGCCAACAAAAAAAAATTACAGCAGACCAAAAAATTATATTACTAAATCTAAGTCGGTCACGTCGGTAAGTCAAAAAAGCAGCCAAGTGCGAGTCGGACTTGCCCATGAAGGGTTCCGTAGCATCAAGTAACATAATATAAAGGTTCTTGTAGTTCGTCGAAAGGTAAATTGCAGTTTACGATTTATGACGTATAAAAAAAAAACTACTGACTAGATCTCCTTCAAACCAAATATCGTTGGAAGTTTGCATAGTAATGTACAACATATATTTTTTTTAGATTTATCATTCTCTTATTTTAGAAGTTAGAGGGGGGGGGACCAACTTTTTTCCACTTTGGAAGTGTCTCTCGCGCAAACTATTCAGTTTAGAAAAAAACGATATTAGAAACCTCAACATCATTTTTGAAGACCTATTCATAGATACTCCACACGTATGGGTTCAATGAAAAAAAAAATTTTGAGTTTCAGTTTCAAGTATGGGGACCCCCGAAATTTATAGTTTTTTTTTTAATTTTATGTAAAAATCTTAATGCGGTTCACAGAATACATCTACTCGCCAAGTTTCATCAGTCTAGCACTTACGGTTTCGGAGAAAAATGGCTGTGACATACGGACGGACAGACAGACAGACAGACAGACAGACATGACGAATCTATAAGGGTTCCGTTTTTGCCATTTGGCTACGGAAACCTAAAAATGAATAATAAAATGCACAATGATTCTCGTTGCGCCAGAAATGTATTAAAATCATCTTACCGTAATAACTATGCTATATTTAGGGTTTAACACCACAAACAGTAGTAGTAAGTGACCACACCCTGCCACGCACACGCTCACCGCAAGACCACAAGCCATAAAAGTAATTTTATTCAATTTCATAGCTAAATCCGTGGCAAATGTTGTGCACACCACACGACGGTAACCATAAAAGTAATGATTTGCTTTGTTTATCCAACTATGTAAACCTACTGATATAAAATATACGTATAGGTTTTTGAAGTCTCTTAAAATGTAGTGAAAACAGGAACTCGTGAAAATTTACAGAAAAACATTGACGCACGATACACAAACAGTTTTCATAACATAGTTTATGCCTAGTTCCTTCTTCCCGCACTAAACGCTTTGCTTCCACTTTTATATTGCGGACAGCCAAAGTGTGGAACTCGTTGCCGGCGTCTATTTTTCTGAATACCTATAATTTGGGAGTTTTCAAAAAAAGAGTGAATAGGTATCTTCTAGGTGAGCGCGCTACACCGTCGATCGCATCATCACTTAACATCAGGTGAGATTGCGGTCAAGCGCTACCCTATAAATTGTTAAAAAAAAAAAAAAAAAAAAGTTCTTTATAAATAACGGATAACAATTAGGTACATTCAGATAGGTACATCATATACACACATTCGAATAATTTTAAGCCTACTTATGCATTGTGGATACTTAGGTACTTCTTAACAATATTCTAGAGTAAAAAAAAATCTGCTAGATGCGTAGTTAAAATTAGTTTGAAAATTTACATTTTCTTTACCTGCTTGAATAAATGTAACCTCATTCAGTCCGCTTCGTTTCAACTGAACATTTGAATAGGAAAATAATAAAACTTAGCGGACAAACTCCGACTGCATGAGCTCAGCACTCCTTAGCCGTTCGGTGAATAAATCCTGCGAGGAGGTAATTACCTTGTAGGTACACTAAGATATAATTGTAATTTATGGTCCGTTCCTTAGACCACCTTTTCCATATGCATTGAAATCAAGCGTTTTATTTTTTAGTATTGCTTATCCAATTTTGCAAATTCACATAATACGTATTACTTTTCTTTTTAATACTAGGTATTAGCTGATGGAACAAGCCCAGGTAAAATACCTGCCTAAGTGGTAACCATCGACTATAACAAAGCATTACCTCGTAGGCCACGCACGTCAGGAATGTGCCCTACGATTCACTGCCCTGTGTTCATCAACTTGAGGCATACAGATAGATATTCAGCCTCACGTGCCTGTAATTTCACCGGCACCGACACCCTTCAAACTGAATCATAGCAATGCTGCTTCACGGCAGAAATATAGGCATGGCAAAACTATTTAATTCATCTATGCTTCAAGACATACACACACAAGCAATCGAACTTACAATAGCTCGAATAAACATACTTGAAGCATAAATGAATTAAATAGTTTTGCCATGCCTAATATTTCTGCCGTGAAGCAGCATTGCTATGTTTCAGTTTGAAGGGTACCTATTATAGTTCCCATATAATAGTAAAAGCTCTGCTTTATTTGGTGCTAGATACATTACGCCGATAAGAGCGTTGTTCTTAAATAAGAAGAAGTCTTGTGTGGATTGTCTACAATTTATTTTTTCTTTTTAATTTTTATTTACGAAAAAGCATTCAAACCCTATGAAATAGATCCATTAGCATCTTGTATAAAACCGTTGTGCCGTTTTTTATAGAAAAGAGCGACCGTGGGCGATAGAAAGCAGCGAAATAGCATGGTGAAACGGTTCTATGGTCGGGCGGGCACGGGAGTGACGGCAACAGAAGCGAGATGGAAGATATCACTTCTCGCCACATTGAACATGTTGTGGGATCCAACTTATTAGGAAATGAGATCATGCGAATAATACTCGCTTCAAACGTTTTAGTGCGTCGATATTGGTTTTTCGCGATAATGTTCATTTGTTGTAAAATGTATTTCAGCGTCAAAGAGTTCTTTTAACCGTCTTTAAATAAAATAAGAGGACGGTCGGTTCTACTTGCAACATGACCTGCCCAATTGCCACTTCAACTTACTTATTCTTCAAGCTATGTCAGTGACCTTCCTCATTTCTGATTCTATCACGTAGTGAAACTCTCAGCATAGCTCTCTCCATATAGCTCGTTATGCAACATAGTTTTTGCATGAAGTCGATAGTAAGGCATAGAACTATTCATCATCATCATCAGCCTGAAGAAGTCCACTGCTGGACATAGGCCTCCCCTACACATTTCCAGGACGATCGATTCTGAGCCTTTTCCATCCATTGACTTCCCGCGATCCTAAAAATGTCCTCGGTTCATCTGGTGGGCGGGCGCCCTACGTTTCGTCTTCCGGTTCCTGTTCGCCATTCGAAAACCTTTATTCCCCAACGGTGGTCGGTTCTTCGAGCTATAATGACCTGCCCATTGCCACTTCAAATTACTAATTCTACGTGCTATGTCAGTGACCTTGGTTCTTCTACGGATTATTATAACATTCATAAACTAGCGTAGTATTAAATTATTCATAAACTAGCTTGTTTATGTATAAGAAATAAAACAGCAGTAAGTTAGCACTGCTGTACACAACACATTGCTGGTAAAATTAATCTCTACACCTTTCCAAACAGAACTCGACCGGGTTTCAAACCAGGAGTAGGTAAAGCTTTTAGAGAATATTTTTTTATAAAATATTTAAATTGAAAAAAATTGAGTAGGTAGCCCTATTTGATCATGATTTAATAGTAAACTCAATCTTCAGCTCAAATAGACGATATCTCGATGGCTCTGATTATGTAAATTCTCCGAGATATTTTACGCAAACCCACGAATGAAGACCAAATCAGATATGCATGGGATCAGTTTCGCGTTCTTGCCAAAATATGGAAAAATATTCGGTAAATAAACTTAAAAGGAACATATTTTTCTTGTCGTTCCTCTTTAGATTCCCGTCAACAATATTTGTATCTGATAATACTACTGATTTTGCGATTTTTGCGCGATTGTTGCTTATATATTTATCCAGCGGGTACGGAAATACTACGTACTCACATTGTAAACGTATCCGGACCTTCATATTACAATATTACAATAAATATATATTATATTTGCGAATCATTTACACAAAGTCTACGTCGTACGGTTGTAGGCATTAAGTATTGCACATCGGCTATTCTGCTCTCGTTGAGCGCTATCTCTTTCTGACGCACACTTCGCTCTATGAAGCCGAAATGAGCACGATGTGCAATATACGTTGCCTTCTACTGTATCTACTTGTAACATGCTGCCCCTAAAATAAGCAAGCAAACCAGCTTTTTATACCAATTGTATACTAAAACTGCTGATGAAACAAGTATAATTATGGCCCGCCTGATGTTAATTGGTAACCATCGCCTAAACACAAAGCATTAACTCGCAACTCACGTGCATTAGGAACGTGCATGCCCTACGATGCACTGCTTTGTGATTGATTATAAAAGATGCCTTTTATACAGACTACAACTATTATATCTACTTTTATATGCTTGGTTCTACAAAATTTTGACGTAGTTATAAAGTAAAGGAAGTGTATAATGGGCTCACAAATGTAATCCCCGGGTACAAACGAAAGGTTCTCTTAGATCTACGAAACAGTATTCTATGTAAGGTACAGCTAGCGTGAAAAGTAGTTTAGCATTACTGATGGTTTTAAATATAATTTAATAGAATTTTAAATATTACTTCAATTTTATTTATTTATTTAATCGTATGACAAGTACATATGCGTTATTAAAATACAGTAAAATCTTAAATAGAAATAGAAGAGAAAACAGAACTAAATTATACACTTATAAAAACAAATAAAATTTATCAAAAAACCTAACTTACGAGCATATCACTAACAAAACTATGTACTTATATTACTAACCAAACTTAAATAGAATACATAGTAAAAAACATCAAATTATACTTTTGTAACTTAATAGTGTAGGTAGAAAAATTGTTCTAGATAGGTAATGTAGCAGTTAACTTATTTCAGATTGTTAAGAAGATGCTCTCGTACCAATCTCTTGAACGAATCCCTGGACTCAGGTCGTTTAATACACAGCGGCAGTTTATTCATCATCACTACATACATACTACTACTATGTATGTACTGATGATTGAGCAAAACTCAATCAAGGAATAGCCAGTATTGTCAACAATTCATTCCAGATATATAACTCCTTGGAGACACGAGACCGCACTTTACTTGATTGAATTCGAGGTACACTTGACTCACCTTAATCTAACAATCGAGTACCAATTAATATTGATACTTTTATTTCACATACTTCAACCCCTACTAGCTAAACTGGCTAGGTACATCATATAATATTTATTTACACAAAGAAACTTACAATTATACAAATATTTACAAAATGTACAAAATACACAAGAAACAGTTGAGCTATCTGCTAGGTACATTAAATTAACATAAATTTATTATAATCTATAATCAATAAATACAATTTGCCGAAGGTCGTGGGTTTGATCCCCACCGAGAACAAGTATTTTTGTGGTGAACACAGATTGTTGTCCTCTGTCTGGGTGTTATGTGTAGTATGTACCTATGTGTATGTTGTGTGGATTGTCCCCAATATTTATTTATTTATATTTTATAATGATACGGTTAAATTAATATAACACCGATGTCAACGCCATATATGAAAATGCTTATTGGTTCCAAAGTTTTGTTTGGTCGGTAAAGAAAAGTTCTACTATAATTTGTTCCTGCAAGTAGTTAATGGAAGGCAAGTTTGCTTAGCACTTAAGCAGCCAATTCTCGGAGAAGACTTTTACAGAACACATTAGTAGCAATCCTTCGGGTAAATCTTAACTCTCCACTTAAGGCCGTGTCAGGTTGGGCTCAATAGAAATCGAATGAGCTAACGGTTTTAGGGGTGCTATCTAGAAAAAATATAAAGAACATTAATGCACTTGAATGTATGCAAGAAAATAATAATAGCTACATTACGTACACAAATCATCAAACCAGCTGACCGATTGTAATTCTGTTGCAATCAAAAGTTTGATACTAACAAAGAACAGCGATCACACATCTTTTTGCCATAATTTTTCGATCATCAATTCTATCTGTTGCCACACTAGTTTTAAAAAGGTGAAGCTCCTAAATTCCTATTCGCTATCTCATGTTTATTATGTTAACATCCAGTCGTATTGAATCGCCCTTTGTCAAAGATAAGTTTTGTTTCAAATCGGATCATTTTGCAATCGAGCTCAAAATAATTTCAAAACAGATGCGACTAAGTTTTGGTTGCAACAAAAAATACGCAGTCATTTCACTGCCACTGGGGTTCAATAATCTGCTTGTGTGAAATATTCTTTACCTAAAAAGCCACTAAAATTGTTATTGCACGTGTGTAGTCAATTTCGATGAAGGTTCACTTCCGCGAATTGCTGGCCAATGAAATGCCCTCCCTTTCTGTAATAATATAGTACACAGCGATGTCCTCGTAAAAATATTTTTAATGACGTCATAAAGTTCTGATAATAACACATTTCAGTACAATTATTAATATTATGTACCTTTGCGTACTCTGTATTAGGAAAAGTATTTTTTAGCCGACTTTCTAAATAAAAAAAAGAGAGTTTCTCAATTTGGTTGTGTTTTTATAATGCTTGTTAGACATAACTTCGTAATTTATAGACCTATTTGAAAAAATCTCAATCTGGAAGGTCACCAGATTAGTCCCTGAAATCGATTCAGCAGTTTGGCCATAAAGTCAGTTTCTTAAGTTGTTTATAATTTGGCACAGCGATAAATAAAGAAGCGAGTAGTAACCTAGCAACGAATAGAAGTTGGGTATAGTCTTGGAAGACCGGCGTTGTTGTGATAGTGACAGCAGAGTTGTCAGCAATAGTTGAGTGGGGGCTGATAGTGTTATCGTTTCGGCTATCTAAAGTAAAGTAAACATGCCTTTGCTTATATTTGCTTAATCTATATTTATAAAAGAAAGTCGTGTTAGTTACACTATTTATAACTCAAGAACGGCGGAACCGATTTGGCAGAAAATTAGTGGGGAGGTAGCTTAGAACCGGGAGAAGGACATAGGATACTTTTTATCCCGAAAAAGCAACGGGAACGGGGTGTTACCGGAACGGGCGAGCGAAGCCGCGGGTGGCCACTAGTTCATTACAAATATCATTAACAGTCTTTCATAGCAGAATCTTTGGAGAAGGTTTTACATTTTGAATACCTCAATCTTTGTATACACATAACTTTGTTATGGGTATAAAAACACATATATACGAAGACCATAGATAGAAAAACAACACCTGACTTAGATTGTATGTACCAAACACACCAAACTACTTTTTATTGGACGAGTACTATCACTCCGTAAATCAAAAAATCAACCCTTAGATAATTTCTGTTCTCAATCTTCAATCTCATTACTGTTTGTAGTTTACCAAGTCCAGTTAGATCACATTATTATAAATCAAACCGGTTTGACATAATAAACTAAATACGTTTGAGAAAGTAAGCAATAACTTAAGCACAAAATTTGAGAAACTTTGCGAATCTTCAAAGTGTGTAAAATAAACAAGATCGAGTAATTTAAGCCGAAATTAGCAAAATTAACCCCAGCATTGCCAGCTTTTCAATGTCACTAATGAAGAGCGTTCCGCAGTGCTGACTTTTGATTCTCAGCTTCTAAAATTTACTGCACATTAGGTATAGAAATTATGTTTAAATACGAATTGCATACCGACGAGTATATTAATTAAATAAATAAATAATTATTGTGGATAATCCACTCAGAACTACCTAGGCCCAAACTATATAAGAAGAGCTTGTACTGTGAGAACCAGATATAGCTAATATAATATACTTATATGCATTTTTTTTTGTAAATACATTATTTAGAATACTATATATAACCGAAACAGTAAGACAGAATCGTATTCACAATGTGGGCTGGTAGTTATGTGTGACCCGTTTTTACGGGTTTCAACATTTTACACCTTCATGTGCCTTCTTACTATTACTACCCAATGACCTACGCGTTTCAAATAAAAGGTAAGTGCATAATATGATCTAGGTCTAGGTAATGTTGGGCAATTACGATATGCGAAATATAGCTGATGGCAAAGACTGGATGAGAAGTCGAAGACCTGGCTAAGTGGCGCCTCTCGGTATATAGAGACTTACTTCCAGCAGTGTATTCATATAGGTTGATGATGTTATGTTTGGGCTAGTGAGAACTCAATTGACAGAGTATAAAGGTCTCCCGTCCAATAGTGACCACGCAGAACGTTCTTTATTTTTTTTATCGGAAGAATAGACAAATTATGCTTGTTTTATCAGCATGTTGTATTTGTAATAAAAGCAGGGCGAGGCTCACCGTATTTGTTTTGCTGTCGTCCATTTGGTAACAAAGCAAGCGACAGTAATGGGTTGTGATTAATGGGTGCACTCGTTAGGTTTCTTGTTTGAACAATAATTAGTGTGGCACTGGCTCAGGAAGCATTGTACATACCTACCTACAAACATGAAAAAACTTTCAGGTGGCGCACATCGAATTGCTTTATACCCCTTAATAAAACCTACTACCTACCTACTTTTTATTTATACCTACTTAATAAAACTAGGGCAAAATCAATAAATAATAGATATCGGTGCTTGTTCCACAAAACACCATCTAGACCCAAACAAAATAGCGCTTGTACTTTGGGTGTCAGTTTTTTTTACACCTCCGATTTAACGGTACCGCAGCGGCACCGCTAGATGATTTTCGTTGCGATCAAGTGAACGATGACAGCGGCCAGAGCGCGGAAGTGTGGCTGGCAGATCGAAGAAACGCGTGGAGAAGTCAAATTTATGCGTTAGAACAAGCAGTTTTGCTAGTGTACCGCTTCTTTTACACGGGGCAAGAAATACCGAAATTACTGCTGAACCGCTGTAACGGTTCTGCAGCGGAGGTGTGCTACGGGCAATAACATCTAGACAGAAACAAACGATCGATGAAAATGACGATAGTGCCAAAATTGTGATAAGTATGCCAAAAGACCCGTAGTAAGTAAGAGGGCTGTCAAAATGTTTTTAAAAACTATAGCCAACAGTAATGCAAAGAATAGTAGTCATTATCAGTATAGATTATAATTATCACAGAATTTTTTTCCGTTCTAGGAGTATATTTTTGCACGCTACGTCATCGCCACATTATTACGGAAGTGAGACCTACTCTACTGTCATAACTTTCCAAACTTATCTTTGTTAGGGGCGATCAATTTTCATTTTGCTCGGATTTCTTAGGAAATGAAACGCTAACATTGTTATTATGATATACTGCTAATTACCATCGAAATAGTGACAAAGTTGAAAACATTGACACTTTTTTGTTTGTAGATACATTTAAGTGCCTCTTCACGATGTTTAAATTCTGAAAAAGGTTACAAAACAATTAGGTAATATACTATACTAGCTAACAAAGGCGGACAAATACCTACTATTTAATTTTACGATGAATAACTTTACATACATGGTTATAATTCATACATTATTTGAATAGATAAAGAGGAACACGTTTGTGAAAATATAATTTTGTATTCAGCCACATCATGAATTTCAATCTTTCGGCAGTAAATATTATTCCACAAATTTTACATTTCAACCTAAATTCAAGTATGTGGCAGTGTTGCCACAGACTTGAATTGCTTAGAGCCTTACGAAAATAACACCTAAAACAGCAGACAAAGCTAATATAAGTCAGGTTTTTCTATAAAACAATAGCAAATTTTTCCGCTACAAGACATCACGTCACTTCTTACATAGAATATAAAATATATATAAAAAATTATATATATAAATATATATTGTTGTTATAAAATTAATAAATATTTGCAATGACAATGGTAAAAATATATAAAATTAATAAACGCTCACAACATCGGCTGTCTAATCGTTTATCTCAATACCAGCAAAAACTTATTATATACAAATTGTCACATATTTAATCAGTTGATCAGTCATCAGTGACATCGCCAATTAGTATCCTAATATATATTTTTAATGAGGTTGAACTGCGACAGCTTTAATTATTAATTTGATGGTGCCGTAACAATCCAATTGCAACGGTAAATCATCAATTTTTAATACTCATTTCACGAAGGCTAGCATCTATATAAGCGTCCACAGCGATAGCAAAGTAAATAATTCAGTAAGTCGTGAAGAAGTTGGGGCACTTTTGTGTTAAAACGTGTTCGGTAAATGTATGGTCTATCAGGTCGACTGGAGCGGTGGGCTAGCATCCATCATGCTCAGGCCGGACCGTAGATTGATCGCTGCCGTTGTCGCTAGCCGGAAAAACTAGCACCAGAAGTTCAGAGATGTTACAACTATGAGACTGGACTAACATTGACTCTTGAAATGAGAAAATATTAATTTCAAAGCTAAACCAAGCAAAGCTTGTACTATAGAAACCAGATAACCGATACAATATTTAATAAACAGATTTATTACTTGCTTATGTGGAGGGCAAGGACCATAGGAGAATGTATTCCACATTTAAATGTATGTATGTATGTTCCACTATTTCTTTTTAAAAGGCCGGCAGCGCATCAGCTCCTCCTCTGGTGTTGCAGGTGTCTATAGGTGACGGTGACTGCTATCTATCAGATGGCCTATGTGCTAGTCTGCCAGCTATAGCATAAACAAAAATTTGGCTCGGTGTCGTACGATTAAAATACGTTTAGAGATTTTTCGAATACGTGGAGACAAAAATGGTGACAGTAAACAAATGGGCCATAATTATGCTTATACTATCAGCTAGTTGGCAAAAAAAACCTAGTACCTAGAGTTAGCTACTTACCAATACCAACAAAAAATGCTTGTTCTTTTACGTTCACTACAAAATTCAGCCACCAAGAACCAGTGTGTTGCAGAGTTCTTAGAACCAGTGTGGTGAAAGGATTTTGAGTGCGCCTTAAAGCCTCTTTAAGTTGTTAAAAAGGATTCCTTACGAGCATTTGACACATGTTTTACAAACTTTTTAGATTCTACGACACGCCGGCTCCCTCACTATATAATTCATATGATTCAGGTGTATAATTTAGTGTACTTATGATATAGTTCATGCATTTCACGAAGACGCATCCAGTGATATTTATCTGGTTGTAATAAGAGCCAAAATGCTCTAATTGACGCGTCTTCGTGAAATGCATGAACTAATACACTATACTCGGCTTTTAAGTTAAATAAATTATAGTTTTTTTTTTCATATTATTGCATTTTCATTGACCTTTGACAGGTGTGCAAAGTTTGAATCAAATCTGATCGTTCAAAGTAGGACAAAATCAGTGAAGCTAATATAAAAGCGTTATAAAAAGCTTGTTTGTTGCAGAGTTCATAATGTCGGAAGGTGCGACGTTTCCGGCCCGGTCGCCCATGTCCAGCTCCACCACAGGCCATTCCAGCTCCAGCCATCACAGGTATTCCACTTTTATCACCTGCAAAATAATGGCAGTAACCTATAACATTGTTATCGAATCTAAAAGCTTTTGCTAAAACGATTTTTTTATGAACTTAAACTAATACTCGCAAAAATTTTAGACATCTGTATGACTGCACTGCAGGTTTTTTTAAACTAGCCCTAAATTGCTCGGCGATAAGGTTAATTTTACCAAAAGCTCCCCCACCATAACAAAAGCTTTTACGAACATAATAAAACCACCGAATATGCACATAAACCTCACAAAATTTAATAAAGACATTTTTTACCGGGAGTGCCCTCTGAAACGTCTATTAATGCACTTATATTCTAAATTTTCCTTTGAGCTCCGCAAACCCTCGATATTAATCTTAGCTCTCATCAAAAGGATCGAAAATAGTCAGCATACCGACCGGCCATTCAGCGAAGAGCAAATTACGTAACGAACAAAATTGTGTCGTACGATTCGCTAAAGGACAATACTTAGTGTGCCCCTTATATTAAATAATAGCTCGCCCTTTAATTCATTAAAACAGAATCTCGGAGCTAATAAAAAATTGATGGAACCGCTCCGTCCTCCGTAGAAGTGCCAGTGACGGTCCACATTAATTTAAACTTATCCGTGAGAAAATACTTTAAACTTTGGAATTGAGAATGTACTCCAATTTACATTTTTAATCGTAGTTCTGCTGACTTTCTGAAAGCTTTAGGCGTAAAAATTAGCGTTTTATTCCGTTTCAAACTTTTGCGTAAGAAAAGAGATGCCATACCGCTGACTCAAACTCTGTGCACATTACATACATCATAATATCTAAAAGAGAGATAGACTTATGAACATTTACTTAGCCACCATAACAAAAAAAAAGCATTTTCTAGAGTACAAAATATTTTTTTATAGGGCTTTATAGAGTGAAAAACTATGCGTGTGTCCTAGGATTTGGTTCCCATATTACAAGATCTGCTTAGTTTGGGGCTGGGCAGTGTTGTGTGAATTGTCCACAATATTTATTATTTATTTATTTATTATTTATCAATACAACATCACAAAACTACAGTTTCTGTATGTCCAAAAATTGTTTTACCTGCTGCATGTAATATCCAACAAACGAAGGTACATATTATTTTTGTCCCAAAATTGAGCGCTTAGTTTAATTACATACTTTCTTTCATAATTTAACCTGACGAAATTCACTGCATACAACTGCACTGAATTTACCGGCTCTGTCTCGCCCCACAGTGACGTCACAATTTTACGTAATTAACGTTCACCACACCCACGACTGGCTGGACGTGGTACGTCGCCACCTAGGACATACGAACTTCAGGACTCCTCAGATAACCATGAACATGAGATGTGCTATTAGCGATATAGGCATGATTAGTATCCCTGAAAGCCCGGCCACATCAAGGCGATAACATGACAGCGATACAAGCATCACTGTCATGTTATCGCAGATTTCCGAGCCTTTACAGTCTCTTACTAAGTTCTCAAGTCCCGTGGTTGCCTAAAACCCGAAGTACACCAAGCGTATCTCGTGAGATTCATTTACAATAATTATACATTGCAAATAGTGTTCAATAAAAAATATCCAACACGACCTGGCGAAATCAGGCATAAAGTGGCGCAAAATACGCTCAGTGTATTTTGAAACCATAACGCTCACTCAAACTAAATTTAACTTGGTACCTATTAACCTACACAGTCTACGCAGCCGGCCAAAGAGCCTGACTTTTTTGTCATATAGGCACTTCACACTATCGGCCGTTCTTTACCGTCAGATTTATCATATTGCTCAGAACTGTGATTATTGGCATAAATTAGTAGTTTATGAGCCACTTTAAAAAAAACCTTTTTTTTCTGAAAATAATTTAGAAAATTGGTTTAGTAGTTTGGCCATGAAGTCGGTTGTTTAAACTTTTAATAATTATTTATTTGTTTTATTTATTTGCCATAGTATTTCAAATAAAAAAACGGTGATTATTATATAATCATTTCATCCATGTATAGTAATTAAAATAATATGTATTTCATTTTTTTTTTTTTTTATTCATTTTATAGTGTTTACTACACTTAAGGAAATCACAAAGATTTTTATAATGTCCCAAAAGTTAAGAGCCGAGCGGGATTTGAACCCGCGACCTTCCCCTAGGTACGGGGCTGCGCTGACCACTGCGCCATCGGATCCTAATCACACTCGACGAATAACTCTTAGGGACTGTTCGGCACTAACGCGACCGTGGCTCCATCTACAGTTTTGACGTTATAGTCAACTAACCTGCTCGATAACCGAAGTTGCATTCAGTTGAATCGACGAGAGATGTCACCTTGCGTTTTTCATAATTTATTTTATTAATTTTATAGTGTTTACTACACTTAAGGAAATCACAAAGATTTTTATAATGTCCCAAAAGTTAAGAGCCGAGCGGGATTTGAACCCGCGACCTTCCCCTAGGTACGGGGCTGCGCTGACCACTGCGCCATCGGATCCTAATCACACTCGACGAATAACTCTTAGGGACTGTTCGGCACTAACGCGACCGTGGCTCCATCTACAGTTTTGACGTTATAGTCAACTAACCTGCTCGATAACCGAAGTTGCATTCAGTTGAATCGACGAGAGATGTCACCTTGCGTTTTTCATAATTTTTTTATTAATTTTATAGTGTTTACTACACTTAAGGAAATCACAAAGATTTAAGTCGCGGGTTCAAATCCCGCTCGGCTCTTAACTTTTGGGACATTATAAAAATCAATATGTATTTCAGTTTTTATGATATATTGTGACATGGGCCCTGTATTTTACAAATCTATGTACTTACTTATTATGTTGCCTGGAATAAATGAATAATAATAATAATAATAGCCCGCAGTGTATTGTCGGCTGTTGCTGAGGTTCTCGTCTCATCAAAGCATTTCACTTTGCGTCCAGAACCCAATTGTTCTGGCTCGGCACACATGGCTGCCGCCATTATCAGAATACATTAGCCACTATCTACGTGCTTTGACTGTGCGAAAGTTCGTTCGTTAAAGGCCTTCCCCCGAGCTTTCCAACGTAATCTGACCTCTTACCTTTCTGACCCAAAGGTGGATTCAATAACGTAAGTTTGTATCATCTCTGGAACGGTTACCCTGGAAATCTCGAAGCACGCCTGTAAATATATAATAAGATTGAGGTAACTGTGTCCGCGCACTATACAATTTTGTTATATAAGGTACGTAATAGAAATACATTTTTGTTGCATATAATAATATACCTAAGCTAAAAAAACTCTTGAGAAAACGACTGCATGGCCTAAGCCCGCTGAATTGATTTATTATATTGATTTTAATAAATTTCTATGGAACCAATTCCAATCTGGAAGTATTTACCTATACCATTCCGATAAAAAGTAGTTTTTCAAATCGCCTCATAATTCCACGCATGTTATGCAAAGACAAACATAAAAAAAACAACTGCCGAATTGTATAGTACATAGGGTAATTCATACTATTCTTGGCACCCCCCCAATGATTGGCACTTTAGCATAAAAACCCATTAAATAAGAGTTACGAGCAATTTTTTTTAAGTGAAAATAATTTATTTTGGTAGTATATTTAATTTTCTTAGAGGTAATATTCATTTTATGCTTAGAATGTCCGCCATATTCCTTTCACAGCTGTTTCCAAACATGTGTATAGCAAGGATGAGACAACCAAGTAAAAAGTTATAAAAAAAGTTAGGATTGGGTAAAAAGTTTGGATGGCGGACATTCCAAGCATAAAATGAATGTTACCTTTAAGAAAATTAAATATACCACCAAAATAAATTATTGTCACTTAAAAAAAATTGCTCGAAACTCTTATTTCATGGGTTTTTATGTTAAAGTGCCAATCATTGGGGGGGGTGCCAAGAATAGTATGGTTTACCCTACTTCCTTCTTTTTTATTTGAAGTTAATTAAAAAGGTATAAATAATTATTATATTGAAATTTAGATCCATGACTTTTTTTCATGTTATATTAACTCTATTTTAATTTTTGCAGGTACGGTAATCAGTCAGGGTTGGTGTTTTACTTTGTGAGTACCTCAGTGTTTCGCATTCCGTTTCTGTGTCCGAGCAGACATCTCCCGCCGTGCAATCTACTGCGACACGGAAAATGTTTTAGTCTGAATCTATTTACCACCAAAACCACTCGCCACTTTTTGCCGAATGAGTTTTATATGCGGAAATTATACTCAGATAGTTTTGAGCTCAATAGAAAACTAAAATTATGAAGCATGAAAGACCTGCATCCTTGAAGGGAAATGAAAAATTCTTCATTCAGATGGTGAATTCTACAAGTAAATTATATCTAGATTAGATTTCTATTGCCTAATATGAAGGACCTATGAATGACTTTTGGGTGTGTCAATTCGAACGCTTGCTTTTGAGAACAACATTTCATTTTATTGATAGTCAAATTGAGAATGCTACTAAAAAGTAAAGACCTCGTAGATAGTTTAAATCATTATCATCGGTCTCTATCATTCACGGTCTTCAATCTTATAGGTTCTCGAATAGCGATCATGAACCAGAAGATGTCGCGTAGCACGCCAGCATAGTGGTCCACAACTTGGATGATATTGCTCCAAATAATGTTCCCAACATGATAAATACAAGGTTTTCGGCTTACTCTTGCGAGATACTACTACTAAAAGTTTTCGAACTTTATACCAAGTTCTTTTAAGTGAAGAGGTCTAGCAATGGCACCATGATAGTTATTCGGCAAGTCGTCAGAAAATAACTAATAATTAATAGTTCACATCACAGTCAAATAGGCACAAATCATTATTTGTAAAGAGTATTGATAAATCAACTAGTGTTGTTGGTTTTGGAAAAGCACTGCATTTTAGCAAAGATTTTAAAGTAGTATGCTACAACCACAGCACTTCACACGGAAATAGAGGCGGCTCTCAGGAAATAAGAAAAGGGCGGAAGCGGAAACTGCATGAATGCGTCCTCTAGGGAGTTACAGCATCCATTTACAAACCATAGCTACTTCCAACTCATCTATACAAAATGCAACGGCGCTATCGGAAATTCTACGTGAATACTTCCGAAGAGCATCCGGCTGGTGCGGAATTTACACCCGTATTCAACTTATTATTAGACTAAAATATGCCTAACATATTTATACATATACAGCCCTACTTATATAAACGCAATTTAAATTTAATCATTGCTTAAAGTTAGCCCTGTCACTGTTTGTCTTTACCCAGTG
The DNA here is from genome assembly GCA_939531255.2 of Thera britannica. Taxonomy (NCBI): domain Eukaryota; kingdom Metazoa; phylum Arthropoda; class Insecta; order Lepidoptera; family Geometridae; genus Thera; species Thera britannica. Next base: position 12,294,412 of record OW618040.2, on the reverse strand, counting down.
GTAAGAGATGGCATTAGTTTAAGCACTGTTTATCTTTTGACATATTTTTATAAGTAAGGCCAATAATGATTCAATACGAATAATTCAATTAAGATTTTTTTACTTAAAAAAGTTGTTCGTTAGAATGAGGAAAAAAGAATCATCATCCACCACTTAACATCTGGTGGGCCATATGCTAGTTCCATCAGCTAGTTGTTTAAAAAAATAGGCGATGACGATGGCGATCTGTGAAACGCTGTCATACTTGACAGCGTTTAACTGATCGCCACCGCAGAACGCTTAAGGCCTGCCCACATCTAGGCGATGGCGATCTCGATGAGCTGAAACGTTGTCAGATATCGCTGTCAAATTTGACAGCGTTTCACGTGATCGCCATTTTCATCGCCTAGATGTGCGCAGGCCTTTTGATATGCGCAAAGCTTAGATTATTGATATTGCGATCCATCATGAAAGCCAAACCACGCAAAAAATACTTTTATATGGCACCTTTGATTCCAAAAGGACGCGATTATTAAAATGTAACTGAGTTGGACCACGGGTCGCCTGAATAATTAATGTAACTATAGTTACATTTTCATGCATGATACAGAGGAAGGTAGGTGGTACGTATACCTTTTGATTCCGTTAGCTTTTAAATTGAACTTTAATATTCAAACAGGTATTCCTATGGATTTGGTCGTTGCCGAAAGCAATTTTGGGTTTATTTTCAAAGAAAGTGACCGAGAAACCTGAATGGGTATACCTACGGGTAAATGTACCTACTAGGTACAACAAAATTTGTAGTTTAAAACATTTCTTACCTTTTTTATAACGCTTTTATTAGCTTCACCTGTATGTATGTATGTATGTATGTATGTATGTAACCGACCTCTTTGAGCTCGATTTTGTCCTACTTTGAACGATCAGATTTGATTCAAACTTTGCACACCTGTCAAAGGTCGATGACAATGCAATAATATGAAAAAAAAAATTAAAAAAAATGAATAGAAATAAAAAAAATAAAAAAAACCTACTTTGAACGATCAGATTTGATTCAAACTTTGCACACCTGTCAAAAGTCGATGGCAATGCAATAATAATTATGAAAAAAAAAAAAACTAAAAAGTAAAAAATAAGTTATAGTTTAAAAAACTAAAAACAAACGCTTTTATAACTAATTGAACTAAAAAGTTAAAAATAAAACTGTAATAATCAATTGAAAATTTATATTATTGTACAAAAAGCGTGGGGGGCGGCTTGATTTTGATTGTTGTAAATATTTTATCTGAATGAGTTTATTATATCTGAAGTTATTATAAAAAGCACCCCACGCTTTTTGTCCAATAATATAAAATTTCAATTGATTATTACAGTTTTATTTTTAACTTTTTAGTTCAATTAGTTATAAAAGCGTTTGTTTTTAGTTTTTTAAACTATAACTTATTGTGTTTTTATTTATATGAAGACGTGTGACTATGAGAGTGATGAGTATGAATGTAGATTGATATGTGGGTATAGGTAGGTTAAAGAATAAATGATGAACAGTATGAAAGTTAACATCGATAAGGAAGCTTTAAATGCCGACCCCACATAAAGTGGGTTAAGGGCAGGAAGAAGAAGATTTACAGCTTTTTATCATTAAAATTATTAGAACGACTTTAAAGTCTTCTCTTTTTCTTCGTTTTCTTAATAACTGAAGGTCGTGACCGTCTTGGAACGCCTTAGTAACGGCGTTTTCCAGGTTATCTGGCTGTCCGCGGGCTATATATCTGAAATTACTAAGAACTCTTTGAAGTCAAAATCATTGTCAAAAAGTCATTTATTCACTGGAAAAATGATTTTGAAACGTCTTAAAACTAGGTGAGTCTTAGGTGCCACATACCAGTTTCACGTGACCAATTGATCGAAGGTTCTCGAATGGCGACCACAAACCGAAAGTCGAAACGTGGGGCGCCCACCCACCAGATGGACCGGGGCCATTGTTAAGATCACAGGAAGTCGGTGGATGGAAGGGGCTGAGCATCGTTATTCCTGTAAATGTGTAGGGGAGGCCTATGTCCAGCAGTGGACTTCTTCAAGCTGATGATGATGAATTGATCGACCATGATTTTATTGATTACATCATCAACTTATCATGTCGTTACCACTGCAACACACTGCAATTACCTAAAACAAAAAATTTAACTACTGTGTGTGTAGTGTAATTACTGTGAAACTATAATTTTATTATAAGTATACTTATTTGTTGTAATCATGATAGCTTGTTTTCAATAATCTGATACCCTTATCATAATGAAAGCAGCTATTTTAAACAGCTAAGTCACGGCACTCATTAGTCAATGGCCATAAACAAGCTGGGGCAGGATAACCCCTCATATTCATATCTGTGAAAAATTCTCACACAATGCATATTAGTCAGTCCAGTTATAATAAGGCCGATTAGTTTGAAAATTGTATATGGGCTATATACAATTTTCAATTGCATGCCAAGGAACACATGGAGCATTATAATGCTCCGAATTTCCAATGTCCAGGACTAGCTGTACGCCCAGTCATAATCATAATTATAATCATAATCATTTATTTGCCTCAATGAAGTGTATACATACAGTGTAGTGTGTGAAGATCTTAAAAAATGATAAATAAGTGACACTCAAGCTCATAGCTGGGATGCAAATTTTGGGTTACAAACAAACACAGTTACATTGCAAAGAAGATGCCAATCCTGCTTTCTCTGTAAGCGTGGTCTACGCGCGAAGTCGAGTTGGAAAACAAAAGGAATCGTAACCTACGATCAATCATAATTCTCCCTTTGGATTTGTTTAAATGGATTCCTACTTCCATTCAACTCGTGTAAAGGTGGTGTTTTAATTGATTGCGTGTTATCGGACAGACTGCCATCGATGGCCTTATCTATCGCACTTTGATCTTTTGAAATATATAAAATAACTGAGCGTATTTATCGAAAATCGTGAGCAAATCCGACTACACACATTCAGCAAAAAAATTTTTTTGATCCTTACACGTAGGTATAAGTAACTTAAGACATTGCTTAACTGGTTTTTGTACATAAGTAAACTTTTTGGCAGAAAAACGTTTAAATTAATTTTATTTTTATTATGTTATTGGCGCACGTGGTTTATTCTTTATTCTTTATTGCACACACATAGACAACATTTAGAAAATTTAAAGTTAAGACATGGCGAGCTTAACCTTAAAAAGAGTTCTCTTCCAGCAAACCTTTAAGGATATATGTGTGTAAATAGAGGTGGGTACGGTGGGTGAGATTTATCATTTTCATAATTTGCCGTAAGCTCATCTCATCTTCAGAAATTCATTTAGATTCAGATAATTTTTTGCATTTAAACTACTTACAAGTAGGTAATTATGCATAGGTTTTTTTTAATTACAGGCACACACCACGCGTAGTCTAATCTGTCAATTTGAGGAAATCATCGAACAATACGTCATTGTTTTGCAAATGGCGGCGAGCTGCAACTGTCATGTCACCCTTTGTCTCAATTTAATTAACATGAACATGGCCATTCATGCAGACTAGTTTTCTGCCCGACAGCAATTAAATAACCTTTTGTTCAGATAGGGGTTATTTAATTAAGCGTGTTTATCATCTCATCACAAACAATGATTTATAGCAGCACTGGTATCATGGCTGAAATTATGAATGGGTTTGTTATCAAATAAATAAATATTGTGGATAATTCATACAATACTATCTAGCCCCAAATTAAGCAGAGCTTGTACTATGAGAACTAGACAGCTGATATATAATACAGACATTTTTTTTTTGTAAATACATACTTAGAATACAATACAACACCCAGACAGAGAACAAACACCCTGCATTCACCACACAAATATATGTTCTCGGTGGGGATCGAACCCACGACCTGCAGCACAGAAGGCAGAGCTACTACCAACTGAGCTGAGAGGCCAGTACATTGTTACAATATTACATTGTTTTGACATAAAACAATCCATGCTGGCTAACAGGTGTTCAAAGATTACAGCCTTGTCAGGAAATTTGAAATTCGCGATCAACTGTCTTGTCATCAATCGGATTGCACACACACCTTATTTGATTGCACCACACTTACCTTAGCAATGAAAAACCAGTTAGATCAACATTTAAATAGGAAATTGTAATAGGATCAACATTAGTATATATTTTGGCCCAGAGCCTTTGATTACTTCGCTACGCCTCTGAGTTGTCTTCGCCTTATGCTAAAGAATACAGATTATATTTTGTACCTACTTACCTAGGGTGGAAGGAAGAAGATGGCTGAAAGCCACTCTCTAATTTCCCGGCACCGGTCGTTGGCAAATAATTTGTCATCCGAATATCAAATTACGCGTGTAATGGCGCGTACAGCACACTTCCCTCGATATTGCTAACGGAGATATAATTGAATTCAGTTTGAATTCACGATCAACTGGTCATAGTAGGTACGGGAGCTGACGGTCAGATACCTACTTGACAGCCTATCTACTTGGTATGCCTATAATAGGTATACTTGATACCAAAATGAAACCATATATGGCATCAGGACGGCTAAGTAATGCTGACTCCGAATCAATGAATACCCGATCTTACGATTTTTGCTGAAAAAATAGGTGGTAGGTATTTATGTCAGTATTTTTGGTAGCAATTTAGAGCGACAACTAAACGAATTTTATAATGGATTCGGAATCAGCATAATTTTGCGATCCTGCTGCGATGGATTTCATAAAAAAGTGGCTTATTTTATGCCACCTAATACGAGTAGCATTTATACAATAACAAGCGGCCGCCCGCGCCTTCTCTCGCCCTGTTCCCGTTACGCCCCGTTACTTACATCCATTCTCCGTTACAATATCTTTATAAATTGTAGCCTATGTGTTATTCTGATGCTATATTAGCTATGTAGCCTATGTGTTATTCTGATGCTATATTAGTCCGTGGGGTTCCGGCAAAGAATAGGACCTCTCCATCTCCTCCCGTGGATGTCGTAAAAGGCGACTAAGGGAACACAACTGGGAAATGGGCAGCAGCATTTCCTAAACGTACACAACACCAACACTGCGGTCACCAATCCGCCTGCCAAGCGTGGTGACTATGGCAAGGGAGATCAGCAATCCCAACATGGTGTCGGGTTTCTCGTCCATAAGTCCCTCGTCAATAACATCGTAAAGATCGAAAGCGTTTCGAACAGGGTGATATACCTTATACTCAGAATCACCAGTCGGTATTCGCTGAAGGTTATACAGGTATACGCCCCTCACTCGAAACGCCCGGACGATGAAGTGGAAGCTATGTATGACGATATTTCAATCGCCATGCAAGCTTCGAAAACACACTTTACGGTTGTGATGGGGGACTTCAACGCGCGGTTAGGCACGAGGATCGGCGATGAACTGAGAGTGGGGCAATTTGGATTTGGACAGCGGAACCAACGGGGTCAGCGATTGGCCGACTTTATGGAAAAGGAGGGACTCTTTCTGATGAACTCCTTCTTCAAAAAGCGGTCGTCCAGGAAATGGACGTGGCTGCACCCCGGTGGACACAAACGCGAGATAGATTTCATTTTAACGACGAAGAAGCATATATTCAATGATGTCTCCGTGATCAACAGGGTGAAAACCGGCAGTGATCACCGCATGGTAAGAGGCACATTGAATATCAACGTCAAGCTTGAAAGGTCTCGTTTGATGAAATCTACTCTTCGCCCAAGTCCTGTCCAAATCCAAAACCCCGAGAGCTTTCAGTTGGAGCTCGAAAATCGCTTCCAATGCCTCACCAATTGCGACACAGTGGACGAACTTAACAACGGGCTGGTGGAAATTGTCCAAGCGGTAGGGTCTGAGTTCTTTAAGACCCAACGCAAAAATAGAACTCAGAAACTCTCTGAGCATACTCTTAAACTTCTGGCAGACCGCAGTGAAATGAGGTTGCAGTCTTCAGTGGACAGGTCGAAATACGGCTTGCTCAATAAACAGATCTCCAAGTCTATGCGACACGATCTACGTCTTTTTAATACTAATTGTATTAAAAAGGCAATAGAGCGGAATAAAGGCTCGAAAGTGTTCGCTAAAGATCTGTCTATTGGGCAAAGTCAGTTGACGAAACTGAAGACCGATAGCGGCAGCATCGTTTCCTCGAAGCCGGAAATTTTAAGAGAGCTCGAGAAGTTCTATGGACAACTGTACACCTCATCGCAAAGTCCTGCTACAAGCGCGACTAGTGATGCAAGAGCCCGTTTAACTCGACACTACACGGAAGATATCCCGGACGTCAGCCTATACGAGATTCGAACGGCTCTCAAACAGCTTAAGAGTAACAAGGCACCGGGGGAAGACGGAATAACGACAGAGCTTCTGAAAGCGGGCGGAACGCCGATACTTAAGGTCCTTCAGAAGCTTTTTAATTCTGTCATCCTCGAGGGCACGACGCCTGAAGCGTGGGGCAGGAGCGTAGTGGTGCTCTTCTTTAAAAAGGGTGATAACACCCTCTTAAAGAACTATAGACCGATCTCCTTGCTCAGCCACGTCTATAAGCTGTTTTCGAGAGTAGTTACTAATCGTCTCGCTCGTAGGTTCGACGACTTCCAGCCTCCCGAACAAGCCGGGTTCCGAAAAGGCTTCAGTACCATAGACCACATCCATACGCTACGGCAGATTATACAGAAGACCGAGGAGTATAATCAGCCACTTTGCTTAGCGTTTGTGGACTATGAGAAAGCCTTCGATTCAGTCGAAACCTGGGCAGTGCTACAGTCGCTCCAGCGGTGTCAAATTGACTATCGGTATATCGAAGTGTTGAAAGGTCTCTACAGGAATGCCACAATGTCTATCCGACTTCAGGACCAGAGTACAAATCCAATCCACATGCAAAAAGGGGTGAGACAGGGAGATGTAATATCTCCGAAACTGTTCACCTCGGCACTGGAGGATATTTTCAAGCTCGTGTCCTGGACAAGGTATGGCATCAACATCAACGGCGAATTCATCACTCACCTTCGATTTGCCGACGACATAGTCATAATGGCGGAGTCGCTGGAAGACTTAGGCACAATGCTCAGAGACCTCAATATTGTCTCCCAACAGGTGGGTCTAAACATGAACATGAGCAAGACAAAAATCATGTCCAATGCTCATGTCACACCCATGCCGGTACATGTTGGGAGCGATATCATCGAAGTTGTGGACCACTATGTTTATTTGGGTCAGACGATCCAATTAGGTAGAGCCAACTTCGACAAAGAGGTCAGCCGACGAATCCAACTCGGATGGGCAGCGTTCGGGAAACTGCGCCACATCTTCTCGTCGCAGAAACCGCAAAGCCTCAAGACGAAAGTCTTTAATCAGTGCGTGATGCCAGTGATGACTTATGGAACTGAGACGTGGTCGCTAACTATTGGCCTCGTGCACAAGCTCAAAGTCGCGCAACGAGCTATGGAGAGAGCTATGCTGGGAGTTTCACTACGAGATAGAATCAGGAATGAGGATATCCGTAGAAGAACCAAGGTCACCGACATAGCTCGTAGAGTTAGTAAGTTGAAGTGGCAATGGGCAGGCCATATAGCTCGAAGGACCGACAACCGTTGGGGAATAAAGGTTCTCGAATGGCGACCACGAACCGGAAGACGAAGCGTAGGGCGCCCACCCACCAGATGGACCGACGACATTGTTAAGATCGCGGGAAGTCGATGGATGGAAAGGGCTCAGAATCGTTCTTCCTGGAAATGTGTAGGGGAGGCCTATGTCCAGCAGTGGACTTCTTCAGGCTGATGATGATGATGATATTAGCTATTGTAAAGTTTCATTAAAATCCATTCAATAGTTTTTACGTGAAAGAGTAACAAACATCCATCCATCCATTCGTACTTACAAACTTTCGCGTTTATAATATTACTGATATTATAAACGCGAAAGTTTACTACACTGCAATGTTATAGTTGATGTTTACCGCTTGGCATCAGGTGGGTCATATTATGCTTGTTCCATCAGCTAGCTGTATAAAAAAAAAGAGACGTATTATCAATAGCTACCCTACGTTTGGTAGCGTTGCCAAGGAAACTGAGGGCTATGACGGATTTTCCCGAATCACACAATGAAACGGCATAAGACGTAACGACATCTAATTAATAACGTCTATCATATCTCTATTGCGCTTATGTGAGGGGAGGGCTTAGTGTAAGAGGATTGCTTGAAGACGCCTGATTTGGTCCGGAGGTCGTTACCAAGCGATTTTTCGCATCGTATTTGGGGTGAGATAATAGTGAAATATTTTTAACATAATAAATACCGACTAAAACTAACATAATGAAAACGATAAGGGGAGATAAACTAAGTACTTTGCAAAATTTAGCCCGAAGAACTGCCTGGACGGCCATTTCAAAGACTACGTCGAGTAGGTAGAACTTTGGCCGACAGTCGACTTTTATTTTGATACTTTTTTTATTAAACTATTTCTACTTTTTCTGATTCATTCCGAATCAGCATCACTTCCTTGCCACCACAGATTTCTTCTTTTTACAATATTTTAAACTGGAAATTGTAATGTTTTTAGTACATTCGGCCACTTTCGTTTTTTGCCGATTGATTCGGAATCACTTATCGGTCCTTACGGTCTCGTCATTGTCGATAGGCGATAAACTGTTGACAATTAATGCGATTTGCCAACGTAAAAGACTTTAATATTGATATGATGAGATGGTGTTAGGTTAGCTAATTACGTAATAAATTCAAACAGAAGGGACTGAATAAATGAATCGACTTGGTATTACATGGATCTCACAACTTTTTACGATAGAATAACTGAGTTGCGAGACTTGTTTTTTTACCAGTTATGTTTTGGTAGCTATATTTTTATCTGACGGATAAATTTATCTGTAGATGGAAAAATAAGCTCTTACTCTTGTTAGCCTAAAAACCTGACACCAACTCGGAAAAGCAAAATTACAACGCAAATTATTTACTCTAGAAAATTCATGAAGCAAGCCATTTCAGCGATGTCTCGCTTCCGCACCGTCAATAAATAAAAACATTAGCTTATAGAAGTGAAACTTTAACTTATGTAAAGTAATCATTGTAGATTATGATCTAAGCAGCGACAACTGTAACTGCTGGTAACTGTTCTGCATCCACCACCTATCAGTTCTCCCTCCAGTCTCTCAGTTTAGTCTGACTAATCCACAGGAAAACAATATGTCCTCAAAAATAAGAAGGGTTCAAATCCAGACGTTTACTCATTCGATTTTCTGTTCAAAAACTTATGCCAGTACTCTCAAGCGGTGAAGCAAAAACCTCGTGAGGAAACCGGCGTGTCGTTATAAGCTAGAAAATTTATCATGTATTGTGTGTGTCAATTCATAATTTATAATTATTTAATGCACACTAGAGACATTTACAAATAAGTGATAACAAAGGACATGTACATAGTCAAGTACACTGAAAGTGCCTCTTTCATGCGCACATAAATCCTTTCACCGCCCTGGTCTGAAAGAATCAGTGACACGATAAGAAGAAGACAGGAAAAATATAGTCAATAAGTGTGGAGTATTAGGCTAAGTCGCGGCTACCAACACGCCAGACATTTTGCCAAAACTCGCAGGAGTTTCTGTTCTATTCAAGTTATCATCCAGCCCAGATAGTGACTGTAGTATAATCTGTACCCGTCTCGGCTGTAATAGGAAGCCCATAATTACTGTTCGCTTGTAAAGTCATCATCTTATCGTTGCAGAAGGGTGAGCGAAAAACACTTAGGGATGTGCCTCACTATTATGTCCGTGAGGCTTCCAACTTGAATCTAAGTAGTAAATACTTACCTACACTTTTGTCATTATGATCCTTAATAGGTATGGAGAATAATAGTATGTATATGATTACAAAAACATTATTTATCTCATGCACAGAACAATATGTATAACTTTCTCAAAAATGTACACCAATTTTTGAAAGAAACTAATGATGGACCTACCGGTAACTATACCTATGTATATGCAGTTCTGTTCCTCATATCACGAATCTATTCCGATATTCAGGTCAGATTTTTGTGGCACCCAAAGCAAACATACGGCGAGATAGCAGCGTCTGCAGCACTGTGTTTTGTATACCAAATAATTAGATGCTTTAATTATTGAAGAGTTGGCACGTCTCTATCAGACACAGATTGCCGAACAGTCAGTAAAGGAAGATAGACAGGAGACAAGTAAGACACGACCAAAATGCGGATGGAAGACGGCCGACAACTTAGATGGTTATTAATATCTTTAGAGCCAAGCCCTCAAAGGGTAGACTTCAAAACAAAGCAATTATGAAATAGGGTAATCAAGTTTGTAGGTACGTAATTCGATTGTTTTCGCGATCATGTTCAGAAAAGTGGAGGTAAACGAAGTTAGCGAGGAAGGTATAAACCAGGTTGTTGAACCTTTGCTTTCATATTGTTTGTGGTAAATGTAGCTATTATATTTTTACCACAAACAAACCTATGTTGGTAGGTTACAGCGTACCTATAAAAAAAACTGTGATTTCCAGTTCTTACCAAGACGGACGCTGTTTTTTTATCACGTGTTCTAACTATGCGATGCTAATTATTTCCTGGCGCAACCAAAATGACTAGAGTGCGAGCAAGCGTGACTGATGAAGAAAACATGAAAAATAATGGACTGAAGATATTTATCTGCCGATATATTTTCACATATATGAATGGGGATATCGAACTTCCATTGCGTTTAATGCAAGTTCATTTCCAGTAGGTACATTTTTTTATGTTTTCTGCTATTAGTCACATGCAGAGTTATCTTGCGCGCACTTTTTCTTTCTTTCTTTCTATGTCATGTCGTTGTGCCCGGACATAAATGTAATCATACTCTTGCAGTGTTTTAGGCTTTCTCCCCAAAAAGATAAGGACTCTTATTGTTTTGTCAAAAAAGGATTTCAGGCATGAGTATCTGGACATCAAACATGGTTATAAAGATAAAAAATCAATACAAAGGAACAGCAACCAAATCGTAAGTTTGCTGCTTGTTTTGTGCAAGGCGCCTTTCATACAATTAATAGCAATATGCTGTACACGCTAAGCAGCTTACTAACAAACGAATTGCTTTTATATAAAAAATAACAAATTGATTTAATTACTTATTAGTATAATAATAATAAATATTGTAGACAACCCACACAACACTATCTAACCCCAAACTAAGCAGAGCTTGTATTATGGGAACCAGATAGCTGATATAATAACTTGTATTCATTTTTATTGTAAATATATACTTAGAATACTATATAACACCCAGACAGAGAACAAACATCTGTGTTCACCAGCACACAAATGATTGCTCTCGGTGGGGATCGCATCACCCACGACCTACGGCGTAGAAGGCATAGCTACTATCAACTAAGCTGAGAGGCCAGTCAATAATATCATAACACTAGCAGACGCCCGCGGCTTCGCTCGCCCCTTTGCCGTTACGCCCCGTTCATTTTTCTTTTAAAAGTTTTTCCTCTTTTTCTCCGCTTAGGGAAATCATTTTCCAATTTCCTTTCTTAGTGCACCTCTATGCTATAAAAGAAACATACCCTCCAAGTTTCATGCTTCTAGAACTTACAGTTGAGGCTGAGCGTTGATTGTCAGTCAGTCAGTCAGTAACGTAAGAGTTTTATATATTTAGATCACAGAATGTTTCCAATGCGCTATAGGTAACATAAGCTTATTGGAAATCATCAATCTGATTTTCCGCGTTGAAACAACCATCAGATTTAAATTTTGAAAATGAAATATAGATAGGTAAGCATTATTAGTATTCAAAGATAATTCCGAACGCCTTATGCCTTCAGTGTGTAGAGCTTGAGCTCCATTTACATAATTCGATATGCAGGTAACCTTGATCGTTTTTATTAAAATCGGCGTATGGTTGTGAGAGGGGCTGCGTAATGAGACCAGCTGATGGGGGCGTTGGCGCGTAGCAGCCGCCCAGCCGTGTGGTGTGGGGATTTCGTGTGCTTAAACCTGTTCATCAACTCACACACACATAAACACATCCCTACTATATCCCTGGTTACACACTAGCGGCTGCCTGCGGCTTCACCCGCGTGGGATTTTTTTCCTGGTAATTTTTTTTCAACTTTCTTTTTATATGTCCAGATACGAAAGAACACCAAAAAAAGAGTTGCATAATTCGTTGCAGGCGTTCAAAAGTAATTGGCGTGAATACATTTCAGCTATTCATATTTATTTACATTATTAAACACCCATATTTTATAACCACCATCAGAAAAAGTATTTCACAGTATTTCAAGAAGAAGAAGAATGTAGTTCGCTAGTCGTGACCAATGTAGCTTGAAATGGCAAACATAAAACAAATACATCTAAAGTTTTTTTTTCTGAATCTAATGCTGAAACAAAATTCAAGATTATAGAACACTACAATTTTGCCTATCATTTTGGTAGATATACCCATTTGATAATTACGTAATTATGTAACAATAAAATAGTTTAATTCTACTCTGTCATCGCTTACCGTCAGGTGAGATTGTGGCCAAAGGATACAAATATTTAGTTAGCAGCAGATAGTAATAGTATTAACCTAAATAACTTGTATTTTTAACCGACGTCCAATCAAAAAGGAGGAGGTTCTCAATTCGGTTGTATTTTTTTTTAATGTTTGTTACCGCATAACTTCGTCATTTGTGAGCCGATTTGAAAAATTATTTTTTTATCTGAAAGGTACTGCTTCCAGAGTGGTCCCATTTTAATTTTATTAAAATCGGTGTTGCCGTTTTTTTTTTTTAATAATTTTTTTAATGTTTGTAACTGCATGACTCCGTCATTTATGAACCGATTTAGAAAATTATTTTTTTATTTAGAAGGTTATTCTTACGTCCAGATTGTCCCAAACAAATTTCATTAAAATCGGTTTAGCCGTTTGGCAATGAAGTCGGTTTCTCAAGTTTTTTAAACTTATAATTATTTGTTCCTTTGTTGTTGAAAAATCACGGTAAACGATCCATTTACAAAACAAAAAATATCGCCGCAGCGTGAGTAGTGGTACCTTCACCTTCATATAAGTACATGCACGGTAGTCGCCCACGCAGTCACGACTCTTGAACTGTCAACTCTTCTCTTGTAGGGATGTACTGTACGTGTACATACTGAATATTATGCAGCGGATATCCAGACTCCAAACTCATAGATAAAATCGATTCAATTTTATCCAGATACTGGATATCCATAAAAAATTAATCAATTTTTATCACTTATTGTGATTAAATTATTAAAAAAATACCGATTTTTTATGTATTTTATAGTATATTTTATAGTATTCAATGTCCCTTAGATACACATTGGCATTGCACAACCCTGCACTTTTTCTACGTTTTCCGTATATCGTAGCTGTGTCGAGGCTTCTACAATGAGGTCGTCGATGAATTACTCAAGGAAATCATCCATTCTTCCTTCGAAAAGAAGCAATAAAATAAAATTGCAAAATGATCTCGGTCGGCCTGAGAATTAGGCTCCTGATGGTAAGCGACGATGTAGCCGACGATGAAGCTGGATGGTCTAGAAGCCACGTATTCACTCTGGCCTTAAAGAGGCCCAGATTGCAGTGGTCAGGAAAAACTGCCGACGGCAATGAGTTCCATTCCCTGGAGACACGGAAACTGACGGAAAATGTAAAAAAAAAATATGTGATGTAATGTAAGTGGATTCTGCTAGTCGGTGAGCGAATGCATTACAATTGAATCTATCATATTTCGTAGTTTTTGCAGCACTTTCCCTGCTCTAAGTGCGCAAGCGACAAATGACTCAGCCGTCTCTAGAACAAACTGCAGACTTATCAGATGCAGCCGCTTCGTGACAACGCTCCCCGCCGCGGTAATTCACTTCTGGACGAAGTACCCAATGCGACTCATTCTTATCTCAATGTATGAGAACACATCAATTGTACTTGATTTTCATTGTTTTTTTATCCTTCACTGTAATAAAACTTTGTTGTCTCGAATTTCAAGAAAAAACAAGACTTTATTAGTGATTTACCTGGAATATGCTTTTGTTAAAAATACAGACAAATTGCAAGCTTAACACTGCTATGGATATCTACATACGATGGTTTCTTTCTAAATTTAATTAAAAAGACTGCGGCTGTCAATATCAGCCCGACATTGCAGCACTAACAGGATCAGGGAGGGGAGGAAGGGTGCAATTTGGTCGGTATTCAGAATCGCGACACCGGTAAAAGCGCGCCATATCTAATTATCATTGAGTTTCAGCCTCTGCCATGAATTTCTCTGTCTCGTTTACATGGTCCTCTCACAATAGGTGGAATACCTTTCAGATGATTGAAAAGCTACTTATTTATTCTAGCGTAAGAGATTTCGCTTATCTCAATGTTTGCAGAAATATTATAGATTATTCTGAGTATTGGAGGACTGGAGAAATATTATAAATTTGTTGACATTAGAAAGAAAGAAAGAAAATCATTTATTTATACAAACTGTACACGACAAGACATAAAACTAACAAAAAAAAAGTAAAAAATACAATGTTAATAACACAATACGCAGAGTTCTGGTGGGTGTGTGTGTGTGTGTGTGAAATGCTGCCATGTACGGTCCGTATAAAAAGCCCTGAGCTCAGCATGGGCTGAGAACGAGTTCTCAGCGCTGGTTTTCAGCATGATATAAAGGTTTTATCTTAAACAACTATCTGATAAAACAAGCGTATGGCCCGCCCACCTGATGCTTAGTGGTAACTATCGCCTTTATTAAACCATTGCGTCTTAGGTCACGCACGTCGGAAACGTCCGCTACGATGCACAGCCCTACTACTGCTACTGTCCATCAACTTGAGGCGTAATAGATGTTCATCTGGATCTGGATCAAGACGTATTGTTCCATCAGATAGTTGTATAAAAAAAGTACTTCCCCGGATGAGGCCTTTTAAATAAGTTCTACTACTGCTGAAATATTTTTTTTAAACATTATGATTTTAATAACCTCTTATATTAGAAGGCTACGGTTGGTTGGATGTTGAGGCTTAATCTCGCTCCAAGTATACTAAATCGATTTCGATGAAATTTAAACAAATCTAGTTCTTTTTATGAAATGGCAGGAACGGGAATAGAAACTACCCGCGGTTGGCGAACTTGTATATTGAATACCTACTGGTATTTTGTGAGCAGTCAAATGAGCTATATAAACTACAATAAGACGGGAAGACAAAGTGAGAAGTTATTCCACAAAGTATTAGGTACTAGTGCTAGAGTATTAGACCTAATACCAAAGGCTAGCGCAAGTGCCATACACTACAGTATCTAACACACTCCACGCTAGCATACCATATACCCACTAACTGAGTTACAAGCGACGTTTTAAAGCTTTTTGCTGGGCGAGCATTCGTTTCAAAGCTAATCAAGCTAATACTGCGTGTCGGGCACTGGAGCTCGCTCGCAATGCTCACTAATTCTATTTTCCAATTAAAAAGGGTACAAAGTGCACGCAGGAATTAGTGAAGGTATTTAGGATTTGAAAAGGCGGGATGTTTTCAACGTGTTAATTGTTTTGAGTAGACTTTTGCAAACTTTTACACGATATTTTAACGCTTTTTCATTTTTGAAAAGCGCTGCTAAAATTAGCATTTTATGTTTCTGTAGTTCAGATTTTTTTTGTCATCCAAATTCTTACGCAGCGGCCATAGTTTTTTGTGTAAGTACTTTTCGAATTTTAAATCGCTATCATCTGTAAAATGAGCTGCTACAAAAAATACTTCACGTTTTTTTATTTCAGCTTTTTGCCTAGTAGCTAATAATACTGGTGAAGATTTGGTTTGATAATTAAATTAAAGTTCGGGTATTTCAAATTAAATTTTGCATTCTGTTTTAATGAGTTTTATATCGAGAAGTTAATTTACAAAGTGAACGAACAACAAAGTGCGTGTTACGTTGTACAATGAGCACTCCACTTTTCAATCACTACCTTTTAGCAGCATGGGTGTTCACTGAATTCGATCGCTGATCCATCAGCTTTGAAATTTTCCATCCGTGCGAAGCTGGAGCGGATCGCGAGTTATTCATATAGATATACCTAGTTGTTTTTGCCATAACCTTTCAAAACCCGCATTTTCCCTTACCATTATTATCCTAACTTTTAATTTACTGTGCTTTCTAGCGTCTTTCCGATCCGTGCGTTATAAAGTTAATGAGGTTATATTTTGATTGAATTTGGGCACTCACATATGTTATCTTATTATAATTTGTATCACAAAACAAAAAAAAGAGCCCAAGTGAAAAAAATGATGGTTGAATTTATGGTTTTTGAAAGAGTTATCAAAATTTGATTTATACTCACTAAATATCATCTGGTTAAATCCGTCATGGTAATTACTCAACAACTGCGATAGAACGTCAAGAGATTTTTTAACGACGCGTCATAATTTTCTGTCATAATTGTACAATTCTTTCATCAGTGATCCGTGCCTGGCGCATCCGGTTGCCATTTACGGGTTTTTTTTAATGATTACGGCTATTTTTGTTTTCTTGTACTGTCTCGCTTGATTTAATGCTTCGGGAGAATGATTCATCAAACTAATAACTGGGTATGTAAGTATATTTTAAAATAGTAACCCTCCTTAGATAATGGAGAAAAACTAGCAGCGCAATGCAAGTTTTTATACCTTTGATCAATTATTTACAACGCATTATTTTGCTGGCGCTCAGTTTGGCTAGGAAGAAGTCCTTTATAATTACAGCAAGATATGTTTTTTTATTCATATAAGTAGACGCAAAACGACTCACTCAGACATAAGCACTGTTTCTTAAACAAACTATACAGCTTGGTTCCTGCCATTTTTTCGTATGATCCTTTTGCAAACAAAAATAAAAATAGCAGTGAAGTTCTAGTGTGTTACCACTCCAACTTCACACAGAGTTTCAAAGACAGTACACGCTACGCAAAGTATTATAATTCCCATCATAATCAATCATGTATCTTACTACTTTACGGTAGTAGGTATGTATAGTACTTATAAATATTTTAACAATAACCATGTGAACTAAACACACACATACGTACGCTATACACGCTATATTATTTCTTGACAACGTTAGTTATAATGACGCATATTATAAGTTCATTAAGCATCGCAACTCTCTAATATCAACAGAAGTAACAACGCGGAATGATTTCAAGTTGATAATCTACCCGTGGGTACATTGTCACCCAGACTGCATTCACACTAACATTTATTTATTTATCTAGTGGAAAACCAACAGCTTATGATATACGCTAGAAACTAGTGAGCCAGTTATAGGTTTTCACTGATACAAAACAATCTAAAAAAAGTTACTGTGAACGCCGTAAGTATTGTTGTTGTGTAACATGCAACAACTTCCAAGTTTATCAATTCTAATATTTACTGACTGACTGGCCTCTCAGCTTAGTTGGTAGTTGGCTTTGCCTACTGCGCCCTAGGTCGTCGGCTCGACCCCCACCGAGAACAAATATTTGTGTGGTAAACACAGATGTTTGCTCCCTGTCTGGGTGTTATATTGTATTGTAAGTATTTATTTACAAAATGTATGTAGGTAAGTATTATATCAGCTATCTGGTTCCCATTAAGCTCTGCTTAATTTGGGGCTCGATAGTGTTACATGAATTAAACAATATTTATTTAAATTTCACGAACAAGTTTCAAACATACATATATTTGCGTTTGTATTTCAAGAAAATAAATGACTTTTCGTGATTGAACAAATAATCATTTCTACAGAAAAGAAACCTTAAAACAATTTTGCTACTAAAATAATATTAGGCAGGTAAGTATCCTAATAAAAGCCATCTGATAAAAAATCGCCAAAACCGTTCCAATGAATGAAAAGAGAATTCTAATCAACAGCCTCGTAACTTTAAATGAAGGTGAACTTTTGAAACCTTTATCCTGAAAATTTAACCTTTATTTGGGACCGGAGGGGACTTATCAGGCATTTTTCAAATAACGAGATCAATTCCGCGCCTTCCTCGCCGGTTATCAGTGTCTTTTTTTCTGGGACACCGCAGGCGCGTAGCCATACTGTTTTATTTTATCAAGCGGAGTATGATAACTTTATATTTTTGGCCATTGAAATTCAATATTACACTTGTTTTTTTACTACATAATCACGTAACACACCTATATAGGATGCCTAAGATGGGTGTCATCTCCATCCGTGACAAGCATTGAGGGAGATCATGTCCAATGTCCACCAGTTGGTATACGATAGGTCTTTTGAGGCCCTTCTTGTCTAAAAATTAGGAATGCGCTGTAAACTTAACTTAATTAATAGGTTAGTACTTTAAACGCACTTTAAATCTAAATGTTGACCACCATATACACTGTACAAATTATAAGTATATAGTAGTATAACTTTTTGTGAAGGCTCGTCCGGGGAAGTACTATACCGCCATGCCTATTTCTGCTGTGAAGCAGCATTGGCGTGTTTCGGTTTGAAGGGTGTGGGTGCCGGTGATAATACTGGCACGAGAGGCTGAACATCTGTATGCCTCAAGTTGATGGACGCAGGGCAGTGATCGTTGGGCACGTTCCTGACGTGCGTGACCTACGAGGTAATGCTTTGTTATAGGTGCTGGTTACCACTTAACATCAAGTAAGCCATATGATTGTCCCATGCCTATTTCTGCCGTGAAGCAGCATCGCTGTGTTTCGGTTTGAAGGGTGTGGGTGCCGCCGGTGTAGTTACAGGCACGTGATGCGAAACATCTGTAATAGCCCCTTCCCACCGGTGTGTGATATCGCGCACGGAGGCGGATCAGCTCGCACGACACACCATGGGAACGGTATCGTGCGCCGAGGTGCGCGGTCGTACAGGAGCCCTTTCTGTGTGCGTTGCCGTGCGTCGTCGTCGGCTGTGCGTGATGATCTGCAGAACCACGCACTGTAGGAAGGTAGCATTAGCCTCAAGTTGATGGACGCAGGGCAGTGGTCGTAGGGCACGTTTCTGACGTGCGTTCGATGCAATGCTTTGTTATAAGCGTTGGTTACCATTTAACACCAGGTGAACCATCTGCTTGTTCCATTTGCATGTTCAAAAATAACACAAGTTACGTCTGTAAGTCCGAATAATAGAATTCAGTTACATTTAAAAACCTATATTCTACAGCTGAAATGAAAAAGCGTTGACGTGAATGTTCGTGTTTGATGTTGAGGTAAGCCAATTGGTAAATCAACGCCAGAACCACATACAATTTAGTTTTAGCTCGTGTGGGTGGGTCAAACTTGTGCATTTTTGCGTACATAAAAAAGTAAGTGGTAGATATTCCCAGTCGGTACTCAGTCATGTTTTTTCTGATCTCAATTTGAAAATGACGCTTTCATATAAACTCTAATTCGTGAGCTTGATGAAGCTTTTATGATATGTGTATATTGAATTTCATATAGTTTATAGGCATCTATAGAAATATTATAATATTTCTATAGATGCCTATAAACTCATACTCTAACTCTAACTAATAACTAACAAACCTATAAAAAGCACAAAGCTATGATTTTAACGAACCCTAACTGGGTGCGAACTATCAATAAAACTTTGAACCCACTCGACAATGAAACAAAACTAAATGCAACTTTATTCATTTAAATTTTTTGATTGGTGTGCTATTCATCATCTCCATCATCAACCTATATCAGTCCATTGCTGGACAAAGGTTTTTTTAGGGTTCCGTAGCCAAATGGCAAAAACGGAACCCTTATAGATTCGTCATGTCTGTCTGTCTGTCCGTCCGTATGCCACAGACATTTTTCTCCGAAACTATAAGACCTAGACTGATTAAACTTGGCGAGTAGATGTGCGGGATGTGTGTGTACGTTTGAGGTATTTATGAATAGGTCTTTAAAATGATGTTAAGGTTTCTAATATCGTTTTTTTCTAAACTGAATAGTTTGTGCGAGAGACACTTCCAAAGTGGTAAAATGATGGTCTCCCCCCCTCTAAATTCTAAAATAAGAGAATTATAAAACTAAAAAAAATATATGATGTACATTACTATGCAAACTTTCAACGATATTTGGTTTGAACGAGATCTAGTAAGTAGTTTTTGTTTTATATGTCATAAATCGTAAACTGCAATTTACCTTTTACGAACTACAAGAACTTTTATATTGTGTTCCTTGTTGCTACGGAACCCTTCATGGGCGAGTCCGACTCGCACTTGACCGCTTTTCAAACAACAAAGTAGACAAACAACCTTAAGACCCACCAGATGGAAAGCGGTTACCGTAGCAAATGGGCCTGTAGGTAATACCAGAAGCATCACAAGCGCATTGCCGACCCTTTAAAATATAACCCCCTAATTCGAAAAACCCCTAGTCTAGTAGAATTCTTATATCTAGTCATTTTATAGGAAAAACCTCAGCAAGTATTTCCCAAAACGTGCCACTGAGCCCGATCTTCGGCTCTTCTTCTCTAGTGATTGCCAGCTAACAAGAGAAAAGATTTGTGTTTTTATTTTTGTGTTTTTATTTTTGTATGTAACGAATTAACTCAAAAACTACAAAAAAAAAACATGAATTTGTTTCACTATAGAAGCCTACATTATCCCTAAATAACATAGGTTATATTTTTTATTGGCGAACCCGGCTTTGCACTGGTGTACTTTCAAAAAACAGTGAAAAATTCATTATTTTTATAAATAAAATTGTTCGTAAAAAGTATTTATATAGCATTGCAGTTAAATAATACCAGAATAAGAGCCGCAAACGCACAATATTATTGCCAATATACCTACACTTTAGTGTCAATTTTGTTGCCATGTGAACAGACGACCTAAGAAGGTATGAAACATGTTTTAAACAAAATATTTCATCCTAGTTATACCTTTTACGTAGCTTTAATTAGGAAGTTTTTTAATCGTCCTTTGTTGGGGAAAAAATAAATCCAGTGTGATGAGAGACGGCGTGGCGGCAGGCCTTCGCTAAGGGATGCTAGATGACTTTTTTGCAGCCGGACAACAACCGGCTTTTAACCGTCTTCAAGTTCTTCTGTCTGGCTGATGTCAAGTTAAGATGTCTGGCAAACGTATATAAACAGAATTATTTTCTGTTTCATTTCACCATCCCATCATTTTAAAATGAAAAAGGCAAGCTAATTATATGCTTGTGAGACATGGCTATTGACGCAGCGGGATAGAGAACTAGTAGAAGCTTTCGAAATGTGGAGCTGGCGGAAAACTATACGGACGGAAAAAGTTTCGAACGAAAAGGTCTTAGAGCGAGTAAAGAAGAGAGTACTTGAGACGACACAAAATCGAAGAGGAAAAATGTTTGGACATTCTACGACATGACAGCTACATAGAAAACACCATTGAAGGAAAGGTCGAAAGAAAACGGGGAAGAGGAAGGCCAATAATAAGTTACGTGAGCCATTTAAAAGAAAAAGTTGTTTACGGAAGTCAAGTAGGCCGCATTTGAAAGACAAAATTGGAGAAATCTGCATCAAAACCCCGTCTAAGTCTCTTAAATTTAAGAAGAAGAAAGGAAGTAAACCAAATCAATTAATTCAGACCTAGTACTCTTATCTAAGTATAATACATATTTGGGCAAATTAGTTTAAAAGTAATAAAACTTTACTTAAGATGGTAACCAATCAAAATATTATATTTCTTTTATTAATTCCGTGCCTGGTATAAAACTCGGTGAAAAGTCCGTCCTTCCCAGCTTTTCTTGAAGCGTCCCTAGTTGCAGCGCAGCCTCGTAATTAAACTGACAGCGAGTCCCGCAGGACCAGTTTTGAATGTTATTAGAATCTCTTTCGCGCCGTCGGTCGGTTCTGATTGGAAATCTGCCCTGTGAATAAACAACCTATGCGTTATACTCTGCTGTGTGTGCTTCAATTCTGCTCGGGAACAGTAGGTATACTGGAGCAATAAAAGTTATACACCCGGGTACAAGTTTCTTCAGATAAAAGTTTTCTTCGAACGCATGATATAAATGATTAACTTAGGTTTGAAAAAAAAATATTTTCTTACATGAAAATGTTACGTTATTTAACATTTTTTGTATTTAATAACGTCCATATTAAAAATAAAAATTGTTACAACTTATTAGGTATATATATACGGAAGAACGAAGCGATACTATGAAACCCAATTTATTGTTCCAGGAATAAGTTAAAATATCATAGAATCGTGGACGAATAACATACACTCGAGGCAATAAAATTGGGCCACTGCAATATTATTAAATTTAAGTCTCTGACACTCCGTGCCTCTCAGCTCAGTTGGTAGTAGCTCTGCCTTCTGTGCCAATAGGTCGTGGGCTCGATTCCCACCGAGAACAAATATTTGTGTGGTGAATGCAGATGTTTGTTCTCTGTCTGAGTGTTATATTTTATTTTAAGTATGTATTTACAAAAAAAAAATGCATATGATTTGTACTTTGGAAACCAGATATAGCTGATATATTATACATTGTAATTGTAATTGTAATATATCAGCTATCTGGTTTCCATAGTACAAATTCTGCTTAATTTGGGGCTAGATCGTATAGTATGAGGAATGCCACAAATATTTATTTAGGGTGATAATGGTCTGAGTTGTGTTCATGAAGCGGATTCATTACTCTGGAGTGTAATATTGAGCGTTGAACTGGCCGTGTTGACGCTGGTCTACAAAAACAAACATTTCTGTTGATTCGCGACACATCGCTGCGGGCTTTGAATTTAAATAACATCACCGATGAAATCGAAATCCAGGTGAATGTCACAAATTATTTTGTCCTCAGCATTTTATTATTCCTGCAGGCAGTTGTATGTAACCGGGTTTCCGGTCGGTAACCAGCAACATAGAAGGTTTTTTTTTCTTTTTCATAACCAGGTTACTTATCAATTAAAAAGTTATATAATTCGTCCTTAGTTCATAACCGGGTTATGAACTAGTAAAAAAGTATTGTCTTACAGTTTTTATTTCATAACCGAGCTACGAAACCGGATTAGTCATGTCCTAATCCACCACTAGTTACGAACAAAGACCTAGGTGCCTACTTTTCAATTTAGTACTTTTAAACTAAATGAATGCCTTATTTGTGTATGTGATTATATGGAAGAAACGGGTAGGTATTTATTGCGATTACTTTTATTATTTCCCGACGTCAATTTACGAGATATTTTCAATTTCCGGTTGACAAAAAACTAATAATATTTTATGACAATGGAACTATGAATTTTTATCGACGCTGTGAAATAATATCTCATTCCACGCTAGAACCGATTAAGACGTAGGTATTTATAGTTTATCCCTAATCCTTTTGACGACAAATATTTTTATCCACGAAGTCGTATATTTCCGTTGAAAATTAAATAAAACACACTCTATTTTAAGTACGTGTTGAGATTGACTATACAAATTAGATAGACCATAAAGAATGATTTATTTTACACACCAACATAATTATTCACCGATACATTTTCAGATATACAGCGCTTACATTTTACAAAGTCAGATGTTATTACCATTACAGGTGAAGACAAGCGAGCAACAGAAAGAAAATGATATAAAATAATCTACCTATTTCTCTTTACAAAAACATGCAGCTAGAGCCAAATTGTGAACTGTTCGTCATCGTTGTCCGTTTCATCGTTAAAAATGATAAAAATACAAATTACTTAGTTATACACCACTATTTTGTAACTACCAAAAAAATACCGATATTGGCTGCTGATACACGGCTGCTGATCCAAGATAAAAAAATTTAAGTCATAAAAAAATTTCTTAAATAACCACATTTTTTAGTCAAATATTGAGAAATGATTCAACAAGCAAAAATCATTTCATTCATAAACGCTAAATACCAAGCGGAACCGAACAGCGTAATTTTTTTTTCTCTCTAGTACCCATTAATTTTATGCAGGATTTCTGAAAATTTTAACATTTTATAACTTTGTCATTTTATCGAAACTAAAAATTCTGATTGCACATGCATTCATTACCCCTACTACATTACCCTATTTTTTTTGGTAGTTACAAAATAGTGGTGTATAAGCTTTTGGTTTGTGAAATGTAGAATTAGATTCATTTTAGTAGTACTTTAATTCGACGCATAATTTTTGATAAGTGAGATTCGTTTATTGGCTCGGAGCCAGCACCACTTTCCCCAGTGTATTTGGAAGCTGAACAGTTGTATTGTTGCCCGGACCATGTGGAGAACACATTGCCTCCATTTCCGACTAATTTCCAGTCAGTGCCAAGCCTGATACACTTGCCCGCAAAAATAGTTAAAAAGACATGATTTCACGCAAATTTATACTCAAATTGAATCAGGAAAATCAGTTTCAAGTCCCATCCTAAAATCAAAGAAGTCGAAATTAAAAATGAATCGCAATTTGTAAACTTGTAATTTTTACAATCTTTTAAAAAAAAAATACCATTAGAGTAAAAAAAAGCGGCCAAGTGCGAGTCGAACTCACCCATGAAGGGTTCCGTAGCAACAAGCAACATAATATAAAAGTTTTTGTAGTTCGTCGCAAGGTAAATTGCGGTTTACGATTTATGACGTATAATAAAAAACCACTTACTAGATCTCGTTCAAACCAAATATCGTTGGAAGTTTGCATAATAATGTACATCATAATATATTTTTTAGATTTATCATTTTCTTAGTTTAGAAATTAGAGGGGGGGGACCAACAGTTTACCACTTTGGAAGTGTCTCTCGCGCAAACTATTCAGTTTAGAAACCTCAACATCATTTTTTAAGACTTATTCTTATACAACCCACAAGTACCGGTTTGTGGGATTGACAAAAAAATTTTTCGAGTTTCAGTTTCAAGTATTTCGTTCATATCGGGACCCCCAAAATTTATTGTTTTTTTTCTATATTAAAAACAATAAATCTTAATGCGGTTCACAGAATACATCTACTCGCCAAGTTTCATCAGTCTAGCTTTTACAGTTTTGGAGAAAAATGGCTGTGACATGCGGACGGACAGACAGACAGACATGACGAATCTATAAGGGTTCCGTTTTTGCCATTTGGCTACGGAACCTTAAAAAGGATAAATGAAGGGTTGCATACAGTCCGCATAATCCATTTTGGTTTAATATCATAAGCTTAAGAAGTTATCTTGCGCCTTTGTTTGCCTTGGTGACAAATAGATGAAAAAATGATCATGACAAACTATTTTCATCATCATACTTATCGGCCTGAAGAAATCCACTGCTGGACATAATGAAATGAAAGTGGGTGGGCGGGCACCCTACGTTTCATCTTCCGGTTCGTGGTCGCCATTCGAGAACCTTTATTCCCCAACGGTTTTCAGTTTTTCGAGCTATATGGCCTGCCTATTGCCACTCAAACCATATTATGATGATAATAATAATAAAAAACTTAGCACTCCAGGCAGAAAAGAAAACTTGACCAATTATCCCCCTTCGACTTTTGGCAAAGTTTGTCGATCTTTGCCAAAGAGGTGTCATTTACGTGACAGGTGACGTAACAGTGTCGCGAGTTCATTGTTTTTTCCCCAATTCAAAAAATGCTCGTGTCTAGCGAAGTTTTCACTTCAAAAACGAGAAGTTAAATCAATTTGTATGGAAATCAATCCACCTTAAGAACCACAGTGTGTAGCATTAAATATTAAAGACTTGCTCACAATTTATAATGTTTTTATCGTAAGACGGAAGTTCTCGTCGCTTTCAAAAGCTTAGAATGTTTTTCCCAGTTATTTTTTTTACAACTAGCTGATGGAACAAGCACATGGCCCACCTGACGTTAAGTGGTAAGCATCACCACTTAACGTCAGGCAAAGCATTGCAAAAACAAAGTTGTAAGACATAATGGAAATTCCCTAAAAAGTATTTTATAGGTAAACAAATTACTCGCAATATGTCGATAGAATTGCAAGCGGTTCGAACATACGCCGACGATGTGGCGCCGGAAACTGCGTACCTACTATACCTTCAAATTCAATTTCCGGCCGGATCCACTAGTCAGCAGCATTTCCGGTAAATACTAGCACAGCGGGAATATTTTAAAACTACAGTTTATGCCACATTTGTGGCATTATTATTTAAACAGGGCCGTTACATGCCGTGTGTCTAAATATAGATTACACTACTCCTTATTACCTCAGTAAGTAAGTAATGTAAAGTACAAATCATTTTTATAAATCAACGCGATGGTTATGCGTAATGGTATGGATCAAACGGGTATTTATCGCGATTACCTTTATTAATTCCCGACGTTTCGACCGTGTTTCAAAGTTTCCTTTATATATTACAAGAATCATTTTGAATAGTCTTAGGCTGAGATTCATAGACCGAACTTTGACTTTACTTTGATGGAAAGTTCAACTTTCAACCAAAATTATATTTCATAGTTCTGTCAAGCTCTTCTTTATTCAAAATAATAGGAAACTTCGATAAACAAAGCTTACTTTGCGAAGACTGCTTTGCTGTAAAGCAAAGTGCGGTCTATGAATCTCAGCTTTAAAGCTAGGTGAGTCCAGATGCCAATTCCACGGTAGTCAACTATAAATAAATAAATATTTTAGACAATCCACACAACACTGTCTGGCTCCAAACTAAGCAGAGCTTGTACTATGGGAACCAGATAGCTGATATACTACTTATGTATATTTTTTTGGTAATTCCATACTTAGAATACAATATATCACTTAAACAGAGAACAAACATCTGCGTTCACCAAACAAATATTTTTCTCGGTGAGGATCGTATCCACGACCTACGGCGCAGAAGGCAGAGCTTCTACCAACAGAGCTGAGAGGCCAGACAATACTCGTATATCCAATAAAAATTAAAATTGAAAGTTATGCTATAATACAGATATTATAGCCCAAATATCAATTTTAAATTCTAAAAAACCCTTTAAACTCCCTACTTAGTTTTAATGTGTAGAGTACAATTGTAAATTTTAGAATAACTAACAGCATTAATAAAAAAATAATTAATAACATTAATAACCCCTAAGCCAAAATCAGGTCGTTGGGGATTATAGGTTCTCGAATGGCAACCACGAACCGGAAGACGAAACGTAGGGCGCCTACCCACCAGATGGACCGACGACATTGCTAAGGTCACGGGAAGTTGGTGGATGGAAAGAGCTCAGAATCGTTCTTCCTGGAAATGTGTAGGGGAGGCCTTTGTCCAGCAGTGGACTTCTTCAGGCTGATGATGAATTAATTCTGAGGCTACATTGCTAGAATCCATGAAAACAAAACAATATAGACTAAACAAAGAAGCAGGAATCTCGTATTCTGGAAACTCTCGAACACTAATTATTTGTAGTTTCAAGAGCCCGGTCGAGACTACAGCTCTAATTTGCATTTTGGAGACACTCATTTGCAAAACTTTGAAAACTAGACCGCGTCGGTAATAAGGATGCAGCTTACTAAATTGTTCATTCCACTTCATCAACCTAATTCTTTGAACACTGGGAAAAAATAAACGATGCCTACCAGATCGCTCGAAGGCCTATACTGACTTATCTATAAGGGCTACTTCAAACTTGAGCTTATAATGTTGTCAATAAAAGTAAAACCAAAATGTTGCTTTGTTTATTTATATTTTACGTTTGCAAGCTAAAATAAAAAAATCAAAACTGAGCTAGCAGTGTCCGAAACACTCCAGGCTCCTCTGCATTCAAAGGCTGCTTGAACGTGATTTCATTAGAAGGATAAGATCACTCATTGCGCGTTGTTCTCTTTTTCTCTTGCAATATTAGTACTAAGTTAGATAGAAGTTTGTATAGATATCTATTAGTTTTAAGCCTTAGATAACGCATTGGATTCAATCTGTAATGTTATTATAAGTGAATGAATAAATAAATAAGGGGCAGACCACTGTCTATGACCTTATCACTCGCACTTTGACCTGTAAAAAATCTCTGAACCTAGGCGAGAAACTTATTTGTGTGCACCTAAAACTTGCAGTTTAGTAATAAAATAATTTGGAGCATAAATGCCTGCGCACATCAAGGCGATGGCGATTGATATTTGACAGCGTTTCACTGATTGCCATCTCAGAATGCTTAGATGTGCTGTTAGAATTAACACGTTTTGCTTACAATAGTTAAAACGCACTAAAAAGTTTGCTTAGGCCCTAAAACCAGTTAAGGAACCTTCTAGTAATGGTTACATTAGCAATCCAAAATTTTAGTAAAACAACTGTCAAATATTTGATCGGGCGATTAGTCATCCGTAAACCGGCCCAGTCAATTAAAATGTTAAGCTCGGATTAACTATGTAGTTGAGAAATTTTCGTAAGTCTTCCAGGATCGCCATGTGCTTGTCTCATGGATCGATATCGTTCAACCATACCTCATAATGTCAGCATTCCTTCAACACAAAAGAAATATCACGTGCAAGTAACGAACAATGCGCCCAGTCTCTGCGTAATTTGATATCCTCAAGTTGAATGATCCTATATCAACGAGAGCATTTTGTTTCCTATATAAAAAAAATACTAATGACAACAAACGAAAAAAAAACAGTATTTATTCCAATGCTAAACTCCTTGTCGAAATTGTCAATCAATCAAAATTTGAGGAGTTATTTGCACAAGGAGTTTGTATAGAGTATTTTTTTGTACAAGGAGTTTGAATTACATTGAGATAGAGATCGACTTTATTGGTGTGTTCTAAATTCAAACACCAAAGCAGTGATTAAAACTGATTAAAAGCATTTTTATTCACTGTTTCCAGTGAATGAAACAAACGATTTAGAAGGGGACTGGTAATAAATGAATAATTCTTTCAATAAAACTTTGTGCTATATAAACGCGAATTCTGTCAAAACCCAGATATTTCACAACCCTAGTTGGGACAGAAGCTGAGTGCACTTGG
The DNA here is from genome assembly GCA_939531255.2 of Thera britannica. NCBI lineage: Eukaryota > Metazoa > Arthropoda > Insecta > Lepidoptera > Geometridae > Thera > Thera britannica. The sequence goes on along the minus strand of OW618040.2, from coordinate 12,265,591 downwards.
GCGTAAATAAAAGCGTCAGTGTAACGAGAGAGACAATGACTAACCCGACAATGCGTTAGCGAAATGACACTCCAAAGCCACTGAGGGCCCGAGACTGGAGGGCATCTCACGCTTCTCATTCATCATCTTTTGAATTAAAACCACAACAGCGTAGCAAGGAGGACCTTTTAATGGGTTCACATATGAACTAACCGATTATGGACTAGATCATGAATTATTCATGTCAACCTTGTCAGTCAGTCAGTAAAGACCTTCTGCGCCGTAAGTCGTGGGTTCAATCTCCACACAGAACAAATATTTGTGTGTTGAACGCAGATGTTTATTCTTTTTCAGGTGTTATATTGTATTCTAAGTATGTATTGACAAAACAAATTATGAGTTTTATATCAGCTATCTGGTTCCCATAGTACAAGCTCTGCTTAATTTGGGGCTTGACAGTGTTGTGAGGAATGTCCATTATAAAATAAAAGCAGCCAAGTGCGAGTTGGACTCGCCCATGAAACGATATTTGGTTTGAACGAGATCTAGTCAGTAGTTTATTTTTATACGTCATAAATCGTAAACCGCAATTTAACTTTCGACAAACAACAAGAACCTTTATATTATGTTACTTGTTGATACGGAACCCTAAAAAGAGAAGCCAGTAGTTAAGAACAGCAACCCCTTGATGTTCGTTAGTACAAATTGTGATGTTTGCGACATGGCCTTTAACCATTTGTCTTGGGTCCTATGGGTATTTTGATATAAGTCGCTCATACCAAGAAAGAAAACAATGTCAGATCCATCCATGCATTTATCTCATTTAAATAAATAGTAAAACACGTATGTGCCAAACTGAATTCGGTGGATCGCTGCTGAATTTCACTCAGTCCACGCACTGAATCTGAAATGTCACAAAGCATTCCTCGTTTTGTGCACAAAATAAATCTTAATAAATGCCCACCAAATTATTTTTTAAATTTCATTTTGCTAATTTTATATGCGGAAAATCGAGAGCAGGCATTATTATAATCGCTGCCACAGTTATGTTTTGAACGGCTGATCAGGCGTGGCGCGGCGGTTTCACAAGACGTGCTTTTTATAACACTTTTATTAGCTTCACCTGTATGTATGTATGTAACCGACCTCTTTGAGCTCGATTTTGTCCTACTTTGAACGATCAGATTTGATTCAAACTTTGCACACCTGTCAAAGGTCGAAGACAATGCAATAATATGAAAAAAAAAAAAGGAAACAAAAAAAATATTTTAAAAAACTAAAAACAAACGCTTTTATAACTAATTGAACTTTAGTTAAAAATAAAACTGTAATAATCAATTGAAAAATTTATATTATTGTACAAAAAGCGTGGGGTGCTTTAAACTATAATTTATTTTTATTATGTTGCGTGAATAATATTATTTAATTTGCTGTTTGGGTTCGATCCCCCCGAGAATAAATATTTGTGTGGTGAACACACATCTTTGTTCTCTGTCTGGATGTTATATTGTATTTAAGTAAGTATTTACGAAATAAAGTTATGTAAGTTTTATATCAGTTACCTATCTGGTTTACAAAGCTCTGTTTAGTTTGGGGCCAGATGGTATTGTGTGGATTGTCCACAACATTTAATTTATTATTTATCAAATAAGCGCAATAGATTTTATCCTTATAATATCATAATATAATATTATGATTTTATAATTGTAAATAGTTTAACATCGACGGTGTCTGCATTATTATGAACAATATCTCTAGCAGGTTAAGTGTGAGGTGGAATAGGTGAACTGCTACTACTACTTTTACTAAAAACTATAGCCGTTCATCAAACCAAAAATATTTTTATTGTTACAATTAACAGAATTCATCGGGTTGGGTTTTCTTCAGTTTAGTTATAATAACCTGTGTTTTGAAGAGTCCCCTCTATTTCGTGGTCTTGGATTACTTAGGTATAGTTCTACAGCAAATTAAAGGTATAATAGGTACGTTACTAAGGCTTAAATGTAGTGCACTACAATTCGTCATTCGAGTCAGTGTTCTAAATCACATCATGGAGATAGAGTCAGCTCTATTCCCGTTTGGACTTTGCCGCTTCCATTGTAATTTCCATGGGCGGCTATCGCATTACCGATGACTGAGCGGTTTCTCTTAATTATCATTTTGCACGGTTCGTCAGACACACGCTAGGCCGTGGTACGTGCCAGCTTGTGTGAACCTATGACATGACACTGTATTATTCAGTTATATTACAAACTAGCGGCCTGCCCCGGCTTCGCACGGGTGGACATTTATTTTATAAACACATAAACATACTCTCTACTCTACTCAGGGTGAATGTAGCTTTCCAATGGTAGTTTTCGAGTTTATTAATTACAAACATACACACATAAATAAAAATCTTTCCTTTTCTAATATTATTAATTTATTATGTAAGTATAAGTATATAGATTGAAAATTCAGTGAAACTAAGATGCCTCTGCTGCTTTAGGCCAAATAAAACAAGGGCTCGTCTGGGGAAGTACTAACACCATTTCTAATTCAGCCATGAAGCAGCATTGCTGTGTTTCGGTTTGAAGGGTGTGGGTGCCGGTGATATTAACGATACGTAAGGTTGAATACATATATATATATATATATGTAGTATATATATATATATATATATATATATAATAATATATAGTATGCCTCAAGTTGATGGACGCAGGGCAGTGCATCGTAAAGCACGTTCGTATAGCCAGTGTCACTTAACATCGGGTGGACCATATGCTTGTTCCATCAGCTAGTGGCATAAAAAAAACTTGAGACAGACCTCCATGAGCTCATTGGTTGTGGAGACCTTGAGAAACTGTCAATAAAGTAACTTGTCATGTCATCACTTTTGAGTAAGGCTGAAGTAACTGTTCTGTAGTTTGATTAAAATCAGGAGTTGAATTATTCTATTGAATCAGTTAGTTTCATTGAGACGGTCGCGCTCGTGTCGGACCTCCATCCCTCCTCAGGACTGCGAGTTTAATTGTTTATTCAGATACGACAAACTTCTCAAATTAGTGAGCCAAGGGTCCGGTTTGAACGCGGTAAAAATAATTATGCCTGTGCCCAGTTTGAGCGAAAGCTAGATTTTTACATACTAGTTTTACAGGTTTTACAAACTTTGATTGAATTTATGAAACCTGTAAAACTAAAATTGAATTATTTATGCCTATCTTGTCCCACTGCAGAGCAAAGGCCTGCCTAATGGAAAAAAAACCGTTTTCTCGGTTCTTTGCTATAGATTAGATTAGACCAATATTTGTTTCATTTAAATCCATTCTGTGATAGAGTACTTCAAACACACTGTCTGGTTTCTCAGCTCAGCTGGTAGTATAGCTCTGCCTTCTACGCCTAAGTCAGTGTGTTCATCCCCACCGAGAACAAACATTTGTGTGGTGAACACAGATGTGTTTTATCTGTCTGGATGTCATATTGTATGCTAACTATGTATTTAGAAATAAATTTATTATGTATCATATCAGCTATCTGGTCCACAATATTTATTGATTATTTATTTAGGATATAGTCAAAGTCACGGGGCGGAAATGGGTTGGACTGGCAACCCGGCTGGCTGGTCGTGGTAGATGGCCCAAACTAAGGGGGCATATTATACCCAGCAGTGGGTGAAGTCGGGCTGTGGATAATGATGATGTTGATTGGTTTATTTATTTAACAAACAAGATCGTTTGCCATTTGGATTGGCGTTTAAATGGCTACTACTTACACGGCAGCAACGATTCTCTCTACTGTGGAGTGCCGCGTTGTCGCGCATAGTGCAAACTCTGCTTGCTGCGTATTTCAATACACATCCCATTTGCCACACAAACTTCCGAAGTTAGGAGAACTAAAACTACCACAGTAATTAATATTTGCGTTTGAACTGTCCTGCCCTTGAGTGATTAAGCGATGTCTCAAATAACGGTTAGTTATAGACAATTCCCTCGATTTCCGCTTCAATACGCAAAGTGGGTCGCTGTTTGCGGAATGATTGAGATGTAAACGAATACCAAGTTTAATCTGAACTTCAAAGAGTATGGTTGAATCAATTTTAGTTTTAGCATCTTAAATATTTACAGAACCAGCTGTACAAATCTTGTGATCTTTGGTAGAACTATCTATGGTGGTTTTTCAAAAATTATCTTTCTACCCATCATCATTATAAGCAGCTAGTACAAAACTATTGCCAGCCTCATTCCTCAGATGCCACAGACATGACTATAGTAAAACATAGTATACTCTACTGCAGTATGCTATTGTAAAAAATAGTATACCTAATCCCAATCGTCAATGCATAAAACCTTACATGCTTGCAACAAGCTTTTAAGATAATAGTTTTTTCCAAGTTTAAGTAAGTAGTAGGTAAGTAGGTATAAGTAGAAGTTTTCATATGAATTGTCCGTTCATATAGAAAACATCTCGATATCAAATAAACTAGATATTGGTACAATAGTTCGTTCAAGAAGAAGATAATTCAAACCAAGTATGTCGTAATCATGTGTGTAAGGAAAGCTATGGCTATAAGGTTCCTTACATCGGATTATCCGCACACTAAAAGTGTGGTAAATACCTATTGACACCAACTTCAGGTAGTTTTGTTTTTATCTCACCAACAAAAGTAATAATGATCAATTTTGGAAATTTCCAAACGTGCGTGAAACTTATTAGAATTCTACAATTTAGCTAAAACATTTCAGCCCTTATTTATATTGGTTGTGTACCACTCAACTAGCATAGATAGCTGCTTAGTCTGTTTTCATCTCGGATTTATTGATATGAAAGTGAAAAGAGCCATTTTCGTCGTAGTTTTAAGTTTCCCCTGTATCAACGCTCCTTCCTCTTAGGTGCAGTGCACACTGGTGTCTCATGTCACGTATCAGTAATATAGCGTCATGTTCGTGATGTTTGCCAAGCGACTAATTACTGCTCTTTACTTACTTTAATGCCGAAAAGATAACCTTTGGGATGCGCGTGTGCTAGCTCCTTTCTACGTATCGGATCATCTCTCCAAAGAGGTGAAACGAGTCGTGTAAAATACACGTGAATTAACAAAATCAATCCTATTGTGTACGGTACGTGGGTGCTCTTTGTGAGGAGATATTCGAACAAACAGCTGTTCGTAATAAGGTCATGCCAGAATAGCGTAGACATATTATTAGGAATATTTCAAGGGAAAATAACACCCACCTAAGAACTTTTTTTCGAACGACTACAGTAATGATGAAAGCTAAAATTACATAAATAATGAAAAGATGAAAGTATAACTTACGAAAAAATTAGCTAAACTAATAACCAACTTATTTAAATATAGAACCGAACAACAAAACATTTCTATTTTCATAATATCTCAGTATTTAGCAGGTATCTGTGGCTAAACTAACTAAAGCATTTGTGTCGAATGAAATCATTCGTATTGCTTCGGGATTTGTGCGGTATGACTTGCCTGAAGGCTACAGCATACGACATCTGCGAACCAGAGCGAGTTGAACTAATAACACGCCCGCCGTACGTACTCGTAACTCCAGCCCGTAATGAAAGGGGCTGGAATCAAGATGAACCCAAACATGTCTGTTATTATTTACTGGAACAACTTCTACGTTCAGCCAAGCGAATGTAGATTTGCTTTTCAAACAACTGACAAAATAATGAAGCAATTACAACCATACCTACCTTCGCACATTATTTTATTTCATAAAACATATTTTTTCTCTATATATTATTGCATAAATTGACTTATTCATAAAATTGATCGTTTTGCATGGAATTACATAATTAGTAAATTTTAGTCTACGTTAAGATCTCTCTTTTCTGTATGAGAAATTGATAATTAAATAATAACAGAGAGCACTTATTGCTTATTTCGAAATGTTTATTGATCATTATTATCCACAGCCCTACTTCACCCACGGCTGGGTATAGACCTCCCTTATCTTGTGCCATCCACCACAATCATCTGAAAGTCTTGCGCACATCTAGTCCGATGGCGATGGCAATCAGTGAAACGCTGTCAGATATGACAGCGGTATTTGACAGCGTTTCACTAATTGCCGTAGCCATCACGCAAGATGTGCGCAGGCCTTAAAACATTTCAACCAGCTACTTTGACTATGTTTGACTTGCTCATCCATCTTGCTACCTATTGATAACCTTCTTGTATCAGCGATAAATTATTCGACGGAGGTCACGTTTCAATTGTTAATTTATGCGACACCTGTTTGTCACTAAGCAATCTACGTTAAAAATAACTGATAATAGTAACAAGAAATACCACAAATCAAATTTAGGTATCAAATAAATGTAACCGTCCCTAAAATGTTACGCATCTCTAGTGTATTCACATGTCCGTTGAAAAAATACAAACAAAATGACGTTTGTAATGTTTGTCTCGTGGTTCCCGAATTCCAGTGACAATGCGTCATTGTTGTCACGACATAGTACGCGGTATTAACGTTCACGTAACCGGTGCACGTCAATAATGACGATTTATTGTGGCCTCAGAGCCGCAGACAGAGGTATAATAATAATTTGTATTTATCCAAATATGGGTTCCGCAGTCTCGTTGTGAAAATTCACGGTTTAAAGGACTTTTTTCAGGTAGGACTAGCTTGATGTAATGTTGCTTAAATATTTTAGAGTGATTGTGATAGAGTATTTTTCGTTTAGTTTGCTTTGCCGGTTTAACGCAAACGTCCAAAAGGAAAGAACATTATGGAAATCTCATGATCTAATAAGCGCTTTCTAGAACAGCGCAAGGATCGTGTTTGTGCTTTGTAAAAACAGGGCATCACACTGTTTTTGCAAAGCGCACATTATATTTGAATGGTACAGATTACATAAAAGCTCTACTCCCACTTGGCAACTTTTTATACCCGCTCATGATTTAAGATTTGTTGTGAAGTTTATTTGCGGAGACATCTGCCGACGAAGGCATTGTTACCCAATGCTGTCCTCAGGTAAACCAGATAATGGGTATTATCTCTGAGGAGTTGACGTTTCTCTTTTTTAAGTTTGTGGAGTCGAGTGTTTTGACAATGCTGGTTTTTGTATGAGATTAATTTACAAAACGAAACTTCATTATGATTGTGATCAGACATCAGGAATGTTTACTAAAGTTCCTTAATAAGGCTCAGTATTCCTTCACCAACTGACCTTTTTTTTATTAAATTGTGGCCTGATTTGTCTGCTTCAGTGTATTTTAATTCACATGGGATCGATCGATCTTCCACTCCATAGAGTCGTTCATCTATAGAATAAACAAAGAATTTATTGGCGTCGTATAATTTTATGATCCAAACAAAGGCTCGTTGACGCTCGCCCTCCCCCTCTCTCCTCCCTTCCCTTCTACCCAGTCGCCCTCACCCGCTGCGCATGCACTTGTCTACTAACATGTCTACACATGCGTTTGTTTATATTTCAAACGTTTACAAACCAAGATAGTATAAATAATCCTCGGCGACAGGACAGATAAACAACAAAGTTTAAAATGTTTGAAATATCTTAAATGTTTTACGCCTGCATTGTAATCTCTGACGTTGATGAAAGACTAAATTAAATATGTGTGGGTTCTTATGAGATAAACACGAGGAAACTACGACACAATGCGGTTTAAAAATCAATTGGTCAAAGTCGTTTATGCATTCAGCGAGACGACGAAGCGACGTGGAGCGTTTATTGAATCCCATTGTTGGGCCGGACTCCCACTGCGCTGTCACCGGATTCGTGCCGTTGGCCAATAGCTAGGTCAAAACTTACACTGAGGACGAAACACAATATACGGTACGTTATAACTATGAAATGCTTATCTAAACTTTACTTTAGGCTATCAGCAAGACGCTACCACGTAATATGGAAGTCCATGCCTTGCTCTGAAGTACCTAACTAATTACCTACGCCGTAGGTAATGAGGTCCTATGGTATTTGCAACGGTCTGCATATTATAATATAGCTCAACTTTTCAACGCGTTAATTATACCTTGTAGGTATTAACAATATACGACTGCCTTCACAGTTCAGTTGGTAGTATTTCTATTTTCTGCGCTGGAGAGCGTGGGTTCGATCCCCACCGAGAACAAATATTTGTGTGATGAACAGAGATGTTTGTTCTCTGTCTGGGTGTTATTATTGTATTTCATGTATGTATTTACAAAAAAATTTTTGACAAGTATCAGCTAGGTATCTGATTCCCATTATTTTATAAGCTCTGGATAGTTTGGAGCTAGATAGTGCTGTGCGGATTGTTTGCATTATATGTTTATTTATTCAAACATAATTTAAATTTTATTGGTCCTCCAAATTCCAAAAGGTGTAAGTAGTGGAAAAATACTAAATTTGTTTTTGGGTCTGGTTATGAAGATTATCACTGGTATAGTTAAGAGTAAGTATGCTAAAAACAAAGAAAGTTTCATAAGAAAAACAATCCATGAAACTGAAACCGATCACAAACAAGACTAGAACAATAATATTACTAGCAAGTATAAGATAAATCGTTTAAGGATAGAGCTGTTTGTCATAAAGACGCGATAAAGCCATGATCACATGGTCAGCTCTAACATTTTAAAGTCATAAAACAAGATTGTGGATAGTAAAGAAAGTAGAACGCGATCCAATCCAAGTTCGCAAACAAGGGAAGTTACGGTGCGCCGCGCTGCCGCCGACCGCCCCGCTTGGCCGTCGTCGCTCGGCAAATAGGCGCGGCCCGGGACGATAAGACGCCGCGTCTCCTGTGACTTCTATTTAAACAGACAGGGAAACGCTCGGATTAAAGCTCTCTCTATTTATTTTTCTTCTTGAAAAACCTTTAGATTAAAATACGACAGATGACAGTGAGACAACTCTATCGGCTAATCTAAAAGCGGGATTTTAAAAAGCTTCTGTCGCTCCTCTTTAGGCTGCTGTGGAGGCGGATTATGAGAGATTTCAGCTTCGCCAACAGTTGCGTCGCAGTTATTAAGGTAGCTGTCTGTTTGCGCAGTAAAGCTTTCCGTAAAATATTAAAACATAGCCTCCGTGAACCAGCGAGCGAGCAGTGATACTCATATCTTTGATCCTGCAGGGCGGTTGCGCTCTCGTCGGGTTCTGTTGCTCGATTTTGGGCGTTGTATCAAAGATAAATTACCTACCTAGCTACTAGGTTTCGACAGTCATACGAAATATAAAATTAATGTATGAATCCAGATGAAAAAAAAGCGGCTTAGTCCGAGTCGGACTCGCCCATGAAGGGTTCCGTAGCAGTAAGTAATATAATATAGAAGTTCTAGTAGTTCGTCGAAAGGTACTTACATTGCGGTCTACGATTAATGACGTATTAAAAAAAAACTACTAACTAGATCTCGTTCAAACCAAATATCGTTGGAAGTTTACATAGTAATGTAGGTACATCATCATACCTATATTTTTTAGTTTTATCATTCTCTTATTTTAGAAGTTACGGAGGGGGGACCAACTTTTTACCACTTTGGAAGTGTCTCTCGCAAAAACTATTAAGTTTAGAAAAAAAACGATATAAAAAACCTCAACATCATTTTTGCAGACCTATTCATAAATACCCCACACGGTATGGGTTTGATGAAAAAAAGTTTTTTGAATTTCAGTTCTAAGTATGGGGACCACCAAAATTGATTGTTTTTTTCTATGTTTGTGAGAAAATCTTAATGCGGTTCACAGAATACATCTACTTACCAAGTTTCATCAGTGTAGCTCTTATAGTTTCGGAGAAAAGTGGCTGTGACATACGGACGGACAGACAGACAGACAGACATGACGAATCTATAAGGGTTCCGTTTTTGCCATTTGGCTACGGAACCCTAAAAACAGGGAAACAACTACCAAACCAAATAAATTAAGTAAAATAAGTACTTATGATAATAGTTAATGGGATGGTGTCTGTTTAAGCCCGACTTCTTAAAAAAAACGGAAATTATGTAATATCTGCTAGAGATTTGCTTTGTAAGATCAAAGTCAAAGTAAATTTAGGTAAAGTACTTTGTTTAGACTAAATTTATTGTAATTTTTTTTATGTAAAAGATAGTCAAACGAGCTTACGTCCCACCTGCTAAGCGTTCACCGTCACCCATTAAAGACACCAACATCATCAAGTGTGCTGTCGTTGAGTTGAAAGCACTGGTGGTCTAGGGGTAGTGGCCCCGCGTTCCGATCCGAAGGTCGTGGGTTCAAATCCACTCGTGTACCAATGAGTTTTTCTGTCGAAAAATGTATGTGCACTATGCCAGTACTCTCAAAAACGGTGAAGGAAAACATCGTGAGGAAACCGGCGTGTTGTAGAACCTAAAAAAGTTCGAGCAACACGTGTCAAGGGTCATGCATAAAGGGCCCACCAGCGGCCTATTTGCGGAAAAACCTGCCCGCACTTCAAGTGCGCATGATAAAACTTGCCGAAAAAACTTGCTGTCGTTGCGTTGCCTACCCTGGAGGAACCTTTTACGTTTTTCTTGAAGCTATTCATGCTGTAGTTAATAGGTTAAACACCTCAGGTATGGGAATGAAGAAGAAACGATCTCAAGAAGCGAGCAGTACGAGAAACCCATGGACCCAAAATGTGTGGATTAGCACGGATCTATGTCGAGAAGAGCGGTGGTAGAATCTCGACGCGGGGATGACAAATAGCTCATCAGATCATTCTTCATTGTAGATGCGGTAAAACACGCACAGAGAACCAATATCACGGCGTTGGCTGAGTGGCTCCAAAGCATTGGTGAGCTTGGGATCGTTGACGACTCTAATGGCTCTTCGCTGCACGGAATCAAATTGATACAGCTGGTAGATACTTGGGTATATTTCATGTTTAAGGTTTACCTACGAGTACATACTACTCTAATGGAAACCATAAAATTATTCAAATAGTCGAGATAAAGCGACTATTGTAACTCGGATTCGACTGAGCCATATTAAACTTTAATTTAGAAATACAATGAGATACCTACTCGACGGGATCTTGAATTTTATGAAGAGATAATGTCCTCGAAGCAAGCGACCCTCCTGAAATATTCTTAGAAATTTGCGATTCAAATACGTAAAGCCGTTAAAACGCCTAACAAATTAAAGACCGACTCGTTAAGGCAATAATTACTGATTACATTATGAAATAATACGTTTCTGCTTACTATAAGTACCGTGTTTACTTTAATGTGGAACCTAAGGTGCCCGTCACATACAGACAGACAGACGGACGAACAGACAGACATGACGAAACTATGAGCGGTGGAAGACTTAAAACGACAAGGTAGTTATATTAGGTTTACTATATAGTATACTTAATACACCTTAGGTGAATTGAAATTTTTAGTGATACGAGTGATTTTTTTTTTATTAATTGAAAAGAAAGATCGATAGGAAGATTTTAGATAATTTTGTATGTCTTTAACGAATAAACTCAAAAACTACTGGGTGTGACAAAATTATTTATAAGGAACACATGCATGCGAAGCCGGGGCGGGTCGCTAGTTGTTCATAAAGTTGTGGAACATATGTACATATATATTCCAGCCTCGCTTTCAGTTGGTAAAACCTTAGTTCAAATTCCATGACCAGACTGACATATATAATAATATAATACCCGTATCCTCCAAAGTAGGTATACATAAACATTACCTACTTTAATGTTGAACCAGCGCGACAGAGCTCTAGGTAGTTGTAACACGAATATATTGTGGTTGCATTTGTTTTTCATGAATTTCATGTCTACTTTCGTCTTTTATTCATGACATCGCAAACCTGTGTAAGTTTTCAGCAAGGAGGATGATTTTTATATGCTTCTTTAGTACGAAAACAAGATATAACATCTCTGTATACCTACTTTTCGAATAAATACTTTATATCTCTAAGAACCTCAATAAACATTCCATTGTCATTGTATTTTGTTAAAAATATAACAGCTAACATCTAAGCAAGTCTTCAAGACGCAAATAAATACTGCTTTATCATCATCAGGTGAAATAGTATTTTTTTTCTAAACTGTATAAAATATAAACATACTTTAGCAATCCTCTCATTTTTGTAATTTTGGTTGCCTTTATTGTTAATCTAGCTAGAGGTATGAACCCGGGAAAAGAATCATTCTGTAGATAGGGTACCTAATTTGTAGATAGGGTAAACTACGACAAAAAATCTGTAGAAAGTCATCTTTTCCTATAAAACTCTTTCATCATCATCATCATCAACCTATATTAGTCCACTGCTGGACGTAGGTCTCTCCCAAGACGCGCCACTGAGCCCGGTCTTCGGCTCTTCTTCTCCAGTGCTTGCCAGCTACATTTCGCAGATCGTCGCCCCACCTTGCCGGAGGGCGTCCTACACTACGCTTACCTAAACGCGGTCTCCACTCTAGTATTCGTTTGCTCCAACGATTGTCTGTTCTACGGCAAACATGACCGGCCCACTGCCACTTCAGCTTACTAATCCTTTGAGCTATGTCGACCACCTTGGTTCTCTGTCGGATAACCTCGTTCCGGATTTTATCCTTCAGAGAGACTCCGAGCATAGCCCTCTCCATAGCTCGCTGAGCGACATTTAATTTGTGGACCGACCCTACTGTTAGTGTCCACGTTTCGGCAGCATAGGTCATTACAGGTAGGACGCACTGGTTGAAGACTTTCGTCTTCAGACATTGTGGGAAAACTCTTTATTATAATCTATTTATTGCATACATTTTACATTATGTTCATAGGTTTCAAATACACTAATAGGTACTCATTTCATAGCAGTTTATGTAAATTTTCTCATTTTTATTTGAAAAGTCTAGTCCGTTTTATCACACACGCGCACATGTCAATGAAGCTTTGAAGCTTTTGAATAAACCTTTCATGAATTTGAATAGTTCTATTTGGACCTAAAACCGGCCAAAACCAATATTGAATCAAACATTTAGAGTAAAAGTTCACGCTGTGGTTGAAACATAATACAAATCGAAAAACATATCTTCACATAAGTATCATTCGACTTTGAAAAAAAATTGATACCTAACAAAAAAAGAATTTCACTTAGGCCGGAAGAAAAATCTATATGATCCTCTCAGCTCAGTTGGCAGTAAATCTGCCTTCTGCACCGTAGGTCGTGGGTTCGATCCCCACCGAGAACAAATATTTGTGTGGTGAACATAGACGTTTGTTCTCTGGGTGTCATGTTGTATTCTATGTATGTATTTACAAAAAAAATATTTAAGTATTAAATCAGCTATCTGGTTCCCCTAATAAAAGCGCTACTTAGTTTGGGGCTAGATAGTGTTGTGTGGATTATGCGCATTTTTATTTTATTATTTTTTATTAAACGGTGTTTTAAATATACATTAATAAAATCTGTTTTTGGAAAAGTGGATAAGCAACACCACAATAATCGTTTATCTGTTTGTAATTAAGGCGAGGTTGACAGGACAGGCCCCGCGCGTAAACACCAGTCACCGTCATATCAACCCTTCGCTACCCAAAGGCGTGGCCCCTACTACAAACAAACGGAAGTGAAATTGAGAGGAGCGCCCGGAACTGCCGGTATACCTTTTCATTACAGAATCCCTTTTTAATTACCAAGGCACAAATAAAAATTGTATTTTTATTTCAAGTAGGCGTAATTGAAAAGGAAATTGCCGAGCAGGGCGAGCGCGCGCGCGGCCTCGAATAAAACTTTAATATAATGTATAAGACCCTTTGATCTCGTACTCGGCGCGCATTCAATCGCGGAGATGCTCCATGCTCTATAGGCGAGAGGAAAAACGAACTTATTTCGTAATAAAATTACTACTTTCATGCATGTGGGAGCTTCAACGGAAAATCATAGCTTCGATTCGAGCTTAAAACGTCTCAAACTTAAATTTTGCACCTCCGAAACGGAGCAAAAACGGGCTACTGGAATCTGCGCCGATGAGATCCGGTTTCAATGGTTCTTTTGTGCATTTTTTAGCACTGGTGGTCACTAAGTATATAGTCCACCACAGTTAGGATCGGAAGGCAAGGCTACTACCGCAGGGCCTAGCCCTGCCTTCCGATCCTAAGGTCGTGGTTTCACATCCAGTTGTGTACCAATGTGTATTTCTGCCCAATAATTGATGTGATACAAAAACATTACTAGGAAACCGGCATATCGTAGAACTTAAATAGCTCGATGACATTTGTCAGGTGCACAAAAGGAGCCGTTTAAAGGCGCACTTATAATCCTTTAACCTTTCACTTGATTCAAAAGACCCAGTGGCAGTGACACGATAAAAAGAAGAAGAAGACGGCTCTTTTTAATTAGTAACTAAAATTAATTAATTTAAATTAATTACATAAAAAATTGGCGAAGATCCGATGGGATGTGCAATATCCAACCATCCAACTAACGACTTCGCTTGGTAGGTATAACCGCTAGCAACATGGTACAGTCAGCAACGTGATTAAGATTGTTCTCTCATACGGTCGCGTGCCGTTTGCCATAAGGTACTACGTATCGTTCTGCTTAGCCATTCGCTTGATGAGTAAAACCTTATAAAACTTGAGAAAACTACCACAGAAGGCTTAATCCAGCCTCGGTTAGTTAAAATAACAGAAGTGGAACTCCTGTTATCTTGTGAGTGTATTTAATTTTTGCATAGAACGATCTAGTTCGTTATTGTATTGTATTTCAAGTTTTTGAAAACTTTCAAAATGTTTTAGTTGAAAAATAGTTCGTACAAGGCAATAGGTAGGTAATCTGTATAGTGGCCGTCTACGAACTATTTTTTCACATTTGGGAACTACCAGAAAAAAATTAAGGACTACCTATTACAGCAGAGACTACTAATGATAAAAGCATAGTCAGATTTTACCGTAGTTTTTTGGTAATTTTAAACATAAATAAATTTGCGTATTTATTTTCTGGTAGTCATAAAATAGGTGTGTATGTGCATCTATACATAGCGGCCAAAATCATAACCCTCCTCTCTCCTTTTTGCTTCTTCGTAGTCGGGTTAAAACTAACGTGATTCAACATCATCATCTTCCTCCCCTTATCCCACGCTAAGTGGGGTCGGCCCAACAGGTTTCTTCTTCCACTCACCTCTATCATTCGTCATCTCAGGAGTGACCACTCCTTTCCTGCTCATGTCATCACTGACGCATTCCATCCATCTTTTCTTTAGTCTAACTCCTCTTCTTCTTAAAACTAATGTGATTGGAGCAATAAAAGAGTTTCGCATCTATAAGTATCATTAGAAATTGTTGAATGCACACTAAAGGCAATTAGTGCACGGCATTCCACTAGAACAAGTGCTCCCGCATCTGCGCGGGAAGTATTCGCTGGCGGGAACTTGTTAAGAAGCTGTATGGTGGCATGTGATGCTTTGACACGGGAAATGTCACGTGCCTGCAAGTGCTATTTACCCATCTACTAACCCACTCATTCATAATGCCTGCGACACTTTTTAGCGGCTCGCTATAAATATCTTGTTCCTGTCACTTTCATGACAATAAATAAAGATGGCAACATACTTATCTATTTGTTAGCTAAATGACTGTTAGAGGACCATTATGAATATTATGACTATAGTGGTTATGAGGGTATTTCAGCATATACAAATACAAAAAAGTTTATTGTCAAATAAAGAGATGACGCACATAAAAAGAAGACACATTATATAAATTTGACAGTTTGACAAGAGGAGTAGGCTCAGCACTAATTCTGTGCAAATATAGATGATGCACAGGGCTGGTTTTTAGCCTATCCTAATGTTTGACGTTCTAGGTGGTAGTCGAACGGGAAAAAAATAAGTAAGTAGAGCGAGATTTAAAAGCAAAGAAATAACATATTCTATATGCAGAAAAAAAAGTAAATATGAAATTAAAAAAACATTGTCCCGTGGCTAGTTTATTTTTATGCAACAAGTTGGTGGAACATGTATATATATGACCCACCTGATGTTAAATGGCAACCATCACCTATAACAAAGCATTGCTTCGTAGGTCACGCGCGTCAGGAATGTGCCTTACGACGCGCTGCTCTGCGTCCATCGACCTGAGATATACAGGGTGTCCCATAAGTCAACGTCCAGCCGAAAACGGGTGATGCGCCAAGTCATGACAGTTATCAGAAAAATATAAGAAAAAATATTTACTAAGTAACTTTTGAGTTATGAGTATTTTAAAAAAACAAGAAAAACTGACATCCTGTGATGATCTTTTAAGTCCTGTGACGACAAATATTAACTTTTCATAAAACTTTTTTCTGCAACGAAAGCATGAATAACCCTTCTGTTAATTACAATTCAAAATTAAGCCATAACTGCCTCAGTTTTCAATGAAATCGTGGAGTTTTGGCCAAAGTTTCATTTCAGATAATTACATCACCCAACTTTAACCGCCTGTACCGCAAAAAAAATGTACTACACTATCATGGCATGTAACTTTAAAAATTGGCGCATTTATCCAGGATTCCAAAATGGTATAATACTTGCTAGAGTACTCCTTAGTTTTGGAAATAAAAAATGTTTTTTCAACTAAACCGGATTTCCAATCAATTTTATTTCAATAGATAAAATGTTTGTACCCTTTAAATGATGGACTTAAAATGCCTACGCTGTGTTTTTAAGTGACTCACAATTCACAAGTACAAGTAAACACCATTTTGACAATGCAAGTAAACAGATTGATCCACCATCTTGTCGAAAGAGTAATAACCATGGGTTTTCAAGTAATTTGTTAGTTTTAGGTAAAAGTTTGAAATAAAATTCAATCATAGGATTACTTCAATCGTGATTTTAATCTAAAGTTTGCCTTCGCCCTTCGCCGGTCTTATTACATGGTTTTTAACGTGACAACGTCTTATAATTCGATGGAGCCGGCTGCTCGTACGAAAAAACATGACTCATGCGTTGTTACCTCGCTCTGAGGCGTTCCATTTAATACTTGAAGTGCAAGTGAGAGCGCGGAACGAGCGACAAAGAGGCACAATCGGCCTCCGCGTTCGGCAGCGTTCGACATCGGTCTCTCTCCTACTTGAGTGAGCGATGCGACCGCGTGGACAGCTGTATGACGTTGTCACGTTCAACTGTCGTCAGTTAACTGACTTTACAGACAGCTGATTTTTTTTAAGGAAATGTAGAGCTTGCATTACTGCTGAAGGCTAACAGTTTGAACATTTGCTGTAAATCCTTGATGTAGTTAAATTAAAATCACGATTGAAGACATCCTATGATTGAATTTTATTTCAAACTTTTACCTAAACCTAACAAATTACTAGAAAACCCATGGTTATTACTCTTTCGACAAGATGGTGGATCTATCTAATTACTTGCATTGTCGAAATGGTATTTACTTGTACCTGTGAATTGTGAGTCACTTAAAAACACAGCGTAGGCATTTTAAGTCCATCATTTAAAGGGTACAAACATTTTATGTATTGAAATAAAATTGATTGGAAATCCGGTTTAGTTGATAAAACATTTTTTATTTCCTAAACTAAGGAGTACTCTAGCAAGTATTATACCATTTTGGAATCCTGGATAAATGCGCCAATTTTTAAAGTTACATGCCATGATAGTGTAGTACATTTTTTTTGCGGTACAGGCGGTTAAAGTTGGGTGATGTAATTATCTGAAATGAAACGTTGGCCAAAACTCCACGATTTCATTAAAAACTGAGGCAGTTATGGCTTAATTTTGAATTGTAATTTACAGAAGGGTTATTCATGCTTTCGTTGCAGAAAAAAGTTTTATGAAAAGTTAATATTTGTCGTCACAGGACTTAAAAGATCATCACAGGATGTCAGTTTTTCTTGTTTTTTTAAAATACTCATAACTCAAAAGTTACTTAGTAAATATTTTTTCTTATATTTTTCTGATAACTGTCATGACTTGGCGCATCACCCGTTTTCGGCTGGACGTTGACTTATGGGACACCCTGTATAGGTATTCAGCCTCACGTGCCAGTAATTTCACCGGCACCCACACCATTCAAACCGAAACACAGCAATGCTGCTACATAGCTGAAATAGGCATTGTGGTAGTACTTCCCCGGACGAGCCCTTCACAAAGAGCTCTACTACTACTTAAAAAGTAAAGGTCATACGAATATGACAACAAGTGTATCGTAAATTTCAGATACCTACCTTTGTTTTTACAATATCCTGTACTCCCGCATTTTCGCACCAGCTATAATATTTCCAACTGGCTTCTTCGGAATTATGCCACAACGGCGTGGAATACGAACAAAGCCACCGAATCGGATGTAATAAAAATCACTTTAGCATTACATTTCGACGGAGGATGCATATCTGTATTGCGACACACGATGTGCTCTCAATAGGCATTAGAGTTGGTTCCTAACGAACCACATAAGTAATTCAAGAAAGATTTGCAATGAAAACATTAAAATAAAAAAAATTATAATGCTATTATATATTATTATTGCAACAAATACACCTTCATATCTGATGGTTTTTCAGAATCGTTTAAATTATTGACTCTACATCATTCCCACTCTTCAGCCTGAAGCCCATACTCATGGGAAAGTTACGGATATTGATGCTCATTATTATCATCATACTTCATTAAATTTTGTATTTGATATTGATCATGCTCAGTGTTCTACTTTAAGTACCTTTTATTGATACCATACGCTACTGACATTGACCGCAGATAGGCAGGTGAGTGTGGCTACATTAATTAATTATTGTAGCCATGCCAATAAATTAGTGTTGTTCGTTATTTGAGGTAATTGCATTTGACAAAATGTGTTCAAGTTAGTACTAAGTTTTAATTTCCTCGCATAAGTTCAGTATGCCTACCACAAGCTCTGTCGGACTCTGTCTCTGGCTTCGGTTTTGAGTCTGTGTGAGTGCTCACCAGTGTGTTGTTGTTTGAGTGTGTGTGTGTGACGTTTCGACGTAGGATTTATTTAGTCAACACTCACACATACTCAAAACCAGAGCCAGAGACAGAGACAGTCAGAGCTTGAGGTAGGCCTACAGAAAGTACTATACAAACCTAGGCCTTGTTTTTATGACTAACTAGCGGCCGCCCGCGGCTTCACTCGCCCTGTTCCCGTTTTCGTTATTTTTCAGAATAAAAAGTACCCTATGTCCTTCTCCCGGTTTTAAGCTACCTCCCCACCAATTTTCAACCAAATCGGTTCAGTCGTTCTTGAGTTATAGTTAATAGTGTAACTAACACAACTTTCTTTTATATAATTAGATAGATAATAGATGTATGTGTTTACACGTTTTTCCATCAATGCCTCTCTTGCTGGCCGCTGCAGTAATGTACTATTGCAACCATAAATACAAAACATTGCATTGCATTGGCTAACATATTAATCACCACATCATGAGTGCTCACCGAATTCAATAAGTATAATAATATTGATAATTACCTAATGGTATATTTGAAATTGTACTGACTAACATTCGTATGTATGTTTTTTGTACTCAGGGAGATTCATTATTATAAATGCATACTCATCATCATCATCAGCAACTCGTACCTACATACTAACCACTGCTGGGCTTATATAAAGTAAAAGTCAAATATATGTTTATTCAGTTGAATACATATGTATCACAAGGATCATTTTGACACGTCTTATAGCTAGGTAAGTCTAGATGCCAGTTCCACGTGACTGAGCCTATACAAGGTGTATCTAAATATGTGTACTATGCGAAGGTGGGGGGTTTCAGACCACAATGGTGATCAGTTGTGGGGGGGAGATAATTAAAAATTCCTATTTTCAGTTTCCCATACAAAAATATTTAATTTCATAATGCCTAAATAAGTTGCAGTTTTTTTCAGAGATACCAATCGAAGTTCGAAAAGTCGTTGAACAAAAGTTGTTCCCCGGGGGGTGGAAATTCACCCCCCTTCAGGATAGTACACATATTTTGATACACGTTGTATAGAAGAAAGAACAGTGTTTTAGGTTTTTTCAATGCTTAGTACTTCTGTCTATTAGCCATTTAATGCGTGGATCTGGCTAAATGAGGGTTGTCTATGTTTTCCATAATAACATAGGTAGGTGAAGCAAAAAATAACCTATTTTTATAACGCTTTTATTAGCTTCACCTGTATGTATGTATGTATGTATGTATGTATGTATGTATGTATGTATGTATGTATGTATGTAACCGACCCCTTTGAGCTTGATTTTGTCCTACTTTGAACGATCAGATTTGATTCAAACTTTGCACACCTGTCAAAGGTCGATGACAATGCAATAATATGAAAAAAAAATAAAAAAAATGAAAAAAAATAAAAAAAATTAAAAAAAAACACACTTTGAAGGATCAGATTTGATTCAAACTTTGCACACCTGTCAAAGGTCGTTGACAATAAAATGAAAAAAAAAATAAAAAAAATGAAAAGAAATAAAAAAAAATTAAAAAAAACCTACTTTGAACGATCAGATTTGATTCAAACTTTGCACACCTGTCAAAAGTCGATGACAATGCAATAATATGAAAAAAAAATATGAAAAAAATAAAAAACTAAAAAGTAAAAAATAAATTATAGTTTAAAAAACTAAAAAAAAACGCTTTTATAATTATTTGAACTAAAAAGTTAAAAATAAAACTGTAATAATCAATTAAAATTTTACATTATTGTACAAAAAGCGTGGGGGGCTTGATTTTGATTGTTGTAAATATTTTATCATATCTGAAGTTATTATAAAAAGCACCCCACGCTTTTTGTACAATCATGTAAAATTTTAATTGATTATTACAGTTTTATTTTTAACTTTTTAGTTCAAATAATTATAAAAGCGTTTTTTTTTAGTTTTTTAAACTATAATTTATTAAGGGTTTTTTCACAGAACAAAAAAAACGCCTATGTAGGTACTTGTTTTCTTTATTCTGTGGTTTTATTTATAAATCAATTTGAAAATGAATCGGATGCCCTCTCAGCTCAGTTAGTAGTAGCTCTGCCTTCTGCGCCATAGGTCGTGGGTTTGATCCCCACCGAGAACAAACTTTTGTGTGCTGAACATGTTTGTTCCCTGTCTGGGTGTCTTATTGTATTCTAAGTAAGCATTTACCAAAAAAAATTAAGTATTATGTCATGCATTGTCCCTGAACTTATAGATAGAACTTAGAAATTAAACTTTAACTTTAACCAATTTATGGTTCAGATAAGTCGTTTATACATATATTATAACTCTTCGCTGTACTTTCAGGTCCTCAAGTTTTCAAGCTTAATTATTTTGATCATCGCACGACACTAAAGGAATTCAAATTTAATATAGGTACCTAAATGAAATCTCGTAAGTAATGATCAATCAGTATTGTTAATAAAATCATTATATCATCGTCCTCATTATGACTTTGTGATAATTATTTTGTCAAATTTCGTAATTTTTATCCAATTATTCAACTGTAAATTTAGTTCGCAAAACAGAACTAGATGGCGCTGGGAAAAGTGTAACACTTGTAGATCGCGCTGACAAAAACATAAGGCTAGCTATGACTTAGATTGAAAACAGTTTTGTTTAGTATTTCACTACCACTACCCCATTGGTTCTTATATTACCTTATGAAAGCTACGGTTTTGACGGGGTCCATGTTGTACTGTCTATACAGTGATATTCGTTGTCGCTGTTTATTTCAGCAGGAAGTGCTGTGTTTGTGTTCACTGTAATTTTATTGTGCACAATATTTTATCCGGAGAGTAAGTGATGCGTACAGGAAATGTGCATTTCTCCAGCTTCCTCATATGGAAATTGCGAATTCTGAAAACGCCAACATTTAAAGCATAATTGGAGCAATCATTGATTTGAAGGAAAATTTAGCAGCAAAAAAAACAACGACTCTATGAGACTTTATAGGTGTGTTAGCTGGAGAGCGGCTCCACAGCTTCCTCATTCAGTGTGGGCAAACGGCTAACGATAGAGCTATATAGTAAACGCCAAATTTTAGAGCATAATTAGAGCACCCGGCATAAAAAAAATCAAGTCTCTAGCTCGAAAACTCTTTGAGTTAGAAGACTATAACAACGTGTTTGCTGGGAAGCCATTTCTCCAGCTAACACATGTGGATCTCAGGAATGGCTATAGCTAGAAAGTTGCTAGATATCTCCAAATTTAGAGCAAAAAATATCATGGATGCTCCAAATATTTCAAGTGTCTAGGTTCAAAACTCACCGAGTTAGAAGCTTTGATGACTGTGTTAGCTGGAGACACGTTTGTCTGGCACGCACATGCTACATCTGAGGATCTACAATAGCTACAGATTCGGTTGACGTGTCCAAACCGAGCTATGAATTAGAGCACTCGGCTCCAAAATTTTGGACTCTCTAGGACAAGTAGTTTCCTAGTAATGAACGAAAGAACATTTTGCCGCCAGAATTTTCAAATGTATGTTCGCACCCGTAAAAATGCGGCGTTGCCGCTCTGAAAGTATGGTATCAGCGTAGGAATTTGAACGTTAGTCGGATGGAGTTGTGTGTTGCCCGTGCCTGGTAAATAGTTACCCTAGGATTCATGTCTTAAACACTCATTACGTAGCTCAAGAAGCGGAATATAGGTTAAAATGAAACAAAAAAACACCAAAGAAAAGTTTTATAATGGTTAGTTTAAGTTTAAATATGTATTTATTAAGAAACCTGACTTCAGATTTTTTATTTTTAGTTTTAAATATCATGAAATTATATCTCTAAGTCTCTCAACTAACCAACAATGTTTTCAAATCATGAGTTACCTACTCTTGTCACACTAGGTGTAAATGGCATCGTGCGAAACTATCATTGTGTCTGTGAGTACGTACATAACTATAGATAGTGCAATTCACGAAGACGCGCCCCTCGCGGGGTGCGGGGAGTTTGCTCCGAGCGGCAGTCGCCAACCGTAGTCTATTAATTGTAGTGTGCGTGTGCACTCATAGGTAATTAGTGTGTACCGATAACACTCAAACATTGACGGAAGCTTGCACACATATACTATAAACGGTTAGGAGGAATAGTGGGGCGCGCCTTCGTGGGTTGCACTATCTATAGCGAGCTGCAGTAAATACTCACGGCAAAGCGAAAGGAAATATTATAAATATAATAATTATGAAGAAAAGTGGGGGGGCTCTATTCCGGAAAACGTTTTATTTTTTTTCTTCAAAAGTTGTTAGCGTAGATACCTATTGTTCTAAAGGTTTTTAGGGCTCTAATTGTGAATTTGACATTCATTTTTGAATTCAAGATGGTGGCTTCATTTTTTTTCTTAAATATTGGATATGGGTATCGTTTAATAGGTTTTTGGGGGCTCTGATTGTGAATTCAACATAAATTTTTGAATCCAAGATGGTGGCTTCATTTTTTTCTCAAAAAATGGATATGGGTATCGTTTAATAGGTTTTTGGGGGCTCTGATTGTGAATTCAACATTAATTTTTGAATCCAAGGTGGTGGCTTCATTTTTTTCTCAAAAAATGGATATGGTATCGTTTAATAGGTTTTTGGGGGCTATGATTGTGAATTCATCATTAATTTTTGAATCCAAGATGGTGGCTTCATATTTTTCTCAAAAAATGGATATTGGTATCGTTTAATAGGTTTTTGGGGGCTCTGATTGTGAATTCAACATTAATTTTTTAATTCAAGATGGCAGCTTCATTTTTTTCCTTAAAAAATGGGTATGGGTATCGTTTAATAGGTTTTTGGGGGCTCTGATTGTGAATTCCACAATATTTTTTCTATCCAAGATGGCGGCTTAATTTTTTTTCACAATATATTGATATGGGTGTCGTTTAATAGGTTTTTGGGGGCTCGGATTATAAATTCGACATTGTTTTTTGAATCCAAGATGGCGGCTTCATTTTTTTTCTTAAAAAATGGGTATGGGTATCGTTTAATAGGTTTTTGGGGGCTCTGATTGTGAATTTGACATTATTTTTTGAATCCAAAATGGCTGCTACATTTTTTTCCTTAAGAAATGGGTATGGGTATCGTTTAATAGGTTTTTGGGGGCTCTGATTGTGAATTCGACAATATTTTTTCAATCCAAGATGGCAGCTTAATTTTTTTTCACAATATATTGATATGGGTATCGTTTAATAGGTTTTTGGGGGCTCGGATTACAAATTCGACATTATTTTTTGAATCCAAGATGGCGGCTTCATTTTTTTCCTTAAAAATGGGTATGGGTATCGTTTAATAGGTTTTTGGGGGCTCTGATTGTGAATTTGACATTATTTTTTGAATCCAAAATGGCTGCTACATTTTTTTTCTCAAAAAATGGATATGGATATCGTTTAATAGGTTTTTGGGGGCTCTGATTGTGAATTCAACATTATTTTTTGAATCCAAGATGGCTGCTTAATTTTTTTTCCTTAAAAAATGGATATGGGCATCGTTTAATAGGTTTTTGAGGGCTCTGATTGTGAATTCGACATTGTTTTTTGAATCAAAGATGGCAGCTTCATTTTTTTTCTAAAAAAATGGTTAAGGGTATCATTTAATAGGTTTTTGGGGGCTCGAATTATCAATTCGACATTATTTTTTGAATCCAAGATGGCAGCTTCTTTTTTTTTCTTAAAAAATGGGTATGGGTATCGTTTAATAGGTTTTTGGGGGCTCTGATTGTGAATTCGACATTATTTTTTGAATCCAAAATGGCAGTTTCATTTTTTTTCTTAAAAAATGGTTATGGATATCGTTTAATAGGTTTTTGGGGGCTCTGATTGTGAATTCGACATTATTTTTTGAATCCAAGATGTGGGCTTCATTTTTTTTTTCTTAAAAAATGGATATAGATATCATTTATATCTTATAGTCTTATAATTCAATAGAGCCAAATGCACGCAATGCAAACGAGAGCGTGGAAAGAGTGCCAAAGAAGCACAATCGGCCTCAGCGTTCGGCAGTGTTCGACATCTGTTTCTCCTTTTTGGGTGAGCGATGCGTTCGCGTGGACAGCTGTATGACGTTGTCTCGTTCAACTATCGTAAGTAAACCGACTTTAAAGAAAACCGTTTTTTTAAGAAAAAAAATGTAGCCGCCATGTTGGATTAAAAAATTAAAGTCGAATTCACAATCAGAGCCCCCAAAAACATATTGAACGATACCCATATCCATTTCTTGAGAAAAAAAATGATGCCGCCATCTTGGATTCAAAAAATAATGTCGAATTCACAATCAGGGCCCCCAAAAACCTATTAAACGATACCCATGTTCATTTTTAAAGAAAAAAATTAAGCCGCCATCTTGGATTCAAAAAATAATGTCGAATTCATAATCAGAGTCATCAAAAACCTATTAAACGATACCCATATCCATTATTTGAGAAAAAAAAGCAACCATCTTGGATTCAAAAAATAATGTTGAATTCACAATCAGAGCCCCCAAAAACCTATTAAACTATATCCATATCCATTTTTTAAGAAATAAAATGAAACTACCATCTTGGATTCAAAAATTAATGTTGAATTCACAATCAAAGCCCCCAAAAACTTATTAAATGATACCCATATCCATTATTTAAGAAAAAAATTGAAGTCGCCATCTTTGATAAAAAAATAATGTCAAATTCACAGTCAGAGCCCCCAGAAACCTATTAAACGATATCCATAGGTATCCATTTTTTAAGAAATAAAATGAAACCACCATCTTGGATTCGAAAATTAATGTTGAATTTACAATCAGAGCCCCCAAAAACTTATTAAACGATACCCATATCCATTATTTGAGAATAAAACTGAAGCCACCATCTTTGATAAAAAAATAATGTCAAATTCACAATCAGAGCCCTCAAAGACCTATTAAACGATACCCATATCCATTTTTTGAGAAAAAAAATGATGCCGCCATCTTGGATACAAAAAATAATGTCGAATTCACAATCAGAGCCATTTAAAACCTATTAAACGATACCCATATCCATTTTTTAAGAAAACAAATGAAGCCACCATCTTAGATTCAAAAAATATTGTTGAATTCACAACCAGAGCCCCCAAAAACCTATTAAACGATACTAATATCCATTTTTTGGGAAAAAAAATGAAGCCGCCATCTTGGATTCAAAAAATAATGTCGAATTCACAATTGTAGCCCCCAAAAACCTATTAAACGATACCCATATCAATTTTTTGAGAAAAAAAAGGAAGCAGCCATTTTGGATTCAAAAAATAATGTCGTATTCACAATCAGAGCCCCCAAAAACCTATTAAACGATACCCATATCCATTTTTTAAGGAAAAAAATGAAGCCACCATCTTGGATTCAAAAAATAATGTCGTATTCACAATCAGAGCCCCCAAAAACCTATTAAACGATACCCATATCCATTTTTTAAGAAAAAAAATGAAGCTGCCATCTTGGATTCAAAAAATAATGTCGAATTCACAACCAGAGCCCCCAAAAACCTATTAAACGATACTAATATCCATTTTTTGAGAAAAAAAATGAAGCCGCCATCTTGGATTCAAAAAATAATGTCGAATTCACAATTAGAGCCCCCAAAAACCTATTAAACGATACCCATATCCATTTTTTAAGAAAAAAAAATGAAGCCACCATCTTGGATTCAAAAATTATTGTCGAATTCACAACCAGAGCCCCCAAAAACCTATTAAACGATACCCATATCCATTTTTTAAGAAAAAAAATGAAGCCGCCATCTTGGATTCAAAAACTTATGTCCAATTCACAATATAGGAATTTAGTTGAAAATGAAACAAAAAACCCCAAAAAGTGCTTTTTCTTCTTCCTGCCCTTACCCACCAGGTGGGGTCGGCACAACATAGTGAGATGCCCCCCCTATCACTTGCCATCTGGTGAGATGGCAAGTGATAGGGGGCAAGTGTGCGTGAGTACGCACACAACTAGCAAGCCGCAGTAAATACCTATTTTCCGTCCGCCTGGTTTACTCGATACGCTCATAAAAACCTGACTGAATACAGTAAAACACAGAGAACAGACGGCTAACAACAGGCAGAGTAGGTAGAATCATCAACACTGGCCTAGCAGGTACCTATTTACACAACCAAATAAAGTTTTTTTTCTACGAATACCTAAAAGACACGCATTACTAAAGAAACTATAAAACGAACAAGAACGGGCAACACACAATTCTCATATAGATAGAGAGAAAGCTCTCAACCTAACAAAAAGAGAAAATATGAGTTTGAGGTTTCAGAAATCAAAACCGCTAAGCGCATACGAAAATGACTCGTATCGCGATCTAAAATAAACCGAATAACGTTCAAATTCCTACGCTGATACCAAACTTTCAGAGCGGCAACGCCGCATTTTTACGGGTGCGAACATACATTTGAAAATTCTGGCGGCAAAATGTTCTTTTGTTCATTACTAGAAAACTACTTGTCCTAGAGAGTCCAAAATTTTGGAGCCGAGTGCTCTAATTCATAGCTCGGTTTGGACACGTCAACCGAATCTGTAGCTATTGTAGATCCTCAGATGTAGCATGTGCGTGCCAGACAAACGTGTCTCCAGCTAACACAGTCATCAAAGCTTCTAACTCGGTGAGTTTTGAACCTAGACACTTGAAATATTTGGAGCATCCATGATATTTTTTGCTCTAAATTTGGAGATATCAAGCAACTTTCTAGCTATAGCCATTCCTGAGATCCACATGTGTTAGCTGGAGAAATGGCTTCCCAGCAAACACGTTGTTATAGTCTTCTAACTCAAAGAGTTTTCGAGCTAGAGACTTGATTTTTTTTATGCCGGGTGCTCTAATTATGCTCTAAAATTTGGCGTTTACTATATAGCTTTATCGTTAGCCGTTTGCCCACACTGAATGAGGAAGCTGTGGAGCCGCTCTCCAGCTAACACACCTATAAAGTCTCATAGAGTCGTTGTTTTTTTTGCTGCTAAATTTTCCTTCAAATCAATGATTGCTCCAATTATGCTTTAAATGTTGGCGTTTTCAGAATTCGCAATTTCCATATGAGGAAGCTGGAGAAATGCACATTACAGGAATGTAACGGAAGAGATCGTTTTGATGCAATGTCGGCGATCGGCTTTGCACGTCGCATTCTATCTTCAAACGGTGTGCTTTATAACTTGCTTATTCTACAACGTATTTTGAACTGTTCAAGCACAGTTTAATAATTTGTTTGTTTGCAATTTTCGCTCGAACCAAAACCAAAAAACCTCTTCAAGTTCATAATTGCACCTACCACTTATACCCATCTCTTTGCATCAATTGTAGATTATTTATACCATCTGGTGCTTACTCAAACCACAAGACACTTACCTACTTTACAAGAAGCTTTAGTGCCTGGTACAGGCTTTTAATTGGAATACGCCTTCCCAGCACCTAAACCATCCTGACAGCTTAGTAGCTCTAATCCACAGAAAAGACATGGTCAATACGTGCAGAGCTGATTAGCCATGGGTTTCCTAACGATGTATTCCTTCCCCATTTGAGAACCAAGCATTGTGTACGTTATTCTTTGAACCAAAAAATCCATAATATATTATTAACCCTACCTATAACTATGTAGACAAATATCTAGGTATGTAGCTTAAGAACCCCTGAAGTTAGACAATGCAACATGAACGATTTATCGGGATTGGTGCGCAGTTACCCTAAAACAATGGAACATCGGATAACGTGTGGATCGCTGGACATGTGTATGCTTTCAGCTCGAGACTTCGACACCCAATTACGGGGCGGTCGAGAGCTTCATTCATCACGTACAAACGAGCTATTTTTTTACCCCACGCTGCCTGTAACTATGGGTTTCGTAAGAAACGGCCAACTCAAAAATGATAGTGTAGGTATAAGTTACTTAGAACTAGTAGTTCGCCCCGAACTGAGATCTCGTGTTGCGATCCAAATGCTTCGAAAAGTTAAGTACTTACGGTAGATGGTAATCAGAAAAAAATGTGCCCAATCACGCATTGTGTTTTATCTACTTTGAGAAGGATTTCTGTCCAGATTTAAAGTGTGACCTTGCCGACCAGTAGAAAAATTTGGATGTCAACGAAATTCTTAAAGATCCGGGGGCTCTTGGATCGTTGGTTATTCTAATATAACGTTGTTAATACTGAAAAAAATCACCATTAAACAAATTTTGAATGTATATACGATATTGGGCAAAATGTGGTTAAACTCGCCAAAATAAGAATTATACGCATATTCATCAAAAATTATGAAAATAAAATCAAATTGGAGAATGTGAAAAATACTATAACATGCAGCCTACCGGTTATCATTCTAATTAGTTAAATTAGGAAATATCACTTTTTTCTATGTCGTATACAAGTGAGCTTTGTAATATATACCTATGTGTGTGTACAGTTGCGATCGCGATGTGTGAAATATCATCCCGGAATGTTATTAGAAGGCGGCGGAATCGATCGCATTTTCCGCTTTCAAAGGAAAGCATTTCCAACCTACTCGGGATTCGAAAGAAAATGCCTCACTGCGTGAAATAAATACTGAGCATTCAAATAGGATTTCATTCTAAGACTAAGACAGAGAAGATATACAAATGCAATATCATTAATTTAAGGATCCACTTATAAGTAAATATCTATGCAAAAATTATATGGAGTAAAGTTTCGTATGTTTTTGTGAACATAACACCTGAAGTCCCCAGAAAAATAGATTATCCCGGTGCTACATAAGCTATATATTTTAATAGCGATCCCTGGCTTCGCACGTGTCAAATAGAAAAGGAAAGTGAAAAATGTAAAGTCACTGCCATTGATTTTTTCCACCCATGCGATGCTGGGGCTGATCGATAGAGATTTTATAAAGTAAGAAACAAATAAATATTCATAAATATATTTTTTTGTGATTATGTTCATCAAAAACTAAGCACATGGACAAATAGATACAAACACATAGGTACTGAATCTATTACACGGGTATTTATCGCGAAAATTACGTTTCTAGATTCAGTTTTGGTTATGATGATCGCGAAAGTTTAAAAAGCACTAAATACAAAATTAAATACAATACAAAATAAGTAACTTCATGGCGGGCAAAAGTGACTAAGGTATGCCTATGTAATTGTTTTTAAACCTACATCCATTCCTCGTCGTCAATTTTGATTTCCAATAATTTTCTACGTCTTCGTAG
This sequence comes from Thera britannica, assembly GCA_939531255.2. Classification (NCBI taxonomy): domain Eukaryota; kingdom Metazoa; phylum Arthropoda; class Insecta; order Lepidoptera; family Geometridae; genus Thera; species Thera britannica. The sequence continues at coordinate 12,235,605 of OW618040.2, read as the reverse complement.
AAATATTTTTATTTAACATTACGTCTTGTTCATTCCACTTCATCCGTACAGATTGCTACAATGATAACTTCTCCCCTAACAGCCACCTACCGGAAGTCGGTAACTACTTTCCGGTATAGTCGGCAACCAACTTTATAACTGGTAGTACTTACCACGGGCAATGAAGGGAGAATTGTTCAACAAGAGAGTAAAGTTCCAAATATTTTTCATCAAGAGAATATTTTTAAAAGATATTGAAGCCGGAGTAAAGAGAATCCTAAAAACCTACTAATATTTATAAACGCGAATTCTTGTCAGTATGGATGGATGGATGTTTGCTACTCAATAACTCTAGAAAGACTAAACGGATTTAGATGAAATTTGGCACAGATATGGTATGGAACAGCACATAGGCTACTTTTTATCCCGGTAAAATGTATGGTTCCCGGAGGATGGATATGTTTTTAATCATATGTATAAGATAAAGACGTGTTATTATAACTCAAGAACGGCTGAGCAGATTTGTCTGAAAATTGGTGGAGAGGTAGCTTAAATGCAGGAGGCAGGCATTGGACTTTTTATTCCGAAAAATTAACGAGAAAGGGGCTTGTAATTCTATATAATTGCTTGCATTTATTATATTTACTAGACTAGATCCGGAGCGCAGCTTTCCTGCTTGTGCCTTCTCAGTAACGCAACGACACGGCGCGATTAAACTCCGCCATTGCAACGAGCATTTCTAAGAACTCAAAACATATCCAACGTGTCATATAAGTGCACATTTTTCTCATCGATAAAAATTCCTCGAGGAACGAAGAACAACCGTGAGCAAATCCAAACTAGTGCTTGTTTGGATTTGCTCACGGTTGTTCTTTGACAGTCGAAAATCGTCATGAATATTGGTCAAGTGTTGGTAGGTCTCTAGAAACTTGGATATAAATCTCGGGCGATCTTTTTCGATAAATAAGTTCAATGGTTTTATATCTTTCCAAAGATTAAGCAGATTAATCTAAAAAGACAACTAACTCTAAACCTCGGCACTCGATACTGCAGTCCTGCTTTTGCACAAACTCATTCGAGCCAGGTGTCATGTTAGTTTACACGACTTATACGCGAGGATGTGTTATAGTTACTGCGTAAACAAGGTTTAATTCCAACCCGGTGAATTTGCTTTGGAGAAATGCTTTGGTAGTATTTTAACAGGATTTTCTAACTCTCTTTAGAACAGTCAGTTCTATGAAACTGGTACTACCCTCTCAAGTTACCAAGCTACACGGAGTACAATGGGGGTTGCTAAGACTCACCTTCGACTATCCTGGATGTTGTGATGGATCTTATTGTTATCAAATGTCTATTTATTAGTGTATACACTTAAATAAAGAGATAAGTATACCTAGATATAGCTGAGTGGTGCACTACCAAATAGCGTTGCCAAAAGTGGGTCATTTTAAACATGAGTTCAATGATTGACTCTCTTACGAAACATTTTACAAAAATTGACAGAAATTTGACTATCTAATGTTTTGGATGTGTAATGGGGACTCCTATTTGGCATTCCACGGGTTGCACAGTAACCCCAATTGTTTTTGACGTGATAACGTCTTATAAATCGATGGAGCCGGCTGCACGCACGAAAAAACATGACTCATGCGTCGTTTCGTCGTTCCATTTACCTGAGCCCGAGCCCGGGTCGGGTAATGGGTAAGGGTAAATGAGGGTAAGGGTAAATGAGGGTAAAGGGTAAGGGTTCGGTCGGGTTCCGGGTCCGGGTCCGAGTGTTCGAGTCCGGGTCCGAGTGTTCGAGTCCGAGTCCGAGTCCGAGTCCGAGTCCGCGAGTCCGCGAGTCACAAATATTAATTAAAACTATTTTGAAAAATGCAACCATTCCATCAGTATTTTCTTATGACGTTATCACGTTCAACTATCGTCAGTAAACCGACTTTACAGACAACCGATTTTTTTATAGTGTAATATCAGCCTTGTGCGTCGAGTATGAGGGTTATATTATGTAACTGATGTTTTCCGACGTATTCAACAATCATCAACATTTTCAACACCTCCTCCTAAAAGATTACGTTCCAATTGCGAAAACTCAAAAACCGTATGAAAATCCGTTTGTTAGTTTTTGAGTTTATCGCGGTCAGGCAGACAGACACCGCAGGAAACTTTGTTTTTTAGCTGTTTGCCCCAGTGATTTTGGACTGGCAATACAAATCTTTTCGAATATAACGAAACTCAAAGGAACCTAAGGGTATTCCATGCATTCCTCGGACGTGTTCCGTGTGCATTGTTCGTGATTTCTTATTTATTTCCTTTTCACACGAGACTATAATGGCAATTTTTGAAATCGCAATAAAACAGACCTACGAATTGGTATCGTCGCCACAGACACAGACAGCTGTAATATAACTTTTGAGACTATCATGGTTTTTAACACTATTTTATGAAAATCAAAATTTAATCATGGTATATATCCCGTTGTTTCATAAAAATAGTACCGCTGTAAGTTCATCCCTTTATTCTTTACCTAGTCGACGAAAGCTTGCTACTTTAATCAAAGTTGTATTATAGTTAAAGTTGCATGGAAATTAATTTGGAACGAAATGTAGTAAGTATTGCTGTGAGTGTTGTGTCTTTTTTTTTTAATATTGGTAACCTTGGCTTTCTACGGATTTCCTTATTTTCTGATTCTATCACGCAGTGTAACTTCCAAAATGGCTCTCTCTATAGCCCGTTGTGAGGCCAATAGTTAGCGACCACGTATCGGTTCTGTAATCACTGGCGACAGTACTTTCGTCTTGAGGCTCAACTACATCTGTGACAAGAAGATTTGGCGCATTTTCCCGAGCACTGCCCATAGCTGACATTTTAAAGCTGTACCTAGTTAAATTGTCATACCTATTAATCCACAATTTTAATAATATTCCCGACAATGTGTTAGACGTACTCATGTTCATTTGAATCGATATTTAACTAGGAGGAGGTATCACTTTACTTCGTAATTGTGTCAATACAGACTGCTCTGGCCACCTGTCTATATAGAGCTTGTAGAGGAAATATAATAGGTTATCGCATTTATACTGTCCATCGAGAGGGCATTGTCGTAGGAAGCGGAAGTGCACGTGACCCACACCTGCGTGTGCGCAACGTAAGCCCATCCTTTGTAGGTACACCTTAGCAGTCCTACCAACATGTTCTCTAATTATATTTGTGACAAAAATATGAATTAATGTTCGACTGTATTGCAATTTTGCTTATAGACCACAAAATGAGAACATCACATCACACACAAAGAATACTTACTTATAAGTACCTAGCAGAGTTATAGACACCTAATTGAATTAAGGAGAAACGAAAAGTTACTGCAAAGAAAAGCTATTATCTTTTAATTAAAATTAACATTTCAATATCATAAATAAGTTCTAACAAAAAAGCTGATTCAAGTTCACAGAGCTCGGCGCCGCGAGAGACAACAATGACTTTTTCCATTATCTACAGCTGATGGTTGAAAATTTATAAAAATCGATATATTTTTTCAACTCAGTGGGCGGGCTTGGATAATCAGCAGCTCAAGCGGAACGAGCTATTGCATTTGATAGACGAGCTTTGAATGGTATCTTATCGCAATATTCTCTATAGTGAAACTTCAAATTCTTCTTTCATCAACTCTTAACAACAATCAATCTGAGGATCGAGAAAAATAATTTCTTGTCCGATCCACAGAGTACCAGTGCCTGCAATTTCTACTGCAGATGAAGATGTTCTGTAGTGTACATTTGTATAGGTATCTTTATTTTAAAGTATGCGGACTATAATTTTGATCATTTTACTCAATATTTTTTTCATCAATTTTTTGTTATATCAATGGATAGGTCTAAATGATATTGAGATTTCTAAAATATTTTTTTTAAAACTAAATAGTTTGTGCGAGAGACACTTCCAAAGTGGTCAAATGTGCCCCTCCCCCCGTGTAACTTCTGAAATAAGAGAATAATAAAAATATATGATATAATATGTACATGAAATGAAATGAAACCGCAATTTACTCGTACCTTTCATTCAATCAACTCAAATATTAAAAACAACAACGAACTACTAGAACTTTTATATTATATTACTTGCTACTACGGAACCCTTAATGGGCGAGTCCAACTCGCATTGGGCCGCTTTTTAGGGTTCCGTAGCCAAATGGCAAAAACGGTCTGTCTGTCCGTCTGTATGTCACAGACATTTTTCTCCGAAACTAGACTATTCTGTGAACCGCATTAACATTTTTACACAAAAATAGAAAAAAAACTGTAAATTTTGGGGGTATAAATACTTGAAACTGAAACTCAAAAAAAATTGTTCATCAAACCTATGGGGTATCAATGAATAGGCCTTTATAAATGATGTTGAGGATTCTAATATCGTTTTTTTCTAAACTGAATAGTTTGCGCGTGAGACACTTCCAAAGTGGTAAAAAGTTGGTCCCCCCCTCTAACTTCTAAAATAAGAAAATTGTGCAGGATGCACACCACTGTTGCTGGATTGGAAGATACGGTCTTCAAGAGAAAGATACTTCTTCTGTTCGGAACTTTTATTTGTGATGTTTCCACTGTCGAGTTTCGAGGTGCATTCCCCTCTGGACCCACAGTCCGCGTATTTATATCAAAACACTGTTTACAAAGTTTAAAATAACATGCCAAATTGAACCTTATATCCGTCTTAAACTACATACAGAAATTAAGCCTTAGAACTATGAGAATTAAGGTTCATGGCCCTGTTGTTCCAGAAATTTCCTAGCACTAGAAGGTTCTGTTTACTATTTTGAACGTATTAAAATTCCGAAGCATCTTGTTACAGGAATGTAAAACGTAAACATGGTCTACTTTATAGGGTCGTTCTGCACATTCTCCCGCCGTGCGACTGCGTCGCATCTTCTTCCGGTGCAGGATCTATGTATTCGATTGGCAGGATCACCATGTTCTTACAGGTCTCCACAGGATTCCTCTGTTCGTTTGCATGTCGACGGCACGCAGAACGATGTCTGGCAGAACTTCCTCCGTACGGCTCCCGCCGGTGCTGCAACTTGGAGAGGTCCTTGCATAATGTTTTTGTTTTGGGCCTGTTTCTCTTCCACGCTGGGTCTGTTACTGCGTTATCTTCTGTTTTTCTGTAGTGTGCTGCCTGTTTCTTTATGTTGCACACTCTAGCTGTGGCGTAACGAAGTTTCTTCCTTTTATAGAAATGGGAAACTTCGAGCAGTTCCGACTGCTTCTGTTTTATGCTGTCTGAGATGTGATGAGTTTCCTCTGCACCTGTTAGCTCTGGCATCCTTGGTTCGTAGTAGAGTTTCTCCAAGGAGTTTTCGTCAACTGTCTTCCAGATTGGAGTGGTTACGTATCTTCCTTCTTCCGTGTGGACTGTATTTTCTGTTAAGATACGTAGGGCTTGCTCTTCTGGATCTGAATTTGGGCTAAGGCTGATTGTTTTCATAGCGAGGTTCTGTTCCATTAGGCTTTCCGGGACGTCTTTTGTTTGGGCTTCTGTGACGTGTGAGACGAATTCGATGTGGCGTCTGGGAATGTGACTCCCGTGCAACACCCAACCCAGTGGTGTCAGTGATGCCACTGGTTGGTCTTTCTTGCCTCTTCTTATCTTCATAGTTAAAAGAATGTGCCAGTTGTCCTGACCGATCAGTAGTTGTGGCCTCGTCTTTTCATAGGTGAGGAAGTCGCTGATGTCCTGTAGATGTTCGCACTCCTCTATCTGTTTTCTCGAAACTTCTTGTGCTGAGACTTTAAGATTCTTGACTGTTCGCGCTTGAATTGGTTCTTCATGACCGTTGAGTCCCCTGAGGACGAGGTTGACTCTTCTTGACTGTTTCTCCGCTGTCTTCATTTCACTGATGCCTTCTATGCTCAAGGGGTCGATGGGTCCCGTTATACCAATCTTCTTGCAGATGGTGTCATCAATAAGCGTCACTGTAGATCCATCGTCTAACAAGGCATATGTATCAACTGCTGCTGCTGGTCCCTTCACTTGAATCGGGATAATCTTTAGGAACGACTGTCTCTTTGTTGAAGTCCAAGCAGAGTTGATAGTTTCTGTATCCGTTGCTCCGTTTTCAGTGTTGCATTCGGATTCTTCTGTTTTCCTAACGAAGTGCAACAATTTGTTGTGATAATACTTGCAGTCGTTGACACCGCAAGTCTTCGGTCGGCAGCTGTGAGTTCTGTTTCTGTATCGTAGACATCGAAAACATAGGTGTTTGCTTTTCGCTATATCCCATCGTGCATTCTCATCTGCCTTCTTAAATTTCTCGCAGTTCATTACGATGTGGCCTGTATCATCGCACACTGGACATTTCACTTTAGACTGCTTTTCTGTTGCTGTGTGCACGTTCTGTGTCCGTCTGTTGCGCTCTGTAAAATGTGACTGACTGCTCACTTGTTCTGGCAGTGCATATGGTGCGCATTTTCTCAGGAACTTTTCGAATTTCAGTAGATCTGGATCTTCCTTCGGTTGCAATGCAGCGAAGTCGTAGTATCTGTAGCGCAGCGTCGGTGTTAACTTTTCCACCATGGCCTTGGCAACTTCCGGATTGTAGAAGTAGTAGATACAGTTCAATGCCCGAAGAGTAGTCACGATGTTGGTCACCTTGCTGGAAAAGATGCAGATGTCTCTCGGTGACTCTGTCAGACGTGGCAGTGCTCTGAGTGTTTCTATTTCTGCCATGGCGATTGATTCTGGTCTTCCAAATCTGGATTCCAAGGTCTTCATGACGTCAGATGGCTCGGCGTTGGTGATAAGTAGACCCTCAACTGCTTCTTTGGCTTTTCCTTTAAGGGTCTTTCGCAGACGGTTCATGTTCTCAACTTTTGTGAAAGATTCCATGGTTTCGAAAAAGGCTGCACGGAATGACAACCAATCTTGATGACTTCCGTTGAAGAAGGGTAGCTCGTCGAACCTCGGTTGACGTGCAGCTTTCACGGCAAGAGTGATTGCAGAGGCCAACTGCGAAAGATCGGGTTGAGGGCAGACTCCCGCCGGTGACGATTGTGCGGGCTGTGCTGTCTGTAGATCCTTTTCTTCTTTGGCGTTGCTTACGACGGACGTGTTGTCATGCTCGTTCGGTCGTTCAGGTTCCTGATTCTGTAACCACGTGTCCACACGTGTCTGTGCCTCCGTCTTGGAGTACTCGGAGACGTCGTCGTCTTCGTCGTCAGTCTCCTCTGTTTCTAGCGTAGCTATCCGTGCCAATGCTAGTTCCACTTGAAGGCGCGCAAGCTCTTCTTTAGCTTTTGCAATTTTCTGTGCTTTCTTTGACTGTACTGTTCTGATTGACCCGTTGTTCTTGCTGCGAGTGTGCGGTTTTGAAGGCTTATCTACAGCAATGAGACAAGCATCCTTCATCCGTTCAACTGTAGGAGCTCCGTCCGATCTGGCAACAAGAGGGACGATCTGTTGAATGTTGTCTTCGTCAGTGAGACAAGCATCCTTTAGCCTTTCTTCTGTATGTGCTCCATCCTGTCTGGCAATAGACGGGATGTTCTGTTGAAAGGCTTCTGTTCGCGAAGCACCTGGTTTCACATCACGTATCGCTGTTGTTCCGGTGGCCTCCGTTGCGGTGGACTGCGCAGTGGAGGTGTCTGTCGCTGACGATGATGATGCTTCTGTCGGGGTGGCCCCACAAGACGTGGACGGTTGAGTTTCTGTTGTGGGCGGGTGCCCTCTTCCTGTGGAGCGCGTGATTGGCATCACGACCAGCTATTTTTCTCCTGGAATATCTTCGTATATCCGGCTCGAAGGACCATTCGATGTGCAGGATGCACACCACTGTTGCTGGATTGGAAGATACGGTCTTCAAGAGAAAGATACTTCTTCTGTTCGGAACTTTTATTTGTGATGTTTCCACTGTCGAGTTTCGAGGTGCATTCCCCTCTGGACCCACAGTCCGCGTATTTATATCAAAACACTGTTTACAAAGTTTAAAATAACATGCCAAATTGAACCTTATATCCGTCTTAAACTACATACAGAAATTAAGCCTTAGAACTATGAGAATTAAGGTTCATGGCCCTGTTGTTCCAGAAATTTCCTAGCACTAGAAGGTTCTGTTTACTATTTTGAACGTATTAAAATTCCGAAGCATCTTGTTACAGGAATGTAAAACGTAAACATGGTCTACTTTATAGGGTCGTTCTGCACAAAAATGATAAAACTTTAAAAAAAATATGATGTACCTACATTACTATGCAAACTTCCAATTCCAACGATATTTGGTTTGAACGAGATCTAGTCAGTAGTTTTTTTTTTATACGTCATAAATCGTTAACCGCAGTTTACCTTTCGACGAACTACAAGAACCTTTATATTATGTTACTTGTTGCTACGGAACCCTTCATGGGCGAGTCCAACTCGCACTTGGCTGTTTTTTTATACGTCATAAATCGTAAACCGCAATTTACCTTTCGACGAACTACAAGAACTTTTATATTATGTTACTTGTGTGCTACGGAACCCTGCATGGGCGAGTCCGACTCGCACTTGGCCTCTTTTTTTTACCTACTGACATAGCGTACAGCGGATACAGCGTTATTCACGCTAGTTTCAGGTAAATTGCGGCTTTAACCATTGCAGGGGAAAACCCACCAACAAACTGTTTGTTTCAGCAAAAGAGCACAAAGTACCCACCCACCTACAGTGATTTGCATATTACATTAGTAATTGGATGGCGTCCGTCCATCGCGTCACTTCGCATCGCAGACTATACCCTATTTCCTATATAGATAAAGGGCCCTGTCCACATGCGTGCTGAGTTAGTTTTATCATAATAACATATTTATTCACCAACTCCAAATAAAAATTAAAGAGAGATTTGTAAAATTCTTTTTATTTACCTGGAAGGTCAGATTGATCTCACAGAAAACTCATCAAAATAATTGGTTTAAAAAAAAATGAAATTCGTTTTTTCAAGTTTTTGTTAATTTCACTTTTTTTATTTATCGTGATTATATTCACCTTCTGGCAAAACAAAAGAAACGGATAGGTAAAGTATTCATTATGGTTGCGGTACAATTGACACGCTTCTGCTAGTTGGCACAGTTCTTGAGTGAATTGCGCCACGGGATTTATTTTATTTTGCTGAACTTTTGACTACCGATAAAATAAATATTGTACACTACAAAATAAAGAAAATAACAATAATTATGTAAGTATAGATATTTTCTTCTTCTTGTCGTGTCACTATAGTTCTTTTGAAACACTATTTTACAAAAATGGTCAATATGTTCACATCTGCAATGGTGTATACACAACGTCCTATGCTCTGTGTCTTTAGTTTTAAGGCGAAGACAACCATCGATTTACTTCTCAATCGTACATTTTGAAAGTTAGCCTACTAGGTAGGTACTTTGGTATAGTTTTAAGTATACAGGGTTATTCATTATTAGCTGCAAATACTCAGGAATTAGGTTCAACAAATAAAATAAAAAATATTTATGAAATGATTTTTTTAAAGTTTTGTTATGAAAATCCCGAGAACCATCGATAAAGGAATCATTGGCGCCTGACCTATTTTGACCTTTGATCCGCGCCCGCGCGCCGTGAGTGACACTCTGCGTTCAGTCACCGCCTGGGTGGGTCATCGTCCTGTTCTCCATGGCAATCATTATGCAATAGCCGTAAAGAAATTAATAAAAATAAAATTTTTATACAAAAACTTGAAAAATTTTTTGATCAAATTTAAAAAAAATAATTTCATAAATATTTTTTATTCTATTTGTTGAACCTAATTCCTGAGTATTTGCAGCTAATAATGAATAACCCTGTATTAGAAAACGTGTTAGGATCAAATATGTTTGTTTGTTAAACTGTGTGCGATCTGATTGCAAGATACTTTCATGCAATTTTCGATAAATAAGTTCAGTTTTTTCATATTTTTCAAAAGGTAAAAGTGTGTGAACAAGAAGTTGTTTTCATCGTCCTAAGAAAGTAGGTATTGTGACTTGTGACTAAGTGAGTTACAATTAATAAACAAATAAATAAAGCCCGCGGGACTTAGATATCAAAAGGTACTAAAAGTATTTAATAATGCGAAAAGTATAGGTGATAGGTATTTGCCGGCATTTGCGTCATAAATAAATATTCCTCGAGAGCACGTGCTTGTTAGCCAACGTTTCCTCAATGTTCTGTCAATTTACGATGTTTGCCAATTCCGTGTATCTTCCTGTCGAAGGTTTCCGGTCAAACGGCGAATTCGGTGCGTGCAAGCGCCCGACCAGACCGATTCGATTTGCTCTAACGCGGTGGTCACACATTCGGCTCCCGGTGGACCGTGTAAGTGCTCCATTCACTACGTAGACCATTATTAATACATCCCCTCCCCACTCGTCTGTAGAGGCCCACATTGTGCGAGTTGAGTTAATCCTCCGTCCGGCAAAGATCGTCGATTGAACGCGACCGTCCCAGCTTTGTGAGCGTAATAGGGTTCTACGGTTAAATGCCGCATGTAATTTTTGGTTTGCGATTGTAATTATCTATCTGATCGGGGGAAGAGTTCTATTACGGTGCGCTCCGCCAAGCTGATTGATTGGTTTCGCTCGCATTTGTAACTGTCACCCGGATAGCGCACCTCACTAGTTCAGGATTAGTGAAACACCACAGTCTCGCTTGGTCCCATCCCATTGCTTCATTAAGCGATCACCTGAATACCTACACAATGGGACCAAATATAGTTTGACATCACTACATTTAACAGATTTAAACACTAACGTTCTAAAATCTTGGATATTGGATGACCAACGATATTCATCTGTTTGTTATCTGTGTTGATCCTAGTAACAAGCTATAGTCAATTACTCATCATCATAGTTAATCAACTCTACTAACTGTACAACTAGTGGGTATATGACCTGTAGACCTCACTTTTACTGCATTTTAAGGTGATATTCTGCTCATTAATGCCGAACATTCCGGCAAATTTTTATAAAATCTTCAAAAAAAAAACTATGAAGTCATATAACCTGTGTATCATACGCTGTGGACCAAGATTCGTCCAGATCAGTTGAAAAATAAAAACCTGTAGGCGAGAACAGACAGAAGCTGAAACGGTTTGCTCGCTCAGCCAATGTGCTTTCAAATCTTTTACTACCTCGGAGGTGTACCTACCTACACTGAAAGTAAAATTCAAGACGGAGAAAATGTTTGGAGACGCATCAATAAACTAAAGCAACGATAGAACGTGCAACGTGACGGAGCGGGCACCTCCCAGAGGATTGCAGAACCAAGCTCGGCAAAGCAATTTAACCAATTTAATGTCATTCGCTCTATTGACGGTCTCCCGCGTTCTCAATTTGAAAATAGACGCCATTGTGTTGTATAACCGCGAAAGTGTTACAACCCTTTTAAGCGCTGTTTCAAATCTACCTTCCTGATAAATAAATGCTTCTACGGATTGAAAATCATAGGTTTTATGCTAAAATGTTTTGTGTTTATTTCTTGATTTTATACCTATATTAGCAGTATATCCTGGAAATGATTGAAATAGGATGTGTAAAACTTTTATGATCTTCATACTTATATCAGTTATTTATAGTAATATTTATTTTGATCTTATACTACCGCAGGCGGATCTTTTCCATGATGATTACCTACCCATGTTTAAAGATCTCATAACGATCAAATAGGTTATAAATAAAACTGTAATAATCAATTGAATTTTTTTTAATTATTTTACAAAAAGCGTGGGGGGCTTGATTTTGATTGTTGTAAATATTTTATCAATTGTTTATTATATCTGAAGTTATTATAAAAAGCACCCCACGCTTTTTTGTACAATAATATAAATTTTTCAATTGATTATTACAGTTTTATTATTAACTTTTTAGTTTTTTTTTCATATTATTGCAAGATCATCGACCTTTGGCAGGTGTGCAAAGTTTGAATCAAATATGATCGTTCAAAGTACGACAAAATCGAGCTCAAAGAGGTCGGTTACATGCAAGCAAACAAACATACCTAAAGGTAAAGCTAATAAAAGCGTTATAAAAATAAAGCTGAATTTGAAAATAAACTTTGCCACAGAGGCAAAGTATGCAGGGTTTCTTTATAACACGTCGATCTGTAATCAACAAGATATAATATAATATTGAAGTTAACCCACACAGCACTTTCTAGTCCCAAACTAAGTAGAGCTTGTACTATTTGAACCAGTAGGCCTACCATGAGCTCTGGCTGGCTCTGTCTCTGGTTCTGGTTTTGAGTCGGTGTGAGTGTTATAATTTTTTTGTGAATATATACTAGAATACAATATAACACCCAGACAGAGAACAAACATCTGTGTTTACCATACAAATATTTGTTGTCGGTAGGGATCGAACCCACGACCTACGGCGCAGAAGGCAGAGCTACTACCAACTGAGCTGAGAGGCCAGTCTATACTGTCAGATAACCGCAGGCATTTGTTTCAAGTGAGTGGGTTCCGTCATTCACGCCGTCCGCCATCTTGGATAGAGGGTCAATTTTAATTGACGTTATGGTCCGCACCGACATGACACCAACTCATATACAACATGATAGTGTGTTGCATTGTGTCAACACCTCTAATTAGAGGGAGCCCAATGGGTGCGGCTAAAGCGTGCCAAATAAGAGCAATTAACTTAATGCGCCTCACAGATTCACTGTGATTGTGACAGTTCTGCATTTATTCTATATATGGTATAAATCACAACACCCACACTCTAAACTTAATCGGAAACCCTCCGTAAACGTTAGTCCAAATGGTTTTCACAACTGTTGTGTATTTATAATGTCTAAAATTTTACCAATCATTGGCAAGAGCTATCGAGCAACGTCGCGATGCTATCGTAAAATTAATATCCTCTCAAAAATGTAAAATAATATTTGTACAACATTCCTATAATGTTATTCGGCCGGAGGCGATGGCTGTCTAAATTATGAAAAGCGGTCCACCGTAAAGGACGTAATATTGCCAATATCGCCGTCGAAGGGAAATCTCTTCGGGCTCGTCGTTAAATGATCGCATCTCATCGAGCGCGCCGGGGACCAGACGCGGCGTCAGCGGACCGCGACGTTTAGCATATCCTCGCCAAACTGCCGCGTAATACCCGGACAAGTGCAGAGGTGTTCCACGTTAAATCCATTATCGAAGCCCATTCTCAAAAATGGCCAGCTTAGTGAACGCTTCCGCAAGCGAGAGCCCCTCTCAAGGATGCGTAATAAGATTGGATGAAGATGGCAGAGTAATAAAGCGTGTTCGATAATGTATTTATTGAAGATGTGCTAGCGTCGGTGTCGCCGGCACCGGCGGTGCCCCGGTGCAAAGATCGCCTTCAATTTACTGTTCTGATATAACGATTAGCTCCTCGATCGAGCTAACGCCGTCGCCGCCGCCCCGCCTGCCACCACGGCATGGCACTACGGAACCGTCAGAATACATTACAAATAGGTAAACACGGCAAAATAAATTACTGAGATACTACTGCAATAACTTCCGACGAAACGTTTTAACAACTTTGTTAATTCTTCTAATGGATAAACATTGTGATAATATAATTAAGCTACTAACAGTCGTTAGGGGACATTAGGGAAAGTCTGATTTCACAAATTAAGCTGGTACAAGTGAAGTTTAAAAAACTTGAAATACTAACTTCATGGCCAAATTGCTGAACCGATTATGATGAGATTTCTATTGGACCAAAAGCATTTTCAAATTGGCTCCTAAATGACGAAGTTATAACAGACATTAAAAGTAACATTTCGAAACCGCTTCCTTTTTTATTTAAAGTCGGCTTAAAACTCTAGTTTTCGGATACTTAGTAAACTAAATCTCGAGAAAGTTCATAAATTATGCAGCTGAGAGAGCCCAGCGCTGCAATTAGATCAACAGCAGCTTGACTATATCATGTTCCTGGTGCAAATAAACGAACGCAGATAATGGACGGCGAGATCAATACAAAGTAATCGCAGATCCAATAAGCCCAGCCAAAACAACAGGGGGTCGACTGCGGCCCCGAGCCTCCGAACAGGCGAAACAATATGGCGGCATGCAAATAGCCCAGCCATTATCGCACCTGGCCGGTCCCGGCGAGTAAACAAGATTACGGGAATTGAATGCCTAATTAGGTAAAAGAAGCCGCCTCGGCCGCTGCTGACTTATAGCCCTCTGCCGTATTTCACAGCACTAAGGATCAGGACACTACCTCTTGCTAGAGGCTTGTTTGCTTATCAGAACCGACTGACTCAGACAAACGGCAACAGTTATCGTAGAATCGAGCTAGAACTGTAACTCCACTCATATAAATAAAATTAATATGGTAAGTTTTAAAAACTTGAGAAAGCGACGACATGGCCAAACTGATTTTGAAGAAATTTATATGGGAACAATCTGTAGGCCTACCAAGAGCTCTGGTTGGCTCTCTCTCTGGTTTTGGTTTTGAGTCTGTGTGAGTGTTGACTAAATAAATCCTGCGCCAAATCGTCACACACACAGTATAATAAACTGGTGAGCACGCACACAGACTCAAATACGATTGTTTCATACTGGCTCATGAATGGTGAAGTTATGCAATGATAAACATAACAATAATACGAAACTAAATGTTCAACCAATGGCAGCATCATCATCGTCATCAGCCTCAGGAAGTCCACTGCTGGCCTAACCTAAACATTTTTAGGAAAAACGATTCTGAGCCCTTTCTATTTAAGTATACCGACTTGCCCACCTTCTTAGGTACGGTTAAAAACAAATTACTTGTTCTCTTTTCTGAGGAATATATTTCCAGCTGATCTCAGGTGCCCAACCCTACCCGCAGTTATGGCTTTCCGATGCCTGTCATAATATAAAGAAACCACTTTATCATTACTCAATTAATTAATTAGTGACTTTTATTGATACTAAAATGTGTATATTTACGAGCGAGCTTCGTTAATTTTATGTTATCTGTTTAATTGTACGAGCCTCTAGCGACGCGATACTGCATATGGTACGGGAGCCGACAGTCAGATTGCCTATCGACTTGATCCGAAGATGAGATCCGTGGCAGCAGGACTGCTAGAAGATGCTGATTCCGTATCAATCAGAAAAAAAATTACAAGTAGTACCAAAAAACCAACGCTAATATTCCCAATATTGAAACGACTTCAAATAAAAAAAGATAAGGAGTTGGTTTTCAACAATATTATGAGCTGATATGAAAAAATATTTTGATCTGAAAGGTAATACTTTCAGCTCTTACTACTACTTGTCAGCTCCTGCACTAATATAATCGGGGCCTGCTGTGCTACAACGACAACAATACCGCGGTGATCACTTTTTTGTAAGTGTCGTAAAATTTTGGAATTTTATTTGGTCGACCATTATCTAATAGGTCATCAATGATACACCGCAACTAAAATAGCTAAAGCTTGGACTGATGGATGGCTTTTGCGTGGAGTGGGCATTGGTCTTAAGAACCGAAAACCGTTGGGGAATAAAGATTCTCGAATGGCGACCATGAACCGGAAAATTAAACGTACCTATGTAGTTACGTTTTCTTAGTCGCGTAGGAACTGGCACCTCATACTCATATTAATATTGCAATTATTACATAATTTGTTACATGGTGACCTAGACTCACCTAGCCTTAGGACGTTCCAAAGTTATCCTTGTGATACACAACTGAATAAATTAATTTTTTATTTAATTCTTTATTGCACCAAAAACAAGTTTGTACAAAAGGAAAGCCTAATGCTAGACAAATTTTCAACCAGCCAATCCTAACAGGTGAAAAACAAAGAGGTTGGAGTGCTTAAAAAGGAGTAGAAAACAGTTAACTTTGACATACCTACGTAACATAGCCATTTTTAGGGTTCCGTAGCCAAATGGCAAAAATGGAACCCTTATAGATTCGTCATGCCTGTCTGTCTGTCTGTCTGTCCGTCCGTATGTCACAGCCATTTTTCTCCGAAACCGTAAAAGACTGATGAAACTTGGCGAGTAGATGTATTCTGTAAACCGCATTAAGATTTTTACATAAAAATAGAAAAAAAACTATAAATTTTGGGGGTCCCCATATATACTTGAAACTGAAAAAGTGGTAAAAAGTTGGTCCCCCCCCCCTTCAACTTCTAAAATAAGAGAATGATAAACTAAAAAAAATATATGTTGTACAATACTATGCAAACTTTCAGCGATATTTGGTTTGAACGAGCTCTAGTCCGTACTTTTTTTTAGTAAGTATGTACGTCATAAATCGTAAACCGCAATTTACCTTTTGACGAACTACAAGAACCTTTATATTATGTTACTTGTTGCTACGGAACCCTTCATAGGCGAGTCCAACTCGCACTTGGCTGCTTTTTTTATTTAATTTTGATTTTGTAGGACGTCCGTCCACCCACCCCATGGACCGACGCGTCGGTCCATGGGGTGGGTGGACGGACGTCGCCATGGCTTGGAAAACAAAACTGAGGAAATGTTACCTACATGTTCTACAATTTGATAAGTATTTTCTATTGGCGTCGTATTTACCCCAATCTTAAAAAAATATTTATATTTCTGTGATAATCATTAATGTCAACGAATGTTTAATTTTATTAAATTATATACAAAAAGAGTTAAAGATCTTTGTATCTTGTACCTATTCTATAAAAGTGCTCGCGAGGGCTACTGTTTGCATTTAATAGTTTACTTATGGCAAGCAAAATACTTACTTTTAAATATGTATGTAATATTTTATTTTCTTTGAAAGATTGTGTTATTATTAGTAATTTAAATGCGCATAAAACAACCTCACATCAAAATAAATCACAATTCTGTTTACGATAACGTAATGTAGACGATAAAGTCTCAAACTCTTGTAACGGTGTATCGCAACCGTCTCAGCCCAAACCGAATCATTAATTTGTAAAAGCTTTCAGTGACCCGCGGCGAAAGCCAAACACTTTGTCTACTAGAAGCCAAAAAGTTCCATAATTTCCGAGATAAGAGGCGAAAGTTCACGCAGGAGCGGAGATTTACGACGTCAGTCGCTCCTTTCACTAAATAATAAAAGGCGCGCTGTAAAACGCGGTAGAGGCATAAAAGTTTAACGTATACAAATACATACAACCCGTTGGTGTAGTAAGCTGAGCAATGAGCAACTAGCTGGCATTGCGAGAGTTTAACTATAGGATTGCATCTCCAGGCATAGCAAGACACTGTTGTCCATAAAAGGCTTTGCTAAACTACAAATTCAGATACAAACTTACGACGCATGCATAATTTCTTACCAATTACGTAATTCACGCGACCCAAGAGCTGGTGGTGGGCATCTGACGTAGCGCTATTGAAGTTCAGTGTGGCAATGCTGCCAGCGTCTTGGAGACACTTCCGTCTTCCGTCGAGCTATCTCTTGATCGTTTCGTATTGTATAACGGTTTTCAGATATATAGCTCAACTACAATGTATTTTGTAAATATATAATTGTACAGTTGTAAGTTTAAAATTGTAAATACAAAAATATAGCGTATTAACGATCAATTTGTTTAGTAGTAAATAATACCAACGTTATTGCGTAACACACAGATATCCGGTGAAATTTCTGACACGTCAGGTTGAACATCTGTATGCCTCTTGTTGATGGTCGCAGGGCAGTGCATTGCAGGGCACGTTCCTGACATGCGTTACCTACGAGACAAGGCATAAATTGTGCAAGCGACAACTTGTTAAACGGTTGACAGCCTCTTGTTAATTTCTCGGACGGTGTGTGCATGACAATGTGTAGTGTGCTGTGTTGGTAGAGACTTTCTGAGTGGCACGTCATGATAATTGTCTGGAGTGGTGGTCCCTAAGGGCTAAAGGACCTTTGAAACTAAAAATAATTAGAGCAGTAGGTATCGTTATCAATTCACCTGCTAACTTCACACGCGCCGCGATCCGTACATGCGTAGATACAGTAATTTCGTACGCTAAATCTGATTTAGTTCACGGGCCGTACAAATACGCACTTTGGCGATCACTGGTCTACAAGGTTCTTCAAGATGTCTCTGTACTTTTGCTGAGTAACACAGCCTGTGCCTTTAAATTACGAGCTCAAAGTAGAATAATTCTACTTTGAGCTCGTAATTTCAAGGCACAGGCTTTTTTTCAGGCACGAATTATTCGTAGTTGGTACTTTATGATCAACTACCTTTCTACCGCCCAACTGGCTCAAAATTTCAAATTCAAGGAACGTATTATTTCTTCAGTGTAAGTGTCGTGGTGGCCTAGTGGTAGCAGCAGCAGCAGTGGCCTTCAAATCAAATCAAATCAATGCGTTTTTCTACGCTTACCTAAATTAATGTACGGTACGCCAGTGCTCTTAGATAGTGAAAAAAAACATTGTGAGAAAATTGGCATGTCGTAGAACTTCATGCGCTTGATACATATTTTCGAACTTTTTAGATTTTTTAGGCTCTTTGAGGCGCATTTAAAATCCTTTCACCACACATGGTTCGAAAGAACCAGTCACACGATAAGAAGTGTAAGTGTCAGGGAGCTGTCCTTTGGTAGGATCGTTACGAATGAAAAAACTCCATTCCAGTTCCTTGAACACGAAAGGTAGATAGCTAATTCGAAGAATCGACATTCAATATGATGAGCTTTGCTTTATAATTTTCTGGGCCACATGCTCGTAGAACTTTAACGTTTAGAATCTCAAATTTCACGAATACCTACTTAACATTTACAGAGCAAGGGTAACGTCTATGCATGAACGGGAAAAACAAAATTAGACATTCTTCGCAGCTTAGTTGGTATTAGAGCTGCCTTCTGCGCTGGACGGTGTAGCTTCAATCCCCATTCCCCACCGAGAACAAATATTTGTGTGGCAAACATAGAAGTTTGTTATCTGTTTGGGTGTAATATTATATTCTATACTATTAGGTGAGTATTAAATAAATTATTGTATTTAAGTAAGTAATATATCAGGTACTGGCTACCATACAAGCTTTGCTTAGTTTGGGGCTAAATAGTGCAGTGTCCATTAATGTTTATATTTATATTTAAAATTGGTTTTCATAAATATTTTGGTAGTGCTATGTACCCGCGTACGATTCATATTTATAGAAAATAAAAAAAATCTCCGGCTGAGGTGATGAATATCCTCAGAATAAGGAAACAGCTTCATGGATTTCTACCAAGGATAAAGAAGAAGCATAATCAGAACTATCAGCTTTCTAACGAGACCACATAACGACAAACCAACAAACAAACGCACTAAATAAGCGCGTTGAGCGTTTACGGTTTTCAAGCGTATAAAACTGCAAAGAGAATCAATAGGTATACATATACATATTAATTTCTCATCAACCGATATATTTTACGAGATACCGATATATTTTTGAAATGTTATTTGCAAAATAAAATAAACTGATATAACTTCAAAAATATTTCACAAAGTAACAAATGAGTTCCATTTGAAGGTGAACAGTGAATAATTGGACAAGAGCCACGTGAAAAATTAAAAAACGCTTCATGTTATAAATTGTATACAAAAATATGCCTAGTTTTTATTAGAAAGAACATCTTCCATTGCCCAAGCAAACCCTGGAAGCAATCTATAAATTTAAGAGAAATACCAATAACTGCGAAGTGAGCATTTTATTTTTGTTCCGATACATCATTTCTGTTTGCTATATTTGTACTGACGTAACTTTTTTGAAATAAGTGCAACATTTTTCAAGGTGTGTTTTATTGTATGTCTAGTAAATGTGCCCGTTGCCATTATATCCTGCGTGGAATTAATCACAGTCACAGTCAGGTAGGTCTTGTCGTCGGCTCTGCTGGAGAGTGCCATAATCATGGGGCACACGCGTTCAATATCCACACGATCGGTTTCCACCCGCCCTGTTATGGCGTACACGTCCAATATTCACCGCCATTTAACCATTCAACATTCAAATATCAATCAAATACCATTAAAATTTTGCATGGAGGTAGCCACATAAACTGGTGATAATATCAAACATCAACTCAATCAACGTGAAAAACATCAAAAACCAATAAATACTAGCTGTTGTCGATTGGGCTACGGATATTAATGACTTTGTAACTTGTCGTTGCTCAGAATAAATAAGGTGTTTTCTAGTACAAGTTTCTTTCTACGCAGAATTAGTTTTTTGTGTGTGTTGAATGAGCTTTTCTCGGGTTACTTATTATGGAAAGCTTTGATAAAAAATCTCAGTGTGACAAAGTGGTCGGTCACCTCATGATCAAAGTACGCGCAAAAAGTAAAGTGAGTAGGTATTTCCAAACTCACTTCGCTTCCAACGCCGCTGCGAGCGCAAATTAACCAGAGCCTTCGATTTTCACCCCGCTTTCAGGATATATCGGCTTTACTTTTGTATGTAACAGGATATGACAGAGCTGTGCCGGTACTATACGATCATCTCTATAAACGCGCGGTAATCGAATAAGTGTCGAACCACTAATGGAGGTAGAAACACCATGGAACAACTAAGGCAATGTGCTTCTAGAAGCGCAACTCCAGATTTGCACTGGCAAAATAAGCAAAGCTACGCCTGTATCCTGAGATTGAATTCAAGCTTGCAAGTTGCATAAAACATGCAGTTTGCAAGCCAAAAGGGAGGGAGGGTATGGAGTCCTTATGACTCTTGAGAACTTTTGAACCTACACAAAACCCACTCGCATTATAAAAAAACATGCATGAGTGATTCCCGCGGTGTACCATCACTCCTGCCTGTGTCCGTATATTACCATTTCAATGAATCAATATCATAAAAAGAAGTGTGTGTAAACTTGGTGGTACCTACAGGGTTTTTTTTCTATCACCGCCAACTGGAGTCTACATCTCGTTGTGGTGATAATAGATATCCTTTGGTCTCCTGCTGTCAGTAAGGGAACTTTTAACGCAAGGGTGAACGGACGTGGACGGGATCTATGTCCATCTTTTCCTAACACATAGGGACTTTTCTTTGTCTATCCTTCTCTATCACGTATGGATTTAATTCTAGATTTTGCCAGAATGTTCTAGAATTCTGTTGAACGATCTGATATTCATAATTGGTAAAATGATATTAAGTGATCTTTGATCATCTAGAATATTCTTTGATATTCTAGAATTATCAAGAATCATCAAAAATTCAGACTCTACCCGGGTTAACCTAGGATTCGCTGCTAGTAACAAATACAATTTATTTGAAGTTATGCTTAAAGTTCTACATAGTGTAAATATACTACTTTTATGTAAATCTATGGAGTTGCTGTTCTATGTACACGTACCATATGTCATGCCAGGTGCTTTAGTTGGCGTACGGTATTATCAACTTGCCGAAATTTACAGCGAATATCAGTAATGGCCTAGGATAGTTGACGCGTCAGTTTTGATTATGAAAATCTATATTACAAGCTGCTCAGTATTTTGGTTTTTAAATGAATTTTCATTTTCAACTGGCTTGACTTTGTGCCAATTTTTCAAGTTCTTAAACTCAATCACTTGTAACCTTTGTAACTTGGTAAATATAATTAGTTACCTAGATAGATTTATACCAGAAAGTGACTGAAGGTAAACTTTTGTTTGATAAAGTACCTATTAGTGGTTTGCTCTGAACTCTCAGCCTTAAATTTGATATCGAACCACATATATTTACAATTACCCCGATAATACACGTCCTATGTAATAATATTAAATTTCCCCGTTCGCTTACTATATCAATAAATTAACCTTATGATAACCGGTTAATGAAGTATCTAAGGATATTGTCACACTTCTGTGCATGGTTAGGTATAACATTTTATATATGAAAACAAAAAGTAAGCAATCACAAATAATTTAACTTAGATAAGCAGATGAATAGGGATTTTTGTTATTACAGCAAATTGAAAGCACAATTGTTCAGTATTACATGTATGTCAGCTTAGAGCGCAGTCGTACCTATAGCATCGTTTATTTGTGCCGATGTTATCGTGCCATCAACTTTACAGTGTTATTCAATTTACATCCCAATATTTCCTTACAAGGATTTAATGTTTGAAAATGATGGTCATCTCATACCGAATAGTAACTTTTTATAGTGTTTTTATTGTACATACTTCTACTTACGTAGGTATATTCACATGAAACACTAAGCCTAGTAGTATTTGCAAATATATTATGAGATCGTTATTTATTTTTGAAGTGAAAACTTCTTTAGCGGCGTTGAGCACTTTCTGTAATGGGTATAAAATCTTAAACTCGCGTCAGGATCACGTGACCCTGATCGAAAAAGCGTAAGACGGATGTTTTTGTAGAAATGTACCCTAAGACTACAACGTAGAGTTCATAATAAAAATCGAAAAAGCGTAAGACGGATGTTTTTGTAGAAATGTACCCTAAGACTACAACGTAGAGTTCATAATAAAAAAACATTAAACTGCACGAGAATGGCCCACTTTCACAGAACTGCACAATTATTGTGCAATAATTATAACAAGTGAAAAAAAGCCAAGGATCTCCAAATTAAATTATTGCAAATAATAAACAATAAAAAGCGGAGTCAATATAATTCTTATTCTATAAATGCAAAGTTTTTGAAGTGAAAACTTCTTTAGCGGCGTTGAGCACTTTTTTTTTTGGGTCATGTAGGGAAGGTGAGATTATTTTGAAAGCAATATAAATTTTTCCCCCCTTTCCCTCTAGACCCCTTTATTATTTAAAAAACCTAAAAATGCCCAATTTTTAAGCCTTTTTTTTCGAGTGGAGCATTGCAGCGAGCGAAGCGAGCCGCCATGCGACCATGGGAACAGCGCGGCGAGCGAAACGAGCCGTGCTGTGACTCCCCCCAAGCCCCCCAGAACCCCCTCCTCCTGAACCCGGGGGGAGCGTCGCGGCGAGCGAAGCGAGCCGCCACGTGACCACGGGGAACAGCGCGGCGAGCGAAGCGAGCCGTGCTGTGACCCCCCCTAAGCCCCCCAGAACCCCCTCCTCCGAAACCCGGGGGGAGCGTCGCGGCGAGCGAAGCGAGCCGCCACGCGATCACGGGGAACAGCGTGGCGAGTGAAGCGAGCCGTGCTGTTACCCCCCTAAGCCCCCCAGAACCCCCTCTTCCTGAACCCGGGGGGAGCGTCGTGGCGAGCGAAGCGAGCCGTGCTGTGACCCCCCTTAGCCCCCCAGAACCCCCCTCCTCCTTTGTCTGCCGTTTTACTTCATTTAGGACCTACTTGTAGGTCGCGCGACAAGGTCCCTTCTAGCGGTTCCGACCCGTTGAGGATTTGGCTTTACGTAAAATTTAGGGTTCCGTATAGGGTTTTGATTGGGGTTATACTATATTGAGGAATTTGATTAAATGGTCGACTTTTAAGGTTCCTTAGGACTTTGATTGGAGTTTCAACTACACTTAGAAGCTTGATAATGTTAAAATTTTTAGGGTTCCTTAGGACTTTGATTGGGGTTTTACTACATTGAGGAATTTGATTAAGTGGTCAACTTTTAGGGTTCCTTAGGACTTTGATTGGAGTTTCAACTACACTTAGGAGCTTGATAATGTTAACATTTTTAGGGTTCCTTAGGACTTTGATTGGAATTTCAACTACACTTAGGAGCTTGATAATGCTAAAATTTTTAGGGTTCCTTAGGACTTTGATTGGGGTTTTACTACATTGAGGAACTTGATAAAATAAACAACTTTTAGGGTTCCTTAGGCCTTTAATTGGACTTTCAACTACACTTAGGACCTTGATTATGTAAACAATTTTAGGGTTCCTTAGCACTTTGATTGGAATTTCAACTACACTTAGGAGCTTGATAATGCTAAAATTTTTAGGGTTCCTTAGGACTTTGATTGGGGTTTTACTACATTGAGGAACTTGATAAAATAAACAACTTTTAGGGTTCCTACGTTAATAATCAAGTTTTCACTTCTGCCGGCACTCCCGGAGTGCAACCCGTATTTTTTTTTTTTACTAGCGGGCTTAATTCGCTCGACCCGTTTCCGTTATTTCAATTTTCTTAATTTTTGTTTCATAAGAACCTTCTCCTGACAATAACAAACACAAACACTACAAAAAAAGAATTTGCGAAATTGGTCCAGCCGTTCACGCGTGATGGCGTGACCAAGGGAAATAGGGATTCATTTTTGAGATATTATAGTGTGAACTTTACTAACACAAAAAAATAAGTAAGAATATTGTTTACTCAACATGTTTATTCGTATTTTTATACCAGAGTGGGACGAGTTTATAAAGTCAGAATAATTAAAAAAGGTTTTAAGTGTTTTCAATAAGTCCGTATTGATTATGATGATGATTTTGCGAGGTTGAGTCTTAACGGCCCTGCTGGATAAAGGGTTTTGTTTTCTTTGCAAACAAGGAGAAGGTGCCGCTAACGACCCCACGAATAAATACGAAATTCGATCTTCCATTCCGCATACAAATGCTCCCCTACTAACCGGTACCTTTACTAAAAGTATTGTCTCCGTTTCAATCCAATCGGTAATTGTACTTGGGGTTCTTGCTCACGTGATTTTGTGGAGCATTGATTTTAAGTAGGTAAACTCGTTTTCATATTTTAGAGATCTACCACCTACAGGTATCAGTTATCATCAATTAACAAATTGATAAACTTTCTATGTGCATGGCAATTGATATATTACTTACGGGAACAATCTGGAAGTATTAATAAAATTGTGAACCTTCTCCTTTTTTATTTGAAGTCGATAAAAAACCCTCTTCATTTTGAAAAACAAAACATTGGTTTTACCAATGCAATGATTCTGCAAAAATAGTTAGAAAACATTATTCGTATAAATATCTGTTACACAACACAAGATGTTATAGAAGATCCTGTACTCTTTTATGTAATGTTTTTAAATGGAACAATCCATTTAAAAATAAAATTCAAACGAGTATTTATATTATTAAAAACGATCACTACTTATTGTTAATGGATTACATGTGCTATCATATTGATAGGAATAAAAAACACGTCCGACCGAAAGGTAGAGGTGGGTGGGACGTAAATTGAAGCATTTCTATTGAGAGCCATGACGTGGCATAAATGTCTTGTCTACCAATGTTGTTTGTCACCGCACCGACCAATGACGTAGGTAAGCCCTGCTATAAGGGATGGATAAATATGGGATGCTTTTTAAATTATTTACTTCATCAAATAATATTACTATTTCTTCAAAAAATAATATATTATGGTGATTATTTAAATCTGCATATAAAAATTGAGAACGCTCATACTTTTTGAGATTTACTTTAAGATTTTTTGACCGTGTTGTTTTCAATTTGATTTAAATCTATTTAAATTATGTTCCTTAGTAAAATAACTTCAAATTGTCTTCTTCTTATCGTGCCACTGATTCGTTCAAACCAGTGTGGTGTAAGGATTTTAAGTGCACCTCAACAAGGCTCTTTTCGTGCACTTTACACATGTTTTTCGAACTTTGTAAGTTCTATACGACATGCCTGTTTCCTCACGATGTTGTTCTTCATCGTTTGAGAGTACTGGCATAGTGCACATATCTTTTTGGGCAGAAAAACTCAATGGCACACGACTGGACTTGAACCGACCCTTAGGTCCGACCCTAAGCCTTGTCGGAAAGCAAGGCCACCAAAACTAAGCCACCAGGGGCCTAATTCTCGGGCCGATCTCGATCATTTTGCAATTTAATTTTATTGCTTCTTTTCGAAGGGAGAATAGCAGATTTCCCTAAGTAATTCATCAACGACCTCATCGTAGAAGCCTCGACAGCTACGATATACAGAAAACGTAGCAAAAGTGCAGGGTTGTGCATTGCCAATGTGTATTAAGGGACATTGAAAATCTCGATTGGCCCGAGAATTAGGCCCCAGTGCTCTCTTCAAACTGTAACAAATAATAAAAAAAATACGGGTTGCACTCCGGGAGTGCCGGCAGAAGTGAAAACTTGATTATTAACGTAGGAACCCTAAAAGTTGTTTATTTTATCAAGTTCCTCAATGTAGTAAAACCCCAATCAAAGTCCTAAGGAACCCTAAAAATTTTAGCATTATCAAGCTCCTAAGTGTAGTTGAAATTCCAATCAAAGTGCTAAGGAACCCTAAAATTGTTTACATAATCAAGGTCCTAAGTGTAGTTGAAAGTCCAATTAAAGGCCTAAGGAACCCTAAAAGTTGTTTATTTTATCAAGTTCCTCAATGTAGTAAAACCCCAATCAAAGTCCTAAGGAACCCTAAAAATTTTAGCATTATCAAGCTCCTAAGTGTAGTTGAAATTCCAATCAAAGTCCTCTCTCTGTGGTCGGCACTTCATGACTGAAGATCGTGATCCCTAGGATGTCCTTGTTTTACAGACTGGACGGCCTGCCTCCAGCGCGTCCTATTTGTAGCCATGTTCACCACATCATAGAACTGGCTTCTCCCCACCACGTTCCTTTCTTTAAGTTGGTCAGTCCACCTAGTTGGGGATCTACCGCGAGACCGTCTTCCTTCCACGTTCCCAACGATGACCAGTTTTTCAAGGCTTTGGTCGCCGCGCCTTGCTATATGGCCGAAGTACGAGAGTATACGGCGGTGACATATCGTGGATAGCCTATCCTTAACTTTCAGTTGCGTAAGAATTGATACGTTGGTGCGTTTTGCAGTCCACGGTACTCGCAACATTCGCCTCCAGCACCACATCTCGAACGCATCAATTCTTTTCCTCTCTTTAGCTAGGATGGTCCATGTCTCAACGCCGTATAAGAATATAGGAAAAACCAACGCCCGGACCAAGCGTATCTTTGTCCTCCGAGAGATCCCTCGGTTCTTCCAGATTCCACTTAGCCGAGTCATGGCGTCCCTTCCCATGGCCATACGACGTTTTATCTCGGGCACACAACTGCCATCGCTGCTGATGTAAGAACCAAGGTAAATGAAGTTGTCCACCGCTGCAATGCCCTGGCAGCTACTTGGGCCTGAGAGGAGTCCGGCTCGGTCAACGATCATCAGTTTTGTCTTACTTTTATTTATAGACAGTCCCATGGCCTCACTCTCGATGTTTAAGCGATTTAAAAGTACCTCCATATCCTCTATCGATGTAGTTATAAGAGTCGTATCATCAGCATAGCGAAGGTTAGATATTCTTTTGCCACCCACGGCAAACCCACCATTCCAATTCTCTAGTGTTCTTCGTATTATGTACTCTCCATAAATATTGAAGAGCAGCGGTGAAAGGATACACCCCTGTCGGACACCTTTCTTCGTCTCAAACACATTTGAACAGTCGGAGTCGATACGAACGAAGGAGTGATTGTTGGTGTATAGGCTGCCGACGAGCGCGACCAGGTGTTTGGGTACTCCCATTTCGCGAAGAACATTCCATAGCTTTTCCCATCGGACGCAGTCAAAGGCCTTGGCGTAGTCGATAATCAAAGTCCTAAGGAACCCTAAAAATTTTAACATTATCAAGCTTCTAAGTGTAGTTGAAACTCCAATCAAAGTCCTAAGGAACCCTAAAAGTCGACCATTTAATCAAATTCCTCAATATAGTATAACCCCAATCAAAACCCTATACGGAACCCTAAATTTTACGTAAAGCCAAATCCTCAACGGGTCGGAACCGCTAGAAGGGACCTTGTCGCGCGACCTACAAGTAGGTCCTAAATGAAGTAAAACGGCAGACATAGGAGGAGGAGGTTCTGGGGGGCTTAGGAGGGGTCACAGCACGGCTCGCTTCGCTCGCCGCGCTGTTCCCCGTGGTCACGTGGCGGCTCGCTTCGCTCGCCGCGACGCTCCCCCCGGGTTCAGGAGGAGGGGGTTCTGGGGGGCCTGGGGGGGAGTCACAGCACGGCTCGCTTCGCTCGCCGCGCTGTTCCCATGGTCGCATGGCGGCTCGCTTCGCTCGCCGCAATGCTCCACTCGAAAAAAAAGGCTTAAAAATTGGGCATTTTTAGGTTTTTTAAATAATAAAGGGGTCTAGAGGGAAAGGGGGGAAAAATTTATATTGCTTTCAAAATAATCTCACCTTCCCTACATGACCCAAAAAAAAAAGTGCTCAACGCCGCTAAAGAAGTTTTCACTTCAAAAACTTTGCATTTATAGAATAAGAATTATATTGACTCCGCTTTTTATTGTTTATTATTTGCAATAATTTAATTTGGAGATCCTTGGCTTTTTTTCACTTGTTATAATTATTGCACAATAATTGTGCAGTTCTGTGAAAGTGGGCAATTCTCGTGCAGTTTAATGTTTTTTTATTATGAACTCTACGTTGTAGTCTTAGGGTACATTTCTACAAAAACATCCGTCTTACGCTTTTTCGATCAGGGTCACGTGATCCTGACGCGAGTTTAAGATTTTATACCCATTACAGAAAGTGCTCAACGCCACTAAAGAAGTTTTCACTTCAAAAATAAAACTGCATTGGTACGTCAAATAAAACAATATCCATTAGAAAATAAAATAGTTAGAATTCCATTTTAAAAATCTTTCTTGATTGCTCAGACAGAAAATAATACGACTGACTTTCCTATACGACGGTGTCTCGGAAGGATTTTGCTATGTGAAACCTTATCGATATGAAAATGGCAACGTTGTGAACAATAAAACCAATTACGAAACCTAATGGGCGAAATAAACTTGCGAACGGAAACCTAGCTTATTATTAACAGTAGTCATTTTCCACTGCAATTTTCCCTGCAAATCCCAATAGTTTTCGGCCCTGTAGATCGCCTCCAATACTTTATTTTCCTTTTTTTCGAATGGCCTAAATACTGGTGATCGTTTGACGATTCTTACAGCGCTACCGGACAGTTTTATTCATTTTCCTGGTTTGTGTTACATAAATTATTTGTGAAATTTTGGCAAGTAAGTTGCACCTGCGTTTCCCATGATTTCTGCCATATTCGTCGTTTTGATATTCTGGGACCTTTCTCTCCACTTTTCAAGACTCTTTTCATAGGTCGTGCGTGCGAGTACATGTCCAACATTTGCGTAAAACCTTTCTCTATTTGAGCGCAAGTTCGGGAGAATGGATTATTTTTGTTTTAGCCACTCTTTTTCTCAATTTTATTCCAAAAGCTTTGTTTTTATTTCGTAAATCACATCTGTTAGCCCAAGACCCTTACTTATTATGAATGGTCTTTTAGTTGAATATGTGTAGTAAACTTTTCGTGTCAATCAATATAAGTGTCTTTATGCCATACCTCAAGTTCCCCAATGATAAGATTTGATGGGTGGTTTAGATAGCATACCTAAAAGTTGATGAAGCGCAACGGAATTCACGCTCCAAGGATTGCAGAATCTACCTAGCACAACCAACTGACATAGTAGCTAGTGGAGAATCCACAGCAACACAACTCTAGGACGAGAATAACGTACGAAGCTAATGGGTTCGAATAAGCTACTCGGTAAGTCAACAAAATGATACAACTTTGTCACGAAACATCAAATTCTATGCACGTTTTCACTGAGTCAGAGGAAAATTCAAGGTACAGTGAGAACTTTTTATCTTAATTATGATGATAAACTAAAATGATTCAAGTTTGAATATTGTCTTATAAATAGTTTTATAACCAGTTTTCTCAATTGCTAATACTTTTAAAAACCATGTGTTGCGATGCGATACGACCTCAGCTCTACTACGTTACCCGTGGAAGTTTCTGTGAAAAAGATTCGAGCATTTTACTGAATGTAAGACGAAAATCTGTAGTCTGTACGGAGCTTGTCATCGTACAATATTTACATTTTGAAAGTGCTACAACGAAAGTCCTAGTGCTTATTCAGCACGATCTTAGTCTTGACGAACTGGAAATCTAGAAAAACCTAAGCGCTTCAATCTTTGGATTTTGATGTGAAAAGTCTGTACTATTTTAACCGTAGTAAAAAAAGATTGAATACCAATACAAGTTTTAAAAGCTTTAGTGTTGGAAAGCTGTGAAACCTTTGCTGACTGATCTCTAACGACGGAATTTCGGTACTTGAAGCCGGCAATGCCAGTAAGCCAGCAATGCCCGCTAGCGACCGATTTGATATTTATTGGTAATTGGTAATGATTATGATCATTGAAGTTGTATTTACAAAATGTAGAGCATCAGAAGCTTTTGTCGCGGTGTCAAGATCACGTCGTAGCGTCGCGTCGCGGCGGGTGACACGCGCCCCCTCCCCCCCCCTCTACCCCGCGCCTGCTGCTACCCTCCTCAACCCTCCTACCACGCATGCTCCAATTATAATCTCTTTAGGGATGTCTATTGTCGATTAACATTTTTTAGTTTCAATATCTTCTCTAAAGTTTTATGAGTTTCAATTTTCAGAAAAGCTTTTAGTGGAACAAGTCTCATAAACTAACCTGTCGAGAACCGTTCGAGTGCGGATTTTCTTCTCAGACAGCCAATAAAAGAACAGGAAGCATCTTTCATAGAGAGCGCTCGAGCTTTCACGTATCAGTTGGAATAAGTGACAGGGTTAAGCGCGATATCCACCCGCGGATAACTCGATATCTCGACACGGGATAGGGCGGCATTATCCTGTGCGTGCGCGCGCATCGCGGTGCGCGGAGGGTTTCAAATCGCCTGCGGAGGGCAGACGGTCCGCTCGCGTCCTCGCTCCGTAGTGTATCGTCTCGCGCGCGCATTCGACATAACACCTCCATGGAGTCTCGCTCGGTATGATCTCGTGCGGTCACTGACCGATACCGCGCGGTCACCTTGGCTCGCGCGCTCGTGGCGTGGCGTGGCGTGACGCGTGGGCCCGTGCCGCTGAACCTGCCGCTTGCACCAGGTAGCCCGACCCTCGGTAGCGTGATATCCTGCAATATATCCTTAAACGGCGCTCTACACCCGCTCATTCGCTGTCCGTTTTAAATTTGGTCTTTATTGTTTAAGTGTTCATTGATTTCGTAAAAATGTGAAATTGACGCTGTAGAAATACCTGAAATAACAACGGAAAACTGTGCCCGGAGTGAATTACTGCTGCGTCTTTTCATCAGGGTGTGAGTGGCTTTAGAATGGTTTTTTAGAAAGGTTCCTTCCATGGCTCGTTCAACACAAAAAAAACTATAATTAAACTGATAACAATAACAGTACGCACGTATTTTATAAGAACCTACTGTTTTAGAAACATGTTTTTTTCTTACCTACCAACAAAATCATCCAATCAATCAAACTTTTCTATGCAGTGAATTCCAGTCAACCTTGGAACTCCAGTTGTAGGTACCTACCTAAGACACACTTCATGTCTTTAAATATTTATTACATACTAAGGTAGGTAATAAACAGACATCGTAGTGAACTAGCGGCCCAATTGCAAGAAACAAGTAGCCTTCAATTCACAAGATTCAAACGAAAAGGCCTACAAACCCTAGCGAATAAATTCGCATACAAAGATTGCAAGATAGGTAACTACTTGACGCATCTCATGAAACAGATGGGAAACTCAGACAGCAGAATGGATTATTGTTTTAAAATAATTTAATATATTTTTCAAGAATCAGGATTTAAAATGAAAAAAAAAACATGGGTAGATAGTAAAAAACTTAAAAATATCTAGACTGAGATAGATAGTGTGGTGGCGTTATGCTTTGCAATACCGGATCGTCAGTTTTACGGTTAGGTAAAACATCAATCATACATCTGTATACCCTTAAGTTGATGGATGGCAAGGAAGTGCATCGTAGGGCACGTTCGTGACGTGCGTGAACTACGAGGCAATGCTTTGTTACAGGCGATGGTTACCACTTAACGTCAGGTGGGCCATATGCTTGTTCCAACAGCTATTTGAATAAAAAAACATAATTTAGTGGTTATGTATTATTATTATTTTACGAATATTTTTTTATTGCATTGAAATGGGGACTCACTATTATTATTTTTATGATTTATATATATATTTCTCGCTGAGAATAACGTACAAGTTATACGTAATTCGACACACAAGTGATGAAGAGGATATAGGATGACCGCTCAAAGAAGCTTATCTTCAACGTTCCGTTTTGTTTTAACCTTTAACCTCCGAGCGTGCGCGTTTTTTGTGCCGGTTCACTTTATAAAGAGACACGACCTAAAAATCCAATGCTATGTGTACAACTTATACTTAACTTGTAAATGATTCGTGACTTTCATTGTTTCTGAGATGCCAAGACCTAGGCCCAGATTCATAGACCGAACTTTGACTTTACTTTGATGGAAAGTTCTACTTTCAACCAAAAATATATTTCATAGTTCTGTCAAGCTCTTCTTTATTACAAAATGTTGAAAGTAAATTCGATAAACAAAGCTTACTTTGCGAAGACTCCTTTGCTGTAAAGCAAAGTCACGACTATGAATCTTGGCCCTAGACAGGGTATTCAAGTCTACAAATAAGTGAAAGTACTTAATTCTCTTCAAGTCACCTATGAGTATTTAAGTTTCCGAAATAGTATACCGAATTCACCTAGGTGAATAATCACAGGTGAACTAAGTCTACGGCAGCGACGCCTTTTTTTACAAATTTTAAAATCCTGTTGAACGAAAAGGGTTAAATTTCTGTTTTTCTACAGCTTTATGCATGACTGTTTGACGTGATCTCATGATTTTACAATTAAAATAATAGGTACAATGCAGCGTGTTGATAATCATTTCTTCATCCAACCTTCTTACGGAACCCACTTTGGATTCAAGATTCAGATTTTTATATCAGAGATTTAAGCTGACAGACTAAATTAATGTTCTCTAGGGGCAGTTTTTTTCATATATGGAGTACATTTTTTGAATAAAGAAGAGAAGGATTTTTATATCCGCTATTATAGACGTACCTAGTAGAGTAACGGTTTTAGTCCGATAAAAATATTTCTTGGTTCTTAGGATGGAAAAACTGCCCTAACTATAATTTATTTTCTAATTAACACTAGAAATAATGTGATTCAAATTTTGAAATACCAGTTAGCTATTATATAATATCCATTATGTTGAAACATGAATTATCTCGAGTCCCACGGCGATGTAAAGCATTTAATCTATGGTTCCAGCTGGGACAGGCATCAAAGGCAACTCTCGCTCAACTTGACTCGCGGACATCAATTAGGTTCGACTTGTTCTTGCAATTATGTACTCAAACGAAATTGCCGGACGACTCTCTGTTCATGCGTCGGCTAAGCCGTGACACATGCCTAAAGTTCACACGGTAAGAACGTGTTGAGTTCGTGATTGGATCCGGTTTAGACCGAAGATTGATCAATTTCGCCGTGCTGTACCTACCAGAACGCATGTTAGCCGATGTATTGCCGGCATCAACTAGCGCGCGCGGGTACATGGAACAATTCGGTTTCATGCCGGTTCGTTAGTCGTGTTATTTGCTCTTTCATAGTAAACGTGCTTCATCAAAGTTATACCAGCTAAGTCAGCTTGGTTCAGAGTTATTTGTTTCTTTCTGTTTGCCAGTAACCGCATTTAGGAGTATTTCAGTCAGTAATTGTTAACCAGTTTTGGGAATAGGACATCTCTATTCGGATCAAGCAATAAGTTACGTCTCTAGTAGAGAAAAAAGAAGAAGAGGAAGGAGATATGGCGTCGTGAGGGGTAGTTGTATTGTAATAAAGTTGTAATTGTATTGTAAGTGTCTGCAGTGTAATAAAGTTAAACAGAGTTGTAGCGATAATCAATGAAGAGTTTTCGTCTTATTAGTATAAATTCTAGAAATAGAAATGTATTTATTTTTATTTAACTCTTTATTGCACAAAACTTAAAAATTAATGTACAAAAGGTGGGTTTAATGCTATAAGCATTTTCTGCTTGCCGACCTTAGGGGTTGGCGTGCTTGTGAACGTTATTCATGAACAAATAAGATAGTTGCTTGGTCAGCCAGTTTAGTAAGCACTTGTCCTACCAAAATTCCATTATCACTTAGCCAAGTCCATTCCTCATGATCCGTTCTGCGTGTCACAATTCGTAGAGTCATTGTTCGTTATCTTCCATGCGGTGTCTATCATACGTCATGTATATGGTGTCCGTCATATGTCACATGTCATAGAGACACGCTTGTGTGCGTGGTCTAATGTCCTCAGCTAATGTGCGCAGGCCTGGCCAGAGGACAATTTCCGGGCTCGCCCCTGGCGTAGTCCATTAAGGAACAGTTAGAAAACTCCGTTCTAGGCTGAATCGAATCTTGACATGTTTTTGACGACGACGAAACTCTGACGAAAGCTGTCTGTCGCGTGCACTTTTTGTTAAAATCCTCCAATACGTATAAGAAATGCTATAGATATCCGTTTTATTCCCAAAATTGGGAAGAGATTTAGTATTAGGTATATCTAAACACCTAAACACGCTAAATACTGTCAACTCAACAAGAGCATTGTAAATTGATCAGTACCCAAAGTCCCAGTGTATTTACAACATTTCGTTACCAAACATTTGGTAACGAAATGTCGTAATCAAAACTCTGACTTCGGGTACAGCTTATGATTCTGAATTAAAAAGATTATTAGTGTTAGAATTATTAGATTTTTTATTAGGTTGGTTCCTACTTCTTAGCTAGCATTTTGAGCTGACAGTCTGACACTTCTTAAAAGTTTACTTACTTTTCCGTAAAACTGTACCGTACCGTTGTGCCCTCCCGTCGTTACGTCCAGAAACAATTCCCTGTAATAAACATAGATGATACCTCATGTTATAATGTCCGCTCATTGATTTTGCCCCATCATCATTATTCATTAACTAAAATTCAATAGTCTCCTATTACATCATGATGTGGGTTGCTTTCAAAACAATGTTTTCCATGACAGATTAATGCTTCAAGATTACATAATCTTTAGTTATTCTATGCTTTGATGAAACAATGTGAAAAAAAATAGGGTTGCTCTTTAAATTTGCAGAATTTCGTATTGGTAATAGTTGCGTTATGGAAAAAATGAAAGTTAAGATGAGAATAAAGACGTGATTATTACGCGATACACACCAATCTTTTTACTTAACGCTACTACCACCTTGTTTATAGGACCAAAGCACGTAAAGGGGGGTGAGACAAGTAGGTGTTATTGTTTCGTTCACCTCTGTGAAGAGGATATTTACATGTTTGTGTCCTGAAATAGAATGAACTAGTGGCATTAACTTTAATGACGAATTCGTCACTTACCTTCAATTCGCCGAACGATACAGATATAGTTTAATAGAACTGTCAACCGTTCGAGAATATAACATCACGAACCGGAGAACGTCGTCAGGTTGGCCGATGATATTGTTGTCGCTATGAAGATTCTAACTCAAATGGTGGAAATCTAAGCCATAAATACCACCATCTGATTCAGTAATAAGGTTTAACGCAGTATAAACGAATCGGTAGGAAAAACCATAACGTTATTTTCTTACATAAACAAACATTTCCAAACAAGTGGTTCAACGTAAGATCATCCGAAATGTTATTCCCGTGAGGAGTGCACTTTGTTTGAAATCCAGATTAAGAGTTTAACAAAGGAATGCGAGATCAAACGGCTTCGCAGTAACCAAACGATGATTACATCCGACGCGCCCGTTGATTTGTAGCCGCTCAAATTGTGCAGTTCATCGTTGTTAGCTGTATTCAGTAGCTGATGTACTAAAACATGTAGGAAGCGTGAAATTATGTCAAAAGATAGGAGTTTTATAGGGCTAGTAAAATATAAACGACTACATTAAATACAGGAAAACAAGGAGAAAAAAAGACGATACAGAATTACATATACTTAGGACGATACAAAATCGAAGGGAGAAAATGTTTGGACATCTTCAACAACATGACAGCAGTGTAAAAAATCATTGAAGGAAAACGGGTCAGAGGATGGGCCAAGAATAAGTTACGGAGGTAGGTAGAGGAAGTCAAGGAGGCCCAGTTCGAAAGACTCAATTGGAGAAAACACGCGGTACAACCAATGTGTTCATTTTCCAAATGGTTTACAGTGTTGTAAAATCAAATCACGCAAATTTAGAACCCTAAAGAGATTACATTATTAGTTCTTTATAATCCAAAACATTGTAATTTTTGTTAAAAAAATTGCTTCAAGAACTGAAGTGAGCTGGGCAGCTCTTTCCGGTTCAACAGCATTATTGCAGTGATATACCTATTGGCTAATTGAAAGAATTGAAACTAAAACCATTCTTGTAGCATTCAATCAGAACGTCGTTTTGAATCTATACTGACACTGAGAAAGAACAAAGTCTCAAAGGCTATTTAAAAGGAAAACACGTCCAGAGATAAAAGACCGTAGCTTTTTATTCAGATGTTTTGTTAGAGCTCAGAGCCTTTCACGAGTTTTTAACGGTTAATTTGTCATTAGCCCTGCATCTGTCAGCGCCCGAGTTTTGTCGCCAGCAGAGAGATCGCGCAAAAACAAAGCGGGTAAAGTTAAAACGAAACTTTCAGGTGGCATTACTGAAACAAAATCTTTTAAAGGCCTATCTTGCAAGGTATGATGTAGCAAAAACCTTGTTTTTTATTTCTATATGTACAGTTTAAATAATATCTTAGTGAACCTTATTACCGTCAGTCGTATGAACTTCGTTGCAGCATCATCGCTCAAAATACTTCCATTATTTTTTATGAGGCGATTAGGACATGACAAACTGCTGGAGTTAGATCGCATTAGCCACCAGACATTCTTCCTCCGGGTGAGCCACAGAACATGTAGCTACCTTTTTCTTCTTATCGTGTCATTGGTTTCTTTCAAACCAATTGTGGTGAAAGGATTTACATGCGCCTCAAAGACGCATACTACCAACCTATTCTGTGACATTAACCAAACATTATTGATCACTCAACTGTACTTTACTCCAGGGCCAGGGGTTCAAAACAAAATACCTTTTACCACATGTTTTGAAACGCCGCATGCCGCTCTAATGATGTGCTTATGTTTTAATTGCATTATCAAATATCGCTTTGATAAAGATCTTTGTTAGCAATCAGCATATCAAACCATGCTTTTTTGGAGATGTTTATAATAATCGATCTCTCGATTATTCTTCTATAATAAACTATGATTTATTTTCATATTATTGCTCATCATACAACTAAATGAACCACCGCACTCAGTGACGTAACGCAGCAATATCATATTATTATTTAGATATTAGTATTTTATAGTATTTTGTAGTAAGTATACAAGTAGTTTTGTAGTGACCTAATACAGGTTTTTACGAACCTACATCAGGCACAAGTCCTTCACAATGTTAGCACTTAAGAACTTTTTTTCTCGACCGGTCTGCGCACACCTAGTTTGCTGGCGGTAGCGATCAGTGAAACGCTGTCAAATATCGCTGTCAAATTTGACAGCGTTTCACTGATCGCCGACGCCAGCGGCCTAATAGGTGTGCGCAAGATAATTATATTGTGAAGGAAAAAAAATATAATCTTTGCACTTTTAACCAACATAGCAAACAAAGAGAAGTTAGGATGCCGGTCGAAAATGTTTCACGAACTTGACGACCATCCTGCTATGTATTCATGTACATTTAATATTATGTAAATCTATACGGCAGATAAACAATAGCTCATCGATGTTGAATGAATTCGATTCGCACGCGATGTTCGATTGCTCCCACGATAATTATAGCAAACGTGTTCAGCAAATCATACACTACGAGTTATAAAATGTTGGTGCTGGCTGGGAAACGTGCGTAATTGTCCGGCGTGAACGCGTCGGTTCCTGCGGCTATCGGGGCTCTAGGAATAAAACAGTACTCATTCTCCGATTTTTTCTTATGAGA
Source organism: Thera britannica (assembly GCA_939531255.2). Lineage (NCBI taxonomy): Eukaryota > Metazoa > Arthropoda > Insecta > Lepidoptera > Geometridae > Thera > Thera britannica. The sequence continues at coordinate 12,198,009 of OW618040.2, read as the reverse complement.
CTACGAAGTTTCTTTGCCATCATTCGTAAGATATTAAATCTCATGCACATGGAGATACTATTACGGACGTTGTTTGCTGTTTTAAGGGTCAAATACCACCATAATAATATTTATGTCGTGACGTAGCATTGGTGTATTTCGGTTTGAACGTTCCTGACGTGCGTGACCTACGAGGCAATGCTCTGTTAAGCCTTCCGCACACCTAAGCGATCTGCGATGGTGATCATTGAAACGCTGTCAAATATGACAGCGTTTCACTGATCGCCATCGCCTATATATGTACGCAGGCCTTTATAAGCGATGGTTACCACTTAACACCAGGAGGGTCATAATGCTCGTTCCATTTGCTAGTTGTACAAATAAAATTTGAGAAATAATTTTGTATAATTAATAACTTCTTTAGGTACCATTTGTCTACCAACAACATTAATACCATTCTATACTTATATTCTTTTCACGCAAAACCAAGCAACAACACAAACCGGTTTTGGTCTATAAATGTTCGAGAAAAGATTTTACAAAATTTTTTGATACAGCATTCGCCATCATATAAGAGCTTTAAGATCCGATTTTGAATGGAAGCAACATTTTAATGACGTTCCTCGAGTCTGGAGTTATCCTCCGGGCATAAGTTAAAACGGACAGGAATGGTTTTCCCATCGGCTCCTCACGGAATCAATATTGTCTGTCATGGAACGTGATCTACAAAGGTACGCTAGTCGTTTTTGCAAGGATTAAAGAGCCTGTTATGATAATCACCTTCACAGAATCTTTCAAACGCTTACAGTTGAGCTTTTGAAGCGTACACAAACCAATATATATACAGAAGAAAGACATATTCCGGCTTCGCACGGGTGGACATTTATTTTTTAAATAAATAAATTATAGCCTATGTTACTCAGGGTGAATGTAGCTTTCCAATGGTGAATGATTTTTTGAAATCAGCACAAATATTTTTGAGTTTATACATTACAAGCATACACACAAAAATACAAATGTTTCCTCTTCATAATATGTTTAAGTGTAGAAATATAGATGAATTTATAAAAAAAACACTAGCACAGGTAGCAGCTTGTCCAATTGTTTTTTCATATTTAAACAAAACATACTTTTTAATGATTAAATATAGAGGGTACAAAGGGCTTAGTTGAGACTAGACTCCTTAGGTAACATTTTACGTTTTAGGTACGTTAGGTGATATTTTAATCTACGTCTGCATGTAAACACCAGACTTTCTACAAGAGTTAGCCTGAACTCTTTGTGTTAGTTTTCCCTTTAATTATAAAACTCGTGATTTTGCTTGAGCTTTGTAGCAAACAGATTTTTCAAAGATACCTAGACTAACTCATTATGAAAAGGATCCTTTTTAGGGTTCCGTAGCCAAATGGCAAAAACGGAACCCTTATAGATTCGTCATGTCTGTCTGTCTGTCTGTCTGTCTGTCTGTCTGTCTGTCCGTCCGTATGTCACAGCCATTTTTCTCCGAAACCGTAAGAGCTAGACTGATGAAACTTGGCGAGTAGATGTATTCTGTGAACCGCATTAAGATTTTTACATAAAAATAAAAAATAAACTATACATTTCGGGGGTCCCCATACTTGAAACTGAAACTCAAAAAAATTTTTTTCATCGAACCCATACGTGTGGGGTATCTATGAATAGGTCTTCAAAAATGATGTTGAGGTTTCTAATATCGTTTTTTTCTAAACTGAATAGTTTGCGCGAGAGACACTTCCAAAGTGGAAAAAAGTTGGTCCCCCCCCCTCTAACTTCTAAAGTAAGAGAATATATGTTGTACATTACCATGTAAACTTTCAACGATATTTGGTTTGAACGAGATCTAGTCAGTAGTTTTTTTTTATACGTCATAAACCGTAAACCGCAATTTACCTTTCGACGAACTACAAGAACTTTATTAATGTTACATCAAGTAACATATATAAAGGTTCTTGTAGTTCGTCGTGCTACGGAACCCTTCATGGGCGAGTCCGACTCGCACTTGGCTGCTTTTTTTTATGTGCCTATTAAATGTTATATATCACTATTTTGTAACTACCAAAAAAAATAGGGTAATGTAGTAGGGGTAGAACATTTATTTTGAATGTGCAATCAGAATTTTTAGTTTAGATAAAATTACAAAGTTATAAAATGTTAAAATCTTCAGAAATCCTGCATAAAATTATGGACATAATGTTACGTAGTACTAGAGAGAAAAAAAATTACGCAGTTCGGTTTCGCTTGGTATTTAGCGTTTATGAATTAATGATTTTTGCTTGTTGAATCCTTTCTCAATATTTGACTGCAAATTGAGGTTATTTAAATATATTTTTTTATATTTTTTTTTTTCGTGGATGTGTTCAGTATCTAAAGTTCAGCAGCCAAAAGTCGACATTTTTTTTTTGGTAATTACAAAATCCAAACTGAAAGGTGTATACTTTAGTTTCACTCAGTAGCGGATCTAGTACATGATGGGAGCGGATCTGAAGCCTGGAAAGATTGCTAACTCATATTTTTGACGTTTTATCTGTATATTTTCCTTATTATGATCTGGCTGATGTCTGTCTGAGCAATTGAAGGCTTGCGCAAATCTAGGCGATGGCGATGGTGTTCAGTGAAACGCTGTCATATTTGAAAGCGTTTTACGGATCGCCATCGCAGATCGCTTAAATATACGCAAGGCTTAAAAGTTTTTCATTCATTTATGCGCTTGTGATGCCTCTGGTATTGCAGGCGTCCATAGGCTACGGTAACCGCTTCCCATCAGGTGGGCCGAATGCTTGTTTGTCAACTTAGTTGTATAAAAAAAAAAAAAAACGCCCATCTAACTAATCTGTTTGAGTTCATCTAATATTTTACGCCAGTCGATGTCGTTTAGGTCTAGTTTCATTAAACTAGTGTAGTATTTTATTCTTTGAACCTACGACATAAAACAAAATAAATAATAGTCTCTAGTGCGTAGTATCGAATACGAGACGTGTGTTGAACACGACTGTGAAGCGGCTCATAGACATTTTTTTCTACGACACAGTAACTCCAAACTTTAACGCTAATTAAAATAGTTGAGCGACTTTTTGTGGCTCAGCTGACGGATGCCGGTATTTGGGACAGCAGATGAAATAATAATAATGGGCTTCCACTGAACTGACGCCTTTACACATTTTAAGACAAGATGCAAGGAATTAAGGAATTTAGAGTAGCGCTATATTTTATTTATTGGATAAGACATGCGCAGATCGCAGCCGATTGCCGAGATGTGCGCAATTGTTGTTTTCAAGAGCTTTGTTTCGTAAATATATTAAAAAACAAGTTTATTGGTGCATCTCTGAACACTCGAACCCACAAACAATCGCCTGTAATTGGTGCTTTGTTGTTTTCACATTGAGCTCGCGATGAACTAACCAATAACGAGACTATTGTCATTTTGAAATCAACTGAAATAAATCATATTTCATATTGGCAACCTTAAATGCTCGACCACATCAAGGCAGTAACACAGCAATCTGCGATAAAGCCTTGCGCACATCTAAGCATTCTGCGGTGTCGATCAGTTAAACGCTCCCAAATTTTGCTCCGTTGATCGTAGCTCTACCTTTTTTTTTTTTTTTTTTTTTATTATAAGGTCCACAAATTGCAACATGCGCATGACTTACATCTAAATATTATACTGACAATAAAATTCGGCACAGTTACTAAAAACAGTGAACACAACATGCATACTGGAAACGTGCAAATCTATTTTAGAAGTGGAATTAGAAGGTATAAGAGTTTTAAATTTAACATTTAAAACTCTTATAATTCTAAATTTAACAGTTTTAAATTTAACAACTTTAGCGCTGCAGGTACGTAGGTAACCTATTGAATGAAACAAAAATTACTTTAAAAGTAGCATGAAGATGAACGTTAGTAACAGTTGTATACTAGTGAAGCGGCTGATGCCATCAAAGCTCAAGAGATCGTAAGTTCAAGTGCAGAACAGGCCCCGCACATCAAGTTGTTCAGAAATACATCAGTGAGTGTACTGGTCGAGTATGTTCCATGGGAACGTCGTGGCGGCCCGTTTCCTACTCGCCATATAAGCAGCGCAATGCACGAGATATGGCCGTACACGATCTTTGCATTCTTACACCTATTCATTTCCTTTTTTAACTTGTTACGAAAACGACAGAAGCAACTAAATCTTTTTACCACGCTCAATAGGTAAATGATCTATACTTAGGTAATAAGTATAATAAATAATATAAGTTTAATATCTTGAGAAACTGACTTGATAGCCAAACTGCTTAACGGATTTTGATGAAATTTCTATAAAACCAATCTATAAGTACCGACTTATTACCATTTTTTTTTCACAATGTTATGTGATACACAAAATTACAACCGAATTGAGAACCTCTTCCTTTTCTATTTCAAGTCGGTTAATAAACGACGAGTTAAAAAAATCTATATTCGCATGATCTTGTTCGTTTTATTCACTTCATAGGTCAGGTCAATCGGGTAAAAATGGATGTTAGCTAGATCAAAAATATCACTTCAACGGTGCATAACGCACCATAAACGCCTTTTGTATACTATACTAATGTTAAAAATAAACATTTGATTTGTCATTAAAACGATTATCAAAGCTCTTTCTTAATTGTACTTTAGAGGCTTCAGTAATGTCCTCACTACGAATTATCCAGATAGTTAATAACACTCAGTGCATATAAATCACACCCATTATGCTTCAACTTGGACCTTTACGATGTCCCTCTTAATATTTTATTAGGATCTTGAAAATCCCTGACTAAACTTACGTAAAAAATCAACTTTACATTATGCGCCGTAAACAGGGATTTTTATAACATAGGCACGTGAGTATAGAACATTTTCTCACAACCCGATAGACCTTTCGAAGGGACTACACAAAGTTCAGTCACTGGGGCTTTATATTCCCAAATGTTTGTCAAAATATATACTCAAAGCTGTCATGAGGCGCTTAAATCAATTTATTATAGGTAGAGGTACTTGAGGAGTTCGGCACTGAACATGTTTACCCGTCCGCATGTATGTATGTAAATCTCGAGTTCGTTGCTTCTTCAAAAAACCGTATAGGAAGTCTAAGCCTCTTTTATATTCTTATTCTTTATCCTTGCGGGATAATTCGGGTCCATAGGAGAGGTTTTAACATAATTCTACCGCTGTTTTCGATTCGATTCGCAAGAACAATTTTTTCCCGTGAATTCGGTCGCACTGTTACTGTTCCCCAAATTAATCATTTAATAAATCAAATCGAGTAATTCAATTTTGGGTATCGTAAATAAAACATTGTGCGAGGGTAACGAGTTTTGAAAACAAACGTTTTAGAGAACAAAAAGGTAAAAGGGTGTACGCCTCTCGTATTTGTCGCGTTCAGTGTTTGTGCGGGTAATTGTTAGCATGCAAAGCCGTGAGATCAACCAGGGCGCAGCAGGGGCCGGGCAGGTCTTTGAACTAACTGCACAGACAGAACACACCATACACTGCACACCGCCGATGTGCTTTCACTATTTGACTGCACTATTTTGATCTTAGAGCTCGTTGATTTATTAGCATTTCAAATTCCCACTCGTGGCTCTTCCTAATGAAATCGAGGACGTTAGGGTTTGTTAAAGAAATAGTGCATAGATGGTTATCTATCTATTTTAATTTGACGAATTGTTTTAAGTCAATTGTTTTGGTTTTTGTTGCATTAATTATTGGACAGATCTCTGCTTTGGGTAACCATAATTTGTCTGAACTCGGCATTGTCTTATCAGGGAGTGTAATTTAGTGCGAGTAGAGGAACTCTGCGACTTGAGCCGACCCTTCTCTGATAATCGTATCGATTAGATAAGTGCCTTCTTTCTCCTTTCTTACTTCAACTTCAATCACTAACAGTTATTTTACTTCGCTTACTTTTCTGATGTATTTTATTGAATAAACGAGTATAGTACTTATGTAAATACATAACTTTGGCTCTCTATTCTTATATTTTTTGAGAAATTCTAAACAATGCAATATTGTGCAAGTTTACGGCGAAGTTCAAAGGTGTTATCAATAAATCTAACAAATCGACTTGCAAAAAATAACATAGAAGCAAGCTCGTCGCGGCATCACATAAAGAACCCTCGTCTTTCAACTAACTTCTTTTATGCACACTTTACACAGTTGATATTTTGGGTACAATGGGAACGTAACCACAGCGCGCCAGTCTTGCATGGGTGTGTTCGAGTTTGGTTCTTGCATCAGGTCTGTTGCACTGTATTATTTGTTCGCTTGTCTAATACCTCGACAAGCTTTTGACGGGTCGGCGCGGGTGCAAAAAACGACAAAAGCTTCACGAGGGTCGGGGTGCCGCCGGGAGCAGACGTCGTCGTCTGTCGGGCCGTTCGTTGGTTGGGCGCAAGCGGCAGTTAGTCGCGCGCGGTCGCAGGGTTCGTCGTGTAGTGTACCACGTTCCGAGACCGATAATCGTACACACGAAAACAAAGTGCATTTACAATTTCCAGGACTTCCAATAAATAAGTGATCGAAATTAAACATGTTTACGAACGTCTAGTGAAATTGTTTTCAACAATGTTAGACCTTACAGTGAGACTAAAATATGTGAGAAAAATTCAAGTGTTGTGGGGTTTGTGAAGTGGACTCGTTAAGGATGACAATGAAGTCGTTAAAATACGGCGAGCGTGAGGATATGATGGACGGGTTCAGCCCGGTGCCTCCGCCGCTGCCTCGCCGCCAGCCTGTGAGGAACATATACGCGGAGCCCTTTGTTGATCCTAGGTGAGTTTCCATACCTACTAAGTAGCTACAAACATGAAAAACTGATCAATATTCAAATAGGTACCTAAGCTTTTCGAACACATCTTCGTTGGACACAGCGATGATAGGTAAGTACCTATTGTAAATTTGAAGCGAAGCTGTAGGTTCTAATTATTAGGCTGTTTTGATAAGATTGGGCTAGATACCCAATTAAATTTACGCCATATTAACTTTCATAATAACAAAGACCATTAACGAATCATTATCATAAGAAGAAAGGAGGTCGAGCATCTAGTAAGCAAAACTAATATTAAGGTAAGTGCAATCTTATAACCATGGGCTTTGCATGGGCATCTAAATATTGATACAAATAACAAACTACTGATGATGTTACAGAGGACATGAAGTTTGGAACAACACAGCAATGAGACGTTGCTGGAAAATGAGAAATGCAGTGTTTTAACTTCGATAACTCTATAGACTCTAGTAGGTTCTGAGTTTCTTATGTCTTAGAAGCAGATTTCTCAGAAAAAATAAGAAACTTTGTTCCTTGAGTCCATAGTTTTATCGAAGTTTAAAACTGCAATGTTAGACGAACATATAACCCTAAGATTTCAATCAAAGTAAAAAATCATATAAGTATTAAGAGTTTCTTTATTATGATTGCTGACTCGATATTATTGACATAATACATTTTTTATTTCCAACTTCAATCTGTTAATAATAAAAGCTCATCTGTTATAAAATACTATACCTATTCCAACATTGCTGCGGTCTCAAACCTCAAACGTTGCATTGGCTACGAATATGAGTCATATTTATAAGCAGTGACAGCCTCGATAGACCGTCATCACATTTTTTACTGGATAAAAAATGCTCTGTCGCTGGTCGACTAGCTGCGCCCCACAGTTTATTTTAACATGGACATAACCATGCTTTGACTTTAAGCTCACCTGTACCAGTAAATACTATAGCTGTAAGCCTACCACTAGCTCTATCTGGCTCTGTCTCTGGGTCTGGTTTTGAGTCTGTGTGAATGCTCACTAGTGTATTATACTGTGTGTGTGACGTATTGACGTAGGATTTATTTAATTAACACTCACACAGACCAGACCAAAACCAAAACCAGAGCCAGAGACAGAGCCAGAGCCAGGCAGAGCTTGTGGCAGGCCCACTGATGGCACCTATTAGCGTCTCACAAGGGCATGAGAAAAAATAGTTGACGCTATAGAAATCATCTAGTATACCTACCTAGATAGATGCAAAGACCTGCTTACTTTTATTTGCCGTCGTTGGAACAAATCGGGTTTTTCCCCATTCCTCACGATTAAAATGTCTTATTAATTTTGTATTAGGATTTGCTTACTAACTGATGAGCAACTGGTCGTCTTGTGGTAACAACCCTGCCTTCCGATCTTGGTCTCTGTTTGAATCCGGCCCTCACAAGGTTAATAAAAACATCGTGAGGAAACTCGCGTCTTAGGCAGCTTTGCACGTACTCTACTATTACGGTGAAAACTATCCATTGAATATAGCAAGAGCTCTGTTTAACTTTATAACTCGGCAAATAAAACATCTACGCATTACGACGCCATCTTTTCCTATCCCGAATAGTGATGTGTCTCGCTCGTCGCTCGGTCCCAGCAGAGATGTCCTATTCCCAAAACCGGTAAATACTATTGACCATGGTTTCGTCGTGGATTAAACCTATTAGGCTTACAGAGGATGGTATATAATACAACAGAGAGTAGGTACAATTTATACAAGCAGTGATTTAAACATACGTTAGGTTTGTCTTACCACTGGGTTCTCGATACAACTTATAACTAATAACTTACATAATTAGAACAAACACGTCTATGAAGTTGCTCGGTAAACCTACTCAGCCTTAAACTTCCGTCCGATGTTTATATCGTGGATACAATAATTACGCTATAAAGCCTGTTTTTTACCCTATCTGCTAACAAATTTATCGGAAATGAATATTTAAACCGCCCTCTACATGGACTTTTCAAAAATGTAGGTAGGTAGGTGAAATATTCGATTCGATATTTGGAATCAGTCGACAGCACTTGTTTGCTTCCTTCCCCTAGTCAGCCACCCCTTGTATCCGCAGTTCAAAGTAATAATAAAGTGCCTGAAGCCAGAAAACATCTATTTCATATACCGCATGACTACATAAACACGGGCCGCACTGGTCCCTTACAAACCATAGAAGACTTAGAACGTTATTAAAGTGAGACACCACCTACACTGAACTAATTCTGAGGCTCTTATTTGGGTTTTCTCGGGGGAGGTCGAAACGAAATAACAATTGAATAATTTAAATAATATGTAACCTTATTAACTTTGAATTGAGTTCATTCGGCGAGTCGAGGATTACAAAATATATAGATATGCGCTAGTAGAGCACTAGAGTAGCGGATGTCGCGCTGTAAGCTTTACCGTAAATCATATTTTTATATTTTTCGCACTTGCGGGCGAACGCGGAGAGCGGCGAGCGGCGAGATAGCGCAGTTACGGCCATCTGCGACACCCCAATCGCCGTTCAGCTTAATTTCGACAGATTCGAGGGCGAATCCCAACTATTAATATTGCAATATCGTCTACATAGAGCTTCGACCACATACTTCGGCGGAGCGACATTATTAGTTCGCTTTTACGGGAATACCAAATACGGTGAAGGATGTAATGTCACCTACACACAGGTGGAGTTTCAATTCAAAGGATGTGGGTCGTAAACATCAATTCACACGCATTATTGAAACCGAAAAGACTATAGGCTCGTCTAATGATAATAATTAGAGACGGTAGAGCGACGATCGATAACGGTTATACTATTTGAGGAGCGTCGGTGAGTAAGGAACGTAATTTCCTTTACAATGTGTTAACAAGGCTGAACACAGACGAACTGTATCGACGGTTAAGTGCACGCAACAATGGTGAATAGATAGCATCACCGGCGCCCCTCGTTTCTATAGTAACTGTTCTTTAATCTGCGGCGACACGCTTCGAGGAGGAAACGGTCATTGTGGCACAACCCCGAGCAAACAATGTATGAATTGCTTGACTACGCAAGCGCAATGGACTAGAGTTCCCAAGCTTCGTAAAATATTTTACATTTATGGCCTTACGTATAAAAATATGTCAAAAGATAAACAGTGCTTAAACTATTGCCATCTCTTACCACTGGGAAATGACAACTGTTAACTTTAGGCAATTATTTAATTTAAATTGCGTTTTTAGGCATAGCTATTAGTCTTCCATGCCAAGTTACTGTACTGCTTTAATTCGTGTTGTAAATTAATTAAGTTTAAACAATCTACCTACTGTAAACATTCACAAACCTTTGAATCGTCTTCATTGAAGATCCCTATAAAATGTACAGGGAAATGTTATCTCTCATAAAAATTCTAAATTATTTGAGCTTATCATACTTAGCAACAGTCTGCTATAAATGAAACTTGGGGTTGTGTACGGAATCCTTCCCAAAGTTTCCTTAATTAACGGAGGAATGTAAACACGGACAAATGCGCCATATGTCTGCAAAGACACGATCAGCGAGCAGCCGGAGTTTGGAAGTGACGGCAAATATTTGGGCTTATACGAAGCCGCAAAGTTCCGCCTACTAAGAAATAATTTCCATACCATGCCTGGTCAAAACAAACAAACAGCTCGCTTCCCTTTAAAACTCAAACATAAACTTACAACTAGTTAAGTAATAGCGTTTAGGCGATTGCAATGCAAACGTTTCTAGCTCAATTTCCGTGTTCGGTCAAACCGCCTTCGTGCGCTACTAAGAAATTATAACCTGGGATTGATACTGTTGCGGTTCATCCACGTAGAGTTGCATGGCAGAACTTTTAGTGGATATTCGAGATTAGTCCTTCAAAAACACACCCGTCAAATACTCCAATTGTGAACAGTGCAGCTCAATAATAATTAGTTATTTATTGGTTCGTTGAAGTTCAACATTGTGCTCGTGTTCATTCTTTGTTTTAGCATGACATCAGTCATGCTAGAGAATATTATGGTCAATATTCACAATATTCTTGGTATTCAACATCCTTATAGATATAAATTATAATATAGGTACAGGTATGAGGAGTAGTCAGAGACAGACGTTGGTATAATAATGACATTGAGGCACAAAAAAATACCAATAAAACAAAGCTAGATTGTTTTTTAAACAAGTTCCTATGTTTTTTATCAACTTTGTCTTCTGCGAAAGATTTGTTATTATTAACGACGTAGATACCTAATATAGGTAAATCACATCATAGCGATTATAAATACATATGAAGTTATAGCGATCCTTACATTTAATAGCTCAGTGTATGGTATCTTGAACGATTCAATATAAATTGTTATTATGTCTGTCTAAGAAACATGAAAATAGACATGATTGAGCACATTGGATCACAAGCGTATTGAGAAAGCGTCGAATATAAACTCCTTGAACTTTTGACGTGGGTGTTACTCCTAGATCCTTTTACGGATCCATTACGGCGCGCAATGATGGATTGTTTATTGTACGTTTTATTAATAGCTCGTATAATTAGAGGAAACGCCCCATCGAGAAAATATAACGTGAGCGAGCACCGCGTGTCCTCGCACTATGAAAGGGTCTCAGATCGGTCCACTTCAAACCAATCGTAGCACACAGGAAGTTCAATTATCTCCTTAAAACTGTAATGCACAATGTCGACACAATCATTTCATCAAACTAAATCTTGCTGATTCAATCACTCATAATTGATATGATCAAACGGTCCAATTACCCCGACACAACATGTGCGCGCTTTTGAAATATTATTAGCGTCAGAAATCAAAGTGATGTCTCTTTCATCTCGAAAGTGTTTGACATTTTATATTTAATTACAGAACCTTATATGTGTGATGTGAAATATGTTTTTATAGTAGGCAGGTACACATAAACAAGACCAAATTCATATAATTATATTTGTGTTCTTGCTTTGTTACTCGAAGAAAAAATGTGTGTATGTTTACGAATGCTGTCAATAGGATAACAACAAATCTTATCAGGAATGGGTGACGGTGCACGAACAAAGGATAATCCAGGATCGTCGTCAGTGACACCACACTGTCAAAAACTCGGACATAAATCTTTCCTCGCTGACGTCGTTCGACGGAGAGCACGTTTTTGAGTTACCTTCGAAGGCAATAATCCCTTGTCACCCTAACTTATCTACGCTGGTAGGTATACAAACAAACCACTTATAGTTTGAATAATGCACTCGGTAAGGCGACGCCAGCATACAATAGCAAGACTGTAATAGTTTCCGTTTGAAATGGTGCCATTGTCTTACGTTGTATTGATTGAACTCATCGTTCTTTAGTCACAACAACTCACTGCTTATACAATATTTTCCAAACGAAATTGTGTTAAGTAATTCTTCTCGCTGGAGATATTCACTGAATAAATGAGTTTTCAATATCGATAATTCTTCAACTCGAATTTGGATGCAGGTGAGCGGTAAACAAAGGGTTCATTGGACGCTTAATAATGAAGATCTAATAATACATGAGCATAATAACGTCATAGAGACGAGACAGAGTGCATATTGGGCGTGTGACAGTGACATCGGCGTATCGGCCAGTGGATCAGCGGCTGCAGTGGCTTACTATTTCGGTGCATATCGGAGACGCCACCGGACGCTTATCGGAACAGAGTATTTCGACCGACTTTAAAAATAAATAAACCGCTCTGCCGTCCGAATAAATACAAGGCTCGCTTTGACATTGCTTCCTATAAATAACCGTAATGAATAGGCGGCAGCGTTCCCGCAGTAATACGTAATGTCGACGTTTCCTCGCGTGGATTTATTTCTCTCCTTATTTGAATATTTTATAATTTAGAAGGATTGGCTCATTCGTTCTCAACAATGAAACGTACATTACTGAAGCGACACCGCTGGTATGGTGAATATGGATACGGTACGTGTAGATCACAATCGCCTTACCTATTGATAATAAAAAATATTCTTATTTTGACCTTTCTTGGTAATAAATTCTGCGACGGTCAATACGATTCCTATTTAAATAACATAAAGGCTATAAGCATGTCAAGAATATTTTAAAATATGTTACTTATATGAAGGTATAAAATTCATATTTCGTAACATAACCTCATTCTCACGACAAAACGCGTGCAATCACTCCTACGAAAGCATCCATTTGTGAACAAGCACGACAAACTTCAGGCTTCTAGTTTAAACTTCATTTGGAGCGAGTGTGCTGAGTTCCTGATTCGAGTGCACATATTTGGTGAGAGTCGACCAAATAACGGACCACACAGGGTGGTTCCATTTGTCTGCCTGTGCTCCCTAAGAGATAACAAACGTGCTCTGCTCTCAGCTGCACTTATCTAAACACTTAGCGCCAACCATACACAAACAAAGCTCTCACTTTTTACTTGAATCCTCTTTTTTTACCCTTTAGGGCTACGGACCGCAGCCCCGCATGCTTCGCGTGCCAGCCTTTGTTAGTCCGGATATTTATGCATTTCACAACAATGTGCAGTAAAGTGAAGATGCATACGTTACGGAATGAACTACCTAGTTTATGATGACTTCCACCATTCCCATGCATGCCTCGCAATTCTATTCAAATGAACTTGGAAGTGGAGCATCTATAAATAGACAAGAACTTTTTCTAATAACAGTTTTGGTGTTGTCCAAGGTACACGTCAACGGGCGTGACTAACGAATGGCTCGCCCTACAGACCCTTAATTCTGAGGCGTAAGTATCCCGGGCACAGCGACGAATCTCCGAGGCCTGCCGAACATTAACATAACTCTCACCGAACATAAACGTAATTAGAGACACCAGAACACACGAGCACTTGAAACACATTAATCCGCTGTGATTTGGTAGGGTTAGCCGAAGAGACGTCCATCAAACAATATAACGACTGCGACCCATGGAATCCTGATACACATAAAGTGCGCCAGTTATAAAATAATCGTAACTCGCTAAGCCACCGTGACACACAAAGAAATACGACGCACTCTTTGCGTGGGCGATTGGGAATAGAGGCAGTAGAAAACAAGTTTTCGTAATAAAAACAGTACCTACTAATTATAACTAGGTAGACATACCAAGAACCGAACTTACAAAAAGTAGGTACTTAAAAATATTCTTGAAATTAATTGAAAAATAACGTTATGCGATCTTTCCATCCATTTAAATATTGGTAATTATCTTTTGAAACGGTAATTTTGTAAACATCAATGTTGTTTGTCACGACATGGATAATATGATGATAATGGGCTTTGAACCACAGAATACAGAATGTCACAGAAACTCTCTTCAGGTTTTATTTTTCTTCGTAATCGCATCTGTAATTCGAAAAGTGCCAATATTACAAAATGTAACCAAGATATTACTAAAACATTGTGATTGACTTTGTTGTCTTTCAGATTATAATATGTAGGATCAATTAGGTATTATTTGTGCATACATTTTTCAATTTATACAAACTCGCAGCGCTTCGTGTGATTTAATAGTACATTGTTACCTGAGTGTTGAAAGTCACGTTTTTTGAGTCCCGAACGGGTTTGGCGCCAGAGCGTAGCGAGGGCGCCAATGGAGCTTGAGGGACTTAAAAGACTTTCACCCGAGGTAAACACTGTGCTTTTCATTACGAATACAAGGAAAGTAAAAAAAAAACATGAAAGAAAAATTTGTGAAAATGAAGATTGAATTGCCGCCTTCCCGGTTTTTTTTTCTTTTTCTCTGGCGGGCCTTCGGCTTCGGCTCGCCAGCATTATTCAGCCATTATTTTCATTTTCATAATTTAAAAAATGGTAAATTGTTTGCTCAAATCTATGTTATTTTAAATAAATAGTTGAAGCTTAATCAAGTAATTTAGAAGATATATTATTTATTGAATACTATCTTTATGTTATTTAAATTTAAATGTTACATTGCGCTCTAATTAGACTTTTTAAACTTCTTACCGTTGTAATGGGTTTCTAACCTACTTGCTGAATAAAAAGTTGGAATTTGGTTGAACAACCTCCTTGCAGTTAGAAAGACTTTAGAAAGTTGGAACATGGCTGAATAAAATAGAACTTGTTTTTTTTATAATTTGACAGCTGTCATTAGAAAGCGATTCTCCCTAGGGCTGAAAGTATTACTTTCAATTAGGCCCCTCAGGCAACTTCAGACCTACTTTCAGAGTATGAGCAATGAAAAATAATAAATGATGACGAGATTTCTATAAAACAGGTAGGTATTACATCTAGTTGGTTTTACTAACTACACTTTAAAGACTGGTAGCATTGCGCACATCTAGATCGCCTGTGATGACGATCAGTGTACCACTGCCAAAGTTCGCGACAGTGTGTTCCAAACCGTATGCTGAAACTGACCGCTATCGCAGATCGCTTAGATGTGCGCAAGGCATGTTATTACACTGCGCCGACGCGCCGCCGCCATTTAAAACGGGTGACTGTTTGATGAGCTTATTTTATTAAGTCTGATGAACTCGTCTTGTGATATACTAAGATTGCTCGTAGGGTTGCCAGACTATGCACAGACATAATCATCATCAGAAGCCTGAAAAACTTTATTTTTTTATGTAACAAGCTGATGGAACAAGCACATGGCCCACCTGATGTTAAGTGGTAACCATCGCCTATAACAAAGCAATGCCTCGTAAGTCACGCACATCAGGAACGTGCCCTACGATGCACTGTCCTGCGTCCATCAACTGAAGGCATACAACAGATATTCAACCTCACGTGCCAGTAATTTCACCGGCACCCACACCCTTCAAACCGAAACACAGCGATGCTGCTTCATGGCAGAAATAGGCATGGTGGTAGTACTTCCCCGGACGAGCCCTTCACAAAAAGCTCTACCACTACTAAGGGCTCTACTACTACTATCATCTGTTAAACGTAGGTCTGCTTTGTAAAGTAACAGGAAAACGATTCCGTGCCCTCTCCATCCACCGAATTCACACGATTTTCACAACTTTCACAATGTCGTCAGTCCATCGGTGTCTTCTGGCTCGTGGTCGATCCTTTCGAGAACCATTATTCCCTAGCGGCTGTCGGTTCTCTGTGCTGTATTTAACTTCCAGCTATATCCGACCTTGGTTCTTCTACAAATTTCCTCTACTCTGGTTCTATCACGTATAGTGAATCTCCCAGCATAGGTCACTTCATAGCTCGTTGTGGACTTTTAGTTTCTGAATGAGGCCAATAGTTAGAGACCACGTCTTCCATAAGTCATCAGCGTTGCTGACAGCTCACACTGAGGCTAGGTATAAACATTTGTCTGTAGGAATTGCACTCATGTACCTATTGTTCCTATGCCTAATAAGGTGACCAAGAAAGAAACTAGCGGTGGCGGTGGTAGCAATAAAAACAATAAGTCTTATGTTATATTGTTATGTTGACTGTTTTGTTTTTTTTTTACAAGGTAAGTACTACTGCTGGGAAGTGGCAACCCTGTCTATGTTTATTATTATGATTGAGGTTTTATATAATTTACGGGGAAGTAGTTTTACTCAACAAGCTATGATTAAAATTACTTATTTATTCCTAAAGGTTGCTACATTGTACCTATTTATCTATACCTATTTAGTTCATAATTCTTTATTTTTTTTGTGAATATGTATAAAAAAGACGGTAGAGATATCTTATAAGATCCACCTCAATATAAACATGCATTATTGAAATTACGCACTTTTAGTAATAAAAAATAGAAAATGTCACACAATCAAAATAAAATAATAGCACTCAATAGCTTACAAAAAAAAATTCAGTGCCATACTAAATATTCTATGAATATTTTAAACATCTACCTATTATCAGAAGCCTAAAGGAACCCTAAAAAAAGCATTTGCTGAGGGTGCACAAGGTAAACGCAAGCTAAATAATTAGTCAGGTAATCGTTCCGAACAAAAACTTACTCGCAATCTCGCATTAGATACCGGTTATGACACAGGTCGTCAACTTTCTAAATAACCGTTTGTCTTCTAACAGTCCATAAATGCCAATACTTGGTCAGTCATTACGACGTCACAGCCATTAAACGTGTAAATATACAAAATGCAGGAAAACTGCTTTGCAATTCAATGTGGTAGTCCAAGCGAGTTGAAGGAGTGACCCTTAGCATTCTGCAATTATCTAAAATCCTTTCACCACGCTGGTTTGAAGAACTAGTGATATGACAAGAAGAAGAAGTTCAATTGACTCACAGTTTGAAACCTTATTCTTTTTATTTCCCGCTATCAAAAACATTTTTTTATTTTTATTTTATTTTATTTTTCTTGGAAATCAAACAGCCTATTCAACTAGAAATAGGTAGGTACGTAGGTTTAGTGTAGAATAACTAAGGCCAAAACAGTTTTCGCTTATAGTTTTAGGTTTGTTATTGATTTTATAGTGATTACTATGCTACTAAGGAAATAATAATCCAGCTAATCCAGCTCGGCTTTTGGGACATTTAAAAAAAAACTAATCACCGATCCATTTATTAAAAAACTCAGGTAAACATAGCTTAATCAAGAACGTACATAGTTAAAATGAGGTGACGTTATTATCGGTTAGCTACGATGTCGTGAAGTTCAGCACTTACCCGTAAATTAAAATAAACGACAGTCATCGCACTCCAGACCGTACTTTACACTTACAGGTTTGAAACATAAAGCCATATTTCAAACTCCTATCTAAATTGCATTTATAGGACTTGCAACACGAAAGGCTGCGCTAAGAATAGAGCGAACGAAAATGGTCATGAACTACTACACTTGTCAGATAGTTTTATATGCTAAGATGGCATACCAGAGTTTCCGGTAATCGAAAATTATTAAAACATATTTGTGTACATTCATAATGTAAAGTAAAAGCAAGTTATTAAATTTATAAACTTGAGAAAACTTGGTAACAAGACCACTCCCTGGCTGCCTGGGGGCGGACAGACTCCGAATTTTGTCGAAGTATGTCGATCTTTGCCGAAAAGGTGTCGGTGACAGTGACGCGAGCTTATCATTAGTTTTATTTACCTCAAGAATGCTCAAAGGTTCTTATAGAAGTTTTCACCTAAAAAAAGAATTTCCGCAATCAAAATTGGTCAAACCCACATAAGTCAAGCATAAGACTACTTCCTTTTTTGTATATAAAAAAAGTCATGTCTTCTTTTAAGGGAATCAACCAAGGAATAAACTGTACACTTATAGGTAGGTACCTACTTCATCCGTAAATGTTAAACCTAATAATGTGAATGCCAAATTAATAATGTTAAGATCCTGGAATACGTTCATGGAGTTGGAAATCTGCCATCGCATATGAGCTAACCATTTTACAAATGGTAGGTAATGCCGTGCTGGGGTGACGTTTTGAATTATAAAATTGTGTGCAATAAATTGCGGGTGCTCAAATGGCATCGTAATTCTGAAATCGAAACCGACCGTGCTTAATTGATAAAATATTACGTTTGTAGCTAGAGTTGTTAAAACCAAAAGTTTTTCTCAAATTTTCCGACTTTTTTAAATTAGAATATTATGTTGGTTAATTATATTTCACCTGTGTTTATAAGCGGGTAGATAAATTAATTAAAATCTATTTTAAGCACTGAAATTTTAAGCCTTATATCTTGTAAATGCATGTAGGTTAGATGGGTTATCGCAGTAAAAAAATCATTGATCTTCCTAACATAACGTTTTGTGCTGAGCTGTAGAAATCGTTCGAATCGAAACGTTTCACTGATCGTCATTGCCGAACGCATAGATGTGCGCAAGGCTTTATTTCTTGCTTCCTGAAAAAAGATTCATACAACAAAAATATTGATATAGGTAACATGTAGCCTGCTTTGTCGGTTGGTAATGAAAGAAATTAATTACCAGTGAAATTACTGCACGTGAGGCTGAATATCTGCATGCTTCAAGTTGATAGGCGCAGGGCAGTGCATCGTAGGGCACGTTCCTGACGTGTACGACCTACGAGAAAATACTTTTGTTATAGGCGATGGTTATCACTTATCATCAGGTGGGCTACATGCATGTTCCATCGACTACTTGTATAAAAAAAGATAATTTTTGCACATTAAAAAAATCGGAGTATAATCTAAACACATCTCATCACATCTATCACAAATATAGGTCCCTTTCTTACCATGTTTTTTGCCAAATACTTTTTCCTAAACAAGAGAATAATGTATTGTGTCTATGTATTTTTAAATAATTTCAACATGACTTGAAGCTGGCCGGACACAAAGCAGTACAGCCGGACATTTTATGCTACCCTACTCATGGAGCCTCCTATAATGAATTTCACGGCCCATAGAGCTGTTATAGGGAAAAAATGTAGATGAGTCAAAATATCAATCCAGTGTAATTTAGAATGGGGTTACGTTGCTGACGTGGCTGTCGCGTCTAAAATTGCCGACCCACAAATTAGTCACGCTTATAATTTTGTGAATTCGTTCTCAAACCCCCACGTATTTTACAAACCGTCATCGTGATAACATTATTTTATAAAATACTTTTAAAAGTAATCAAACAATGAGGTGCCTAGCCTACTCAAGATCTTGTCTGCAGAGTTTAAAAACTCTCAGCTCAGTTGGAAGTAGCTCTGCCTTCTGCAAGAACAAATAATTTGTGTGGTGAATTGGGTATTGTATTGTATTTCTAAGTATGTATTTACAAAATGGTGTCTATGTATTATATTGGCTGTTTCTCAAGGTCTGCTTCCAAGCTCTGCTTAATTTAGGACTAGATAGTGTCGTAAAATATAACGAATTCGACTTAAAACAATAAACAAGCACCTAACCTAATATAAGTGCTGAAACTCGAGCTATTCCTGTTCTTTCTTATAAATAAAGTTAACGTTAGGACTCTTATCGATCGCTTTGAGCTGTTATTTGTCTTTCATTAGGCCCAGATCGAGGAAATCCCGTAATGGATACTCATTTGTATCCTCTGTATAAATAATGGCGACGAGCGCTCTGCGACGCTGCTATGCGCCACCCGGATGGCAAATATACCTTTCTATCTAATTAAATACGTACATAGATATTGACCGACAAGGGTATTTTGATGAAAAAACTTGATCACACACAAATAATATTTTCGTGGAAATTCACAGAAGAAAGATTTTACCTGTTGAAATATCATACCAGAGTTCCCCTATCCTAAAATGGTTACACCTCGTGTTCTATAGCTCACTGGTTTACTACTCTGTAAGTAGTGAGTGGACTGGTGGCATAGTGGTAGTTAACCCGTCATCCGAACCTGCGGTTGCGGGTTCGAATCCAGTCGTGTACTATCCAAGGTTCATCCAAAGGTTGTCTGGTAGAGATCGCTCGTTTAACGATAAGACCGCCCATTGTATGAGGCAAATAGTTTTATAGTACATTGTTACCCGAGTGTTGAAAGTCACGTTTTTTGAGTCCCGAGACGGGTTTGGCGCCAGAGCGTAGCGAGGGCGCCAATGGAGCTTGAGGGACTTAAAAGACTTTCACCCGAGGTAAACACTGTGCTTTTCATTACGAATACAAGGAAAGTAAAAATAAAAACATGAAAAAAAATTTAGTGAAAATGAAGATTGAATTGCCGCCATCTCGGTTTTTTTTTCTTTTTTTCTCTGGCGGGCCTTCGGCTTCAGCTCGCCAGCATTATTCTGCCATTATTTTCTGCCATAATTTTTATTTTTACTTTCCTTGTATTCGTAATGAAAAGCACAGTGTTTACCTCGGGTGAAAGTCTTTTAAGTCCCTCAAGCTCCATTGGCGCCAGAGCGTTAGCGAGGGCGCCAAACCCGTCTCGGGACTCAAAAAACGTGACTTTCAACACTCGGGTAACAATGTACTATTTATGTACCATGCTTTTAAAATTTGTTGTGTGCAATAAAGCATTTTCTATCTGTCTATCTATCTACTATAGTTTTGGTACGGAAAATGTATGTACACAATGCAAGTGCTCTCAAACAGTGCAGGAAAACATCGTGAGGAAACCAATGGCTTAGTCAGCTCTGCGCGTATTGACTATGTCTTTCCTGTGAATGTGACCGGCTAAGCAGTCATGGTAAAGGTGCTGGGCAAGTCTATTCTATTCAAAAACTGATGAAAAGGCCTGTATGTGTATATGTATATATTTTTTTTGTAATTTTCATTACATAAAACACATTTTGCAGTGGCATAGTGTCATTTGAACCTCATTTCACTCTAATAACATTTCAGACAAAGTTTGAGATGCTTAAGCTCACTGTAGCTCGCTGTAGTGCTCTGAAGACTTTTCTGCAACTAAACAACAACAAAAAGCTACCATATCCGTGCTTCTTCAGTTACCGCCGCTTTCGAGAGCTAAGCTTTAGCAGTGTATGCCAATCGAACACAATCCATTAAAGGAAAAAGCGGGGTGAAATGCGATAAAAATTTCAATCAGACAACCGCCGAAAATATTTACGGTGTAACCTGAGGCAACGGGAGGACAATATTGTAGCAACGCGCCCGGCGGCGGCACGGCGGTGGCGGCGGCGCGGGCCTTCCGCCTTTTGTGCCTCCGACTGTCGAAATAATATTGAACTCCTGGTGAAATACGAGCGCCCGCAAGGGACGCCGCCTGCGAAACCGTTTTTCCGTCTCGCTGAACAATGCCGAGCTCTTAGTTTAGGACTTTCCTTGAAACATCCGATTGCGCAAGCCAGGCCTACCTATATTTTATCACCCCCTATTCTACCTTCATTACGAGCGATTGCCATTTAAGAAGAGATTTCATGACTCAAGAATCGTTTAAAATCTACTTTATATGCATCGTGTCCGTTTCGAATCACGGCCTATTAGCTTTACTCTTGGCGTTTTTGCCCGAGCCGGGCTATTTCTTCGTGTATTTATTGCCGTACTTAATTTGCATTCGTCGAGTATTACCATAATAATATCTTCAAAACGACAACCTCTGCAAGTAATAGAAGGCTATCGCGTACGATGCTCCGTTAGAAGGTACGGATTAAGCGGAGGTGGCCGCTGCACGGCGTTGCCTTCGCTAATGGAAAATGGTTTATCAGTATCAGCGTGCGCGTGAGCACGATTATTTACGTGCGGATCCTCGCAGTCTAGCGGCTGGCCAGTAATTGGTCGCTTATTCGATATCGCTTCCATTCATTTTCGCGATAAGCCCGCCGAGCGCCCGGGGCGCGTTTGCCAAGCTCGGATTCTGCTGTACAAATTTATCTTAGTTGTTATTACCGATCGATAAATTTGCATCAAGTATATACTCGTAGTTGGTAGATGGTGCATTGTGATACTGCTAGCATTATAGATGGCTTGGAGTCGGCGATGTGTATCATTAGCTACTTGTTTTAGTTACAGAAACTAGTTACTAGTACCTTTAGGGGTAGTATAGTAGGCACCTAGTTATGGACCTAAATGTAGACTATAAAGCAAAGATAGAATAGGGTACCACGAGCCATGGGCAATATTCATAACTTTGATATGAAACTTTCATTAGTTAAACTTTTATACTTAGGTTTTAACTAATAGCTTGAATAACATTATCTCGTTCGTGGCATTTCATGTAAACTCCAAACGCTGGCACTTCCGTCGTGTGATGTACGAGTATTTCTCGGAAAATTATGTCGCTAAATATATGCGAGTGGGTGCGTAGAGAACGAACCGAGCACTCCATTCATGAATCAACTTCAGCATTACCTAACCTCACCGCGAGACGAGCAAAACAAACAGTACACTATGAGAGTTATTAATACGAGGATCGAGTTCAATGAATCCGAGCGGACTGCATTCAAATCGCTGTATCATTGGCCAGCGGTAGCATGGTTTGGCATAGGCCAGCGCACTCGACGCACACACATAATAACGGCATCCTCGCTATAGATAACCCCGGCTTACTGTCTAATGAGTGAGACCCAGAAAAGGCTCGCCTCGCGGAAATCAATTACGATACCAATCTATATTTATGAAGCTTCTATCTAAACGACTGTATAAACTTAATTGGATGTCATACATTACTTTTCTTAGTTTATTACCGAACATGTAATTAATATATACGGTTAGATTATATGCTTGAGGAGGAATCCCATTTAAAATCCCATTTTGACAAATGTTTTTTAATTAATCCGCCGGGCGTGTTCGGTGTCGAATGAGGCAGCTATTTAAAAAGGACAGATTCCGGGCGTGGTTGCCGCGGTCGGGCGGCGCGGCGGTGGACGCGGGCTCGGGAGATGTATGAGCGCCACTTCTTCACCGTGCTCTTTATTTAAAATGCTTTTTGTTTGGTCGTATTCCTCCGCAGTGATTGTAGTCTTCAATTGGAAATGCCTCAATGAAACTTTTAATGTAAATAATAATAGTCGAGCAAGGATGATAATTTTATTCAGTTTCTTTGTAGTGAAAGCGTTCGCCGAGGGAGGAAATTGGCATAGCAGGGTGCTGCTATTGTTACACAGTTCGTTTTAAATTGGGGAGCTTTCTTAAATTTACACCCATGACTTGCAAAAGAAGGGTGGCCAACGAGGGAAACATTCAGAGACAACAGATCCTTTCTAAGCAACTGACTTGGCGACATGAAATACTTTTACTCAAGTTTTTAAATGTTAAATAATGTTTGAAAAATTTTAAAACTTTGACTCATCAAGAACGTAAAAAACTGTAGTACCTATCTTCTATATTAACGTGTTTATAATATTAATAATTTAAGTTTAAAAAACTTGAGAAACCGACTTCATTGTCAAACGGCTAAACCGATTTTAATCAAATTTGTTTGGGACAATCTGGACGTAAGAATAACCTTCCAAATAAAAAAATAATTTTCTAAATCGGTTCATAAATGACGGAGGCATGCAGTTATAAACATTAAAAAAATTATTAAAAAAAAAATGGCAACACCGATTTTAATAAAATTAAAATGGGACCAATCTGGAAGCAGTACCTTTCAGATAAAAAAATAATTTTTCAAATCGGCTCACAAATGACGAAGTTATGCGGTAACAAACATTAAAAAAAAAAATAAAAAAAAAAAAAAAAAAAAAAAAAAAAAAAAAAAAAAAAAAACATACAACCGAATTGAGAACCTCCTCCTTTTTGATTGGAAGTCGGTTAAATAAAATAGGTTTTTTTATTGGAAAATATTCTGGACTTTTCCATGAAAAATACCTACTCCACATCATAATTGACCAACCAAGCGAAGCGTCAAAGTTTCAAGATTGGCCAAAGACCTTACTAAGCTTTAGCAGCACTTCTTACCTACCTATACCTACTGTTTATTATGTAAAGCAATATCGTCAGCACCGCTAACCACTTTTTGATCTCTTTGACCAAAGATGAAGAATATTATACGTGCAAACATCGAGGTCATTACTACTTACTTACGGTAAGTTTTTATAGCGCGATGCGTATAGTATGCGTTAGGTACTATACTTGTATTATAACGAGTAGGTGGTGGTCGCAGACAAACCGGTAATATACCACTTGTTTCCCATGCTAGAAGCACCGTACTGAGAGCTCTTGTGGCCTAGTGGTAGTGCAATGAGTTTTCAGTCCAAAAATGCATGTGCCTAGTCCAGTACTCTCATACGGTAAAAGAAAACAACGTGAGGAAACCGGCATGTACTATTCCGAAAAATCGAAAATATCTGTCAAGTGCGCGAAAGGAGCCTCTTTGAGGCGCACCTAAAATCATTTACAACATTAAATATTTGTGTGGTGAAGGGAGATGTTTGTTCTCTGCCTGGGTGTTCTATTGTATATTCTATGTATATATTTACAAAAAATAAGAGGCCGGCGGAGGGCGAATTTTCATACAAACGTAATACCAAAATTATTACTAGTTATGGCAGATTTTCACTATATTATTGTAATAACTGTATTCGTATAGTATTTATCTAGGTTCCTGAACAGTTTTTATTTGAAAATTCTTATCTCAAATGAAATAAACACCAATCGCATTTTACACATTTTTTTCATTGCTAAATGTGATTGGCATTAATTTCATTTGAGATAAGTAATTTAAAATAAAAACTGATCAGGAACCTAGATAAGTACTATACACATACAATAATTACAATAATATAGTGAAAATCTGCTTAAATTAGTAATCATTTTGGTATTACGTTTGTATGAAAACTCGCCCTCTGCCGGCCCCTTAATATCAGCTATCAGGTTCCCATAGTACAAGCTCTGCTTAGTTTGGGCACTAGATAGTGTTTTGTGGATTGTCCGCTTTATTGTTAGTTCCTATACTGGATTCGAAAGAACTAGTGTCACGATAGGAAGCACAATGTTATTTTGCTGCAATGCTTTCAAATCGCAACTGAAGTATTTCGTAATAGTCGTGGCATTATCGTTCACAACCGTCGCGTCGGTGTACTTCTCGCAAGCACATTTTAGCCCTTTGAAAGATATACCTAATATATTATAACTGAATTTATTTGTCGAAAATCGAGAGTGCAATTTTGCGAATCTTAAATCCAATCCGATTCAGTGTCCAGAGTTCAGTGTTTTTATATTTTTCAAAAGGGCCAGTGAGCTGTTTCACGATTTTAAGCGTCTAAGCAAATTACAAACTTATAATAAGTATTTATGATACCTAGGGAAATAGGAATAAAGATTTGAGAGTAGAAACTAGAAATCTGTACACTAACTAATCCATAGAATTGAATGACCTTGCTACGTAGTAGGTACCACTCAACATTAGAAAACACACACGTTATTGATACTTTTTATGTATTGTTATAAGTAGGTATCTATCTACTTTATTAAGTTAGTTGGTGGTTTTGGTATTTTTTTGGTAGGTGTATTATTTTGTTTGTAGGTATGGTTACCCGAAAAAAGCACCACTTTTCAGTATCCAATGCCCATGCCTACATTTTCCAAATCATTAAACGTATTCAACAGGCCAATCATTTTGGGGCTAAAAGCATTGTGGTTGCACAAACCTATATTTAGGGGCGCGATGCAATAAAAGCACATCGCTGTCCGGTCCATTCCCGCACGACTGTGCAAGATAAATGGACGGTACGAGCCGAGAGCCGGAGACGTTCTCACGGCCCGTGCCTGCTAGCCTTCTTTTTATTTCATCTGCTTTCCAAGCTAGAGGTCGCTGGCTACAACTGACCGCTGCTTACGCGATTACACTGATAAAACCTGCGATCCCAGCGAGCCGCGGACGCCTAACGAACCTACGTCTACCTGACCATGTTTTTCTACTTCATTCCTTACCGTTTATGACACTACCATTGGACTGGTACCTCTCAGACTATGCCCGACTTAAGGTAATGGTGTGAACGCTTCGTTTCACGGGATTGTCGGGCGTGTAAACTGGTCGTGGCTCTCTCGTTAATTAGACACGGCTCTCGCGCAGCAACACCTCAGCTCATTATTTACCAGTTCATTAAGAGCTCACGTTGACGAGTGCCTGTCAAATCTCTCCGTCCGTCTGCTTCTAAAATATCGCACGCGCCATTGTCCTACAATAACGCTGTCATCGGCCTCGTTAATTGTCTCGGTCCTATCCTTTGCTTTCTTCGTATTCAAAAGCCCAACTTTCTTGTTCGTAAAATTGCTTCCGTTCCAAATAAGAAACAACGCATTGCGCAACAATTCATATCCAAACCACAAAGTGTCTCTCAACAAAAACAATACGCTAACGTTCTGCTCATTTCGGTAACGCGCGGAAACGATACGCTTTGACCGGTAATGGAACCGACACGAGATTACAAACAATAAAATCCATCATCATTACGTTGATGGATCTAAAACAATTTTGAATGTACAGTTACACAATATGGATATAACCAGTAAGTATACCTACTCGTACGTAGGAACCTATTGGCAATCATTATATTCGATTATTGGGTCGGCGTTGGGTGTGGTAGGTAGGTACCACTTGTTCAGTTTTGTTTGTATAACCAGTTCTGGCGTCTCATGTTTGTTTTAAAACGGTTGCCGTGAAAATATCACAAGCTTTCGGTCAGACAGTTGAAACCTATTTAAGGGCAGGGTGCGTGTCGCGACCGGCATTGTGATTTCTGTGCACGTTTTAATGAATTCTTCCTCTGAACAATGTTTGGGATCACAGTCGCCATTCAAAAGAAAATTACAGCGGCCTCCTTGAAATAAAACCTTTATGAAGTCAAACTTTGGTCTCGTGAACTTACTTCAATTATTTCTTGCTCTTTTTTGCCTTTCTTTATGCTAGCTGGTCATTATATTATCGGCGTCAGCTGCAGAGCGGTTGGGTCGATGCAACATAATGTTCTTGAACCGGGTAAAATTGGTCGTGACAGTGAAGTTCAGATAATTGATTAATGGCATTTGGGCGGACGTGTTTAAACGCAGCGATGTTGGTTTTTTGTTGAAATCTCTGTTAATGATACGTTTTGATTGTCTTTTATGGCGGTAGTAATAAAAGAAGCACCATATGGTGCAGGCACAGATTCGCTGACAGGTGGGTATAATAGCTCCGTTCAACAACAGGTTGGGAAATGTGTCCAACGGCTATTTGGGACAGATTATTGTGGTATTCACAAAGGCGAACTATAAGTTGCTCCTAAAAGCGCTTATTATAAAATGACAGATGGTGGAATTCATAATTGATGAAACTGTATGCCGTTTAAAACATTGACAAGTGAAGTTAAAAAAACTTGAGAAACGACTTCATGGCCAAACTGCTGAAACGATCTTGATGAAATTTTTATGGGACCAATCTGGAAGACTTTGATAATTTTTCAAATCGGCTCTTAGATGACTAAGTTATGCGATAAAAAACATTCAATAATAATTATAAGTTTAAAAAACTTGAGAAACCGTCTTCATTGCCAAACGGCTAAACCGATTTTAATGAAATTTGTTTGGGACAGTCTGGACGTAAAAATAACCTTCCAAATAAAAAAACAATTTTCTAAATCGGTTCATAAATGACGGAAGCATGCAGTTACAAACATTAAAAAAATTATTTAAAAAAATATGGTAACACCGATTTTAATAAAATTAAAATGGGACCAATCTGGAAGCAGTACCTTTCTTATAAAAAAATAATTATTCAAATCGGCTCACAAATGAAGAAGTTATGCGGTAACAAACATTAAAAAAAAAAAAAAAAAAAAACTCTCTCCTCCTTTTTGATTGGAAGTCAGTTAAAAATACAACCGAATTGTGGTGTTTATTTGAAGTCGGTTAAAAACATACTAGATTTTAGCTTGTATATTATTAATAGACTGGACCCCACGTTATTTGAATTCCTGTGACAGGAAATTCCAATAAGGTTGCTGGTAAACAAATAAAATGGAAGAGACAGCCTTTTTGGCTAAATAATTAAGTAGGTAGATATTCTTTATGACGACCTCTGTGGTGCGGTGGGCGAATGTCTACCTGCGACGAAAGAGGTTGCGGGTTCGATTCCCGCCTTGGAACAAATATTTGTACGATCTGCAGGTATTTGTTCCGGGTGTTCTGAACGTTTTCTTATACATGTAATGTATTGTATTATTTATATCAGTTATCTAGCACCCATAACACAAGCTCTGCTTAGCTTGGGGCTAGATAATGTTGTGTGAATTGTCCAGTGTTATTTATTTATTTATCGTTGAACATGTTATTCTCACTATATCTTGTAATTTTTTACAAATCTGACCATGTCGATTTATTTTTAAGTCAGAATATTGTTTATTATTGACTTATTAGTTAACATTTCTGTTAAAAAGTATTTTCTACGTTTTGAACATTCCGTTTTATTTTGTTGCAGATTGGGCGGCGGACAAATGCCAATGGGCGGGACCCTCGGCAGCGGGCACTGCCAGCTCGCGAACCAGCCTCTAGTCATGCCAGTGTTCCCCCTCCGAGCCAGCCAGCCGAGCCCCGTGCCGGTCTACTCGCCCTCCAGGTTCCACATAGACAAGCGATGTCAGCACCGCTGCACGTGGAAATGCCTCGCCATCTCCATGATATGTCTGTGTGTCATACTAGCCGCCATGCTCGCCTATTTTATAGGTAAGTTTACTATTAGCATTGTGTGATTCAACTGGCCCCTCAGCTCAGTTGGTAGTAGCTCTGGCTTCTGCGCCGTAGGCCGTGGGTTCGATCCCTACCGAGAACAAATATTTGTGTGGTGAACACAGATGTTTGGGTGTCATATTGTATTCTTAGTATTTTTAAGTCAGAATTTATGAAAAATAGTTAGTATGTATTTACAATAAAATGTATTTAAGTATGATATCAGCCATCTGGTTCTCATAGTACAAGCTCTGCTTAGTATGGGGCTAGATAGTGCTGTGTGGATTGTCTTAAATATTTATTATTTTATTTATTTTAATCGGTGACCAAAACTCGACCAAAGTACACGTTAATGTTGAACCTTCTGCTTTATTACATAAGTTTCAGTTTTAAGCATAGAACATAATATGAAAAGGTTCTGTCTCTGACAATTGACGAACTGTAGAAAAAGGTGCAGAAATCAAGAGCCAGAGCAAGGTTACTGAAGACGATGAACAGCGTGAAACAAGTTCTCGCTCGAGCACACTTATCATTTAAATTATGAATGAGAAAAAATCGCGAGCTAGTATATTGTGTGTAACCCGACTGCACACAGTTTAACAAAAAAAAATTTAACCTTACCCACATTTTTCTAATTTAAGTTTTACTTATTTGAAAACTAGTTACGCAAAATTTTAAATTAGCAAACTCTGGATTTTCGGTAAATAAGTTCAGTGATTGTAAATCTTTCAAAAGGGTACATTATGCATTGAACACACAAGAAGTAGGTACATCCACGGTAATCTTCGCCTTTGTCTTGAGATTATTCCAATGCACTTTTCTTTTATTTAAGAAACAAGTTTCTTGCAATTTACAGAGCTTGCCAACTTATACCGAACTAAAGTACTTAGTCAAGTTTTATCGAAAACTTAAAAACTGATAAACTTATATTAAGCCCGTCTTAAGATGTAACTATAGTCCATCGCATTCCTACTGACAATGAAATATAATTTAGTAAGAAAATTGATAAGACAGGCAATTCTTTGTTATAGGCAATGGATTACCAATTAACATCAGGTGACCCATATGCTTGTTCCATCAAAAAGTTGTATAAAAAAATACAATAGCACACGATAATACTAAGCACATGACATTGTAGTTTGACCATAATCTCACGTTAAACTTTGGGTAGACTTAAAAAATACAAGCTCGATCAAAAGGTTGAAATCTAAATCTTTGAAATAAAATTGAATTTTTAACTACACGTTTTACTATCGATGTATTAACATTGTTCATAAAATCACAGCGGGGTTTTAGTTAGGACAGTACATTTATGAACTTAATCGGAATTCTGATTAACATATTCAAAATATTCTTCTCGTTTCTATCAGCGTAGCTTGCTCGGAGCATGTATAGTGACAAAAGGTTATTGTCGTGCCAGCTAAGCCTCTAAAGAGGCTCCTATAAACCGACTTTCACGACAAAACATCCTGCAGGCACCCGTAACGTGATTAACTCGGCTACATTATCATAATGAAAATACAATTAGGTCCATAACTTATAATATAAATGCAATCCAAAATTTCAAAAGCAGCAGGACTCGAACAAGCAACAACATTTCTACAATCTCAATCTAGTTTAATGCACTAATGTTACAAAAGTAGGTTTAAAGGTATAAAGGTAAAGGTAGGTTTAAAGGTTGTAAGCTGACCATCACAAGTTATGCTTAAAGAAACCAATTCCGAAGAATAAATTCAAAAGTTGGTAAAATGACTTCCAAAAGTTAAAACGGCTTCATTTCTATCGGTTCTTAATTGAATAAAAGCAACTCAATCAATGCCTAGTCATATGATGCAATAAAATTGCCGAGCCGGAGGCCTCCAATTAAAGTGTCCAACCTACGTAGCCTTGTTTTTATGATTGAATTTCATTTAAAAGGGTAGTCCCCGAGCTACTGGGGATTTCATCGCCTTCGGGGAATTCAATCCAATTTGAAACAGTAGCAACAATCAGATTTCAATAAGCTCCAAGCTTTCCTATAGCCTTTGCTGTTGATTGGTCTCAGATGAATCTGAAACGGACTAAGTGCTAAAAAAAATAAAAAAATAAAAAATCTTTTGCATGGGTCTAGTCATAAAATAATGATGTGCACTCAATCTAAGAAGCTATATAGGCAGCACACCATACGCGGCATTCATCGAAAGAATTTTATTTCGACTTATGACGTGGGCTCAAAACATTTTTACAGTTTTATAACGAAACCATTAAAATATACTTCCATCAACACATCAAAACTCAATTACGAAAGGTGATAAATTCAAACATCCACTCCATGCATGCAAATGAGTCGATTATACATCGACATTCTGACGAAAACAGACATCTACCATTAGTCTTTTATCATTCTTTGTTTAGATCTCGCAACCGGCATCTACAGAAAAGGCCATAAAAAAGAATAAACAAACATCAGAAAAATATAAATGATGCGCCTAACCTGAGGTAACGCGCGCTGCGTGCTTCGGCCGCGCTCTCTGTGGGTCATAAATTATTAAGTTATATAATATTTCCACGTCCCGTGTTATTTTATTACGGATACATCAGCCGCTCGCAATCCCAGTCTAGGACATGCCACGACCGATCATAATTTATGCATATAATTTTACTAAATGACTTAGGCAAATCCCGACATGATTCAACGTTAAATAACTAATCCTATATCCTACCGCATAATAAAGTAATATTTTACATTTACGTATAACGAACCGCAATGGCACACGCATAAACTCAAGAAATGAGAAATATGTTTTATAAGTACGTAAAACATTTCAAAAAAAATTGTTTATTCTAGAATCCCTTTGAAACGTCCTAAAGCTAGGTGAGTGTAGGTGCCAGTGAGCTACGCTTGGTACTTTAAACAAATTAAAAGTAGAAAACTTATAATATAAAATATAACTACACAATAACTTTTGCTGTTCTGCTTTTTATCTTCCTGTACAATAAACAATCTTTAAAACATGAAGCTGAGTCGGTCAGCATTTTTTTAAATCTTTTAATGATATAACTATTTGTTTTCACGAAAAAATAACAGTTCCCTTGTATCATAAATGGCTTTGGATAATACCTAGCAGTAAAAAAACACTGCATAGTCCCTATTCCTAATACTTTCTACGTAGGTATTTACACATAGACAGAGATACGTCAAACCAAACATCACAGTCCAACGAACGGCAGCAAAATAAAAGAACGCTGAAATAAGAAATAGCAAAGTATTTCGTAAATGTGAAGGTGCAATCAACCGCAAGTGAGTCGTCGTCGTCGCGATAAAACAGCGGCCACAGACAAGATATCACAAAAATAGCATCAAAGTCGACACAGGAACGGAACTGTTACCTATGGCCTACTTTCCACTCGTGCATTTACCCTAAAGCCGAGTGAACGAGCCCTGGCGGCTGCTACGCCGGAAACTCGAAAGGAAAACACATTTAGATCCCACAAACGTTCGAGCTGGGAGCACAAACTTTCAATAAACAAACTAATTGAATTCTCCAGCAGCATTTTTCGTACCAAATGTATAATTTTATGGCTGTTTTTTAGGGTTCCGTAGCCAAATGGCAAAAACGGAACCCTTATAGATTCGTCATGTCTGTCTGTCTGTCTGTCTGTCTGTCTGTCTGTCTGTCTGTCCGACCGTGTCACAGCCATTTTTCTCCGAAACCATAAGAGCTACACTGATGAAACTTGGTGAGTAGATGTATTCTGTAAACCGCATTAAGATTTTTACACAAAAATAGAAAAAAAACTATAAATTTTGGGGGTCCCCATACTTCAAACTGCAACTCAAAAAAAATTTTTTCGTCGAACCCATACGTGTGGGGTATCTATGAATAGGTCTTCAAAAATGATGTTGAGGTTTCTAATATCATTTTTTTCTAAACTGAATAGTTTGCGCGAGAGACACTTCCAAAGTTGAAAAAAGTTGGTCCCCCCCCCTCTAACTTCTAAAATAAGGGAATGATAAAACTAAAAAAAATATATGTTGTACATTACTATGCAAACTTTCAACGATATTTGGTTTGAACGAGATCTAGCCAGTAGTTTTTTTTTTATACGTCATAAATCGTAAACCGCAATTTACCTTTCGACGAACTAACAAGAACCTGTTTCCTGTTTATTTTCTGTATATTATGTTACTTGATGCTACGGAACCCTTCATGGGCGAGTCCGACTCGCACTTGGCTGCTTTTTTTTAAGTTCGACAACTTGTCTCGCGTGCACGAAAGGAGCATCTAAGGCACACTGTAAATCCTTTCACCACACTGGTTTGAAAGAAACAGTGTGGTGAACAAAAAATAAGTTTTTTTCCACGGTCGCGTTACTAAGAGATATTCGTCGAGTGTAATTAGGATCCGATGGCGCAGCGGTCAGCGCAGCCCCGTACCAAGGGGAAGGTTCAAATCCCGCTCAGCGTTAACTTTTGGGATATTATATAAATCTTTGTGATTTCTACCGTTGAGCTACCAACCAGAATAATACGAACGTACGTGATTTATGGTAATATTCAATTGCATTATGGACTGATTTGTAGAGTAGAAATTCTAGAAAGCTTGTTGTAATGCAATAGAGCAGGATGATAAAATCTTCATGTTATTGCAGTTGTAGTGGGCCGAGATCGCATCGCATCAATTCACTAAACTTGTTTCCTATTAGTTATCATTGGAAGTTTATGGGCCAGATACCTTTTATGATTTTGTCGTTTAAAAAAATAAGCGGGTTCTCTTTGAGGCGCACTTAAAATCCTTTCACCACACTGTTTCGAACGAACAAGTAACACAATAAGAAGAAGAATTGGTACTTGTGTCTAAATCATGTCATGTTTTTTACATTTTTGTTTGAACCGCGTTTATTTTCATTTTATTGGCCTATTAGATACCTACTCATGTAACTCTTTACACTACATAGTCTACTTATTAGTTATTAGCCGTATAGAGATACAATTCAAAGTTCTACGATTATAAAACAAACATGAATAAATTTAGGATATGTAGGTAGGCAACTTAACTAATCCGGTTTGGTACAAATAGTTATAGGTTATAGCTAGCAGCTAGCTAGCAAAAGTGTGTCAAACAACCAAGTACCATTGTGAGTGAGGACCATTTTGGCTCAAAAACAAATACTATAAATACCTAATTGGATACTGTCGGCACCCTTTTCAGCAATAGAACTAAGATTATGTGTGTACTTATTTCTTTCTATGTGTTTCTGTATGTGTTCTATGTTTTATTTTCTCTTATGATTTCTTGTGTAGCCGTACCTTTACTCAATGTTCTCCTCTTTCTGTGGTCTTTTTCTTTATACTATAAGTTGTGTTTTTTTTGAGCCAAATAAAAAGTTATCTATCTATCTATCTATCTATCTAAGTATTGGCTAGTTTAAGAAAACTGTAGTTTACTGCCAAAGTGAAATATTCTGTAAAAGTCCGATAGAGTTACTAGGTACTGGCTTGGCAGCTTGCAGCGGTTGACACGCCAGTAGGTATTTAGATATTGCGATAGGTACCTCTGCCTACTTACCTAAAATAACGTATGTTCTAATTTCAGCAGCATTATTAGCATTTATGCTTGTAGGTGAAAGTGAAGTGTATAATATTAACTAGGTACCCAATAATAGGTATTATTCTGGAGGGTTATTTTTATTTTAAAGATTCTTAGGAACCTATCCGAAGATTCTTTAAAATAAAAAGAATATTGCTATTATTATTACATTCAGGGGCGTCATTCTCGCGCCGACCGGGATTATTTTACGGTGGAGATGTCGTCATAGGTCGGTCAAAAAGTCGTGACAACCATCTTGGCGTATTCTCACGATTTCTTCCTTCAATTTTCTCGGTCGAAGTTCATGCGAGACACAACGTCTAGTCCGGACTAGCCGAGACAGAACGCAGTATTCGAGATCTCTTGAATTGGATTATCGTTTGACAAACACAATATTATTTTCAGCAAAATTCTATTTTATTGCTTCTTTTCGAAGAGAGAATGGATGATTTCCTTAAGTAATTCATGGACGACCTCATCGTAGAATCCTCGACAGCTACGGAAAAAGAAAAAGTGCGGAGTTGTGCAATGCCTTTGAGCTCTCCGATTATGCTTATAAGAATCACTATAAGCTAAGTAAAGCATTGGCCTGGGAACTCATCGAAGATATTGTGCGGTCCCTACTTGCAGCAGAGAAAGATTTCCACTAAATCAAAGGTATAATTTGGTAACTGAACCTCTTACCAACCAAATATAATTC
The DNA here is from genome assembly GCA_939531255.2 of Thera britannica. Taxonomy (NCBI): domain Eukaryota; kingdom Metazoa; phylum Arthropoda; class Insecta; order Lepidoptera; family Geometridae; genus Thera; species Thera britannica. Next base: position 12,163,002 of record OW618040.2, on the reverse strand, counting down.
AATGATGAGGAACCTTTGGTGGATATGATATGCCTCATAACAGCATAATAAGACAAGTCCCTACCTATAAGGCCTTACCGAAAATAATAAGTTTAATTAGTACACTGTTCTGCCATTGTGGATTACAAACTAAGTATTATTTTATGACAATTTCATTATTTTTCTAGGACTTCATCACATTATACTTCTAGGGCACAGGGAGCTAGTCGGTATCGGCTATGGCTATATAGGCATCCTAATGGATCTGTCATAATATCTTCAGTATCAAGAGAATTCAATAAAATATGGGTACACTTCCCAACAACCCCCGATGAGGCAGTATCTGAAGATTGGGGAAGGTTTTTCAAGAGCTACCGGACCTTCCACAAAACGGCATGAACAGTAAACTCATAATAAAAGATAATTTGTAAATGTCTCTGTGTGCAATAAAGAATTATGAATTATAATAGGATGAATATGTAGAGGTACAGATACCTATACATATACCGAAGGGCACAGATGAACCTATAGGTGGTGCGTGCGGTTGTAATGCAGTTCAGCGGTCGCTGTGGACTGCCCTACGCTGCCTACCTACTACTGATTCCTACCACTTTTCCTAGCTGAGGGTTCCTATTGGGATTCTAAGTAAAAGGCCAAGTTGCTAACTGAACATGATTTATTTAGAAAATGATCCCTATAATATTTACAATATTTGCTCTAGAAATAACACTCATTCACGGAGCATGTGATTTCACTAGCTCCAATAAGAATCCGGTTGGGACGTCTCACTCTAGTTAGAGCAGGACGGCGCAACTATAAATATTCCGCGGCGGGTGCCGCTCGTCAGTGGAGCTGCGCGCGCGCCCGACGCAGACGTCGGCGGCGGCGCGTACTGTATGTTCCCACAGTACCCCTCATCAAGCGAAGCGTACGGATCTCTTGACGGTCCGGCCGTATCTGGTCACGTACGGAGGTGCTGCAGGCCGTGTCGTTGTAGCCGGAGCTTCGCTGACTGGTGTCGAACTTGCTTCTTCGTTACAGATGTATGCTGGTTTGAGTCTGTCCAACGATACCACTGTAACTCGCCTTGGTAACTGGATCTTGAAGTACTTGCTGTGCTTCTGTAGTACGGGAAATGGTCCGTCGTATGGTGGGGTGAGTGGCGCTCGCACTGTGTCGTTCCTGATGAACACATGCGTACAAGTCGCCAAATCTTTGTGCACGAACGGTCTTGCAGTCGTTGTGGCGGGGCGTTGTACTGGCGCTAGTGTCGCCATGGCGTCGGTGAGGCGTCGTACAAACTCTGCATCCTCAATCTTCGAGCTTGATGGGGCAATGAAGTCTGAAGGAATGCGTAGAGTCGATCCATATGTAAGTAGCGCTGGACTGAAGTTGTTATCTTCTCGTAGCGCTGTCCGTAGTCCGAGTAAAACAGTAGGTAGCTCTTCACTCCATTGCGTAGTTACTCCTCTTGCCATGAGTGCTGCCTTTAGCGTGCGGTGGAGTCGCTCTATCTGGCCATTTGACTGCGGATGGAATGGTGTGGTCCGTATTCTAGTGATGCCAAATTTTTTCATCAGTGCGTGGAATAGTGACGACTCGAACTGTCTTCCTTGGTCCGTAGATATCCGGAGAGGGCAACCAAATCTTGCGATCCAATTTTCGTAGAGTGCTCGGGCGACGACTTCCGCTGTTATCTCGCGTACTGGTACAGCTTCCGGCCACTTGGTGAAACGGTCGATCATCGTCACGCAGTATCTGTAGTCTTGAGATAGCCGGAGTGGTCCCACAATGTCGATGTGAACGTGCTCAAAACGTTCAGAGGCGGGAAACGTTCCCAGTGGTGTGACGCTGTGTCGATTGATCTTCGCTCTCTGACAGCCAAGGCAGTTCCGGGTCCACGAAGTCACGTCCTTGTTCATGGATGGCCAAAAGAATTTTGATGTGACTTGCTTCCTTGTAGTCCGTATGCCTGGATGACACAGCTCGTGTTGCGCTTTGAAAGCTGCTTGACGATGTGCCGTAGGTAGGTACGGTCGTAGTGTTGATGTTGACTGCTCGCACGTGATTGGCTGGTCTATTCCGGGGAGAGTGACGTCAACGAACTTCAAATTCGGTTGTAGCTTGAGTTGCTTCAATTCTTGGTCGCTTCTTTGATCTCTAGATAGAGCGTCGTAGTCCATGTTGGAAGGACATCGAATCTCTTCAATCCGTGATAACGCGTCTGCAACAGTATTCTTCTCTCCTTCTACGTACACAATCTTCGAGCAGAACTGGCTGATGAATTGTAGCTGTCTCTCTCGTCGCGGTGTGTCACTGCTGCTTGGCGGTCGTGACAGAGCAAAAGACAGCGGCTTGTGATCCGTGAGTATTGTAACTTCACATCCTTCGATGAGACGACGAAAATGTTTGATAGCAGCGTACATAGCTAATAACTCGCGATCGTACGTGCTGTATCTTCGCTGCGTGCTGCTCATCGCTTTTGAAAAATATGCTAGCGGCTTCCACGTCTTCCCCACTTGCTGTTGTAGCACTGCGCCAATGCTGTGATCCGATGCGTCTGACATGATGTTGAGTGGAGCGTTCAATACTGGATGCGTTAAAGTTGTAGCTTCCACGATGCTTTGGCGGCATTTCTGAAAGGCTACTTCGGTTTTTCTGTTCTTGAATTCTTCGGTTCTTCAAACGTCGAGGGTCACCAACATGTAGAGGTACAGATACCTATACATATACCGAAGGGCACAGATGAACCTATAGGTGGTGCGTGCGGTTGTAATGCAGTTCAGCGGTCGCTGTGGACTGCCCTACGCTGCCTACCTACTACTGATTCCTACCACTTTTCCTAGCTGAGGGTTCCTATTGGGATTCTAAGTAAAAGGCCAAGTTGCTAACTGAACATGATTTATTTAGAAAATGATCCCTATAATATTTACAATATTTGCTCTAGAAATAACACTCATTCACGGAGCATGTGATTTCACTAGCTCCAATAAGAATCCGGTTGGGACGTCTCACTCTAGTTAGAGCAGGACGGCGCAACTATAAATATTCCGCGGCGGGTGCCGCTCGTCAGTGGAGCTGCGCGCGCGCCCGACGCAGACGTCGGCGGCGGCGCGTACTGTATGTTCCCACAAATATAAGTGCAGATATATATTAAATCAATGCTCTGATAAAAGCTTGTCTTTTTAATAATTATCATTTAAATACAAGAGATTTCATTACAATTCTTACCATACTTGAAAATTGGAATAGAAAACTTACATACAGTCCGGCAAGTATAACTTGGCGGGTCTGAAGTGAGCTGTTCGATCGTTAATGGCCAATGACTGATGGAAGATTGGCCAAACGGCTAGCTTCAGACCCACCAAGTTATACTTGCCGGACTGTACAATCAAAATAGAAAATAACCTACATTATTAGAAAAATATCATAAGACCGATGGCTCTCAAACAGCCTCTACCTAGAAATAAATAATATTTATATACCTACTCACGAGAGGAAAAAATTTAATAAACTGAATAAAAACCACATCTTTATTTACACCATTACTTTATTTATAAACATAATAACAAAATTCACATGAAACCGTTGGGCTATTCGCAGACTGTTGCAAATAATGCCACAAGCTTGGTGGTTTGTACAGGTAGAAAAAATATAAATTGTTGCCTAATAGTACATATATAATTTCCAGCACTATTTTTATTCAACCATAACAGGGCTTTGCAGTAAATTTTCTTTTGGCTTCACCAACCATTCCCTATTAGTTTTTTCAGATTTTCCTGCAACAAAATAAATACAAATATGAATAAAAGTATTTACATACAGGCCTTTTCATCTATTGTAGATGATATAAATAAGCCTCAGGGGCTAAACTGGTGATTACACTCGCGGAACTTTATAGTGCCTGGAACAATTTAACTGAATAAATACAATTTTGATTTGATTTTAGATGGAATAGGCTTGCCCAGCACCTATACTAAGTAAATAGGTACTAAATAGGTACCTAATGCATCAAAACATCAAAACTAAAGATTTGGACAACTAAATAGAGTAGAATAGTAATACAATGAGACAGTGAACAATTATTATGATTGACAGGGATTTACACGCTTATTTTAGTAAAATATAACAGTGTACGTCTACTGCTGTTCTTTTTAACCCAGTATCATCTGCTGTTTGAGTAAAAAACCTCTATTCAGTTTCATTCGGTAGTTTTCCAGCTTGCTAGTAGTAGCTTGGTAGTGTTTGTTGGTTGGTACAGTTCCAAACACCTCTTATACACTTTGTGAATAACACAACGAGCCCCACTTATTATAGTTTTGTCCGTAATGCGAATATTATGGGGATAAAATAATTAAATTACTATTGTACAAAAACCAAAAATAAACTCTTCTTCTTTTTTGTGGTTTGAGTGTTGCCCGCTAGTGAAATGTATTTTAGTTAGTTCAATAAAAAAAAACTGAAAATTATTAACCACGCTTGAAGCACCTTGGTTCATAAATCAACCAAAAAAAAACAGTTAGGTAAACGTGTGACGTCACGCGACCTCGAAGATGAATCACCGACGCTAGCATTTGTTTTGGCGCCAAGAAACCCCGTCGCGCGCGACCCACTTGAAACGCCAGATAAGTGTTTATGTTCTTGGAATTCCCGTCTTGTAAACATCTCTCGTATTCGAGCTTAATGGCATGATGAATTGCATTTAGAATTTTGATGAGTTTGCTGGCCTAATACTACGTAAACAGTTCCGAATCAAAAATTTTGACTAACTCAAAAACTTTGACAGAACTCGAAGCATTAATTTAAATTAACTTTAAAATAAAGCGATAATATTATTTACATCTCGTATTTTTTTGCATCGCGGGTGCGCAGGCGGATTTTAATAATATTTAATTTCTAGAAAAGTCCTACAAGTAATTATAGTTAAAAAAATAGTATCTCCTGAAAGCTTATTTCAGCCCTGAAGCAAGGATTTAGTTGCATTTATTTGTCATATTAATAATTTTTAATACTCACATAAAAAAGCGGCGTGAAAAAATTTTCTTGGGAAAAAAATTCGAGAATGTGCTGGTTATTTTAGTCGATTTGAACGAATTCAATCACTGTTTACACAAAACTATATCGTTAATAACTACTTATTGAGTTATTATTGCGATATTTAAGCACTAAACAACACAAAACACTTGCAAAATAGCAAAAAAAAACAAAAATTCACACGTAAACAATGCCCGCGCGCGGGGTTCTGTAAGACTGATTTTGTTTTTTTGTGTTGTTGACGTCTAGGTAACTGTTTTGAAGTTGACATACAAAGCTCAAATCAGTGCGAAAAGGATGGTTTTCCGTTCCTTACGACATTGTAGTAGAAAAAGCGAGTCAGACAGATGTCTCAACGCTTGGCGCAAAACTTTTTTTGGTGCATTTATGCACCAAGGTGCTTTGGTTTGTGTTTGGTATGGAAATGCACCAAGGTGCTTTTTTTTTGAAGGTGCTTTTTTTTTGGTAGTAGCTCTGCCTTCTGCGCTGGCGGGCGTGGGTTCGATCCCCACCGAGAACAAATATTTGTGTGGTGAACGCAGATGTTTGTTCTATGTCTGGGTGTTATATTGTATTCTATGTATGTATTTACAAAAAAAAAGTATTTAAGTATTATATCAGCGATCTGGTTCTCTTAGTAGAAGCTCTGCTTAGTTTGGGTCTAGATAGTGTTGTGTGGATTGTCCGCATTATTTATTTATTTATTTAATTATTATTTATTTTAGTTTGTACAGTTTGAATAACGTGATATAGACAACTTTGTTGCTATTAAGAACTATTCTACTTCGAGGCTAAAAATAAAATATTAGTTACGAGTAAGTCCTCCAACTGCTAGATCTAGCGTTTTATCGTTAGACAGAATTAAATAGCAACACTGATGAAGTATGCGCCGAATTACGTTCCGTTATTAGTCAGTTTGATATAATAAACTTGAATTTTGAAATTTTGCCCTATAAACTCAATTTTTCCCAACATTTTAGCTTTGTATAAACGTAATTCAATTGTAGTAACAAATTGAAATATCATTTGATAAATAATTGAACAAAACACTAGGATAATAGTAAATGACCGATCGATTAATCGTTCGATTATTGGATAAGCGTGTAACGTAACGCATCTCGTGTTGAAAAATATGCCATCAACAGATATAGATGTCATATTTCACTGAGAATTGGCTTTTTGAGTATAGACAGACATTTTTCACTCGGGATAGCTTATGTTTGTCAGAGATCAATAGGCCGAGATCTTTTAGGGACATTGAAAATCCCGGTCAGCCCGAGAATTATCCCCCAGGTACTAGGTTTACCAAAATCACTACCTCCATCATCTACCGAAGTGGCCCGCAATTCGTTTTAAATCTGTTTTCTTAGTCTGGGTCTTGGCACAAAACGTATTACAATGAAATGAATATTATTGTTTCAAAATATTTATTTATTTTCACGAAAAATGTACATAAGGATAAGGATACAGCTCAAGTTACATCAAGACAAAGAAAAATGACGCTTAATATAAGGACATAAGAGTGAGCAGTGTATTTGCCGTTACCTGATGTGTACCATAGTTAGGCAACTGTTAGAACGGCGAAGTAATTGTCACTCACTTCGCCGTTTTATAAAATGCCCACCAATAATAATCTGCACTAATATTATTGTAAAAGATTTGTATTTTTGTATGTAACAAATAAACTCAAGAACTTCCGGACCGATTTCAAAAATAATTTCACGGTTAAAAAGCTACATTATCCCTGGTGTAGCATAGGCTATATTTATTACTAGCCATCTGCCCCGGCTTTGTACGGGTGTCATTTAGAAAGGAGACGGTGAAAAATGAGTTTTTACCTATTTGAATTCAGTAAAAGTCCATTGGTAAGAGCTTTGAAATACCCTTCCCTCCGTCACGAGAGCTCAGTGAGTGTTTCCCGAAACAATGTGTTGTGAACATTTGAACTGGAAGTGCTCACTCGCTGTAATGCCTGGAAATTACTCTGGCTTATTTCACTTTAATAATACCTACGGTTTAATGTACTAAAATGGCAGTGGCAGTGTTTTATTGTAAATCACGTTCAGCCCGTTTGGTGAGGATTACTCTTTTAAATTTTTACATAGCTTTTTCATTGCTCATACTCGGAAAGTAGGTCTGAAGTTACCTGAGGGGCTTAATTAATTGAAAGTAATACTTTCAGCCCTAGGGAGAATCGCTTTCTACTGACAGCTGTCAAATTATAAAAAAAAACAAGTTCTATTTATTCAACCATGTTCCAACTTTCTAAAGTCTTTCTAACTGCAAGGAGGTTATTGAACCAAATTCCAACTTTTTCAGCAAGAAGGTTGGAAACCCATTACAACGGTAAGAAGTTTAAAAAGTTTCATTAGTCCGCGATGTAAAATTTAAATTAAAATAACATAAATATAGAATTAAATAAAGAATATATTTTCTAAATGACTTTATTATTATTTATCTTCAACTATTTCTTTAAAATAACATAGATTTGAGCAAAACATTTACCATTTTTTTTAATTATAAAAATGAAAATAATGGCTGAATAATGCTGAAGGCCCTTGCCCAGCCGAAGGTCCGCCAGAGAAAAAAAAAGCGGGAAGGTGGCAATTCTAATTAATTTTCGAATTCTAATTTTCGATTTTTATTTTTACTTTCCTTATATTTGTAATGAAAAGCACAGTGTTTACCTCGGATGAAAGACTGACTTTGATGAAAAAGTGACTTTCAACCCTCAGGTAACAATGTACAACTTTGGTGTCATGTAGTCATAAACATTTTGAGATTTGATTAAATACAAAAGGTAGGGGTAGTCGTCTAGTTCACATTGTACGAATCGACGACATTTTGTGTAGGATAATTCCCGATACTTTAAGCCAGGGGTGTTCATACGGTCGATCGCCAGCAATATGCTTAATATAGGCACCTAGTAGAATTTCTGGAAATACGCGGATAATATGCAGTGCCAAGCATGATTATCTAGAGATAGCTTAACTGATCCAAATCAGTGCCAGACGGAAGTGTCCTCAAAACGCTGGTGGCATTGCCACGCTAAATAGCATTGCTGATGACCTATCTACTTATTAGATTAGTCGATCTCTTGCTTTAAAAATATTATCTGGTCGATCACCGACACTATAAGTGCGAGCACCTCTGCTTTAAGCCCTTATAAAACCGGTATTTATAATTATTATTTATTCCTCGGTTTAAATCGTAGATATTATATTTTTTGTTTTTTTTCGTCTGTTTTATTAAACGAAACACAAAGCAAATTGTCCAGGTCATGGAATATCCGAAACATTCACTCTCCTACCGTCACCCTTAATAAAGTCCACTGTTCATTTTCCAATTCTCACTTGTCTAAACTACGTTTTCAATTTAACTTGGCCGCTCTATTACCTCCAGTTTCGCGTGGATTCAGTAAACAGTAAACACCTAAATATCACACGCCAAAAAGTAGACTGCAAACGTGCGACGTTAGTACTTACATTACTACACTACAATTACTAGTTCAAAGACTACAACTCGCTTTCAAAACAAAATTTCATGTGCAATTCAAGCAGGTAAAAACTAGATTTTTCGTGAATATTGAAACGGGTAAATAATCTTATCTTATTTAAATCTTAATTTTAAATAACAGTAAAATAAATCAATCGAATGCTTCCAGTAATGTAATGAACCGCCTCGATGTTAGGTGTCTCGACTCAATGAGGCTTATCGCATCGGATCTGGGTTCATTTAGAGCCCGTTAAATTATAGAGAGCGATAAGAGCCGTATGTCGCATATCAACGCCGCGCCGGACTGTCCACCTCCAAATAGCTTTAAACCGAACGACACATTTGACTTTAAATTGCTACATTAAGATTTCCATCTGATAAAAATAATCAACTTTATAAAACGCTACCTATTATCGTATCAGTTTCACGGATTAATAGGGAAAAATGTCCCGTCACGATAACGTTTCTAAGCACAAAAACACTAATATTGATCACGCCTCCTGGCGTTCCGGATATGTTCCGAATAAAAAGCAGTTCTGTAGTTTAATCCGACATAAATCTCCTGGTAGCGTAGTTACTATAATAATGAAAAAATGCAAACCATCTGTTGCACCCTTCATTACGTGGAAGGATGAATGGCTCGTACAGAACCGTCAACTTTTTAATGTAATTGAAATTACGGACCCCAAATGTTTTATTAAAGTTCTCGTAGTTCCATTGAAAAGTAACACGTTTCAAGTTACTACACTGTTAGTAAAAATCATAACATAATAACAATATTGTAAAACGAAACATGATCAACAATTTCTGCATTAAATTAAATCTTTAGAGAGCAAACGATTAGATATATTAGCTGGCTTAGTTAGCTACTAAATCTGATTCTAGTTTTACTTAGACTTTAGCTTACCCGACACCATCGTGCGCCACACTCCAAAGAGTATCGTGAATATGGCGATACCCTTGGTGCGCTGCCTTTCTTTTATTATTTGCTAACTATAAAGACGCATACGTATGCGTAGCGTATATTCTTAGTTGTATTTCTAATAGCTCCTTCCCACCGGTGTGTGATATCGCGAACGGAGGCGGATCAGCTCGCACGACGCACCATGGAAACGGTCTCGTGCGCCGAGGTGCGCGGTAGCACAGCCCTTTCTGTGTGCGTTACCGTGCGTCGTCTTCGGCTGTGCGTGATGATCTGCAGAACCACGCACCGTAGGAAGGGAGCATAAGATAATCTGTGGATTCAAATGAAATCAAAATTTCTGTATTTGGATCCATAAACAAATACTTAAAACAGAAACTAATTTGAAAAGGATTATGTAAAATGAAATGAGTTTAAAGTAGGTACCTAGGTATTGTTTGATTTTATTCTAACATAGCTAAACAGTTTATACTTAAACTAATCCCTTAATTTTATTACACCACGAACCGTACATCTTAAAATATAGTAATATTTGCACCGTGACAGCTTCTTGCAACTATAGTTTCTGTCACGTGGGTTCAATGATTGCGACGAATAGTGTTGCCCAAATTCAGTCTTGGTCTTGCAGTCTTGGTCTTGTTCTTGCGTTTTTGCAAGACCAAGACCAGGAACAAGACCGCGTATTTTTAGCAAGACCAAGACCAAGACTGACCGTGCTAGACTTGAGCAAGAACAAGACATAGCCTGCAAGACTCTTGCGTCTTGCAGCTAGGACTTAGCGCTATTTCACTGAGTAGTTAGGTGTAACAGTTCGGTGTATAGGTAGGTACGCTTAGGAATTCTATGAGACGCAAAAAACTGTATCAAAGAATATGAAAAACTGGACCTATGCGCATTACGACTAATACCATAAACATAGCGATTAAAAAAATATCTATTAAAATCAAACTGAGTGCATGCATAGCTATGTTTTAACCATTGGCACTTTGATAATGCGGCATCAAAGGTTTTGTACTTACTTCTCAAAGAAATTTGCCGCTTTTCGGAAGTACATGGTTATGATACACGCGCCGGCGGCTTCTTTTGAAATAAGATAATCATATAGAGTCAAGTTATTGTAATTAATTTGTTTTTTTACATGTTTTAGCAAATGTAAGCTTATAAATCATAAATGTTTATTAAGAAACAGTTACTTCCATGGAAAACGACATATAGGTCAGTTGATTTTTCGAATTTCTTATCAAATCTTCAGTTATTTATTAATCTGCTTGATCTTTACTAAGGCTATGTTAATTCAAGCTCACAATGTTCCAATTCTAATACGTTTTTCTAAGATTTAGAGTAAACTTTAATAAATAGTAATAGACTAATAGGTAATTGCAAGACTTGCAAGACTCTTGCTGCAAGACCAAGACCAAGACCAAGACTGGGAGCGCAAGACCAAGACCAAGACCAAGACCAGGTGTATTGGCGCAAGACCAAGACCAAGACTGGCTAAGTCTCGTCTTGTTCTTGCATTTGGGCAACACTAGCGACGAATAGCTAACGACGACCTCCTCGTAGTCTAAAAACTTCGTATTGGCTTTGCGATATCCACTACTCCATTTTTCGTGTTCTTGAAGCGGTTCTAAACTTAGTATTTTTATGAAATCAGTTGGTAGATGATACCTTCTACAGAGGTATCTCTCGAAAACCAGTGATGTTAGTGGAACACAAATGAAATATCACGAACTGAATTTTGTTTTGAACCATTTTCACACACTTTAATCTGAAACAATTCCTCTAACTATACGAGTAGCAATAAGTATAGAGTCAAACTGTCACATGGTTATTTTCAATTAGATATCGGTATAAAAATTTAGAGACATTTGTATCTGTTGGCGCTTTATAAGATGGTGGACAAAAACGACTCTATGGAAATATAGCTCATAATAAGCTAGACACAAGAGCTATACCTGAATATGGCGGATCAGATGAAGGAGATGGGGCGATACACGATGCTACACGAATGGGAGAAGATTTATCACGTGACTAATACCGAGCGCTCCCTCCCTCGGGACTCCATCAAACGAGATTCGCTCCCTCACGATGCAATCTATGCTGAATCGTATTACAATAAATTGTATTAACTCGAAAAATAGTTGAGATAGTAAACATCGCCCATCTGCACACAGCATCGTCCTTTCCTCAGCACTAGCACCCTACTTCCAACAGAAAAGTTATGGTCCGTATACGAGGGATCATCGCAAAAAACCGATTTACCACATTGTCATATTTTATTCTCTCGGGCGGAAATTACATCATCTGGGGTCGTTTATCCGAAAAAGATTGCAGTTATGCACTTGTCCTAATAAATATTTTAGTGTCGCTAAATGCATCTATGTCTTTATTTTTCATGCTTTGTGTGTGATTGATTATGTAGTAAATAAATTAATGTGGATATGATTATGCTTTACAATTTCAACAATATTCTATTCATCATTCAAATTATTAAGTAGGTTAAACATAAGTATGTTGGCACTACCTGGGTTTAACGTGCGAAAACGTGTTTCAATCGAGTTTGATCACAGGGAAATATTAAATGATACGGATCAGAGAGTTAGGAGCTATCGAAAAAAGGCTTGCCATCCCATTGATTCCGGCCCGAGAGGCCCATCAAGACACTTCCTTGTTCCATCAGCCAGTTGTATTAAAAAAAATAGTCACTAAAATACAGTCAGGAGGGCTAGAAAACACGTCAAGTCCTCTTCTTATCTTATCCTTTCTTAAAGGCTCTGCCGGAAAACTAGCGCTGCTTGGCATGGTAGAGATATGCCTTGTCAAGCAGCAAAAAGTAAACATTATTACTGATAATATAATTGTGTAGTAGCATATAACTATCATTGTATTGATTCTCAAATAAATGTATTTTCTTTTTTTCTAGAATAAGTCAAAATCATAATCTTCAAACTTTACACTTAGGGGTATGAAGTTGAACCAAGTTGTTAACTTATGAATAAAGCTTGCATAAAAACAAATCTTCATCATCCCTCCAATCTTAACTTGCATGCACTTCCACACTGAATATAAATCACCTACTTATTCATCGATGCTAAGCCGATAAAGGTCATTGTCATTGAACTATCTACCCTTCGCAAAGTTAATGTAAATTGTACAACTCTCACGAGCGGGCAAATGGCATCCGCGTTATCCTTCACAGTCGTAAGAAAGAACGGCTAGTACAAGCGATACATTACACGTTGATAGATTCAATCTATTGTGTCTGGCTGGGTGTTATACAAAAAAAATAAGAATAATAATGTGGAAAATCCACACACCACTATCAAGACCCAAATTAAGCATCGCTTGTTCTATGGGGGCCAGATAGAACCGAATACTTATACAAGTCCCCCTTTACCTTTTTACCTCCGGACTTCTAGACGCGCGGACAACTGCCACTCCTTCATGGTAGATATTCCACATTCTCGTACAAAGCGCTTTGAGTCCACTTTTATATTACGAACTGCCAAGGAGTAGAACTCTCTTCCGCCGTCAGTATTTACGGAACGTTTCAATTTGGGAAAATTTAAGACAAGAGTGAACCGGTGGATTATGGCTAAGCATGCTCCATCCCTTAGGCTGCATCCTCATTTTCCATCAGGTGTGATGGCAGCCAAATGTTCGACCAATTGAGCTGAGAGGCCAGTCAGAAACAAGAAAGCGATGTAACTGTTTTCAACTTAAGCTGCAATTTTTATCTATCCGTAGAATCTAAGGGATCAGAATACTGGGTAGCTCGAAGATAAGTTAATTGCCACACCCGAGGGCAATACCCACTATATTTATTCAACGCTGTCCACATACATTATGGCAATACGCCGCACGCGCCGCATTCGATATTTTATTGCCCAGAAATCTCTGAGCTTGGTGATTGGAGGAAATGACCCGTTAAGTGTTTGTTTATTGATTGTGAATATGTACTCTGTATGCAAAAAAAAGAATTTACTTTTTAAAATAACATCACTACTAAGTGTTTATATTAGTTGCATTTCAGCGTAATCAAGTCTAAAATAAAGTCATCTATAGAAAGATAAGTACGCACAAGTCGGCAAGACTCCCATTTTATTTTACCTACGTTTTAATTTTATGTGTTTGATTAATATTGACTAAATCACACACATATGTATTTAATTTGAGCAAATTCAGGTGTAAAGCAACTTATAAAGTTCTTTAAAACTCTGACCTGCAATTTACGAATCATACGAACTCATAATATGTACCTTCTTTTCGTAGTAAGTACCTTATTGTATATCTGCTCTGAAATTCCAATTACCTGCTTGTTGTCAAAAATCCCTCATGATTCGAAGAATTCGAACCAACATTTCTTTCGACAAATTAGTGGGTACTTCAACCATAATTAGTGAGGGCGAATCGGTGTAGCGTCAATTAAGCAGATATACAGATTGATATACGGGGTTCGATGCAAGCCGCGCGTCACATTAGCCGTATATCCTGTGCGCCGTTAAATAAATATAGCTACTAGGCACAGGCGCACGCTCCGAAGCAAATAAACTTCGCATCCATAACGAAACACAAATCCCCGCTCGTGGCCTTCCTACCAAACTAATAAATGAACACAATAAATCCTCTTTTACATTACAATAACAGCAACGTCTGTTTGCTCCTTTGCATTTTTTATTTGTTTTGAATTTGTGAACCGATCCGTGGCACGTTGAGCTGCAGTCTTTTAGAGAGATTGTTTCAACGCGTGTAGATTGTATTGCGCTTAGCTACGAATATTTTATGCGAACTACTCTTTTATTTAATAAGTCTTCTACAGTATTTTTTAATTTTAAAATACACTTGTACATTCCACTTTTTATTATTCTCAATTCCTTTTTATGTAATAAAGAACTCTTTTCATAAGATTTCATTTCACGCCCGAGTAGCTTAAACATAAAAAGAGATTCATCTTAAAGAGCTCGGTAACTCGAGCCCGTGCTGGCGCTGACCGTAAAGAAATATCCAATTAGGCTGCGTAGCACGGCACTCGTGATCGATTCCATCGCTGCAACTGTCGCATAATGAGGAGACAACGGCATTCTCTGTGGCAAGAAATGGTTGGGTGTCTCCGAGCCACCTACGTGCTCGCGGCCAGAGAGCGAACAGCGGAGCGGAACCAATCGCTCCGTCACACTCACAAAATGCAGCCTGCTCGTGCTTCGCTTAATTAAAATCTGTAGGCATGTCACTGCTCCAACTACTTACCAGCACCTCCACAGCCTCAAGTCTCAATGTACTTTAGTCCAAACGACATCTTTCATTGTGTCGCGTAGTACCTACCATAATCCGCGGCTTTTAGACAGACGCCCGTGTGAACTTTAATAGAATTATACTTCGGCTACTGGACATAATCGATGGAGCTTTCGATAACACTTAAACTTAACGGAAACTTAATTGGATGGCTAGATTGAGCGAAAGATTACATCTTTACGACATAATTTTGTTTAAGTGAAAGGTTCTTAGGAATTTGTTTCGAAACTGCTGGCGAACCTTCAACTTTACTTAACAAAGTTAAATTACCTACCTATATTATAAAACTATGTTCTAACTCATGGTATGAGCTCATTAAACTTTTTCTTTGTTTCAGCTTTATCGTCAATTAAAAGTAATATAGACAATTCCAATTGCATATTGGTTCAAGATGTAAAAGCAGTGACACACGCACAAGGAATAAGAGATTTATCAACTTTATCACCATCAGACGGTACGGCAGCTTTATTTTTTATGCTTTTAACTAGGTATATTTATTCAGCGCAATCTTGTTAAGATGTAGCCATATAATTTATTTGATTCCACGATCGTCCAGATACTGTTTTCAGTTGTAACTAGTTTTGGAATTTGAGATGTCATTCAAATTATCATAAACGAGTTATTTTTTTCAATAATTTAATAATTTTATTTTATCTCATAATTTTATTTTGTTTTTAGAATCAATATCAACGTCATCATTAGGAGGCTGGTCGACGACGGCCGAAGCAGCCCTTGAATCTGCAATTATACCACAACAAGCACAACAAGCCGCGCCGCCTCCCTGGTCTCCAGCGATGGAAATCAGAGAGTTTGACGAATTGCACCACGCTACTATACCTGCCTATCAATTCTGGAGTTCTGAATTCCGCAATAAACAGCCGGCGTATGTAAGCCTCAATTTCACGGTTCCATGGGGAGCCAATTTTGCTGTATACGGCAGACGAAACGTTGCCCCTAGTGTTACACAATACGATTTTGTAGAATTCATTCGAGGGGGCCGAGTCGATCACAGGCTGAGGAAACGAAGAAGCTCTCTTAGACCAGAAACTTCCGAAAATACCTTCGTCGACTGGAATGAGTTGCTAAGCACGAATGGCCCATTTCAAAGATTTAACCACACGATAAGCAAAAGATCGACCGATATGAGAGTGAACGTCAGTATTTTACAGTACCTGGACACAGGAAGATGGTTTATTTCGATGTACAACGACGAGCTACAACCGCACAGCGTGGAAATGATAGTTTCAGAAGCTGAAGGGGTTACCAATTCTTGCCCAGATGACTGTTCTAATCACGGTTCTTGCTATCTAGGAAAATGTGAGTGCATGGATGGCTACGAAGGACATGATTGCTCTAAAAGTAAGTTGGAACCAATCAGTCATTATTGTAATAATGTAACAGAGCTATGGTCTATTTTTCATTTTCTTTTCTAGGCGTTTGTCCAGTATTATGCTCAGGCCATGGTGAATACGCTGGAGGGAAATGTCATTGTTCAGAAGGTTGGAAAGGAGCTGAATGTGACATACCAGCACATGACTGTGAGCCTACTGACTGCTCTGGAAGAGGACAGTGTATAGCCGGCCTTTGCAACTGCAAGCCTGGGTGGAAAGGATCTAAGTGTGATGAAGGTACCCCAATATTTATGTGACAAATTAAATTTTTGAATGAAAACACCACATTATAAGATGATAATTGATTTATGTCAAATTGTTATAAAGTTAGATCAATATAAATTGTAATAATCGTGAGCTGTTTTCCTTAGTATTCTCTGAGTATTGTAATGAGCATAATAATGACTTCTACAGAGGATTGTCTGGATCCAACATGCGGCGGGCACGGCTCCTGCGTGCGTGGTCGCTGCGTGTGCCGCGCGGGCTGGCGGGGCGCGGCGTGCTCCGAGCGCGACGCGCGCGTGCAACGCTGCCTGCCCGCGTGCTCCCAGCGGGGAGTCTATGATCTTGATGCGGGCAGATGTGTCTGCGACCCACTTTATACTGGCGATGATTGCTCTCAAGGTATCTATGGTCTTGGTCTATATTCTATGTTCATATTTTCTGGTATGGTACCTATATTGTCTATCTACTTACTGTTTCATATGGAGCCGTTAGTCGTAGAACGTGTGTTATAAGTGGTTTTGGTCATACAGGCATTGGCTGACCATAGGTTTATTGGACACCAACTAAGGGCTATTTGATGCTACAGATAGACATCCCTTGTTTTTGTTCAATATCGATGTAAGAATTTAAGCATACAGATTTTTAACTAAAGTAATGATTATTATTTCAAAATTCATCATCTCACTGTTTTAGCCACCATCATTTTTCTAAAACACGTTTTTGCAATGAAGAAATACCATCGGCTCAATGCAAAATACTCCAAAAGCTTTAGTCGTTTCGTTCATTTTTATTCACCTGAGCTACAACGTTTTAAAGCTCAACATTCCCAACAAATTAATGTTACATTGTCTTGCGTCGTGAACTCGTGATACATAATTGATAAAGATCAGTGCACGTATTTGTACAAGAGCCTTGAAGTTAATGAGTTCAGAAGGAGACATACAACATAAGGCGAACGCTTTTTGTATACCCCTTACATTTTTTCTTATTTTATTTGGTTTAGTTGCTAATAAATTTCAATTTTCAGTGGTTTGCTCCTTGGATTGTGGAGCACACGGCGTCTGCGCCGAAGGTGTCTGCCGCTGCGATGATGGCTGGACCGGTTCGATATGCGATCAAAGACCTTGTGACCAGCGCTGCCACGGCCACGGACAATGCAAGAACGGAACCTGTGTTTGTACTCAGGGATGGAACGGCAGACATTGCACCATACGTAAGTGTATTGGGAATGTGATTTACCTACCAGCATTCAATAAACATGACGGCAAGGCACATTTTTTTCATCTGGGTCCATGTATTTAATTTAGGTTCACGGAAACCTGTTAAGATTCAGATTGTTCTAAAATTAACTATCGTGATAAATGCATTTATAATACTTATACTTTCCTGGCAACCTATAGCTGGATGCCCGACCGCTTGTTCCCGCCATGGTCAGTGTTTGCTAGAAGACGGCGTCTACCGCTGCTCTTGCGCAGACGGCTGGGCTGGCACAGACTGTTCTATCGCTCTTGAACTCTCTTGCACCGACAATGAAGATAACGATGAAGGTAAGTGTTTTTTTTTAAGCAGCCCGTTGTTTTTTTATATACAAATATTATCTAGCTTTAGACTTTAACATCATTCATAAGAACCTCATTTATCAATCCACTTATGTATCAGCCAGTCGTAGTGGCCTGTGTGTAGGCCTGTGTCTAAACTTTAAGAACTGGGTGACGGTGAATCTAGATATAGTAAGAAATTGGCTGACAAAAGCTACCATTTTGAAGATGGCATGACCGACTGCTCCGACTCGGAATGCTGTAGCCGGCCGGAATGCGCCGAGCACATCATGTGCCTAGCCTCCAACGACCCCGTGGAGGTTCTCCTTCGAAAACAACCGCCTTCTGTCACCGCCTCCTTCTACCAACGTGTCAAGTTTCTCATCGAAGAAAACTCCGTGCAAAGCTATGCCCACATGGACGAGTATTCTGAGAGGTAAGTTTTATCTTGTTATGAGACGTGTACAATATTAACAAAACTACAAATCACGGTTTGCTTGTACAAGATATAAAATTAAACTCCAAAACTTATTATACGGGTACCTATTATTGTTACTGATTATTCGTTGCTAAGATTGTCTTTTGCAAGCAAATACAGACTAACCAGTAGCACAGTTCATCAACTTAATAAAAATTGCACTTTAAAATGATTTTAGATTCCGTGCTATCATCGAAGTACTGTGTAATGTTGAAAGAAGAAAATGGATTTCATTAATATGTACCAACTATGTCAATAGGAAGTATGTAGTACCTTACCCCATCCTTCTCATCTTCCCCACCTCTCCCTGGATTTGGTGTGGTTATTTTAATTTGATTCGTAGTAATGCATTCATAAATTAAGATTTATTTTGCCATCTGGTGGAAGTGTTTTGATTTTCCTCTGTTTTAAGTGTATGTTTACATTATGATTTATTTTTTGCGAACCACGCATGGTTGTTTTATCATTGATCAAGTTTGAATTTTTCTGATTATTTATCGTATCATTATTATTTTTCACACCAGATCCGATGTGTTGTGTATTGTCTAATGTTATCCTTTGTGTGTGTCTAACCTTACCTGTATATTTAATACCTAAAAAAGCGTCTAAAAAAATACTAAATTCTAAAAAGCGCTCAATAGCTTTCGAACAGTTTTGTTTGTCTTCTCATTGATCAAATTTAAGCCTGAAAGAACGTTATTAAAGTAACTCGAATCATGAGAGACAAACATAAAACAGAGCTGCACATGAATCATTGCGGTAACTTTCAAATTAAGCGTCTAGTTAAATTGGAAATCTACAATTAATTCGCGTTAGCCGTCGTAATGTCGAATGCGTCTTTCATGATCTGAGTTCGTATTAAAATACTTTAGAGTTTTATTTGCTATACCGTGTGCGTTTAATAATACTTTCAATTGCTTTGATAAAAAAGGCAAAGCAAAACTGATTAAAAAAAGTAGACAACCCACCTCGCTTAATATGCAAAAGCGCCTCTAAAAGTTTGTTTGCATTAAAACACGAGCCGCTTCACTATTTTATTTAAGTTCTAAAGTCTAGAGTGGTTATATTGCGTTCCGGCATTTGTTCCATCAATCCTGTATGCTCGTAGGTACATTCCCTATTATAAGTATATAACGGAGCCTTCGTGCATTCACCATTCAGCATGTTTTGTATTACTCGTATTCCATATCTTTGGTGCAACCTACGAATTCGGATTCAGTTCAAACTTTTTAATTCTATTGTGGAAGTGTTCTAATGCAAACGCTTAGTCGGGGAATTGCATTTTGCATATTAATAAATTCGAATCAAGTGTTAAACGCAAAGTAACCAAATTAGACAAGTGCAATCGGCCGAAGGTGTCGCAAGCCGGGGTGGGGTTGCACTGAGGGAAGTAGGTATTTGTGTAGTAATCTGTCCTGTCTTTCTGTGTCCCTGTGCCGCCGTGTGTCCGCCACTCCTAGCGAGTTCTGGAATTCCTTTACACCATGGTAAGTGCCAGTCAGTCCGCCCTCGCCCCTCAGTGTTCAGTATCTGTTCACCTCTTCCCTTTTGTTGCGACTCCTGCATTTATGTGTGATGCCGGTGTCCGTCGTGTGCAACGGCATGCGATCGGACCCACTGTGCTTTTTCTCTTTTGTTTTGATCCTATGTGTATTCGTTTCATTCTTTATGTGTATGTAACATCTGTATGTTTGTCTTGAATGTCTTCGTGTGGCTGCGACAATCACCACAGTTTTCTTAATAAAATAATATAAACGCGCTAGTTCGCAGCATGTAGGCAACTCGTTAAGAACGTGATTTTCCGCAGCCACAAACGTTTTTATTACTATTTATTTTGTCTCGTCTACTGTGCTTCATATATTAGTAAACATTTTCAAACGTACAATTTGCTGTACGCAATAATAAATGAACTTAGGAAAATCATTTACGCTTTCACGCAAAACGTCTAAAACACGTTAGGCATAGGGCTTGTAAAAAGACGAATCGAGGCGCGAAATTATAAATTACATATTAATTGAGCAAAATTTTGGCGAACACGCAAAATAAGCTTCAAATGAATTTACCCTTTATGTGTTCCTTACCCTTTGTCTGCGTCTTTCATCTGTTAACCAACCCCCTACCCTTCGCCCAAACTCTTTATGTGTTTAGATCCTCACCCTTGTGACTAACCAAAACAACTTATTTGAATGTCTTCCTATTTCTCAGCGAGACTGTAGCGGAGTTGTCAACATTGTACACACAACTCGCTGCTGCTTTACTATTGATGATATTGAATATAATTATTGAAATTGGTGCAATGATGTTTAATATTGTGTAATTGAAATAGTTATAATAAATAATAATGTCTAATTGTGTTATAGTTATAGCTTATTTACTCGTTCTTAGTTATAATATATCTATTGACATTATCTTTAGGTTCATCTAGGTACGACGGAAGTTTCAATTTTCGTGTATGTAGTTAGATACGTGTAATTTTTAGTTTGTTTTTACATCTGTATTGACAGCCCTTTTTCTTGCAGGCTTAGCTATCATAGGGTAATCAATTCAAAACCAATGTATACAATAAATATATTTAAGTATCAGCTATCTGGTTCCCTGAGGAAAAGCTCTGCTTTGTTTTGGGCCAGATAGTGTTGTGTAAATTATCCACGATATCATTATCATTTATTTCTTTAAGGAACTCGGTTTTGAAACAGGGCTCATAGCTCATCGATTTGCTGGTATAGAGAACGTTCTCATACTACTTTCCACCACAAGAACAGAAACCACGACAAATAGCTAACTAATACTATCGAAAACTATCAAAGTCGTAAAAGCTTCCTTGGTTCTGCCGGAAAGAGCCACCAAGAATAGCTTGATAGCTACAAAACGCGAAATGCGTATTCGTAATTCTCATTCGGATCGTCCTACCATACCTACTAAAACAGGAAAAATCTGGAAAACTAAATATTGTATTAAAGTAGGCCATAAAAATACTAGAAACGCAATATTAAGAAACAAAGCTCAAACACTCACCTAATCGTTCAGCAAAAGGCTTACTTATTAATTACAAAGATATAAAAGTTTTAAATGATATTGTCCAGAGATTTTGTAGAATAAAATATCTAATTTGTAAAGCACCGTTATTAATGAAAGAATAATTCAGCATTTTTTGCTGAATGCAGCAACGAACAAAGTAGGAACCTGTGGGCTTAAAATAACAGTCCTACAGGATAAGAGCATTGGTACAATGTTACTGTTTTTGATAATCGATCACCTCTATTGTGGGCGTCGAGATCCATTGTTCCCAGTAGGTAGTTCTGATGACCAAACCACTGGATTATTTTTTCCCACTAGTTTTTCTTGGGTATAAAACCTAAAAGTTTAAAATGTGAGCAAGAAAATATCTTCTCTCTTATCTATAAGATCTTAATCACGTTAAAGATCGAAGGTACCTATAGCTCCCCAAGTTCATACTTTGCAACACTTTTCTAGTAGGTAAATAAGTCAGGCCAAACCAAATATTTTAATTCAATATAGTTGTCAAAGACCCCAAGAAGGAAAATCCAACCCAAATGAGCAGTGTTTATTAAATGTTCATAAATCGCCAGCGTTTAAAAATGGTTGCCTTTTCTTTAATGGGCAACTTTAACTGTAGACCGAGAGTAGGTACCTACCTATAGCTACCTATAGCTCAAATTATTTGAATTAAAATTTTCAGCACTGTAGTCTAGCGGTACGTTGTTTTTAATTTGATAAGCCACCTTTAATAAAAATACATTGGAAAAGAGCAAGTCGGACCACGTTTTTTACTCGGAATTGAATTATTCTCCTAATACCTAACTTTAAGTTTAAGTAGGTAATTAGTTAAGATTGATTGTTCTACAATCTTCTACTACAATCTTCTACTCTGTAATATAACTCGGTAATTAAAAATTATTTTCTACTTTTTAGTTCGATTAGTTATAAAAGCGTGGTTTTTTAGTTTTTTTTTACTATAATTTATTATATTCTAAAGAAAACTGTGATCTACAAATTTTCCAGGGTCCGATTTTTTTTTTGTACTTACCTTTGTTTATCTTTGACGGAAATCGTATCAAACTGAAGGAGCTTCTGCTAGTTGAATTATGTATGTTACCTACAACCTAATTTTTAACAGGAATTGTTATTTTTTGATTACAGATTTTACGTCCTTGCACCAATTTCGTAGTTTCTTAGAAATCATATTAATTATTATTTTAAGCTGTATTATTGCGGTTTGTGTGGCAGTGGTTACATGCATACCTACATACCATTCAAGGCATATTTTTGATTACTTACATCATTTTATTTTGTATTTTTATTATTTCTGTAGGTGCAAATTATATTTTTTCAAAATGCAAACAGAAATGTGCCCTAGAATATTTTGCTAAACCTTATGAGAATGTGCAATGCTAAAAACTTCTTGTTCTTTAATTATTTTCCAATTTTATTTTCATACTTTTCACTTACGGGTTTCATGGCTACAAACTTCAGTCAAATTGATTGAAGGAGCGCATTTGGCGAGTTGTTCACAGAGTTGCCTAGTTTTACAATATCAGGCATGTACGATGTACCTACTCATATTCTCAAAATTAAATTCAACATTTACTCAACGTAAAAATATACTTATTCTTATAAAAGTATCCTCAAACCCAAAGATTTATCTATTAGGTATACCCTAATAGATTGGGTCACAAAGGGAAGAGCTATCCTACGCACTAGAACACGGTCATTGAGAGGCTTTAATTTTTATTGCAATAAACATAATGATTACTTTTATAAAAGCAATAAAAAATTTCCACAGAATTGAGGGTCACCACACTCGGCAATCCTGTCTAAAGCCATTTTTCTAAGCTAAATTTTTATTGAGTAAACCACAGATGATCTATTTTAAAAACTTGTGATTATTAACTTGTGATGAGGTATTGATGAAAGTTGATTCCCTTGATTAGATCACGCAGATATCTCTTGATTCTTGAGCTAAGTAGATAACAAGATGCCGTAGAACAGTTACACAATAGTCAGTTTAAGTGGAGTCTCTGTGAACGACATCGCCCAACGCGCGGTTCTTTGCCAACCCTGGCGTGAACTGACGTGAGCTGGTCTGTGCAGTCGAGTCTCCGTGATGAGAGGACAAGTGGTCTCGCCGCAAGGGCTGGGCATCATCGGCATCAGGGTCTCAGTGGACCGGGAAGCAAGGTTCGGATTCACGCTCACCAGGCAGGGTGGATGGTTAGTATCATTTTATAATAATCCATAATTATTTGTATTTTTATTTTATGTGTTGTGTGTATTTTTGGCAATAGGTATCTAGTGAATGAGAAATTAAAAATGATGCCTTGACCCAGCTATCTGACAGTTTATTAACATTCTGATTAGCCTATGAGCTATGCTGCTACGAATGTTAAAAATCTAAAACAAAAGTTTATTAATTCAGTTGTATCACAAGGATCACTTTGAAACGTCTCTAGGTGCCAATTACGACCGTTTTTTTGAATGATCATTAACAAAAGAAAAAGAAAATATAATAGTAAAGTTATTAAATAGGTAGTTAAACTCACTACATTAACAAAACAAATTAAGGCAGCGCGGGGCGGCGTAACCGTATCAAAGAGTGTTTATTAAACACTGTAAATCAATAAAAAATATGACAGACCATTTTGTTAAAAGCTCAAATATTAGGTCCATTGTTGAAACGCTTCATAGTTACTGTAATGAAGATGCATCATAGCAGTAAAATGTATCCAAGTCATGGATACCACCTTTTTGGCATCGCGTGATTATAGTACATTATGAGTATGTATGTACCTACCCGATAGCATACAATGTGTAAGACGAGAACTTTAACGTTCAAAATAAATATTTGTGATGATAACCGTACAACGTTCATTAATATCTGGTCACGGTCTTCATTGATCCCTCGCTTGTTCCCGCGTGTGAAATCGAATTATTCGCTGGGCGATGAGACAAACCGGTATCAGACACGACTCGAACTCAAACTTACGGTTAGCTTTATCGACTTTACAATCAAAAAATACAGCTCGCAAACTTAGAAAAATAGGTGTCCCATTGAAGAGTATTCGTTTCGAATCACGTGTGTATAAGTGGTACTTATTTGTTCTGCCGTGAAGCAGCATCGCTGTGTTTCGGTTTGAAGGGCTTGGGTGCCGGTGTAATTGCTGGCACGTGAGGCGAAACATCTCTAAGCCTCAAGTTGATGGACGCAGGGCAGTGCATCGTAGGGCACGTTCAAGACGTACGTGACCTACGAGGCAATGCTTTGTAAGGGCGTTTGTACACGCTAAGAAAATTTGCCGTTCCTGCGGCAGACAAGACAAATTCTTCGTGTAGACGACAAGAATTTTGTCTTTTCCACACACGAAAACGCAACAACGTTCGCCGCGTCTTGTCTTGCTCAGATAAGATTTTTTTCGTGCACCGCTGCGAGCAGTGTACACAGTTATTTTCTAGTTACGACACGAATTCTTGGGTAGACCCGGCGTTTTTTCTTAGCGTGTACAAGCGCCCTTATAAGCGATGGTTACCGTTTAACATCAGGTGGACCATCTGGTTCCATCAGCTAGTAGTATAAAAAAAAGACAGTTTGGTCATACATAATGCCAAGCCACTAAAGATTATTTTATTTTATTTATATTGGGCAACAAACAACAGACAAATCACACATAAATAAAAAATCTTAAATGTATGCTTTGTGTCTCTCTCCTATTCGGATACCAAGTGCGCGCAAAATCTACTGCAACTAAACAAAGCAAAAAGTGTATAGGTATAAGAAAAGACAAAAAAATATATATATATAAGTAGGTAAACAAATTAAAGTAGGTACACTCATGGGCAAAAAAAATCGACTCAGGCGACACCCTGCAGTCGCAAGTCAAAAAGCTAAACTTTTTTTTGTTTTTAAAGTTTATTTAAATGGTGATCTTTAGGGGTGTTATTAATAATCCTGGCGTAGCGTTGGACTATTTAATCCGTGTTTTGTCACATTTGCTCGACTTGACAATTGCATGTCAATGCAAGAGACAAAACACGGATTAACTAGTCCAACGTTACGCCAGGATTATTAATAACACGCTAGTGTTTAATAAAAAAAAAGTTTAATAACAACGTACGAGTCACCACTCATTTTAAAGCTAAAACTAACAGCTTTGAGAGGTTAAAATCAGAGAAAACTTAAGATTTTTTCTTAAACTTTTTAACTGTGAGTCGATTTTATTCTCATGAGTGTACAAAATACTTCATCATCATCATCAATATCAGCCTGAAAAACCACTGCTGGGCATAGGCCTCCCCTACACATTTCCAGGAAGAACGATTCTGAGCCCTTTCCATCCATCGACTTCCCGCGATCTTAACAATGCCGTCGGTCCATCTGGTGGGTGGGCGCCCTACGCTTCGTCTTCCGGTTCAATAAAATTCTAACATGAATCTTAAACTTTAACTGAGAACACTAAAATATAATAATACTATAGGATAATACAATAAGACTGAATTACGTTTATGCACAAGCACCTAGTCAGAAACTTTTTGGCAAGAGTTTGGGTTTATAAAGCTGTGCAAAATAGATATATAGATAGATAGATAGATAACTCTTTATTGATTACAATGACACACAAGGTAAATAGGATACAGTTTTTACCTTAAAAATAAACAGTCACAGTATTACGATGGGCGGCCTTATCGGCCCTAACAGCGATCTCTACCAGGCAACCTTGATATGTAAATAGTTCGATCGGAGAGGTCCTTTAATTATCTTCTGTGCATTCAAACGCGTCGTATTCAAATTACCGTGTGTTCCTTTGCACTGCATTCGTAATTTCCATTTAGCAGTGCCACTTCACCAAACCTCAATGATTCGACTCGATTTACTCTAATGAGCCATTTAGATTCCGTCTAAGGTGAAAGGACAGTGGAAAAACTGTGTACATTTAAAATAAGTGGATACTTATCGTTTGGCCCCTGTGGAGTTTAAACTTAGTTTAAAGCTTTTATAATGTAAACCTTGTAATGTTAATTGCATTTTAAATCGAGTTGGACTGCGTCAGCCAGCACCGATGCCGACAGCGACAGTCTAATTTTAAAAATGTATACATCTCCAAGTCTGAATTTACAGTAAGTAACCTACTTACTTTACCTACTTACTCTCGTTTGCCTAATTCTCGGGCCGATCTCGATCATTTTGCAATTTTATTTTATTGCTTGTTTTCGAAGAGAGAATGGATGATTTCCTTGAGTAATTCATCGACGACCTCATTGTAGAAGGCTCGACAGCTACGATATACGGGAAACGTAGAAAAAGTGCGGGGTTGTGCAATGCCTAAAATAAAATAATCGCTTAGTAAATCTCGGTCGGCCCGAGAATTAGGCCCCTGGTCTCTCAGCTCAGTTGGTAGTAGCTCTGCCTTCTTCGCCATTGATCGTGGGTTCGATCTGTTTTTTTTTCGGGCTACAAATCTTTTTAATATGCATAAAAATGAATTGCTGTTCGTTAGTCTCGCTAAAAATCGAGAACGGCTCGACCGATTTAGCTGATTTTGGTCTTGAATGATTTGTGGAGGTCCAGAGGTTTAAAAGGTGAATAAATATGTTTTTTTCAACGGGAACGATAACGGGGCGAGCGAAGCCGCGGGCGGCCGCTAGTGTATAATAAAAATGTATCCAGGATACAAACCATATTTGCTCTATATTTCATCAAAATCGGTCCAGTAGGGCGTAATTGAGCCACAAATATCCCATAAAAATTAATTGTACATTGGACATTTATATACATAATTATATTATTAATACAATACATATAATAATTTGCATGGTAATACAGATAAGCACTTATCAATATCCCGAACTGAGACACCTCTCCCCTCACTTTCAGGTTCGACGTACTCGTTAACGGCGGTGGCGCTGTCACCCTTCAGTTCCAACGCTCGCCCTTCAAGCCTTTCCGAAAGACTGTCTTTGTGCCATGGAACCAGATTGTAGTACTGCCTCCCGTGCAGATGGAACTCAGTGATGATAGCGTCAAAGTGCCTACACCAAGGTAAGCGTCATGCAACGGATACAAAGAAAATATTTTTATTGACCACATAAACAAATAAAATAAAAATAGGTAAGTATGTATAAAAAAATCACACAGTCAATTAGGTCCCTGGCTCAGTATTTTTGGGAGCGTGTATAGGTCACATGCCGTTACACTACACAGTGCAACCCTGATGGTATTGTGCTAAGGCCTAGAGGGTATCACATCACAGACAAAGTAAATAAAAAATGCTAATAAAACAGAAAAAAACACTGAGAAAGGAAAGGAAAATGTAAAAATAATGTAAAAAGTACAAAAAAACGAGGTGCATAAGTACAAACAGTTTCCGTACTTGCACACTTTTATCTTCCTTATCCTATAAAATTTTCTAATGAAATGGCATCCAAGGAAAACTAAGGGAACAATAATTTGTTTAGCATTTTCCCTGTAAATATCGATTGCAATGCAGCGATACTAACCTGAAAGTTATGTTGAAATACACAAGTTGTAATATGTTTTAAAAAAAGGTTCGGCAACAAAAATGAGATGATGTGATTTGAATGTTGTGACAGAGCTCCACCACGGCTGGACTGGGCGCCCACTCCTCAATGGTGGGAAGTGGAGGCTCCGCCGTGCCCGGTGCACGACCACGACCGGCTGCGACTCGAGGTGGTGGCAGTGCCGCCTCTAGCCGCGCCCGCCGCGTCCTCGGCTACCACCACCACCGTCATCTATCCTGAAGCTCAGGTAAGCTTGCACGGATAGTGGATTTCTAAAATCTTTCACCATTAAAAAGCTACATTTTCCCTGCGTAACATAGGCTGACTTCTATCGATAATTCGTTCTGTCTCTCTATTTTGTATGGAGAAATGACAACACCAACCAGGTCCGTTACGCAGAATCGATCGAAACGAGTTGTTGTCCTATCACCATACAAAATTAGAGACATGTCATGGGCGTAAGAGTCGGTCAAACTGATCGAGTAAAACTCAGAATAAGGGTAGGTACTGAGATCAATAAAATAGCTGATTTTAGGAATATACTTAGGTAGGTACTTACCTAATATTACACACTGTCGTAAGTATAATTTTTGTAGCACAGAAATCAACTAACTTATAATTTGGATTGAAATTGAATTTATTAAGTAGGTACTTATTCTAATTCGTGTCAACATGGCCGGATACAAAACTACGCCTAAAACTAATACATTATTGCAATATGCCTACCGAAAGAATTAGATATTTCCTTCAATAAATTCATGTTTTTCTTTGCAGATTGTCTCCGATTCCATCAGCATTCCAGGTTCATTGGTAAAGCTGACTTACCGATCATCACAAGCTGCTGGTTACTTGTCCTGTGTGCACATCCAAATGACTCGCAAGATCGTACCCGCTTCCTTGGCGCGTGTCCATGTCAGGGTGGAAATAGAAGGATCCTTGCATACCCACACATATGAGGCTGATCCAGATCTTACTCACGTTTTTGCATGGAACAAAAGGAATGTTTATAAGCAAAAGGTTTACGGCCAAGCACAAGCTAAGATCTCTATCGGATACGAATACTCTTCATGCTCATCAATCGTATGGGAAACGCAGACGGCTACCTTGACAGGTTTTGATGTCGATATCTCTGATATTGGTGGTTGGGGCCTAGATATACATCACCACTATAACTTTCATGAAGGTATTCTACAGAAAGGCGATGGAGCGTTACTGCATCTGAAACAATATCCTAGGACTGTTCAGGTAGACACTATTTTATTACACATCAATTATTATTAGTAAAAAAGTAAACAAGCTGGTACTACTATTTTTTCTCATGCCCCTATGTATGTACCAGACGTTTTAGTGCCTGGGCAGGAATTATAGAAGAAGAAGGCTCATCCAGCACTTACCATCCTGATAGCTAAGTCGGCCTAATCCACAGGAAAAACATGGTCAATATGTGCGGAACTGACGGGTTTCCTCACAATGTTTTCCTTCGCCGTTTGAGAGCACTAGCATTGCGCACAAGAACTTTTTGAAGAGAAAAATCCATAGTTTCATGACCGGATTTGAGCTCGATACCAAAGAATCGGAAGGCGTGGTTGCCACCACTAAGCAACTAGTGCTTTTAATGATTATTTAACAAGACAACTAATCAGATCTAAGAATTAAAAATCGTTTTTTTTTCATAAAAGAGTTTTTTTTACTTTAGGTGGTAATGGGTACCGGTCTACAAAGACCCCTAGGTTGCCCAGATCATTGCAATGGCAAGGCAGCAGATTCACAGCTCCTAACACCAACCGCTCTGACGTCAGGCCCTGATGGTTCTTTATACGTTGGCGACTTCAACCTTGTAAGGAGGATTACGCCCGAAGGTGTCGTTATCACTGTGCTACAACTAGAGTAAGTTATCTAAGAATAATGTACCTATGTGTGGAATTTAGGAACTCCTCTTTTTTATTGAAAGTCAGTAAAAATACGAACGAATAATGAAAATAATGATATCTTATAGAACAACACAAGTCGCATATCAATACTACATCTGCATATCACCGGCTGACGGATACCTTTACATATCTGATTCTGAGAGACACCAAGTCCGAAGAGTGGTAGCACTGGAGAAAGTTCGTGATCCAAGCCTCAACTCAGAAGCTGTGGTTGGTAGTGGTGATCGCTGTGTTCCTGGTGACGACTCCAACTGCGGTGATGAAGGACCTGCTATCAAGGCTAAGCTTGCTCACCCCAAAGGTAATTATATAAACACGCCAAAATATATTCAAATCGTGGCTTATTCAACAGATAGGTAGGTACTCTAATTCAAAAATATTATTGCAGGGCTTGCAATTGCAGCAGATAAAACGATGTACATTGCTGACGGAACGAACATAAGAGCTGTTGATCCAAATGGAATGATCCATACATTAGTTGGTCATCATGGACATCATAATCATTGGTCACCGGTCCCTTGCCGTGGTGCAATAGCACCTTATGAAGCACAGCTACAGTGGCCAACTGGCATAGCCTTATCTCCTCTGGATGGATCACTTTACTTCATTGACGACAGAATCATACTTAAGCTCACTGTAGACATGAAAATTAAAGTTGTAGCTGGCCAACCTTCACATTGCCGCCTTACGAGTGACGGAAAACCTATTACCAAGGCTCTTAACAAAACTAATACTGAGTTCAGAGAAGACACCAGTTTGGGAACTATCCAGGCGCTGGCTTTTGCGCCGAGTGGCATTCTATACGTGGCCGAGTCAGATTCCAAGAAGACTAATACCATAAAATCGATTGATCCATCGGGGAAGATAATGCATTTTGCCGGGAAACTTCAAGAGAATTTGAAAGAGCTTAGTTGTGAATGCAATACTTCTGCATCTGCGCCATCCGCACCTGCTAGTTCTCGTGATGAAGGAGCAGGATGTCCTTGTCGGCTCAGTGTGATGGCCGGAGACGAACCATCGACAAGCACCGAGACTTTGCTATCGTCTAATGCTAAATTTCAAACGATATCTGCTCTTGCTGTTACACCCGACGGCGTTCTCAATGTTGTTGATCAAGGTACAATTTTTATTTAACTAAAGAAGTTTATGATTTAATAACTTAACTTGTTCTAGCGTTCTCAACTCATTTTGATTGTTACAGGATCCCTTCATATATTAGCGTTGAAACATTACTTGCCACAGCACGATGAAAACGGTGAATTCAGAATACCATATCCTCCAACATCAGA
Source organism: Thera britannica (assembly GCA_939531255.2). Taxonomy (NCBI): domain Eukaryota; kingdom Metazoa; phylum Arthropoda; class Insecta; order Lepidoptera; family Geometridae; genus Thera; species Thera britannica. The sequence goes on along the minus strand of OW618040.2, from coordinate 12,131,897 downwards.
GATATACGTTTTCAATCGATACGGTCAACACATTACTACAAAAGACCTTACTTCAGGAAAGACCAGGTACTCATTCCTGTACTCCAAGAATACAAGCTTCGGCAAACTATCGACGGTTACTGATGCTTCTGGAAACAAAATACAGCTGCTTAGAGATTATAGCAACGTTGTCAGCTCTATTGAAAATACGCAAGACCATAAGTTGGAGCTGAAGATTTCAGGAATAGGATATCTTACAAAAATAACAGAAAAGGGGACAACAGAAATCGAATTTGATTACGATGCTGGAACCGGACTGCTGAACAGCAGATCGGGTGTAAGTATTTTTTAAGCTAAGATTTAATACTTTTATCTATGTGTGGTAATTTTTCTAAACTATTGATATTGTTGCAGGCTGGTGATACAGTAATTTATAACTACGACGAACTTGGCCGAGTGACTAGGATCATAATGCCTTCTGGAGAGCAAGTACACATTGCTTCAGGACTTGCTAAGAACTATGGCTTGGCTGTTACCGTTTCAAATCCATCAAGCACAATCCCGGTGGGTGTTGCTAAGAAATGTGAATACGTCCTCCACGGACAGTCTTTCAAGCAGATAACGATTAACAACGGAAAACAAATCACCGAAGGAAGAATTTATTCAAACAACACTTTGATGCTAGAAACCCCTTGGTCTGGAAAGTTTGAGAGTATTGCGGCTGCAAAGCATCCACTGCTAGAAGCTGCTCTACCGATCGAAGCAGAAATGCTTCACATGTGGTCACATCAGACCACAACATTCGGTGATGCGCTTGTGAACAACATGTACTCTCTTTACACATTGGTTGGTGATGTCAGAAATCCACAACAAACACTAAACCGGGAAATATGGGTTAACGATTCCCGTGTTCTAATCATAGAGTTTGACCAGCGCAAGAGTCGTGAAACCTTCTTCAATGCCGATAGAAACTCCTTGTTTACAATAACGTATGATTTGGCTGGATTGCCATTACTATTTCAACCTCATGGCGCTGGAGTTCCCCTCAATATTTCATACGATAGATTCAATAGGGTGAACGGGTGGAAATGGGGCGTCACAGAAGAAACTTATAGCTACGACCCTCACGGAATGCTGTCAGAAATAACAAGTCCTCAAGACGGTACGAAATTCATTTATTACAACGAAGGAAATCTCGTTTCCAAGATCACTCTGGCAAGTCAGAGGAGCTTCAAATACGAATATGACAAGGACGGTGGTCTCACACATGTTATATTGCCTTCGAAAACAAACCATTCATTTAGCGTGCAACCTTCCATTGGATTTTTACGAGTAACGTACACCCCACCTGGTTCTTTGAAGAAGTACTTGCAGCACTATTCTCATACTGGAGAGCTTCTCCAGACCGTATTCCCTGGAGACGGTGCCAGAATAGTTTATCGATACTTCACAACCAATAAAGTTTCTGAAGTTGTTCACGGTGATGGTCAAACACAAATACATTACGCAGAAAACAACGGTCTGCCATCAGAAATATTACACGTGGATCGTGACGTCGATTACCGTTGGGAATCTACATACGTCGGTGGACTGCTGACTGAGGAAAGGCTCGACTACGGTGCAAAAACTGGATTAAGCAACGCGAAAATTATATATGAGTATGACAGTAACTATAGAATAACCGCAGTGCAAGGAAGAATCGGCGGTCAAACCCTGATACCTCACCACATTGTTTATAACAGTAAAACTGGTGCTCCAGATCTATTAGGCCAGTTCACTGTATCTAAACAGAAATGGAATGAGACTTCTGTGTACGACGGCATCGCAATGTTTTCACGTGGATTAAACAGTCAGTTTTTGGAGAAAGAGGTAACAGTGAATATCCACAGGATGGAAGTCTTTCGAATGGAGTTCAATTACGACAGACATGGAAGAATATCACAAACTCGCACTCACACTAGAAACGTTGGCGTCAATACGTACACTAATGTAAAGAACTACACGTGGGATTGTGACGGTCAACTAACTGGAGTCGAGGCTCAGGAGCCATGGGGTTTCAGATACGATGAAAATGGCAACATGCTGTCGCTTACATATAGAGGAAACACTATACCGATGGAATACAACGACATGGACCGCATTATCAAGTTCGGGGAAGGGCAATACAGATACGACAGTCGAGGTTTAGTCGCCCAGAATGCTCGAGAAGAGAAGTTCCAATACAACTCTAAGGGATTGCTCATTAGAGCTATGAAAAGAGGCAGATTCGATGTGCGATATTACTATGACCATCTTGACAGGTTTGTACATAATCATATTATGATCCTTACAGCAATACCCCGATGGTTAAGTCCTAGTTAAGAGCCTGTCCAGATGGGGCGTTTTACGCGCGATTCCACAATCGCGAGCAACTATTTGGTAGGAGCGCGCGTAAAACGCGGCATCTGGACGCAATATAAATTGAAACGCGCGAGGGCACTCGCGCGTAAAACGCTCCATCTGGACAGGCTCTAAGTGATTTTAGAAAAATCATGGGCACAAAAAAATAGAGGTCTAATATAATATTAAGTTGGTGTTTAGGGCATTCACATAGTAATAACTATTGTATTTTTAGGCTTTCAACCCGAAAAGATAACTTTGGAAACGTAACGCAATTCTTCTACACAAACAAGGAAAAACCTCATGAAGTTAGCCACATCTACTCACCTAGAGAAAACCGATTCATGACATTGGTATATGACGACAGAGGGCACCTTATCTATACACAGGTAGGTACGAGACAAACAAGCTAATCTGCAAGGGAATAAAAAACTTGCTACGAATACTATAAAAATGACATTTTTGTACGATTTTCAGGTGGCCCGACATAAATACTACATCGCTACTGACCAATGTGGAACACCCGTAATGGTTTTCAACCAATACGGAGAAGGTATAAGAGAAATCATGAGATCTCCATACGGACACATCGTATACGACTCCAATCCTTACCTCTATTTGCCTGTGGACTTCTGCGGTGGTCTTCTTGACCAAGTGACTTCGCTCGTCCACATGGCTAACGGAAAAGTCTACGATCCGTTGATTGGGCAATGGATGTCACCTCTTTGGGAGAATTTGATTGAAAGAATAACCACTCCAAGTCAACTGCATCTATACAGGTTTAACGGAAACGACCCCATCAATGTATCGCCGCAATACAAGAAACCTACAGGTAAATTATTTTACTACTTTTTTATTGAAAGAGTTTCTTCGTCTTTTAATACACACATTACCTTTTTAACCTTCATAAATGTAATTAAATATAATTGTGCGCTCACATGGTATTTTCTTTATTCACAGATCACCTATCCTGGCTTAAGCTGCTCGGCTATGACACTAAGAGCTTGGCACCACAGCTGTATCCTGACGAACTCCCCGGCGGTTCAGTGCTCCCGAGCATTCCCATCGGCCGCCCCGTGTGGGGCACCGCGTCCACTGACAGCGGGCCCGGCCTTCCTTCCGCCATGTCGCTGCTTCCATCGGTCACCATAGAATCAGGGTTCCTGTCACATATGTCGAACAAAAGAATAGCCGATTTTAGAAGCCTCTCAATCCCGACCATGTCAGCACTGAAAACGGATGCTCTCAACCTCGCTCCGAAAAAGATAGGATCCGATTCGGAACCTCCATTCGGTCGCGGCATCCTAGTCTCCCGCAATTCCCGCGGAAGAGCGGTTGTGACTACAGTTCCATCCGCCAACGCCATCTACCGAGACGTTTACACCTCAGTGTTCAACCGATCGCACCTCCTGCCGTTCTCGTTCGTGGTGCACGGAGACCAGCAAGATGTGTTCTACTTCGTGAAGGAAGAGACGTGGCGCGCCGCCGATGATAAGCAGCAGTTGAAGCGAATGCAGGGGAAACTGAACGTAACGTTCCACGAGGCCTCCGAGGGAGGGCGCTCGTACGCGGACGTCAAGATCCACGGCGGCACCAGCGTCGTGAACCTGAGATACGGCACGAGTGCGGAGCGGGAGCGCGCGCGGCTGGTGCACCACGCGCGCGCGGGCGCCGTGCGCAAGGCGTGGCATCGCGAGCGCGAGGCTCTGCGCGGCGGGCTCGGCGGCTCGCTGGAGTGGTCCGCGGCCGAGCTCGACGAGATCCAGAAGGCGGGCTCGGCGGCCGGCTACGAGGGCGAGTACCTGCACGACATAGCGCGCTACCCCGAGCTCGCGGAGGACCCCTACAACGTGCGCTTCGTCAAGAAGCGGTCGGAGCGCGCCGAGCGCCGCCGCCGGAAGCGCGAGGACTGCCGCGCGCCCTGGTGGCTCGCCTGGGACCATCCGTGCTAGTGACAAGCCATCCGTATGCCAAATGTGTGAATGTCTCGATGTGTGCGAAAGGCGACGGACGAATGTGAGAGTGAATCTGAATTGTAAATAGTCTCTATTGATTGTTAATTATTGTTGATGTATGTATGTACGGTAGACGCGAATCCCTATCGCCGTGTAAATAATATTGTTTAATTTGCAGGGAGAGAATGGACCTTTTGAGAGGACTGATATTGAAATAAATGTAATGTACGTATAGATAAGATAATTTATGTGAATATAAAATTATTTATACTTATTTATCGGTAAAAAAGCTTCGATTGTGTCCAATGTTCTTATAAAATTTAGATGAAGTCTATTTGAGAAAAAAATAAAAAGGCATACTTTTTTAACCAAATAAACTGCGTAGTTTTGTTTCTCACTGCCCTTCTTCAGAAATCAGGTTATTTAGAGTAGCATGCAATGTAGCAAACATGAAGCTAGAATTTATTAAGTAGTGAGGTAGGTAGGTATGTCTAGTCAAATCCTCCATCTGATTACCATATCCAAAAGGAATCTTACTCCAAGTGCGACACGGTCTGTTGGCCTGTATGCAGAAACGATGCTGGAGTCTCAAGTTTAAAAATAAATGGTAAATTTCAAATACTTGCCTGAATTAATAATTATACTTCTTGGTTTATATTTGCCTAGTCAAGACATTAACTTTAGACACATCAAGCCTTAATTTTCTGCCAATTTTTTTTTCGTCTGGTTATTTTTAACAATCTGGCGCGAATAATTCTGATCGTTATTTGAATGGCGCCGCATAATTAAACGGCTGGACAGTAAATTGAACGGCGAATTTAACCACTTACTGCGAAATAGACAACCTCCTTCAACAACCTAACCCAAAAAATAATCTGTCAGCTTCTAGAGGAAAAAGCTGACAGATTATTTTTCATTTAGTTAGGTATGTACTGCATGCAAGTGATCTGGAAGCGTCGCCAAGACTTCGAATATTTTGACTAGTAAGTAATTAAACCATTTTTCTGTGAAATTTGTTAAACCGCACCGAAATAAATGTCATAAATTTGTAAAAGTTATTTTATTAGTTTCACGTATATCTGAACAACGTATTCTAAATATTTAGAATATCAATTTTACATTTATACACAAAAATTCATAATAACGCGCCATATATTTTTATTATACACAATTATGTATGGTATAAACAGTGAATAAGTTGCATAATCACATCTTTTGATATAGCTACAGCTATACAAACAAAACAGTTTACAGTGAAACATTCGTGTGATAGGTACTTCCTGGCTCCGTCACAGCTCTAACATTACGTAACACGACTTTAGATAGATACCTAGGTATAACATTATTTAGTGCATAACTAAGTTGCAGACTTTTCAGCAACAGGGGTCTTCAAAATGTGGCCCACGGTCGGTATCTGTGAACCAGCGAACCGATATACAGGGTGTAATCGTTAAGTGTGCACAGGCGATTATTCCGTAACTATTGCAGATATCAAAAAACTTTAAACTGATATCGAAAGTACTTTACCTAATGAGTAAAATGACATTAATAACTTTTTAAAAATAAAACGAGAAATATCCAAAAAAATTACATTAATCACTCCCATACATTTTATTATATGGATATGCCATTGGAATATGCCATTTTTCAATCAATAAATGCAACAATCACGATTATTAACGCAAATTGAAAAATACAATAAATTGGCGGGAACGAGAACCCGCGATAAAGAATTTGAATTTAGAACGAACACCAAAGAGTATCTTTCTTTTTGTTTTTATTTGGTATGTTGCTTTTCAGCTAGTTCAAATCAATACAATATTGAAACAAGGTTTATTATAAATTTGAAGTGGTAAGATAATTAATCTACACGTGTATCTACTTGAAATTCATTAAAACCTTCATATCGTACATAATTATAAAATGACAAGGGTAAAATGAGTAGGTACTATTCCACATAAAATAAGGAAACTAAAACCTTTCTACTATCTCATACTAAATGTATGGGAGTGATTAATGTAATTTTTTTGGATATTTCTCGTTTTATTTTTAAAAAGTTATTAATGTCATTTTACTCATTAGGTAAAGTACTTTCGATATCAGTTTAAAGTTTTTTGATATCTGCAATAGTTACGGAATAATCGCCTGTGCACACTTAACGATTACACCCTGTATAGGGGGAAAAAAATGCGCAAGAAATTACAGTACGCTCGATGGATCTCGGTCAGGATCTTTTATAGTACGAACTGCCAAAGACTGGATTGGTATATTTATTTAGAATAACTCACATTAATAAGCTGTGGCGTGGCCAGAAAATATCACACAAACATTCCATTATATACAGTTACAACCATTTGAGACTAAATTACAAAAACTCCTATACCAAAATATAATACAGTAATCGTCTACGTCATAAAAAATACATTTTAATTCAAATAATACAGTTTATGCTACAGATTTTGTATATACAATATAAACTAAAAATAGTTATTCGATGAGATCAAGGACTCGCACAATTATTATTCTATTTTAATATTTTTTTAAGGCCGGTGCGGTGCTTACAGCAGCAGACACTACAATATTGCTTGTGTTGGTTGAGTATGGTCATATCAAAATAGCTACCTATATTTTTTACAGAGAGAGACATCACGTTTCACGTTAAGCCGTGTCAACAAATAGTATTCGAAATAACGTCACTGATTTTGACGTTGCAACGTAAAGCTTGTACGAACTAGGAGTAGGAATTGATTAAAAATATCAGGATAAACTGATATTGTCGCACGAATCATGAACTTTTTTGACTGTTCCTATAACAAATACCTAAAACCACCCTAATTGATACTAGACTGCGTAGCATCACGTTTATGTGTGTAGACGGGTATCTTCAAATCTTTACACACAAGATACTCCCTGACGACAAAATAATTATGTACTTACATATAAATGTTACTACATATTATATCCTGAACGCTCAATAAAAGCTTTATATTGAGAAGGCGACATCCTTTTCCGGCGAATTTCTACCAGTTTTCATACTTTTATACAGTCAACATCCGGTCAAGTGGCGCCACCTGGCAGCCGCGCGCAGTTTTACTTCGTTAAACATGCAGCGCCATATTGAACTCATTGGCGTTTTGTTTTCCGTCGAAGCAACATGTGTCCAGCAGCTAGCTCTGCGACGACCGTGGTTGCTAATAATATTTTAAATCTTTGTTCTTACAAAAGTGAATAAATAATTAATTTTATTTAGTGAAGTGTTCTTCTTTGAGCAGTGCAAGGAGGGAAAACCGTGAGTACCCTCATAATAATAAAAAATGAACGTGATTAATTTTTTTTTAACGATTTTTTCGTTCGGATCACGTTCTTATAGTTTTAAAAAATCCAGTTTATTTATATAGTTTAGTTTCATTTTCAGTAGTACATTTTATTGTGCACATAAGCTGTGGTTGGTATACGTGCCGTTCTTTGAGGCAAAAGCCGGAACCGCTGTCATAGCTATAAAATGAACAAATAGGCATGGCGTCGTTTGAACGTATTTTTAGAATTGTTTTCCAAACAATTTGCTAATATTTATTTTTCATAGTACTTCTGCCTTCTGTGTGATCGTGGGTTCGATCCCCACCGAAATACGTGTGATGAACATGGGTCTTTGTTCTGAGGTTACAATGTTTTTCCGAGGAGGTTAAATCAAAATCGTAGAAGGAATAGTTTTTTATTGAATATTATCATTCGTTCATTGCTTCATGTTAACTGCTATCTTGATATCCAGTGCGTTTTGCTTAAAGTCTTATACCCTAACATACTCCAGGTTTCATAGACTTGGAAACAAACAAAGAGGGGTAAAACGTATGATACCTGACGTCATCGGGCCATACCTACCTATACGGTTAAGCATTGTTAAAATAATATTAAATTTTATTTTGGTTTTGATAAAAATTATGCCTACCTTCCCAAAGCAGAAATAATATTACTTATATTCTCTCTTGGGTTTATTATACGAATACGTTTACTTCTAGAAAAATCTTAAGAAACTTTTTTCTTAATACCCACTTTATTATTTTAAAACAATGTTCATCACACCATCGCTTTCAATCAGTTTACTGGTCACCGACTCGAAGGTTTACTATAAAGTTTTCAAGTAAAAAGGCTTACTTTATTAGCAGCAAGGTATTTTTGGTCTTGAGATCCTACCAGCCACCCCTCGCGGGGTAAGGCGTTTGTGAACTAGCTGCGTTCTATGGAATGGAACTCTATAGACTCCAGTGAAACTGGCCTGTTCCTGTTAAGTCTGAAAAGAGAAACTCAATCAACCTAACAACCGCCCTCGCGGGGGTTAGGCGTTTGTAAAGTGTGTTCTATCGAGTTGAACTCTCTAAACTTCCAGTGAAACTGTCTCGCTAAATCGAATGGATTCTCGCAAGAGAACCTCGATCAACTTAACAGCCACCTCTCGCGGGGGTTAGGCGTAAAGCGAATTTGTGTTCCATCGCGTGGAACTCTGTGAACTATTGGTAAGTGAATCTAGTCTCTGAAATGTAGTGGTTCTCACAAGAAAAAATTTGATCTTACAACTGCCTCTCGCGGGGGTTAAGTGTTTTAACTGTGTTCCATCATACAGATTTGATACAAATTTAGTAAATGTGCCTGTATCAAGTACAGCCTCGCGGGTTGGAAATTTAAGCCACATTTAAACTCGCACAGGGGTCAACACTCGAGTGTGCAATATACGAACTGTGTTTTTACAATGAGAAAGGTAAGTAACGAGTCGCGACTCGAAAGTGAAGATTATAATGACCTCGAGAAGTTCATTATGGTGTAAGTGCTGGCTTAGGCATATTATATAAAATAAAAATAAATACAACACTATCTAGCCCCAAACTAAGCAGAGCTTGTACGATGGGAACCAGATGGCTGATATAGTACATAGATACTTAAATAAAAGAAATAATACTCAAGGTAAGGAAAGCCAGTTACACACTTCCATCCAATAAAGTGTTTTACATCAAGAGCCTAGTCTTGTTTGATCTAATGAAAAATGGCTCTTTTAAATCCACTGAAATGCTTGTCATAGTGTAAGTAGACCCTTGTCTGCTTTTGGACCCGAACCTAAAAGTGCAACCCTTAAAGTATTTGCCAAAGATAGGAATTTCTTAATTTCCGAGTTAACCTAAACCGAACCTAACTCTTAGATTTACACTGTACTGTGTTTTTGCAAGTCGCACACATAGGTGCGTTTCACATAACCTCATTCAGGCTAAGCACTCTTTTTAAACAAATATTTGTTGTGAATCTTTATGATCATTTGTCTTGAATGGGACAAAACAAAGACATTCTTTGCGAACATTTAAAATTACGTAAGAAATTCAAGACTACCCTCTTAAAAGCATCAGACTTTTAGACTTTGCCAACCTTGTAGTTCATCATGGTGCTAAATTAATGTTTATACATTTATTAAAACTAGCAAAGACCTACCCTACCTAAGGATGCCTTAAAACACATCACTAAGTTATCAGGGTTCAGGAACAATTAAAATGAAATGAATGTTTTATGAAAAGCAATTTCATGCGATTATTTTTACGCATTGAGAAAAGATACCAAGGAGGACCATGTTTTTCCTAGCAAGACAGAGTGTCTTTTGACGTTTCAGTATTTGACAAAGTCGTACCAATTTGTACCTTATTTATACTTTGCCGTTTGGTTTTTGACACTAATAAACCGTTCATTAGTGGCGTGTGGTACACGCACAAAAAACGCATTATTGCCGGTCTATCTGCGTGAGCAGGGGCCTTATTCGCGATTACATTGGAGATTCCGTGCCCAAAACGTGTGACTTTACAACGAGATCTAAACGCAAACGCGCCTTTGTGTGGAATCGAAAAAAGGTATTCTGTATGCCACAAGACTAGTTGTCTATGCCCCACGTTTGATCTTTTGGTTGTTTCACATGATTCGTTCAAAATCCGACTATTGCTAAGCCGATGTCTTAACGTGTTCACGTAACGCGCGTGGGTTGGCAATAGCGAATAACGGCCCAGGTGTTGGTATGTCGATGTGTTTACGTCATTACCACCCTCCTGAGTGGCGGCCAACTTATGCTACTATAATGCTTGTAAAGTAACTTCGGTTGTTTGTCTCTGAAATCGCACGTGCAGTCTTTAGTCAAGTAAATATTTTTTTTTTTTTTTTGAGATGCGGTCTACCTGCAAATATTTTAGTAAGGAACCGTCAAGGTTTACAACGCGGTCACTATACTATGAAACTACCCACACATGCTCGTGGATGTAATGTATCTACCATCCTAAGTGCACACTCCCCAAAGCGTGTATGCTATTGTTTCCTAGTGAAAAACTGTAGTTTGCCGAAATAATTTCTTTATATAAACAAATGGAATACGGATCAATACCGATGCTTAATAGGTACGTTGCGTTGATAATTTTTACCGTTGCTTGATCAAAATTTGCTTAAGTGTGTAATAACGTGTGGTTTGTAACCATCTTTAGTGTAGCACTAAAAGCTGCTTTTGGGGTCACAACTAATAATGATGACCACATTTTCTATGTGATTTACACTTGATTAGAGCTATCACATGAAGCCATATTTCCTATGTTATGAAGCAAACACTGTCTTTGTGTTTTTTATGCTCGACTTTTTGTATTTTACTCAATACAATTTTATTGCCCAATAAATAATTTTCTTATCTTATCTTAACACTCATATAAATCCGTACTTCCTATGACGCAGACACTGTCTTTTTGTCTTTCATGTTTTACTTTTGGTATATTCTATACAATACGACACTAACGCATGAATCTGTACTTCCTACGTTATAACGCAGACACTGTCTTGTCTGTTATGTTCTAAGTTCTGAATATTCTTGAGTTAATGATGATGGTTTAGACTTTTGACAAATCAGAGTTTCCGATGGGACGTTAGCAAAAGTAATTCACTAAGATACTGCTAGAATAAGTATAAGAATAAAGAATAAGCTTTATTATATACTACTATTGATAGGTATAGGTACTGCTGATAGTACTTACATTGCAGTAATATTCTTAGCTCATAAAGGTCCTTACAGGATAAGTCCTTATTCACCACAGATCTTATTGGCATTTGATTTTATTCTGGGTTAGATCTAGATACGAAGTAGTAATTATTTTATCCAAGTATAGTTAGAAACTGATTGCAGTTATTATTATTATTATTATTATTATAAGCCTTTAATGTCCCACTGCTGGGCAAAGGCCTCCCCCAATCCCCTCCACTCTGTGCGGTCCTGTGCTAAGATGTTCCATTGTGGCCTGTATTTGTCGAGCTCGTCTCGCCATCTAGGACGTGGTCTGCCACGACGCCTTGGCTCTTGCGGCCACCACTCCGTGGTTATTTTGGCCCAGAGCTCATTAGGCATGCGGCAGACATGGCCAGCCCACTCCCACTTCAGCTTGGCAGCTTTGGTTGCCACATCCGCGATTTTGGTTCGTGAACGTAGCTCCGTGTTGCGAACTCGGTCGATTAACCGTACGCCCAGAATGCTACGCTCCATCGCACGTTGGCAAACCTTGAGCTTGGACTTTTGGATGTTGGTCAAAGACCAGGTCTGCGCACCATATGTCAGCACGGGGAGGATGCACACGTCCATGAGTTTTCGTTTGAGCGATAGGGGGAGATCACCTTTCATTAAATCTCCCATGGACCAATAGCTCCTCCAGGCATTCTCGGTTCGCCGAGCGATCTCCTTATCCTGCAGTTATTATTTATGCAATAAACAGTAAAATATTAAGCTAAACTCGTTTTGCGCAACGTCATAGCAGAAGATCTAAATATTTATTAAGGAGGCTGTTATTACAGCACTGCGAGGTAGCACTTTGAGCTACGATTTACTGTTCTAAGCATTGTTTTAAAAAGATCTTGACGATATCTACAGGAAGTAAACAATTGTTGAGTTTGATTGCCGCCATCTATCATCTCTTTACACTAGCTACATAGCATCTGACAAAGTTACGAGACCAGTACACACTATTAGGTATAGAGTTTAACCAGGCCTATCGCGCGGCTTGTTTGAATGCATTCAATTAACATGGCATTATGATAACTTCATCATTATGATCAGCCTAAAGAAGTTCATAGCTGGACTTAAGCCAGGAACTTGGGGTGGTTTGTCTGTTACCATGCTTAGCAGATTGTTTAAGATTACTTACAGTCTCTTAGATAATTTAAGATTATAGCAATGTCTGATAGAATTAAAATAATCATGTTATTATTAATAATATAATATAGTCAGGCACTATTTTGTGCACAATTGATTAAAATACGGTTTTATTTACTATTGTAGGCAAACTTACCTACATTATTGAGTAAAAAATATAATATCACATTGGCGCTAGAGTAACCCAGATCTTACAAGTGGCGTCACCAGGCGATAACAAACAGGTCTCAATATAAAGCTTTTATTGAGCGTTCAGGATATAATAGCAGCGTTTTACCTGAAATAAAACGCACATTATATACTTACCTCAATAAAAGCTTTCACTTTAATTGCTGCCTGGTGAAATAAAAAAGCCAATGAGTTCAATATGGCGCTGCATGTTTAACGAAGTAAAACTGCGCGCGGCTGCCAGGTGGCGCCACTTGACCGGATGTTGACTGTATAAAAGTATGAAAACTGGTAGAAATTCGCCGGAAAAGGATGTCGCCTTCTCAATATAAAGCTTTTATTGAGGTAAGTATATAATGTGCGTTTTATTTCAGGTAAAACGCTGCTATTATATTCAAACAATGCTTTAGGTAATCAGGCATGCTATAGATTTTAACAACGATAAAGTACATTACAAATTTGCCAAAGGATAACAATGTGGTACAATTTTTAAAAGGTTTAACAGCGAATCAAAATTTGAATATTTTGTAGTCTGTTCAGAAAGAGAACCGTCGTGGGATTGGAGGGCGCTGCTGTGCTTAATCACTTTTTTTGTTTAGTGTGCAATACAACAGCGCGTCTGTTGCGTTTTGATCCTATCACAACTAGTTCCTTTATTTAATTTTTATGATGCAAAATGCTGACAGAAAGAAAGGGATGAGCTGCCATATAAAAATCGAAACGTTAGTTCTCAATTTGACCACGACGGCTCTCTTTCTGAACAGACACTAATAGATAGCTAAATGTCAATCTTGTTTTAGACAATAATAATTGATTTAGAATAAACGCCTGAATATGGATGTATACACACTGACACTATATTATTTAGCTAACAAATAAATACACTTTTCATCTCTACCTACAGGATGTAGTAAAAATCCCGTTACAACGAAATCAATCAACGAAAAGTGTTGATGATAATTTGTATCTATTATATTATTTATTAACATGATGCATATTTCAAAAGTAGGTATGTGTGCGTGTAAACTGCAACACCAGGAAACCACTCCTACAACATACATTAACAAGCTGATTGATTCTAACTATTTACCTAAAAATATTTGTAAAAACTTAACGATTGGTTTTGTACCTACGTAAACATAATTTAAGTTTCTGCTTACATCAATTGGTTTCAATTTCCAAGCATGAATTGAAACTTAATGCACGTTGAGAATCTGTGTGAGTCTCGATTTACTCATAATTTGAGTTACATTCTGGAAGACGAGCTTTACATTCAAACAGACATTACGGCTTAATTTAGGACAGCCATTTATTTGCATTAATAAGGAATTGTTACACATTATATATCATATAGCATTCAGTACTTATACGTCTTATAGGCCCGTATGCAGAAACAGTGCTAGAATCTGAGTGGAGCCTCAATTTTTGACAGTTCTCCATTGAAAAGTGTCAAAAAATCTATGCTTGAGGCTCGACTCGGACTCAAGCACCGTTCTGGATACGGCCCATAATCTTCTATAGTCGGACTTACAGAGACATTGATATGGAAACTTGAAAATTTGACGATAAAATACATCATGTAGTTGTAGAGTCACCAACATGTGGGTGAGGCGAGCCCTATAAATAGTGATACACTACGTTTCAAAAAATATATGTTTTCTCGGATATATGTATACCTAAAGGATATTCTAAAAGAGCTCAAACACGAATCGAGACTACATTGATTTTGGGATCGTTTTCGAAAATCTGATTGAAGTCTATGCTGGAGTTTGGATTAAGTTAGAGTATAGAAGGCCCCGCCACAATGAGTACAGCCCGGGACTATCATGATCATCATCACCTTCCTGCCCTTATCCCACGCTAAGTGGGGTCGGCACAACAAGTTTTCTTCTTCCTCTCACCTACATCATTCTGTATACAACTCGCTTTTATAACAGAAAAGAGGATACGTCAGTTATTGGCAGAGACACGCGAATTGTCACTGCGAACTGTACTGTACCCGAAGTCCCAGTGCATTTACAACATTTCGTTACCAAATGTTGTTTTCGTTTCGCCTATTTGTCTCTGTCTATTGTATGGAGAAAAGAAGAGACAAAAACTCTAACTACGTAACGTATGTTTGCCATCTCATATTTTCTCCATGCAATAGAGAGAGACAAATAGGCGAAACGAAAACAACATTTGGCTCTCAATCACTGCTAAGCATAAACTTCACGTCACTTTTTTTGTACTAAGGTTTAGTTATATTAAGCGTAACCCCATTGCATTACGCACATTTCTTGGCGCAAACACGCATGCGCTAATGTATCCCAGTAGCGCACTTGTGAGCCTAAACTTTACAATAAAGGCGTATAATTTATCCAATTATTATGGTTATAAGGTAACTATTTCATAATCTCTGAATGGCTTTCTTTGTGACGTGTTAACAGAAAGTGAGAGCATGAGTTTTAAATGTCAACGCTTTTCAAGTGTGATCACTCGACATTACAGGTATAAATGGGAATTAAAACGTTACATCCAACCAGTAAATACATTTTCTAACTAGCTCAACTGTTTACATAAATAAAACGTTATTCAGATTCAACTAGAATTAAGAAAAAGCGGCCCAGTGCGAGTCGGACTCGCTCATAAAGGGTTCCGTAGCAACAAGTAACATAATATAAAAGTTCTTGTAGTTCGTCGAAAGGTAAATTGCGGTTCTTTATGACATATAAAAAAAAACTACTTACTAGATCTCGTTCAAACCAAATATCGGTGGAAGTTTGCATAGTAATGTACATCATATATTTTTTTAGTTTTATCGTTTTCTTATTTTAGAAGTGACAGGGGGGGGGGACACATTTTACCACTTTGGAAGTGTCTCTCACGCAAACTATTCAGTTTAGAAAAAAACGATATTAGAAACCTCAACATCATTTTTGAAGACCTATTTATTGATACCCAATTGTATAGGTTTGATGAAAAAAAATTGAGTTTCTTTTTCAAGTACCTATGTTTTTTTTCTATTTTTGTGTAAAAATCTCAATGCAGTTCACAGAATACATCTACTCGCCAAGTTTAATCAGTCTAGCTTTTACAGTTTCGGAGAAAAATGCCTGTGACAATGTGTGTAATTTTTAGGGTTCCGTTTTTGCCATTTGGCTACGGAACCCTAAAAATTACAATAAATAATTGCATTTATAAGGCACGGCTGCACGAACACGCTGTACGTATAGAACCCACCATATACCTAGCAGGTATATCAATGAACTAATTTTACAAAAAAAATACACTAGATTTTACATCTACAGAATAAGTCTATTCGTCAAATAAAAAAGGTCAGTCCTTGTTTTTGACAAGCCTAAACAAGAGAAGGATATATTTTTATCTGACGCATAAACTTATCTTTAGATTGCTCTAAAATAGCTCTGAATTAAAAAACAGAAATATCTAACATATTTTGGGTTCTATGGTATCTTATGGCCTGCGCACACCTAGTTCGCTGGCGGTAGCGATCAGTGAAACGCTATCAAATATCGCTGTCAAATCTTAAATTTGTCAGCGATATTTAACAGCGTTTCACTGATCGCCACCGCCAGCGAACTAGGTGTGTTCGAGCCTTTAATGTTTAACTATAATAGATATCTACTATTTCTAATGTATTTCATTGAATTCGTTAAGCAGTTATTGAGTTTAATAATATTTCAGTCCGCATACATAAGTAAATACCAATTATAATTATAATCAATTCCAGGAGCATATACCTACACATACTTAAACATAGATTATAAATATTTTGTGACATTAGGTGATTATTCCACCGCATCTTAGTAACGTTATTCTTTCAAGAAACATATTTCTATCCTTATTTTTGACAAGCCTAAACAAAGTGGAGAGACTTTATTTTTTATCTGAGGGTTAGTTACTAAGAAGTGGTGAAACGGACTCTTATAGTTATAAAACACATGATTGATACAAATTTTGCATACCTACTATTTGTTTGCTGCGAGAAATTTAAATTTCATTTTTTGTTTTTTTTAGTGTAGTGTTGATGTAGTTAAAACACTTCTAAGCTTTGTTTAGTCACGTTCCAGAGTTACTCAAACTGGATTCAAATAACCTTAGTACGTTTATTCAAACGTGTTATTGATGATAACAAAATATTTTTATTAATAACTATTCATACGGATATTTTAGATAAAGAAAAATAAATTATCCCTCCAGAAACTTTGATTGATTGTCTAAAAAAGGTAGGTATACTACACAGTAGATACCGAGTAAATAAGATTATTGTCTGAGCATAATTCGTTGCAAATGTACTAAATATAAAATTGGCTAAAACATCAACGATAGTAAACCAACAGCAACAAATTGAAATCTATTTAACAAAATTGAAACTACTGGCGTATCTTGTGAGTTTCTTTATATAAAGATTAATTCGCTTAAATGATGTTATGTTGCCTCAAAGAAGCAACTCAACAATTAAGTTTTTAGTTCATATAAGGTGAAGTAAGTCCGAAGTAAAAAATTACTACTGTACCCGAAGTCCGAGTTTTGCTACCACATTTCGTTACCAAATGTAGTTTTCGTTTCTCCTACATGTTTCTATCTTTTGTATGGAGAAAAGATGAGATAGCGAAAATTCGTTACGTAGTTACAGTGGTTGTCTCATCAGTTTTCCATACAAAAGAGAGAGACACGTAGGCGAAACGAAAACTACATTTGGTAACGAAATGTTGTAAATGCACTGGGACTTTGGGTACTGGATGTACTTACGCAGTATATTTTGGCATTATACATTTAAAGGGGCTAGAATTCGTTTGACTATGTAAAAGTTGCCCAATTTTTTTCCCTATGGATAAAGAGTTTCATTCGACATCAGATAGATATATCAATTTCGAAGAATTATGTGCTCCCGTGTACCCGAATGTATACACAATTTTGTTGCATACTTATTTTTTGATTAATGAGCTTATTTTATTCTTAAGAGCGGGTCGTGCGAAAATTTGAGATTAAAAAAAAAAAATCATAACTAAATAACTAAGTGACATTTTAAAAATCGCAAAAGGACTAATTGTAGACTATACAATCATTTGAGATTAATTCGAAACTAGTGTGTTAAAAAAATATACTATTTAACATGACATTCTATTTAACGCTAATGAAAATCGTATGTCAGCGTTAAATAGAATGTCATGTTAAATAGTATATTCTTTTAACACACTTAAATTCGAATTAATCTCAAATGTATGTCCAATAATAATGTATGTACAATTAGTCCTTTTGCGATTTTTAAAATGTCACTTAGTTATTTAGTTATGATTTTTTTTTAAATCTCAAATTTTCGCACGACCCGCTCTTAAAATCAGAAATATACCGTGAACTTGCGTGCGGGCCTGCGGTTTTGTACCGCTTCCTGTGGCCCTCTGGTCTGACGGCGACGATACTACATCGTCTTAAGGTGATTCGATTTCTACACAAATTGTTTTTTATCAGTTATGGACGATTAGAGTATAGAAATGGTAAAAACAATTTGAATAGAAATCGAACGAGATAAGTAAGCTAACTAAATGCTGCGGTCATCTAGCTAGTAGGTAGTGTCATTCAGCAGCCACATCCGAATTTATTATAAATGTATACGTAGAGGTAAATTTCATAACAAATTGTTCTAATAAATGAAACTGCTTTACATACATCCAAACGGTATTCAACTAAGTATTATAAATGTCATAATTACACGAAAAACAAATAACATTCAACCACAACTAGGGTAAACTGTATATGTATAATGTATATGCAACTTTGTAATAAATATAATATCTCATGTTTTTTTTAAATATCTGATTTATATATTTCACTCGAATTACAATAGCACTTCATTTATCTCACCATACATCAGGTATTCTAAAAAGATTATGTTTTTACTCTAGTAGTTTGTAAAGTATGCCAATATATCTATAAAACATGAACACTATAGAATTTTCATAAAAGCCTGAAATTCCATGCTTGGACGTAGCAAACGTCGACAAAAATTACATAATTGGTCTACTTGCACCAAAAGTATATGTATAAAACCATAAAATAAAACATTCCTGCAGCGACCAGAAACAGAGGCATTGATGGACAAACCCACATACGTAAGATCATCAATGGCTTAGTTGTGGCTAATGTTCCCTCAAACGATGCGAGGAAATTAAAACTAAGTAGCACTACTTCAAGTCATTTTGTCAAACACAATTACAATAAACAACGAACACAATTTATTCTCGTGTTGTGATTTGTTTTTTTTTTCAATAAATAGCATAATAATTTTGAAAGCCTACATTTAAATAATCTATGATAATTTACCTCTTGGGTTGCCATGTTTCGGGGTAAAAGATGGTTCCATTTTCAAATTACACGACAGATAAGAGTTTACTATAGTGTGATTTTTAATTAGACGAAGCCAGCTGACGTTTACTGTGTTGTCAGTTTTTGATGAAATAAAAATAGTGTTGTGACAAAGTGAATGATTGAAAAAACTCCTGAATGAGTGAAATTGCCTCGATTGTCTAGTGAATAGTTAGTGTGCCGAACTTGACTTGACGTGCTTGGTTGAGGATCCATATCGTTTGCGCGAAACAATATACCAACAAATAACACAACAATTACCTCAACCACAACGTAACGAAAAAACTTAACAAACACAATAACTAAACAGCGTGAGCGCAGAAAAAAACATTTGTACTATCAGACCAGAGGTTAGAAGCCGAATTAAAAACAAATAGTAACCGACGCGCGCGGCGTTCATCGGTGTTGGCACTAGTCGCCGCGCCGCGCTTTGTTATAAACCGTCAAAAAACTTATTGTAGTTACATACTACTAGTAACATAAATCAGAGCACTTTTATAAATTTTTTTATACAAATTTCAATATTCTTTTATAATTTGAAATTATTAAATATTCACACTCATTGTTCATTCATCTGATTAAACGAGAACTGAGCGCATCACTATTACTTTAGATATGGTAACATTATTTTACAAAGTGACATTAGCTTCGGTCAGTCGGTATCGTCTAATTAAAAATCCGAGTATATGTAATTTATTTGGCCGCTAAACATGATAGTAATGGATTTTCAACTTTTACCGGCCACTGCGCTCGCATGCAGTTAGCTAGTATAGTAAATACGAATTATCTCAAAAAAAAATTGACAAAATAATGCTTTAATTTCCGAGCATGTTTGAGAAAATGACATTTACTAAAGATTCACTTGATGCAAGTGGACCCAAATTAACCAATAAAAAACCAGACAGCAGTTAAAAGACAGTGGCAAAAATGGCAGTTCGTTGCTTGCTGTTATTCAGTCCATTATAACTAACGCTAAGAAAATACTTCTCTTACGTATCAAGTTAAATAGAGAGGGCGATACAAACTCCTAGAACGTAACATTTTCTCAGCGTGTCTTAATTTAAATCTACTATGCATTTTTAATATCAATAGTTTAGAGCACCGTTGTTTTCGCGTCGCCTTAAGAGTCCATCCGCAAAACCAACAATTCACTATCACTCAATTCAGCCTCATAGCAACTGGAGAATAATTTAACTCACTAATATAGTCGTATTTTCACAGTTCACAAATAGCCTGATAGGAATTTGTATGCGTCACTTCACAATCTCTTTAGTCTGATACGACATCGATATCACAAATCACTATCAAACTGACGCACGTTCAATAGCAATTGTAGTAGAGACTATGAACTGTCAGCGTTCGATTTCCGTCTCACCTGTTGCGCGTTCAGTGCTTGTGCCTGCGCCTGACTTATGAACTGTGTCGTTCCTGAAATTTACAAGTTATCT
Organism: Thera britannica; assembly: GCA_939531255.2. Lineage (NCBI taxonomy): Eukaryota > Metazoa > Arthropoda > Insecta > Lepidoptera > Geometridae > Thera > Thera britannica. Next base: position 12,111,396 of record OW618040.2, on the reverse strand, counting down.
GTGAACTCTTTATGGTTTCAAAATAACTGAATCACCGGAATTTCTCACCGGACAAAAGTCCATCCTACTCAATTCTCCTCAAATCACCTATGAGTACTTCAGTCTACGAAATAGTATACTTAATTCACTTTAATTACCCTAGGTGACCTAAGTCTACGGCGCCGAACTACTGCGCATAAGAAGAAGCAAAGGTCAGTATTTTGTAAATTGACAGAATTTTATTTGTGGAGCTATCTTTCACAGCGACCCTGAAGGCCCGTAGTAAGTGCCCGTATTCTTACATTTTATTGTTGAACTTCCAAGCCAGATGAACCCATATTTGTATGAAGAAACGATAAGCGCCTCTGGCGGTTTTGTTGAGGAGTTTCGAGTTTTCTCTCCATACAATAACGGGCTTACACGGCACGGAGGTGCCAGAGACAGTAGATATTGCTGTAAAACCCCGATTACTACGCTAATGCCTATTGTATTGGCTCAATGTGCATTAAAATAACCCTATGGATTGTAACACATATAAAAAATGAGAGGTTGTAAATGAAATATATTTATTCGCTTGAAGTAAAGTATGTAAGAGATATATCAGTCTAAAAATGAACGCTCCACTACCCCGTTTTCTTGAGTTTGACTGACAACAAAGTACTTAGGCATGCCTATGATAATTATGGCTGAATGAATAGGGCGTGAATTTTTAGACAGGTTTAAAGGGCAGACCGACGAATCTCTTATCTATAATTAATACCTTTAATACTTTTAGAAAGATATAAAAACGCTGAACTTATCTATCGAAAATCGCGAGCCATTTATCTTGTGTGCAATCGGAGTGCACACAAAATCGTTTCTTGCGGATTTTTAATTTATACATTTCCAAAAGATATAAAAACGAAAGGTGCGAGCGAGAAGTTGTTTCTCGGTGTTCATAGTTTAAGATCCGCATTAAAAAAAAGGTTTGAATCTGAGTCGACCCTCAAACATAGATTTTTGACACTATTCAATAGAGAACTGTCACAAAATCATTGTTTCTGCATAGGGGCCTAAATGTACCTGATGGTGCGACGGAGGCAGGGGACGCGACGGGGACGTGCGGGGGGCCGGCGGCGAGGCGGGGGGGCGGCGCGCGCGCGGCGGGGGGGCGCGCCATCTGCACGCCCGCGCCCTTCACGCCCCCCGACATCACGCAACCTGCAACACAACACGATACCGTTCTAAACATTGCACTCATTATCCATCCCCCTCCATAGTCGGTCCCTCATTGTTGAGGATCGTGACCCTTGCCCATTCTGAGTACAATATCTCTCCATTTGGAGCGGTCGGTGGCCTGATGGAGCGCCTGATGCATCGGCATTTCCAGCTGCTCAGATACCTGGTCCGACCAACGCTTAGGGCTTCGGCCTCTAGGTCTTTTGCCTTCTACTTTGCCTCCATTCATTTATCTCGCATACATTTATACATTTCCGCTGACACTTGCTTAACCGGTCATGATGCCTGTATTGTGGTCAGCGCGAGTGGTAATATATAGCTATGAAGTTCCAATGTGGTGACAATGCAACTTAGTAAGACGGCAATACAAAAGCAAAAGTTTCGAAGACAACACACGCTGCACTAGTAGTTTGTTGTTGTTTTTTGTGTCATACAGGTAATACAGGCGATATAGCCTGCCCATTGTCACTTCAAACTGTTAATTCTGCAATCTATTATACTTACTTTTCTACAAAAGCACTGGTGGCCTAGTAGTAGCGCCTTCCGATCCTAACGTTGGGGCAGTAAGTGAGCTTTTGCGAAAAAGATCCTGTTGGTGGTGGTTGGCGCCCGTGCGAGCGAAGCTCGCAAAGGGCGCTAATGGATTGAGTCAACCCGAGATAATTAGACTTTTTAGTTCGGGGGTGCAACAGCTACTTACTACCGAGGTAAGCATTCTACGTTACATCATTCATGCGAGGTAAATATAGTAGATTGTTACACAAAGCAGGGCAGTAAGTGAGCTATTCGAAACAAGATCAAATAATAATCTAGAAGGGCGCTAATGGATCGAGTGCACTCGAAATATTTAGATAAAAATCAAAAGTGTATTTATTCAGTAGGATCGCAAGGATCACTTTGAATATCTTTGTATCTTGTACTCACATAGCCTCTTTGCACAACGGTAAATCCTACTTACTAATTACTATACTTAAGTATGATGTAATAGTACATTATGATATAAGTGCGGTAAGTTGAAAATTACAGCCGAGGCGTTATTGCAAGCCCGAGCCGTAGGCGAGGGCTACAAGAAAGCAGAGGCTGTAATTATCAAAGCGCACGTATGTCATACGACGTTTTATAACACATTTGCGAGGAAACAAATAATACTCGGACTTTCGGACGAACTTACTTACTTGTAGTAATTACTTACTTGTTAAAACAGTTGGAAAAATTTGAACAATTTGTAAAGTTGATTTACGTTGCCACCACAATGAGCTTGACTTATATTTTTAAGAAAGTTCCATGAAATAGGCTAAAAACACACTTTCTGTGAAAATGAATTGGCATCTTTGCTTGTTTTCCATAAGATGAAGTTTTGATACGCTTGTAAGTATCTATCGTTCGATTTTTCAGGCAAGAGGCTTAAAGTAGCCTTTTTCACTGCCTCTCAATTGAGAATTTTGGCGGTTCGAATTAATAAATTCATCATTACTTGACGACATTTTCAAACAAAAATAATACAGCGAAAAGAAAAAGCGCGCGGAATAACTTTTTACTTTTTCACAAATTAGCTATTTTTTTTTTTAAGGCAAAGGCACAAAAACAGCCAGTATTACTAATAGAGTAAATTAATATTTTTTTGTTTTTGTTACAAATAAATGGTATTAATTTATTGTTAAAATTAATTAAATTAAAGAATAAATGTGTATTTTCTATATTTTATCTCCCAGAGTTAATTTTATTCATAAAATGTTTACCACAAAAAAATCTTAGCAAAGAGTTTTTATGTCAGTTTTCTGACATAAAAACTCTTTGCTAAGATTTAAAAAGGTACCGTTCGTGGATTGATTACCGTGCGTTTTACATTACGATAACGCACAAGTACGTAAAAACATACATAACGATATTGAAATCGGTGAAGTAGGAGACCCTTTATGAGCAAATGTGTTATAAAAATAAATAATTAAGCACAGTATTAACTACCAATGTCTTACCAATAGGTAGCGAGAGTACCGACGACTGATTCCCGAGCACGACCGAAGTGGTGGGTGGGACAGAGACCAGCACATTCGGTGCGCCCGACATGTTGAGAGAGAGCGAGATGGGCGCCGACAGCCCAGGAATTTGTACTTGCACGTTCTGTAACCCTTGGATGCCTTGTAAGCCTTGAAGTGACGTTAGACTTAAGCCCTGAAAATATAATGAAAGACAATCTGATAAAAATCTTTGAATACACTACCAACAAACCATGCAATGTACACAGTCAAACTTAACGCTAGATACTAAAACCAGACGACGGCTGTTAGGGCATTAAAGTTTTTGAGCGGAAATCACGCACCGATAATAGCAGAGACGACAACGATATGCAAAGACGATTTAGCATAGGTAATTGCTGCGGACAGGTCGGTGCATGCCAGGGAATATCAGTTGAGTTTAGGGTTTATGTTCCTCAGTGGGCGTTCTAGAGCTGAAGTGCCGGCACCGCTAACCTGCAGTTGGCAGACGGGCTGCCCTTGCGCCGCGGCCGCTGCACCGCCGTCGGCTCCCATCAGCCGCTCCAGCAGCGCGCCCTCACTGCTCGACACGTTGGTCTGCTCGCCCTCCCGATAGCCGCTCATTACTTGTATGTTGGTGACGCCCTAAACAATAATAACATTAGTACACACTTCGCAAAATGAGTTAAGTTACAAAAAATAAGAGATTTATCTAAATACAACATTCATAGAAAGTAACAAAAAATATAGCAGAAGATATATGGCTTACCATGCATAAAACAGTTACATTACATGACATGACCACGAGGTGTCCACGAGGAGGTACCTTATTGCATTACACTGTCTCTCTCTCGCTCTCCGAGTTGTCAAGTGCGACACGTCACTAAGAGTGGGCACTAGCGTGCGTACCTGCGACGTGTAAGTGGGGATGGTGTGAGACGCGGTAGTGCCAGCGACTAGCCTAGCGCCCGCTATCGACACGCGGGGCATTAGTTTGTGTCCCTCTCTCTCCGCGTTGGCAGGGGTCATGGCGGCCGGCGCACTGTTTAGGAGGTTCAGTATTGTTGCGTTGTTGTTATTGCCTGTATTTGCAACCGCCTTAGCTGCATTTTGGTTTGCGGCAGCTGAAACAATGCAAGAATTGAATGAGAATTACGCCGTTAAGTGCAGTCTACACCAAATCAGTAGTAGATGAAGATAAATACCTTGTTGGAACTGTTGCGCGGAGTTCATAAGACTAGTGACGAGCGCGGTGATCGCCGGGTTTGTGGTCCGCGGCTTTGTGGGCGTGGCTTTTTGCTGCGTGGTCGATGTGTTGGTATACTGGATACTTTGTGCCTGGATATAAAACAATTCTGAGGACCAACTGCTTGAAGACCGTGTAGCTATCATGTAGTCAATCAAAGTGTACCATTGTGTATAGTGTATCATTTTGTAGTCCTACTGGATCCATACAAATAGACTTTCATACTCTAATTACTTATTCTGTAATGCGCGCATAGGATGTAGAAGATGTGGCTGGCTAGATTGGCCTCTCAGCTCAGTTGGTAGAAGCTCTACCTTCTGCGCCGTAGTTCGTGGGTTCGATCCCCTCCGAGAACTTATATTTGTGTGGGGAACACAGATGTTTGTTCTAGGTCTGGGTGTTATATTGTATTATAAGTATGTATTTACAAAAAAAAGTGCACATAAGTATTATCAGCTATCTGGTTCCCATTGTACAAGCCCTGCGTAATTCGGGGCTAGATAGGGTTGTGTGGATTGTCCACAATATTTATAAGAAGATGGTTCCTCACCTGGGGCGTACTAGCACTGGACATTAAGGGGTGTTGTATGTGAATGATCGTGCCTTGCATCTTCTGCGTGTTTAATGGTTGCGGTGGATTGGTTAGTTGCTGCGTTAAAAGTTGATTCGTTGACGCCTAAACAAGAAAAGGTACATTATTTCCCATTAATGGCTTCAGCTTAGTTTACCAACTAAGCTTTCTGCGCTGATATGCCAACTGCGCGATCGCGTGTGGGTTCGGTTTTCACAAAGTACTAACATTTGTTGCTAAGAGTCTATTATTTGTGATAAAAAAATACTTAATAAAATAAAACTCGTTTATTTCGGACCACATGAAATCCGCATTTACACAATTAAAAAACACATAAAAAAAACAGCTAAATAAACTACAAAGGTGAGATTAAAAAAAAACTTATAATGTTTGTTCTGTGTCTGTGGCAAACCACACCTCGAATACCATTTCCGAAAGTTCCTACAAGGGAGAGCTAGAGGAACTTTTCAGGCGTATTCTTGCGATTTCAATGCTATATATTTAAGCGTACTGTTTTAACACATTCATGTATTGGCCCATAGAGAAAGACCACTTTGTCAATCTCCGCCGCCGATCAATGTTCGTAAAAAAAAATGTGGTAGTCGGCATATAGAATTGTCTCAGTAATCTCGGAATCGGTATTGTGGGCGCTTGCAACTCCACTTACTGGCACGTGAGGCTAAACATCTCTGTATACATCAAGTTGATGGTCGCCGAGCAGCTTTGTTATCGGCGATGGTTACCACTTAGCACCCGGTGGGTCAATATGGTTGTTCCAACAGTTGCATAAAAAATTTAATATTTTAACTAAAACTGACCTGCGGTGAATGCCTAGGCGTGCTCGGCGATGGTTGCTGCTTAAACATCTCCGGAGTGACCGAATTCAACAAATTATTGACCACGTTAGCTGAAACGACGCCAACATTCACTGTGTCGGCATTGCCTACATTTGTGTTAGCACCGGCCATGTTGGCAGCATTGGCATTGGCGTTGCTAATGGCATTCGCTACGGCGTTCACGACGGCGTTAGCCATGGCTTTTGAGACGTTACCACTGTTCACATTGCCAACTTGTTGAAGTTGCGCCTGCTGGAAAAGTATTTGTTTAAAAGAGAAACAAAATTGATTCATTTATTCTCAAACAGTCGTAACAAACTCCTTCTCATCGTGTCACTGATTTTTTCGAACTATATGTGGTGGAAGGATTTTAAGTTGTGCCCATAACTTTTTTCGTGCACTTGACACATATTTTCGAACTTTTTAGATTCAGCGAAATGGTAATAAATTGTTCCCACTCTATGCGGTTTGTTAAAATGTCACAGTCAGAATGCATTTTTGCAATAAATTCGGCTAATTCTTGCTCCGCACTTGACGGACTGGTTACCGCAGCAGGAAGATGGCGGGCCTTGCCGACGCTTGAAACAGTTTTCGAACTTTTTAGGTGCTTCGACATGTCGGTTTCCTCCCGATGTTTTCCTTCACCGTTTGAGAGTACTGGCATAGTGAACCTCTATTTTCGGACAGAAAAACCCACTAACTTAAAATAGGAAGGCGGGGCCGCTGCCACTAGACTGGTGGTCTAGTGGTAACGGCCCCGCCATTCTATTCTTCGTCTTTCGTGATGGCATTTTTGCATATTATTTTAATCCGCATGGGTTAGTTTTGTTTCTATATCAGTGTCAATGCAAGCGATTTAAAATTGAATCATTTAAATAATAATTTTAGCCCTTTTTATTAATTTGTGGCTACTGAAACACCCAGCTTTCAGTTATTCATTTAAATCTCTTTTTGATCTATTATAGAAAAAGATATGCAGTAATAAATAATAATTATAATTATTCTTCTTACCAGAATCGGTAACTGCCGAGCAGATATTGTGTTTGGAGACGCCGTTATGGTTGCGTTTCTGAAATATTCGTGGTTACTACATAAAATAAACAATAGGAAATTAGTGAGAGCTTTTGATACGTACTACCGCTGGGGCACAGTTTGCCATTGATAGAGATTAATTGCCAACAATAAGGCATGCTTACGAGTATGAGTAAGTGTTCGTAAAGATTGTTTCCTAAATACTTGCCAGACAACTGAAATTTTGTATGCATATTAACACAAAACATTTATTATTAATAGATAATATTATACGTACATATATATCACAAGCCAACGAATTAGTTGTATAATTTGGAAGGCTGAGATGTTTGTGGCTCAATCACGCTCTAAACACTGAGCCGATTTGGAAGTCAATAATATTATCCCGAGAAAAACCAGGGATGAGTCACCACGCGGCCTAAACAGCGGGCTGCGCCGACGCCGGCGGCCGCTAGTACTGGAAACTCCAGGCGACTTCCTTCGACTATTTTGATCAAATGTTTCGCAAACATGTAAATTGCATTTTATTTGACTGTTGAAACATGGATCAGACCCTTACAAGAAACATTTTTGCACATGTTTTGCTGTCGGTGTTTCGATGGTCGAAACGCGCGGTAGGTAAGTTCCATTTATTAAGTTTCGTTATCTAGTATATACTCACACGATAGGTGCTATGTTCCTCTGTATATTGGTACTATTGATCGCAACAGGGGTAGACCTCTGTTGCAGCAATATATGTTGCCCCTGAAAAACATTTTTAAGGTCGTATCCAAAAGGTGCAAAAGAACCCTATGCCACCGGGATATCTGTCTATCAAGGGGTTGTTACTTTGTTAACGTATTAAACAGGCACATAAATTGACGCTTTAGGCGGGGGTAACCGTTCGACATTCCAGTAGATTTTTCTTATTTTGTCTATTTTATTCAATAATAAATAAGTTTTTCCACATCCTAACGTCCCACTGCTGGGCCTCCCCCAATAAATCTGGAATTCATTGGGGGAGGCCCAGTTTCTCCCATTTTCTCTCTATCACGAGCTTTCTCCCACAATCTTCTTCCAAAGGCGTCCAGACTGTCCAGATCGACAAAAAAAATATTCAAGTACTATATCAGCTATCTGGTACCCATTGTACAGCTCGTGTGGATTTTCCACGATATTTAATAATATTTGATTTAAGCCAATGAATAGAACAGCTGAAATGTATGCAATCTTTGAGCTGGATATCACATAGGCAATTTTTCATCGCGAGCGGGCATGCGGAAGTCCGCTCAGTAAAGTTTCTCACCACTTCCCGGGTGGTCTCGCCGGTGTAGGAGGTTCGCGGCAGCTGTCCCGGCATCGTGTGCCGAATCCGGACCGCCTTGCGTCCCTCCTCGGTGAATATCTCCGTGAACTGCGTTATGTATTTTGTGGCATGAAGTCGCGTTCCTGAAAATGTTAACAACTTTAGTTCCCTCATCCACGTTCTATCCTCTGATCACACACACGGAAACAAGGCATCTACATACCCAGGCTGAATCGGCACGATGCTCCATTCCTCTCTCCCTCCACATGGTCTCTGTCCACATAAAGTTCTCCCAAAAACTCCTGATCCGACGGCCTTTGCAGTATCGACAGTCGTATATGGAAACAGCCTGGACTTTGACTCGACGGAGACTTTTCTGTTTCTAGGATGTATTCTTCTACGATCTGCGGTTGGCAATCGGGCGTGGGCCGGTTACGCTCGTAGATCCGGCCCAGCCGCACCGGAGTTATGTGCTCGGAAGGCGGTGCGAGAAGAAACGTATCCACTTTAGGTATGTCTATTACTTTAAACACCTGTTCAACATTACAACGTTTTATTAGATATCAAATGTAAGGTATAACACTACAGACATTTCCAGAATAAGCGATGTATACCTCAGGTGGTTTTTTAGGGTATTTGGAACTTCTCGTGGGGGCAGGTAGCTTGCTGTTTCTAGCCCGTTGGCGGTGTATTACATCTAGCAGCTCTAAGCCGTGGTAATGCGTGAACTGGTCTATTTTTCTTTTCCTGTTTACTGCCACCTGCAAAAAATATACATGACCAGGTATAATGTCGATTCGATTATGATGCTGTCATTATAATAGCGCTCGGTGATCGTGAGAACTCGGACCGTTTGTTTTACCTAGTCGGGGATTACCTGTGAAAACTTTTTAGCCTGCCTTCGTATCCGCGGAGTGTTGAAGTGTCGACTCGCAGCATGCATCCTGGCAGCGAGCAGGCCCACGCCGGGCCGCGGCTCCAGGCAGAGCGGCGGCGCGGCGGCGAGGACCAACGCCGCCTCGACCGCTTCTAAGTTTCCCCGTTCCTCTAAGCCCCATCCACATTTACCACCGATGCACATCGCATCGGTTAGTATACTCTGGAATGGGGACAACAATTTAATATTGCAGCTGTTGTCTACGATGGGTTGCCTTTTTTTATCATTCTATATAAACCTACTTACAATCTCCATGATTAGTAACATCAGTCTGCTTCTACTGTATTGCAACACCCTTACAAGTAAATTACCTATGTGTTGATTCAAAATCTAGTCCTAAGATCTGACACTGTTAAATTAACATGCTTATATGGGCAATAATATAATGAATACTGGATGTCCAGATGTCCGCAAGATGATAGGTTAGTACCTATCACGCTGCTTGGTTTATACAAAGTACCTTTCGCGCACCGGAGCCAATACCAAACATTTCTTTTTTTTTTTTTTTTTTTTTTATTCAGCCCGGTCTGTCCCACTGCTGTGCAAAGGCCTCCCCCCGTTCCTTCCACTCATCTCGCTCTTGACCCAAACTCGTTAAAACGATTTCATTTGCGTTAATTTATTTCTCGCTTTACTTATTCTAATGAACAAATTTCGAAAAAAATATTGCCGCCGAAATCCGTTTCCGTTCCGAATGCCGTTCTCACATGAATTTACCTTATGGGAGTAACGTGTTTTAACGTGAAAAAGGTATTTGTGCCAGCCAGCTTTCTTGCCAATCAAAAATCTAGGTTTTATATTGTATTCTAAGTACGTATTTACCAAAAAAACATATGTATTATATCTATCTGGTTCCCATAGTACATGCTTTGCTTAATTTGGGGCTAGATAGTGATGTTTGAATTGTCTAAAATGTTTATTTATTTATTTAAAAGATTGAGCGTACAATACTTAAAGTTCCACAACAGGAATCTATGAATTTGTATTGTGGTTATCACTTAGAGATCAAAATCGCAGAGTATCTAAGATTTACGTAGAGTTGTGTAATAAGGGACTGACTTTAGCAGTCATAATAATTAGAATTTTGTACATACTTAACTACTAAGTTTTTCGGAGTATAATATAATATGTCTTACCTGATTTGTAGGTTTCAGTAGAACATGATGAGTATCACACACAAAACTTGGATATGCTTGTCTGTAGTCCCTTATTTGTGCTATAACACAACCAGAGTAGAAAAGAATTGAATGCTCAGATTCCAAAAGGTCAAGCAAAACTACTGGCAGTTCTTCATTGTCAATGTAGCTCAGTAACTCTTCTTCTTCATATGGCCATGTTGGGGTTTCTATTAGGGTATCTTCTTGCATTGCCTTAGGAACAATAAGTTTGTAATGAAGAAAGCAAATCTCCCTTCATGTGGAATCACCTATATTTTATAGATACTGATTGTGTCCATAATCTCATGATAATATTGTAATAAACGGTGAAGGAAATCATCGTGAGGAAACCCGCGGCTTAGTCAGCTCCACACGTATTGACCATTTCTTTCCTGTGGATTAGGCCGACTAAGCTGGGTGGTAATAGGTGCTGGGCAAGCCTATTCCATTTAAAAAAACCAGTCCCAAGCACTATAGCGTCCCATAAGTAGGGGCATGAGTAATCACCAGTTGCCCCTCACGCTAAATAAATCATCTACAATAGATGCAAAGGCCTGTTTACCTTTTTTTTTTAATAAACAAAATTGATTTACCTACTTACACAGTTTTAGTTTGCATGTAGGAACCACAGAACACAGTAGAACGGCCATGTGGCCGGAAAAGTGTTGCTAAAATAAATGAGCATCTTTCTCCATAGAAATTCAACAGTTTTTTTCGGAGGCGTAAAGTGAAAAATGCCTTGCAGCAGTGAAAGAAAAAAGAAAGAAAGAAAATATATTTATTTGACATAAGTAGGTATACGAAAAATACAATAAAACACACAGAACGGACAACTGAAGGCAGGCAGGCAGGCTACCTATGAAGGTAATTAAGTAATCATACAACAGAACTGGGCACAACCAGTCCCGTCCTGTGCTGAATGGATAAAAGAAAGATTATGTCAAATAGGCCCTGACTCAGCTTTTTGCTGCTTGTTATGGTAGTAGCTACCATGTCAAGCAACGCTGGTTTTCAGGCAGGGCCAAAAAGGGCCAAAAAGGCAGCAGTGCAAGAATTACTTTCTGAACAAGTTAAGCGACAAGATAAAACATAGAAATACTTTCTAAACATCTTCCTTCCTTCCTTTTTCTTAGAATCCTCATATTTAGTGATATTTTAAATAATATATGATAGTGGAATTGTAAAACTGGCGACATCGGTTCCCATACAAACGGTGCATGATCGCCTTTCTACTGTATTCTGTGGTAGGTACCTAGGTACCAAGATACTTGCTGCAGGAGATTAGAATGGCACAGAGAAGTTTGAAGGCATTTGTGGATTAATCACACTCGAACTGATTATGATGATACTTAGAACAAATATAGATGGTGACCTGGATTATCATTCAGGCAATTTATCAAAGCTACAAAAGCCGTGGGCAGCCTCGCGTCAAAAATAAACTATAATCAATGTAAATAGCAAAATTACTACCTACAATAAGAAAGTAAGAGTACTCACATTACAATCTGGAGGGTTCAACAGCTGTGTATTACCATTCACTTTTAATGATAGTGAATATCCCTTGTTTCCTGGATACAAATTTATAATCAAAGTGTTGAGATTGTGTGTTGCTAATAATTTTTCTAATAAATATGATGATGTTTTCAGGCCTTGCTGCAAAGGAAGGTACATGTCATTGAACAGAAGCAGTATTTCAAACAAAAAGTATGAATGAAATAACACTTACAAAGTTGGACTGATTCGTCTCGTCTCTTATCAATTCGCCATACAATTCATGGAGTTTTCTAAATAAATCAAATTTTTGTGTCTTAAATGAAGAGCCCACGGAGTTTCTCTGAAATCTGATTCTTGATTCATCGGCGGAATCAGCTAGATGCATCTTATCATGTGTCCAAGTCATTTTATGGTCAGGCACACCACCACCGAATTGAGTTAGGTTTGTATTTACATGTTTAGCCCGGTCCAGAATTACCTGAAAGAGTGGAAGCGTTTAGGTATCGATAATTCAAGAGAAAAATTGAGTAAATGTCTTTAGATGTGAGGACCTACCTCAGCCTCCAATGCCGCGTGAATTAAACCATCCATAGTGTCATTAGTAATACAATTTTATAGTTGCTGCTATTTTTTTACGTAAAATATTTCATAATTATTGATAAACTCTAATTTAATTCATGATTTACTTAACTAAAAAAAAAGCTTTATTTATGTTTTACACCAGCATGAATGAACAGAAAGAAAACTAACAATATTTTTTTTTTTAATTTTGTGCTGGCTTGGATTCAAAGTCCTTCCGCCAAGTCCTCTAAGTTTTTCAGATTTTGTTTTGACACTATTCACTTTCACTCGTGTTTGTTTTTGATTGACACGCACTTAAAATTTTCATATGTCAGCAATGTCAGTTTTTGCATGATTTTTGTAATTACAAATTGTTTTCACAGAGTTTCCACAGTGTTGACCACATATTTATAAAGAGATCCAAACAGATCTGCATTATTTATAAACTAACAATATTAACACACAGTGTTGCCAGTGTCAGAAAGTCAATTATATTATAATAACATGAGAGAGCTCATAAAGTAACATTTTGACGAGAAAAGTAACATTACCATAATTTATGTGGAAAACGACACAATACTTTATGATGACACTATAGTATACAAAAATTATGGCACTTTATTACACGAAACCTAAAACATTCTTGGATGCACCATGCAGCCCGTTTTACGATATTTTTAGTTTTAACGTTTATTTATTTTGTGTTATTATTTTAACGTAAACTGTTACAAAAGTAACATTCTGGCAACGATGCATCAATAATAATAATAATAAAAATTAAAAAGAAAAAAAATGTCGAACTCTTTTGTGCATGTTTTTTTTATTATTATTCCAGAACCACTTTGAAACTAAACTAATACCTAATATAATAACTAGTTATTTACTAAATAAACTAGTTAGCATTTTAGATTTTATAAGTGAAGGTTTATAATATATGATAGTAGCTTACTAATAGCATAAAACAGATAACTATGCAAAAGTGGTGACATTTGTGTTTGATGTATCAAATTAAAATGCCTGATCAAATTTTAAAAATCCTCTCGGCTACCACAGAGTACCTACAAATTTTGATAACTAAAGTAGTGAGTGGCGATTCACAATTCCATTTTCTTCTAGAGAAAAAGCAAAACACTTCTGTCGGAACAACAGAACAACATAGATTTCTTTTGTTGTGTTTTAGTTTTCTTCGCAAGAACAGACAGGAAGTTTCTAAGTTTTTTCCCTAATTTCACGGAAAATCCCCCAGCTTGGCGGCTTGTACGTGAAGTAAACATTTTGAAGTAAATGTGACGTGACTGTGACATTACTTAGATTTTTTTTTTCGCAGCCCATGCAGCTGAGTTGTAGGCTCGAATTCGTTTTCTGTCATTTCGGGAAGTAACATAGCTTTTTGATTTTAATTGTTTTTCTGGTGTTATTTTGAGTTCTGTACCCGAAGTCGGAGTTTGGCATCCACATTTCGTTACCAAATGTTGTTTTCGTTTCGCCTATTTGTCTCTATCTATTGTATGGAGAAAATATGAGACGGCAAAATACATTACGTAGCTAAAGTTGTTGTCTCATCTTTTTTCCATACAATAGACAGAGACAAATAGGCGAAACGAAAACAACATTTGGTAACGAAATGTTGTAATTGCAGTGGGACTTGGGGTACTGCTGTTGTTTAATTTCGGTGGCATTTTAACCAACATTTCTTGAGATCTTAGCTCAAAGTGTTAGCAGTTGGAATTAAAGTGTATTAAGAGATATTCTGATCTGATCGAAACTTGATCGAAAATGTTTCAGATGGTTTTGGGAAAAAACGGCCATCTTTTTTCCAATGCCAATGGTAGGGCCGACCAGTATTTTATCTAAGTAATATATATATATATTTTTTATGTAACTAGCTGATGGAACAAGCATATAGCCCACCTGATGTTAAGTGGTACCTAACCATCGCCTATAACAAAGCAATGCCTCGCAGGTCACGCACATCAGGAACGTGCCCTACGATGCACTGCCCTGCGTCCATCAACTGGAGGCATACAGATATTCAGCCTCACGTGCCAGTAATTTCACCGGCACCCGCACCCTTCAAACTGAAACACAGCAATGCTGCTTCACGGCAGAAATAGGCATGGTGGTAGTACTTCCCCGGGCGAGCCCATCACAAAGAGCTCTACTACTACTAAAATAATATAAACATCATTCTCAATTTCAACTACTCGACACTGGCAAAATTTATGCGAAAAGGACAGATGCCATTCATTAAGAAGAAGAAGAGTTGTAGGCTCGTGTTGCGGAGCGTCAGCGTAAGGCCTTGGCCACACTAGACGGAAATTCCGTCGCCGAACTTTCGCGGCGGTCAATCCGTTCTATGCGATACCAGCCACACTGTACTTCAGTGGCAGATCATCAGTCGGCTGCCTGCGTGGTTGCAATTCGTGATGGATCCGTTAGAAGTGATAGCGAGTTATCCGCTGAATCTGGCGCGTCGCATACAAATGCGACGTTGCTGATCTTACGCTGACGGAAAATCGGTGCGCGGACGACTGAGCAGACGCGAACGAGTGAGCAGTCCGCTATCGTCCGCGACGGAACGACCGATCTTCCGGATAGTGTGCCCGATATTTGTATATTCTAATATGCAATAACATGGTATTGGCATTCCGCCGCGGAAGTTCGGCGACGGAATTTCCGTCTAATGTGTCCGTCAGTCAGCTGCGTCCGCTAATTTGTTCCCAGCTCTAATAGTATAGGATCCCTAGAAGAAGGACCTTCACCGAGCTGGTTATTTAATGAAACGTATTTTATATTTAATTAAACATGCCAATAAATATATTCTATATGGGTTGCCTATCAAATTTCAGTCCAGGATATGATTAATTAATAATTAAAAAATAATAATGTTTTTTTAACTTTCCACCGGTTTGTTTATTAGACAAATTCTATACCAATCGAAAGTATAGACCCCATAGAATATGCAAACGTAAGGTTGCCTATTTTTTTCCGGTCACAACTCTCGGGTAGCCAGGTATAAACAGGAAAATCGATACTAGCATTTTGCACCGGTATGTTTATTGAATAATAATACTGGGGTCTATACTTTCGATTGGTATAGAATTTGTTTAATAAACAAACCAGTGGAAAGTTTAATTTTTTTTTTTAAATTTTTAATTAATCATAATTATCCTGGACTGAAATTTGATAGGCAACCCATATATAATATATTTATTGGCATGTTTAATTATATATAAAATACGTTTCATTAAATAACCAGCTCGGTGAAGGTCCTTCTTCTAGGGATCTTAGACTATAATAGCTGGGAACAAATTAACGGACGCAGCTGACTGACGGACGCGGCAGGCGCGACTGATAGTGTGCACAGGCACAGTCGAACGAGACCTTGCTTGCGGACGCGCAACAACGTCATTCCACAGACTCGTATCGTCATTCTATCCCACAAAGAACTGTAGTCGAAGAAACATGTCGAATATTGAAAGTGAGTACGATTTTCTCGAATTAGCGGCGGCTGCTGTTGTCCACCCAGGAAGAAAATAAAAAAGCAAGCTTCTTGTTTTTTTGAAGCATTTTTGTAATCCTTTAGTTTATGATTATACAGTAATTCCTTGATGTGAACACACTCGATAATTCGTTCATACATTTTTACGATACACACGTGCAAGCTCTCGCATAGTCCGCGTCCTTCTGACCAAGGAATATACAATATAATACTCTCTACGAGAGCTTCTGACTAGGAGTGGGCTGGAACAGGTAAAATAAGAAACCTGTTCCGCCTGTTCCAGTTCCAGTAAAACAACAGTTCCAAAAACCTGTTCCAAAATAACAGCTGGTTGTGTTGCATGCAACATAGTATTTTCCGAACGCAACACCTGTTCTCTGCTTGTAACAGGCTATCTCGTTCTAACAAAGGTAAGATGCGTAAGCTAGAATAGAGAAGAGCATGTTCCGTGCGTGGCGTCTCCTTCTAACAAAAGTAATCTCCATAAGCTAGAATAAAGAGACGCATGTTTCGGCAGATTCGGGCTGTTGTGGAATGGAACTGGAACTGGAACAGGCAGGGAACAGGCTCTCATTGGTTGGTTTAGACAACAGTTCCAAGCTGTTATTTTAAAACACCTGTTATTTTGTTATCTGTTCCGACATAATATATGCCTCACATGTTCCGTGCGTGGCGTCTCCTTCTAACAAAAGTAATCTCCATAAGCTAGAATAAAGAGACGCATGTTTCGGCAGATTCGGGCTGTTGTGGAATGGAACTGGAACAGGTTCTCAGTGGTTTAGACAACAGTTCCAAGCTGTTGTTTTAAAATACCTGTTATTTTTACCTGTTCCGATATATATGCCTCACTCCTACTTCTGACGCACTGACGCGTCCCGTACCCCGTGCATACCGTCCGCGGACGTTTTCGGCTGACAAAAACATCCGGCGAGCCAGATATCTATCGGACGTCCGAACGCTCAAGGTCAGCACAAGGTTACGTCCGCGGCTTACATCCACATCCGATAGTTTGCACACTTCAGTGTACAATAAATAACTATCAGCCGCGTCCGCATAATAGCTGGGAACATAATAAGCGGACGACGCGGCTGACGGACGCGGCAAAATATTGGGGTCTATACTTTCGATTGGTATAGAATTTGTCACAAACCGGTGGAAAGTTAAAAAAACTTTTTTTTTAATTATTAATTAATCTTAACCTGGACTGAAATTTGATAGGCAACCGCAAACAAAACCGGCGAAACCTGGCGAAACACTGTTGCGTTCCGACTTTCTGAGCGATGTAGTAATCAACCCTATGTGTATGACTTCAAGCATGATAATGTCTTTCGCTGTCTCTTTTATTTTTAAGACGCTGGCAGTGAAAAGACAAGGATAAATATAGTTTGTATATTCATTTTTTATGAAAACCACGACAGCTGCACTGTGCCCTGTGGAATGACAACTTTGGCATAGGGAATACGATTTTAAGCGATTCCACGCCGATGTCTTAACGTGTTCACGTAACACGCGTGGTTTGGCAATAGCGAATAACAGCCCAGGGAAGGGTACGTGGCAAGGAATAGCAAAATTTTGAACCCGTCACGGGTTGGCTGGCACGTGAAGGGAATTGGCATGTTTAATTAAATATAAAATACGTTTCATTAAATAACCAGCTCGGTGAAGGTCTCTCTATAGCGGGATCCTATACTATTCCGTTTTCGCTATAAAACTGGTTTGAGTTGAGGTTAGATACTCAAAAAATATGCAATTCCGTCTATTAAGACTGATAGCGTTATAATCAGGGACCCAAACCCTACCAGTTTTAACCCCTTTTACCTTCCACCACGTGCTACACTATTCTAAAGCCAACCTCATGCTATGCTTCAAAGTAATAATCAAGTAAAACTAACATACATACAAAAAAGATAAAATAGTAGGTAACGCAGTAACTGATACATACAAAGATACTTATAATGGAGAAGAGAAATATTATGCTTTATTCAACTAAAGAATTAACGTAGACATTTTACAGAAAAGATATGATTTAAAATATGACAACTCTTGTCAAACAAACTATAAACAGAAACTTCGTAGTTCTTACGAATGAAAGAGTTCTTATCATTAATGAAGGAGTTCATATCAGTAACTCAATGGTTTGCCTTACTTAATTTTAGATATGCTTATCTTTAGTTATAAGCACTGTGTACCAGTTCATTTAAGTTTGAGAAATAAATATCTTTATCTTTAATGGTACAGACAATGAATTTGACATAGTCAAGCTGAAGCTCTGCACATAGAAGAGCTGACTAAGCAATGGGTTCCCCTTCGATGTTTTTATTAACTGTTTGAGAGCACTAGCATTGTGTTCATGAATTTTCTGAACAGAAAAATCCATTGGAATGGATATAAATAGGCTGCAATACATGGAGAATCATCATCAGAAGTGCAAATCCAGCTTTACTTTTATAAAAATAAAACAAATTTTTAAAAACATATTACTACTTTTATTTACTTATCATTGGATGCCATATGTCTTAGTAAGTTAGACATGAACTGGTCTATTTTCCTGACATCCTGTTGTATGTCTGTTTTGTATTGGAGACACTGAAAATAGATGACACAACTTATATCAAAATGTCTAAAAAGGTTTTTTCCGTAGACATTGCATTTACTTTTGATTACAAAATTGAAAATTGTGAGGGTCATAGATACTCATTTTAAGTTTGTGTCAGTACTGAACCATCAAGAATACCTAATAGTCATCCACAGCAACTGATATTTTGACACGCTGATGTTGCATCTTTCATCCTCTATGTACCTACGTGTGCAACTGCGATGCAGGTATAAAGAGATTATAAATTGGAAACCCACAACATTATGCTGGTGTGACTTTCTATTTTCTCTTAGCCCTCCTAGTAGAATTATGAAAACTAAAAAGAAAGCCTTTGACATTAGTCTCAGCCTCTTTCCAGTAGTGTTAAAATTGCGAACCTACCTTTTTGTTGTCGGTAATTTTAGCAATAATTACACTTTTACTATGGGAATACTTTACACTATAGCGAGTGTTTACAGGGTCTCCCAAATACAACATTTCAGCTGATTTCTCGAACTCTTCCCAGTTCGGTATGAAAGTCATCTTAGCAGCGTTCTTTTTAGTACGTTATTTTCTTGTTGTGCTGCTGTGCTGGCAGCTGAAGTTTTATTTGAGAACTTCAGTAAACAAACCTAGAAGTATGGCCGGCTAGACTTATTTCCAATTTAAAAAACATGGCGGATCTTATTTTCACGAAAAAACAAGAAGTAGATTTCTATGGTATAATGCATGATTGTCTATGGTGTGCGTATACATAAGGCTGTTTACACATGGCGCCGCAGCGGCACCGGCACCGCTACCGCCGCGTTGCTGCTGTATTAGTCACGCTTGTATTTGTATGAATCCTTACACACGGTGCCGCGGCGGCGGTGGCGATTCTGTATGCCCTGCGATACCGTGGCGGTGAAAAACGCTGCCGCTGCGGCGTAATGTATAAACAGCCTAACTATACTCTTTGGTATGCTGCCCCGTTCGAGTCACATGGTAAAAACGAAAATAACAATTCGTTTCCAACCCTTGTTCGGTTCGAAAGAAAAGTGATCACTGTGGTATACGTAGTATCTCATAAGTGTCTGTGTCGTAGACAGAGGATCCTCTGTCTACGGTCTGTGTACTTGAGTGAGTGATGCGTCCGCGTGGACAGCTGTATGGTATGACGTTGTCACGTTCAACTATCGTCAGTAAAATGACTCTACACACAGCCAATTTTTGAGCTTAGTTTGACTATCTGCCAGATTTATTTTCTGTCATTTCGGAAAGGAACATAGCTTTTTGATTTTAATTGGTTTTCTGGTGTTCTTTTGAGTTCTGTTGTGTAATTTCGGTGGTATTTTAACCAACATTACTTGAGGTCTTAGCTCAAAGTGTTAGCAATTAGAATTAAAGTGTATTATATGATATTCTAATTTGATCGAAAATGTTTTAGATGAGTCGTTGGGTTTTCTCAAATCATGACAGTGTGCCGTTAAAAAAAAAAATGAAGAATATAATATTGCTCATTTTATTACAATTCCTACTATTTTTTTTTGAGGATGGCAAATCATCAAATGGCTCCTTCCACTCTGGCAGAATACAATTCCTACCTAAATTCCGGTTTTTTTTAATAATCCACCAATTCCGTTAGAATGTCCATATTAATATATACGTTTCGGATCAATGACACCAGTTCAATCTACCTACTCCGATCACTGGTCATGAGAAATGAGCGGACTGAGCTGAACCGAAAATGAGAAATGAAAAACGAATAGATAATTTCCACAGAGAACGAGTTCAGTTGAAGTTTTGAGCTGGTTGCGTGTGGTCGTGTTGTTGCGATGTTATCGAGTGCCCCACTCACCACTTTCTGTGTGGAAACGCTAATAAATAAATTGTAATTGCGAGTTGAGCGGAGTCCGTAAGTACTCCGCTTTGCTCCCTAGAACTGAGCGAGCTCATTTCTACTCTTTTTACACGCTCGGCTCTTTCCGTCCGACTATTTGTTGGTGGAAATACAAGTATGCAGTTTGCGTTGCGAGTTTAACGAAGTCATTAATGGGTCCGTTCCGCTCGCGGTGGAAACCGGGCTTTAAGTGGCAAACACACGGTTTCCAACCGCGTTTCCTACCAAGGTGACCTTTGTAGAAACTGTGGCTTGAAACCATGTAGCCGGCAGTTTTAAACCAAATTTCGCATTACCTTAGACGCCCTTGATAGAAAGACGCGCTTGGAAGTTCGGCGTTGGTTTTAAACCAATGTAGCCAGAAGCGTTCTGCGGTTGGAAACCGTGTATTCGGCCTTTAAAGCTGCTTGCGTACGAGGATTTTTTTTACGGCTGGCAACCCTTCATGGAACGCGGGTCGCGGAGGGAGAACGAACGGACGGAGACAGAAAAGTCCGACTGACCGCAGCCGCAGCGCAGAAAGAAAATCAATAAACCCGTGTGTGATGTATTCGCCTTTTTAAAATGAGAACGTGACAAACTCTTTTCATTGATGAAACTATTTTATTTATAAAAAGATATCTTTGAGAGTCGATGCTCATTTTTTATTTATTTACAAAAGTGATGAGTTTTCTCATAATTACGGCGTGGTAGAACATTCTTCGTGTTGAATGTCTGAATTTGCTTCTAACTATATTGTTACAAGGTTAGTAATTGATTTCAAACGCTTAATTTTACAGGATAGTGTTCTAATTTTGGTCTTCCAGCGCTAGTTGACTAAACTATTTCATAAAAAAATACTAACGACCTTCGCCATTGTCTGCATGGTGCATTGCGTTTGTATGTTACGTATAACTACGTTACCTGTCTATCTTTTAGGATTTGAGATCATTTGGTGTAAATAACATTTTATAACGTTGTTCCTCTTTGTTCATTTCATCTAATTCCTACTAGGCCTAGAGGCATCCTATTCACGGTCCTCGTTACATTCGTTTGCGTCTCCGTACTATGTGTGTACATACTAAGTACATAGGTTTAGAGCACGCTTTATAATACAATTATTTATAAAAATAACACGCAGGCTAAGAACTCCGCTTAAAATTTAACATCTTACAAAATTCAGAACATTGGTGTACTAAGTAAGTTTCCAGATAGAAGTGTCAGAATTTATAATTCTTATGGTAATTCATGTGGTGTATGTGAGCATACACCTAAATTATGTTCCTAATTTCATTCATGCTGTATGTATACCCCTACCTACCTATGTACGTATACCCCTACCTATCCCTGCCCCTAAAACCTTGTTTGACAAAAAGGTCTTGGTAGAAGGGAACCTACCTAGCTCACCCGTCCTTTAATTTTAGACAGGCAAGATTATGTTATTTGTTTTTGCACAGGCATTAGTGTGCTGTGTAAATTATTTTTATTATATTTCGTTTCAGTTTGTAACTCTTTGATTATTGGACCTTCTTGTGTTAGCACAATTATTTTGAGGTGCCTCTATGCTGATCTCAGAACTAAGCTCATTATTGAAAGAGTTGTAAGAATTTCCAATATTTACAGTCTACCTACAGTCTATCTACCTAGTACCTAATCTTTATTGAAATGTAAACATCCATCCAAGGATTAGGTACCTACAATCAATCTGCTTAATGTATTCTGTTTAAATTTTGAACTACTTATCTTAAACTTTTACAAGAGAAATATAACCCAAATAATTTCCCCTATTTATGCATGGTAAAAAAAATACAAGTCTGTGAAAGTTAAGATTTAACGATGACTAACTAAAACTAGGGAACCAAGTCATGAACATTGAATCTAGGATACAGCCAGTATTGACGGTTCTTCTATACAGCTAAGCTTATTAGGCCTAGGTGTAGGTATCAAATTTTAAAGTGGTGATCTTGCAATTTTTCAAACTGATTGCCATCTCAAATGAAGGTGGTTGATATATTCCATGTTTATAATTTGCAGATTCTTTGAGGTCAGGGATTTATAATTATAAGTGAAAATGGAAGAATTGAATGGAGAGCTTTTTGGAGATGGCCTGGGGAGTCTTGGAGATGAGGGCTCTTTGGAGTCCACAGATAATGGCAATGGGAACCAAGATCAGAATTGCAAAATTTGCGAGTAAGTTTCTAAAATAATCCATATTAGTGTTTGCATAATAACAGTGTAGGCAACTTGATGTTTTCAAAGTCTGTAAACTGAGTAATTTTATTTGCGCTTGATGTGAACCATTCATGTAGTATTTTCAATGTTAGGTATATATTTTTAAGTTAACGGTCTGTAGATAGCTCAAACTGTTCCTTGTGTATTTTGTATTTGTTGTAAATATTTGTTTAATTGTAAGTTTCTTTTTTTTACAGCAATAAGTTATGCAGTCCAAGGGTGTTGTCTTGTCTTCATATTTTCTGTGAAGCCTGCATCGACAAGCTCATGGTGAATGAGGCTGGAGATTCTTTAAAATATGATTTAGCAGTAGAATGTCCAATCTGCAAACAAGAAACTACTGTAAGTATTTAAATGATTTCTCTAATTTGTTGCTCACTAATCTACATTTTGGAGAATGTTTCCAACATTTATCTCATTTCCCTGATTTTTGCTTTTTTGCTGCACAACAAAAGATTATTTGCAGAGCCTTCCTCTGCAATATCCTGTTGTGCAGGAGGTCCACTGTTGTCAAGTAGTGTAGGCATGCACTGTTTAAAAAGAGAGCTCCTGTGTAGGTGTGTGGAGGTGGCGCTGCGTCACTTCCGTCGGACTACGTGATCACCAACATCCTGGATGTGTCTGCCATGGACCAGTCGGTGGTGTGCACCTGCTGCAAAAGCAAGGAGCCGGCCGTGGCTCGCTGCGCCGACTGCTCGCACTTCCTCTGCGCCAACTGCAACTCCGCGCACGAGTTCATGCGCTGCTTCGAGAACCATTGTGTGGTGCCCTTCGAGACGCTTCGCTCCTCCAAGGACAAATCCGCCGTGCACAAGCCGATATTCTGCACGCGGCATGCCGGCGAGAGCCTCAAGCTGTACTGCGTGGATTGCGAGGCGGGTGCCTGCACCGAGTGCCTCGCGCTCGACCACAAGCCGGGCGAGCACCGCTGCGAGCGCATCGCGGACGCAGAGCCCGCGCTGCGTGCCGAGCTCCGCGCGCTCGTGGTGGAGGCGAGCGCGCGCGCGGCCACCGCCGGCGGCGCCTCCGCCAAGCTAGACGACGCGCTCGGTGACCTGCAGCGCCAGCGCGACGACGCCGAGGCGCGCATCCACGAGGCGTACAGTGCCTTCCGCGCGGCTGTGGACGCGTGCCGGGACCGCGCGCTCGACACCCTCCATCGGCTGCACAAGGAGCGCGAGCTGAACGTGATGGACCTATTCGACCGCGTCGACAAGACGGTGCAGCGCATCGAGTGCGCCTGCAGCTTCGCCGGCCGGCTGCTGCACCGCGCCGACGGCACCGAGATCGTGGTGCTCAAGAGGACGGTCACGTCGCAGTTCGCGCGCCTGCTCGACGGCCCGCCCGAGTTCGAGGTGGACTACTCCATCGAATTCGTCACCAAGATGGATAAGTTCGAGCAGATTGTGGAGGAGTCGTTCGGAACGTTCAGCACCGAGACGACGATCGCCGAGGAGAGAAAGCGTGCTAGCGAATCGTCCGCCATGGTGTCTCTGGCATCCAACTCGCACTCGCCGGCGGTATCCATCTCCAACACGCCGGTGTTCGACGAGTTCCCGCTGTCGCTCGGCGGTGGCGGGTGCGGCGGGCCCGGCGTGCGGCGCGTCACGGGCGTGGTCGCGCTGGGCGCCGCCCCCGGGCCCGGCGTGGGAGGACCCGCCATGCCCTCCATGGTGGAGTACAACCTGCAGCAGCTGGCCAGCATCGCGGAGAAGGACGGCGCACCGACGCCGCACGCCTCGCCGGCGCCGCCCTTCACGCTCGCAGAGTTGCTTGCTGGAGATCTCAATTCGCCCCAGGCGTACAATAACTTGCAAGCGCTCGCCAAACTCGGACTGAATGCTGGTAAGTTAGATCTGTGCTGAGTAGCTTCCATGCGGTTCCGTTTAGAACCCGAGGATGTAATGTGTCTGAATGTTTCAGAAGTGAATGGGTTCGGTGGGGTAGGCGTGGGCGTGGGCGTGGGCATGGGCATGGGGCCGCGTGGCGTGTCGCCGGGGCGGCCGCTGCTGACGGCGGCGGAGGAAGCCGCGCTGGTGGCGCCGGCCGCGCCGCTGGTCCGTGCCACCAAGGCCACGCCCATGCATATCCGGTTCAAGTTCGGCCAGCTCGGCGGTGGCAAGGGGCAGTTCAACTCGCCGCATGGATTCTGCCTCGGCAACGATGAGGATATTATCGTAGCCGATACTAACAATCATCGCATTACGGTAAATAAGGGATTTTGTTGTTGATAAGGATAATGGTTATTTCGCTGATTAGGGAACAGGAAATGGTAACTTCCTATAAGGTGTAGGTATGTTTATAATGGTATTCAAAAAGAGGTGATTAAAAGAATTGTAGAAATAATATCTTCTAACAACCTCTAAAACTCATGATTTGATAAAAGCGGGTAAATACGAACACTATTACATTAAAATTATTAATAAGTAACTATAGGCATAATATAGGTTTTCCGATCCTAAGGTCGCCGGTTCGAATCTAGTCTTGAGGTACTAATAGGACGAAACCTCTTATTGATAATAGTTAAGAACTCTGTTTTACTTTATTACATGGCAAACAATACAACTACACATCACGACCCCATATTCCTCTTCTTCTTTTTCTCTAGTGACGTGACTCGTCTCTCGGCTCGAGCAAGGGCTGTCCTATTCCCAAAACCGGTTAACAGTACTTATGTTAAAAAATAGATCCATTTATGTTATCAGGTGTTCGACAAGTCCGGTACATACAAGTTTAACTTCGGGACGGCTGGCAAGGAAGAGGGCCAGTTGTGGTATCCTCGCAAGGTGGCCGTGGTCCGGGCCACGGGCAAGTTCGTGGTTTGCGACCGCGGAAATGAACGCTCTAGAATGCAGATATTCACCAAGAATGGACACTTCTTGAAGAAGATCGCTGTAAGTTCCTACTAATGATTTTTTTATTTTAATATTTGGATTGGAGGATGGACATTTGCGATCCAGGAGAAACGTGTGTAAAGAATGATGAGTATGCATATATATTTTTCTGTGATGTTATATTGGCTGTGCAAGAGCTAGATATGGCGGCTATCTCGTTAGCTCTCCTAGGTTTTGGTAGTATTAAAAACGCGTATCCTAGTCGTACAATAGCAACAACTTGAGTTAAGGAGTTAGAAACAATGTTAATACATTTTATTGGATGCATGAAATAAGTTCACACCGAGTCGCGGGATTCCCCTAGTTACATTTTACAATATAGCATCCAGACACAGTTGGTACTATTGAACTTGTTGCAGCTGTATTTGCGTCTGTGCATAAATTACTGTTATATTTAGGGGACAGAAGGTAAACCTGTTTGTATTCTCGTTTTCTGAATAATTAGCTTGCCCGGTTTATTTTTTAAGCAACACCTTTGATTATATTTTTATACATAACTCGCTGATAGAACGAGTTAAAAGTGTATCTTATTGTATATCAAAAGTTTTATATTAACAAATAAATGATACTAACAATGAACAGCGATCACGTTTCTGGTTGCCATTAATATTTGACCGCTATGTACCTGTTCATGCTAGTTTTACAACGTGAAATTGTGTATTCGCCATTTCATGTGTATTGCACCAGCATGATATTTTGTTGCAAACATTCCTTGTCAAAGATGGGTTTGGTTTCAATCTGTTTTAAATTGTAATCGAAGTTCAAAATTGAAAGATGCGACTAGGTTTTGATTGCAACAAAAGATACGCAAGACCCCACTAATGTACGTGGTAACAATTGCCTTTAACAAAGCATTGCCTGGCGGGCTACTTTGGAATTATCACTCGTTATTTTGAGAAACTTTGCTGTCTTGCTTAGGGTCGTTGATGGTGAAGATTTGCAAAGATACATTATATAGAAGGAAACTCCTCTAGATAGCCCTTATTTTCTTTTCGTAATAAGTAATGTGGGCAAATATTACCATTCCTTGGGTGCTATGGAATGGAATGCCGGCTAAAAAGACGCTCGCAAGACGGCGTTCACACAGAAGAAATATTGGTAGGATATCTCTAAATATTGAGATAGGAAGATTTTGGGAGTTACCTTTGCCCAACAGACTCAACCGGTCTCATAAAACATTTGTAAGCGAAAAGTGTTGTTTCAGGTGCGTTTCATCGACATAGTCGCCGGGCTGGCAGTGACCGCCGAAGGGCTGATTGTGGCCGTGGACAGTGTGACGCCCACAGTCTTCATCCTGTCGGAGGAAGGCGATCTCATGAGCTGGTTCGACTGCAGCGAATGCATGCGCGAGCCTTCCGACATCGCCATCAGTGGTGAGACTAACAATCTGCTCCTATATAGATAGATAACACGCTATTGTACAAACTAGGCGTAACATTATAATGTACAATGATCTTAGATGAAAGCGATTTCTTCAAGGCATTCTTATTACTTGCTCGCAGAAGACTAGACGATAGATAACACGCTATTGTACAAACTAGGCGTAACATTATAATGTACAATGATCTTAGATGAAAGCGATTTCTTCAAGGCATTCTTATTACTTGCTCGCAGAAGACTAGACGATACAGCTTTGTAGGTTGACTGTGGTCCAACTAATGAAAGGGCAAGAGACAATCAACCGACTCATCTCCTTTGCTCTGTGGACCCATTTTAGCGATGAATTCAATGATAAAGTCACCGTGGATTATCACAACACAGGCGCTGCAAAAAATAATGAACATTACCGAAATAAAACATTACCCTCCTTCTGGGCAGTCTGGTAAAATTAAGTCTGATTGAACCGCGGCGGGCGCGGGTGAAAACTGCTTCGTGTGTTCCTAGCCTAATATGGCGCAGTCAATCCTTGTTTGTTAGATTTTTTAGATAGTATTCAAGTCGTAAGATATTTTTGTAAGGTGTGTATTAATAATTGATGATTGAAATGTATATTCAGGCAAGGAGTTCTACGTGTGCGACTTCAAGGGTCACTGCGTGGTGGTGTTCGACGACGAAGGGCGGTTCCTGCGCCGCATCGGCTGCGAGAACGTGACCAACTTCCCGAACGGCATCGACGTGTCGGACGCGGGCGACGTACTCATCGGCGACTCGCACGGGAACAAGTTCCATGTCGCGGTGTTCTCCCGCGACGGAGTGCTCGTCACCGAGTTTGAGTGCCCCTATGTCAAGGTCAGTGCTAACTAACAACAGACAATATCAGAAAATAGGCACTTGTCCGACCACCGACGACCAAGGGATTTGCTATCAACTATTTTCTCACTCAAGAAACAAATAGATGGTGTCAATAAGAGACACAAATATTAATAGTAGAGCCTGGCAAGAAAACAATAGTACTACACACGCGCAAGTAAGCTCTTGGTAAGACGAGTATTTTTTGTTATTATGAATAGGTAAACGTTTGAGTGCCATCACAGCTGATGGAAAGTGAAAATGCAGCCTAAGGTGAATCGCTTATCTATAATCCACTTGTTCACTTTTGACTTGAAAATTTCAAGGTTATTAAAACTTCCACTCCTTCGCAGTTTGCACTAAAAAAGTGGAAGCGAAGCTTAGTGCGATGCTAGTATATTATTATGTAGGTAAGTAAAATATTCGAGCTTTAAAATGTGAGAAGGTACTGTGGATGCAATGATAGATAAAATGTTGTATGTGTACGAATTTGAATTCTATCCCCAATCTATCAAATTCTCTATAAGTTAACATTACATAGATATTTTGATAGAATGAGCATTAGCTTGTTTCGTCTAACTTAATAAATACTTAGACTGGCGCGTATGTCGCCAGGTGAATTCGTCAAGGTGAGCACAAAGTCATTATTCGAATCGATAATTCTTCGAATACGTTTTTCGCTTTTACAATTTCTAACCTTTAGTGCTTTTTGTAATCTGTGCTGTGCCACTAGCTTGGTAGTAGTTAGCGATCGAAATTCCAAATGAACTCATGAAGTAGAAATGCATGCATGGAAGTAAAACATCTATGTTTCTGCCCTCGTTATAATAGATGGTAGAAAATCCGTTATTCCCTATCAGTAGGGATAGATTAGTAGAAATTTGAGGAACTGGCGACTCAATATTGTTTTGGGAGGCGGTAGGTCGATATAGTATTGGTAGAGGAGTGCATACTTACCTAAAGATGTTTTGTCGCAGGTGTCTCGTTGCTGCGGGCTGAAGATCACCTCCGAAGGATACATCGTCACTTTGGCTAAGAATAATCACCACGTTCTAGTCCTCAACACCCTTTACATTGTCTGAGGAGTTACTCGATGGCTGTAAGTCTGCATTACAAGATCTCACATTATATTCCCAATATTTTATTTTGCTCATTTACAAAGCTTAACTTTTATGCTGAACAGTATTCGACTACTTCTAATTATATGTTTTCACGTTATTTAGTCTTATCGAACCCCACATGCAGTGAATTGGTGATACCATTGTACGCTTCGTGATTTTTTGTTTGTGGCATTTTAGAATTTAGTAAGAAAACATCATTATTTCACTGTTGTGGATCGATGATTCGTTTAATGATTTTATTCATGTCATTTGCATTTAGTTTTGTTAAAAATCCAAAGGTTAGTATAATATTCATATATTTTCGTTATAGTTCATTTGTAAGTATATATTTTGGTTACATTTGGTCATGGACGGTTTAATTTTCGGATTTAATGCATATTGTGATTTGTTTAATTTGGGGGAAAGTGAACGAGTAATTGATATTATACATTCGATGGCAACGAATTGCGAAACGAACTCGTACCCTACCAAAGAACGGCTGCCATTACCAAATCTAACTGAACAATTCCCATCGATGCAGGATTTACTTGTTTTGTTTATAAATTTAGCAGCTGGTATGGTTCCTAGTTCGGTAATATAAATAAAAAAACATGTCAATTAGGGGACTGCGTGAGTGTCGCCTCATTAAACTTTATTTACTTTTAAAAACTAACCCTTTACATACGTAAAATTCCCAAATTGTTTATTGAAATTGGTGATTATTTTACAAAGAACAAATTATTGAGCGCACAATCGAGTTGGTTTATATAATGTGTTAATGCGACCAAAGGAGGCGACACTATGATAACGTGCCATCTAGTTTAGGTTAATCTCGTATACAATATTATATATTTGTCCGTTAAAATATATTTACCATATTTTACAGAATTTCTTGTGTCTATACAAAATGTTTTCACGTTCTCTTGTTTTGAGAGCCTATTACATATTTGAAGGTTTTTTCATAAGTAGGCTTTTATTGCATTACGATTTACATTATTGAGATTCTGTTTTAGTAGATAATATCTTAATAATACATTGTAATGCACTAAATTAGAAACCGCTGTAAATCATCGCAATAATTTTTGTAAAATGTTATTTGGGTAGCAAAAAGAAGTATAAATTTATATTATACTTAGTTGGTTGATCTGGCATGTTCCTGTATATGGCGAGTAATATAGTAGTATTACGGTCGGTATGGAGGTATTTAAGGAAATGTAGTCATTCTTTGTGATTCTTACATTAATATTGCACGAGAAAGCTTCTATTAACCTATAAAATTAGCTGGCATGGCTGAAGTTACACTTTTATAAACGAAAGTATTAATGTTTTGTGACACAGACTACTTGGTCGTGTGACAAATTTGTAGAAGTCTTATTATTGTAGAATGTTCATACCCACCGCGCTAACCCCGTTAGTACATAAGCAATCGCTTTTACACTTGTTATGTACATGAATTTGCCACAATAACACCACATGCCCACATTTGTTCCCAATTTCTTATTATATATTTATATAGTTCGCCAAATTATATTTTTATAATTAACCATTATTATATTTATACTCTAAAAGTTGTCATTTTATAGATTAGGTACATAGAAATTTACCAAATGTTTGCAATTTATAAAAGTGAACACCATATTTACCTCTTTAAAAACAAAGTGACGCGGGGTTGGTGCCCCTTTAGCCTTTTTTAGACACGTTGGGGACCTCGATACTATCTCTTGTGGTTGGAACAGCTATTTTACATAGGGTACGTCTTTATACATTTACAAGATGAAACAAATAGATGCAGTAATAATATGCCCTAAATATTATTTTACGGCGAATCCATGGTCTTCCACATTATTAGGCTTTTAGGCAACCGATCAAAAAGTATAGAAGAAATGGTTGTCTTTTGTATTACAAAGTATTTTCAACCAAATTTTTATTTTCAAAATTATTATAACGTATGTCTTGTACGTTTAGATATTGTACTTAACCAGAACCCATTTATTGTGATATTATATCAGTTTAAGAAATGCTCTCTAAACCCTGTTTGGTATGTTGAAAGTATATACATATTAAAAAAATATTAAGGTATTATTAACCTACAGCGGTATTAAAATTAATCTCATTTTCAACTTGCGAAAGCCTATTTTTAACAACTTTACTTCGCACCTGTCTATCCAACGCGCGGGTTCATTCATCGCATAGTCTAACAGATTATTTGTTTCAGAATTGCTATAGAATGACTTCTTATGCTAGGACATGATTTTGTTCTCAAGCATACATACAAAATGTATGAATGCCAATCCGTTATTGATAAAATGTTAATGTTTGTACTTAATTAGCAGTAGGTATATTTATTTTATCAAAGTATATATATATTATATTATAGTTACGTACAGTTTTACACGATTTATTGTGATATGAGCAATAATACAAACCCAAACCGTTTAAAAACAAACAAATATATAGCGAGGACCCGATAATTTACAAAGAAATGTGAGGTCGCAACGTGCAGAGGAGGAAGGTTGGGCTGGTATATTACAGGAGTCTGTTTCATCCAGTGATAGCTTATAGTTGACTTGTTTAAAGTCTGAATCCTCTTTTATTAGTAAGTAACTTACGTGTTTTTTTTTCATATTGCTTTTAAGTTGTTTTCTGGATTTTTTGTCCCAATAGTATTAGGGAGTTTATTTCTTTAATTTAATTAGGCTAACGAGTCTACATAACCGTCGCTAATATGCAGGTTTAATTAATACTCTTATTTTTTGTTTTTATTTTAATTGTTTGTCCGGGCCTATATATTATTAGTATTTTGGTCGATGTTTAGGCCTTTAGAGTGACGAATTTTACTGCCAAATTATTTTCCTACTATATTTGCGCATGCACATAGCGATTATTTTATTAATTAATAATTGTAAAAATTACTTATTGTTGCCAATATAAATATTTTTGTTTTATCTATTCAAGGTTAAAATATATAATAATGTTCGATTTTTAATTCGTTATAATTGATCAAAATTATTCTGTATTAGTGGAGAAAATTAACCAAAATAGAACTTACTATTGCCCCAAAGGGAGCGTTTAACGCTAATTATAATATTGCTTTAGGGTTGCAAAAATAATATATGATAAGTTTTGGATGATTTTACAAATTTGCTATTATTATTATATTTTATCTGTAAATTCCAATGTGAGTAAATTTCAAGTTTATGTTGAATTACTTATTTTATTTATGATACATTCAATTCAATTTTAAAAATGACATGTTTTTTATACCTATAATTATTTTAACAGGTATTGCACTATTTTAATTTTAATGATTCAATTTTGGTGATATAATTTCATCAACGATGTTTCCTCTGTTCTTGCCATAAATATCGTTTAGGGATCACTAGAGCGTTTTAGTAGATGTAGAAGGTATTTTTCAATTGATATACACAAACATACAGTATCACAAGTTTGCCTAGGAGGGTCGTGGTTGTTTAGAGATGTTTATTAGTGCGGGAATGGGCGTGTTCAACGCGGCGTCTATTTGCCGCGTCGTCACGCCGTGTTGTTTGCTGTAGAAGTAAGCACGTTGTCATGGATGAATGGCAGGTCAAATGGTATCTATTGTCCATTCGACGTTACTCGTTAATAATTGTACCTATCATTAGAGTACATTACAGTAGCCTTTCTTGAAAATCTTAAAGTTACCTATATACACTTTAAAGCAATTTTATAAATATAAAATATCTCTCGAATCTACTTATATTCCCTTACTTGTATCCAGCAATAAATAACGTTGAGTAGTAATGTAGTGTCGCGCGCGGTGTTGGCGGCGCGGCCAGTACCAGTAGGGTTCGCAGCGCACAAGGTGAGCTCTCGTTACTTCATAACCTCCCTATTGGAGGTGGGCGTATTGCCTATTGCGGCACGGCACCATTCGTTACGGTCGAATTATGTGGAATTACACACACACACCAATATCCTTTTTAACATTGCGTGGGTGGCATTCTATTAATTTTATGTTACTTCGTTCGATTCTTCGAAATGATTCCATTATTTTTAGATACTTTAAATACGACATGCTCAAATAATTGAAACGATCTAATTTAATTTTGGCACCCACTTTTTTTTCCCCATTTTTAAAAAAACAACAAACAAAATAAGGTTGTGAGCTCTATTCATTGGAATTTTAAGCCACAGTGTGCTTGTGCAATAAATATCACAGTTTGGATTTAGGCTTTTAAATTATTATAGATATTATATATATTATACATTGTTGAGCTGATTATAAAAATTTAATATATTATACCTTTTAAATATTGTTAAAGAATTCTAATTGCATTCCACATCTTAGGCGTGAACGAATTTGAGATGTCATTTTTCAATCTACATTATACAATTTTTTTTACAATTATAGGATTATTAGCAGATGCCAATGTTTTTTCCTTTAGTCAGTAAAAGTACAAATATTTTAATATACAATTCTTGGTATTTACATATTGTGGTGTTCCTATTTTTTTATTATTGATTCTTAGTTTACTGTAAGCATAATTTTTCACATAAGCGGCCATTCAGATAATTTCTCATCTAACAAACTGTACAGTGTCATTAAAGTATAACAAAACATATCATACCGGTTCAATATTTTAATTCCTTACCTAACCTAACCGGCAACTCCCATGAAATATCTCTTTGGCCTTTATTTATGGTTAAATGGCTACTGTTATTATTTTGACTATAGATTTAAGTATATTTTAGTTTTAACCCGAAATTTTTTGTATTCTGTAATTTTTTATGTGAAAGGTGCAAGTTCCAAATGCATATTTGATTTTACCCAAAGATTTCATTTATTACTCTTATTGTATACCTAATTTAATTAAGTCTCATTATTAAAAAAAACACATTTGTGGAGTGTGAATTGGTAGGTATATGATACTAGCATTATCAAGAGTTGTTCTGTAAGTAGAGTTGGTGCAGCTGAGCAAATCTCTGCTATATTCTCTTAGAATATATTGCTCAATAATTAAAATCTGTTATAGTATTTAAAGTTAGGTGTAGTCCAAATAGTTGTTAGTGTGACTGGACTACCAGAACACGATTAATCTACCAGACAATACCCTCCGTAACATATAAAGTACCTATGTCAACTCCGAAGTGAAATTAGATGTAGTTTGCCTGCAGGCTGGCGGCAGCTTAGCCCGCGGGCCTCGGCGAGTCCACCTCGTACGTAAAATAAAGCGCCTTGCTGTCTCGAAGCGATATTCTAAAACTGTTCTTTATTCAATCTTCAATACCTACACTCACCCTAGCTTGTCTGCGTTGATCTCAGTTTAAATATAAGAACATCTTCAACTTGCATTATCTTTCCTATTTAAATATAGCAGCAGTTTAGAATGTCTTCGGCGTACCTGTATGATGATGTTGTCTTATTGTGTAAATGTACTATATCTCGCCCCAGTCAACGAAAATTGTTATTGTAATTCGTACCTACAGGAGTCTCTGCTGTATTGTGCCTAGATCTTAGACGTTAATGGTATCAAGGTAGAGTTTATCTCAAATATTTTGGCTCTTTGAATATTCCATGATATTACTACGTATTGTTTTTTCATGAAAATGTATTTACATATTATATACATACACTTAGTAATATGGTATACATTGCGTGGTTTGTAACTTAATGTTTGATTAATTTTAATGTAAAATTAGGATGTTCAACCAGTGTCTGTCCACGAATTGTGCACTTTCCGTTTTGCTTATTTAAATATATAATTATATATATATATTACCTACCCTAGAAATACTTCGTGGTGTCGGTGACCTGGTGGACGGAGGTTTACAGCTGGTTGTACATCTTACTTTGACCAAATTTATTCACCGCTGAAGTTACTTGAGAATATGGGCGTTAGTCTTGTCGCACTCTTTTGTTTTTAGTTATATTTTTATTATTTGTTTTAACATGAGTGCATGTTTTCAGGTGACATTAGCGGTTTTATTCTTAATTATAAGTTTATTGAATGAAACTGTGGCCAGGATAACAGCATAGAGCAGTGTATTTCAGAACATGCCTAACATATATTTTTGTCGTTTTATTTAGGTATACATACATACATGTTTTTCATCTATTACAGTTTTCTCAATATTGGCTTATTATAATTAAGATACAATCATATTTAACATTGGCAGGTGATCAGCAACCTGCACTTTAATATTTTTGGAAACTATTGAACTTAAATTGTACTGACTTTATAAATATATTTACTTCAATAAAGATTTTCCATGCCACTAATTATTTAGTTTTTTTTTAACACCCTAGACAGATCACCGAATTGAATAAAGTAAAACGAAGATTTATATTTATACATTCCTCTAATTAGCATATTTTTAATATTAATACAGTGGGTATACCCCTACACTACCGTAGGAATAAGTATTCATATAAATTCATCTTTCCAGTTCCCTGGAACTTTTATTTTAACAATATATAAATTTGCTAATTACTTAAGTAAAATGGCGTCCTTACAAGATGGCCAAGGCCTAACAGAACAAGAACAAAACAGGTTCATTTATTATCATAATTTTTGAGCAGGTAGTTCACGACTAATTAAAATAAAATCGGAATGTGTCTAGACTACTACGGCTACATCAGACAAACCGAAATTGTGAAGATAATGAAGGCTCGAAATCATTTACCCTCTCTAGACAATAGGTACGTATCCCCATGTCCTCGCCCCGTGAATGATGGATGATGCAGCTATCTAGTAAATGCTATCGTTTCTTCTTTTAGAGCCAACGACTTTATAAATCTAGTTTAGCAAAATTATTGTGAAAGCCATAACTAACTGAAAATTTCGTCACCAGATTCGCCATGACACGTCATGTTTTCATGCCGATTTCCTCACGCTGTTTTCCTTCGCCGTTACTGACATCGTCGACAAATATTCTTGGAAAAACATACTTGTTGGTGCACGAAAGATTGACCACAGATAGGAAGACGGGTCCGCTACGTCTAGATCACCAGTACTAAAAACTGAAATGAAGGCAGCATAAAGATTTTCAGTAGCTCGCTAAAAGTATCTTGTCACTTTCATGCCAACAAATAGAGATGGCAACAGACTTAGGAGAGATTTCACCGTTAGTGTCATAAAACGCGTTTAACTAAAATTCTTTTATATGTAAACGCGTTCATAAATCGAGTTAAATCTCGTCTAAAGTCAAACCGATTTCACCGGCTTTTTGGAGCTAAATTTTAATCGTGTTTACCTACGTAAACGAAAATTTACCACAGATTTACAAAGAAAAAATGCAACGACATTGACAGGTCTTTTAACGCGTTTAGAGACGCTGAACCGCCAATATCGGGCGTTCAGGATGTTTAAACGAGTTTCGCGATAACTGGGTTTTGTTCATGCTGGTGAAATGTAAAATGTACCAACTGAACTCAGTTAATGCAAGCGAGTTTAAACGTCAGTAGAGTCAATTTCAACGGTGAAATTGGACCTTAGAGGCCTTCTAATCTAAATTGCTGTAATAGGAAGGACCGGTCCGGGGACGCAGGTCTTTATGTCAAATTACCGACCTGCACTTACGACTTTATGTTAAAATAGCAACATACCATATCATCTGAAAGTCAAAATGCCTTAGGCCCCAAAATGCCTGAAATTTATTATGCCTGAATGTTTATAAGACTGATTAAAAAAATGAACGTCAATGTACAGTCGTGCAAAAAAAAACTTTATTTTCTTATTTAATAATAATTATTTTTTTTTTATCTGTATCGTTTTCTTAGTGATATAACATTTTCCAAAAATGAAATTGGTTTAATGTTTTCCTCTCTTAGCTCCCTCAATTGTTTTTTATAATTGTAGTTAAAGCTTATTTCATTTCGCTTACGACGGGCACCTGAAAATAACGCATTTCTAACACGGGTGTCTTGGTATTTCGCCTCTCTCTTCAAGATATAGACAAAACGAATGAGTGTAGGCTTGTGTGGCATTCTAACATTCAGCCGCCTGTTCCACCCTTCCAAAGCATTATTGCTGCGGCGAAGCTTATCGTTTCCACAGCTGATGATTGCGGAGTCCATATTCATCCATTGTCTTTTAAAATATTTTTTAAATTTATTCATTTCCGAGTTATTTTCCATTTTTTCAACTATCTTCAACCAACTGGTATGTGTATGTTGTTCAGGTAACAACGGGAGACTTGCACATAAACGAGTAATATGGCGTCCAGCTTTGTTTTCGCATATTCCTAAACTTTTAGCCTTTTTCCATACCGTCCTGTTGTAATGAGAATAACAGCCATTTAGATTTACGCCAGGAAAAGTTGTCTTTACAGCGTTGATCTGGCTTTTTCAAAATCACATTTAAAAATATTAATATTAGATTTACGTCAGGAAAAGGCATGACCTAACCAACCTATTAGGCATGACCAAGAAATATCTATTATGAAATCTATTTTTGCATACATACGTAGGTACGTCACATCAATCGTCGATATAACGGCTATTGTCAAGACATCGACACTCTGTAAAAAGTTTAAATAAATTAAGAAAAAAAAAAAAGATTTTTCTTGTCGATTGTATGAAACACCACAGGTATATAGTAATTCAGTCATTATTTAGAAGAGCCGATTTGAATTTCAGGCATTTTGGGGCCTAAGGCATTTTGACTTTCAGATGATATGGTATGTTGCTATTTTAACATAAAGTCGTAAGTGCAGGTCGGTAATTTGACATAAAGACCTGCGTCCCCGGACCGGGAAGGACCATCAAGAATATAACCGCAAGTGGCTTTATGAATAAACAACATTTAAAGTATTACTTCAGCCTGTATTACTTATTTGAGTCAGTCTTATAAACGCATTCCCCAGCGATCCACGTCGATTGAACCCTCAGCGTTTCGGGATGCAAAATGATGAAGTCTGCATCACATCCAAAGTTGAGATTGCCCTTTCTGCCCTCAATGCCCAATGCTCTAGCTGGATGCAACGATGCTGCTTCTAGTGCGTATTCTAGAGAACAGTCTGGAAAATAAAAAGAGACTTAGTGGTAGCGACAGGGAACTTTCAAAACAGTGGTCAGTTTTATTAAACTTTTTGACAAGAGTCTTACCTAGAGAGTGTCTGAAAGTGAGCACGCAGTCGTCTAGTGCGGAAGTACTGCCGCATAGAGTGTTGGTTCCCGTGACGTAGGCTCGGCCGCCGACTACCGTCACCGCCTGAGGCCCGATGCGGTAGTTGCCGTCTGCCAAGCCTTGCGCCGCCACTGCGTCGCTCACTAACAACAAGCCTGGAAAAACAATGTTTGTGTACAATTCCACACAACACTATCTAGCACTAAAGCAGAGCTTGTAATAAGGTAACTATCTGGTTAAATAAATATAAATGTCAGTTATCTAGCTAATATAATACTTTTTTTGTAAGTACAATACAATATAACGGACAGAGAACTAACATCTGTGTTCCCGACACAAATATTTGTTCTCGGTGAGAAGGAGGAGAGGATCGAACCCACGTTCTCCAGCGCAGGCAGAATTACTACCAACTGAGCTACGAGGGCTGTAAATAATATTGGAAGCGATAAGGTCGAATTCCGAAACGGCTCTCAAATTGCTTGTCGCATCGCTGCAGCGATTCACCTAGGTTCAACATAGATTAAACAGTTGTTACATCTAAAGGCCTGCACACACATAGGCAATGGCGATCAGATAAAACGCTGTCATTTGACAGCGTTTCAGCTAATCGCCATCGCCTAGATGTGCGCTAATTGAGGAATGAAGAAAATAAGGAAGAAATAAAGTAGCGTAAAAAATAGATTCCAAAAGATATTTACCGTCTTTATTAGTTCTACTGGCTATCCTCAAAGCGGCTGGGTGAGTATGTATGCCGTCAGCTATGATCCCGTAGTACACTTGCTTTTTCGTAGTAGACGCTAGGAGTCCAACTAATCCAGGGTCTCGGTGATGGAACTTAACAAAACAAGAGATAAGTATTTGCATTGGTAAGTAGATTATATTGATGTGAGTGCTAAATAGGATAAGTTTCAAGTTTCGGCAAGTTTTATCATGCGCACTTGATGTGCGGGCAGGTTTTTCCGCAAGTAGACCGCTGGTGGGCCCTTTTTGCGTGACCCTTGACACGTGTTGCTCGAACTTTTTTAGGTTCTACAACACGCCGGTTTCCTCACGATGTTTTCCTTCACCGTTTTGAGAGTACTGGCATAGTGTACATACATTTTTCGACAGAAAAACTCATTGGTACACGAGTGGATTTGAACCCACGACCTTCGGATCGGAAGGCGGGGCCACTACCACTAGACCACCAGTGCTCTTTGCTAAATAGAATATTAACATAGATCTCCTCTGCAATCATAAACTCTCAAAATTTTACTGGTTCGAGACTCTCAACCTCATACCAGTAAAATTATAAAACTTCCTAAACAACCTTTTCCAAAAAAACTAGCGAGGCTGCTCTGAGATTAGCCTCATTGATAGGCAGATTATAGGCAGAAAACTGTGTTTCATATACATGTAGTTATATTAATACAAAATCAAACTAATGTAACATGGTAACTATTGCCTGTTATATGCCAGTAATAACACCGGTACCCACAGCTTTCAAACTGAAACACCGCGACGCTGCTTGACGGCAAAAATAGGCATGGTACTTCCCTGAACGAGCTATTCACAAAGGGTTCTAAAACTTTTTGTAGTAGGTTTATGTATACTAACCGGCAACATAGCATTAAAAAGATGTGTGATGAGATTAGCTCCATTCTCCACTGCTTTTTCTCCTTCAGCTAGGCTGGCGGTTGAGTGTCCAAGAGCTACTTTGATGCCGAGACTGGTGAGGCCCCTGATGGCATCTATTGCTCCTTCCAGTTCTGGCGCAAGAGTGACAATGACTACGTTGTCTAGTGAACCATAGACTTTTTTTATTGATTCTAACCCCTGAAAGCGATGAACACAATTTAATTTAGTGGGTAGGCCTAGTCGGGCAGACTAACATCCTACTACTTTTATCAATAACCAATTATTTATGACCATCTAACATTTAATTAGTGTCTAAGGCCCATATTCCAAAACAGTGCTTGAGTCTATAGTCGAGCGAGCCTCAAGCACAGATTTTATGACAGTTCTCCATTAAAAAGTGTCAAAAATCTGTACTTGAGGCTCGACTCAGTCTCAAGCACTGTTTCGGAATACGGGCTTATTAGTCCAGTCATTATAGTAAGTTCACCTCGGAATTCGAGATACCCAGCTGTAAGTCTGTCAATATTTGTATATTGACACCCTAAAAGTTGTCTCAAAACCTACATAAGGTAGGGTGTACGCAACTATTAAATTTCAAAGTCAAAAGCTTTTTTTGTAAATATCTCATTTCGACGTCACAGCCCGGTCGTCGTCGGTTAACCTGAAGTGATGCTGTGACCGCGCGCTCTCTGCCCCCATCTCGAAAACGGTTCACCGTATGAAAAATGTTTTTAAACAAAAATTGTGGAGAATTTTGTATTATACAATATTTATATTAAATACAAATAGCAAAAAACCCATAGGAAATGAGATATTTACAAAAAAAGCTTTTTGACCTTGAAATTTAATAGTTGCGTACACCCTACCATATGACATGATGTAGGTTTTGAAACAACTTTTAGGGTGTCAATATACAAGTATTTACAGACTTACAGCTGGGTATCTCGAATTCCGAGATTCTTACCTAATTTAAGCTTAAATGACTGGCCTATATATAAATTACGAGGTTGGTGGGTGAAGAGGGCTTAGAATCGTTCGGCTGGCCACCCGACTCAGTGTCTGACTGGGCCGAAAGGGCCCGGGTGGCTGAGCACAAACCCGGGCCCGAGCCAACCATTTTTCAAATTTATCTATTTCATTTCTCGCTAATTGTATGAACGTAGGTACTATCTGATCTAGTTTTACATTTACTTCGCGGGCCTCCATCCTACGGTTGGGCCCGGGCATTAAATGCCATTCGACTAGTATGGCCAGTCCGATGCTGTGCCTACTCTATAATGATGCCTTGCATCAGCAAGACAGGTCAGCAATACATTAAAATAGTAGACGTCAGTCTTGCTAATAATATTTTTTTTTATTTGGTTTGGAGCAGATGGGGCCCACCCAATACCACTTTACTCTATTTTATTTTTTAAAACCAACAAGCTTACTTATAATTTTGTGAAAACTATGCCCAGGAGAATATACTCAGAACATTAACTAGTAAACCACTCAGACATTGATATTGATAACAAGTTCAATAACATATATAAAAAGTTCACTTAATGTTATATTGGAATTGGGTTACAGATAACAGTCTATATTGCAACAGCAAACCACTGACGACAATATTTTTCTTATACTCGAGAATTGTTAATATGTTTTTTTATACTATTTGTAGAGGATTACAAACAAGTGGATTATAATCACCTACTATTCACTTACTATTAAGAACATAGATTCAAACAAACTTCAGAAGTGAACAAAGCAAACAATTTACCAATTCAAGATTCAGTCATGAACAACTATGATACAACTAACCAAAGAAATGGCACTTAGTTATGGTTTACTTCTGTCATTTCTTTGTAGGAGCCTAGCGAGAGAGCCTACTTATGAAGTAATAAGAAAAAGATTGGAATCTTTCAATTCAAATTGATATGTAAAAGACAGCTTCTAGTAGTAGCAGTCTAGTTAATAAATGAATAAATAAATATTATAG
This sequence comes from Thera britannica, assembly GCA_939531255.2. NCBI lineage: Eukaryota > Metazoa > Arthropoda > Insecta > Lepidoptera > Geometridae > Thera > Thera britannica. Next base: position 12,070,009 of record OW618040.2, on the reverse strand, counting down.
ACCATCCTCACAACACTATCTACAAACTAAGCAGGACTTGAACTATGGGAACCAGATAGCTGATATATGACTTATATACCTACATTTTTTTGTAAATAATATTCTTAAAATACAATATAACACCCAGACAGAGAACAAACATCTGCATTCACCACACAAATATTTGTTTTCGGTGGGGATTGAATCCACAACCTACTGCCCAGAAGGCAGAGTAACTGAGCTGAGAGGTCAGTCAAGTTGCTAGCAAGAAACTTTTACCTTATCAGGTACTTGGATGTACTGCTCCATATGAGCCCCTTTCTTAGCCAAGCTAATAAACGGTCCCTCTAAATGCACTCCAAGAACAGTAGCTCCATGTTTACCTCCCGGGGCTTTCTTGATCCTTGGCAGGATCTTGTGATATTTCTCCTCTTCAGATGTTACCATAGTGGGACAGAATGATGTGACACCGTGGGATATAAGCTCTTTGGCTACTTTGGTGAGGCCTTCTTCTACATTTTCAGAATCATATGAGAAATCCACTCCCATCCCACCTGAAAAATGTGTGGATCTATTTATGGTTTCTGATTGTTTTGACATTTGATAGAGCATACCGTACAATATTGTATAGAAGGGAAAGTAAAATTAGACGACAACTATTACCTATGTACAAAGGTAAGATTACACACACTATACTTCTTAATAAACCTACATTTATTACTACTACACTTAGATTTGTACATAAACTACTATACCTAAGTACTAATATTTGTTATTTTTTATTACTTTATTCATTTTATGTTTGTTCATGCGCTATAAAAGTAGGTATTAATTTAATAGTGGGAACTTCAGTGGTTGGTGTTACTTTAATTATTACTTAGTTACCTATATTTTTTTTTTTAATTTATTACCTAGTTCCTATTAGTTGTTTAATGTTCTGTTTGTTTCCCAAATATATAAGCACAACAAGTTACCTACTCACCATTAATCTGTATGTCAATGAACCCAGGGGCAATCAGAAAGTCCTCACAGTTTACAGTTACGTCTGCCTCAAGTTGTTCCACATAGAAAACTTGTTCAGGATTTGCGATTTTACCATCTCGTATCCACAAATCTTCTTTGATAATTTTGCCATCGCGCAGAATACGACAGTTGTGAAAACGCGTTAAGATAGATTTAGATTTCATTGTAAGCGGATTATTAACTCTCCGATAATTGAATTTATTTTATTTTAATTTTGCGTGCACAAAATACGGCTGGCATTGAACAACAAACAAACAAACAAACAATGCAATCACAATCATAAAAATGAACGGACGGACGGAGACTCGGAGAGAGCCACCACGGAGTAGCGCAGAAAACAAGAGACAGATATTGTTGACTGATATGACATTGACAGTCAGAACGAACGAGCGTACGTTACATTGACGTACTTACACAAAAAAAAATCTGACTGACATTCAGAATAGGAAATTAGTAGTATTTCTCCCCGTAGTATTTCTCTATGTATGAAACAGGGAAGAGGAATCACAATGGAAGCCGCAATAAGGCGTTGCCGCTCTTACTTAGCTGTGTATTACACCAGTGATCTTATCTTTGTCTATCCCACGGAACGTAGCTACGAGTAGAAGAGAAAGTAGATGTAAGTTTGGCAACACCTTACTCCTGTGTAAATCGTGTCTGTTGATTTCCGACATGTTGGACAAAACATTGCGGTGCAGTGCTGAGAAAACTCAATAAATTGTGTTAAATATAAAGCGTTTCTACAAAATCAATTCACCTAGTGAAAAAATGTGTTGTTCTGCTGTGTATTGTTCTTCCAGAACAACAAAAGGAGGTGTAAAAGACCCGGAATAGTCATTTAATGCGTAAGTCTTAGTCAATATATTTCATCTTTTTACATGCTAAAAGAGCGAGATTTTTTACCAGAAAAACAGTAATAATTAAATTTTATTTCATGTTAGTCATATATTCATAAGTGTTATTGATGAAAACTAAGTGTAAAACCATTAATTATTGTAAAATAAAATGTATTGATTTAGGCATCTGTGCTAGTGATGTACTACACCAGCCAATTTGGCTATATCGATAATATTTTAGTTTCCGTTTTTTATGCATTTAGCTCAATGCTTTGAATGAGTTTACTGCGGGATAAATGTTTGTAAGATCTGCAAATATTTGTAGCGGGTCACTCGTAGTTCCTGATACCCACGATAAGGGTATCCTAGTGAAATCTTACTGGGGGATCATGACTACTAAGTACTCAATACTCAATACATTTATTGCTTTACACATGGTTTAGTTTCTGCATACATCGTTTTTAGGTGTAATTAGGTATCACATGGACTCTGCATGGGTATAGAAAACGTGGAGGCAGGCCGAGGTTTTAAGGTAAGTTAGCTTGATATCTTGATATTAGGATTATGAAGTGACTGTTGTAATGTTGTGGAATCATAATAATGTGAAACATCTTTCGTTTAGTTTTTTTTTGTACACAATATTTTTTTTTAAATGCTAAAAAAAACCACGCACAGTCAAATTGGCGTGAATGAAAATCTGATACCTACCTACCTACTCTGCGCTGTGGATGTTATGTTCTCTTAGGTTTATCAAAATTTTATTTTGTTTAATAAATACTAAGTAGGTACTTAGTCGTTGGGTGCTGAATAAGATTTAAAACTCGATTGAGAGACATAGCTGAAGAAGTAAACTTCTGATTCTAGAATTAATTTGTTTTTTGTTTCCTCGCAAATTAGAGAATAGTACTAAGTATACAATGCTCGGCTGAAATAGTAATTAACGGCCTCGTTTATTCATCTCATTTATAATTTTTTTTAGATTCCCAAAATGCCCCAGAACGGAAAATGATGCAAGAAAGTGGTATGGAAACACAAGACCTTTCTACAACACCCAAGCGAGCAGTGAGAATTTTAAAAGTTTAAACCGTTTCATAAATTTTCATACCGTGAAAATCCCTCATTGTGTATTGAATTATATTATTGTAATTTAGTTGAACAAATCAAAGAGTTTATATCCAATTATGACGCCTTTTTCATTGATTTCGGTATTCAATAAATAATGCTGGACAATTCACACAACATTATCTAGCCCTAGAATAAGCAGAACTTGTGTTATGGGTGCTAGATAACTGATATACCTACATTATACAATACATTACATGTATAGATATTTTTTATTTTTATATAGAAAAGACCAGAACACCCGGAATAAATACCTGCAGATCGTACAAATATTTGTTCTAAGGCGGGAATCGAACCCGCAACCTCTTGCGTCGCAGGTGGACATTCGCCCACTGCACCACAGAGGTCGTCAAATCGTCGTAATTCATCGATAGGTTAGTTAATGTCGTTACTTCTCTAGTCACGCACACTAATACATATCTACAACTGAACACTAACAAAAAACGGACACGCTTTGAAATTTATTTATCCATCCCTAGTAAATAAAACATCCTTGTTATGAAACCTTAGAATTGCGAGTAAGAGTCCTATCATTCTTTCCTCTGGCTTCAAATATGGGGAGGATATTGCTCTGTCTTCGAAATTAATACCTATTTCCTTTTTAGTCACGGGGCGACTCGGATTTTTAATTAGACGAAGCTAGCTGACGTTTACTGTGTTGTCAGTTTTTGATGAAATAAAAATAGTGTTGTGATAAAGTGAATGATTGAAAAAACTCCTGAATGAATGAAATTGCCTCGTTTTTCTAGTGAATAGTTAGTGTGCCGAACTTGACTTGACGTGCTTGGTTGAGGATCCATATCGTTTGCTCGGAACAATATAGCAACAAAATACACAACAATTACCACAAACACAACGTAACGAAAAACTTTACAAAAACAATAACTGAACAACTGAGAAGCTTGCGCATGCCCGAATTAATGCCAAAGAAACTAAAAAGTCTTTTTCCCAACAAGAAACTACTTTGTTTACCTTATTTCAGTCACTTCCTATTAGAAAAGAGTATGGGTATCATGTAGAACATTTTTTTCCGACAAGAAATCATTTAATAGCGGCGGGTAGCATTTTAAAACGATTTTTTTCGCTACCTTGCAATTTTTGAGATTTTGTCGGCTATTCTTATTTTTACGAAAAACTTTTTAGATCACCATCAAGCCTGATTTCCAAGGAAAAAATACATGCATAACAATCCCAAAACAACCCTCAATTAATTTATTATAAACAAAAACAAAACAAAGAAAATTTACGAAATTGCGCTTGCGCAGCCATTTTTCGCACGGAAAATTTTCACTTTTTTACAAATTTAATCATTCTAAAATATTTTTTCACTGGCAACACGTCGTTTTATGGCTGCAGTCCATGGAGGCAGGTGTCAGGCCAGTTAATGTACAACCAGAAATTCGAAAAGTTCATTTTGAAATTTTTGGGTACTATAGTACCACGGACGCGTGGCGGCCGAGCAAATCGTGGCACTGTAGTGACACGATTTTTCTCGGACGCGTGACCGGAATCAAGTTCGTGGCACTAAAGTGCCACGTAACGCGTGAATGTAGCAACATTATTTTACAAAGTGACATTAGCAACTGTCAGTCGGTATCGTCTAATTAAAAATCCGACTTTAAGTAACAGTAATCAGACTCTTGTGTGATTATTGTAGTCGCTTCATGCAGCGGGACTATTATCTCAGTATGAACGGAATGCAAAAGTAGAGGGGGAGGGGCGAGATGCAAGATCTGATACTGTTAAATTTACATGCAGTAAAAGGCAATAAATATAGTAGGTAGGTACTTACTGAATACTGAATCTTCGGGACTCCTGAGAATCAACACCGTTAGAAAACCGTCCGCTGCCCGTGCTTAGTGTACCTACTAAGTAGGTACTACTAAGCACTACCACCATGCTATTTCTGACTTACAGCACCGTTTGGTATTATGTTTCGGTCTGAGGGTGTAGGTGCTGGTGAAATTACTGGCACGTATGCTCAAGTTCATGGACGCAGGGCAGTGCATTGTAGGGCACGTTCCTTAGTAATACAATATTTTATTAAAGGTGATGGTTACCATTTAACATTAGAGGGGTCTGCTTACTCCATCAGCGAGAAGTAGGTAGTAAAAAAAACTATCTACCACGCATAATGGTTCTTGCAGTCTTTGATGGCGCTATTGGCAAACGAATTATTATTCTAACAGCAGCAAAAACGTGCTTTCATTTTTTTTTTTATAAAAGTTTAAATAGAAGTAGGCACATACATTTTCCTTATAAAAGTTTTCCGAAAAGGTACTTAATACATTCTTACCCTTACCTAACTGAATTATCAGCTATCTGGTTACCATAGTAAAAGTTTTGCTTAGTTTGGGGCTAGATAGTGTTATGTGGATTGACTGTGTAGTGTTATGTGGATTGACTGTGTTATATAATATCTATATTCTTATAGGTATTATAATTTGTAAATTTAAGCATCTATCCTATTTACGTAGGATAGATGCTTAAATTTACATAGATCGTATACAGGGTGTCCCATAAGTCAACGTCCAGCCGAAAACGGGTGATGCGCCAAGTCATGACAGTTATCAGAAAAATATAAAAAAATATATTTGCTAAGTACCTTTCGAGTTATGAGTATTTTCAAAAAACAGGAAAAACTGACACCCTCTGATGATCTTTTAAGACCTGTGACTACAAATATTAACTTTTCATGATACTTTTTTCTGCAACGTAAGCATGAATAACCCTTCTGTAAATTACAATTCAAAATTAAGCCATAACTGCCTCAATTTTCAATGAAATCGTGGAGGTTTGGCCAACGTTTTATTTCAGATAATTACATCACCCAACTTTAACCGTCTGTACCGAAAAAAAAATGTACTACACTATCATGGCATGTAACTTTAAAAATTGGCGCATTTATCCAGGATTCCAAAATGGTATAATACTTGCTAGAGTACTCCTTAGTTTTGGAAATAAAAAATGTTTTTTCAACTAAACCGGATTTCCAATCAATTTTATTTCAATAGATAAAATGTTTGTACCCTTTAAATGATGGACTTAAAATGCCTACGCTGCGTTGTTAAGTGACTCACAATTCACAGGTACAAGTAATACCATTTCGACAATGCTAGTAAACAGATAGATCCACCATCTTGTCGAAAGAGTAATAACCATGGGTTTTCAAGTAATTTGATAGTTTTAGGCATTGATCTACAAATACATGGATTTCGGGTCCGCGCTCAAAAGTGTCCACTGAACTTATGGACTAAAACGAAATATAGATGACAATCCCGCCCCATTACGCATTCAACCTCGCTACCGCTCGCACGTTACAATGCCGTACTGTGTTGTGAAAGATTGCAAGAATTACTCGGCAAAAGTTAAAAAAAAGGATGGAATATCATATTATCGGTGAGTGAGTTATCTTTTATTCCAATTTATGTCTATATTTTGTCTCAAAATACGATATTTTCATAGTATTGAATAAAAGTTTATAAGATAGAAACAACAGCATACAATATCTGCTATCTCTTTTCTACGCTCACGTACTCAGCAGAAAGAAAGAGACCGGCATTGTTTTAGCATCAACCCAAGCCGACGATAGTTGCGGAACAATAATTCTCAAAGCAATGGAGTCGCTTGTTTATTTTTTTATTTGGTATGGTTTCGTAATTTGTAAAGAATTTTGTAGGTATTTAAATAGTAGATTTCAAACTCAAATTTATCGTCATCATCATCACCGATGCACGACCGCTGATTTTGTAAGAATGATTATTATGCTGGACCACGCAAGAAGTAGGCTACGGGTAAATAGTACCAATAATATCATTTATTTCAGATTTCCTCGAGATCCAATACGTTGTTTAGCTTGGACAAAGACAATAGCAGAATACAACAATGACAAGCATTTTAAACCAAAACAGGCCAATCACATTTGTTCTGACCATTTCAAAGAGTCTGATATGTACATCACAAATAAATGCAGAAGAAGAAGGTTGTTAAAAACTTAAAGTTACTAAAAGGGGAAATCTGCCATATTGTTATGAAAACATTCATACAAATCAATGTTTTTCAAGATATACATTTGCATTTATTACAGCAGCCGCCTACTTTCAATCACAGAATAAGTTTATTGAAAGCTGTGATTGAAAAATACATTGATGTAAGATTGCATTATATTGGCAAAAAAGAAACGTTTGACAGCAAAAAAAAATCGAAGAGACAACTATACAATCATTTAAATTTATTTCAAGGCAATTAATATACATCCATGATTATGACTGTGTAAATATTATATCAATAAACATTTAAAAAGGAAGCGTTTTCTTGTTCTTTCCCGATTGTGTCTGTAAATATAAAGTTCTAAAACATATATATTTTATATCATTCTAGTCAAGGCAAAAAAAAATAGGAATAAAAGCTACTCCATTTATTCTATGTTCTGTTATCTTCGCTAGAAGTGCGTCATGCGATATGCTGGTAGTGTTGCAATCAAAATTGAGTTCTGTGCTAATTGTGATAAGACATATATTTTTTTTTAAGTTAGTTTATATAATATATATAAGTATCCACCTATAGTAGGTTAGCTTGGTACACTTTTTTCGTGACTTTTGTGCGAAAGCCGAGGTCCATGTAATTGTAGGTCGATGGTTTTAGGTAAAAGTTTGAAATAAAATTCAATCATAGGATTACCTCAATCGTGATTTTAATCTAAAGTTTGCCTTCGCCCGTCGCCGGTCTTATTACATGGTTTTTGACGTGATAACGTCTTATAATTCGATGGAGCCGGCTGCTCGTACGAAAAAACATGACTCATGCGGCGTTACCTCGCTCTGAGGTGTTCCATTTAATACTTGAAGTGCAAGTGAGAGCGCGGAACGAGCGACAAAGAGGCACAATCGGCCTCCGCGTTCGGCAGCGTTCGACATCGGTCTCTCTCCTACTTGAGTGAGCGATGCGTCCCCGTGGACAGCTGTATGACGTTGTCACGTTCAACTGTCGTCAGTTATCTGACTTTACAGACAGCTGATTTTTTTTAAGGAAATGTAGAGCTTGCATTACTGCTGAAGGCTAACAGTTTGAACATTTGCTGTAAATCCTTGATGTAGTTAAATTAAAATCACGATTGAAGAAATCCTATGATTGAATTTTATTTCAAACTTTCACCTAAAACTAACAAATTACTTGAACACCCATGGTTATTACTCTTTCGACAAGATGGTGGCTCTATCTGTTTACTTGCATTGTCGAAATGGTATTTACTTGTACCTGTAAATTGTGAGTCACTTAAAAACACAGCGTAGGCATTTTAAGTTCATAATTTAAAGGGTACAAACATTTTATCTCATGAAATAAAATTGATTGTAAATCCGGTTTAGTTGAAAAAACATTTTTTATTTCCAAAACTAAAGAGTACTCTAGCAAGTATTATACCATTTTGGAATCCTGGATAAATGCGCCAATTTTTAAAGTTACATGCCATGATAATGTAGTACATTTTTTTTGCGGTACAGACGATTAAAGTTGGGTGATGTAATTATCTGAAATTAAACGTTGGCCAAACCTCCACGATTTCATTGAAAACTGAGGCAGTTGTGGCTTAATTTTGAATTGTAATTTACAGAAGGGTTATTCATGCTTACGTTGCAGAAAAAAGTTTCATGAAAAGTTAATATTTGTAGTCACAGGACTTAAAAGATCATCAGAGGGTGTCAGTTTTTCCTTTTTTTTTTAAATACTCATAACTCGAAAGGTACTTAGCAAATATTTTTATTTATATTTTTTTGATAACTGTCATGACTTGGCGCATCACTCGTTTTTGGCTGGACGTTGACTTATGGGACACCCTGTATACAGGTACGAGAGCCTTGTTGTAAGAAAGGCGCTTATGAACTGTCAATACCTACTCCAAGACTAAGTCGTCTTACTCTATTTGTGGAAGGTTGCGGCTGGTATTTGTTCTCCTCACATTCTTAAATTCCTACGTGGGGAAATGTTCAGAGTGAAATTATTACGACTAGCGACTGCGCGAACAGAGTGCAACGGGTGCTACGAAGGTGCTACGAAGCTACGAGGCTACGGCAGTCGGCATCCGTAGCTAGGACGCGAGCTACGCAACCCGGAACTGTTCTCAATATTGAATATCCGTGAATTTGACCTGACGTATGCGCGTGTTCGCATGGTTATTACTACTTAAAAAGTGACACAACAAGTGATTAGGATTAACAAGAAAACCGGTTAACTTCACGTTTTATCATACGCTATGTTTCAGTTTGTTAGAAGTTCGTCAAATTGCAAATTAACGATGAACTTTACAACTTTGCAAGGATTATGCTGTCTTCGTAGCTGTTTTAGTGAGTTATTTACTTTGATTGATTTCTAATATAGATTGATATCTAGATAGATTTAGGCTTAGCTATAACCCTTTAGCTTTCTAAATATGTTTGTAAATAAAAAATATCCATTTGGTATTATATACCTAGTGAAAATTTGTGTACTAGTACCTACCTATTAGTGTTTGGTTCTTTCAAGCACCTACGAGCATAAATAATAAAATACATAATATTATGCCAATAGTTAATGAGCTTTGGTTTTAATCATGTACAACATAATGTACTCTCCATTGTACCTGCCAAATAATATTTTATGTACACTTTTGGTTAGCCAGAGCAGGTAACCGTCTTCTCCAAAGCTAGTTCAATAGCTATCATTATTATTGTATTAACAAAGTTATTACTAAAAGCCCTTTCACATTTTGTTTTTCGTGTGATCTTAGCACAAATATTTATCGAGGGAGAACGATTCTGCTATCCAAATATTATGTTTTCGGAATGAATAAAGCCAGTACTGACAGCATTGAAGCTCCTTCTGCCGAAACTTACATTGTCATCCCAGACAGGGATGATACGTATACAAAAACACTGTGGGTAATCGACATTATTATATTTGGGAGCCGCATTTATGATGTTAATCTCTTGGATACACCCCACGACACAGAAAAAGTATAATATAAATATTTTGGACAATCCACACAACACTATCTAGCCCCAAATTAAGCTGAGCTTGTGTTATGGGAACCAGATAGCTGATATAATAATTATATTTTTTTTTTGTAAATACATACTAAGAATACAATATAACACCCAGACAGAGAACAAACATCTGCGCTCACCACACAAATATTTGTTCTCGGTGGGGATCGAACCCACGACCTACGGCGCAGAAGGCGGAGCTACTACCAACTGAGCTGAGAGGCCAGTCGATATCGATATGAATAGCCATGTGGCCCGAAAAAGGAAAGATAAAGTTGTTTCATGGCGGTCAGCGCCTTAAGGCTCTAACACACCTAGTTCGCTGGCGGTAGCGATCAGTGAAACGCTGTCAAATATCGCTGTCAAATCTCAAATCTGACAGCGATATTTGACAGCGTTTCACTGATCGCTACCGCCAGCGAACTAGGTGTGCGCAGGCCTTTAGATATTCTGAATGACAAAAGGCATTTATTCAATTGAAACACAAGTATCACTTCCAACAGTTTTATAGTACATTGTTACCCGAGTGTTGAAAGTCACGTTTTTTGAGTCCCGAGACGGGTTTGGCGCCAGAGCGTAGCGAGGGCGCCAATGGAGCTTGAGGGACTTAAAAGGCTTTCATCCGAGGTAAACACTGTGCTTTTCATTACGAATACAAGGAAAGTAAAAATAAAAACATGAAAGAAAAATTTGTGAAAATGAAGATTGAATTGCCGCCTTCCCGGTTTTTTTTTTATTTTTCTCTGGCGGACCTTCGGCTTCGGTTCGCCAGCATTATTCAGCCAAAATTTTCATTTTCATAATTTAAAAAATGGTAAATTGTTTGCTCAAATCTATGTTATTTTAAAGAAATAGTTGAACGTACGAGTACGAATATAATAATTAAGCCGTATAATCCGTGTGCCGGGATCAACACACGAGGATAGTAGGCAGTGCTAATTTTTATCATATTTTTTATAAATATTGTTGACATGGATGATAATATATTAATAAAGTAATTTAGAAGATATACATATTATTTATTTAATACTATCTTCATGTTATTTAAATTTTACATTGCGCTCTAATTAGACTTTTTAAACTTCATACCGTTGTAATGGGTTTCCAACCTACTTGCTGAATAAAAAGTTGGAATTTGGTTGAACAACCTCCTTGCAGTTAGAAAGACTTTAGAAAGTTGGAACATGGTTGAATAAAATAGAACTTGTTTTTTTTTATAATTTGACAGCTGTCAGTAGAAAGCGATTCTCCCTAGGGCTGAAAGTTTTACTTTCAATTAGGCCCCTCAGGCATCTTCAGACCTACTTTCAGAGTATGAGCAATGAAAAATCTATTTGAGCCTACAGGCAATAAAGCTTACGGTTCTATGATTTTCACAAAATAATATAATAATGGAATTCCGTGGTGGATATCAAACTTTACAAAGCGTAGACACAACAGGAGTATACAAATACTTTAGAGACTGTTAATTAGTATACAAGTACAAGAAGATATTGAATTGTATCTTATTGTCCTGGGTAATGAATAATAGAAAATTAGCAAATTAAGGATTTAGCCAGTAGCAAACATGGGCTTTTTATCATTTCCCTACTATTTATAGCAGAAGGGCGCAGGTGATTTTTAGGCTCAAAAATGGTAAAGCCAGTCCTAAGAGAGTGACCGGCATAACCACAATTATTATTTTGACAAGTGCCTGACTAAGAAAAGAAGTCATCATTATCATCAGCACGAGAAGTCTACTGCTGGGCATTGGCCTTCCCTACACATTTCCCTACACCGACTTTCCTTTCCGGGACCTTAACAATGTCGTCGGTCCATCTGGTGGGTGGGTGCCATAAGTTTCTTCTTCCGGTTTGTGGTCCGGTTTATTACGGTTTGAGAACCTTTAATCCGCAACGGTTGTCAGATGACCGGACCATTGTTGCCACTTAAACTTGCTAATTCTACGAGTTATGTCGGTGACCTTGGTTTTTCTACGGATGTCCTTATATCTGATTCTATGAGGTAGTGAAACTCCCAGCATAGCTCTCTGCATAGCTCGTTGCGTGACTTTGAGCTTGTGTATGAGGCTAATAGAAGAAAAAAATAGGATACAGTAGAAGAAGAAAAGTAATAATAATACTTTTTTTCTTCTACTGGAAAAATATTGGACAATATTTTTCGCTATCTGCATTGATTACATGCAGTGATTTTAATGGTTACAAATAAATCATAAAAGTCTTGTAACCATTAAAATCATTAGCAAATCCCTAAATTCAGCGAAGCCGCTGAGTTTAAAAGGATTATAACCCAACCCGTCTCTGATAATTGCAATTACTATCAGCCTTGTTGCTGGGATTTAATCCTCTGTTATTACAAATTGTAAAATTCACTGAACTGCGCCAAGTTTGCGCGCTGGATTAGTAGGGCTTAAGCAGAAACCTACCTGTAGCCATAGCTTCGTAGCTCAATACGCAATGCGATATAAACTTAAAGTCAAAAACAGAGTAAGCTAAATAAAACCGTTAAAAAAAATCGTGACACTCCACGAATGCCGATAGAAGTGAAAACGGCCACATCCACAGTAAAGAAGACATGGTCAACTTAACGCGTGCAAAGATGGCTAAGGCCGCGGGTATCCTCACGATTTCTTCACCGTTTGAAAGGCTAAGCACGCATGTGAATAAAAAAACAACCTTGGTAGGAATAAAGTAGGTATGTGTATTTTTATTTTACCTACTACAATTAAAATTAACTACCTGCAATTTTTTGAGCTCGGTTTACCAACCCAAAGGTTTTATCGATAATTTTATTGGAATCTAAAACGTACAAAGCTTTCCGTACCGATTGAACCCATAATACACAGTTCAACCACAAAGTTCTATAAAAAGGAGCGTTATCCTCTTAGGTACTTGAAATACCTATGTATTAGTCAGTTTGTAGGTATGTTGCATTATGTCGGATCTAAAACTTCTTTGCTCCATATTGGGTACCAGTTATGGCCTGCGCACACCTAGTTCGCTGGCGGTAGCGATCAGTGAAACGCTGTCAAATATCGCTGTCAAATTTGACAGCGTTTCACTGATCGCCGACGCCAGCGGCCTAGGTGTGCGCAGGCCTTCAATAAAGATAACGTTTATCTTGTGCCAAAACAAATACACTAATACACTCTCCACAATAAGCCTAAGCTCAGTGTAGGTCATATATAATCCCTAGGTAGATATCTCTGTAGATCTCTTTATACCTACTTGCCTAGTGCTTACTCTGCCGTTAAAATCGTCAACAATCCCAAGCTCACCAATGCTTTGGAGCTTCTCAGCCAACGCCGTGACATTGGCTCTCTCTGATGCGTGTTTTACAGCCTCTACAATGCGAAATGCTGTGATGAGCTATTTGACATCATCCCTGAGTCGAAATTTTACCACCGCTCTTCTCGACATAATACCGTGCTCATCTATACATTTTAGATGGGTGTGGTGAGCAGTACGAGAAACCTATGGTTTCTCGTACTGCTCGCCTCTCGATATCGTTTCTTTCTCATACCCATAAATAGGTGTTTCCTCTAAAGTACCTACAACATGAATAGCTTCAAGAAAAACGTTAAAAAACTCCTCCAGGGTAGGCAACGCAACCCTTGGTGTTTTTGGTGTCTATGGACGACGGTGACGCTTACCATCAGGTGAGCCGTACGCTCATTTGTCTATTTTTTACGTAAAAAAAAGCTTTCTTGGGTGTCTAAGGGAGTAGTCAGAAACACGTCTATGAATTTGATACATGTCAACATTTGAAGTTAATTGAAACGTACCTACGAGGCAACGTTTTGTTATAGACGATGGTAAACCACTTAACATCAGGTGGGCCATAAGCTTGCTCTGTCAGCTCGTTGTATAAAAAAATAAAACCACACCCGAACGTACGTACATATCCACCATTATTAATTTTATAACTTTGCCATGCTTTGCGTATAAAATTCTTATGATTTACTTGCTAAAGATCCGGGCGCAAAGAAAGTCGTAATTTATGGCCAATACATGCAATAAATAATAAATTTACCAAGGGCCTGTCCGACTACGCACTAGAAAGACTTCCGAAATCAGACATAATTATATAAATTACAAAGCCTCTTTTGATTCGAGGTATAAGATAGAAATTAAAGCTTATTATACATTTTATATTAGAATTATAGTCTGGGAGTGGAAGAAAACCGACAACCATTTGGGAATAAAGGTTCTCGAATGGCGATCCCGAACCGGAAGACGAAACGTAGGGCACACACCCACCAGATAGACCGACGATATTGTTAAGATCGCGGGAAGTCGGTGGATGGAAAGGGCTCAAAATCATTCTTCCTGGAATCAGCCTGAAGGTGTTATTGAATATGATGATAGTGAGTACTTAACAGGATTAGACAGATTACACATCCTTCACACAAAATATTTGTCCTTGATGGGGATCGAACAAAATAAATAACAAACAGCGTAAAAAGCAGAGCTACTACCACCCACTGGACTACATAGCCCTTTAAACTGAGCTCTGGAAACCCAATTTGCCTGTGAATGCAAGACGGATATAGTTACTAGAGTACTCAATCACTCCTTTCAAAGTTGAAAAAGAAATAAGACTTTTATTTTCTACACCGACGGACGCTTGGTTCGATGCCTGTACCTATTGATTTAATTTTCAGGCTATTCCAATGCGAGCAAATCCGTCCTGTGTACAAAATAAATAAACACTTCGTAAAATAAATCAATAACTGTCGGAAGACCAGCGTTGGTTGCTAGCCAACAAACACATGCTGAGCCAGAGTCCGTTTTGCGACGCACAAAGCTCACTTCTGTAGTCTATTGATAAGTTGTTCAGTTTATATTGTAAGTGTGAGTTTTGCTTCGCAAATAAATAATTTTGATTTCTTTCTTTTCAATACTTTTCTTTGAAGCTAACTTCAGTTTACCTAACAAAACGTTTTTAATTACTAATTAAGTTAATTATATACGCTAACTTCTAAAGTGAAGCCAGGTAACTTGAACTTGTTTGAACTTTGAATCAAAAGTATTGCACAGTAAGTAAAGCCGAGAGTAACTCCCGCTAGGGATTGAATATCCTTGAATTTTTTATTATGTGCTAAGAACCAGTGCTACTATTTTTGTAGTAAAAAGTGGTTCAATTTTATTATTCGCGTTGACTTTATTGCGGTAGTCACTTAGATACTAAATTTTTGGGTGTCGAAGCTATGCGAGCGCTGTGTACGAAAGCTCGTGTAGATTCGAATAGACCCAGGTAGGCTCGTGTAGACTAGCGTAACCCTGCAGATAGGTAGACCAATTAATTGACCATTCCTAAGTGGACGCCTAATACTTTATAGGCCTGCGCAAATCTAGACGATGGCGATGGCAATCAGTGAAACGCTGTCAAAAGTTGCTGTCATGTTTGAAAGAGTTTCACTGATCGCCATCGCAGATCGCTTAGATGTACGCAAGGCTTAAATTGCACTCGGTGGTTAGGTATGTACATATATTATATCGAGACTATTTTGTATAATTTTATCCCTATGATTATTATGCATAAAATTATGTACCTATATTGACTAATTCGCAAAACGTAAAAGAGCCATATGAAAACATGGTCTGAAACAATGTTCTCTTAGAACGAATGGGAGTTAATTTTTCACTATTCAAAAGGGCTTGTTGGTCAGCAATAAGAGGAATGTAAATAAAGAGGGTCGATTTCCAAAAACTTAAACACAACATAATTATTTGGCTTCAAGTGGGCGCGGCACGACGGGACGGGCGGCGGCGCGGCGTTTTTATGCCAAAAACACAAAAACGCGTTTTTCATGTTAAGTGGTGCATTAAGAGGGTACAACACAGGCGACTCTCCATACAAACGTAGTCCCCTATTTCCTCCCTGGATAATGCCTCTAAAGTAACCATTTTGTCTCATAAAATCCAGATCTGCTATATACGTGCTCATATGTTTTCCATTTTTTCAGAAACTTATTGATAAGGAAAATATGACCCTCATATGATTTATATGAAATATGAATTGGTTCTTTATCAATAAGTTTCTGAAAAGGAAAGGAAAACATACGAGCACGTGTAAAGCAGTTCTGGATTTTATGAGACAAAATGGTTACTCTAGAGACATTATCCAGGGAGGAAATAGGGGACTACGTTTGTATGGAGAGTCGCCTGTGTGATTCCCTCTTAAGGCAAGCGGTATGCCATTTTTTTATATTTTCTAAACGAGAAGAATGAGAGAAAGAGAGTGCATAACTCTCAGTTAATTTTCAAGTTGTGCGTTAGTAATTTTTTTTTCAACGAGCTTTGGAGAGAGCTAATAGGCTGGGAGTTTCACTACGTGATAGAATCAGGAATGAGGATATCCGTAGAAGAACCAAGGTCACCGACATACATACGGCTCGTAGAGTTAGTAAGTTTAAGTGGCAATGGGCAGGCCAAATAGCTCGAAGAACCGACAACCGTTGGGGAATAAAGGTTCTCGAATGGCGACCACGAACCGGAAGACGAAGCGTCGAGCGCCCACCCACCAGATGGACCAACGACATTGTTAAGATCGCGAGAAGTCGATGGATGGAAAGGGCTCAGAATCGTTCTTCCTGGAAATGTGTAGGGGAGGCCTATGTCCAGCAGTGGACTTCTTCAGGCTGATGATGATGATGATGATTTTTTTTTTAATCCCATCTGCGTACATGTATCCGGTAGCAATATTATTATCCCTCTATTTTTACGCTTGTCGAAAACAAGAACTGTTTTTTTTTTGACGCATATCGTTTCTCCGTAGTCGGAAAAGTTTTCACCACGGTAGGTAAGGTGTACCGTGTATAAATAATTAATTACGCGGTGAGGTAAAGTGAGAGCAAAACTTTACATGTAGATTTCCGTACTTTCCTACAGCTTGGACGTTTTCAAGACAAGAGTGAATAGATATCGTCTAGGTAAGCGTGTTACACCGTCGACCGCATCATCACTTATGTGAGATTATATACGGTCAAACGCAAGCCTTTAAATTATAAAAAAACGTGGTATTGGTGAGGCATGTTCCACTGTAGAAAAGATTATTCTATGACTGTAGAAATTAGAAGTACTTTATGATACTGGATACAAAACCTAATTTGCATCACAAAGCAAAAATAAATATGAAAGAAAACAAGGACGGTAATCCATACTAATATTATAAATGCGTTTGTAACTCTGTCTGTCTGTCTGTCTGTCTGTCTTCCTGTCTGGCTTTCACGCCAAAACTACTAAACCTATTGAAATGAAATTTGGTACACAGATAGTTCAGGGCCTGAGGAAGGACATAGGCTACTTTTTATTGTGAAAAAAGGTTTACAAACCTTTTAAAACGCTAAAAAGAGCATCACATTGATGTTTTTGTCTCACTCTGACACCAAAACACTCCGACGATCACCAATCACCATCACCAATTGCAATGAAATTTGGTACACAGATAGGTTAAATCATTAGAAAGGACATTTGTGCAACTTATTATTGCAAAACACTTATTGAAAACACCGTTTTTCATGAGAATTACACTTTTTTGTACAATTGCGACGGCTTTCGATCGAGAAATTTCTGTTTGTGTAAGTGGCTGTCTGACTTTTTTTTTGTGCTGGCGGGGATGCAAAGTCTTTTCGCCAAGTCCTTATGACTGACTGATTGCCGACCAGTGTTGCCAGTGGCAGATAGTCATAAGCGTCGATGGATTGAAAAGATCGATATTTAAGCTGGGAACATATTAGGCGGACGCGGCTGATAGCCGCGACTGATAGATATCTAGATAATGAATGTACACTGAAGTGTGCAAACTATCGGATGTAAGCCGCGGACGTAACCTTGAGCGTTCGGACGTCTGACAGAAATCTGGCAAGCCAGGTCCCGTTCGACTGTGCACACTATCAGTCGCGGCTGTAAGCCGCGTCCGTCACAGCCGCGTCCGCTAATTTGTTCCCAGCTTTACAATGCGATACATCGAACCGACCCGATGTTTTGAAATGCTTTCGATATACTCGATGTATTGATGCTTTTTCGGTTTTAAATAGAAAAATATCGAATCGATTGTAAGCAGTTAATTTCATAAAACCTCCACTTTGACCAGTTTAATTCTTTTTCTCTGTGGAACGATCGTAACTCATGAGTTGGAAAACGGTGAAATCTGACCATTATATTTCAGATAAACTATTTATTTACTTACGTAGCCCAGTAGGCAGACTAAATGAGAGCCCTATAATTTTTATTAATGATCTCAAGATTCAGCTCATGTGGATGTTTTTTTTGTTCTAAGTAAATTAGGTAGGTACATTAAAGATTTTTCTCATGAAATCTCAATGAAAAATGTTGGAGTGAATCTTATTTTGCATGAAAGCTAAGTTGAAGTAGAATATCTGTTCTGTGACCTGTAAATTCTATTTATTGGTGTTTGTTGTTATAGCGGCAACAGAAATACCTACACATATCATAACATAACATCATTTCATTTCATAATCTGTCATTCGATACATCGAAAGAATAAAGAAGATAGATCGATGTACAGCTCGATTTATCGAACAGGAAAAAACATCGAAACATGTTTTTTAAAGTCGGCAGCTAAACTGTCACTGTCACGTGTCAATATGTCAACTGTGACCATTTTTTCGTAACCTTTTACATGGCAATACTAATGTGTTTATGTGTTTCCACCTACGAACTCTATGCTCGACAGCTGGGTAAATTCAGGGTGGTATAAAATAATGATTGCGCGTACTATAAATAACAATAATAACGACGAACGGTTTGAAACCCACTTTTATGAACGGCAAATTAATAATTTTGAACTATTTTATAGATTTTGTCATTCTGAATCAAAAATAGACAAAATGCCGGTTTCTCAGAGAGGCAGAAACCACGATTTACCATTTCCCATGAATCTGACTTACTTTTTCGTTTCAGTCATAATATTCTTCATAATAGTCGTCGTCTATGGTTGGTACTTTTTGACTTTTTTACAAAAGATTATAAAGTTATTATTCTGTTTTTCCTTATCTTCTCTTCTACTTCCCCACAAATTAATGTATTACAAAGGGTGTAAAATAACAATAAGACTATTCTTGAAAGTTTGCATGGAAATATTATGTAAGGTTTATTCAAATGTTTTATTTAAGCTTGCGACAAGAAAAAAATGGGGGGGAAATATGCCTAACTGTGCTTACCCGGCGTCTGCCCGACCCTGACTGTGCCACATGCACTCGAATACAGATTTTTTTCGTTGGAAGTTATAAATGCTACCCAATCACTATTCCAGGCGGACGAAGTCGCGGGCACAGCTAGTTATTGAATAATATAATGACGAAAACACTTTGCTCAATCTTGTTAGAGTCAGTTTTTGCAGTCAAGTATTTATTCAATGAATCTTTCGGGCTAGCCCTGGTTTTAACACGGTGACTGCTTAGTCGTTTCATTATTCTTCTTCCTGTTCTTATCCCATTTGAATGCAAAAAGAAATCCACGCCAGTTGTGTGTGTAAAAAAATATAAGAGAAGCTACACCTTCGCCCGTAACTTTCTCAAAAACCACACATGTGCGTTTCCAGCAGCCTTCAATAATTTTCAGCTAAATCGAAGCTAATAGGCCCTAGAGACTTAAAGAACTAGCTGGCAAAAAAACAACCTTACTGCTTTGTTCCTTCGCGTACGGAACACTAAACGGCTTGGAATTAGTTTGTTCGCTAGGTAATGTGGAAATTAATCTCTCGCATAATTCATGAGTGGCGAGTGGAATGAGGGTGGGGAGGTCCTCATACGTCACTTCCACGATAGCCCGCTCTCTCTTCACACCGAAAAGCGACACTTGACGCAATCGTTTGTCTGCTACCCTTTGAACACATTTTCACAAAACATTGGTAGTCATAACCTACGCTGGCGAACCTATATAGAACGCTTGGTTTTAGTTATCCTTTTTATTTTTTACCTAACTTATTTTCTAGCCCTATAATAACGGTTCATTTACTGATACTTTGCTGAAGCTTTTTCTTATGTGGGTAATTGATCCAATTCATCGGTCACGAGTGTCAATAATTTGATGGGTACCTAAAGTTTCAGCATCTCTCTTGTTTGTATTTATGTAATTATTCGCCAAAAGTTTTAGATGGCAGTAATGAGGTATGTTAGCTTATATTCTTAAAGGTAAATACATGAAGTTTTATACCAAAATATGTACTTACATCCAGATACAGACTGAAATAAATTCAGGCAATTTGTAGAAATGAGTAGCGACAATTGTGGGGTGGCAAGAGGAGCGCGAGCATAAGTCATTGTCAGAGCCCGGACCGACCACCGACACTTTTTTGTTCATCTGCTTCGTTGGTGCTTCAGTTATGGTCTGTGCTCACAACGTCACAACAATGATGCAGCTATCTCTGAAAGCTAACTAGGTAGTTTCAGGGAAGGTATATCCAAAATACTTTCAACATTTACTCAATTCAAATAAAATAAATATTTTGGACAATCCACACATCACTAATATCTAACGAGCTTGTGCTATGGAAACCAGATAGCTGATATAATACAATAGTGACAACGTCTTATAATTCGATGGCTGCACGCACGAAAAAACATGACTCATGCGGCGTTACCTCGCTCTGAGGCGTTCCATTTATGGCTTGAAGTGCAAGCGAGAGCGCGGAACGAGCGACAAAGAGCCACAATCGGCCTCCGCGTTCGGCAGTGTTCGACATCTGTCTCTCTCCTACTTGAGTGAGCGATGCGTCCGCGTGGACAGCTGTATGACGTTGTCATTTTCAACTAACGTCATTAAACCGACTTTACAGACAACCGATTTTTTTGTAAATACATACTTTGAATACAATATAATACCCAGACAGAGAACAAACATCTGTGTTCACCACATAAATATTTGTTCTCGGTGGGAATCGAACCCACGACCTACGGCGCAGAGCTACTACCAACTGAGCTGAGAGGCCAGTCAAATTTGAATCGAATCAAAATCAAATTGAATCACCAGCCGTGCCAGTTCCATACGCGACCAAGCCTAAAAAAATGAGTTAACTTACGTCGTAGTCCGACCGTTCTTTCAAATATTTATTTTCATAAATTATAACCAGCTAAGTAATAACTTATCTATGTTCCAGTGAAGCACCGTTCACTCAGGTGTTTAAGTTGAAATAATACAATTACCTACAGGATTATGAATTTAGGTGGCCCTCGGCATTCTTTTTAATTATGATAATTCAAGAACATTAATGCCTCCTCCTTAAAGCTGTTATACCTAAGTAGTATTGAAACAGAATAAGTTGGTCAAGTTTAGCACAAGACCGTCAACAGTGGCACATGCAGAGATACCTATATACCCAGCAGTGGGTGAAGCCGGGCTGTGGATGATGATGATGCGTCAATTTTAACTGACTACTGAACAAATATGAATATTGGCTCGAGTAAATATGAATACAAGCATAGCATTGTTAGTTAAAACGCGACGTCGATAAAACGAGATGCGCATATTTTTCATTCAATCCCGTCATGCACGATGTGATTTGCAATCGCTGCGGTGGCAATTTATCATATTGGATTAATAATAATTGTGATAAATGTGCTATATTCGATAGAAATATTCCAACTTGAGTGAGCTTATAATATTCGATTTTAGGATAAAATTGGACACCTAAATAATTATTTACGATAAATGAATAAAATAAATAAAGACTAGAGAGAGAAAGATAAAGAAACCAACTAGAAAAAAATATTCTGGCTTGAAGTATGTACCTACCTAGTACGAATGTAGATATTTATATCTATGTTTTTTTAAACCTGCTAAAGCCTTACGCACATCTAAGCGTTCTGCCGTGGTAATGAGTGAAACGCTGTCTAATATCTGTGTCGTATTTGACAGCGTTTCACTGATTGCCACCGCAGACCGCCTAGATGTGAGCAATGCGTATCACCATTGAGTCAATGATGTGATGAAACAAGCTAGTCTTGTTTCCGTTTTAGAAAACCTTTTTATAGACATCCTAAAACCCGAAATCAGGACAACCCAAATACGTTTATAAGTTTTTAGTATTTTTAATAATTTTAGTTCTACTACTTAAGCTGTCCAATGAAAAAACTG
Source organism: Thera britannica (assembly GCA_939531255.2). NCBI lineage: Eukaryota > Metazoa > Arthropoda > Insecta > Lepidoptera > Geometridae > Thera > Thera britannica. Next base: position 12,047,929 of record OW618040.2, on the reverse strand, counting down.
TAACAAAATGAACACTAATAGCTGTTTCCACTCGACATCTTAAATTATTTCTTATCTAGCTGCCAACCTTTGTTTTAATTTCTCTTAAAAAACTTTACTTTTTAGTTCCGTATTTTTTTAAACCTAATCCAGCTCTTGGTTTTTCAGCGAAGGAGACATTTTATTTCTCAAAACGCAACGACAGCACCCTTGGTGTTGTTGGTGTCTATGGGTGACGGTGACCGCTTACCATCAGGTGGGCCGTAAGCCCGTTTGTCTATCATTTACATAAAAAAAAAAAAAACGTAAATATACAGGATGGTTTTTTGAGAAGGACGGTGATGACCGAATCTGAATTCACGAGAGTTAGGGAAAAATCGTAAATGGAGTCATAACCTCGATTTATAAGAAAACAATAACTGCATATTTATTTTTTCAATAACCTTTTACATTTACTACATAAATTTCCAAAAAATAAAATCGGAATTGGTTCATCCGTTCGGGAGCCACAGACACCCACACCCACCCACACACACCCATACCTCAAACTCATAATACCCCGCCGCCGGCGCCGTTTTAGTTTTGCGTCAGGGGTTAAAAACTGGTCACCCAGTTTTGGCTGGCGGCGGCACCTGGCCGACTGCGCGACCCATTTTCATTGTCCTCGTAGAAATAGTGGAAAGTAATGTTTCACGCGGGGGAGGTAAAGGATTATTGTCTCGGGCAAGTGAATACCTCGCGAAAAGAATGCTTCTACTGACATTGTTTGCTCTGAATTCAGATTTTAACCCTTTGTATTGTACAATTGGTTTACTTTACCAATTTGAAATTCAGTATATTGTATAAGAAAAACGTTTACTAGCAATTATTTGTTTCAATACTTACCCCGATTTTATACATACAGTTGTAAAACCTTAAATTTCAATTTTATTAAAATGAGAACTTTCTAAAAAGGTACAAAATATTACACACACAAAATATTGTTTACAAAATATTACACTACGCTGCGCTATAATTTGCCGTCGCAAAAGATACAGAGAAAACGGAGGTTAACAAACATAAAAAAATGCAACTGAATTGAGAACTTTCTCCCTTTTTATTTGAAGCTGTTTAAAAATATTTTTTTGAACAAAAAGTTAGAAATACAAATTGGCGCAGTAGATTGCTCATTCGTCGATTGTTACATCAGGTTCGTATGCTTGTTCTGTAGTTTTTCTCATAAAGTATAAATGAACAGCTAACCGAAGTAAGTAATGAAGGATGAATGTTTTCATCCCCTTGGCCTCGTAAATAGGGTCCACCGCAGTTCTCTGCCCAACAAACCCAACAAGTGTGCACTAATTAATAGGAGATTTTGTTAAAGGAATACTGATGGGAAAATAGGAAACTTACGAAAGTTGTAATTTACGAGTTGAGTACTGTGACGTTCTAAAATTAGTTTATGATTTATTATGTTCTAAATTCGAGACGTAGCCAACTGTAGGAAGAAGTTGGTTTCTGGGCTTCGGTGTTGTGGTTTTGCCAATCTTACCGCCGTATTTTAGCTAACCAGGGCGATGTACCTAGGTACTTTAAAGAGAAAGCCATCATCACTGTCACGAAGCTTAAGATTTTTTTGACGTGGAATTGGTGCGAAAAAATTAGTGAGGAAAAGAAACTTCATTTGTCACTGACCATTCATACCTTCCGATGGGTTAGATTGACCGGGACCAAACTTAATAGTTTTTGCGAGAGACAATTCCAAAGTTGTAAAATGTTGGTCCCCCCCCCCCTGTAACTTCTAAAATAAGAGAATGATAAAACTAAAAAATATATATGATGTATATTACTATTTAAACTTCCAACGATATTTGGTTTGAACGAGATCTAGTAAGTAGTTTTTTTTAATACGTCATTAATCGTAAACCGCAATGTACCTTTCGACGAACTACTAGAACTTCTATATTATATTACTTACTGCTACGGAACTCTTCATGGGCGAGTCCGACTCGCATTTGGCCGATTTTTATTTTTTTTATATTATTCCTAACATAGGCTTTAATTTTCCGAATAGGAAGCTTAGTTGCATTTTCCGGAAGTTTATTATAGAAGCGTACAGTGTTCCTCATAAAAAACCCATTCACCTTCTGCAGTCGAAATTTGGGATGTTCAATTAGTAATCACAACTTTTGACTGACTTGACAAAAAAGTATTTTTCATCCCACCATCTCGGAAAGTGTATTTTTACTGTTCAATATCTGAGTGGAAAACCCGTTTTTATCCGCTAGAGGATAAAGTAAATTTGAATTTAGAATATCGTGTTCACTAAGTTTGTGAATACACAACCTATGTACTTCTACCTCCATGGTGCTGAATATATCATACAACCTTTTTTAATTTGGTAAAAACCCGCACTCTTAACCTTCTTGGTGTATTTGTGAATTCAAAACATCATTTAACCTATTTACTTCTACCTGCATGGTGCCGAATTTATCATGCAACATTTTTAAATTTGTTAAAAACTCATATTCGGAACCTTCTTGGTGTGTTTTAGTCGCGCCATGTTCTTTTTTGCATTTGGTCATTTCCTCGCTGAGGTGGGATGAAAAGTTACGTGTTGCACTCGAGTGCAAAGATTTTTCACCTTGTGCTCTTTTGATTCCTTCGCCAACGCTTAGGATTCTAACTTTTAAACCACTCGCTCCGCTCGTGGTTAAATATTAGAATCCTGCGCTTGCTCGGTCATCAAAATTGAGCACGCGGTTAAAAAGCAGCTTTGCACTCTTGTATAACAAATAACTATTATCTATGTAATATATCCTCATTCCTCGACACTGGCAAAATTGATTCAAAATGGACAGATGCCATTCATTAAGAAGAAAAAGAACCCGTAGGTACTTAAAGAAATATATAATTGTGTGCATTTTTATGTGTGCCACAGGATACCTTCCATTATCCAAAGATAAACGAGGTGTTTGCCGACACATATAATTTTATTCCGAACAAGTATGAGATTACATGTGTCAACCAAAATATCGCGTCGTCGCGTCGGCGCGAACTATGAGACAACCGTGGTAAAATGTATTATTCCTTTATAAATATGAATACTTATGCTTTTCTTAAATTATACTTGGGATTTTATTTATTTGTTCTTCACGAGACAGAAATTAAATATGCAGCTGAAAGAAAACAGAATAATCAAAGCTTTACAGACAATTTACAAAATACACTTGGCAAGAAGGGACGAAGGTAGCCACGGAATGGTGGCCAAGAGATGCTCAAAGACAAAGTAACAGACTATACCCGCCCATTGTTATTAGTGCTGGGAATAAGTAAATAAGACTCGTAAGGGACTTGAAAGAGAAGGCTCAGCCTTGGGACTCAGCCGTGGGTGCAAACGGGCTGATATTATGATGATGATGAGACAATTGGTTTATGCATTCATAATACTTGAACGCTGAGCCTGACATACATGTTAAGAGAGAATCACACAGCATTGTTTCTCTTAAAATCCAGATCTGCTATATACGTGCTCGTATGTTTTCCTTTTTTTCAGAAACTTATTGATAAAGAAAATATGACCCTCATATGATTTATCTGAAATATGAATTGGAGGTGATATTTTCTTTATCAATACGTTACTCTAGAGGCATTATCCAGGGAGGAAATAGGGGACTACGTTTGTATGGAGAGTCGCCTGTGTGATTCCCTCTTAAGTTACAAATTAAAACACGACTATCATGTTATGTTTTCTTGTGTAGAATTCTCTATTCACTGGAAATGATCCCAGCTTAGGTTTTACAGATTTTATTGGCGTGCAATAGAAACTTTGTTGACATGAAACTAAATAATAATTACTGTTAGATAACTTTTGAAACCATCATGGTTTTCAACACATTTTTTATGAACAACGAGATAATTACCATGATTTAATTTTTTGTAAGTTTTGACACCCGATATTTCAGCACAGCTGTATGTTATTGGCAGACAAATCGATCTACCCTCTTTCGCACTCTTTTATTGTTTCATTTATTTTACTCGTGGCCTTCAGATTTTCGTAGAGATATTCCTTGACTTCAGTTCAATTCGGGATCATGGTGCGTGCAATTGTGCCAAAATTTCAGGACTCAGAACTCAGAACTCACAACTCGTATAGTACCTAAACATCCCGTTGCTCATAAAAATAAATACTCTTAGTTATCAAAGGTAAGCATTATACATACCTATTATAGTATGCGTAGGAATTTAATTATTATTAAGAACCCATTGTATCTCACTGCAGGGTAAAGGTCTTCCTTCTCTCCTTCGTTTTTGATTTGGGCTACCTGTGGACCAATCCTTAAGGTAAGCATCTATTTCGTTCCTCCATCTTCACCCTAGTATTTTGATGATTCTCTGCCTGTATTGCCTGAGTATTTTAATGTGCTAGGTGGAAACTAATTCATCTAAATGTTACGCTGTGGGCCTAACTATAATGGACTGTAAAAAGTTTGGCTAAAACTAAAATGATGACAATTTATAGAAAAGAATCCCTCTTAAAATCCCTTCTGATAAAGAGCATAATGTTGTCGTTTTATTTTTGCTCTGGGGATCAGTTGTCAAGAAAATTTGTTATAGTTAGGGAGCTAGCGAGCAAATAATTTATATGATTCGCTCTTCTGTGTGGCCGATGTTATTAATAATTGTGCCTAAGAAACAAGACCAGCAGCCTTATTGTCTAACTTGAAATCCATTATCAGTGCACTTTAAGCCGATTGTCACTGGTCGACCCACCCAGCATTTTTTTGGTACCTATTGTCTAAAGTATCCAACTGAAGTTTATTTTGGCGTTAAGCAATTCCGAAATACGAGTTTCCATCAAGTTCCATTCATTCACAGGTTTGAATTTCAGTGGTGGTGTTGCTTATGTCAGATAGTTATACAATACGAAAGTGACAGTTAAAGTCTAGGCTAGGTTTCAAATGGCAAAAATGAAACTGATGTCGATTACGAGTTGACTTAGACAATAAGGGTGTTATTAATAATCCTGGCGTAGCGTTGGACTAGTTAATCCGTGTTTTGTCTCTTGCATTGACATGCAATTGTCAACTCGAACAAATGTGACAGAACACGGATTAACTAGTCCAACGCTACGCCAGGATTATTAATAACACCCTAAGGTTCCTGGGGCCTTATTGTCTAAGTCAACTAGTAAACGTCCACTCCTAAAAGTATCTCAACTCACGCCTCTCCAATATGATAAGCGTGTCTGCTATGACTGATGTCGATTACGAGTCGTAATCGACATCAGTCATAGCAGACACGCTTCGACATGCCTGACCTGAAGAATATGAATATTATCGGATTATGATATTCGTATGCCAAAATGCTTGCCAGCTCCTTCACTGGTCGTGAATGAAATGCCGACACCATGTTTTTGTTTTCGAGACAAAACGGAAACTGGGATGACGTGAGTTGAGATACTTTTAGAAGTGGACGTGCAAAGCTTTTATTTTGTCCCGGCATTGTTACTAGAATGCCGAGCGGAGCCGTGAGCCATTCTGAATGTTAATAAGTATGGGTGAGGCGATGTCGTCGGTCGCCCATCAGTTATTCATGTCATAACGATGTTTCAACAAAGTCTTTTAGCGGGTCCTATTGCTTTTACTCTGTTAATAGGCTCTAAGTTTACAGGATCATCAGATGAATGACAATAAGCCTTATATACCTACTAAATGATCTTTCAAATTTCATGCAGACCGGAGCAACGGTTCGAGAGTTATCGTCAGACAAATATACATAAATACGTACATACATATTATATACGCACATAAAATGCCAAATCGCCCAAGTTGTTTGTGAGATCTTCGTTGGCTTCGCTCACTCGATCAACTATTGCCTTGAAGATGCCCAGATTGTAATGGTAAAAATAACAGCGGCAATGAGTTCCATTCCCTGAAGGTTCGCATAATAACGGTGTAGCTAACGGTGTCTGCTAGTTTTAAAGTATCAAGATACTTTTATCTGATAATCAAGTGAATGCCCTCACATACTAGGAAATTCGTAGTGGTATGTACCTACGCAGTAACGAGAAATGAATTACCTACACTGTGACGGTGCGATGATAGTGCTACAGACGGACGACATTTCACCGCAATTTCTATGATTGATCGCACTGCCAGGACCAATTAAACTTGTCCCATACACACACTGACTCAAATTTATTGCGATAGATATTGTGTTGAAGAGATAATAGACTCGGACTATTTTAGAACTGTGAGCTAAAGACCGCCAAATATCCTCATCAGATCTGTACCAAATTGGAGATAAAACTACAGTTTGTATCTTTTAATATCGTATTGTGTTGTCCTTTGTGTCAAACATACTATATTCTATTTTATTTTATATTCTTCTTTAGAATATCGTTAAAATTGGACCTCATTCATGCAGAAAATATTGTCCAAAAAAAGCCCCATTAGCCCCCTTTTTGACTCTTTTATAACAGACTTCAAATAAAAATGAGCAAGATTTTTTTTTTCTTTTGCTGATCGCATAACATCGTAATTTTTTTAAAAAAAATTGTCCGATTTGTTACGATGCCCAAACTGAAACAGACACATTCGCTTACTCGTTTAATGAAGGAAAACCACTGGAAACACTATTTACCTAACATTTTTTTCAAACTTTTTATGTTACGACACTGTATAAATCAGCGCTTTTATTATTGGAAGGTTATTGTAAAAGTGATGCTAGTTCTCGTAGTTTCTCATTTCAACCTAAATTGAGTTACATCACGCTATGTCGGTTTATTCTGAAAATTGTGCCTGAAATTTAACTGGTTGTGGACACAATAAAAATAACTAATAGGTCCTACCTAGGGGTACTTTAGGGGTCGTAGGTTTTTGATTTCGACTCTCAGCACCGTCCCCACCTTTACTTTCATGATTCTTCAATAGACATTGTCAGTATAGACTTCATAGTGGTTCGATAAACTTCAACACTTACCCATAGCTCATACTGAAACTATTACACGGGTATTTATATATACCCGTGTAATAGTTTCAGTATGTGTTATGATCGCGAAAGTTTAAAAAGTACTATTACCCATAGCTGTTTTGATCAAAAACGAATAAAAATTTTGAAGTATATCATACCTATTAGAAATATTTATACATACATACATGCATAAAATCACGTCTCATTCCCATGGGGGTATTAGGCAGAGATCATGGTTTTTTTTTTTTTTTTTTTTTTTATACAACTAAGTTGACAAACAAGCATACGGCCCACCTGATGGGAAGCGGTTACCGTAGCCTACACCTGCAATACCAGAGGCATCACAAGCGCGTTGCCGACCCTTTAAAACTTTCAAAACGCCTTTTTTGAAGAACCCCATGCTATAGTCCTTAGGGAAAACCTCAGCAGGGAGATCATTCCATAGCCTGAGTGTTCGCGGGAGGAAGTTCCTCTGAAACCGAACGGTGCGCGACCAACCAGGCTCTAAGGTGTGAGGATGAACTCTCTGCCTATGGCGAGCAGTGCGATGATAGAATGTAGCTGTTGGCATGATGTCAAACAGTTCTTCAGAGCATACCCCATTATACAAGCGGTAGAACACGCACAATGAGGAGAAGTCTCTCCTCAGACTTAAGGGCTCAATACCGCTTGTAAGCTTGGGATCGTCAACAATTCTCACAGCACGTCTTTGGATCGAATCAAGGGGTCCAAGCTGGTATCCAGGTGCTCCTGCCCAGAGGTGACAACAATACTCCATGTGAGGCCGGACTTGCGACTTATAAAGAAGGAGTCGCTGGCCTGCACTGAAGTATGACTTCGCTCTGTTCAGCACACCGAGCTTTTTGGATGCCAGCTTGGCCTTATCTTCCAAATGACGACGGAACTGGACGTCACTGGAGATGTCGATACCCAGGATCCCAATGCTCTTGGAAGTTGTGAGGGGCATGTCTTGGAACTGCGGAGCTATAGCAAATGGGGTTTTTTTAGCGGTGAACGCGCAAACTTGTGTCTTGGTAGGGTTAAACTGAACCAGGTTTTGCTCTCCCCAATCGGAGACTCTGGTTAATATGCCCTCTATATCAGACACAAGTTTACTCCGGCTTTCCTCCACTACGGCACGAGGGATGCTAGCACGACCCGTGTATAAAGTGTCCCCGGTGCTGTCATCTGCATAGCAATGGATATTGTCAATTGACAACATATCATTGATATGCAGCAGGAACAGTGTTGGGGACAAAACGGAGCCTTGCGGGACGCCAGCGTTGATGTCCATGCAATCAGAGCTACCGCCGTCCACAACGGCTCGTATGCTTCTGCCGGACAAAAAGCTAGCGACCCATTTGCACAAACCCTCGGGCAGTCCGTACGATGGTAACTTCGATAGAAGACCCCGGTGCCAGACCCGATCAAAAGCCTTCGCTATGTCTAAGCTGACTGCTAATGCCTCGCCTTGACTCTCAATGGCCTGAGCCCAACGATGTGTGAGATACACTAGAAGGTCACCAGTCGAGCGACCATGGCGGAAGCCGTACTGATGGTCGCTGATCAAATCGTGCCCTTCTAGGTATGGATTTCCACTTGCTACGATCCTGACACACTTCTTTCGCTTCATCCCCTCACATAACATTTTTCATACATGCTTGTCGGTTTAACCTCCGGTACTCCTATTCTTATCTATTATCATTTGCAATTTTATATTATTGCTTCTTTTCGAAGAGAGAATGGATGATTTCCTTGAGTAATTCATCGACGACCTCATCGTAGAATCCTTGACAGCTAACATATACGGAAAACGTAGAAAAAGTGCGGGGTTGTGCAATGCCAAAAATAAAATAATCGCTTCTCGGTCGGCTCGATAATTAGGCCCCTGGCCACGCTATGATGGCCTCAAGCTTAGCTTCACTAGGGTTTAGGCCTATAAGCTTGCTCATGAAGGACCTGCGTTACGCTGCGCGCACGGCCTACAACGGTCAGCAACACACCCATACAGACCGCGGCAGTAATGTACTATTCAGTGTTACCAGAAGAAGATAACATGAGATAAAACAAAAAGTAACATTTTCACGAGAAAAAAAACATTACCAAAAAATATGTGGAAAACGACACAATACTTTATGGCACTTTATAACACAATTTTTGAAGTGACAGTCTTATAATTCGATGGAGCGGGATGCAGGCACGAAAAAACATGACTTATGCGGCGCTACCTCGCTCTGAGGCGTTCCATTTAAGGCTTGAAGTGCGAGCGAGAGCGCGGAGCGAGCGACAAAGAGGCACAATCGGCCTCCGCGTTCGATATCTGTCTCTCTCCTACTTGACTGAGCGATGTGTCCGCGTGGACAGCTGTATGACGTTGTCAAGTTCAACTATCGTCTGTAAACCGAATTTACAGACACCGATTTTTTATTTACATGGAAGTAACATGAGAGCTTCAAAAGTAACGTACAATTTTACAAAAGTAACACTCTGGCAACGCTGGTATGTACTATTATCCCGTCATTTTTCTTAATTAGATGGCATCTGTCCATTCACGTCAATATTATAGATGGCAACTGTAGGCCTACCACCAGCTCTGCCTGGCTCTGTCTATGGCTTTGGGTGAGTGCTGTCTAAATCCCATCAATAATTGCTTATTGATGGGTGAATAGATGTGTTATTTCCAATTAAGCAGAAACATACTCAAAGGTGGCACCCGCATAGGATGCTTCAACAAATTGCGAGATGATCGTGTTGCGGCTTTTTACGGCAAAGATTCATATTTTGCGAGGAAAATTTTTAGAACAGTTTAGTTTAAAAGCGTTTCGGTCTTTCGAGGCGTAATAGCACTCCCAGGGCTGCGGACAAACCTAAACGAAGTCACTCCTTCGAGTAAAACACTGCGTCAGTTTTTTGGGCAAAGCTTTAGCTTTAGCATTTTAGCGTCCAACCATTACGCGTTAAGGTATTTCGATACGTGTATATATGTATACGAGTACTTAGACCACCCGAGTGGTGTATGAATATTATGAATAACCCTTTTTTAGGGTTCCGTAGCCAAATGGCAAAAACGGAACCCTTAAAGATTGGTCATGTCTGTCTGTCTGCCCGTCCGTATGTCACAGCCATTTATCTCCGAAACTGTAAGAGCTAGACTGATGAAACTTGGCGAGTAGATGTATTCTGTGAACCGCATTAAGATTTTTATAAAAAAGTTGAAAAAAATGGTGGCTATATATAAATAGTTTTTTTCTAAACTGAATAGTTTGCGCGAGAGACACTTCTAAAGTGGTAAAATGTCCCCCCTCTATTTTCTAAAATAAGAGAATGATAAAACTAGTGGTTTTTTTATACAAGCCTATACCTAGGCGTTAATGAGTGAGTGACGCAACGTCTTTTTAACAAGAACTAACACGACCGCTGTGCTGGCGTAACGAAACATAGGTATTCTATTTTAGGTTTTTGGCTTCCATCCCAACATTATTCAAAATGTTTTGTATCACAAGGAAGCAAAACCGACGTCTGTGCCTTTTAGTCTTTTATCATAGTCGTTTCAAGGTTCCTAGCGCTCTATAATGCCTCGCCGCTTCAGTAAGTACCGCTTTGTGGGGAATGTTACTGGTATATCTAAAGTTTGTGGTAAATTCTAATAAGACGCTTGATAATATGTGATTTTAAAGTTTACATTTTGCTTGACTTGGTAACTGCTTCAATTCAAAATACTAATTCTCGGGCCAACCGAGATTTTCTAAGCGATTATTTTATTTTTGGCATTGCACAACCCCGCACTTTTTCTACGTTTTCCGTATATCGTAGCTGTCGAGGCTTCTACGATGAGGTCGTCGATGAATAACTCAAGGAAATCATCCATTCTCTCTTCGAAAAGAAGCAATAAGATAAAATTGCACAATGATCGAGATCGGCCCGAGAATTAGGCCCCTGCTCCTTAGTGAGCCATAAAAGTAGCTTTGGTTCAAATTATGTGAAAAGGTTGGTACGAACATGATGATTCGAAAATAAGTAATTCCTTAGTTATAACTTGTAAAAAACATTATACAAAAAAAATATTTTGTTAAATTATAAAATGTTGATAAAATTAACAATCATTGGCCGACCGAATCTTTAATATAAGTAACTAGCTTGCTTCTAGTTCCACCTGTTTGTAAATTTGTGTGTATGTTGGTACTCGTTTATGTAAGTTCGTAAATATTTTTCTACTAACTCTTGTTGAAACATAGTGATGCAAGTTCTAAAATTTGTTAGTTTTTTGTAAATGGTGGCTTTTCAGGAGATATATTTCTCCCAAAGCAAGCTGCGGCATCATTTACCGGCCAATTTTGATACTATCTACTCGTATTTAGCAGAAACATTAGGAATTCAATTCTGAACAAGAATCACCTTCGCCGCTCAGTCAACGCCGCGACATTGCGTGTTCTACCGCCTCTATAACGGCGAGTGTTCCGATGAGCTGTTTCACACTATCCCCGCTTCGAGATTTTATCACCGCTCTTCTCGTCACCGAGACCGAGCTCATCCACACATTGTCGATCCCTGGGTGTCTCGCACGGCTCGCTTCTCGAGATCGTTTCTCCCCCATACCCAAAAATTGTGGAACGAGCTGCCACCAGAGGTCTTTCCCCTCAGCTATAACATGAATAGGTTTAAGAAAAATGTAAAAAAGTTCTTTCAGGGTAGGCAACGCAACGACAGCACCCTTGGTGTTGTTGGTGTCTATGGGCGACGGTGACCGCTTACCATCAGGTGGGCCGTAAGCCCGTTTGTCTACCATTTACATAAAAAAAACCTTCTTTTTAAAAGATTACTTTCTGCTGTATACAGTTCACAGAACTACTCCAGTTCGACTTTTTATGTTACCTCGCTGCAGTGTACAGAATCTCGCAGGCAATCGTCTGCGCGTTGTCCTATTATATCTTCGTTTCCAATTTCCGTTTAATTTAAAATACAAGGCATTTAAGACGATGAACATCACCGTGAAATAACTTCCAGACACCTTATGAAAGATTTATAAAATCACTAAACTTATTTATGAATAATTGTGAACTATATCTTTATTATCTAAAGAATTTATAAGAGTCTACCAACTTTTTTTTCCCTGGTGGCCCTTTCTACTGAATGGCACACTTGGTCCATCTGTCATCGGTATTTTGTGAAAAGTGCCAAGCCCATTGCCACTTGACAAGAGCTTGAGTGAGAGCGTCAGTAAGTTTAGTTTTGTGTCTAATTGTATCACTTCTCACTTTTTAGGGTTCCGTAGCCAAATGGCAAAAACGGACCCCTTATAGATTCGTCATATCTGTCTGTCTGTCTGTCTGTCTATCCGTCCGTATGTCAGAGCCATTTTTATCCGAAACTATAAGAGCTAGACTGATGAAACTTGGCGAGTAGATGTATTCTGTAAACCGCATTAAGATTTTTACACAAAAATAGAAAAAAAAACTATAAATTTTGGGGGTCCCCCATACTAGAAACTGAAACTCAAAAATTTTTTTCATCGAACCTATACGTGTGGGGCGTGTCATCTATGAATAGGTCTTCAAAAATGATGTTGAGGTTTCTAATATCGTTTTTTTCTAAACTGAATAGTTTGCGCGAGAGACACTTCCAAAGTCGTAAAAAGTTGCCCCCCCCCCTCTAACTTCTAAAATAAGAGAATGATAAAACTAAAAAAATATATGTTGTACATTACTATGCAAACTTTCAACGATATTTGGTTTGAACGAGATCTAAGTAGTTTTTTTTATACGTCATAAATCGTAAACTGCAATTTACCTTTCGACGAACTACGATAACCTTTATATTATGTTACTTAATGCTACGGAACCCTTCACGGGCGAGTCCGACTTGCACTTGGCTGCTTTTTTTTATTTTTCTTTGGTTTAGTATGCGTCTTTCTATTGCCCATTGAGTGGGTCTTAACTTATGTTTTGTTTTACTCGTAAATATCGATTTACATTTTATCCCGATAATTTTTAAGGGAAAGCGACTATTTTGAATATAAAGGTGTGAGTGTGTGGTTGGAAGGGGTAATCTACAGAATCGATTTTGTATTTTTATTTATTAATAGAAAACCACGTTATTTGTGAGTGTCAAAGGCTATATTTTTTACTAACCGGCCACCCTGGCTTTGCGCATGTGAACATTTGGAAAAAAGAGATGAGAAAGGTGAAGTGACTAGCTGCCTTTGAATTTATACACCTAGGCGAAGCCGGGGCGGGTCGCTAGTGTAATCTCCGTGCAATTTTTTTTCATTAATTTTCTAATATACGGTTTTTTGTGGACAGGCCAGTGCGGAGAGATAGAAGGGTGCAGCTGAGGTCGCGCGCAGGGCGGGGCGCCCTCCTCACGCCCGCACATGCCCACTACTATTATCAGGTAAGTCACATCAAAATAAACAACACTGCTATTCTGAGATTATATTTCGCGAAGACAACCGTCGACGTGGGTACCTACGTACTTCTCGCTCTCAGATTTTGACCCTTTGAAGTACGTGAAATCACTGAACTTATTAATCGAAAATCGCGAGCAACTAACTTTATTCTGTATACAAACAGCAAAAAGGTTATCAAAAAAAAAATCGGATCCTAAAACTATAAGTTGGCCTAACTCGTCTTCATAATTAGGTAAAGTTTTAAATAAGAAAACGTGTTAAGATCTAAATTAGTTTTTGCTAAACTAATTGTTTCTCGTGATTTTTGATTGATAAGATTAGTTTTGGAGGTGGACGTAAATAGTATAAGTACGGCGATAGGCAGCAGGTTTTAGAGAGTCAAAAAACAAGAGGAAACTTCAAAGTACTTATATTCGGAGGAAATTAGGACAAAACAAAACCAAGGTGCGTGTGACGTACGCGGGCCCGTATTCGGGCGACTGACCATCTTGTAATTTTCAAATTCTATGCTAACGAGCTTTCCCCGCGCTCCACGTACTTACCTACCCCGCACGCGCCCTGGGTTGCACTCATAGAATGCATTCGTACATTTATGTAATAGAAAAATATTATATTTTTAAGTAAGTAGGCACTGATTTGATCGCGTCGCTTACAATCAGTGTTTTTATATATTTTAAAATGCCAAGTGTGCGGGCGAGAAGTTATTTGAGCGTTTTCACCTACGAAAGTAATAGCTAACGGCAAGCGACCTCCTATAAAATAATATGTGTTCGAAAATCTGTGTCAAGTGCACGAAGGGCAAGCTCTTTGAGGCGTACTTAAAATCCTTTCACCACACTTGGTTTGAAAGAATCAGTGACACGATAAGAAGAAGAAGCGACATCCTAGAACATGATAAAAAATTGCCGCTACAAAACTCGAAAACTCTCAAACACAACTTACTTACTTCCGTGGCGCAACGACCCAAAGTGAACACAAAAAAAGTACAAATGAATGGCCTTCTTGACCTGTGTAATTTTGCGCGTAAGTTGTAAGGGCTACCAGTAAAATGAGAAAAGGACGTACACAATGCTACCTCAATGCTAGGGTGCATCAATGTGGGGACATTTTTTACGAGATAAAAGCCACTTAACATTGAGTTGTTTATGATTGTGTCTTGTTAATGTTTAATATTGCCCCAAATGGGGAAACTGCCATACTGTGTAGGACGCCATCCGCTGCCAAGGTGCCGACTAATTAGGGCCGAGGTAGTATTGTTTGTTTGTATTTTACAGTCGCGGTATGAAAATGCTCGTCACCTTAGAGTCGGTTTTCGCTTGCACCAGTGCCTTGATCATGAACACATTTTGACATAATCTGTGACGTTAACTTATGGGTGTATTCTCAAAAGGTAGTATGTGATCGTAATACGTTGAACAAATCAAGTTGAAAATCGACGAACATTTTCATACTTCCACTATACAAACGGTTTCATAGTTCTTGTTTGACTCTTTTGACAATCCGTTTATCTACTCGCGAAAAGTTCTAAGACGGAGAAGATTCAAAATTAACTGTTTTTCCTGGATTTGTATGGGAAGTTAAGTCCTTTATCCATGCGTACCTAGCAGTTTTTATTTTATCTAGATTGTTATCGTCACATAATCCATGTATCTTTTTTTGTGTTTGTTACGTTTGTGTACTACGTAATTCATTACACCCATATCTTGTAAACCCAATTTAAATTTAAGCATGGCTAAAAGTTAGGCCACTGTTTGTCATTAACCAATAGTAAGAGATGGCAATAGTTCAAGCTGTTTGTCTTTTGAGATATTTTTATAGGTAAGGCCATTTGTCACTAAAAAAATAATTATATTTTTACTTTGTAACGCCTTATCACCTTATTTATTATACCTTGACAATTTTCATTTCTTCGCTACGGTTATTTGTAGCTTACTTTACTTTTCTTTTGCAACAACTTAATTTAATTAAGTTATAAATTAAATAATTAAGTAATAATAATATTTAATTTTGTAGATGGCCAACGTGGCTGCACATAATTATCGTGTTGGCATTCAGTCCCTGCAGCCTACGTGTTCGTATCTCGTCAATAGACTTATCGCGAATATTCTACCTACGATGGCACAAAACCTTTAATCCTCGAAAAACTCTAGAATCATTTTTGCAATAGTTTTATTTAATACTTGGCTTCCGCCCGCAGGCTTTTTTTCGTGCGTGATACTGATAAAGATTATTTTATTCCATGTTTCAAACTAATATATTGTATGTTTTATTTAATGCGAACCAGGATCCCTTTGAAACAGCATAAAGCTAGATTAATCTAGGTGTGACCTAGCCTAGAAAAATACTATCACATCTGTGTTATCAGTTAGGGATTAGAGTGGAATGCTCTCTTTACTCGTCTTGGTAGTTCATACATTCTAAGCTCCTAGCTCCACAAAAGATATTGAATTCCGAGAATCCTTTCTTAGTGCTCGAGTAGTATACAAAGCTTTATAAAGAAGCTTTACGTTGTATGTTATGCGTTCATTTTAATTTATATAAATATATTTTCAACGCAATATTTTTTCTTATAAAATTATAATACATACTTACTTATAAAACTTTTTTGTTAATACATACCTACTTATAATTTATATATGACACCCGCACAGAGGATAAACATCTACCTATGTTCATCATCTCGTGTTGGGATAGTTTGATTATTTAGACGATAATGTATACAATTAGTGTAAGCGCTTATTGCCCTACATGACGCTACAAGCACATTAGAAGCAATCCAGTGCTGCATATATTTGGCTTGGTTTAGACTTTAGACGATCTAACCACGCAAAGCTGTAGAAAACCTAAGCTAAATCTTGTTAAAAGTTGAAAATATTTTGTTACGAATAGCTTCTCTAGTTACGCATAGTAACTCGATGGCTGTAGCTTTGCTTTCCATTGTTTATGAGCGGACTCGTTTATAATATGAATTTGTTTCCAGCAGATGGATAGTGCGCTGGCTGGTGATGGTGACGGCGTGGGGAGCCCTCTGCGGCGCGGGCGGGGCACACTGGTCTCTGCCGCTGACGCCTGCGCTCTCACCGGCCTGCCCTGCGCACTGCATCTGCCTCAGCCAGTCTCAGGTAAACTCTCCACTGCCACTTGTCCTGCCTGACCGACAGTGCAGACGTCGATCCACGTAGCTGGAAATGGTGCAAACGCGTTTAATAGCAGATTCTAAATGCGCTTGCATGATACGAGTAGCTATTTGATACGAGCGGAATCCACGCAAGGTATTTCTGTCTGCACATGGTGGAGGGCATGAATAAATGAACTGGATAATAAAAAAAAAAAATAAAAAATAAAAAAAAATACCTTTGAAGAAGAATAACGATATTGTCTCGTAAACTCGGCCTGTTCTTAGCTACACGTGTGAAAGTG
Organism: Thera britannica; assembly: GCA_939531255.2. NCBI lineage: Eukaryota > Metazoa > Arthropoda > Insecta > Lepidoptera > Geometridae > Thera > Thera britannica. Next base: position 12,031,170 of record OW618040.2, on the reverse strand, counting down.
GGGGGACTCATCTCAAATAACTACCCGCTCACACATTTCAACGTTTTTGAAGGCGTGCGAGTCGTTTGAAGATTTTTTTGACGACACGTCTCGGCCTGTAACCACTTTAATCAAACCTCGACGGACCATCCCGTCACAAGACAAACTTAGTATCTTACCTGCTATTGTGGAAACTTTTTATATTCGAGGAATATTTTGCTTGAATTTAGCTAGATCTGTAGCCGAGCAAAACATTCCTCGACTACAGATCTTAGCTGCAAGAACTATAACCTGTTACCACTAGAAGATCGGCGTACACTTTTAGATGTGATGCTGTTATACAACATTATAAATGGAGACTATATACAGGGTTATTCATTATTAGCTGCAAATAATCAGGAATTAGGTTCAACAAATAAAATAAAAAATATTTATGAAATGATTTTTTTAAAGTTTTGTTATGAAAATCCCGAGAAAATCGATAAAGGAATCATTGGCGCCTGACCTATTTTGACCTTTGATCCGCGCCCGCGCGCCGTGAGTGACATTCTACGTTCAGTCACCGCCTGGGTGGGTCATCGTCCTGTTCTCCGTGGCAATCATTATGCAATAGCCATAAAGAAATTAATAAAAATAAAATTTTGATACAAAAACTTAAAAAAATTTTTGATCAAAATTTTAAAAAAATAATTTCATAAATATTTTTTATTTTATTTGTTGAACCTAATTCCTGAGTATTTGCAGCTAATAATGAATAACCCTGTATAGACTCCCCGACCCTCCTTGCATCTATCAATATTAACGCACCCACTAAGCGAACACGACATACTTCTCTCTTCTATGCGGACTTTCAGAGCACAAACTATGCAAGCAACTCTCCCATTAACCGAATTTGTTCCACATATAATAAATGTTTTTCGAGCGTAGACATCCTCAATAATAAAATTTTACCTACTAGTAAAAATTATTCCCATACGAAGATCATTGAACTTCTTAGTATAAATAAACTTTAAATAAATTACAGTAACACATAATGTACCTACCTGCTTTTCTGAATTAATAAAAATATTATTAATAAACACTATATATAACAAGCAATTTACCTATTTTGAACAACATACATTGTTAACTGGTACATTGTCGGTCAAAAACCGGTGCAAGTCGGTTAAAAAATCCAAAGTATGTTTTCATCTTATAAGATGCGTAACTCCTAATAGAATTGCATATAGAAGAGCTCTAGACGCTTGAGCGTATTATGAATACTTAGCACATTTTCCGTTCCAACACTCATAATCATATTAATAAGGAAACTCGTCAAGAGCCTTTCTACATGCAAATCTAGTTATGTGAGCCAGCGTCACAGTCTTGTTTATATGGCTCCTATAATAGATAATAGGTAGGGCCCATACATTATGTTGTTGTGAAAATCTTAATGCGGTTCACATAATACTACTTTTCAAGTTTCATCAGTTTCTCTTTCAGTTTCGAAAAATATGGCTGTGACATACGGACGGACAATGACGAATCTAATAAGGGTTCCTTTTTTGCCATTTGGCTAGGGAACCCTAAAAATAGTAATGTTTACGCACATACGTTTAGCCTTTAGGTTTTTGTATTTGATTTATGTATTTGTAACTTATTATTTTTGCTCCTTTGTCTTAATAACTCTGTATCCGATTAAACTCATGTAGGTACTAGGTACTTACCATTACCACTAAATTTTTAAACTTATTGACAATAACAAATTCCATGCAGATCGGATCAACATCGGTTCGAAAATTATAATCGTATAAACATTCGCTTAAAGTTTCTTACTGCCATACCGCGGTATGTTCTATCCATGCTGTACGTAAAGAAGATGGTATTGTTTCAGGTGGTGTGCAACAGCCCTCTCCTGCGCGGCGTGCCCTCCTCTTTGAGCCCCACAGTAACACAGCTGTCTCTGTCTCGCGCTGACGTCCGCGTACTGCGTTCCGATGCGTTCGCACACGTGCGGCTGCTGAGACGGCTGGCACTCGATGCCTGCAACGTAACGCGCATCCGGCCCTTTGCCTTTCGCGGCCTACCGCGATTGCGGGAGCTATCTATCCAGCATGCTCCGCTCGCCACCGTCGACGCCTTTGCCTTTGCCGCTCTACAGAACATCACTTCGATAGTCCTCACCCACAACCGAATCGCGCAGATCGAAGCGTACTCCTTTGCCGGCACCAATTACATAAGCCTGATATCATTCAAGAATAATCCACTGAAGAGGATACTCACCAACGCGTTCTCCGGACTGAACGATGTAGGACAGATCGAGCTGCCCTCCGGGATCAAGGCGATCGAGCCGCAAGCGTTCACCGGCCTGGAGGGCGTGGGGGTGCTGGAGCTGTCGTACATGGACCTGCCGGAGCTGGCGGCGGACTCGTTCCGCGGCCTGCTGCGCGTCGGGCGGCTCGCGTTGCGCGAGTCTGACCTCGGCGTGGTACGCGTCGCCGCCTTCGACGGACTGCAGCACGTCGACACGCTCGAGATCTGCAATAATAAGATCGATGGAATCGAGGAGCTTTCTCTCGTCGCTAACAACAGCGTCGGAAACTTTAAGCTGACCGGGAACCACATGCTGGAGAGCCCGAAGGTGGTCGTCCTGGAGGTTGAGAACGTGCTGATTCGCGGGAACCACGTGCCGTGCGAGTGTGGGGTCGATCCGATGTCTAATCCGCTTGCGCTCATGTCTGACTTCGTGGACGAGAACTTTTGCATATCGCCACTAAAAGTGCGAGGAAGAAGCCTGTCTCGTGCTTGGGGTGACGGTTCGTGCCGCGGCGACGGCGGCGGCAGCGCTCGAGCGCGCGCGGCTGCGGCGGCGGGCGCGCGGCCCCCACATGCCCGCACTTCGCCGCGCCTCGCGCTGGCCACCGCTGCCGCGGTGATCACTCTCCTCGCGAGCGGCTGATCGTTAGTTTCGCTCACCGCCTTCGGTGTTCAATTTTAAGTGGGATCTATGCAGTTGTACCTTGTAAATATTGTAATATATAGGTACGCGGATATGTATAAAGATGCGAAATTTTACATTGAAAGGGTCCGTTCATTGTTGTATACGTTGGACCATGAATAAATTTGCCTTTGGAATTAACAGCTCCATTGTTTTTATTCGCCCTATGAGCTACCCCGGTTAAAGGTTTCGTGATGATGGGAATAATTTGCATCTAAACAGAATCAGAGGATTGTAATATTTTTACAAAGTGAGAATTCTCCACAGGACCAGCTAATTGGCTCCCTTGCGACAGATTTCGATGATTTAGATTTGGCTTTTAGATTTATTCAATTATTGGGATGCGAGTTGAAATGCTTACTTTTTTGACTGGCCTCTCAGCTCAGTTAGCAGTAGCTTTGCTTTCTGCGCCGCAGGTCGATGGGTTCGATCCCCACGTAGATGTTTTGTTCTCTGTCTGGGTGTTATATTGTATTCTATGTATGTATTTACAAAAAAAAAGTATTATGGTATTATATTATCTGGTTCCCATAGTATAAGCTCCGCTTAGTTTGGGGCTACATAGCGTTAAGTGAATTGTCCACATTATTATTATAATAATTATTATTTTTTACTAATTATTAATATGATGCGCTGAACCCAGGAATTAAGAACTCCGTCGGAGTTTGAAATGTAACTTTAAAATTACTATTTCAAACCGTTTACTAGGGAAGTTATAATCGCTAGTGCATAATTTTTTACCACTAGTATAGGGGGGATAGAAAAATACTTGTGGCGTCTCCATTTCTTGCTCTTTCTATGAATCTTACATCCCCACAAGATGACTGGGAAACAGCTAGTATAGGTACCAAATTAATACAAAATACAAACAAACCTTACTGGGTATTGTTTTTGTTAGGTACTTAAACAATAATTATGTTGTGAAATGAAAGAAGTAGTAACTCTGCTGCATGCATGATAGAAGCACCACTGCAGTGAAACCCACTTAAAACTTTAGCTAACAACTTGTGCAATTCGAGAAAAGTCGACACGTTTATATGGTCTCATTTAGTCACGTAGTTGTTTTAGACGCTGAAAACCGTAAAACAACTTCTCGCTCGCACACTTGGACCTTTTAAAAGGTATAAAGACATGGCCCCACCACGGCGCACGCTGTGCACGGCCACAATCACACCGGCGAATCTCCATACAAACGTAGTCCCCTATTTCCTCCCTGGATAATGCTTCAAGAGTAACCATTTTTTCTCATAAAATCCAGATCTGCTATATACGTGCTCTGCTCGTATGTTTTCCTTTTTTTCAGAAACTTATTGATAAAGAATCATATTAGGGTCATATTTTCTTGAGAGAGGATTTGCCTCGCGAGGCTGCTCGCTTGGTCAGTACGCGGCTAATGACGTCAATTCATGCGTAGCCTCTCTGTGCCCAGCGGTGGGTCCACGCTTTAAAACTTATAACCTGTGAGCAATCAATCAATGCTAAAGTTATGTAAAATCGATATATAAGTGTGCAAGTTAAATCAATCGAGTGCATTGCATCGTAGGGAATGTTCCTGACGTGCCTAGCTTACGAGGTAATGCGAGGTTTGCTAGAGGCGATTGATTATTTTAACAGCTAGTTGTACAAAAAAAAACCAACAAAGGATTCAGGTTACCAAATCAAAAGCTATTTATTTTATGCCACACAACAAGAGCAGTGAAGAATCAAGGAAATAAAGTAAGTAATTATAATATAGGTCAACATAATAATGTAGAACCATCATGCACAACAAATGGTATAGAATTAAATACTAATCGATTAGGAATGATTTATAATTATAGCCGAATAAAAATAGCTTTTATCTGTACTTCTAGTCAATTAGCAGGCGACATCGGATAAGGCTGAGTAATGGTCGAAGACAACCCCCTCCCCCCACGCCCGTCGGGTACTGGCGGCGTGCTCGATAGATATCTATATTTATAAAAGAAAGTCGTGTTAGTTACACTATTTATAACTCAAGAACGGCGGAACCGATTTGGCAGAAAATTAGTGGGGAGGTAGCTTAGAACCGGAAGAAGGACATAGGATACTTTATATCCCGAAAAAGCAACGGGAACGGGGTATTACGGGAACGGGCGAGCGAAGCCGCGGGCGGCCACTAGTTATACATAAAATACTTTTTTGCAAATACATATTATTCAGAATACAATATTATGTGGGATTTTTATTCACAACGGAATGTACATTATGTAACTAGATTTTATGTGTCACTTTTATATTTTTGCTCCCGTAAAAAACCCCATACCTTAATAACCTCTCATCCGATTTTACTCATATATTACCAGTTTTCCAAAGTACAAGTGGTTCGAAAGTTATCGTTGGACCAATACATACATACGCACATAAAATGCCAGATCGCCCAAGTTCATTAAGAGATCTTCGTTCGCTTCGCTCACTCGATCAATAATGATATTCACAATATCACCGTCACTTTTCCATATACATAATTGTGCCAGCTTTGATCTACCCGTTCATTTCGAGAAGAGTATTATTTTTTTCGTAAATCGGCTTTTTGTTGAATACTGGAGTACCTATTAAACGAGCTCATTGTGATTCGACGGAACGGGTTTTGCCATGACCTCGGCATTATTTAATATACTCATAGAAAAGCTTTCAAAATGAATTGTTAGGAATAATTTATCACAAACGAGACCAAATTTATATGAGACCTTTAGTCTCGGCAGCACGCAACAGTGCTGGCGCAGCAGTACTGGCCCCCATACAGTTTCTATAGGTTTATACGACATTACATTGAGAGCTCAGCAGATTATCCTTCCGTAGACTGAGGCATAATTACGTAGAAGAACCAAAGTCCGACATAACTCGTAGAATTAGTAAGTTGAAGTGGCAATGGGCAGGTCATATAGCTCGAAGAACCGACAACCGTTGGGGAATAAAGGTTCTCGAATGGCCCCCAAGTGGCCCCAGGGTTCCCCCATCCCCATTCTGTCATCGGACGACTAGACGCACGGAAATGTGACATCCATACCTGGTTGAAGTTTCAACTTCCAAGGCGGAGTGAATAGGTATTTTATAGGTAAGCAGCGCGGTCAACTGTTGACCGGTGAGATAGCGGTCAAACGCATATCAATAAATTGAAATGAATAATTATTTTTTTACCGTACAGTACAATTTTAGGTACTGAGCATAAAATTGGAAACCGTGACAGTGTATTTTATTTTAAACTACGTAGCACGTAGTCTCGTATTGGAGTTTACTCTGTTCATGTTGTCATACACATGTGCTCGGCGACAACGCGTCACGACTCATTAGGAACATATCGACCGACTCGCATGCCTCGCGCACATCTATGCATTCTGCGGTGGCGATCAGTGAAACGCCGTCAAATATGACAGTGTTTCACTGATTGGCACCGCAGAACGCATAAATGTTCGCAAGGCATAGGAAAGACAGCTGTTTGGTACAACTGCTTGAGTATTGGCATAATGCCTTCTAATGAGAGCAGTTTACTTCTACTATTTTGGAGATTAGTCTATATTTTAATGTGGGATAGGATACTCATAGGATCTTGGAGTTCCTAAGGCACACAAGAACCTAGAACCTAGATTGTAAAAAAGAAAACTTACCAACAAGCCTTTTTCAGGGCAACAATAAAGGTGCGGTGCACCTTTATTGTTATCAAAGGATAAATAAAAATATATTTACTTTAATTAAATAATAATTTTAAAAGATCTAAAATACCTAGTATGAAAAAAAGGAAAGCATGTTGACAAAAAAGTTTAGGGCCAAAAAAAGTATCAGCTATTAACTTATTTCCTGCAACCAGCTGATGGAACAAGCATAATGGCTCGCCTGATGTAAAGTGGCAACGATCGCCTTTCATCAGGAACGTGCTCTCTACGAGTCCATCAACTTGAGTCATACAGATGTTCAGCCTCGCGTACCAGTTATTTCACTGGCACCCACATGCACCCTTCAAACCGAAACAGCCAGCAATGCTGCTGTATTAGGCTACGTGGTAGAACATCCTCAGGCAAAAACTACTAAAAATACTTACTTTGGGACTGGATGTGTGAAATGGCCCAGCAGATTTTTTTAAAGAAACGATTTATGTAAAATATTTTTAAATAGTAGTAGGTAATTCCAAAAGAAGAAGTAGGTGAGTATAATACGTATCCATTGCAGTCTCTGGCTCTGGCTTTGAGTCTGTGTGAGTGCTCACCAGTGTATATTGTGCTGTGTATGTGACGTTTCGACGTCGGATTTATTTACTCAACACTCACACAGGCTCAAAACCAGAGCCAGAGACAAAGCCAGACAGAGCTTGTGGTAGGCCTACTGGCCGATGCAGTCATTAGGGATGTAATATATCTCATCCGATTTCTTAAAAAAAAAAGAATCAACATACTTCATTTGAAATCTATATCTAATAATATTATTATATTTTTATAATATAAGTAACGCTCGCTTATGATAGTAGGAAAGCTCTTGCTTTCCTCTTGTATTTGTATTTGTTTTCTTAAATGTTTGTAATTAATAAACTCTAAAACTGCTGTGCCGATTTCAAAAATTATTTCACCATTGGAAAGCTACATTCACCATCAGTAACATTGGCTATATAAACGCGAAAGTTTGTAAGTATGGATGGGTGGATGTTTGTTACTCTTTGACGTAAAAACTTTTAGCGGAGAACGGATGTACACCCCGTTCCCGCTACAATATATTTTTAAATTGTAGCCTATGTGTTATTCTGATGTATAAGCCATATTATTCAAAAGTTCCATTAAAACCTATTCAGTAATATTTACGTGATAGAGTTACAAAACTGCATCCATAAAACCATAACTCCATAACTCCTGGTACTAAGCTACTTCCTTACCAATTTTCAGCCAATTCAGTTCAGCTGTTCTTGAATTATAAAAAGTGTAACTAACACGACTTTCTTTTTATGGATAAAAAGGCTGAATATCTGTATGCCTCCAGTTGATGGACGCAGGGCAGTGCATCGTAGGGCGCGTTCCTGACGTGCGTGACCTGCGAGGCATTGCTTTGTTATAGGCGATGGTTACCACTTAACATCAGGTGGGCCATAAGCTTGTTCCATCAGCTAGTTACATATAAAAAAAAATAAAAAAAAAGTCTTGTTAGTTACACTTTTTACAACTCAAGAACAGCTGAACTGATTTGGCTGAAAATTGGTAAGGAATTAGCTTAGAACCAGGAGACAGACATATTATGATACTTTTTATCCCGAAAAAGTAACGGGAACGGGACGAGCAAAGCTGCGGGTGGCCGCTTGTTTAAAATAAAGCGGTTATGGGCGGGTGCTACGAGACTCCGAGCTACAGCTACGAGTTACTACCATTTTGAATGATCTTGGACCGTTTGCAGTTGACAGGTAAATCGAAAAAGAGATTAAAAAAAAAACGGATGATAAGGTACTTTTTCTGCAAAAAAAAAAACATATTTGGACTAAAAAATTATAAAAGGTAAGTGTTTCTTGAAAATGCCAGTTAGATTTTTTAGATGGAAATCGAAAAACACAGAGTTATACAGAGTAAAACATCATCTTCATCATCTTCGACGATACAAAGTCCCATAATTCCAGTCAAACATCACTTGCAGGGTTAGTTTGTTTGACTATTAAAATATTATACTTGCATAATATAATATAAAATAAATAAATAAATATTGTGGACAATTCACACAACACTACCCAGCCCCAAACTAAGCAGAGCTTGTAATATGGGAACCGGATAGCTGATATAATACTTGAATACATTTTTTTTTTGTAATTACATACTTAGAATACAATATAACACCCAGACAGAGAACAAACATTTATGTTAACCACACAAATATTTGTTCTCGGTGGGGATCGAACCCACGACCTACGGCGCAGAAGGCAGAGCTACTACCAACTGAGCTAGAGGCCAGTCAAATAATACACAATAACAACATAACTAATCATATTTATTTATTTAACTAATTCAGGTATATTATGTTATTATTGGTAGCTCCTCCGGAGGTCCGCAGGAAAGGCGCCTCATCAATTGAAGAAAACAAACAGGAGAAAAACACGAGGCACTCACTTTACAACACTAATCACTGTCAGGGCCGTTTGGAAAGCCGCCATAGCTTTCTCCAGTCTGCTAAGGCACTGACAGAAGAGGATCCTAGTGAGGCTCTTAAGAAACTGTGGGCTAAAAAATACCCGCCCCTATAGATTATGTTATGCCGGCAGAAAAACTACCAGAGCGGGGTAACCAACTCCCATGGTCAATCTGGAAGTCTCTGAACAGACTTCAGAGCCAGGTGGGCCGCTGCAGGCATAATTTAGTCAAATGGGCGTACTCCGACCACGCAGACTGTAACTGCGGAGTCCCACAGTCCATGCCTCATTTGCTGTCTTGCCCAGAGTGCCCTAACACCTGCATGCTGAAGGATTTGACTGACGCCACAGAAAACGCTATTAATGTGGCCCAATTCTGGGCGAAGCACATAATATAGGAAAAACAATATAAAATGTAATGGGAAATATCGACACGACGAAGAAGAAGAAGATTGGTATATGCTATACAGGGTGTAATCGTTAAGTGTGCACAGGCGATTATTCCGTAACTATTGCAGATATCAAAAAACTTTAAACTGATATCGAAAGTACTTTACCTAATGAGTAAAATGACATTAATAACTTTTTAAAAATAAAACGAGAAATATCAAAAAAAATTACATTAATCACTCCCATACATTTAGTATGAGATAGTAGAAAGGTTTTAGTTTCCTTATTTTAAGTGGAATAGTACCTACTCATTTTACCCTTGTCATTTTATAATTATGTACGATATGAAGGTATTAATGAATTTCAAGTAGATACACGTGTAGATTAATTATCTTACCACTTAAAATTTATAATAAACCTTGTTTCAATATTGTATTGATTTGAACTAGCTGAAAAGCAACATACTAAATAAAAACAAAAAGAAAGATACTCTTTGGTGTTCGTTCTAAATTCAAATTCTTTATCGCGGGTTCTCGTTCCCGCCAATATATTGTATTTTTCAATTTGCGTTAATAATCGTGATTGTTGCATTTATTGATTGAAAAATGGCATATTCCAATACAGAAAAGAGGGACATGTTAAAAATGTACTACAAACATGATTGTAACAATAGGGCGGCCATTATCGCCTACAGAAGAGAGTACCCAGATAGAGAAGTTCCTTCTGGTATGGGAGTGATTAATGTAATTTTTTTGGATATTTCTCGTTTTGTTTTTAAAAAGTTATTAATGTCATTTTACTCATTAGGTAAAGTACTTTCGATATCAGTTTAAAGTTTTTTGATATCTGCAATAGTTACGGAAAAATCGCCTGTGCACACTGAACGATTACACCCTGTATATTATAAGTCGACTCATTAATGACGAAATTATGTGAAAACAAACATTAAAATTTTTTTATTAAAACTAGACGGATAAACCGATTTTGACTAAACAATTAAAACGAGGAGAAAAATAATAATTCATAGTAATAATAAATAACTATGAATAAATGATATTAATTATAATATACATGTTATATATTATATTATATATGTTATATATTAATAATAATAATAATAATAAATATAGTGGACGATCTACTCAAGACTCTCTAGCCCCAAATTAAGCAGAGCTTGTACTATGGGAACCAGATAGCTGATATAATACTTAAATACTTTTTTTTTGTAAATACATACCTACTTAGAATACAACACACATACACACACCCTCACACACACAGTTATTATATAACATATACCAATAATAACATAGATTATAAATACATTCCCAGAATATACCTAAATTATTAAATATACATGTAATATATGTTTGTATATTATAATGAACAAAATAAATACTAGACTGGTAAAAAGTGATTGAACAAAAGCTTCTTGAAAATAGAGAGTGATTAACTAAATTTGATATGGGAAGGAAGAGAAGTCTAAAGACGGATGGACAGCTTGTAAAGTGAAGGAGTATTCTATGAAGGTAGAATTTATGCACCAATTTAAAAATCAAGCTTGTTTGAATTTATTCCGATTCGGATGTGGATTTCAATGAAAGTTAGTTTAGTTCATAATATAGATGTTTTGAATAGTTGTTTGGTTAGTTGTCACGTTACAGCTATTTGAAAATTTTTATAAAATTTCGAACTCTACCTAATACGTTACCTGGCATAATAAAAATAAATAAATATTGCAGACAATTCACCCAACACTATCTAGCCCCAAACTAAGCAGAGCTTGTACTATGGGAACCAGATAGCTGATATACTACTTATATAATATTTTTTTTGTAAATACATACATAGAATACAATATAACACCCAGACAGAGAACAAACATCTATGTTCACCACACAAATATTTGTTCTCGGTGGGGAATAAGAAGGAATAAGGGAATAAGCTATTTTACTACACAAAACTTGAGAATCCGACTTCATGGCCAAGCGGCTGAACCGATTTTGTTTGTTTGAATTTCTATGGGACCAATCTGGAAGTATTTACCCCTAAGTAAAACATTTTTTTTTAAATCGCCTCGTTATTGACGAAATTATGTGAAAACACATTGCTCATAAATGACGAAGATAAGCTATAACAAACATAAATTTTTTAAAAAAAAAAACGAATTGAGAACCTCTTCGTTTTTTATTTGAAATGATTTATATTAGCTTTTGTTAGTAGTTAAAGAAAAAACTACAGAAGGCAACTGCCATTTAACACCGAAGGTTCGTTCAATAACACGAAAAATAACAGTTAGATAGCTTTGTGATTCTGGAACTTGCTAGCAAGTAGCAAATAAAAAATGACGCCGATGCTTTCTGGCATAAAGATAAATAACGTGATCGTGATTTGCGTATCTTCAGCGCATTTATATATAAAACAGGTTTTAAGCCTTTTAATTAAAAGGCTAGTATTAACTATGTTAAAATAATGTTATCGGGTGTTATTAATAATCCTGGCGCAACGCTGGAGTAGTTAAATCGTGTTTTGTCACATTTGTTCGAGTTGACAATTGCATGTCAATGCAAGAGACAAAACACGGATCAACTAGTCCAACGCTACGCCAGGATTATTAATAAGACCCATAGAGATAAATGAATATAATGTTGTAGATAGTTTCATAAGTTTATTTACTTATGAAACTATCATGGTGAAACTATTACACGGGTATTTATCAATCGACGTACGAGTATACACGGGTATGTCAATGCTCCAGTCAGCCCGCGACCACGGTTATTGCAACATAGCCGAAACGTCGGGAAAATAAATAAAATAAGGTAATTAACGCGATAAATACCCGTGTAATAGTTTCAGTATGTGTTATGATCGCGAAAGTTTAAAAAGTACAACTATCATGGTCTATAACATTATTTTTATTAACACTGAGATATATCGAGTATCGAGATATATTTTAACGGTAAATATCCCTTTTGTTAATAAGTTATTAGAGAAGGTAGGGGGGGGGGGAGGACATTGGACTTTGAGGTTCTACTACACGCCGCCGCCGGTTTCACGATGTTCCTTCCTTCACCGTTTTACCTTACCGTTGTACCTTTGAGAGTACTGGCCATCATAGTGCATTAATCGGTGAAACGACCACACGCTTCACAACAGTTATTGTTGCCACGCATACCTATAGCTCAATTCTTAGGTCCATGAAATAAAAAATATTTGTAATTCTAGTGCTTCTAACACGGAGTAAGAAACTAGTTAAGTATTCCAGAAGTGAAATCTTATTTATTATTTATTTGTTTTCTTTATAACACTTGCTAACAAATTTACGTGCGTTATTCTATGTGTACCTACTACACAAATATTTAAAGCTCACTGTTTTGAATGCTAAAAAAATAGTTATTTATATTTAAGTTATTTATTTTAAGTTTAGTGTACTATATGTGTTTATGCCTACAGAATATACATTATTTACAAGAACGATTATTATGAAACTTTAAATAATTGTAATAAAAAAATACTTTTAGCAAAAATTTTGACAAAAATAATTTTAACATGACAGTTTTTGAAACACTCGAATTATCTGCTTTCTTTGTAAATGCGCCCTAAGATTACGGGTAAAATAATTTATCGAAGTAATCCTGATATAAATACAGAACCCTAAAAAGGATTTTCATAAGCACTGATATACGCAAATCTTGGCGTTGATCCAGTATTTACTGGGATGATTAGGTATACTTTATTGTCATGAAGCTAGTGTTAGCACTGTTAGTGCTCTCGTACAGTGTCAGAAAAAAAACGCGTTGCTTTGTCACCTTTAGTAGGCTTACGATCATCTTCATAATGTGTCATTGATTCTTTCAATCCAGTGTGGTAAAAGGATTTTAAGTGCGCTTCAAAGAGGCTCGATTCGTTCACTCTACACATGTTTTCAAACTTTATAAATTCTACGATATGCTGGTTTCCTCGCAATGTTTTCCTTCACCGTTTCAGAGTAATGCATTGCCCATCAACATACACATGGATGGATGAACCCACAACCTTAAGATCGGAAGCTGGGGCCGTTACCACGCTAAACCACTAGGGTCTTATTAATAATCCTAGCGTAGCGTTGGACTGGTTGATCCGTGTTTTGTCTCTTGCATTGACATGCAATTGTCAACTCGAACAAATGTGACAAAACACGGTTTAACTACTCCAGCGTTGCGCCAGGATTATTAATAACACCCCCAGGATTATTAATAAGACCCTAGGGGTGTTATTAATAATCCTGGCGCAACGCTGGAGTAGTTAAATCGTGTTTTGTCACATTTGTTCGAGTTGACAATTGCATGTCAATGCAAGAGACAAAACACGGATCAACTAGTCCAACGCTACGCCAGGATTATTAATAACACCCTTAGGGTCTTATTAATAATCCTGGCGTAGCGTTGGACTAGTTAATCCGTGTTTTGTCACATTTGTTCGAGTTGACAATTGCATGTCAATGCAAGAGACAAAACACGGATTAACTAGTCCAACGCTACGCCAGGATTATTAATAAGACCCACAGTGTTTTTTGGCTTAAGATGCTAGCATATTCCATCTGAAACCCAGTCCCAGATTATGATCCATCTGTCATAATGTTGCAAATGATCATACTTGCCCCCGCATACCATACTTTCTGTTCCACACCGTACGAAATACTTTCTGCCAAATACTCTGTATAAAGACTCTAGCTATAGTACCGTCACGTCGCGTTTTGATCATTAAAATAACATGCTTTGTTCGCCTTATCCAATTACAGGACGACAGGACGAGTAAATGTGAGGATAGATAAATTTGTATATGTTATACCTACTAAGTACATACTTATAAAACATTCTATAGGTAGTATGAGTAACATTTATTAACGTATGTTTTTATGTGTTTGTTATTTTAAATGATTTAAAAATATTTTGTGCTAAAGCAGCTGGTATCTATACAAAAAGCAAATAAGAATTTTTTTCCAGACCTGCTTAAAAATATTGTGGACAATCCACACAACACTATGTAAGCACAAATTAAGCAGAGCTTGTACTATGAGAACCAGATAGCTGTAGGTCTACCACAAGCTCTGTCTGGCTCTGTCTCTGGCTCTGTCTCTGGCTCTGTCTCTGGCTCTGTCTCTGGCTCTGTCTCTGGCTCTGTCTCTGGCTCTGTCTCTGGCTGTCTCTGGCTGGGTGTGAGCTCACCAGTGTATTATGCTGTGTGTGTGTGACGTTTCGACGTAGAATTTATTTAGTCAGCACTCACAGAGAGACAGAGCTAGACAGAGCTTGTGGTAGGCCTACTGATATAACATTAAAATACTTTACTACTATTTTTTTGTAAATACCTAGAATACAATTTAACACCCAGACAGAGAACAACATCTGTGTTCACCACACAAATATTTTTTTCTCGATGGGGATCGAACCCACGACCTACGGCGCAGAAGGTAGAGCTACATAAGCTTTAAGACGTTTCAAAGTGATTCTTGCGATGCCATTGATTATTTCAATGGTATCGAGCGAGTCCAGGTGCCAGTTCCACGCGACCAAGCCTAGAGCCTTAGTAGCTCTGCCTTCTGCGCCGTAGGTCGAGGGTTCGATCCCAACCGACAATTTTTTGACTTTTACTAACAACTGAGCTGAGAGGCCAGTCCTTATACCTATATTTATCTATAGGTAGCAATTATAGGCACTGCAATGTTAGCTAACATATAGACATTTCCACAAGGTATCTCACGAATGATTACGAAACAACACCACTTAATATCAGGTGAGCCATGTGCCATGGTTTCATCAGCAAGTTGTTCAAAAACAGTAAGCTATTACCAGATAAACTCTTTAGTAGCTTCACCATAATTAATATCTCCGCGTACAATATCGAATTACTCTCGTAATCGATCCGATGAAAAGCGTAGCGTGATCGAGATCAGTCGTGGAGTCGTCAGTTTTTAACGTTTTACTATCGTACCTACTAATAGAGCGTCATAGAACAAGTTACCTACGAGTTTGCAAATTGTTAAAGAGGAAACTTCTTACTAGAGACAAAGCGCACGTGTATTGAATCAAACATTAGTTTACAATAGTGACTCGACAGATTTGATGCTAACAAGGTCAGCTGTACGCAGTGCACAACTAAAGGTACGGCCACATATATGTGATAAGCTGCGATAGGTGACAGCGATACCTGTATCCTAACATTGCCTAGGGCTGGCAGAATACGACGGGTTTTCACATTAGATTTCCAAGTACGGTTAATCGAACTGACGACCGAAATGGCGAAGGCGTCGATTACATCCAACAAAACTGTGCTGTCTCAACGCATAATTGCTAGTCATCGGGGCCAAACCTAGCACGGGAGTTGAGCGTCAGATTGCCTATCCTAGTACCAAAAAATCGGCCTCCGCGTTTGGCATCGTTCGACATCTGTCTCTCTCCTACTTGAGTGAGCGATGCGCCCGCGTGGACAGCTGCTATACAATAATACATTTACATGTTTTCTTCAAGAATGAAGTGCAGTGAAAAGTGAATGTGGTGTCAATTGATTGTTTTTAGCAACGATAATTGCGGCTTATGACGTTGTAACGTCAAACTATCGTCAGTAAACCGACTTTACCGACAACCGATTTTTTTTTTGATTGATTTGGAATCTGGTGTCATAGGTCTCATTTTTGTAACACATTGATATTCAATCTGACGCTTGGCTCTGTTTTGAAACCCAACGGCTATAGCATTCGTGCGTGTATTATTGGCCTTACTGGCCCTGACGTCAGGATAGTGGGGCCATCCTGCTTGTCAAGCAAACTACGTTGTCTCGTGCTGATAAGTTGTATAATAAAGCCTTGCGCACATCTAGGCAATTAGAGATGGTGATCAGTTTCAGCAAAGGGTTTTGCATACATCCCACACACACTGCTGCGAACTTTAACAGCGCGTTATTTTCGAAAGCGATACACTGATCGCCTTGTGCACAAGGTAAGTTAAGATAAAGATAAAGATAAAAAAAAATATTGCGTGGTCTAAACATGTCTTACACTTTAAACATAATATTATCTCATTTACAAAAACATTTAAATATAGATAGTGATAAAATTATTGCAATTTCTTACCACGGGTAATGTCACAGGTGACATTATCAGGGAGACAGGGTTAAACTGCAATTATTCAATTTAAACTGAGTTCACAAGTTAAGTAATGCATGAAGAAAATGTATATAAAAGAACATGTTGATATCGATCGTTGCATGCTCGAAATGGAGTAAAAAGGGAGGAATTGGATTATTTAATCTTGTCAGCCTTTTTCCGAGTATTAGGCGACCTACTTTGGCCCGAGTCCGGCTGATGTCGATGTCTATCAGTATTACGAACTCGAGGAATATATTGAGCTAGCTCACCCCATGGCATTTGATATCGCTTGTGTTTGGTGCAGTGTTCACACTGCATCAGTCATTGGACTATTCGTTGTTTTGTAGTAGACGGCTTGTTTTGGTACGTCAGTGGCATCATTATTTAGCTGTAGTAGACCTCTTTGAGAAGAGCTCGTCCGGGGAAGTACTACCACCATGCCTATTTCTGCCGAGAAGCAGTATTGTTGAGTATCGGTTTGAAGGGTGTGGGATGCCGGTGAAATTATTTAAGTGAGCCTGAAAATCTTATGCCTCACGTTGATGGACGCAGAAAAGTGCATCGTAGGGCACGTTCCTGACGAGCGTGACCTTAGATCAGGTGGGTTAATATGCTTACTTCATCAGCTAGTTGTATAAAGTAAATATTACTCATAATACTCATACAAAATCTTGACGAATCGTCAATAACGGATGCCTTATAGCACTTAGTGGGTTCTTCTTCAAATTAGTGTGGTGAAATGGTTTTAAGTGCCCTCCTCAGGAACCTCAGAAAGGCTGCTATCGTGTACATAGTGACACACAGTAAAACTGAAAAGGAAAAAAACAATAATACATTAAAAAGTTCGACCCAGATTCATAATGTTTGCTCCTATAGCAGTAACATAGTTTTACAGACCAATAAGTCTGTTTAGTTTAGTTCAGAAATCAAGTTTATTTAACAACATGTTTAAGAAGTATGCAGTCTCGGATGCAACCGTAGACCTGACGCAGCACCAAGGTAGCTCTATTTAAGGGTATCATCGATTCATATTTTACAAAAATAATCAAGTCTATGTTTCGATCCCTTAATTTGGTCACAAAAGCATATTCTCATTACCAAGCTGAGATCGGAATGACGTGGAACTACCCTCCTGATTTCAAAATCTACTTTTTAAAATGAAACAAGTGAAGCGCTAAAAAAAGACAAAACACAGCGGCATGAAACAAAAATCTCTCCTAGCATGACGCTGAAAGCTGCACGAGCTTGCCGATTCGTTAATAAAGAAAAAAAACGATGAAATCGTTCCAATTCCATACGCTCTTGGAAATAAACTGTTCTGTCTTTCCCAGTTTGACTATTTAATTGATCGTTCGTTTGGGTGGTTGTCCAAGGTTTGACACACCCGTGGTAGTACATTTAGCGTATCGCTGGTGTATCTCAGTTGACACAGGTACAACCGAAATGACTCGTATGTACAACAATTCAACTACAAGTTTTGTTTCAATTAGTTTTTTGTTGCAATTGAAGCTCAAAATAAATTCAAAACTGACAGACGCGACTCAGGTTTTGATTGCAACAAAAGATACGCAATAACCCCATAGTTTGGATGAGGTACAGTACAGTGCAATCAAAATCAGTCAGTGGTTATAAAAGTAAATACAATACCGTGACGTATGGAACTGCGGTGAGGATGGATTGATTCATGGGTGGCTGCGGCAGCAAACCAGGATCGCTCTACTTAACTTAATTAAGTTACATCAAAAACTCAGTGAAAATCAAACTGCATCGGCTCACAGTAATACCTAAGCATTGTGAGACGATCGTTTTGAAATTACGATGAATTAAGATACGCAACGTTCTGCGCGGTCACTACTTGAGTAGGTGACCGATAATTATGTAAGTAATACATGACAATAAATAAATAAATAAATAAATAAATAAATAAATTAGTTAATGATAATAAATATATAAATAAATGACATTTTGTGTGCTGAACACAGATTTTTGATCTCTGTCTGAATTTTTTATATTGTATTCTAAGTAGGTACCTATGTATTTACAAAAAAGCATTTTACGTATTATATCAGCTATCTGGTTCCCATAGTATAAGCTTTACTTAACTGGGGCTACATAGTGTTGTATGGATTCTCTACAATATTACCTACTATGTTTGATGTCAAAAGAAGGCAATCTTCAAAATTCTAATTTAGCAAGGGGTAACACATTAAAAACTAGTTGGGATGTGATACGATTCTGTCACTTTCTCTCACAAAAAATGTAGCATTTCTTTATCTACAGATATTTTTTGCCTCAGCAGAAACTTTATGTAATTTTCGGTTGAAATTCTAACTTTTATTTGGTAATGCCCAAGAGTGATTCCCACTTTGTTTAAAATAAACTTGGCGTGGAAATTGGAAAGGAAAAAGCTTTTGAAAGAGGATAGGTAAATCGATTTATGTAAAACAGATAGCGCTTTTTGTATGCAAATTTTGTTGATTTCCCAAAGATTGAAATCGTGGTATTGCGAAATGGGGAGTATTGATTATTCAGTGACAATAAACATTGGGCGCTCTATGTTATCATCTCAATTTACGAGTTGGATTTATATTAACACCTGCGGGGTTTGGGTTATAGGCACGTTGGCTCGACGTTTGAAACAAAAATACCGTAGATGTAGCAAAATAACGAATGTCGATAAAATAGTAAAGTAAGTAGTAGTTTATAGTTTCAATAGAGCACTAGTGGTCTAGTGGTAGCAACTCGCCTTCCGATCCTCTTCGAGTAACGGGTTCAAATCCGGTCGTGTACCTATAAATTTTTCTATTTGAAAAAATTATGGGCGCAATGCTAGTGCTTTCAAGTGGCAATGAAAAACATTGTGGATAAAAGCAGCTTAGTCAGTTCCACAGGTATTGACCATGTATTTCCTGTGGTGGACTTAGCTATCAGGATGTTATAGGTGCTGGGCAAGCCTAATCCATATAAAAAAACCTATCCCTGAGATGCATGAGAAAAAAAAACAGTTATCCCACTTTATAAATCATATAATAGATGATGAATATGGATAGCAAAAGCTTTTGATTTTTAGTAGCATAAAGAACCTTTTTATTTGATTCGTTTATCACTTTTTATTATCCTGTCAGTAAAAACAAATACTTAAAACAAAAATGAATGCTTTCAGGATTCCTATTTTGTATAACCAATTATATGCCTGGAACATCTAGTTCTTGCGATAATAGCTATTTATTTTCTTGAATATTTGAAGTTGAAATTATTCTAATTCAGCTGCTTCCTTACAGAAAAAAAACAAAAAATGCAAAATGAATTATCGTTCTTCAGCTGCGTCCCGCTAGGTAAATTAGGAACCGCTAAAACCTCAAGAAGGTGATAAATCTCTGTCGAATTCGTCAGCCAACAGTTTTATTTCTTTTTCCTTTGCACCGGATTTCTTTTCAACAAAGTTTGAGAGCCTGGGGAACGAAGTATCGGAAGTTGCTCAAATTATTTTAAATCAGTTCGGTTTACGTTTGAGTTACTTAATATTTATGTGAAATTGAACGGTGATTTACTGATTATTATTTTGTCCGATAAAAATTGAATCTCCAATTCAATGCTCAGCTGAAGAAGTTCTTTTCAAATGATTTATTCCACATCTGCGAATGCATCTTCAAAAGAGAAGCCTTGAAAATATATTATAAAATATCATAGCTGTTTGTTAGTGAAACTTATTATAATTACAATTATATGATGTGATTGTATATATGAATTTGTAAAACAATTTTGTAAAACAAGGCACTCGTATTAGGTAGGTAAGTTTTGTGAACACATTAATTATTATTATTATTTTGGCCATTTCTTTGGGAGGCCTTTGCCCTGCAGTGGGACAACCGAGGCTTCCGTTGACTCGGACCGGTAGGTACTCGGACCGCAGTCCCACTCGCCGGAGTAATTTAATTTTATTATTTTTCTTCCGGCGAGTCAGTTCTTCAGGCTAAAAATAAAAATAAAATAAATCCGTTATTGGCCGTAAGTTTAGCATTAAGGGCATATTGTACTACTTTTAAGGGCTCTGGATTTTGTTTAATAAATGAAATAAAATAAAATGGTCAGTTGCTGGCATTTGGCGATTTGCAAAACGGGGTAATGTATGCACACTATTGGGGTATGGGAAATACCATGCTTCAAAACTCATCTCAACATCTAATAAACTTTTGTCGTAGTCACATCAATCAGAACGAAACACAAAGCGGAACCGGCTAAAATATTTCTGTAGAATGAAACAGCAAGGTGTGTTATTTTATTTCGAGGAGGAATTTTCCGGTGGAGAGAATCCAAGTTTGGTCAGATGAAGTGCGCTCATATACTTATATAAAGTTTCAATTTTCGTCGGGCGCGCTACGTGCGGTGCCTGCCGAAACACCTCCTTTGATCTGCCCCACTGTCCGTCACGAAATGAGATTGTGTCATCAATGTAGATTAATAACTGCCTATTCACGCATTTTTTTTTAATTATATTTAATAGTTACAAATAATAAACTAAACTTTAGAAGTACCTATATAGTAGTAGAGCTCTTTGTGAAGGGCTCGTCCGGGAATTGTCCCGGGAATCGTCGCATTGCTGTGTGAGTGCCGGTGAAATTACTGGGAACTGAGGCTAAACATCTGTATGCCTGAAGTTGGTGGACGCAAGGCAGTGCATTGTAGGGCACGTCCCTGAGATGCGTGACCAACGATGCAATACCTCGGTGATGGTTAACACTTAACATCAAATGGGCCATTGTTCACATTTTCATTGTTCCATTAGCTAGTTGTTTAGAAAAACAATAATTTATATATAATAGTTTTTTTAATTCTACTTTTGTATAATATGCGCAGTGCGCTTATTGCACCTACATTTAAGTTGTCAATAATGTGGGCTTGGTAACTGGCACCTAAACTCATAAAGATCCTGGTGATACAATTGAATGAATGCAAAGATACAAATTAATAAAAATAATCTGAATTTCAATATCAATAACGGCCCAGCTGTAGATACAATATACATATATATGTACGCAGTGACAATATATTCACAACACAGGGTAGAGGTAGGCCAAAAAAAAGATGGATGGGTTGTGTGAACGATAAAAAAATACGCTGAAAAATACAAAATAAAAATATATTGAATCCCATTTATAATGTCTCTGTGTGTGTGGCAATTGGTAAATTTGTTATTATTTTTTGTATGTACTTACTGGAGTTTTTGATATGATTTTTGTTATTTTATGCCATGTTATTAAATTTCTATGTAAAATATTATGTTAAGTACTCGTGTAGGTAAAAGATGCAGGTATCGTTTTGGAGTGTCTGTTAAAATGCATCTATGTTAAATAAACAATTAGAATTTTAATTTAACATAGTTATGAAACAAATCACTGCTGAAATTTATTTATTTAAATAATGAAATGAAATTTATTTATTAATTTATTTATTTAAATAACGGCTAATAATAATAATAATAAATAAGGCGGTGATCCTGGACACAGCACGCATTGTCCGGAGGTTCCTCTCTCTGCAGCCTTGACCACCGGTAGCTTGGGCCTAGCCCCGTTGTTGGTGGCGCACTAGTTTTTAAGTTTTTTATAATTATGTTTTTTATTTAAATAATTATACCTATATTGTAAAAAACTTAAAAATTAAGAAAATAAATTAAATATCATAATAAATAATAATAAATATTGTGGACAATTCACACAACACTACCCAGCCCCAAACTAAGCAGAGCTTGTAATATGGGAACCAGATAGCTGATATAATACTTGAATATTTTTTTTTTTTGTAAATACATACTTAGAATACAATATAACACCCATCAGACAGAGAACAAACGAAAAGTTATCGGTGGGGATCGAACCCACGACCTATGGCGCAGAAGGCAGAGCTACTACCAACTGAGCTAGAGGCCAGTCAGTAATACCTAAAGGCGATTGGAGAACGAAAACCTGTTGTGCCTGTTGTGGCATAAGGACAAGAAAATGATGAATCTGCTATCGAGTTCCCATAGTACAAGCTCTGCTTAATTTGGGGCTAGATAGTGTTGTGTGGGTTGTCCACAATATTTATTTATCATTTAAAGCGCTGTGGGAGGTATATCCCGCTTAGAAGGACCAAGGTAAGCAACCATAAATAATTCAAGCGGCCCAACCTCTAAGGTGCCTAATCGTTAACAACGTCGACCACAAATAAAAATTATTTCATAGGCCAAAAGAAAAGCATTACCTTTTTGCGAAAAGATAACTCAAAATATAACGGATTTGCGTAAAATATGTGAAACCTTTTGTATGCTAATATGATCCCATTGTTCGGAGATTGAATTTTCTGGTTATCATACCCGAGAATTATTCATGACAGATAGGTTAGGATTGTTATGATTTTTCTCTGAATCAATAGAACAAATTGTTGTTGACTAAGTAAACTTGAAACTTAGGTAAATCTGCGAATTCCGGTTATTTGATAATAATTAAATTTAGGCAACAAAAATTTATTCAACGAACCATTTTTTTTTGTTAAATCATGGGTTACCTAATTTTGTCACACTAGGTGTAAACGGCGTCGTGAGCACGCACACAACTAACAAGCTGCAGCTTATTACCGTTCGCTCAGCACATCTAAAATATAAACCCTTACGCACATCTAGGCGGTCTGCGGTGGCCATCTCCATAAACGCTGTCAAATATGACAGCTATATTTGACAGCATTTCATTGATCGACACCGCAGAACGCTTAGAGGTACGCAAAGCATACCTAACAACCTACTAACCTTTTGACTTTACCTACTAGAAGGTATAGTATAGTCTTGCAACTGTAAAATAATTTTGCAGAGATAGTCCAAAACGTGATTTAATTAGTAGTGTCTACTCAACATCCACAAAGAAGGAACTACAAAATGTAAACAGATGCTTGTTACTAGAACATTCGATCCTCTAAGTTATAATATTGCCAATCACTGGTCAGGTTACAAAGAACTAAGATTTGAGAAGAAAAAATGCGCCATTAGTTGTTATAAAGGCCTGCGTATTTGCAATAGCGATTTACCTACAATACCTATTCCCTTACCTATACCTTATTTTGCCCTATTATTGGGTAAGATTTTCTTGCAAAAAATTATGAACGAAATATTTTTCCTAGGTATATGAAAAGTCAATCCTTGTGCAGGACAAGCCTAAAATAGAGATTTATATATGTGTCAGATAACTGTATATTTTTTTTCAAGAAAAGATGGATGAACAAAAAGCCCATGTAGATGAAGTTTGTAAAAAACTAAATAAATTTGTGTACGTTCTCTATAAGCTACGCAAGACTACAAATAGTAATACGATTATGACTGCGTATCACGGATATGTCGCCTCAGTCTTAAAATACGGACTAGTTCTCTGGGGAAATTCGACAGATTTTAGTAAGGCTTTTATAGCACAAAAAAAATGCGTACGTGCTATTGTCGGCATACCTCCCTGGGAATCATGTAAGCCTGTATTCCTTAAGCTAAAAATATTAACATTGCCTAGCTTGTACATTTTGGAAGATGCTAAATTCGCCAAAGATCACTTAAATCAATTTACAAAAGCACGAGACATCTACACAAGATGTGTAAGAAACCCTGATAGAATTGTTCTTTCTAGAGTACCCAGAACTGCTCTGTATAAAAAAAATGCTTTCGCTATGTGCGGACAAATATTTAATAAAGTGCCATGTGATATTAAAGATCTACCAGATAAGTTATTTATGAAAAAGCTGAAGCTTTGGCTAATTGAAAAAAGTTTTTATAATATTAATGATTTTTTAAATACCTTATGACTTAAATTTTTAACCTGACTTGCTTTGTTAATTTTAATTTTATTTTATATCATTGATTATTGACCATGTATTATAATTATGCTAATTTAATTGTTTATTGGAATTTAATATAATATGTTTAAATTGTAAAAATATGTGATTAAAATTTGCATGCCAATGCTTTGGTGAAATATGTGAATCTGATAAAATAAGACAATAACTAACTCCTAACCATATTTCAAGCAAATAAACATTTCATTTCATTTCATTTCATTTCATTTCGTTTCATTTCATTTCAACAGTTTAAAAGATGACTTATGTAAGAAGTGTGCAGAGAGATGCCTCCTAGAAGAGAATGGAAGAGAACATATTGTGCCGACCCCACTTACAGTGGGATAAGGGCAGGGAGAAGAAGAAGACATAAATAAATCTGCACATTAAAAAAATTGCACTTAAAGAAAAATATATTTAAAGACTGTAAGAAAAGTACATAATATAACTAATCCTTATCTAAGAACTAATTCTTTAATAATCTTTGCATAAAAAGCATAGTCACACTATTCATTATGCATCACCATTTTCCATAATTATTGCCACATACATTTTGGCTGTGATGATTTTTGATGTTTGTTTGTGTTTTGGTGTGAGTTTGCTTGTGTGATTTTGGTTAAATTAGTAAGAAAACCTGAATAAAAGTGAACTATATTGTGTTACGCTATTATGATGGGGCTACTGGCGGGTTAAGCAAACAAAAACAAATATTGCTGCCGGAAGGGTAAAACCGACTTATTTATATTTCACGAACGTAGGTACGTGGAGCATCGAGTGCGGCGCCAACAAATCTTATTCGGAAAAGGTTCTGCAACCGAGTCCAGATTACAGGTGCCTGGGAACAATGCAATTCCGCGAACAAATGGTATCGTATTCGAGGTGCTAGGATCTGTCTCCTTCCTTGTTAGAGGTGGTGTATTCCCATACGTAGGTACACGGTGTTTCAAATGATTCAATATAACGGGCAACGGGGAATTGACTATTTTTCCCCAAATAACAATATTAGGTACTGATTTCTATATTGACCAAGCTATTGAGCATTTTTAAGAAATAAAAGCTTTCCTTTTCAAAGCCTTGTTTTATAAGCGTTTTTTTCTTAAAGGCCTGCGCACACCTAGGCCGCTGGCGACCGCGACCAAATTATTTCAAATTATCGCCTTTATGTGTTAAATGTTAATCACTTATGCGTACGTAAACGCAGCTTCAAGCTCCAGTATCTTGTACGTTGACGATAGTCAATTGTCTGTAGAACACAAACAACATTGAGTTGTTACTTGTTGATGGAACATAGATGGAACACAGATGACTCTAAGGTGACGAACATTTCCATACCGCGACTGTACCTCATAATTCTGTATGGTTTATCAAGTTTTTGAGTCCGAGTCCGAGTCCGAGTCCGAGTCCGAGTCCGAGTCCGAGTCCGAGTCCGAGTCCGAGTCCGAGTCCGAGTCCGAGTCCGAGTCCGAGTCCGAGTCCGAGTCCGAGTCCGAGTCCGAGTCCGAGTCCGAGTCCGAGTCCGAGTCCGAGTCCGAGTCCGAGTCCGAGTAAGTATACTATTGTGACGTAAAGTGAAAAAGTGGTGAAGTGCGCCCATTGGACTGGTTGGTGTTCGTAGTGCGAATAAATCGCTACTCTCTGGGTAACACATTCGTTTCCTTCCAATCCCTGTACCCACTTCCGTAACACTATCATTACTACCTTATGTTGAGTGCTCTCCAAAATATTTACTTAAAATTTTCCAAAAGCAATTTGCATGCTATAACTTTCAATCAGCCTCTTGTTTATCTGGAGGTGAGGGTGGCACATACGACCAATGCGGCATAACTAGAAGAGCAATTGAAAGAAGGGAAATATCTCTGTCGATCTTGACGTGCTACTATTTTAATTCAACATCCCATACCAATTAAAAAGAGGTACCTAGATTTACTTAGTATTTTGTCTGGTTGAGTTCAAATTAAAATGCGTGCTGATGCTGTAGCATCCTAAACTGGAGAGATGTACAGGGCGTCTCACGGATACGCAAAATGAAGAGAAAGTACCTCAAATATTGTAGATGGAATATTTTACTGGAAGATGACATTATTAAAATTTAAAAAACAATTACAAAATTGCGTTTTAGGAATTTTTTGCGGTTTGTTTATTAACCCTCGTGTTTCATTGGTCCTATTAATAAATAGCTAAGTTTGAAACATGTTAAAAGTTAAAACCAGGTGAATCTAGGTGCCAGTTCTCGTGGCCAAGCTTACAGAAATAAGTACAGGCAATAAGCTTACAGTTTGGTTCTCAAGTTTGTTTTTGAATTAGCGAGCGTAAGGAACATGTTTGGTGTGTAGCACTGTACTCGATAAGCGAAACAAGGGTGAAACCGGAGGAAGTACTCATGGAACTCAAACACGGCCCACACTACAATGAATTAAGTTACCAACTCTCTTGAACTATCTACCGTGAAGACATTATTGATATAACTTCATTGGTTATTTTTATAAAAGCTTCGGAGCCCGAGCATAAAAATAAGTTTTAGTATTTTCAATTCTTATAGCCAAAGTTATAAATTGCAATTTGCAATTCAATACTTGTTGTCAAGCCAAAACAGATAAAAAGAGCGGGAAATTAATGTACTAATTGCTTTGAGAATTCTCGAACCCAAATCGAATTGCAATCCCAGCAGACCGGTAGGAAATGAATTTGCTGTTTTGTAAAAGCAGTACAGCATCCTATGCACAGGAGCACGTGCTGTAAGGGGTATCATACACCGGGTATGTAAAAATACCTGCATACATACAACAATAGTTGTTTTTTTTACTTACTATTCATAGGGAAAAAGTGAGCTTTAAAAGGCTTTCCATGAATTCCAAAGTAAGCACGTCATTTGTGCTAAGGGATTTAATGACGTATAACGTTGCTTGAAATGGGGTCTTATTTCTAACTAAATGTTTTCGCAAAACATTTTCAATGGCGCAGACCAGCTGGGTGTTTGTGTAATTTTGTTGCAATCAAAATTACATGCAAAAAATAAATGCAAACGTTATTTGTTACAAACTAATAAATAACGACGAAAAAATGTAAAATAAAATAATGTTGAAAATGTCAAATTATGTGACTAGGTTTTGATTGCAAAAAAAGTTATCCCACAGAACCCTGCTCTACCTACGGAGAAACTTACAGAAGCGAATTCATGAACTTTGAAAAGTTTAATTGCTGAAGTGGGCGTAGTAAGCGCTTCGTCAAGCCGGTACACTATTGAATTTCTTGTCAGGCAATAAGCGACTGGAAGCAAATGGAGCACTGTAGTGTAAGATCAAGAGTGTAATCACGTGCTGCTTGCGTTCGATGATACGACGTAACCTATAAGATGACACTGCTTAGTCGCATGCATTAGTATACCTACTTAGTCATAATAAAATGTACTACGGAAGAGCGAGACTCTCTAACACAGGTATTTCCATACTTAAAAGAGAGTCTCAAACCCAAGAAATGTACCATAGATTAAGTTTACTGAAATAAATTATTTGTATTTGTATGCATTAAAAATGTGTAATATAATATGTTGTTAAAGCATAGACTGCAAAGATTTAGGTTCTATAGAGAGAGAAGACATTGTGGACTTGGCAGATGTACAGGTTTTCACGGCTGTTGTAGCCGTGAATTATGTCAGGAGTAGATAATCCAGTGGAGACGTGCAAAGTTTTGTTGCACTTTCTGCTTTTCCAATTTTTTGCTTGCAAAGCTAATTGACTGGCCTCTCAGCTCACTTGGTTGTAGTTCTGCCTTCTGAGCCGTAGGTCGTGGGTTCGGTCCCCACCGAGAAAAAATATTTTTGTGGTGAACAGAACACAGATGTTTTTTCTCTGTCTGGGTGTTATATTGAATTCGAAATATATATTTACAAAAATTATAATATATCAGCTATATTATAATTTTTACTATGGTTCCCATAGAACAAGCTCTGCTTAGTTTGGGGCTAGATAGTGTTGTCTATAATATTTATATATTTATATTTATAACTCTTTCTGGTTTAAAGCCTTGCGCACATCTAATCGTACTGCGGTGGCGATCTGTGAAACACTGTCAAATAATGACAGCGATATTTGACAGCGTTTCATTGATCGCCACCGCAAAACGCTTAGATTTGAGCGAGGCTTAACTGAATGAATGTACTTTTTATTCTGGCCTCTAGCTCAGTTGGTAGTAGCTCTGCCTTCTGCGCCGTAGGTCGTGGGTTCGATCCCCACCGAGAACAAATATTTGTGTGGTGAACATAAATGTTTGTTCTTTGTCTGGGTGTTATATTGTATTCTAAGTATGTAATTACAAAAAAAAAAAATGTATTCAAGTATTATATCAGCTATCTGCTTAGTTTGGGGCTGGGTAGTATTGTGTCAATTGTCCACAATATTTATTTATTTATATTTATTGACTTTGATGTGATAATTCTTCTTCCTGCTCTAATCCCACTTTATTTGGGGTCGGCACAACATGCCTTTCTCCTCCATTCCCATCTGTCAGCCGTCATCTCTAAATTCACTCCTCTCTTATCCATGTCATCTTTTACACAGTTCATCCATGTTTTCCTTGGTCTTCCTTTGCTCACACATCCATCCACATCCATACTCATTACTCTCCTAGTCACATGACTTTAATCCCTCCTCATGACATGCTCGTACCACGCCAGCCTATTACTCGTACTCCTCAATTTTTAACCGACTTCCAATCAAAAAGGAGGAGGTTCTCAATTCTGTGTTTTTTTTTTTTTTTTTTAAGTTTGTTACCGCATAACTTCGTCATTTGTGAGCCGATTTGAAAAAAAAATTTTTTATCTGAAAGGTACTGCTTCCAGATTGGTCAGATTTTAATTTTATTAAAATGGGACCAATTTGTTGCCATTTTTTTTTAAATAATTTTTTTAATGTTTGTAACTGCATGCCTCCGTCATTTATGAACCGATTTAGAAAATTATTTTTTTATTTGGAAGGTTATTCTTACGTCCAGATTGTCCTAAACAAATTTGATTAAAATCGGTTTAGCTGTTTGACAATGAAGTCGGTTTCTCAAGTTTTTTAAACTTATAATTATATTGTCACTGGCGCTAGTTTCAAACTTCCCTTGATATACTCATTCCGTATCCTATCCATTCTCGTCACTCCACACTTCCATCTCAACATTCGCATCTCTGCCACATGTACCTACCTTTTTTCATCCGTCCCTTTTGCTGCCCAACACTCAGATCCATACATTACGACAGGTCTTATGATCGTCTTGTACACTTTACCCTTAAGTTTAAGGGGAAGTCTTGGATCACACGTGGTTCTTGACTTTGATGTGATAATAACAAATTTAAAATGTTACTGCTCGAAATAACGTATATACATATTTACAAAATCACGGGAGTCAAGGCAGGACTATATATACCTACTACTATAACTACGGTTCAGTCTCCGAACCAATTTAAATAATCATCAAAAAAACGCCCAAGGTGCCTTAGTCTTTAAAACATATTAAATAATACTGTTATTCAAAATATGTTGTGTCATGAGATAAAAACGGGGCCTCTCGGGAAATTACTACCGAAATCTCGTAGCCTATAGACAACCTCCTTTTGTGCCTCGAATCAATTCCCGTAACTTATCTGCATATTTTATAATGTGAGGCGGAGTGAAGGTGCACTGGGAGCGAGCTTTCACCGAGTTTAATGAAACTGGGGAAATTGTAATCAGATTGTTGATATACGCGGTTGTGTTGCAACTAATTTTTTGTTTATTACCAAATATCAAAGTTTAAATTATTATTGCGTATGAACCGATTTTGATGAATGTCTGAGACCAATTTTGAAGGAACAGCCAAGTAACATTAACAGCAGTTTGATTATAAAGTCGCGTTTTCAAACTTATTGTTTGGAAGTCGGTTAAAAAGGAACATTCATTCAATCATTCTCTCTTGTCCTTGTCCCAATTTATGTAGAGTCGGCACAACAGGTTTTCGTTCTCCACTCTCCTGTATTAGCCGTAAATTCAACTTTCACTCCTTTCTTACCCATGTCACCCTTCACAGAATCCATCCATCTTTTCTTTGGCCTACCTATACTTCTATAACCATCCACATTCATATTTAGCACTCTTCTCGTAACATGACATTCTTCCCTTTGCATGACAAGCCCGTACCATGCTAACTTATTGCTCCTCATCTTTTCAGTCACTGGAACTGGCGCCACTTTCTAACTGCCCATAATATACTCACTCCTTATCTTATCCATTTTCATACCTCACACATCCATCTCAATTTAAAAAAAAAACATTCGCATTTTTGCTGCTCTTTCATCAACCCCTTTGGTGGCCCAACACTCAGACTCAGACGCATAAAAAACGACAGGTCTTATAACCGTCTTGCAAATCTTCCCCTTTAGTTTTTGGCATTCGCGGATCAACTTCCTACAAATATTCTTATTTACTTTTCAACAGAGTGAAAAGTAACACTTGCCTTAAATGAAATACGGCGGAAAAAAGCGAGATATGATCTGTATTGAAAAATGGTTTATTGAAATATTTTTGAATTCTTCGCCTTTATCTCAATAAACTGGACTTCAGAGCTCTAAAAATGGTCAGCACTTTCGGAAAGAGACATGATGTTTGATGTATGATAACACTGAAAAATTTAAAAGTAGTTTTAACATCAAACTTTTAAACCACTTTTTAGGCTTTTAAGTTCAAATAAAAAAAATCTTGCGACGTTGATAAAATGATATTAAAAAATAAAAAATATCAGATTGCGATGTTATTGTAATTTACTTTTCAAGTTTCGGTTTCAAAAACTACGTGGAGCATAGATTGTTAAAACAAGATAGTGGCATAACATTATACCGTGCGCACCAGT
Source organism: Thera britannica (assembly GCA_939531255.2). NCBI lineage: Eukaryota > Metazoa > Arthropoda > Insecta > Lepidoptera > Geometridae > Thera > Thera britannica. Next base: position 11,999,874 of record OW618040.2, on the reverse strand, counting down.
TTTCATACACAGTAAAATGTGGATTTGTAGGTCAGTGTTCGTAGTGTGAACTCAGCATTGCTCGGTCTGACGGCACTCTCTGTGGTATTTCTGCCAGAAGCAGTAATGGTCACATTAATGCGGTTTGGCTGGTTTAGCTGAGCTAGAACTATTATTTTTCTCCTTTTCACGTTAGTCGGATATACCAAACAGTTTTTCGTCTAGAAAATAAAACTATTGTTGTTAATTGCGTAACGAAAAATTTAGTACTTTTTAAACTTTCGCGATCACACATGCTGAATCTAATACATGGGTATAATTTACCTCTCTCTATAATTCACCTTTTTTTATCGCGTTAATAATCCTTGTATTAGATTCATTATACATTCATGTATGCTGTGATAGAAAATAAATAAATAAGCATTGCTGTGTGGTATGAAGGGTGTGGGTGCCGGTGAAATTACTGTCACGTGAGGCTGAACATCTCTACGCCTCAAATTGATGGACGCAGGGCAGTGCATCGTTGGGCACGTTCCTGACGTGCGTGACCTACGAGGCAATGCTTTGTTATAGGTGATGGTTGCCACTAAACATCAGGAGGGCCATATGATTGTTCCATCAGCTATACTTGTTTAAAAAAAAATATTTATCAAAACTTAAGGGCCTACATGAGGTGAAACCGAAAATGTAAAGTAGCATTTTTTTTCGTTGTATGGACGAATCCATTTATTTTTTTTGTAAAATATTACAATTAAATGGTGTAAAAAAATTATGATTAGGCTAGAAATTCTCCTCAACTCACAGGGTTCGATAAAATTGAACGCAAAGTTTGCCAAAAACTCTCAATTTTTTTGGATTTGAAATGGTTTTTTTCCGTTGCTGTTAGAGCCATTGCAATGAAAGTTTTGTTCCCGTTTACCTTAATAAATACGTAAAAACCTGATGTTATTGCATTTTTCTTAGTTGCCGTAGTTTTTATAAAAAAATAAAATTTTCAAAAATATAAATAGATAGGTTTCTGTACTTACTTCTCAGTACAGCCCGAGCGGCCAAGAAGGTTGGACCTATGTCAAATTTCGTGACATGACATTTCATCTCTGACTACGTAAAATATACCCTAGATTAAATCATAGCTACTACTGGTACTATAAATTTGCCACAGTGTAACATAAAACAAACTGTCACAGTATAACGAAATGACATAAAACCATCTTCATCGTACATTATGATCGATAACCTGTATTCACATCATCATCAGCCTGTAGAAGTATATATTTTATGTAGCATATAACTTATCAAGTACATTCTAGGGCACGTTCCTATCGTGCGTGACCAGCGAAGCGCAATGCTTTTGTTAAATACCTCCATTTTTGTAGTTGCATAAGTAGCTATCTTCCTATCTACCCAGTGCTTTCCGTCATCATCATCAGTAAGTAGAAGTCCACTGCTAGATATAGACCTCCTTTATACATTTCCATGAAAAAATAATTTGCCGATTTCCCACGATCTTTAGAATGTCATCGGTCCATTAGGTGGAGGGGCGCTCTGGTTGCTTAGCACCGGTTATATTGTCGTAGCGACCCGCTTTTTGATTCTAAAGGCGTGTGTTCAAACCCCGTCATGCACAAATTAGTTTATCTGCCAAAAAACCTATGTGCACTATGTCAGTACACTCTAACGGTGAAGGAAAACAATAAATGAAACCAACGTGAAGTAGCAAAACTTTTGAGGCACATTCATAATCCACCACACCAGCTTTAATTTTCTATTGACATGACAAGAAGAAGACTCAAAAACTAGTAGCCGATTTTAGGCCTTTATAAAAATAGTGTCGATTTTGCAAAGAGTTTGGGAGCCCATTACAATGAAAAGGAAGTATATATATATATATATATATATTATGGACAATCTACACTACACTATCTAGCCCTAAACTAAGCAGAGTTAGTATTATGGGAACCAGATAGCTGATGTAATACTTAAATACATTTTGTTTGTAAATACATAGGTACTTGGAAAACAATATAACATCCAGATGGAGAACAAATATCTATGATCACCACACAAATATTTGTTCTCGGTGGGGATCGAACCCACGACCTATGGCGCAGAAGGCAGAGCTACTAATAAATGAGCTGAGAGCCCAGTCATAACAATAATATCATGGGTTTTGAGTATTTTTGATTGCCGTCTTTTAAATCTGGAGGTGCCTGTAATGTCCCGAATTCTGGAACTTTCTGTCAAAGGCTTCATGCACGGTGCGCTCAAATACCCAAATACCAAAATACATGTGCCTATTTCTATACACGCAGCAAGGAGTTTCCCAAGATTTTGCGTTTGACAGAACTTTGAAGAGTCAGTTGGGGTTGTCGAAACTCTTTGGTATACCTAATATTTTTAAATGCCGATAAAATACAATAATATAAGTCGAATAGACAGTGTTATTTCACAATGCTTCACTGATCTCCACCGCAATGAGCACCGAAGGCCTAAATGAGTGCAAAGCTTAAAGCCACCCATAAATAATTTCCATTTCAATTCATTTATGAATTGAAATGAAAATTATCTATGCATGTAATGTATTGTATTATGTATATCAGTTATCTAGCACCCATAACACAAGCTTTGCTTAGCTTGGGGCTAGATAATGTTGTGTGAATTGTCCAGCATTATTATTATTATTATTATTATTTATTTCCATAGGCATGAATTCTATGCACTAAGTTATACTTACTAGATTTACATACAGATCTGGAAGTATAACCTTTTAGATAAAAGAAAAATTTACTAAATTGGATCATAAAATTAAATGACGAAGGTATGCAGTAACAAACAATAAAACAAAACGGCTTAGCCGATTTTGATGAAATATTACTTTTCAGAAAAAAAAAGATTAAAAGGGAGAAGACGAAAGAGAAGAAAAAAGATAAGAATATTATTGTACAAAAAAAATTGCCCCCCTTGCCCCCCAGGACCCCCCCTTTTGTGAGTGCTACCGGATGCCGTCGAGATAGGGGGTTTTCGATTAGGGTTTCGTATAGAGGGTTTCTTCCTGAATTGAAAAAACAAAAAAAACACCCCCCTCTTGCCCCTTTTTTCACCCCCCCCTTTCGTATCTTCCAAGCGGAGTGACTTGCAAGACTTTTTTTTTGGGTCATGTAGGGAAGGTGAGATTATTTTGAAAGCAAAATAAATTTTGCCCCCCTCCCCCCTCTAGACCCCTTTATTATTTTTGACCCTTTTTTTTCGAGTGGAGCATTGCGGCGAGCGAATGGGGAACAGTGCGGCGAGCAAAGCGAGCCGTGCTGTGACCCCCCCCCCCCCCTAAGCCCCCCAGAACCCCCTCCTCCTGAACCCGGGGGGAGCGTCGCGGCGAGCGAAGCGAGCCGTGCTGTGACCCCCCCCTCAAGCCCCCAGAACCCCCTCCTCCTGAACCCGGGGGGAACGTTGCGGCGAGCGAAGCGAGCCGCCACGCGACCACGCCCACCCTACTGAAATTTAGAACCCCCTCCTACTGAAATTTAGGGTGTCTTAGGGGTGTGAAAAAATGTTCACTAGACTGAGTTCAAAATTCAAAATGGCGGCTGTGCCACTTCAGGTTTTGCAAAAATCGTCCGATTACGGTCGTTCAAAGGGTTCATTCGACTGAGGACTATGATTGGAGATTGAATTTTAGGTTTTTTAAGGTGTTTGATTGGATCTTCACTTGGTTTAGGGTTCCGCCCCTATGGGAACGCATTGAGGACGCGAGCTGCTTGCAGCTCGCGATGCACGCGACCCGGTAGTCAACGTTTGGGTTCCTTCCAGCGGTTTCGACCCGTTAAGGGTTTTGGCTTGACGTACAATTTAGGGTTCCGTATAAGGTTTTGATTGGGGTTTTACTACATTGAGCAATTTGATTAAGTGTTAGACTTTTAGGGTTCCTTAGGACTTTGATTGGAGTTTCAACTACACTTAGGAGCTTGATAATGTTAACATTTTTAGGGTTCCTTAGGACTTTGATTGGGGTTTTACTACATTGAGGAACTTGATAAAATAAACAATTTTTAGGGTTCCTTAGGCCTTTAATTGGAATTTTACTTCACTTAGGACCTTGATTATGTAAACAACTTTAGGGTTCTTTAGGACTTTGATTGGGGTTTTACTACACTGAGGAACTTGATTCACTGATCGACTTTTAGGGTTACTTAGGACTTTCTTTACTACTTTTTGGGGTTTTACAAGTGCAAGTGTAATGTAAAACTGGGAGTAGCACACCGACACGCGAGCTGCTTGCAGCTCGCGCACACGAAAAAACTAGTTAAGGGGCTGACGTATGGAAAATTTTCATACAAACGGAATACCAAAATGATTTCTAATTTAGACAGATTTACACTATATTATTGTAATAATTGTATTTGCATAGTATTTATCTAGGTTCCTCAACAGTTTTTATTTCAAATTACTTACCTAAAATGAAATAAACACCAATCGCATTTTGCACATTTTTATGCTAAACTTATCAAGTTTTCTACCTATTGGTTTCGTACTAAAAACAACAATATCTTACGTGTTTTTTGTTAAGGAACCTAGTTTATATTGTCTAGTTACAGAATAACAATACTATGTAAAGAATACAAAAAGTTTTCAGTCATCATTTTTGGTATTACGGAACACGATCAAATTCATGGCATTTTCGAACGGCTACTATTGCTATCGCGCACGCACGGTGCGGGTGGCGGGGTGCAGGGGGAGGAAACGCTTGAAGCACACGGGACACTTCGGTTGTGTGTGTGAATCGCTCGGACTTCGGACTAGTTAAATACCTACACTGGCATAAAACATAATGCTTAGATATTTGATAATTGTTAGTTTAGGAAGGGTACTAAGTGAAGATGGGAAATACTAAGTACCTAGGTAGGTTGTAGGTTGGGTAAACGAAATTAAGGTGCAGCACTAGGTCAAAAAGTCTGCCGGAATTTCGAAAAAAGCCAACATTTCGACTAAAACAAATTATGAACCATTAATTTCTATACAGGGTGGAATTTTGTAATGCCACCTGGAGGGAAAGTACTCTTAATACTGCAGATAGAAAATTTTACTCAAAGGAAACATTCCTTTATTTTTGGATAGAAAGCAATTTCTAAAATTAAAAATAAAATAATTTTTAAATTTTTTTTTTTTTTTGAAAGGAATAAATTTATTCTTTTAAAGAAATGAATTCGTTAAAAAAATAAATTTGTGTATCCAAGAGAATGGAGCCCATTTCAAGCAACTAATTTCAAGTAACTAGTTAGTTATCCATTTTTTGTAAATAATTAAATTAATTTAAGATTTCCTGGTTTTTCTTTCATTTAATTTATCATGTTTGTTAGAGAGATTTCATCCTTATAATTGACTAACGATCGATGCAATAAAAGTACAAGGTATAATTTTTCTGATTTTAGCCGGTTCAATTCCCGGGTGTGAGAGAATTTTCGAAAAACTTTGAATGCAGTTTGCTTTCTATTCAAAAATAAAGGAATGTTTCCTGTGAGTAAAATTTTCTATCTGGAGTATTAAGAGTACTTTCCCTCCAGGTGGCATTACAAAATTCCACCCTGTATATGAAGTATTGATAAAAGGTCTAAGAAAAATTACAACAAATTATTTTTTTTCTTTATTTATTTGTAGTTCAAACAAAGCAGCCAAGTGCGAGTCGGACTCGCCCATGAAGGGTTCCGTAGCATCAATTAACATAATATAAAGGTTTTTGTAGTTCGTCGAAAGGTAAATTGCGGTTTACGATTTATGACGTATAAAAAAAAACTACTGACTTGATCTCGTTCAAACTAAATATCGTTGGAAGTTTACATAGTAATGTACAACATATATTTTTTTTGGATTTATCATTCTCTTATTTTAGAAGTTAGAGGGGGGGGGAACTTTTTTCTACTTTGGAAGTGTCTCTCGCGCAAACTATTCAGTTTAGAAAAAAACGATATTAGAAACCTCAACATCATTTTTGAAGACCTATCCATAGATACCCCACACATATGGGTTTGATGAAAAAAAATTTTTTGAGTTTCAGTTTCAAGTATGGGGACCCCCAAAATTTATAGATTTTTTTCTATTTTTGTGTAAAAACCTTAATGCGGTTCACAGAATACATCTACTCACCAAGTTTCATCAGTCTAGCTTTTATGGTTTCGAAGAAAAATGGCTGTGACACGGCCGGACAGACAGACAGACAGACAGACAGACAGACAGACATGACGAATCTATAAGGGTTCCGTTTTTGCCATTTGGCTACGGAACCCTAAAAACTGCTACCACTCAACGTCCGGTGGAAATATTGATAAAAGGACTGAGAAATACTTGAACAAAATAGTTTTTTTTTTATATAACTGGAGCTCAATAAACAGAGTACCGCTCAACGTCTGGTGGAAATATTGATAAAAAGACTTGGAAAAATTTCAGCAAAATATTTTTTTTCTTTATTTATCTGGATCTCAAAAAACCGACTACCGCTCAACGTCAGGTGGAAAGATTGATGAAAGGACTAAGAAAAATTGGCACAAAATATTTTTAGTCTTTATTTATCTGGGGCTTAAAAAAACTGCTACCACTCAACGTCAGGTGGAAATATTGATAAAAAGACTTGGAAAAATTTCAGCAAAATATTTTTTTTCTTTATTTATCTGAATCTCAAACAACCGACTACCGCTCAACGTCAGGTTATAATATTGAAAAAAGGACTAAGAAAAATGGCTACAAAATTATTTTTATTCTTTATTTATCTGGGGCTTAAAAAAACTGATACCACTCAACGTCAGGTAGAAATATTGATAAAAAGACTTGTAAAAATTTGAACAACATATTTCTGTTTTATTTTTCTGGAGCTCAAGAAATAAACTACAGCTCAACGTCAGGTGGAAATATTGATAAAACGACTAAGAAATTAAAAAAAAAACTTTATTTATTTTGAGCTCAAAAAACTGCTACCACTCAACGTCCGGTGGAAATATTGATAAAAAGACTGAGAAATACTTTAACAAAATAGTTTTTCTTTATATAACTGGAGCTCAATAAACAGAGTACTGCTCAACGTCTGGTGGAAATATTGATAAAAAGACTTGGAAAAATTTCTGTAACGTTCACTAGAAGTTGCTTCATGCAATCAAAATTGAGTTCTATATAGTAATTGTGATAAGACATAAATAATTTTTTTTTCAGTTTGTTTATAATCATTATATAAGTATCCACCTATAGTAGGTTAGCTTGGTACACTTTTTTCGCGAGTTTTGTGCGAAAGCCGAGGTCCATGTAATTGTAGGTCGATGTTCGCAATCGTTGGTTTTGCGAATGTAAATAAGCAGAATAAAAGCAACCTAATTGCTCAACGAATAAAGTATATTTTTAAATGCAGTCACATTATTAGACTTTCTGTACTTTGGTAAGTGAGCCGCTTTGCGTGTTTTTTATTGCTGTGTGTGTGTGATCGATGAGGTCTGGCGAACCACACCCCACCTGATGTTGAGCGGACCTCCACCCATGATCTTCAACTGTAACGTCATGACTGGTTTTGAACCCACGCCCCCCAACCGCTAGGCCGATGAGGTCTGGCGAACCACACCCCACCTGACGTAGAGCGGATACCCACCCATCATCTATTACTGTAACGTTATCACTGATTTTGAACCCGCACCCTCCAACCACTAGGCCAATGAGGTCAAGCAAACCACACCACACCTGATGTTGAGCGGACTCCCACCCATCATCCTCTACTGGAACGTCATCAACCACAACTCCATCGCTCCGCGCCGGGGTCAATGGCTCTCTCAACTCAACTCGGAGTCAATGGTTCTCTTTACTCTTCTTCAATTTGGTCCAGAACCCGCACAAACCCTACCTGATGAATAAACTCACTCGTATCATGTTAGAGAATTTCCTGGTGTCTTTTCTAAGTGCGTAAATAGCTACTCTGAAGGTTCTTTATCGGTTCAGGAATGTTGTTTTTTTTTTTCACTTTATTCTTGCATTCAGAGCATGACCAATCCTTGCTTATTGAATACTAGAAAAGCGAAACAAGCAAGCAATAAGCTTAGAGGGTTAGTCAGGTAATGCAGCCACAAAAAATAAAAACATAAAATTGTAGGGTGCAAAAAGTCAACTCTCTTTGACCAGATTTGAACTCCCGCCCACCTCGTCCTCTCAGTGTGAATCCGCACGCCCTAGCCACTAGCCTATCTGACGCTTAGTAACGTTGACGAAATTAGGCAATGCATAAAAATCGTTAGCAGTGGCTGACGCACACGCACAAGCGCGGCACTATGGTTGGATTCACGTATAGAAGTAGCGCGTCACACGAGCGCCTGTGTGTGTATACTACTATTATATATTCCGTGGCGCCCGCATCAAATGAATAGAGATAGCTATATTCGGAGCAGTTTTTGCTCACGCCTCGAATTGAAGTTGCGAGCTGTGTACGTCGGCCCGTTAATATTTAGGCATCCGATTTAGGCGTCGCCTAGGTTTAGTGAAAACGGGTGTTAGTAACGTTGACGAAATTAGGCAATGCATAAAAATCGTTATCAGTGGCTGACGCACACGCACAAGCGCGGCACTATGGTTGGATTCACGTATAGAAGTAGCGCGTCACACGAGTGCCTGTGTGTGTACACTACTATTATATATTCCGTGGCGCCCGCATCAAATGAATAGAGATAGCTATATTCGGAGCAATTTTTGCCCGCGCCTCGAATTGAAGTTGCGAGCTGCGTCCGTCACCCTCTTAATATCTAAACTTAAACATTACGGTATTCTAAATCGCTCCATTGACTTATTACAATCGTACTTGACTGATAGAATCCTTAAAGTTGATGTGGGCGGTGAGAGATCTTTTGGGTCAGTTATTGACATAGGGGTGCCACAAGGTTCGATATTAGGTCCTTTCTTGTTTCTAGTGTACGTAAATGACCTTCCTTTTTTGGTTAAAAAACTATGTGAAACAGTACTATTTGCTGACGATACCTCATTAATTTTTAAAGTCGATAGATAGAAGGCTAATTACGATGACGTTAACGCATCTCTGTCGTAAATACTTAACTGGTTTAATAATCTTTTACTTAATGTTAAGAAAACTCATAAGTTTTATGAAAAAATATTTTTTGAGTGTCAGTTCTAAGTATAAAAATCATAATGCGGTTTACAGAATACATCTATTTACCAAGTTTCATCAGTACATATAGCTTTTACAGTTTTGTAAGTACCATACTTCAAGCAAATAAATTATTTCTTTTCATTTCATTTCATTTTTTTGAAAAAAAGTGACTGTGACATACGGATGGACAGACAGACAGACATGACGAATTTATAAGGGTTCCGTTTTTTACCTTTAAAAAATACAAGTGTTCATTCACCGACTACCGACATTTATGAACTTGCAACTCACTCTGGTTTTGCATAATATGAGGAAAATCTCTCTTGGTGGAAGGTTTCTTTTATTAAATCTGGGGCTATTTGCTTGTTATACTATATAAATTAGACTACTACTACTACACTACTATATAAGTTAGATTTAAAATGTAGCGTTCGTGGTAGTTTAAAAAATACCGCACAGCTTGCCATTGTTATCACCAATCCTGGATGAAAAATATGCAATGGAAACTCTGCGACGGGAATCAGCTAACATAACAATTGGGTTATATTTATTTACTAAATATCTGTCTGTGTTTTTGTCTAACGAAGCGTATTCTAGTCAACACATTGTAATGTCGTGACAAATGTCAGACCCAAGCACAGAATAAGTAATAGTTGGTATCAAATACATGAATTCACAGCTCAGGTCAGGCAACGCCATCTTTATTTTAAATTTTTCCAACTTTCCGGTCGTGTTTTGTTTTTAGACCAGCGTATAGCGGAGGCTTAATGTAAAATATAATTATGATGAGGGAGGTATAATTACGTCATGCTGTATTTTCTGCTCTTACCCATGCCACGCTTTCTTCCTATACCTACACATCATCATCATCATCGTCATCATAAGCCTGAAGAAGCCCAGTGCTGGACATAGGCCTCCCATACACATTTCCTGGAAGAACGATTCTGAGCCACCATCCACCGACTTCCTGCGACCTTAACAATGTCGTATTATGTACAGGCATGTGTAGGTATTATGTACACATAATACCTACACTACACATGCCGCTTGTAAAAAAACTGTCCATAACTTTTACCTACTGAAAAATACTGGTAGGTAATCTAGTATTTATGCAACACACTAAAATAACTACTTACTAGTTTTTTCCTAGAAAAATATTCGTATACCTAACTATCATAATTCACCAGCACGTGGGACAGATGGTACAGAAGTATCTCCATCATAACCGTAAGTTGCGGGTAGTTTATAATAAGAGCTTCTACACTAGAAGCTCGTACCTACGTGTAGCCGGAGCTGCCATAAGTTCTAGGTCTCAGAGGCATTAAGGTGCTGGTACACTTGAGCATTCACTTGTAACAGAACATCGACAATTGCCGTTTTTATATTTGTCGAACTGAACAACGAGCCGAGCCGAGCATAACGTTGCTATGGACCTTTTTATGAGCATTCTAGTGAACGCTCTAGTCGATGTTCGTCAAAAAATATTCTTCACGAAGATGTCAGACTTGATGGTCGAGTGTGCTGCACCGAACAATGACCGAAGCTTGGCTCCGCAAAAACCTCGAAGTACCTAATGCTCGCCAGAACGCTCGATAGAATGCTCGCTAAAATGTTCTCGTATTTTTCTGTGTTTTTTTTTTCTGTGATGTTACATTTGCACAAATGCTCATTACAAGTGAATGCTTAAGTTTATCAGCACCTTTACCTTCGGCTTGAGCCGCGCACCCAACTTTTAGCAGCCAGTGTGGCGCGAGTTCACACCACAATGGGATTACCGACAAATCTAGAAAGCCTGCGCGTGTTGGGTGGTTATTTCAATTCCACTGTCGTTAAGCGATAGTAGAATCCACAAAAAAAATGTTTAAAGCATAAACGTGAAATTATTAATAAGTCTGGTATAGATAAACCAGTCTAAGAATGCACGCCCCTCCATCACGTTTTCTTGACGTTGACTCTCAGCAAAGTAGTTAAAAATGATCCTTGTGATATAATGTAATATAGATCAACTTACTTTGATTGACTGAAGTAGCGGGACGTGCATTTTTAGCTTGGACGAACCACGCAGCAATAAAAAAAACATTAAGAATTATAAACGCTAAAAATTGTGATGAGTATGCCATACTACAACATAACATCTTGGAATATCCTCCTAGTTGGTTCGACTCTCCTTCAGATTTGGATTGTATTAAATAATATTTAATACAATCCCAATTCTATCGCTAATAGTTTCGGCAGCGCATTCGACGAAAGGCATTTTAAGACTCATTTTTCTACACCTTCGGTTACATTGTTCAAATTTTACCAAGGATCCCTAATTTTTTTCAAAATGAAATGTAGCCTATGTCAAATAGTGTGTCAATATGTGAAAGAATTTTTTAAATCGGCTTAGTACTTTTTGAGCCTATTCATTACAAACATACAAAAATAGGTACAAATCTTTCCTCTTTATAATATTAGTATAGATAAAAAAGTTAAAAATAAAACTGTAATAATCAATTGAAAATTTTATATTTTTGTACTAAAAGCGAAAGATACCAAAAATAAATTATAGTTTAAAAAACTAAACAAACTTAGTTTTTTAAACTATAATTTATTTTTGGTATCTTTTTTTAGGGTTCCGTAGCCAAATGGCAAAAACGGAACCCTTATAGATTCGTCATGTCTGTCTGTCTGTCTGTCTGTCCGACCGTGTCACAGCCATTTTTCTCCGAAACCATAAAAGGTAGACTGATGAAACTTGGTGAGTAGATGTATTCTGTGAACCGCATTAAGGTTTTTACATAAAAATAGAAAAAAAACTATAAACTTTGGGGGTCCCCGTACTTGAAACTGAAACCAAAATTTTTTTTTTCATCGAACCCATACGTGTGGGGTATCTATGGATAGGTCTTTAATGATGTTGAGGTTTCTAATATCGTTTTTTTCTAAACTGAATAGTTTGCGCGAGAGACACTTCCAAAGTGGAAAAAAGTTGGTCCCCCCTCCTCTAACTTCTAAAATAAGAGAATGATAAATCCAAAAAAAATATATGTTGTACATTACTATGCAAACTTTCAACGATATTTGGTTTGAACGAGATCTAGTCAGTAGTTTTTTTTTATACGTCATAAATCGTAAACCGCTAATTTTTTTTTCATCAAACCCATACGTGTGGGGTATCTATGGATAGGTCTTTAAAAATGATGTTGAGGTTTCTAATATCGTTTTTTTCTAAACTGAATAGTTTGCGCGAGAGACACTTCCAAAGTGGAAAAAAGTTGGTCCCCCCCCCTCTAACTTCTAAAATAAGAGAATGATAAATCCAAAAAAAATATATGTTGTACATTACTATGCAAACTTTCAACGATATTTGGTTTGAACGAGATCTAGTCAGTAGTTTTTTTTTATACGTCATAAATCGTAAACCGCAATTTACCTTTCGACGAACTACAAAAACCTTTATATTATGTTAATTGATGCTACGGAACCCTTCATGGGCGAGTCCGACTCGCACTTGGCTGCTTTTTTGTGCAGAATTTTACGCCGTTTTGGTACTTTCTTTTATCGATGTCAAATGTTATTTTGGATGAAACTTGACAAAAATATTAAATTATACTGTAGCAAAACCATCGGCTAATGAAACGATAATATTGAAGCAAAATCGATATAAGTTTGTGACTGTAATAGCATGATTTAATCACACCACAGAATGGGATTTCGGTCAAATGAACGGTCTTACATTAAAGTTATTTTACGACTTTGCTAACAAGTTTTGTGATTTCTGATAACATAACTCTTTGCCTTTGCCTTATCATGCCCCTCCAGATCCTTTCAAACTCTGTAATCCTTAATGTTTTCCATTTGTTAAAAAGGACGATTTGAAAGGCTGGATGGAAAAGATGGGATATTTGATTTATAAACTGATACCTACCTAAATATAACATCAAATCCAAAATTTTTAATTCTTAACTCGTTTTTATATTTCTTTTGATAAGGTTCAATTTTTGTGTCCTAGGTACGTACATAATCTAACCATAATGCATCATACGCAATGTTTCTTTAACAATGAAATATTATATACTTCTTCTTCTTGTTATCGTGTCACTGGTTTTTTAGCTCGGTTTGTAATAGCTCTGCCTTCTGCAATGGAGGGCGTGGGTTCAATCTCTCCCTTAGAACAAATATTTATGTGATGGATATATATTAGTTCTCTGTTTGGGTGTTACATTATTGTTGGTATTCTAAGTGTAAAACTATTTAAAAAAAGCATGCATGGTACAATGAAAAGAATAATAATTTATATTATAATTATTATTTAAATTAGTAGATTTATACGCATTTTAATTTACAAATATAGTAGAGGTAGGCCAAAGAAAAGATGGATGGATTGTGTGAAGGATGACATGAGTAAGAAAGGAGTGACTGTTGAATTGACGGCTAATAGAGGAGGAGAGTGGGGAACGAAAACCTGTTGTTCCGACCCTACATAAAGTGGGACAAGGACAAGAGAATGATGAGTGTGCTTATTAGAGTGAGTTACTGGTTTTACTTCTGGATACATATACAAAACACAAAATTAGAAATTAATGCATGAAAGTATAGCAAATGAGACCGTGAGCCGGTGTCGACCTCTCTAATCAGAGGATTATCTCGTTAAAGTCTCAAGTTGTTGGTAGACGGGGGCTATCCTAGGCCGATATAGTAATTGGACATAAATGTTTACCATACCAGAATTGTAAAAAAAACATCGTCTCTAGGTGGTGCCTAATTCTTATGATTGTAAAAACAAACCCTTTGAAAGCATACCTATAACGGTAAAAACCATGTACGTAAGAGTATATAAATTAGAGACATGGGTGAAAAGGACTCCTGTAACACTGTATAAATTCTCAGACTTGTTTTTTTGTGAAAACAATCTTTACTCTCTCTCAAGGAATATAATACTCTCTCTACGAGAGCTCTCTCATATCATCGTGTCACTGGTGTTTCCGAACCAGAGTGCGGTGAAAACATTTTAAGTGCGCCTCAAAGAGACTTCTAAAAAAATGTGAAAAGATGTGAAATTTTTTAGATTTTACGACAATGATTTTTTTTGAGGAGAACTCTCTTTAGGGTTAAGATCGCTTTTGTACATGTCTTAACTTTAAGTTTTATAAATGTTGTCTATATGTGTGCAATAAAGAATAAAGAAAGAAAGAAAGAAATATTTTTTAGGTTGCCGGTTTCCCTACGTTGCTCTTCCTTCTCCGTGTGAGAGTACTTACTGGCATATACCTAAACTTGAATGTAGAAAACTAACACAAAAAGACGTTGAAGAACACAATCTTTATTACCAAATCCGTATCAAGTAGGTGTCAAGTACAAGTTTTGATAATGGCCTCGCGAATCTTTTACAGTTTTTAGTCTAGTGACGAAATTGTCTACGGCAGAGACTGATCCCGCTAGCGTTTTGGGGATACCGCCACGTCACTTTGGGATTTTTCTGTCTTGCTATTAGATCGTTGTTTTTTACACTCTGGCAGCGGACATATCTGCAAACTAGATCTAAACTACTTCTCAAAGTTTTTGCCGTTTGTGTCTGAAGTGGATTGTTAATGTGATACTGTTTTTCGTTTTATTTGCGGGAATCATCGTTATATTTTATTGTAAATCGGTTTATAGAACTTTATTATCAACTCATACAGACTTTACAGTCCACTTATAATGAGCTTAGACTAGGTAGATAAAAAATACCTACATTACGCAACACATAAATATAAAAAGATAGTTTATGGAGAGTAGTAGTAGAGCTCTTTATGAAGGGCTCGTCGAGGGAGCATGCTTTTTATTTCTGCCGTGAAGCAGCATTGCTGGGTTTCGGCTCGTTAGGTGTGGGTGCCGGTGAAATTACTGTGGATGAACATCTGTGTGCCTCAAGTTGATAGACGCAGGGCACGTTTCTAACGTGCGTGACCACTACGAGGAAATCCTTATAAGCTTGTTCTATCAGCAAGTTGTACGAAAAAAAGATGAAGATACTTGCTCGAATAATAAGGGGTATCCTGGGAGCAAAAAAAAACATATAAATAGGTACTACGTATAGTATTATCTTATCTGTGGTACTACTTATGTAATGACGTGCGATGGAGCGCAGTATTCTAGTGTGAAACGACTGAATAAAATCCGTTACACAGAACTGCGTTCACCAACATGAATCGCAGATGTAGCTTCGAAAGCCGCCAAGCTGAAGTGGATTTAGGCTGGTCATATCTGCTGTATCCCAGGTGAAATCCCAATTTCTGGATGGATTGGCCTTTTGCTCAGCAGTTAGACCCGGAAAGTATACATTACTTACACATAACATACAAAGTACCAACATAAATTATTGTTATTTTATTTAAAAGCAAATATTTTGTATAAACCATATTATATTTTGTGCTGAATATTTAACACAACTACATATTTAATTAACTGTGTTTTAAAAATTGAATCAGTGCAGGCAGTGCGCCCAAAAATCAATTAACAAATAAAAACTCAGTGCTTGTTTCTTGGAATACGTTTTTAGCATTGGGTTATACGTAATCCTCTCGTACGCTTGTTACACCATTGCAACTTGTTAGACCAAGTGTTAAGGCGATAACATCTGTGTTTATGTTAGTTCTTAGTTCAGTAATCCATTTAAAAGTGTCAGATTAGAGGGGTTAGGTCGAATTTGCTTAGGCGGGTTTGGTCAACGATTTATGTGCGTTGGGATGTTCGCAGATGTGGTGGCCGGTTGTGGCACAGTTTATAACAACAAAGGCAAGTAATTAAACACTAGACACGAGAGTAGGGTCTTTGAACACTGTTCTACTACAACTTTGGTGAGGAAACTACAATAATGGAGTTCGATAACTTGATGCCTGATTCGATTAGATTCTGCAACATTGTCTTCTTATCCGTTTCAATGTAGAATTTTCATATTGGCCGATACGATAACAATATCAGTAAGATACCAATATATTTTGGTCAGAATTTTTAGAACCGTTTGGTTTAATTTGATTTGGGACTAAAAAAATATGAATTATTGTCAGTGAATGTCATCGAATATATAAAAATAAGTCAGGTTTTTCTTCCTGACGCTATAACTCGATAACGGCTGGACCGACTTGGCTGATTTTGGTCTTGAATGATTTGTGGAGGTCCAGAGAAGGTTTAAAAGGTTTTTTTTTTAACGGGATCGGTAACGGCGAGTGAAGCCGCGGGCGCCCGCCAGTTGTCAATAAAATGATTTCTGGCTCATCAAACGAAATGGGTTTATTCTATACGATAGAGGTAATCCCGCTAAGATCGGTGCTCGCATTTTGAGTATTGAGCATTGAATTGAGCGTAATGTTGATTCAACGTAGTTTTAGGTTGGCACCTCGGCAAATTCGGCAAATTTTTATCATCCGCACTTAATGTGCGGGCTGGTTTTTCCGCAAGTAGGCCGCTGGCGGGCCCTTTTTGCGTGATCAAGGGTCACGTGTTGCTCGAACTTTTTTAAGTTCTATGACACGCCGGTTTCCTCACGATGTTTTCCTTCACCGTTTTGAGAGTACTGGCATAGTGCACATACATTTTTCGACAAAAAAACTTGTTGGTACACGACTGGATTAGAGCCCACGACCTTCAGATCGGAAGGCGGGGCCGCTACCACTAGACCACCAGTGCTCTCTAGGTAGGCACAATACTGATTATGCTAATATCTGCGTAAGATCAGTTCATAAAATACATTGGCAAAGTGCGTATCCGACTAAGCTGTCAGGATGGTATAGGTGCTGGCCAAGCCCATTTCATCATCCTGCTCTAATGTTATATATATCATGTACAATAGATACAAAGGCCTGCTTTTTTATATTGATATTATGTTATGTGAAAACATATGTAGGTATCCTCCTACTAGCCTGTGTGAAATGGCAATCACGTAAAACCGCAGTTCTATTATGGCAATTGTGGTTATGTGACCATTGTGGTGACGTGCAAATGAAATTAATATTAAAGGAAATTTCGTATACCCTATACTAGTTACTTCAAAATCATGGCTTAATACTCATGGCGATCTATTAATTTAAAGCGAAAAGTCTACAACAAACATACATGTCGATATTTGACACCGTTTCAGCTGATCGCCATCGCCATCGTCTAGAGGTGCGCAGGTCTTAAAATACTCACTTATCACGAAATCTTCATAAGTGCAAAATTGTGCTAAATTTTAGACGTCTAAATTACAGAGCCTCTTTGAGAGGAGGGCTGTTTCAATTTATTATCAGTCACTAAAAAAGCATTAAGAAAAGGCCGAACAATTTTTATATTATAGAACTAAAGTTTATACTTTTCAACAAGTGTGTGGTCAAAAAAGTCCGAAAATTGGATAAGTGCCATTCCACGTTCTCACCCAGCTGCTACCGCAAAAGCCCTCTTTTAGAAAGGCATTCGCGTATTGCAACGTTTTGTTAACGATTTTTGTGGCAGTTAACGTCTAACATGTGAAATCCATTACTTGTTTACTTATGGCCTGCGCACATCTAAGCGATGGCGAGGGTGATCAGTAAAACGTTGTAATATTTTACAGCGTTTCACTGATTGCCATCGCAGATCACTTAGATGTGCGCAAAGCTTTAGATACTTGGCAAACTTTTCAACAAGGGCCTTAAACTGCATTCGGATAATTGCTAATAAGAAAAAATGTTGCGTCATTTTATTTATAACAGGCTACCTACCTAGATATTATAATTAAGTTTGTGTTCAACTTTTCTGAAACTTTACTAATGGTTGATCTCAATAGCGAAACTTTGCAGCAGTTTGACTCGCCAACTCGGACGGAAACAAAATAAAATCAAACAACTTGGCGACCATCTTGTGCCTAGAGTAGGTCGGTAAAGTACTCACCACTACTTTATAATAATTTTATTACTAATAGCTCTTTGCCATCCAATAGATATAGCACAATGGCGTACAATCTTATAACTCCTAATTAACACTTTCCAATTTGAACCTTAGGTAATATGAGTTTAGGCTGGGATCATTTATTTGACACATGCCAGACAATTTACCTATTTTAGTGGCTGGAAGAGCCCACTTACCATCTTTTCAAGAACCAGTAAATGTTAAAAAAATAAGGAAACATATTTAACAGAGTAAAAGCCTTAAAATGTTTATATATTTTGTGATTTTCAATTCCATAAATTAATAGCTGCCATACAAAAAATGGTACGGTTAAATTAATAAAAGAAAAAAAAATAGGTCTTTGTATGAAACTAGCTGTGTTTGCGTCCGCGTTGAACAGTGTCTTTGGGAAAGGAAAAGTTTAATTTGTATGGAAATCAATTTGATTAAATAATCCTAAGTAATAATTAGGGAGAGAGATAGCAATTGTAAGGTGGGTACTCGTTACGGCGCGGCGCAAACATTGATGATTCGCAACACGCGCAGGGCACACGGCGTACCTGAATCGGTTGCCTTACCGGCTACCAAATAAGATCACTTAAATTCCATGCTCGTCGCCTTACACCCAGATAGAATTGCCAGTTACTTCTGTTACTTATATGAACCCAACACACGGCGTAATTACACAAAGAAATGGAACCGAGGAAAACGTTATGTGTTATAAATGGACTCTGGTAAAACGATAAAGTCTTTTCATGATTTCTAAATGTTTGAGACTCTAACGTTTGTCACCATATCATCCCCAAGAATCAGAGCGGAGAAAACTTTCCCGGTGGCTTTATACTTCTTAAAGTTAAACAGTAAATCAAATTCGAGGCCTTCAAGTTAATCAACTTTTTAGAATTCAGCAATCTGCAATTAATACAACAAAAATAGTCTAAAATGTCTCAGGTTCATATCGAAATTTATAACTCTTTGTTCTGAATGAATTTTGAGTATTTTGTAGGTATTCCTTCAAAGTGACCCAATAATTTGTCTTATCTTTTCTGATAAGTTGTTCTTTGGCAGGGTAGTAGGGTAAAGTGACCTAGAAAATGAAGCGGTTCTCATTCATCGACATTGTTTCCATTTCTTTTCAAAGCGTTGTTCTTATTTTTATTTTGTAAGCATCAAAAATCCACTGCAAAGCTAAGGTCCGTATACAAAAACATTGCTTGAGCCCCAAGCTTAGATTTTTTGTCAGTTATCCATTGAAAAGTGTAAAAAACCTATGCTTGAGGCTTGTGACTCAGACTCAAACATTGCTTCTGCATATACGGCCTCAATATTACTTCAAGTGACATCAAAGGATTTTGTATACTTCGTAGTATCTTGGTATGTAAAGTAATCGAGTCACATTGATATTGCTACGCTTGTTTTCATTATTTTCTAACTTAATTTCTCAGTAAGTTTTTATGTTAGGGTTCTTTCTCACATCGGTTTAAGCAACGTGAAAATAATAATTCACCTACTGACGTTAAACAGCGATCGTGTTCTAGGCATTGTATTATCCGCTCGAAAAGGGCTGGTGAAGAGGAAATCTCAATTCGGCTTACTTTAGTGAATGACAGAAGAAAATGTCTGCCACCTTCTTTATTGCTATGTTTGATTCTGGCCGAAGCATTTCTACGTGTGTTTTGTGATGTTTTGGCTCATGGTGTGCTTTGTTATAAACCAGGACCCATAGGACAGTATTTGACCAGCCAATTCATAACTTTGCTGATCTTATGTAAGTTTCGCAGAATGATGGCTTCCATTCGTGCAAGCCGTGCTATGAGCCATCTAATGGATGTGTCCCTGAATTTATTTTCAAATTTAACTGTCGAATGCATTTATTTATTTACTGTGAATGCATTGGATTATCAGGTGCAACGGCTCTTTGTGAATGACCACTGGAACACTAACTGCTCTCGGCGGGGCAATGCAGTGATTAGAGTAATGCCGTCGAGAGCAAGCTGCGCCGCGGGCAATTGCAGGTATGTGCCATTGATTATTGTCAAGTAGAGCTTTTAGTAAAAGCTCGTTTCGCTCGTTTCAAATGGCCGTTCAGAATAGCAATGAAAATTCGTATACAGGTTAGATTATAATGTTTATTCCTTTGGGAAAGATTAGTGCTGGCGGTGATTCAAAACGGGGTTTGAAATGACTAGCACTGAATAGGTGTATAATATTTAGGAGTTACACTGTTTTACAGCTTATAGTATATCGGTTTCAGTTGCCTAAGTAATAAGTAAAAGGGTATAGTTCACAAAAGGGTATAGTTTAACGCTCATATTCATAATGGTCATTTAGTTCATTACGAACATGGTGAAGTAAACCAGCGGAATGTATAATTTTTTTTAATATTATTTAATTAATCATATTCTGGACAGATTTTTTTAGACAACCCATTTGCAATATATTTGTTTTACATCAGCCTGTATATTATTTACAAAATATATTATTATGAAACATCATGTGAATAAAATACAAACTACATTTTAAAAGAACAAAGACCTTGAAAAATTAATAATGTTTTCTACCTGTATGTATTACAGGTAGAAAACAGAGATCAGATCACCGACCGAAAAAAAAAACAATAGGTAATTATTTTTATAGAATTTAAAATATCCATGAAACATCTCGGCGAAGGTCATTTTACAGCGAAATCCTATACTATAAGTATCTAGGTACTCGTACACTATGTATGTCTAAGTATACCCTTTTTCTTGATTTAAAGGGAGCTCGTAGATTCTCGGAATCTCAATTATCCATAGAGTTAGTACAGTGCCACAGGCAACAAAGACAGGCGTCACTCAGTTGGTAGTAACACTGCCTTCTGCGCCGTAGGCCGTGGGCTTGATACCCACCGAGAACAAATATTTGTGTGGTGTAATAAATACATAGGTATGTGTTTACAAAAATATTGTATTCTAGTAATAAATTTATCTGGTTTCCATCATACAAGCTCTGTTTAGTTTGGCGCTAGCTAGTGTTGTGAGAAGTCCACAATATTTATATTTTGTAGCACGAGTATATTGGTGTAATAGAAAAAAATAAAAGAAAGCAAATACATTTATTTGACATACAATGGCATTACATACATAGGTGTAGAATGGTTGTCTAGTTCTTAGATTATTTCTGCAATTTTTTTATTTACCATTCTAAAATTAATGTATATCAATCTGTCTGTCGTCAATAAAGAGAAAATTAAACTGCGGCGCTTTTTGTTTGACGAGGGTTATTTTTATTTCATATGTGATTGATCATGTTTCTAAACGACAGAATTTAGGCTATCGTTATGCTTTCGGTTATCTTTTGTCACTTTTACTAACAGGTAAAAGATCGTAGGGAGAAGAGTAAATGGAGAAATAACGCCTCGAGCTAGAGATGCCCATCTGTAGCTCGGGGCATTATTTTGTATCCATGTTCCGTCACTCGTTGCTTGGGCCCGTGGGGCATTCCGGCGTGTGACGACGACGACGACGCGGCGACTCAATTATGTCTAACTTCGTTGCTCAAGCTCCGTCAGCTTAGCTGCAAACACGTATGGGCGCATAGATTATACTAATAGTTGCTATATGAAAACTCAATCTAGATTATTTATGCCACGTCTGTTTGAGGTAATTTGCGAGTTCCGTGACTTGAGAGTGTGTTGGAAATGTGTTGCAAGATTTGTGCGACGTAAATAGATAGATAGAAAATTCTTTATTGCACAAATTAAGAGTACTGTACACAGGCGAGCATAATGCTTAGATAGCATTATCTACCGGCCTTTGGGTATTAGGGCTAACGCTAGGAAATTAATTTAGTTAGTTAATATTTGATTTAGGTTTTACAAGATACATATTAATTTCAGCTAGGGTCGCCGTCATTGAAATCGATGAGGAGGACTATATATATACACTTTATAATATAATAGCGGCCTGTCCCGGCTTTGCTTTTCCCGGGAAGCACTATCACCATTTTTATTTATCCAGTGCACGAGAGCGTGCATGAGAGCACTAAGGGTCTAGTGGTAGTCTTCTCATCCTAAAGTCGTGGGTTTTAATCCAGTCGTGTAACTATCGATTTTTCTGTTGTAAAAAAATACTTATGCACAAATTGCTAGTCTACTAAAGGAAAACATCGAGATGAAACCCGATGCTCCGTGAACCCGAGGCTCGTGTGGGTGCCGGTGAAATAAAATGGCGCATGAAGCTTAAAATGTTTATGCCTCAAGTGTATCGTAGAGCACGTTCCAACCTGTGCGTGACCTGCGAGGCAACGCTTTGTTACTAGGCGATAATCACCACATAACATCAAGTTCTATGCGTGATCTATCAGCTACTTAATTGTATTAAAAAACAATACAAGGACCTAAGAACATACACTACACAATTACATACCTATAGAGGGTAGATATTATGTGCCTGTATATATACCTACCTACCTGAATACTGAACTTGTCAGATGCACAGCTTAGTTTTTTATGTTTTTAGTCTACCTACCGCCTACTTATGCTATTCGGAACATTAATTATTCGGTAGTATTCGGTATTATTCGGTAGTTTGCTTATGTTACAAACTTATATAAACATCGGACTTTGCTATGCTTCACTCCATATGCTAAACTCTAGACTGCTCTCAAACTCGAACCCACTTAAAAGTTTATTTCTATTTGGCAACGAAACATTTTAATGATGAGAAGAAAAGTTTGTTGCTGTGTGTATGCCTCCGATCGGCTAAAGCTTAGAACAGATTGTGGCAAACAGTCGCGAACTGCGATAGCGATCAGTTTCAGAATACGGTTTTGCATACATTTGCACATACTGTACTGCCGCGAACTATAATAATTATTATACACTTACATATCTATACTTCTATTAAAAAGAGGAAAGATTTGTATTTTTGTATGTTTGTAATGAATAAAATCAAAAAATACTGTGCCGATTTCAAGAAATTTCACCATTGGAAAGCTACATGCACCTTGAGTAACATGGGCTATATTTATTTGTTTAAAACATAAATACCCGTGGGAAGCCGGGACTGGCCGCTAGTAATATACACCACTATTTTGTAACTACCAAAAAAAAAATAGGGTAATGTAGTAGGGGTAGAACATTATGAATGTGCAATCAGAATTTTTAGTTTCGATAAAATGACAAAGTTATTATATGTTAAAATTTTCAGAAATCATCCATAAAATTATGAACACATTAGTTACGTACTAAGTTAGTTACGTAGTACTAGAGAGAAAAAAAATTACGCTGTTCGGTTCCGCTTGGTATTTAGCGTTTATGAATGAAATGATTTTTGCTTGTTGAATCATTTCTCAATATTTGACTAAGCATTTTGATGGACATAAAAAAAAAAATTTTTTATTTCTCAAAAAAATTTTTTTTTCGTTGATGTGTTCAGTATCAGCAGCCAATATCGGCATTTTTTTTTTGGTAATTACAAAATAGTGGTGTATATATATTTTTTTCTGTACATACAGAACTGCTGTTGTTTTGTTGTTGTAGGTATAGCTGTGTAGTTTACATACAAAACTACAACAGCTGTTTTATTTTTAAATAGAAAAGCTTGGTTCTTCTTTAAGTCCGATTTGTATCTTTTTTTGAAGTCGCGAGTGTTTCTCAGCACGCTCATCAATCGCCTGCTTCTTCTTCCTGCCCTTATCCCACTTTATGTGGGGTCGGCACAACATATTATGTCTTCTTGCATATAGAAAATAAAAACGAATAAATTTGAATTCGTCTTACGCTTACGTTTTAAAATACCCACTGTTTCTTAGCGAAGCACTGGGCATCGATTCTGACTACACAAATCGCGCAAGCGATCGCGTAAATCGATGTGAGTTTTCAATTTGGTGATAACTCGCTTCGATTTGTTTTTTTGTGGAATTGACGCCCTGATCGCCAGGTCGCCAGTGTATAGAACACAATCTCTTTAAAAATCAATATCAACAGTTTACTCTCTCCTGAGTTCCTGAATAGCTCGTAAAAACTTTTATAAATAAAAACCCAATCACAAACAGATTTATTCTCTAGTTCTAAGCGCCGAAGTCATACCAACTTAAAAATATTTACCCGTGAATTTTACCACAAAATTCACACACAATATTTTCATTAATCCCAAAATCATTTGCTGCATCGAAATACACGCAAAAGATAATCACAAAAAATCAATCGTCTTCGCACACTCTAGTTTCAATCGGAAATGTTCTAACGATAGCTCACGTTGTTCGCACAATAATGAGGCAGAAGTAATTTCTTAATAATTGTTTGCGAGGAACAGTTACGGAAGTTGTCAGTGGCGTGCTACGAAGAAATTAATGAGTGTTGGGAACTGACGACGTGCTCCGATCTTGGAGGAGTGGCACACGTATTGCGCACAACTTAAAGTGGCAGCTCAGCAAGAAAACACTCCTAACTTAACAAAGTCAAAAAATATTTTTATTCAGTTGTGTCACAAGGATTACATTGAAACGTCTTAAAGGAAGGTGAGTCTCAGGCCAGTTCCACTCAACCAAACATATAAGAATCAGCAAACAAACTATACGGCTGGGTTCCTACAATTTTTGTGTGCCCCTCTTACAAAAATAAATAAATAGCAGTGAAGTTCCAGTGTGGTGCCACTCCATTTTAGTGAGACGTAGGCAAAACAAAAGCAAAAGTTACAAAGACAGAACACGCTATGTTTGGTAGAAATAATAGTGTGCCTATAAAGTATATATATCAAAATAAGAAAATAAACTAGCATACGTAGCTGCCGATGGGTACAGCTATAATAAGACTATAAAGAAAGTTGAAAAAAAAGTGCACTCAGTATAATACTAGTGCAGATCTTGTTTGTCTTTTGCTACTTAAATAGTACATTGTTACCTGAGTGTTGAAAGTCACGTTTTTTGAGTCCCGAGACGGGTTTGGCGCCAGAGCGTTAGCGAGGGCGCCAATGGAGCTTGAGGGACTTAAAAGACTTTCACCCGAGGTAAACACTGTGCTTTTTATTACGAATATAAGGAAAGTAAAAATAAAAACATGAAAGAAAAATTTGTGAAAATGAAGATTGAATTGCCGCCTTCCCGGTTTTTTTTTTCTTTTTCTCTGGCGGGCCTTCGGCTTCGGCTCGCCAGCATTATTCAGCCATTATTTTAATTCTCATAATTAAAAAAATGGTAAATGTCAAATCTATGTTATTTTAAATAAATAGTAGAAGCTGTAATTTAGAAGATATATTATTTATTTAATACTATCTTTATGTTATTTAAATTTAAATTTTACATTGCGCTATCTTATTAGACTTTTTAAACTTCTTACCGTTGTAATGGGTTTCCAACCTACTTGCTGAATAAAAAGTTGGAATTTGGTTCAACGACCTCCTTGCAGTTAGAAAGACTTTAGAAAGTTGGAACATGGTTGAATAAAAAAGAATTTGTTTTTTTTATAATTTGACAGCTGTCAGTAGAAAGCGATTCTCCCTAGGGCTGAAAGTTTTACTTTCAATTAGGCCCCTCAGGCAACTTCAGACCTACTTTCAGAGTATGAGTAATGAAAATACTATTTATAATCGCTTGTTTTTTTATCCAAGCTACGAGTATTTTTCTTAGCCCACCTACTGTGTACATTATACTTGGAATTTAGGACTTTTCTACATGGATTTAGTATCGTTTTAGAGAGATTTACGCCAGAGTTTCGTACAACCATATTTTTTCAAGCAATGGGTAGGATAAGTTAAGGTCTGCGCTCATCTAACGCTGTCAAATATCATCGCCATCGCAGATCACTTAGATGTGCGTAAAGCTTTAGTAGTTCCTACGAATTACTGAACCTGATTTATATTTATAAGGTCGTAGAATAAAGAAACTAAAATTGAATAAGATCCAAATTACAAACTAAAGTAGGTAAATAGTGAAAATTTTCCATTTCCATATTTTTTTTGTACAACATGTTTTTGCAAAGAATGACCCTTATCAGCAGCAAAATCCATTGGATCAATAATACAGTGTAATTTTTTTTGAAAAATCTTTCGGGTCCATTTTAGTCAAAAGTAAAAGATTCTTGGAAGAAATGAATATGCAGTTATTCTTTTCTTATAAACTCTTTTCACGGCTTTTCCCTAACTCTCGTGGTTTCGGACTTGGCCATCACCGCCCTTAACAAAAATGCACCCTGTATTCATACAGTTTGCATAAAATATATCGAACAAATAAAATAAATAATGCTTAGATTGTCGGGAGTCCCTTTCCCAACGATGGAATGTTGCGTACTTAATTACTTGCCATTTTTTAACTGTTTCAAACAATAGTCTAACTCTATCTAGAGACAGCCGCCCTGCCTTTTGATCCTAAAGTTGTGGGTGCAATCCAGTCGTCCGAAAATGTATGTTCACCATGCCAGTACTTGCAAATGGTGAAGAAAAACATCGTGAGGAAACCGGCATGTTGTAGAACATAAACATGTTAAAAACGTGTCAAGCGTGGATGACGTCACTCAAAAAGGCCACAAAAGACCAGTAGGTCTACCACAAGCTCTGTCTGGCTCTGACTCTGGCTCCGGTTTTGAGTCTGTGTGAGTGCTCACCAGTGTATTTATACTCTGTGTGTGACGTTTCGGCGTAGGATTTATTTAGACAGCACTCACACAGACTCAAAACCGGAGCCAGAGTCAGAGCCAGACAGAGCTTGTGGTAGACCTACAGCGGCCTACTTGCGGAAACCAGTCCGCACACCCAAGGGCTGATCAAAGAATTTACCGAAAGATAAAGAAATTACGGCGCTATAGACTTAGTTCGCCTCGGGTAATTTACCTAGGTAATTATGTATTACCGTTTCGTAAAATAAATACTTCTTACTGTTTCAAAGTAGAGTTTATTTTAACGTATATGTCAGTCAGTCCAGCCCAGCCCTAGTAAATTCAATTATTGCGAAAATTATTGAGAGGGTTGAGAGGCTTTTATGTTCCATCAGGTAAATTATGAACTTATTGATTTAATAACAAAATGACTTTTATTTTAACGAATTGCCAACCAATTTTAAGCTGATAGACCTGCCTAGATTACAGTAGTTGAAAAATGATTTTGCCCACACGAATAAATAATAATAATAAGTTATAGGTAAAGGTATAATTATATAATAGGTATGCCATAGGTATACATAGAATGCAACATTAGCAATGTACTTAATTAGTTATTTGCTGAATAAAAAAACTAAATCATATTATATTATATCATCATCATCAGCCTGTAGAATTCTACTGCTACATATAGACCACCTCTATTCATTTCCAGGAAAAATGATTCTAAGTCCTCTTCACTCACTAAATTTCCACGATATTGGCAATGTTGTCGGCCCATCGGTTGAAATCTATCTAAAATGAGAAAGGAGATATTGAAGCTAAAAAGGTGATTACAACAATATGCTAAATAGGTGGCTGATGCATGCGCCTGTGCTGACCAATCATTCAATAAAACAAGAATAAAAATTGTATTTAACCCCGTTGAAGGTTTGATGGAGCTAACCGGTACCATTTACAGACCCGTAGCTAATCCGTTCGAGACTGAGTCATTCTTGCAATTACCAACAGTTGCGCTGCAAAATCGCTAAACGATTCTACAAGTGACTGAACAATTGCTATCCTATCTCGATCGTGACCTCACGGGTAAGTTGAGTAAGTATCCTAGTTTCATGATAAATATACTCTATGACAGATTATCTGCAGAAAATACCTACAAGTATGTCCCACCATACTGCTGGCTTCGTTATTTCAGACAATAATATGACAAAATATGTGTTGTAACTAGCAAAATACTGGTACATAAAAATTACGGATTATGTGGGCCCTAAACCTGCCCACATCTAATAGCGTGATGGCTATGGCGATCCGTGAAACGCTGTCATATTTGAAAGCGTTTCACTGATCGCTATCGCCAGCGACAGAGGTGTGCGCAGGCTTTTACAAAGTATCTACTAATTCGTTTCGCTACTATATATTATTATGTACTAATCTGTGAACACATATGCGAATGGATGGGTAATCGAATTTCATAAATCGAACGTCCGAATTGGTAAACCTGACGCATAATACTGGCCAGCAACATCTACGTCGTTGTTGCTATGTTTTGCACTGTTCACCTCCGAATACTGAAACGCAACTCAGATTTAAGCACGTCTCAAGCGACGAATATTTGACAGTTTTCAATGAAAATCTGTCAAATATTCGTCGCTTGAGACGTGCTTAAATCTGAGTTGCGTTTCAGTATTCGGGGGTTAGTTCCATAACGCAAAATACCCGTGCTTTAGCCGAATAGCAATACCCCGGATGTTTAATTAAAACAATCGATGTATGTTCTACAGCCTTCATGATTCAGCTGTTCCTAGGCCATGCACAGCCTGAGCCATACAAATTAGTTTACCTTGGCGCATTTCAAGTCCAGAAAATCAAGATGGATCAACCGAGCTCAATTACCACTAAGATGATGTGAGTGGGTCGGCAAACACTAGTTTGCTCGGTCGATACGCTGCGCAGATGGGAGCAAACAGGGGCTTACTGCACTAGACGAGTAGATCCCATTTTAATTAAACGAGTTCTACACTTAAGCGTTTAGACTTTAGATGTTCACGTCCAGAGCTTAGAAACGCTGGTCATTTCATGCAAAACAAATCCGTAGTAGTTTTTTTAAATTTGGCTTCAATATTTTGAAAATGTGTTTTTATATCTTTCAAAATGTCAAAGTGTGCCAGCGAGAAGTACCTACATTGACGCTTGTTTCGGCTTAATACATTACGGACAATGCGTCACGCATATCTATAACTATAGCATTATTTTAATCATATTGTTTTAATACTTATGGAAAAACTCAAAATAAGACTTTGTTTTAAATATTAAAAAAAAAACAGAATTCCGAAAAAGCTTACTATACAGGGTTATTCATTATTAACTGCAAATACTCAG
The DNA here is from genome assembly GCA_939531255.2 of Thera britannica. Classification (NCBI taxonomy): domain Eukaryota; kingdom Metazoa; phylum Arthropoda; class Insecta; order Lepidoptera; family Geometridae; genus Thera; species Thera britannica. The sequence goes on along the minus strand of OW618040.2, from coordinate 11,970,958 downwards.
GAATTAGGTTCAACAAATAGAATAAAAAATATTTATGAAATTATTTTTTTTAAATTTGATCAAAATTTTTTTCAAGTTTTTGTATCAAAATTTTATTTTTATTAATTTCTTTACGGTTATTGCATAATGATTGCCACGGAGAACAGGACGATGACCCACCCAGGCGGTGACTGAACGCAGAGTGTCACTCACGGCGCGCGGGCGCGGATCAAAGGCCAAAATAGGTCAGGCGCCAATGATTCCTTTATCGATTTTCTCGGGATTTTCATAACAAAACTTAAAAAAAATCATTTCATAAATATTTTTTATTTTATTTGTTGAACCTAATTCCTGAGTATTTGCAGCTAATAATGAATAACCCTGTATAAATGTATTTGTGTTCTTTGCGTTTATTTTATGGTGGTACGGAACCCATAAACGCGAGTCTAACTTGCACTTAGCTGGAAAATGCAATTTTCATTCACAGTCACAACAGAGCTGTCGTTGAGAATTTAGTTCTAACTACCACCCTCGTTAGCGTTTTGGTGAAAAGTGGTTGGTAGTTTGTGATGTTAATTGACCAATTATGTAAAAGTCTGCGTTCTAAATAGAGCAAGAGATATGCTAAATAATTGTAGGTAAATAGCAGCAGGCAGTTCGTCTCACTTTTGCGGTCTGCTTCTGGCTGAAAACTTTTTACTCAGAACAATGCTGCATTTAAATAAACAAACATGCAAAACTAATTGCACCACCAACCTTTCCAATACAATTTATAGACTATAAAATAAAAATACCATATAATTTAAAAACGTAATGTTGATTGGCCCACTATGTGCACTGTAGCCAAAGATCGAGAGGTATGGAAAAGGGGAAGAGAGGCCTTTGACCTGCAGTGGGACGATCCAGGCTAAATCAAATAATGTTCCAAAAGTGCCGGGTCTGAATCTGATGAACAGTGTCAAGAGTATTGCAGAATAAAATTATGATGTGGGTCGCAAGGTACCAAAGCTGAATTGGAAGTGGGTAGTTCCACAGAAACCGTATAAGACCCGGAAAGGCGGACCCGGTGGGCTGGTAATAAGCGTCATAGAATAGATACCCACAAAGAGTAAAGACCTCGCGACCTAAGAAAACGCTGCGCGCTGGCGAGCGAGATAACAAAAACTTCTCCAGCAGAGAGTGGTTAGAGCAGAGGAGAAAAAAACATTCCGCAGTGGAACACCATAATGTAAGTAACAAGAAATATAGAATTCTCTTTTAACAAATTTGTACCGGTAGTTTGATTATTACCATCACAGTTAAGATAAGCTATTACACAGGTACTTAACGCGTACATACATCGCGTATTAATATCGCTTATAAAATAGATTCAGTATATGTGTTAAGATCTTGAAAGATTAATAAGTACTTACTAGTAGTTTGATAGATACGACGGTATCCAACATTTTAATTAAGTTATTATGCTTCAGCACGTACTTATTTTGTGTACGAACTTGTTTTTTCGTCCGTGTAACATAAAACTAGACGAAGCTTCAACGTATATAATTTGAATCAAAATAAAGTAAATAAACACAGCCCGGGATGTGATTGGCAACACAAAAACTCAATTATTCATGTCTCTACGGTGCGTAGGTTGATAATATAAATGGATCTGAATCAATTTAGAAGGGAATTTAATCACCCGGTTTTATAGCTCCACAATCACGGAACACTTCATAAATGTATCTATAAATCTGTACGTAACATAACTCTCTATCTATCTATACTCAACACACTAATTGGGTATTTGGTATAAAGTGTTGTTTGTTAGATATTGATTTTCGTATAAATACTTAGTTACTTAGCAGACACTAACTAGTTGTTTGCGTTCCTCTGGTAAATAAAAATCATCTTGGATAATTGGATAGTAGGGTACGATCTACACGTCCTCAGAGGAACCTATTATCAAGGCGAAAATTATCCGTTGAATATAACTAGAAGTCTGTTTAGCTTTAAAACACGGCAAACAATAATCTACGCATTAGGTCTTTCTACTAAGGGATTTCCTATACCCAAAACCGGCTAACAGTATGATTTTTTTTTTAATGACTTGATAACTTTTGCCATAGTAACTCATATATTGAAGCTAGTGGTATATTGTTACTTAAATAAAAGCATATGGCGAAAAAGCCGACTAACAATGAAATAAAATGAATCATTTTTACCGTCCCTGTTCCCAATAAGTCCTACCTCGTAAAATGTATTCTCACTCTGGAGACCGCGGGGTCTCGCGAGTCGCGTAATTTCCACAATATGTACTGATTTCCAATAACTCGCAGTGTTGCCCACAATTTTTGTCGATTCGGACACGCTTTTACGATAACTTGTGTTGAGGGAATGTCATGTGTTGTTATAGAATAATAATAATAATAAGTGGTTAATAAACCACCATTGAACAAAAGGTGGTTAAGGTTACGGTTGTGAATCACTTTTTGTTATGATTTTTGGTACATTAATCAAATGTTCCGATAAATTGTATTAATTAATTTACTTACAGTCAGTGCCATAAGTATTCTGGTTTTGCGACCGTGCGTGTGCTACGGTAACGACTACCCATCAGGTGGGCTGTAAGTGGCTGTCGACTTTATTTTATAAAATAATAGTAAATTCGGAAAAAAAAATGGTTGAAAATCCACATTGATCCATAAGCATTTTTAATCCATAAATGACGATTATCCTTAATCCAAAAAGAGTGGCTTTAAAATATGTACATGATCTATTTTTGAAGATAATACTGTAAAGTTGAATTTATGATTGACTTCCTCGACTCTTTCTCGAAACAGATTAATTGACATCGTAGATGCAACTGGAGTGAAATAACTTGTACCTACTTAGTACAAGAACGTGTACTATGCTAAATGCTACGTTAGGAGCCATACGGAGCGTACCTACCTACTCTTAGGTACAAATATCTGCAGAGTTTGTGAGCCAAGTAAACTTAAGCTGAGCAGCAAACTTAATGCAACTTTGCCTGTGGTCTGCGCTAGGCCCAATATTAATGTCATTATTTTACCTCTATGCTGCATGTGGAGAATATGCAGCGTAGTTCGTGCAGTTTGGAACTATGGGTGGGACATTTTGGGACATTATACATGTAAATCTTTGTGATATCCTTAAGTGTAAACACTATAAAAATCCCTGCCTGGAAGAAATCGCTTTCTGCGATAAGGCCGCCCATTGTACTTTATTTTATTACGCTGTTACTTGTGATGTATCCTTGTGTACAATAAAGTGTTATCTATCTATCTATCTATCTATCTATAAAAATGTATAGGAAATTCTTTAATGAAAAAATACAAGTGCTGAACCCAGGCAAGCTTTTGCTGAATAGCATCATCTACCTACCCATAACCTTACAAATATGAGGGCATATTATAAAAATTGAAACATAGTCACACAAAATCAGGTAATACTTGCACGACTAAATATTACAGAACTATAGAGAGCGAAGTCATCTTAGTTAACAAGAAGTAGTTCCACCATGATAATAAGAAGTATTTGCACTTCCTATATAATATTTGAACCAAATTATGTGGACGCCACATAATTTGGTTCTGCTCTGTCTGGCTCTGTCTCTGGTTCTGGTTTTGAGTCTGTGTGAGTGTTGACTAAATAAATCCTACGTCAAAACGTCACACACACAATATAATGCACTGGTGAGCACTCACACAGACTCAAGACCAGAACCAGAGACAGAGCCAGACAGAGCTCATGGTAGGCCTGCTGTTCAAGCATGGCTGCTGGATTTTGTTTTCTGTCATTTTGGGAAGTCACTTAGTTTTATCATTTTAATTGTTTTTCTGCTGTTATTTTGAGTTCTATTTTGTAATTCTCAGTGGTGTTTTAACCAACATTACTTGAGGTAATTAGCTCAAAGTGTATAAACAGTAGGAATGAAAGAGTATTATGTGCAAACAACCTGCATCGTGCTTACAAAATAATTCCAAGTAAGGTCACAAAAAACTAAAACTCCGAGTGACGATAACTAAAATAAGAGAGAAACAATCATTTAAACATTTATATGGTAGTTAGCTAGTGTGCGGCGACAGACAATGCTGAGAGCAGCGTAAGTTGAAAACGTTTCGATTGATTCGATAAGCTCCTACTATGGAAACATATAATTCAACCTAGAATTAAAGCGATAGTTTTTAGACGAAGTTTTATTTTGTCATTTATTCGCGGTTATTACAAACACAATAACAAAGTGTCGTCATCATAAATAGAGACAGTAAGAAAAGTTCTTCTTAGTTTTAGTTTTCTTTAGAAAAACAAATTATTTATTAACCTGAATTTTGGCTAGATTGTAATATTATTACATAAGGTTATAAAACATAGCGTACTACAAAAAATATTCGTGGTTCAATCTGAAACCATGTGAAGTACGAGCAAGCTCTCTTGCTCGTATCTTGTATGCAATCAGATTGCACAAAGTTTAGAAAAAAATATTTTTTATTTCAACACGTATTTTTACTTGAAAGTTTTTCTTATGTACGTGTACCGAGTACCACTTAGGCAAACTGTTTGCTCACGATTTTCAATTAATAAGCTCTGTGATTTCAAATTGTTAAACAGTCCGAACGAGTTTTTTCATGGTTTTCGTGGTTAAGACCAAATTAAAAGAACCAAATATACAACAAAAATAAAAACTTTACTTTCGACACGACACGTGTTTCGCTTCTCTACGAAGCATCGTTAGGAAAATTAACTCGCTGTGCACTAAAGGATGTGTAGCCTTGTTGGGCGCTGAGCAGAAAGTGATTAGTACTATTTATTTGCTTTATTGAATTTATGTTTAACAATGGAATTCCGAAAAGTCACGCCTGAATCATTTAATTATGTCAATGAAGACATTTTCCATGCGTTTTGGAGTTTACTCCTAAAGAATCGGTTTTTTTATATAAGGCACCCGGTATGAGAAAAATGTGGAGAGTAAAATCTACTGAACGAATGACCTCGTTACGTTTTTGGTGCGCAACCTATCTTGCGAAACTTTCTAATTTGGTGTGAGCAGTGCAGCTAGATCGTGGGTAGTGTGTACCCTTACTTTGCCTTTAGGGAGTAAACTCCAGTCGTGCGTCGGAGCTGACACACACAATTTTTTTTTAACGAGTTTATTAAGGCTGCTTTGGTTATTGATTGTATTTTATGTGTGGGTTATGGAAATAAATGTAGATTTGATAGTAACGCTATTGCATTAAGGTAATACACAGGACTAACTACAGTTGTAAGTAGAAATAAATGTACACAAAATACTAAGAGTGAGAAATAAGTGAGTTTGACAAATAGTAGGCGGCTCGAGGGTGGCGCGGAGGCGCAGCGGGCCGCAGCTGCAATTACCTAATGATGCGCGGTGGTTACCCAATTACTGGCGGGGACTGCTGCATTCACGTTTTCAGTTCTACTGATTCAGCCGCTCGCTCTCGATAATTTGTACTGAACAGTTGAAACCACCTACACGGTTAAACTGGTAATAAAGTTCACTCGACATTGTTGTTACACGCGGAAATGTTTTCTTTGCCTGCCTATAAGGTTAAAACAATTAAGGAAGTTCTGCCGTATTATTTTGAGTTGTAACGTTACGGATCAATATTTGTTTGAAGTGTGTAAATTGGAGATTGATTGAAAAGCTTTCAGGTTTTCAATAAAAAGAACGAACGTACTTTGGGTATCAAATAATACGATTCTTTGTAGGGTACGGTACAAAAATCCAATAATTTCATCAAAAATATTGCTACATAGTCATCATATAACAAACCTTAAAATTTAGTTAGGTACCTGCCAAAACTTGAAACTACAGTTTCCGGTAAACCGTTTCCATCACAATTTACACAAACAAATTCATTCTGCCGAAGTAGCTGTTGCTAACAAAGCCAGCGAGATGTTAATCTAATGTAGTACAGTGTCACTCGAAGCTGGTCCGAGCTCCGACTTTCAAAGGACTGGGGCCACGGACGGGCAGCCACGGATTCTCTATTATGTAAATTTCGCGTAATTTTCTCTGTGGAGTTGGCCACGCTCGCCAGACTTTGTAACGGGAGCGCCTCTCATTAATACCTGAGCTCCTCAATTTTTGGAGGTGGAATGCATAATTTTACAGCGTGCGTCATCTTTTTCAATTTAAATTTCTAATAAACACGCCGAAGTCCCGGTTAGCCAATTTTGGCATTATTAACTGACTTCAAAAGGCTCATTAATTGAGAGCCTTGTAGCTTTTTATTTAAAAAAAGGAAACCCTTGGTTTCTCGCGGCATCTGTTAAAATGATTTTTTTTATCGAAAAGACGTTCTAATACTTACAACTAAATGTGTTTTACAACAACCTCGTTCTTTCACTACATAGGCCGTAGTACAATACTATTTTTTTTGGTAAAAAAAAAGTAAACGAACGCATACGCTACAGCTACAGTGCCTAGGATAGATTTTTTAGATGGAATAGGCTTGCCCAGCACCTATACTTACCATCCTGACAGCTTAGTCGGCCTAATCCACATGAAAGACACATGGCCAATACCTACGTGCGGAGCTGACTAAGCCACGATGTTTTCCTTCACCGTTTGAGAGCACTAACATTGTGTACATAACTTTTTAGATAGAAAAACTCATTGGTAGGTACACGACTGGATTTGAACCCACGGCCTTAGGATCGGAAGGCGGGGCCGCTACCACAAGACCAAAAGTATAGTGTATAGTTTTTTAGGTACATGTTTCAATTAATCATTTGTCGTGTCGTGTCTGTATGATTAGTTAAATACTTCATCCATCCTGATTACTACCCCGAACCCTGAAAACCCCACTAGCTTTGTACATACTTATTTGTAAATATGTAAAATATATTGAGTAATAAGGTATACACGCACTACACACTTAATAGTTCAGTATAATGTCAGAAAAGAAAGGAAAAAAGCTTGAAAAACTTTTGTGGAGTATCCCCTTACGCTACATTTATTCTAATCTGGTTAATAAAAACTCATTTCATCCCAAAAGCTACACAAGCACATAATATGCCTCTCCGCATGCCCAATAACATCCAGAATCATAAATGTCGCATGTTGAGACGCTCCTATTTGTAATGTAGGACGCATATAACATGGAAGCCTAACGGTTACTAATCCGTAGATGAGCCGCCGCTTTCGTAGAACATCTGCGGCCACGACAGCGACGCGGAACGAAACAAAAACGAAATGAGAAAGGTTCGGGAACTCGAATGGGACGTATTGTGGAAAGTTGTACGGTATTGTTTGCTTTGCTTGCAGCGATGACCTCGCCGCCAAAATCCTGGCTTGTCGCTAGAATGGAGCACAGTACAAATTGTGTTTATGTAGACTTTTGTTATTGTGTTCATGTGCAATGAAGATTTAAAGTTTGACTTGCCGTCACAATATAATTTTAAAGGCTGAATCTGGGTGAAAACGGTTTTTTTGCCAAGGTTTTCCCTTATCGAATTTAATGGATGACCAGATTTTCGCTCTCTATCGCCCGGCAGAATGATGGAAAAGAACAAATTGTGCACGATCGGTGCTACGCTTTCGTAGCAAGTGCTACGCCGTAATATTTAACCACATACATTTTGAGAATGAATAAAATAGAATGTTTTGTACACATTGTGTAAAGAACCACATTAGCACGTGAAGTTCTATCCATACTTGAAGCTCGATAGGTTACTTACAGGTCGTAATATTTTTGTGGGCATCTTTTTTTTAGTTTTCGTTACATAGTGATTTTTACCCTCTTTATTATACCTATACATAACGCTTGCATTTTTCAAATGCTGTTTTTTTCAGTAAAACGTTGATTATATTTCAAAGACCCATCTATATGAAGAAAGAAAAAAAGGAATCAGCATTATGACTTATGTCCTGACGCAGTAGACTACTCGGTTCTTTCAGTACCAAGGGTCACTTATTCTCACGTAAGATACTTTGAGCATGTCTGAAGGATAATCAGAGGAATGTCCAATTATAATATTAGAGATGTACGCATACTATTATTCATACTCATATTGTTTAATACAATATTATGTAACATGGTGAGGTCTTAAAATAAAAAATAGTGAATACATAATAGGCCCTTAAGTTTAGGGTATGCCATATTTTACATGACGTCGTCGGTAGAAGTGCCAACCCATATAAAAGAGAGTGTAAAACTAAACGTACGAATTAATTAAGCTGTAAAATTCTCTGAACCAGATAAGTAGGTTTATTTTCGTCTTAGTTCGCGAATGGAATGGGGTATTAAAGAGTCTTTAATTTTAGTTACTCGTATTTTAGTAAGCGTATAAACGTTTTACGAGGTGAGCTAGACGTGAGTGGCTTTAATTCAATATGAGATAATATGAGCAAAGCATTTCGGAAACTTTTCTTGTTTGGTGTTTACAGAACTTAGCCAGGTACATTCTTTTGTAAAAATATCTTGGCTTGATTGTCGTTAGCTACAGGCTAATAATAGTTATAGAATAGAATAGAAAACTCTTTTTTGCTCACCTTGAAACTAACAATGGAAAAATAAAAAGCGGCCAAGTGCGAGTCAGACTCGCCCATGAAGGGTTCCGTAGCAGTAAGTAATATAATATAGAAGTTCTAGTAGTTCGTCGTAAAGGCTCGAACACACCTAGTTCGCTGGCGGTAGCGAACAGTGAAACGCTGTCAAATATTCGCTGTCTAATCTCAAATCTGACAGCGATATTTGACAGCGTTTCACTGATCGCTACCGCCAGCGAACTAGGTGTGTTCAGGCCATAAGGTGTACCTTTCGACGAACTACTAGAACGTCTAGTACAGTTTTTTTTAATACGTCGTTAATCGTACACCGAATTAACGACGTATTAAAAAAACTACTATCACGTTCAAACCAAATATCGTTGGAAGTTTACATAGTAATGTACATCATATATATTTTTTAAGTTTTATCATTATCTTATTTTAGAAGTTACAGGGGGGGGGACCAAAATTGTACCACTTTGGAAGTGTCTCTCGCAAAAACTATTAAGTTTAGAAAAAAACGATGTAAGAAACCTCAACATCATTTTTGAAGACCTATTCATAAATACCCCACACTTATGGGTTAGATGAAGTGGTAGTACTCCCCCGGACGAACCACACACAAAGAGCTCTATTACTAACTGAACAATTACCGGAAAACTTGAACAAATACGTATCGCACCCTGTTTTTTTGAAGCTTGTAAATCTTTGCCAATAGGGTGTCGGTTACGTGACAGTGACGCGAGTGCATTGGGTTTTCTCCACCTCAAAAAATGCTCAAGAACGAGTTTTCACTTCAAAGAGGTGTTTTTGAATTACTGTAAAGTTTTGTTATAATAATAAAGAGTTATGTTATGTTTACGTTGCATACCTGAAGTTTTATTTTAAAACTACTAAGTTTCCGCTTTTATCTCAGAATAATGATCACAACTTGATAATGCAGCTCGGGAGGGTCATTAACATGACTCCGGCACGCCGGGAGCCGATCTGCTGCGAGCGCGAACGACCCTCGCTCGTGACTGGACTGAATACAATTACTACAGCTATACTGTAATTAAATTGCAAAGTTAGAGCTCCATAGCTGCATATTAAGAGGTAGAAAAACGCTGAGAAGTTTTAATGAAATAATGTCCATACATGTACCGGGGATTTGCTTACTTTACTTGCTTACTCGACTGGGAACTTGCCCTCACTAAACTAAAGTGCCTAGTTGGTCATGAAATAAATATCGAATACCAATAATAATCACCTGCTCTTTTGTCAACTTTATGGAACGGCGATATTTGCCACCGGAACGTCTACTTATTATTTTTTATTATTTAACGAGCGCATTATTCAATCACAAACAAGCTAACTAACAGAAATTCATTACTTATGCAATGGCAAAAAAAAAGATGAATTATCTTTACACAACTTTTGAGTGAAATTGAATCTTATTGTCCATTAGACTTAGATTTGCCGGATTTTTTTTCTATTATAAATCATCGTTCTTCATGTAATATTGAATCTTATTCTCTGCATGATGAGGCTTTGATTTGAGTAGACACGTTACAATAAAGAAAATGATTTTTATCGAGTAAATAACATATGCTAAAAATCATTATTATAACGACGAATATAAGTAGCAATAATTTCCTTAACTACCCATATGCTTGAGCAAATATACAGGGAGAACAACAACTACTTGGGAATTAGAAGTTAGTTTCAATTTATTAATTCAAGAACAATTATATTTAATCGTATTATAATGTCTTACAATCTACTTAAAAATAATATACTTAACTAACACAATATGATGAAAAATGAATTCAAATTTGCATAGGCGATTAATATTAATAAATAAAAAAAATGTCAGGCTGATTGCTGATTGTGCAGTTTGCTATCATAAAACTCTCTAATAGAATAGAAACATTTATTTAACAAAAGCTTCTTTATCTTTTAAAAGTATTGGGGTTGCCGATTGACTTCAATTCAGTAGGCAGAGCATTAAATAGTTTGAATACAAGAAATCCTTTAAAATTGGTAGATTTTTACATCGTTGTCATAAAATTTATCATTCAGGTTATTATAAAATGCTTTTACTTGCAACCCTCATTATTTAACTCGGAATACTCTTCACGCAAATAACTCGCCAGTTTCTCGCAATTTGTTGTTTTGGATGATGATCCAGAACAACAAAATATTACACAAATAAATTTCCTAGTAGCCAAGCCCCCAGCCTGTTGGCTGAGAACACTACTAAGACATTTATTTTTGGAGGAAACATTAGGTAATATGAACCCATTTGTAGGTAAATTAATTGAACCCAACAAAATCACTTTTCAATAAAATATTTATTTGTGTCTGTTGCATTTGATGTTAGAGCGGCAACAAAAATACATAATCTGTGAAAACTTTCTAACTATCCCGGTTCGTGAGATATTCTACAGACGGGCAGACAGATAGGGTCCCGTACCTTTAGGGTACGGAACCCTTAAAATACACCTCCAAATTAGGTATCTACCGTATTTTTTCTACAACTATGATTTATCCCGTTTGGGATTTTTATTTTATTTTATTTATTAACAAAATCTACAGCTCTTATGGCTTAAATAACATATCTTATAAAATAACTTCCAGTCTAATAATTTATTCCAAGTAAACAAAGATTTGGTCCGGTTTTTTTACCCGGAATAAATGGTTCGCAGTCAGAAAGGGGGATCTAATATCGTTTAGTTAGTATTGTGTATACCATCAGCAAATGGAATACACAAAGTCCAGTACCTATCAATTGTTTATGTGTTAAAGATGTATAGACCGTGAAATACGGATATTGAATTCAAATCGCGTCCGCGAACAAACGTACGTGACCACGACCGGGCAAGCAACAAAAACTCGAGCTGAATGTGTTACCGCGTCTTCACAAAGACGTTAGGAAAACAGCTATTGTACTCGATGCACCTAACTCCAAGCAAATCTCAAAACATCTCGAACGGATATAACGAGGAAACTTTTAAGAGACTCGCCGTCTACACTCTCACATTTTACTTAAATTAACTTCTTTGCTCAGGTTTCACACAACAGTAGAAACATATTTTTGGACAATCTACTCAACACTATCTAGCCCCAAACCCTAATACCTAACAATAGATACTTGCACTTTTTTTAAATTACATTCACAATTATTTATAGCATTCAGACGGAGATAAAACATCTGTGTTCGTCACACAACAAATGTTTATAGTTCCACCATATCCGCGTGTCGGTCTTTTTTATATCATAATCATCATTTTCCAGTGAGGAACTAAACAATTTTCAAACTACCAATTGAAAGTAAAACAAACTACTCAATTAATGGCATTACCTACCCCTTACAACTTAGAGTTTACCTAACGGTCTATTATTTACTTTGAGAGTTGGAAGAGATAATTCAAATTGAGTAGGTAAATAGTAACCGATGAAGAGAATGGCAAATAGGTACTTAGTAGATATACTGGGGGGGATATGCATGTGACTTCTTTACAGAAAAAAGTTCCTATAAAATATTATATCAGCTACTAATCTGGTTCTCTTAACACAAGCTCTGCTTAATTTTTGGCTAGATAGTGTTGTGTGGATTGTCCACAATATTTATTTATTTAAGTAGAATCAAAAGGATTACTTTGAAACGTCTAACAAACTAGGTGAATGTACTATGTTCCTCGCGCGATCAAAATGTTAAGGTATAATTTTCTAAATTCAATTGACTTATTTTATTGAAAACGAACATAAAGGTAATACACGTAGAAATCAGTTTCCACCATTACCACGTGGATACGGCGGCGACGCAACCCATCAATTTCACTTATCTGTACAATTATTCAACTACGATCATAATGTGGGTTTTCCACCGAACCTTTTGTCTGTAATCGAAACACTAAGCCGAAGTGATTTAAGATTATGGTACGGGATAATGACGTTCAATTTCGGTTCTACGTGGCACAGGTGCGATACTCAATTTTTCTTAAAATCGCCAAATTTATGTCCCCAGTAATTTTGTTCGTTTAACTAAATTAGAGCCATTATGTTGGCAAAGGTGATAAGTTATTCTAACTAGTCTGGTAACATTTTACACGGAGTTGCGACCTCGAAGTTTATTACTTAAGTAGCAGACCGTCGTCGTCGATGACCTTATTACTCGTAACCCTTTGATAGATATAAAGTCCCTGAACTTATCTATGGAAAATCACGATCAAAAGAATATTTAGCAAAAGATAATTTTGATCCAGCTAACGCGTTTTTTTTTTAATTTGTATTTATGTACGAAACCCAGAAAAGTAATCCTGTCAGTAGAAAAACGTTTTAGGATCCATTTTTATGCTAAACTGTGAAAGAATCGAATTACTCAAAATAGTTGCTCAAGATTTTTCATCAATAAACTCATTGATTTTTATCTTTGAAAAAGGTGTAAGTGTGCGAGCTAGAAGTTTATTCATGGTGTTCGTCGCCTTAAAACTAGCTGAACTGTGTAAAATATGACAGTGATATTTGACAGCGTTTCAGCTGATCACCATCGCCTAGATGTGCGCAGGGCTTAAAAGGGCGGTCAGCTGGTAGTAGTTATGTCTTCTGCGCCGCAGGTAGTCGCTTCAAACCCCACCTAGAACAAACAATTTTGTGTTAATAGCTTATTACGTCTTTTTCTGTAAGGGTGTTATGGAAGGTTTCACAAAAGATGGATTTTGAGTAGACCATGATTTTCATTACGAAAAAATATAGTAGGTAAACGTGAAAAAGTATGAACATTTTTATCTGACTTTTTGTAGACTTCGTCGATATCCATAATGCATCGTAAAATGAACATAAGTAGCTAATAATTTCATTTAGAAACTTGTAAAAATGATAAAACCTGAAAAGCAGCATAACTTCGCGATCAGGATGCTCGGAACGTTGACTCGAATGCATTGAAATCACAGAACAAAGTAGAACGTCCATGTGGCCGGAAAAGTGTCGCCAAAATACATGAGTAAATGCTCCTTTCTCCATACAAATTCAACAGTTTTTTCGGGAGTCGTGAAAAATGCCTTGCAGTAGCGCAAGAATTACTTTTCGAACAAGTTTAGCGACAATATAAAACATTGAAATACTTTCTTAACATCATCTTTCCTTCCTTTTTCTTAGAATCCTCATTATTTAGTGGTATTTTAAATATAATAGTGCGGAAATGTAAAACTGGCGACATCGGCTCCCATACAAACGGCGCATGATTGCCTTTCTACTGTATTCAGTATTCTGTGATTGAAATACATATCTGACTGATAAGTAGATATCGGAAACATTTTTCTTCTTGAAAAAACTTCGGCTATAAGGGTCGTTTTTATAATAGTTACCTCAAGACGTTTCATGACTTGATTTCGTTAAGCTGTCTGCTGGTTCCCATAGAAGCTTTATTTAGCTTGAGCCTCTTGCGTACCGCTGTGAGAAAAATGCCCGCGGCCATAATATAAACCCCATAGCCTTTGATTGTATTCATCCAGGTGGTAGCTAACATGTACTCAGGCCAATTCGTAGGTTTGTTTGTCACCAGTCAGTCGTATCTCTTCGTTCAAACATGTTCATTTTTATTATTGCGTCATCTCAAGGCAGTTTATATCGAAGATTAGGATTAATACCTACTTTCTACTTCTCCTAATGCAAAAAATGGACTTTGTTATAGTTATATTACTTTACAACCAAAATTACCCAAGTTACACGAATGGCCAATAAAACATACTTATGTCAGAAATAAATAAATAAGAAATAAATTTATTTAGCAATAAGCAAACATAAATTATAAAAAAATTGATACATACGACATAACTTAGGTAATCATAAATGAGTTGGTGTTTGTATGTAACAGATTTAAATTATCTAATAATAATAATAATAATAATATAGCCTCTTTTATTTCCTCAGTTACAAATGATTAACAATAATATTATGCAATTAAATTCAAATAAAATTATGTACTATTGAGGACCTCTCTACGAGTAAAGGCCTCCTCACATTGGTTCCAATCATCTCTTTCTTTCGCTTTGATCATCCAGTCTTCACCTGCTAATTTCTTTATTTCATCTATCCATCTCTCTTTAGGTCTTCCTCTGTTCCTTTTGTAAGGTGGTCCTGGCCAGTGGCCATGCTGTTACTTTTTTTTTTTTTAACGAATGGCCCAAGTTACACGAATGGCCAATAAAACATACTTATGTCAGAAATAAATAAATAAGAAATAAATTTATTTAGCAATAAGCAAACATAAATTATAAAAAAAATTATACATACGACATAACTTAGGTAATCATAAAGTTGGTGTTTGTAAGTAACAAATTTAAATTATCTATCTTATATAAAATTATAAAACTTCGCTATGTTTAAAGAAGTAATTTCCTGTTACATTTCTATCATTATTAATTTTGTACCTACATGGGTGTGTAGAGTAGGTATGTTTGCATTTTCCTCACTGGAAATGCCCCTCGACCCGGGAAGACAAAACTTTATACATTATTGTTGGGTACAGTCAACAACATTGCCAGATTTATCTAAAGTTTAGATTAAGTTTTCATATTTGCTACGTTTATTTTATACTAAGGCAAACCGGTGGCATTATGTTACTGAGAGCTCATTTTTCCATCTAGAAATTAAATCCTTCTATCTAAACCTGTATCGTACTTACCTAGTGTGTCACGGTAATCAATTGTTATCTATCTTTTAGATTAAAATAGATCCATCTTTTTTTGGTTTGTCAAAAACAACGATTGACATATTTTATTCAACGAATAGCTTTATTCCGTACTAGGAGCCTGTTCCGGCTTTGCACGGGTGGACATTTATTTTTTAAACATATAGTCTGTGTTACTAAAGGTGAATGTAGCCTTCTAATGATGAAAGAATTTTTAAAATCGGCACAGTAGTTTTTCAGTTTATTCATTACAAACATTGAAAAATATGCCCTTACTTAATGGATTTAAGCATATTCACCCAAAAATAAAATGGCATGACGATTTAATAATTAAAGGTGGACAGTGGACATTCACAGCGCCATGATGGGTTTGCTTGTTTCCCAATCTTTGGGCATTTAAGTAGGTATAGTTGCATGCTGCATTACCACGGGACGAACTGAAGCCCGGGAAAGTACTAACATGCCATTTCTGATGTCAAGCTCGCTCGCATGCGGGCCTGCTCCTATCGTGCGTGACCTACAAGGCACAGTTTTTTTATAACCAATATTTATGTACCTACCATGTTTAATTTAATATTTTTATAAAACCCACAATCTATGCGTAAAATCAGTGCTGACTGAGCCTTGACTGTCAAATATTAGTACATCTTTTTAGGGCAATATGCAGTGAAGGACAATAGCTACTTATGTTTTCGAGTGTCTTTGATAGTATACCGTCGTTCATCCATACCGTTATTAAGTTCTGGGTTTTGTCATTCAGAGGCCATTGTCAAAAGCTTAAATTCAAAGTTTAATCATCAAAATTTTAGGGTAGCTATTCAATGGTAACTACGAATGTTTTGATGAAATAAAAAAATGTTTGAATAATAATAGGAAGTTGGAGAGATTTTTTTTTCCAACCCAAAAAATTACATGGAACAATAAAAATAACAAACATCTATGTTCCAATTACAAGAAGGATACAGTTTGTAGCTTAAGAATAAATCGTTATTACAGTAATACAATGGGCGGCCTTATCGCTAACAACAATCTCTACCAAGCAACCTTGGGATGGAGAGAACGAAAAATAACAAGAGTAGGGGGCAGTTTGATGTTAAACACATAATTTTCCGTTATTTTTCCAAAGACTCTATTTTCAAATATACCTTACCTACTTAGACGTAGGTACTTACTGTGACTTAGGTACAAGCTAATTTAATTGGATAATATTACACCACATGAACTCGCAAGGTATAGTGCACCTCGCTCGTTCATGTAACTGTATGTCCAAACATCGTATTATAGGTTTACTCGGCTCTTATCGCTGTTCGAACTCGGTGAAGCATGAGGGAGTGGATGATGGAACATGAATGTGCTGGAGAACGCACACCACTAACTATAACTATATACCTACTCCATCAGTATTACCACTTTACATTTGACACGCTATTTTATGCCATAGCTGGCAGATGAGCAACCGGCCCACCTGATGTCATATCTAATAGAAATATCAACACTTGTTTCTAAACTGAACCTAAAACAAAAAAGGCGGAATATTTAATTTGGCACAGATAAGTATTTCATTCCTTTACGGCCATAATTCTGCAGACCGATTCAACTGATACATCAAAAACATAATTTGCCCATGAAAATGGATAAACACCAATATAACACTCGGAATAAAGAAAAGTTGCATGTCCCAAGAACCAGACTTGTATAAGACGTATTTAAACGAGTAGCTGACGTTTCGGACAAATTGCGCTGGGACAAAGTGTCCCAAATGACACTTTTGATTTTAATATTATTTTTACTGACGTTTCGGACACCATCAAATTATTAATACTTTTGAGTACAGTCAGGTAAAATATGTTTAAGCAAAATATAATGTAATGTGATAAAGCTAATCAAATTGCTTTGTGAGCGTGTGGTGAAGTACTTATAAGTTAAAAAAAACAACAAGTCTCATTCACATAGCGTATATTTGGCATAAACCTATATCTTGTGTATGATCACATAAAAATATATCAAAGATGTTTTTTAATTATTCTAAGACAGTAACGAGTATGTTTAAAAATTACAAATAATCAATAGCTAAAACAGACCTAAAATTATTACTTATTGTTTGTTTTCAACATCAGCAAGGCGTATTATCACTGAAAAGTGATAAAACTTAAAAGCATTATAAAAAATTCTTAATCTACAATAATCACAGTATTTTACACAACATTGAGCACAAATTTTATCTATTAAAATCAACGAAATAAAAAAAACATTAAAATCAACTAAATAAAAAAATGATAAAACTTTTAAATAAATTTTATTTTAAATAAAAATATTAAATAAATAAATAAATAACTATAAAAAAAAAAATAAAAAAAAAATATATTGTGGACAATTCACACAACACTACCCAGCCCCAAACTAAGCAGAGCTTGTAATATGGGAACCGGATAGCTGATATAATACCTACTTGAATACATTTTTTTTTGTAAATACATACTTAGAATACAATATTACAACCAGACAGAGAACAAACATTTATGTTAACCACACAAATATTTGTTCTCGGTGGGGATCGAACCCACGACCTACGGCGCAGAAGGCAGAGCTACTACCAACTGAGCTATAGGCCAGTCGAAAATAAATAAATAAATAAATAAATAAATAAATAAATAAATAAATAAATAAATAAATAAATAAATAAATAAATAAATAAATAAATAAATAAATAAATAAATAAATAAATAAATAAATAAATAAATAAATAAATAAATAAATAAATAAATAAATAAATAAATAAATAAATAAATAAATAAATAAATAAATAAATAAATAAATAAATAAATAAATAAATAAATAAATAAATAAATAAATAAATAAATAAATAAATAAATAAATAAATAAATAAATAAATAAATAAATAAATAAATAAATAAATAAATAAATAAATAAATAAATAAATAAATAAATAAATAAATAAATAAATAAATAAATAAATAAATAAATAAATAAATAAATAAATAAATAAATAAATAAATAAATTAATTAATTAATAAATTAATAAATAAATCTATTTCGACACCTTGCTATGCCGCCACCGACACCGCCGCATCTCGGTAAAACCTGTTTTTTTACCTGACTGTACAATGCAGTTATTTTGTATGGTGTCCGAAACGTCGGTAAAAATAATATTAAAATCAAAAGTGTCATTTGGGACAATGTGTCCCAGCAAAATTTGTCCGAAACGTCAGCTACTCATTTAAACAAGGTCTCTGTCTAAAACTTGCTTTGTATAATAAATTACCTTTAGAAGTGACAAAACTGTCTATAAACGAATTTAAAAACAAACTTGGAACATTTTTCGAATGTCACCCGTTTTACCATTTAAATGAATATTTGAGCTGCTTATTCTCTGATAAAATTAATATTAAGACTTATAGCCATACTTATAAACGTTATATAAAGTTATTTTAATGACCTGTGTACCTAGTTTCGTCCAGATTGGTTGAAATATGCGACCTGAAAGCGAGAACAAAGAGCAGACCGCCGGACATAAGCATTTTTGGCCAATCTCTATAATGCCGCTTCACTCGCTCGGTCAATAAAATTCATTGGAAGCACACACACACAGACCTGCAAACCAAATGGCTACACGCTTTTTTGCAAACTGAAAACAAGCGTGAAGCCAGAGAAAGGATCTGCTATAAAACGTCTCGGTTGGTACATACGAGTAGAGCAAGTAGAATCTTCGCATATTAAAGAAAAATGTATATTAAGAAATCATACCGAAATTTTCGTCATCGCCCCGCCTCACTTGCAATTTAGAGTAAGCAAAATTGACTCGTAACTGCGTCGAGCTCGGTAGATTGAGACGGCGAGGCATAATAACGCATAATACCCCCCAAAGGTGTCGTTGCCGAGAAGTGAAGCGTTTGACGATTCTACATAAATAAATAGGTAGTATGAGCCCGGTATACTTATTTTACTCAAGAATACTTATAATTTGGTTATTATTTAGACAGCCTTCTTTCAGCAAAGTCAACCTTGCTGCGCAATGCAAAAAGGCGCCAGCAAAGTGGCATGGAATTTCATTGCTGCTGAGTTTTAGCTACCAGCAAATTAATATCCTTGCCACCCATTATTGCCGATTGATTGTTTTAGATATACTTAGTGTGACTTTTAATCAGAATTTACAGTTCATTTTTCATAAATAGTCAGGGAGAAATAAGATTTGATTCAACATAATTTGGCAATTCATTCAATGATCGATGTACCTACTGCCCATAATAGCGAGTAGCTTCATCGATGCCTCCCATTAAAAAAAACAAAGGTGCGGTGCGGTGAAATATTTTGCAATTTTCATATTGTTTTCCTTCAATTTGCGTGCGAGTTTAATAAAAAACTTAAAATGAACTTTCCAAGCAACGAATTCTCCAATTAAACGTGTTTAATACTACCGGACATTCTAATGGAAGCTAGTTTTGGTGATTGATAAATAAGACATTGTCACCGAGCGACGCAACGTGAGCTTGTCTATGAAAAACTTGAGAAACCAATGCCTTAACCTGAACCGATTCCGATGAAATTTCTTTGGGTTCAATCTGGAAGTACCTTCCTTCTACTTTTTATCTTCCCTCCATAAAATAAAATCACATTAGCTCATATAATGACGAAGCTATGCGATAACAAACATAAAAAAATACAACTGAATTGAGAACCTCCTCCTTTTTTCCTACCAGCCGTCCTTACAGATCGTGACAGTAATGTACTATTATTATTATTATTTATTTAAACTTACAATAAAATTAAAAAAATATTTATAAAATACACAAGAAACAGTTGAGGTATCTGCAGACCGTTACAAACGATCTAGAGATATCTCAACCCGATCCGAATCAGTACCAGACGGAAGCGTCCCCAAGAAGCTGGCGGCATTACCGCGCTGAATAGCAAATAATAAACTTTTCCATTTTGAAAATAAAAATTAAGAATTAGCTTTAGGACTTTAAGGCCTGCGCACATCTAGGCGATGGCGATGGCGACCAGCTGAAACGCTGTCAAATATCGCTGTTATATTTGACAGCGATACAGTTTTATCGTCATCGCCTTAGATGTGCGCAGGCCTTTAATTCTAGTTTTGCGATCAGATGTGTGAAATGTCCTGAAATATTCATAAAGTAGAATTACAATAATAAAAATCTTTTTGGAAGTAAGTTTAGTGTTGTTTCCTCTTCATCGCGCAACTTACCATACGTTGGTAAGTTAGTCTTACAATATCAACACAACAAAGTAATATACTTTCATGGTATGGTAATGATACCCAACTAGGCTGAGCTCTGCGCTTGTATTTCCAACTTTTCACATTTGCTCCTCACAATTTCCGCTTTTCGGTAAGTTTATTGTTACCATATTCCGAATATATCTGTATATATCTGTGCTATATGTATATCATTGTATTTATGAAGTTACTTGCAGGTAGCTTTGTCAAGTTCAGGCTCAAGATATGTTGCATACCAATCTCATCATTATCATCATCATCAGCATCATCATCAGCCTGAACAAGTCCACTGCTGGACATAGGTCTCCCCTAAACATTTCCAGGAAGAACAATTCTCATTCCATTCACCAACTTCCTGCGATCATAACAATGATGTCAGTCCATCTGATGGGTGGGCGCGCTACGTTTCGTCTTCCGGTTCGTGGTCACCATTCGAGAACCTTATTTACCAACGGATGTTGGTTCGAGCTATAGGACCTGCCCATTGCCACTTCAACTTACTAATTCTAGGAGCAATGCCGGTGACCTTGGTTTTTCTACGGATATCCTTATTTTCTGATTCTATCACGTAGTGAAACTCCCAGCATAGCTCTTTGAAGCATTAATTGATGTTGTATTTTAACAAAAGACAAGTAGCAAAAGCATACATACTTTGATAAAATGTGACTACTGGATACCAACAGCAATGTCTACACAGAATTGTATAAACAAACATAATTTGCAAGAAAGCGCTGACGCGATTGGTCCGCGCTGGTGTAACATGTTTGTGTAAACTAATACAAAGTAAGACGTAGGTAAGGAACGGTTGAAAAGTCAACTCAATCTCGGCAAAAGGTCCCGTGTGCCTCTCGCCAAAGAAATTACCCCGGATTTGCATAAAGGAGACCCGAGGGATAGTCTTTGAAAGTTGCCTAAGTTTGCGGGCATCCCTACATCTCTGTTATGTTTTATATCAAGTTACACTATGCTTTTTTTATGTACCGATGTAAACATGGTTAGCAAAGCAAAGCACTGGTGGCCTAGTGGTAGCGACCCCGCCCTCCGAGCCTAAGGTCTTGGGACCATATCCAGTCGTTTACCTGCCAGTGATTTTTATGTCGAAAAGTTTAGTCCACTATGCCAGTACTCTCAAACGGTGAAGGAAAACATCGTGAAGAAACCCCTATGACGTCTAACCTAAAAACAGTTCCACAACATTTGTCAAGTGCACGAAAAGAGCCTCTCTGAGGCGCACTTAAAATCCTTTTACCACACGCACTGGTTTGAAATAACCAGTTACTCGATAAGATATTATTATTATTCAGATATTTATTTGTTTTCCTATTTTTTTTAGTTTTTTACAATACTTATTATAATTATATAAATAAAAACATATCGTCGGCTTATTGCAAGAAGTCATTAGTTGCAAGAAGTCACTAACTGCGTTAGATACACCATTGAGTTCGTCTCGATGAGCTCTACATTTTGGTAAAACTCACTAATTTGTAGCTCTTCAAACTTAGAAGTTATGGCTTGGTAATAAAGTCAATAACTGCATTTTTGGTATATCTGGTTTCATAAAATTCATTAACTTACATTAATAAATTTTAACAAAAGAAAAAAAACACAATTGCCATTTTTATTTTCATACGTAACTCATTTATGTGACATAACAACATTTAGAAAATGCCTTTAGGTTCACAAGCGTTTGAAGAAGTTTTGCTTTAATTTTATTCATTATTTGCACTTAGCTAGTTTTGTCGTATCATATTTTTTGGAAAAAAAATATTAACGGTTTATAATGACTTCTATCAAAACGAGTAACGTCTACACTGAGTTTTTTATTTTTTGTAGAATTCATTATTTACACTTAATATCTTTTGTCGAAACATAACTAATGGTAAAAGAATACTATTCGCATTAAATGACTTCTTTCAGAACAAGTAACGTTTAGAGGTACTATCACTATTGGATTGGTAAAATTAATTATAGGTCGTTGACAAGTTTTTGCTAAATTATTATGTTAAACTTAATACAAGACTAATATCGCTTGAATGATGTATTGTTTTATTAGTGACTTTTGTTATTGTAAAATTAAACAGGTAATGTTTGCAAAAGTCATTACCTTACATTAAATGTATACATTTACGTGTTGCTATGCTACATAAGAGACCGCGTGCCGCGTGACCGGAGTCGTGGAAGCGGGGTAGAGAGGTATTTTGTTCGGGGACGCCCCCCGCGTCTCTGCCGCGCGCCGGTAAGTTGGGTAAGTTGGGCTCTGGTGTTTTGCCCTTAAATGGCTAATGTATCCTATTTTGGCGCTGAATGTTCTGGCGCAAGTAGGGCAGGTTAGGATGCCATTGCTGTATTTGTAGTAGATGTTGGCAGGCGGTCGACTCATGAGTTGGTCACGTTTGTCATCTAGTTCTCGCCGCCTTTCGTCTTCAAACGTATTAACTTTTCCCTGAACGATACGTCTCCATTCAGGTCGCTTTTCAGCAAGGGATTCCCAAGAGGAAGGCTCAATGTCACACCTTTTCATGTGTCTTTTTTGTACATCTTTGAACCGAAGGAACTGGTCACCGCGTTTTCGCTTACCATGTTCTAGTTCAGAATAGAAGATGCGCTTCGCCTTCCTCTCATCAGACATCCGAGACAGATGCCCGCACCAACGCAGCAGACGCCGCATCAGATATGCCTCTATCCCGCTGACATTAGCTCGTCGCAGTACATCGGTGCTGCGAATCCGATCTGACCATTTGATATTCATAATGTCGCGCAGGCATTTCAGGTGGAATCTGTCTAGCGTGCGTATGTGTCTGCGGTACAGGCACCATGTCTCTGACGAGTACAGTATATTAGGCAAAACGATAGCCATGTATACTTGGATCTTGGTACTCAGTTTAATGTCGTGGGAGCTTAACACCCTAGCCCGGAGTTTGCCAAAAGCAGCCATAGCACAGCCAAGTCTGCTGTTGATCTCCGAATCAAGGTCACTTTTGGCTGTTATGCAGCTACCCAAGTATCGAAATTTATCAACCTGCTTCAAAGCTGTTCCACCAAGCTGCAGATGTAGAGGAGCTTGATCTACAGCATCCATGGTCATTACCTCAGTCTTTTTAATACTTATTTTGAGGCCAAATCTACAGCAGGCAGCGTTGAAACTGGTTAACAGGTCTTGAAGTCCCTCTTGAGATTTCGCAACGAAGCATAAGTCATCAGCGTACATAAGCTCGGTAGTTAGGTCGTATGTTACCTTGGTGCACGCTTTTAACCTGGTGGGTTTGAAGATACCACCATCTGTGTGAAATTGAATGCGGATGCCTTCAATGTTTGCGTTCAAAGTCTCCCTCACGACAACAGAGAAATATAGAGCAAACAGTGTGGGTGCTAGAACACAGCCCTGCTTTACGCCGCATGTAACGGGGAAGTGCTCTGATCGTTCACCATTAATAGTTACACAGCAAGTCATATTGTCATGGAGAAGCCTTATTAAGCGTATAAATTTGTCGGTACATCCCAGTTTGGATAAAACTGTCCATAACGCTTCGCGAGGTACACTGTCGAAAGCTTTCTCTAAGTCAATAAGGCAGAGAAATAGAGGTTGACTTTGTTCTCTGCTCTTTTCTTGCAGTTGCCTCAGAGAAAAAATCGCTTCGCAGGTACCACGGTTTGGACGGAAACCAAACTGGGTCTCAGGCAGGATATTCTCTGACAACTCTATCAGGCGGTTGAGGAGTACCCTAGGAAAAGCTTTTCCTGGAGTAAACAGGAGCTAAATGCCCCTGTATGAATTACAGTCAGAGCGGTCGCCTTTGTTTTTATATAGAGAGCAAACGAGTGAAACCCCAAAATCACAAGGAACCTCCTCGATCTCCCACACTCGTTGAAAAAACTGCCAAATCTTCTGATGCAGCTCTCCTCCTCCATATTTTAGCAACTCCCCTGGTATATTGTCAATGCCAACCGCCTTCTGATTTTTTTGGGCCTTGAGAGCATTGACTACTTCCTGGAGAGTTGGAGGGAAATCCAGTTCTTCAGATTGTGGGAGGCGTGGAAGCGATCTTATGTATTCTAGATCAGCAGAACGATCTACGTTTAGTAGATTATTGTAATGTTCTGCCCAACGACTAAGAACTTGTTGATCAGAAGAGTATCATTTGTTGATTTTAGAGGCACGTTTACTCGACTGGAACATCCCTCTAACTTTTTTATCTCACCGAAAAAGTCACCAAGCTGATTCGTATTCGCCAGCCATTGAATGTAGCGAACCTTGTTTTGCCAACAATCATCTTTCGCTGTGCGAGTAAGTTTCCGTAGTTGGGATGTACTTTCTTTGACCTTATCCAAGACAGTCGTCTGATCTTCCGTTCGAAGGAGTTGGCGATGTCTTGCTAATGCATCTGTCAAACACTGATCATTTTCGTCGAACCAGTCTTCGCTAACTCGAGGTTTTAGATCTAAGGTTTCAGTGACTGCATAAAGAACACTCGAAGACAAATACCGCCAGGTTTCATGAACATGTTCTTCTAAAGGTTTGACATTTGCAGTATGGGTATTAATAGCGTTTCTGTATGTTGCAAGTGTTTCAGCAGACTCAATTAAGTTCTTTCAGATGAAAGCAACTGGGCTTAGCCCTGCAAGATCTACGGCGTGGGCTTAGACGTAGGTGCATTTTCGTGATAACTAGTCGGTGGTCTGACCAGCAGATTGCACCACGCATGACTCTTGTGAGTGTGACCTCTGAAATATCTTGTTGCCTGACAATAGCATAGTCAATCAGGTGCCAATGTTTAGATCTTGGGTGCATCCAGGTGGTTTTATATTTCGTGGGAATCCTGAACATGGTATTAGTTATTGCCAGATGAAATTGGGAGCAGAGACTTAGCAATAGTTACCCATTACTGCTCATGCTACCAATACCATGACGCCCAAGGACTTGCGACCACGCCTCATAATCTCGGCCTATTCGAGCGTTAAAATCGCCGAGAAGCAACACCTTTTCGCAGGGTCGGATTTTAGTTAGGGTATTTGTCAATTCCTCGTAAAATTTGTCCTTGACCTCATCACTCTTATCGAGCGTCGGAGAATAAGCGCTGATAACATTTAGGCACTTATCATTTTCCAGATGAAGGCGAAGCACCTAGACCTGGCACCTAGACTCACCTAGCTTTAAGACGTTTCAAAGTGATTCTTGCATCGTACTGAATAAAAAACTATTGACTTTGACTTTGAAGGGACATGATAAGTAGGTTTTTAGGCAAAGCTCAAAGTCTATCTTTTCTAACCTATTTATGGGTTTATAACTTTGTTGGTTAGCAGTATTATTTGCTAAAAGCTTAGAACGTGTTTTTGACTGATTCATGTGCCATTATTACTAATTTTAGTTATTTTATTAAGTGTTTTTGGACAAACAAGTTAATTTGTTTAGCTTTTAGTAATAAAAGATGTTATTTTATGATTATTTTGTCTTTTATTACTCGAAAGAGGCCACTAATAACTTCGTTGCAGAAATACTTAACTCCAGTTTAGTCAAAACTTTTTACCGCAAGAAGTCATTATCTTTGCATTATTAGCTTTAAAAAAAACTGCAATGGTTGAATTTGTATTGATTTCAGCTGATTATAAAGTAAATACATATTACTATATATTGGATTTTAAATTATATTGATAACTGTCGTAGTTTTGATGATATGGGCTCTTAAATTTATAAAAACTTTAAACTGCTTTTGCCAAACTTTTGGATTTGTCGGTTAATGACTTCTTGCAATAAGCCGACGATATATTATTATAAAAAACTTAAAAACTAGTGTGCCACCAACAGTGGGGCTGGGCCCAAGCTACCGGTGATCCCTTATTATTATTATGAGCCTCCTATGTCTCACTGCTGGGAAGGCCTAACCCAATCCCCTCCACTCTGTGCGGTCCTGTGCTGAGATGTTCTATTGTGGCCTGTACTTGTCGTGCTCGTCTCGCCATCGATAAGATATAGGTACCTAAAAAAAACGGTAAGAACTTAGACGTTTTAGTTTGTTGCCTGTTCCTCTAATCTTGGTCGCATGGAACTGGCACCTAGACTCACTTAGCTTTAAGAGGTTTCAAAGTGATCCTAGCGATTCTACTGAATGAATATTACACCTTTGATTTTTATTTTGAAAAAAACAACGCACTAAGGGCCGTTTTACGGATGACTAATCGACCTATCAACAATTTTTGACAGTCATTTAACTCACTATATGTGTGGCATGTGAAACCGGCCATAAATAACTAAAATTCTGGTTAAGATAACAGGATGCAATATGACGTCGGGTCGTTAGGGTAAGATTAAACTGTTAATTTAATTCTATGCAAATATGGATGCAGGTTGCTTACGCTTCATACCGCCAATATTTTTAATACCTTATTGGGCAAGTGGAAAAAGTATAGCAGAAATCAGCAGGCAACGCACGCTAAGTAAAAACAAAGAATTAAGGCCTGCGCACATCAAGGTGATTGCGATCAGCTAAAATGCTGACAAATATCCATAGAGATATGTAATCTCCATCGCCATCGCCTAAATGTACACAGGCCTTTTATAGAAAACTAGCTGATACCCGCGACTTCGTCCGCGTGGATATTTGAGTTCGTTTTTTTTAGTTTGATATGACCAACTGCTAGTTACCATTGTTTTGAGCTTGTAATTTTCAGTGTATTTGAATTTGAAAGTGAGTGCTGTTGTAGCCGATTTTTTTCAGCAGTGTTTAGTTTAAGTATTATAGATGTTTCCCACGATTTTGTCTTAGTGGTTATCATCGGTTTTTTTGTAAACATTTGTGTGTATTAAAACCTGGTGCCAGATGCTGCGGTAGTTGAAATTTTTTAAATGTTTTTTTTTCGTATTTTGTAAAGCTATTTTTTGTGATTTTATGTTATATTAGTGGCTAATTTGGGGTTTCGTATGCGTGTTGGTGTATCATCGAATCAGATTTTTTTTATTTGACATGACTAATTGCTGGTTACTATAGTTTTGAGCTTGTACTTTAGAGTGTATTTGAATTTGAAGGCGAGTGCTGTTGGAGCCGATATTTTTCAGCAGTGTTTAGTTTAAGTATTATATGATAGATGTTTTCCGCGATTTTGTCTTAGTGGTTATCATTGGTTTTTTTGTAAACATTTGTGTGTATTAAAACCTGGTGACAAATGCTGCGGTAGCTGAAAATTTTTTAGTGTTTTTTTTTTGTATTTTGTAAAGCTATTTTTTGTGATTTTATGTTATACTAGCTGATACCCGCGACTTCGTCCGCGTGGATATTTGAGTTCGTTTTTTTTAGTTTGATATGACCAACTGCTAGTTACCATTGTTTTGAGCTTGTAATTTTCAGTGTATTTGAATTTGAAAGTGAGTGCTGTTGTAGCCGATTTTTTTCAGCAGTGTTTAGTTTAAGTATTATAGATGTTTCCCACGATTTTGTCTTAGTGGTTATCATCGGTTTTTTTGTAAACATTTGTGTGTATTAAAACCTGGTGCCAGATGCTGCGGTAGTTGAAATTTTTTTAATGTTTTTTTTTCGTATTTTGTAAAGCTATTTTTTGTGATTTTATGTTATATTAGTGGCTAATTTGGGGTTTCGTATGCGTGTTGGTGTATCATCGAATCAGATTTTTTTTATTTGACATGACTAATTGCTGGTTACTATAGTTTTGAGCTTGTACTTTAGAGTGTATTTGAATTTGAAGGCGAGTGCTGTTGGAGCCGATATTTTTCAGCAGTGTTTAGTTTAAGTATGATAGATGTTTTCCGCGATTTTGTCTTAGTGGTTATCATTGGTTTTTTTGTAAACATTTGTGTGTATTAAAACCTGGTGACAAATGCTGCGGTAGCTGAAAATTTTTTAGTGTTTTTTTTTGTATTTTGTAAAGCTATTTTTTGTGATTTTATGTTATATTAGTGGCTAATTTGGGGTTTCGTATGCGTGTTGGTGTATAATCGAATCAGATTTTTTTAATTTGACATGAACAACTGCTAGTTACCATAGATTTGAGCTTGTACTTTAGAGTGTATTTGAATTTTAAGGTGAGTGCTGTTGGAGCCGATTTTTTTCAACAGTGTTTAGTTTAAGTATGATAGATGTTTCCCGCGATTTTGTCGTAGTGGTTATCATCGGTTTGTTTGTGAACCTTTGTGTGTAATCGAACCTGGTGCCAGATGCTGCGGTAGCTGAAAATTTTTAATGTTTTTTTTTGCATATTTTGTAAAGCTATTTTTTGTGATTTTTCTTAAAATCATTTTCCGTTTTTTCTTCTTTTAGGGAAAGAATTTTCCTATTTTCTTTCTTAGTGCACCTCTGCTCTATTAGAGGAATACATCTTCTAAGTTTCATGCTTCTAGGGCTAACGGTTTAGGCTGTGCGTTGATTTTTCTTATAACCATTTTTCCCTTTTTTCTCCTCTTTGGAAAATAATTTTCCATTTTCCTTTCTTAGCGGATGCCTACGTCACAACATCTACCTGCATGCCAAATTTTAGCCCGATCCGTCCAGTGGTTTGGGCTGTGCGTTGATAGATCACTATGTCAGTCAGTCAGTCAGTCAGTCAGTCACCTTTGAGTTATATATATATAGATATATATATAGATAAATAGATACCTTACACGTCTAATTTCTAAAATAATTATGTCAACAAAAAAAAAATAGTTAATCATTATTATGAATAGTGCAAGATTATTGAAATGATTTTTTATTTTTTAGTGCCTTATCCTTTTCATTTTGAGAAAGCACAAAAATACTCAGTACTCCAGATCCAGTACCAAATAATTCCAGACCTGAACACCACACGTAGGTATAAAATACAAGAAAAATCAGATATACGCTACAGTATCTGATTCTATAATTATAATGCCCGGGATGGAAACTCCACATCAATAGGAATAAGTAGGTAAGTACTCTTCCTTTAAGTCCAAAGTCGCCATAAACCAGTCAGTTTGTACTATTCTACAGGCAGTTCTAAAATTCTACATTTTGAAATGCATTTTATGTATAAATCGATTCAATGATTTTAGGTTAAGTATAAACTTTTTGCCACTGTTTGACTTTAGGACTAAGAAGGTACTAAAGACAAGCTGATCACAGGCTCAACTTGTCTAAATTTTCAATGGCTGACGACATGGCGCGTTGCTCATTGATGCGTAACGGCGTAAGTATAGGTACATAAGAATGAAATGGCTTATGTGAAAACTGTATAAGAATTCAATGTAAGACCCAATTATTGATACCATTTTTATTCGTAATATTAAGCCAACTATTATAATAACCCTGTATGCCTACGGCCTACGGCCTGAATGTACCTGTGTTACGAGCGTGCTGAAGCACGTGATCGTTTGTAATTTGGCCTGGGCTGCGCCGACGCTGCCGTCGTAAAGTTCGATGTTGATCGACGCGTGAACGAGGGGTACTTGCTCTTACCTCCCCGCCCCCCCCCCCTGTTCGTCGGGTAGCGCGGGGGCCATTCTAGTTTCCCTGATAGGGTTAACGAGCCTGCGTTGTGTTTTGCGCTGCAGCTGAGTTGGGTCTTGCTGATGGCGTTGTAAGGCATGATGTCATCGCCTTGCTAATAGCCGTTATCCCGATACCTTGTTGTTATTGGTTAGTTTCAACTTTTTTGTTACATAACCGTATCATCTCGACCACAGCCGCTGATATCACGATATTCTGCTTCAGGGCTTGTAGCAGTGTACAATTACAAGGCATGAGGAATATATTATAATATTAAGATCCTAAAGCAGTAGCTTTCGGATTTTGTCTTTAATTTCTTTAGACATACCTTTTGTGAGCAGTGGTTGCCATAGCTGGGTTTAATTGCTATGGATATCCTCACCCCAGATCTTCTTGATCAGTCGCCTCACCAAGAGCTGATAGAGCCTCTGGTTCCAATGGGGGGGAAACTCGAATCATCTCAGATATGGACTGACTCGAGTAGCACTGGCAGCAACACAGGTGCTGGTGGCGGCTCATCTTGATAAACGGGAGTAAGTTCAGAGGTAACTTCTGGACGAGGTTGGTCAGAGCCAATTATTGGCACCGTTTCGTCGTGATCAGAAAGTGACCTTGTAAAATCCCACTGTTTCACTGTGTCACCAATGGGACAGAGTAACACTTGTTTACACAAGCGGGTAGGTACATAGACACGTTACCAGGAATGATTCATGTTACGAATCCGATACCTTAATGTCAACGCATTGTTCGCTAGGAATCTATGGCGAGTAGGTATTAATATGCCGCGTTCAAATAGAATCTATGGCATAATATCGTAAAAACACGTTCTATTTCGAACAGTTTGTTACAAATCTGATCTCTTAATGTAAACGCCTTGTTCGCTAGGAATCTATGGCGAGTAGGTATTAATATGCCGCGTTCAAATCGAATCTATGGCATAATAATTATCATAACAACACTTTCTGTTTCGAACAGTAGTTGTGCGATAATATCATTTAAAATAACAAACCTTGAGGGTTATTTTGCTCGTAATCCGAGAATGAGACAGAATCCTGTCGTCGTCGTCGTATAAGACGGTGTTTTTCTCTCAATCTTTCCATCTTCCTCACATGCCACTACTTCCATGACCACTAGGTCTCACTTTTCCTCGTAAGACCTTTTTTGGCTTTGTACGGTATTATAAAAAACTCGAAACAAAAAAAACTAAAATCACCGACGATCGTAAGGAGGCGCGTGCACTCGTTGCCTCGCACGGAAAAAGAATGAGGTTGTCATGGCTTGGTAGGGATGGCTACATCAATGTTTGTTTTTAATCGAGTTTTTATATCGAATAATGTTAAAATTTACTAATTATTAAACCGTGCGAATGTTGCCTTGTAGGTCAAAGGACTACTTGTTAATTTATATCGAAAATGAAACCACGAAATATTATAGTGATAGTAAACAGGACTGCTAAATAAAAAATGAAGCTAGAACTGCTACCTTGCGCTAGCTCACTATCACTATTTTGCTATCCTTGGCTTGAAAAACTAGCCTCGTGTAGCCCGAGCATTAGTGGTTTGGAACAATTATTATTTTGTATTGTATAATTATAAACCTTGGCAACGAATAAAATATTTATTCATTCACAATGACTTGATGGTAGGTATTTTATAACTAAATTCAAATCTAATCAAATCAAAAGTGTATTTATTCAGTAGGATTGCAAGGATCACTTTTAAACGTCTTAAAGCTAGCTTGCTAGCTATATACATATAGCTAGGTGAGTCTAGGTGCCAGTTCCACGCGACCAAGCCTAGAAGAACAGGCAACAAACTACGGCTTTGTTCCTACCATTTATATCTTTTTACAAATCAAAAATAATCTAAAATAATAATAATTAATTCACGATCAAAAAGTCCAAAACGATTTGTAAATTCATCCTCTTCGGTCACCATCGCAACTGTCATTCGCAACTGGTTGCGATGGCGGCCGGTTTTACCTTTGATGGCAAATAGTTTGCATATGGATGTGCAAGGTAGGTACGTCAGTAATTTAAGGCTATCTGCACAGTAAATGGTGGCCGCATTCGAGTGAGTATATCTATCTAGCACGCGTCGGACCTCGCATTTGTTCACACGACAGCGACAATTACCTACAGCGACACATGTTCCATTTGTACAAATACCTTTGATTTACATTCATACCTTCAGGTACAGTGTACAGTAAATTCTAATGTTTTCAATCAATGTATAATGCTTTGACAGTCGTCATAGCTCAGATGGTAGTAGCTCTGCCTTTTGCGCTAGAGGGCGTGGGTATCGATCTCCACCGAGAAAAAATATGTGTGTAGTGAATAAAAAAAAATAAAAAATATACATCTTAGTATTATATCAGCTATTTGGTTCCCATAGAAGCTCTGCTTAATTTGGGGCTAGATAGTTTGATATCGATATTTATCATTACAGTCACCGAGGCTTACTTTGTTCATTGACAAATCTTTTTTGAACAAAATAAATCTCCAAATGAAAGACGATATTTTCAATGTTTGCTTATCACTAAGTATCAGCTATCTATTTTCAAATTGGCAACATAATTTCACGCTAGTAGCCTTTTCATTTTTATTAGCATAGCGAGGAGCATGCCCTGCTCCTCACGATATTGTTTGAAATTAACCGCGGGGAATGTTATTACGACATTGAGATTGGTAGATAAACGAAACAAAAGTGGCGCGAGTAGTTCCCCGCTAAAATAAGACTCTTGACAATGCTAAGCGAACAATGTTCAAAACTTTACTGGTAGGTATATCTACGCATAACGCACAATGTTTGTAATTTCCCTAGAGATGCCAGTCCTCTAGTTAAATTGGCTGAACTAAACATTTCTTAATGAGCTACATTTTTCAAGTGAGATGCCTCTTGAATGTTTTCACCTTTTAAAGTCTTTTAACTTTAGCACACTTTTTACTCATTAAAAAATTAAACTAAAAAGTATTGTATGGCGCTGAAATAACCAAATTAATATCAAAATTAAAACCCGACTTGCCAAATTCAGCTACTAGTAACTCTGTGAGCATACTTATCCTCGCAAGCACACTAACTGAGCGAGCACTTTAGTGTGCTTGCGAGTGTACTTTATTTGAAAATGTGTATCCAATGTAACTTGTTAGAAAAAAGTTACATTGGACACAAATTTTACCACTTTGGAAGTGTATCTCGCGCAAAGTATTCAGTTTAGAAAAAAACGATATTTGAAACCTCAACATCATTTTTGAAGACCTATTCATAGATACCCCATGTATACACGTATGGGTTTGATGAAATAAAGTTTTTTGAGTTTCAGTTTCAAGTATACCCCCAAAACTTATTGTATTTTTCCTATTTTTGTGTAAAAATCTCAATGCGGTTCCCA
The DNA here is from genome assembly GCA_939531255.2 of Thera britannica. NCBI lineage: Eukaryota > Metazoa > Arthropoda > Insecta > Lepidoptera > Geometridae > Thera > Thera britannica. The sequence continues at coordinate 11,937,695 of OW618040.2, read as the reverse complement.
GAATACATCTACTCGCCAAGTTTCATCAGTCTAGCTTTTACAGTTTCGGAGAAAAATGGCTGTGACATACGGACGGACAGACAGACAGACAGGTATGACGAATCTTTATGGGTTCCATTTTTGCCATTTGGCTACGGAACCCTAAAAATGGATTGGAAATGCTTGTACATCTCCCAGTCACAAACATTTTATTATTATCATTTCAAGTTTTTTTTTAAGATTTTATGCCATTTGTGACATGCCGACTTATCTTGTGCGGACACTAGCACAACAATTCTATAACGATTAGAACTACTCTGTACATATTATAAATGGGGGAGCCACTGTCTGGGATTGACACAAAAAGTAATTTCCTTTTAGATGAGGGTCATGATAACTTGAAGTTTGACAGACGTCCAGCGTCGCTGTGTCAGTTATGTATGATTGACATTTTGTCTTTATTCTTAAAACATTTCGGTAGCTTTAAAGTTGTAAGAAAAAAATTGGGGTTTCTACCTAGGACTTTTTTAGAAGCATCATAGCGAAGAACGTTTAAAGTTGATTACTATAGCTGGTAAAAGTATGTTATTGTAGACAATGCTATGAAATAACATATAGCTAATTTAACCAGTATCTCTTGAAGGCTAGCACAATCATGAGTACCTACTTATAGAGGTAGAGTAAAACCTTAATAATGCTGACAATGAGTGGTCTTCTACCAAAGTTGCATTCAGTTGAACCGACGAGAGATGTCACCTTGCTTTTTCATACCTTTTTATTGATTTTATAGTCCATAAGTGTAAGCGTATTTCCTAAGTGTAGTAAACACTATAAAATCAATAAAAAGTTTTTTTTTGACTATCTATAATTATATGAATCTGTTGACATTTCACTTTCTTAAAAATGTTTGTATTACCTATGTTTATATTTATTTTAATTGTTTATAATTTTATTTTTGCATGCCATATACTTAGGTAGAATTACGTTGATACAAACACAAATTGTTACATCATGTAGTGACATGTAATTCAGCAAATAAATAAACTTTGACTTTGGGCCTAGGTTCTTAGCAACCAAGCTTAAAAGAACAGGCAAAAACTACAGCTTGGTCCCACCGTTTTTTGTTTAATCCTTTTACAAAACAAAAATCTGCACTATAACGTACTAGTTCATATCGGTATCTCATGTAAAGTCAAAATTAATGTTACAAGAAGTCCGACGAATCAACGTTATTTTATTTTTATTGAGGTTTAGGTTTTCGGCTCGTGTTAGAGATAAATCAACGTAATATTTTGGTGTAAATCACAAGCCAATCCCTTTTTCACTTCAAAGGAAAGAGCGACAACATAAACTTATTTTCCGGTTCGTGAACGCGCATATATTTACATAGCTGATTTTAACCTTATAAAATGGCGTCGCTTAATGCAACCGTCAACATAATACAGTGTGTATGTTTTAGTAGAACTGCTAACTGCTGAGAAGTTCGGTAGAATGGATCCCGAATAAAAGCGTGGGATGCCCCATAGAGGAAACCTATGCGTTGTGTGTATGTTAAGACGTTTTCCTACTTAAAAGTTGGCCTAACTAGTTTTGGTATTCCGGTTAACTTTTAAGTGGGAAAACGTGCTAGGATCAAATTTATTTTTTTTGCTGAACTAGTGCTAAATATTTTCTCGGGGTGTTTTTTACATGTTTCAAAAGTTCAAACTGTGCGAGCGAGAAATTGTTTCACAGTTTTTAGCGTCTTAAAATATTAACCCATTTGCGAACTTAATTTTGTGTTTCAGATCCAACTCAGTTCTATATTAGTTAATGTTTGCGCAAAGTATCGTGACTCGTGAAGGCAGCCGGTGCTATGCACTACAGAGATAATTTCATGAAACGTGATTGCTCATTAGTTAGTGCGTCAGGCATGTAGGAGATATACTTTACCCCTACCTACATCATTACGTCGAAGAGCCTCGAAGACTATGTAAATTGCTGAACTTATCAATATTTTCTCTGGAGGAGGAGGAGCCGCTCGAAACGGCGCGCGAAAGAGTAGCCGCTACCACTAGAACACCAGTGGGTGTCTGGTGATGATTCGTTAATCTCATATGGCGGAGGTCCAGAAGTCTCCTTTACTGCCTTTTTTTGGAAGAAGTACCCTTCTATTCTAAAGTCGAAGGGGGAACGAAAATCGTTCCCCCTTATGTTACTTAAATAAGGGCTGCTTTCATGGTGGTTGTTTTACGTAAATTTTTGTACGTAAAATTTGAGTTGTCAAATATTTAATTGATCGTTTAGTCATCCGTGAACCCGGCCCATAGTTGAAAACTTCTGTACTTATGCTGAGTAAATTATAATAAGGTATATATTTTTATTGGTTTTATAGTGTTTACGAAAATCACAAAGATTAGTAAGATCACGTTAGTGCCGTAGAGTTATTCGTCGAGTGTGATTAGGATCCGATGGCGCAGCGGAAAGCGCATCAGCCCCGTACCAAGGGGAAGGTAGCGGGTTCAAATCCCGGTCGGCTTTTGGGACATTAAAAAAAAATATAATAGAGTATGTTGAATAAAACCAAAGATAACCTTGACCTTGGAGATAAGATAGGTAGGTCCATGAAAAGACGAGCTCAATTAATAACAATTTCAACATTAGGCAGATGAACCAGAAACAAAGTGGTAGGCACGAAGATAATTTGCGTTCTTCGTTGTTTTAATTTTAACGAGCTTTGTATAAGCAACGCCCGTTCCCATTTGCACCGTTTTCGAGGAATTGTCGAAATCTACATAAATTTGTAAACATCTTTGGAAATTTTACTAACTAACAACACGCAAAAAATATGCATTGATGTCTGTTAGGTAGTTAGTCACTGTTGTTTGTTAAATAGTATACATTTATATCTGAGCCCGAAAAAAAAAAGGAAGAACAAAGGGGGGTGCCGAATCTAACTCGAAAGGACAAATTTCGCTGCATCTTCTCTTTCTTTTCACAAATACCGCAGAGGTTCTATACGAAGGCCCAGTGCATTTTGCAAAATATGCCTGGTCGATCGTTGGCGCACGGGCACACAAAAAGTGGCAGGAAAATATTAATTTAAGTTTATTATTTTACAAGAGCCATTTTGAAACCTATTGAATCAACATTGTAAGCACAGTAGTTAAAAAGCTGGAGCTACTGCGGTCTTCGTGGGATCCTTGGTTTTACGAGGGACAGACACTTTGGGCGGGTATAATTAAGTACGTGTTCCATGCCCGTCTGCCGACCACAAATCGCTCCACTCTGTATTATGTATTTATGCACATACTAGCTGTTAACTGTGACTTCATATTAAGATCAGTTTGGTTCTCCCAAATCACGCGATGATGCACCACGTAAGTGCTCCCGGGCCTTCGGCCACAACCACAAAACGATGACTAACACTGGCATATTTCCTGTAGTTTTCATACATTTTATATAGCTACTATTTGTAGCGTGTGGCTGCTACCGTGTGCGGTGAGTCCATATAAAATATATGAAGACTACAGAAAATAATGCCGGTGGCGGCGTTTTGTTGTTGTGGCTGGAGGCTCGTGTGCGTCGACACTAAGACGCAAGCTACCTATATCTCTGTGGCTCTCTTTAAATTGGTTCAGTGGCTGAAAATATGGACAAACAGACATACTTTCACACATAAACTACATATTTATGTTGATTTAAGTTCATATACGTAACGTGCCTACTACCTACCTATGAAATCTGTTTTCAGTGGGTACCGGAACTTGTATAATTAATGTTATATTCAGATTGCCATAACGGGGCTGGATTGAAGAATTAATTTATCACGAAGCATGGACGAGTGGCTGAGTATGAACTTTGAAACCCACAAATTGTTGTTAAATAACTCTTTAGGGGAGTTCATCCGGGGAAGTATACCAGTACCCCGTACTTCTGCCATACTTATTTCTGCCACCAAGCAGTGATTCTCGGGCGATGTACTTTTTTTAACAAAGAGCTCTACTACACCACTGCATTATTCCAAATAATGACTGGCCTCTCACGTCAGTTGGTAGTAACTCTGCCTTCTGCGCCGTAGATCGTGCGCTCGATCCCCACTGAGAACCAATATTATGTGTGGTGAACGCAGATGTTTGTTCTCTGTCTGGGTGTTATATATAATCTAATTATATATTTAGAAAAAAATGCATAATATCAGTGATCTGGTTCCCATAGTACAAGCTCGGCTTAATTTGGGGCTAGATAGTGTTATGCGATAAATAATTGTCCACAATAGTTTTTTATTAACCGACTTCCAATCAAAAAGGAGGAGGTTCTCAATTCGGTTGTATGTTTTTTATTTTTTTTTTTATTTTTTTTTTTAATGTTTGTTACCGCATAACTTCGTCATTTGTGAGCCGATTTGAAAAATTATTTTTTTATCTGAAAGGTACTGCTTCCAGATTGGTCCCATTTTAATTTTATTAAAATCGGTGTTGCCATTTTTTTTTAATAATTTTTTTAATGTTTGTAACTGCATGCCTCCGTCATTTATGAACCGATTTAGAAAATTATTTAAATTTGGAAGGTTATTCTTACGTCCAGATTGTCCCAAACAAATTTGATTAAAATCGGTTTAGCCGTTTGACAATGAAGTCGGTTTCTCAAGTTTTTTAAACTTAAATTATTTTATTTATTATATTGACTACCGAAACTTTGTTATTTCACGTCTCTAACTTCTCCCTTGTACGATATTATTAAAATACTTACCTATTTCATATTCAACAATGATGTAGGTGTGTACTCTCTTGCCCCTTTTTCACCGCACTTTATTTTGGACATTATTTTGTTTCTCTAAAGCCTCGGCCTGAACCAGTATTGTGAACGCCATTCGTGCCCGTTAAATAATAATTAAAATGGATTGACGTTTGCTGGCAGTAGAAAAATATCATTACCTAAAAACAACGGACAAAAACCGGCAATTTTTTTACTTCAAACGCAAAAAGAAACGAGCTTAGCGGCCGAGTTTTTAGTCTATCTACGGATCAGACAACACTCTTGCCTGTCACCACAGCTAATGCTTTAAGCGATAAGGCCTTCTATCTTCTAACGTAGTGTGCATAATGTGTTACTGCCTGGCTTAATTCGCCATTCAATGAACTGCCCAGTTGTTTAATTAATTGGCGCCATTCAAATAACCACCTGAATGAACGGAAAACTCAGCCGCAATTGGCTGCGACAAATTATGTTTACAATTCGTAACTTTAACAGCAGTATTGCTATAAGCATTTACAGATCAAAAACTCCATGATTATGAGGTGCTGTGGTTTTTATTTATGTTTTGCCATGCTTAGTGCACGGCCGTCTATTTCTGCTGTTTTCACTACTTTGCATCCTAAGGTTGCCTGGAATAAATCGATGTCAGCGATAAGACCGCGCTAGACTTATTTACGCCTAGTACTATGATGTACCCTTGCATACAATAAAAACCTGCATCTAGCGCGATGGCGATGGCGATCAGTGAAATGCTGTCGAATATCGCTGTCATATTTGACAGATGTACGATATGCGAAACTCTTTTGAAGGTTAAAATTGTATACATTTTAGGATAGCCGACTGTATATTGAAATGTTGGGTAAATACATCTGACGCTCACAGGTTTTTAAGAAACCAAGACTTTACGAGATGTCGTGGATATGAGCCGTCACTGCCGCAGACATGTCGGTGACCACTTAGCATAATATTCTGACCCTTTCAAAGGAAGTTCATTCAGTATTATTTTCACTTTAAACGGGAACATTAGAAGCTTACACCAAAGGAATTTAAAAGAAATCCTTCAATTTTTTTATGGGTACCTAACCTACCAATTAAGTTTATCAAATAGTCTTAAGTGGGCGAACGCAAAATCAAATACATATAATTATCTCTAAAGATAAATGAAAAACATCACCATCATCTGCTATTAATTTAACAGTCCACTGCTTGAGACATGGTTTCCCATTGAACTTGTATTCGTTTTCGCTTGATCGCGTCTGATCTGAGGTCTGATCTGAGGTCAAATTTCTTCTTCACTCCAGGCCTCGTAATAACTATATAGTCAGCAAGGAGATCTGTTTCCATTTCCCTGTAACAAAAATGAAGCAACTATTGGTTTCTATCAACGCTGAGGCAAAACTAATCAAATAATCAAACTAATTGGTGCACTAATCAAATAATCTTAGTGAGACTGTCTGATTAGAGTTTCACCGAGAATGGAAAATCCACGCAACACTATCTAGCCCCAAATGAAGCAGAGCTTGTACTATGAAAGTCAGATAGCTGATACAATACTTAAATAATATTTTTTTTTGTTAATACCTACTTATAATACAATAAAACACCCAGACAGAGAACAAACCTCCTACCTACACCTATCTACCTACTTGAGTTTCTGTCTATTCTAGCTACCTATCTAGTATAGTGCTACCAATTAACTACATTTACCTACAAGGTATTATAGTTACTTATAAACATAGATATATTCACTCCTACCTACTATGTAACTGACGTTTGGCAAATAAAATTACATTTCATTTCATTTCAAACATCGGTGCCCACCTCACAAATATTTGTTCTCGGTGGGGATCGAATCCACGACCTACGGCGCATAAGGCAGAACTACGACCAACTGTATGATCTGAGAGGCCAGTCAAACGGCCAGTATACCTACTTACTACAAGAAACTATCGTACACTATTAAAACAATAGCTGCTACTTAGGTATTAAAATAAAAGCATTGTAATACCTACAATTATTGTACTAACCCTTTGACATGTAAGTAAATTTAATTTCTACTAACTAATAAATAGGTATTGATCCCGTTATCTGATACAAGATAAATTGAATTGAATTGAAAAAGAAAATAGAGAGAAGTTTTTGTCACTGTCAGGAGACAAAACGTTGGCAGAAGCAAATTTATCAAAAATCAGTCGTGACCTGTTTAGGGTAATTTTTTTATATCGAATATATTATTTATAGCTTTTTTCACGACTCTACTCTGTCCAGTTGCTATTCTGCTTTTCTTCTCAGGAGTTATTATGTTCACGTTTTTCTTCCAAAATACCTCATAAAAAAATTGAACCGAAAAATCAAAACACGACTTAAAGTTAAATAAGTGCGTGCGTGTTGCACTACAGCATTTTCGAAGTAGATACACGTAAATGTGCTTTGTAATATCAAAACCCCGACATAACTGTAAATGCGATAAACGTAGGTAATGTTTATTACGCTGTTGGGTCCAATGGGTTTGTTAATCAAAGCTGACGGCCACCAACATTGGCAGCGTTTGGTGCGGACTCGGAGATTATAGACTTTGGACTCGCACCTGGACCAATCCAATAGACCCTAATTGGTAGCACATTGATTTAGTTTATCACTTCCCCTATTGAATAGTGAATTGTGAAAAGTGAATTAGGTAGTGATAAACGAAATTAATGTGCTGTTAAACTACTAGAAGTCCGCTAAATTCCATGCTGTATTGTAAACTGTGAGTAAAAAAAGGTTGAATAAACACTTGAGCTCTAGGATTTTTTTTTTTGGAAGTTTGACTCTTTTTTGTAGGTTTTGAGTATTCTGCTTCTTAGGATCTAAACTTAAATGAGACACGGCTTCACTGTTGCATTTGTAATCATAAATTGTCTTGCTTATAAAAATATGCAATATAGAAAAACATTTGATTTCATATTAGGTATTGATGACACTGGCCAGCTGTAAGGGCTGCTAGTGCGCTTATACCTCTTTAACCTTAGATTGGTATATATATTTGATCGAAGTATTCAACACAAAACCTATACATAAGTATAGCGCGGTATAGGATAATTAGAAGTAGTATAATATGTACTATTTCTGCCGTGAAGCAGCTTTGCTGTGTTTCGGTTTGAAGGCACGCTGAACATGATTGTGTACGGACGCAGGGCAGTGCATCGTAGGGCACGGTCTGGACATACTACGTGACCTACGAGGCAATGCTTTGTCATAGGCGATGGTTACTTAACATAATGCCTGTTCCATCAGGTAATTGTAAAAAAAAAGATATATGTACGTAGAATATTATAAGGATTACGTCAATTGTAATATTAATAATAATAATCCTTGGTATGTATCAAAGCCAAAGTCAATACTCAGTAAGTATCACAAGGATCACTTCGAAACGTCTTAAATCTAGGTGAGTCTAGGTGCCAGTTCAATCTAACGGGGATAATGAAATACTATGTATTTATTTCATTATCCCCGTTAGATTGAACTGGCACCTAGACATTTTTTTTTACATGATATACCATCCTTTAGCTACAATCTTACCTGATGGTAACCGACGATGTAGCCGACGATGGAGCATGATGAGCATGACCTATTCACTCTTGCCTTGAAAAGGCCCAGATTGTAGTGGTCAAGAAAAACAGCCGTCGGCAATGAGTTCCATACCCTGGAGGTTCGCAAGGTGGAGCCAAAACGCTTATGCAAATAGACCACCCATGCTGCTAACCAGGTAGGATGGTAGCATTGCCACAATTTTCCCAGTAATCACGTATAGTCCGGTTGTAAGTTGGTTCTTGGTTACCGTACCGTGTAGCAAGCCCGCGGGCGCCACGTCGACACGTACGTAAATCAAGCAGCCAGTTGTACCGCAGAGACAATTTGTAAAGACGTTAGAATAATAGATGTGGGTAACTAATAGTTACAGTTCATTCACAATAATAGGTGTGTGCCTATACCATTTGTAGTGTGAGTTGTAAAGGCATGCGCACATCTAGGCGATGGCAATCAGCTGAAACACTGTCAAATATGACAGCGATATTTGGCAGCGTTTCAACTGATCGCCATCGCCATCACCTAGATGTGCGCAGCCCCTAATAGTATACGAATCTACAGACAAAGCGTTGTTCTTACTAAGCCATAAGTAATATGGGCGTTCTAAGAATACTCTTGAAAGTTGATGTCAATCAACACCAATGGGTTTTTAAAATGATGTGGACGAATATTTTTTGAATGCAATCATTTATTTTCATGAAAAGAATAAACAATGTTGAATAGTTTATAGACGCTTTGGCTTCTACCTTTCGTAGCCAGTTTGATTAAATTGTTGCCAATTAGAGGATTAGAGCTTTTTAATTAAAATGTAACGAGACGCGAGTTTTAAGAGGTTTCCTGGAGTGAACGTAAAATTTTGCAGCACCTTTTCTGCAAAGCATTGCATTGGCCATATAATTAAAAATTATAAAATCAAAGATTCTGAACGTGATATTATCATTCAGTCCCCCCTCTGCTGAAACATTTCTTATTTTCTTATAGTTACAAAATACATGGGTAATACATACGAAAACTTTAGCGATCACTCAGTCACCTTTTAAACAACAAGTAGATTTACATTAAACCCATCGTAAAATGACAAAGCTCGTTGGCCGAGTGAAATTTCAAAGCCGTGTAAAATTTAATTTGATCAATATTGTTTGTTTTATCTTACCTGTGAGTGTGTTTTACTTTTTAATTTAAATTTCACAAAATATCGCCTTAATCTTAGGCGATCTGGGATGGTGATAGCGATTTAGGATAGGGTTTTGCATTCCACACACTAACGTGAACTTTGATAGTGCGATATTTGTCAGCGATAGATTGATCGCTATCGCAGGTGATCTAGATGTACGCAAGGCTTTACTAAGATTTTAAACCAAAACGAATAATTATGCATGCACATTATACACAAGTATTAGTATAAAATATGATAATTATGATATACCTAGTGTTAAATTTGGATACAAAAAATGGTTCTGTCCTATGATGAAAACCGAGTAGTTAGAACAACGTTACTTTACCTACTATTAATAGGCACAAGTACCTACAATGCAACAACAAAATGTACAAGCGAGATTAGTGCTCGACAAAATAAACCAACTTTTCTGTCAAAAATTTTAATTAACAAATGCGTTCCAAAACACGGATAGTAAACACAAAGTGCGAGACTAATTAAATTGAAACGTAGTTTGGCAACAAAGTGACTCGTTATGCGATAGTGGCGTTGATGCTCCTACCTGACCCAAAACTTTCTCGTCGACCTCAAAGGAACTCCAAACTCAACAAAACCTTATTAGGTTAGCTTTGTAGATGATTTTTTATAAGTAGGTATTCTTGATTAATTTAGGTAAGAAAGTCGAGGGTTGTATCTTAAAAACTAACCTTAGGAAGCTTAACTGCATGGGAGATTATAATTATTTTGCTTCCTTCGATTATTTTAAACGCTATTCAAATTTAATAATTGCTTATAGTTGCCCAGCCCTATTATTTTTTGTTATATTACCCAGTGGTTAGAAACATTACAATAATTTATCCATATTACAAAATATATAACCTGGATTCGCCATAGGATATAACAGAAACGGGACATCTCCACTTACACGCGGAGGATGTCGTGGTCGGACGCTAGTGATTCCTAAATAACAATTCACTGAAACAATAAAAGTAACAAAAAAGGAAAAAAAGCAGCGCCCGTGCAGCCAAAACCGCACCATTGAAGAGGGTCATGCATGAAAAAAGCAAACTACGAGTTTCAACCTTTTTGCACTTTTTCTGTACAGCGTGTTGACGTTGCATGGGTAAGCAGTTCTCCAGCCATCACAAGACGATGGACACCGCGGAACAACCTCTCGCTTTCACATTTTGACTTTTTGAAAGATATTATTTAGTAGGTAGTACTTAGTAGAGCTCCTTGCGTGTGGCTCTGTGGCTCGAGAAGTGGCTCACCTGGGGAAGTACTACCACCATGCCTATTTATGCCGTGAAGTTTAGGGCGTGGGTGCCAGTGAAATATCACTGGCACCAACTAGCAATAACTACTACTATTATTTAGTAGTAACTGGCACGTGAGGCTGAGAATCTATGCGCCTCAAGTAGAAGGACGCAGGGCAGTTACTCTAGGGCAAGTTCCTGACGTGCATGAACTATACGAGACAGTGCTTTGATATAGGCGATGGTTACCACTTAACATCAGGTGGGTCACTTGCTTGTGCCATACACTAGGAAGTTGAATAAAAAATATATTATTAAATACATTTAAAATAACTGAACTTCTCTATGAAAAATCGCTTGCAATAAAGTTTAGAATCACATTGCATACAGTTTTGTAAAAACTTTAAAAAAATTATCAATAATAAAACGTAAAAAATATACATTAAACGATTTAGCTATCTGCGGATCGTTACCAACAAGAGACAAACGAACTAGAGATAGCTCAACTGATCCAATTAAGTGCAGAACGGAAGCAAAAAAAAAATTTTCGTGCCTGGTTTTCCTGCCAAAAAGTTTGCTAAACTGTGTGCAATGTAATGTGTTTATACAAACAAAATAGTAGCTCGCTTGTTTTATTTCTTTCAAAATGAAAAATATGTGGTCATGAGTGATCTCATATTACTCGTATGTGGTCATGTGTGATCCCATATGTAGTAATGTGTGATCATATGTGATCTCATATGTGGTCATGTGTAGTCATGTGTGATCTCGTATGTGGTCATGATGAGTCTCATATGTGTTCATCTAGTAGGGGTACGAACAAACTGGCTGGCGCTATATAAATCAATAGATGCAAAGGCCTGTTTTTTTTTATGCATACCTAACTTTGTAATTTAAGAACCAATTTAAAAAAATATTTTTTTATCTGAAATGTAGGTAATACTTCCAGGTTGATATATAAATTTCATCAAAAGCGGTTCAGGCAGTTTAGTCATGAAGTCTGTCAGGGTTTTTTATTTTTAGGATGACTTTACCAATTAAATTATATTTAACCCGGCTGTTTCGTAGCTGCAGGCAAGAATTAAATATACTATCCTGGGACCGAGAACTGGGCTACCCGCGGCCGGAAACAGGTGCTGCCAGCCCGCTTACAACTCACTAATTTTACACTACGGACCTGCACACACATTCATAGTTAGGACTGTTTTTTTCAGATCGGGCCTTTGTAGAATTGCAAAGTAACTATTTAGTTTTTTGTACACGGCGTTACGTTGTATTCAAAGTATGTTTAAAGAGGACCACGAACACGAAGAAAGAGCGAGAAAAGCTTCGTCGATCGATAGTTTTTTTTTATTTTTTTTTTTTATTAGTATTTGGCTGCCATTACACCTGATAGAAAGTGAGCAGCCTTATACGAGGGGAGGTCAAAAAGTCCGCGGAATGGCAGGGAAAACAGGCTAAATTCTATGAATTATTATTTTTCCTTGTTAATGTATTCTCCCTTAAGCCTAATGCATTTTTCAGATACTTCAAAAAATTTGCTTAAACCACCGAAAAAAAATTTTTCGTCAAGGTCTTCAAAATAAGCTGAAATTGTCGACTCAACTTTTCCATCGTCAGTAAACTTTTTTCACTGAGTTTTTTTTTTTAACTTTTGAAACAAACAATTATCAGAGGAGGATAGAGCTAGACTATAGGGAAGGTGGTTTATAGTTTTACAGCCACATTTTTGCATGGCAGCCATTGCAACATGGCTCTTGTGAACGGGTGCGTTGTCGTGCAAAAGCAGCACGCCTCGAGTCCATTTTCCACGTCGTTTTACCTTGTAGCATCTTTTAATTTTTCCAATAGGATGGCATAATATCCCCCTATGATATTCAATCCTTTTTTTTTTAGTCGATCAATAAAATTCCCTCTGAATCTCAAAAAACCGTTGCCATGATTTTTCCGGCCGATTGTGACACCTTACATTTCTTAGGGGGTGATGTGCGTTTTTCTGCCACCGCATAGACTTTTGTTTTAATGCATGCTAATAATGATGAACCCAAATTTAACCTCCAGTAAAAATCCGGCTTAAAATATTGTCCTTGTTCTCACTACAGAGCTCCAAAAACTCGCGTGAACACTCGACACGCTGCTGTTTTTAAACCGCTGAGAGCATTTTCGGCACCCATCTTGAACTGACCTTAGACATGCCAAGATGGTCGTGGAGGATACTTAAAATGGTTTTAAACAATACTCCAACAATTTTGCAAGTTGTTTCTTCTTTAATCAGGCACCTTCAAGAATAAGTTTTTCGACTTATTCGATAAAGTCTAAGGAGAAGGCCACGATTGGCCGGCCTGCGCGGTGATCTTCTTTAATTGGCTCCCTGCTTTGCTTGAATAAACTATTCCAATTATAAATCATTGTTTTTCCAGGGCAAGAATCCTCGTAAACAGATGACATTTTTTTCAAAACAATTTGAGGACTGTTTTCTTGCTTTGTAAGGAACTTTATAACAGCACGAAACTCAATTTTATCCATGTTTAGCGAAGTTTTCCCGATTGAACTGCTAATGTTGTGATAACTAATTGGTTAATGACCCGATTTTTCTACAATTTGGTATATATACTTGTATTGAGTCCCCAAAGAGTACCAGGTAAAAAAAAATAACCCCACTCCTTCTTAACCCTTCCATTCCGCGGACTTTTTGACCTCCCCTCGTATATGGAGCATGTTTAGCTATAATCCACCTTTTTATTTTTGTTCTACAAATTCCTAAATTTTCCACTCTTTGGCAGTTTTTACTGTAAAAGTGGAATCAAAACGCTTTGTACGAGAATGTAGAAGGTAGTTATTCATCTACCATGAAGGAATCGTTGATCAAACGAATGAAAGACGAAACGAAAAAATTGCCTGTTCAGGTTTCAGGACCTCTTTAAGAATATTTATTTATTTTTTATTTAACTGGTCAAATAAATGAATATTGTGTTAAAGCCAAACAGAACTAATTATTAGCCTCAAACTATGCAAGGCTTTAATTATGATGGGAACCAATTTATTTTTTTGTAAATTTATAGAATACAATATTCCCAGCAGACAGAGAACAAAAATCTGCGTTTACCACACAAATATTCGTTCTCGGTATGCAATGCATGTAGGCTCAGGAGAAGTTCAGCCTAGTGAGTAATTAGCTTTACACGTCATGGTACTGAGGTCACAACATGATTTGTGTTGATTTGGCGAGCAAGCCTACAAACACGCGTTTAATTAAACAACTGCCTCAGGCTCAGCATAAATGAAATACAAACTAATTTATTATGATGAGCATTTGCTAGGTAATAATGAGCAATTCAACTTGGTCTATTTCGTTTACCAAACAATCACCATAACATATTATATTGTTAGAGTATACTCTCGATTATTAGTTTTACTTACCCGTAGTTCTCTTGCGGACTAGCTAACAGCCAAGAAATTGAATCCCTTCAAGAGTCTATATTATATCATATAATGTGCTTACCCCCAACGAAGCGCTAAGACAACATTATTTTAACATGGCAGTAGGTAGGTACTATATTTACTACTTTAATTTAAAATAAAACGATAATTTGGTTATTGTAAACCTTACTTTTTAGGGTTCCGTAGCCAAATGGCAAAAACGGAACCCTTATAGATTCGTAATGTCTGTCTGTCTGTCTGTCCGTCCGTATGTCACAGCCATTTTTCTCCGAAACTACAAGAGCTAGACTGATGAAACTTGGCGAGTAGATGTATTCTGTAAACCGCATTAAGATTTTTACACAAAAGTAAAAAAAAACAATAAATTTTGGGGGACCCCATACTTAGAACTGAAATTCAAATAACATTTTTTCAACAAACCCATACGTGTGGTATCTATGAATAGGTCTTCAAAAATGATATTGAAATTTCTTATATCGTATTATCTTATATCTAAACACTTTCAAAGTGGTAAAATGTTGGTCCCCTCCCTCTAACTTCTAAAATAAGAGAATGATAAAACTAAAAAAAATACATGATGTACATTACTATGCAAACTTCCAACGATATTTTGTTTGAACGAGGTCTAGTGAGTAGTTTCTTTTTATACGTCTTATATCGTAAACCGCAATTTACCTTGCGACGAACTAAAATAACTTTTATATTTTGTTACTTGTTGCTACGGAACCCTTCATGGGCGAGTCCGACTAGGACTTGGTCACTTTTTTATTATAGCTACCCGCAGGCTTCTCCTACATGGTATAGATAGTGCAATTCACGAAGACGCGCCCCTCGCGGGGTGCGCGGAGTTTGCTCCGAGCGGCAGTCGCGAACCGTAGTCTATTCATTGTAGTGTGCGTGTGCACTCATAGGTAATTAGTGTGTACCGATAACACTCACACATTAACGGAAGCTTGCACACGTATACTATAAACGGTTAGGCTTTAGGCAAGTGTAGCACCTGCACAGCATCATTATCCATAATGCAGGCAGGCATAGAAAAAAGAAGTACTACATACAGAAGGCTGACTTCGCAAACCACTCTTTGAAAAGCGTCTCTTGTAGGTATAACAAAAATAAAATGCAATTTTAATGAACTGCGTCACCTTAATCACATTTTATACATATGAAGTTATATTTGTTAGTCCGCCAAAATTCATGAATAATCCACAACGCAGGAATCATAATAATTAAAAGCTAAATAAACAATGATAAATTGTACGTTTGTAATGTTAGGTATTATACCTATTAGTATTAAACGAGTTCACGGTGACGAGATAATCCTCATGTTGTGCTTGAATGAATAATGGAAAGCGGAACTGGAACAATTATTATTACAATTATTATTATGAGCCTGTTGTGTACCACTGCAGGGCATAGGCTTCCCGAAGAATAAACCATAACATACTTAGAATTATGCGATATTCAACATAAAGAAATCAAGCAGTAGGGCATGGTAACTCAATTCAGTCAGCTTACTTTGTTTGTTAAACACACAGAAAAAAACGGGTCAACAAAGTCACCATAAATGCATTGTCAGAAATTTCCTGTCGGAGCATCTAAATACTCTGTTACTATTACAGAAAGAGCTTTGTTGTGTTCAGCATATTTTTTATTGTCCGCTGATTTTACTTCGTTTAATGTGCAAGGAACAATTTAGCTTTGTATTTACATCAAAATAATTTAAAAAATTTAAAATTGATAGTTTCAATAATAATTAAGTATGTAGATTTTTATAATGTCCCAAAAGTTAAGAGCCGAGCGGAATTTGAACCCGCGACCTTCCTTGCGTTTTGATTTCTTTTGTGATTTCCTTAAGTGTAGTAAACACTATAAAATCAATTAAAAATAATTATGTACTTAACTATTATTTTGCTGTGAACTGTAATTTGTTCTATATGAGAATAAACTCTTTAAACCGAACCACGAGAGTTAGTAGAGTAGAGACAGTTACTAATCTGAGGGATTAGTAACTATCTCTACTATTATCTACTAAGACTATCCTCTCAGCTCGGTTGGTAGTAGCTCTACCTTCTACGGTCATGGGTTAGATCTCCACAGAAAAATTGTATTTGCGTTGTGAACGCAGATGTTTGTTCTCTGTCTGGGTGTCATATTGTATTCTTATAGTCTTCTTCTTAAATTTAAGAGCTCTTGACGGAGTTTTGATGCAGTTTTCTCCAATTAAATCTTTCGAATGCGGCCTCCATGACTTCCTTATACGACATGACAGCGACTTTTTCTTTTATCTGGCTCATGTAACTTATTCTTGGCCTTCATCTTCCCCGTTTCCCTTCAACCTTTCCTTCAATTATGTTTTTATGTAGCTGTCATGGCGTAGAAGATGTCCAAAAATTCTCCTCTTCGATTTTGTATCGTCTCAAGTATCTCCTTAAGCGTCTCCTTTGCTCGTTCTAAGACCTCTTTGTTCGTAATTTTTTCCGTCCAACTAATTTTATCCATTCTCCGCCAGCAGCATGTATTCTTAGTATATATACAAAAAAATGTGTATGTATAAGTATTATATGCATCATTTTCAAACAAAACTATGCAAGTACTCAACTTATTTTATGAGTTTTCTTGCAATACAATACTAACTTTGCTTAGCTTTTTGAGGCTAGTTGTATAGAATGACCGCCAATATTTTTATGTATTTTTATTTATACCACGGAGGGCAAACCTATTGCCAACTGAGTAGTGAAGACAGTTATGAAAATACTGTATATTATAAATAGTTGTTGTTTTTATTACCATGCCCTTCAGTCGTAGTTATCTTAGAAATTTACTTTTACGAAGTCCTATCCCTTCGAGTTATAATTAAAGAAAAGCCTTCAGCGACAAGAAAGCAACGAGACAAGTTGATGAACTGCCAAAACCAACGGATATTACTGAGACATTTAATTTTCTACGTGAAAGGATAAGGCAAGCGAACTTCCTCGGGCATCCGAGTCGTGCTCAAATTGCGTTTCGAAGCTGGTACTACCTCTACCTACCTACATAAACAAAGTGATTGTGATACGGTAGTCGAAACAAACATAGTACATTATTATTCAGTGTACTGTGTGGATAGACATTAAGACTCTGAACACCGTGAAATACTTTCTCGCTCGCAAACTTTGATCATTTGAAAATTTATCAAAATCGTAAGAGTAAATTGCACACAGTTTATCAAAAAAGTATGATTGATCCTAACACGTCTTTCATTGTATCAATCAGTGCATGTTGCCAGTGATAACTAACGGAACTAAGACTTTTTATTATTCTACTTTTTATCGTGTTCCACCACACTTTGTTTTCTCAAACAAAGTGTGGAAGGATTTTAGTGGGCCAGAAGAAATCAAAAAGGCTCCTTTCGTGCACTTGACACATATTTTCATACTTTTTAGGTTCTACGACATGCCAATTTCCTCACGATGTTTTCCTTCACCGTTTAAGAGCACAGGCATTGTGTACATAAGTTTTTGGTAGAAAAACTTATTGGTTTGAACCATGACTGGGTTTGAACCTACGACCTTAAGATCAGAAGGCCGTTACCACTAGCCCAACAGCGCTCTGTAACGCAGTGGTTCAATTAATAAATATTAAATAAAGTCTGCTAAATAAGGGTTGTTAAGAACCATGCCTTCAGACAACTTGAAATACCTATCTCGTCCTGTTCGGAAGTCACCTAAATAAGGTAGGTAATGCCGCCGCCGCCTAGACGGAGGCAGGGGCTGGCAATCCGGATGCGCCGCCAACCGCAGCGGGAAGCGTCGGAACACATCCTCCACATTTCCGCATTTAAATTGCGCAGAGGTCTACACAAACATGTTTAAGTTAAGTGGGAAATCCTTTGAGACGTAACATAATTCTCACAAAAGGTGCATGGTACAATAGCACCGGCAGGGGCAGTTGAAACCTATGAAACTATATTGTGAACTAGCATGCACCAGCAGCTCCACTCGCGTAGCCGAGTCTGTGGCAAGTAAATATACATGAACAACAGTCCAAATATTTCTTAAACTTTAAGTTAAAGCTATAGTTGGTTTGTAGATCCGCCTTGAGCTACCTGTAAATCGAAATTGCTATTTCTTGGAGAAATACAACGAAAAGAAGTTGAATTAGGTACTCGTGAAATTGCTAACTTATATTTTTCTACTGATTAAGTTTGAATAAAAAATTACCCGTCGGTATTGTAGCACCGTCACGAGCAATATTTAACAGTATAAAGTTTAAAAAACTTGAGAAACCGACTTCATGGCCAAATTGCTAAACCGATTTTGATGGAATTTTTATGGGACCAATCTGTCTGGCTCATAAAATGTCGAAGTTACGAAAGCGATAGCAAAGTTAAAAACAATCGAATTGAGAACCTCCTTTATTATTTGAAATTGGTTAAAAATACTACTTATTGTTATCAAAGGATAAGCGCTGCTTATCTTAATGTGGATTTTGTATTGTAACGCACTTACTGAATTAATAGTTTGTATATTATTATGTACGTTAGTTTCAGCATTGGAATCCGAAGCTATACCTATAATAAGTTCAAAAAGAGTTTTTGTCATCAGAATCCTAAACAGTATGACAAAACCTTCTTACAACTTTGACTTCATAATTAAGCCTCCGCTATACGCTGGTCTAAAAACAAAACACGACCGGAAAGTTGGAAAAATTTAAAATAAAGATGGCGTTGCCTGACCTGAGCTGTGAATTCATGTATTTGATACCAACTATTACTTATTCTGTGCTTGGGTCTGACATTTGTCACGACATTACAATGTGTTGACTAGAATACGCTTCGTTAGACAAAAACACAGACAGATATTCAGTAAATAAATATAACCCAATTGTTATGTTAGCTGATTCCCGTCGCAGAGTTTCCATTGCATATTTTTCATCCAGGATTGGTGATAACAATGGCAAGCTGTGCGGTATTTTTTAAACTACCACGAACGCTACATTTTAAATCTAACTTATACAAGGTGTATCTAAATATGTGTACTATGCGAAGGTGGGGGGTTTCAGACCACAATGGTGGTCAGTTGTGGAGGGGAGATAATTAAAAATTCCTATTTTCAGTTTCCCATACAAAAATATTTAATTTCATAATGCCTAAATAAATTGACAACCCTATCCTTGTAACCCCTTGACCCCTTGACCTACTACCTCTGTAGGTCTACTACTACTACCTACTACCTCTGTAGCTGAGTTTAGGGTTGTCACTTTGTATAAAGTCAGCTGTTAATGTTGAAACTTCGTTGCAGTTTTTTTCAGAGATATCAATCGAAGTTCGAAAAGTCGTTGAACAAAAGTTGTTCCCCGGGGGGTGGAAATTCACCCCCCTTCAGGATAGTACACATATTTTGATACACGTTGTATAGTAGTGTAGTAGTAGTAGTCTAATTTATATAGTATAACAAGCAAATAGCCCCAGATTTAATAAAAGAAACCTTCCACCAAGAGAGATTTTCCTCATATTATGCAAAACCAGAGTGAGTTGCAAGTTCATAAATGTCGGTAGTCGGTGAATGAACACTTGTATTTTTTAAAGGTAAAAAACGGAACCCTTATTAATTCGTCATGTCTGTCTGTCTGTCCATCCGTATGTCACAGTCACTTTTTTTCAAAAAAATGAAATGAAATGAAAAGAAATAATTTATTTGCTTGAAGTATGGTACTTACAAAACTGTAAAAGCTATATGTACTGATGAAACTTGGTAAATAGATGTATTCTGTAAACCGCATTATGATTTTTATACTTAGAACTGACACTCAAAAAATATTTTTTCATAAAACTTATGAGTTTTCTTAACATTAAGTAAAAGATTATTAAACCAGTTAAGTATTTACGACAGAGATGCGTTAACGTCATCGTAATTAGCCTTCTATCTATCGACTTTAGTTATATTAGTTTATTATAGTTTATCATAGTTTTTTAACCAAAAAAGGAAGGTCATTTACGTACACTAGAAACAAGAAAGGACCTAATATCGAACCTTGTGGCACCCCTATGTCAATAACTGACCCAAAAGATCTCTCACCGCCCACATCAACTTTAAGGATTCTATCAGTCAAGTACGATTGTAATAAGTCAATGGAGCGATTTAGAATACCGTAATGTTTAAGTTTAGATATTAAGAGGGTGACGGACGCAGCTCGCAACTTCAATTCGAGGCGCGGGCAAAAATTGCTCCGAATATAGCTATCTCTATTCATTTGATGCGGGCGCCACGGAATATATAATAGTAGTATACACACACAGGCACTCGTGTGACGCGCTACTTCTATACGTGAATCCAACCATAGTGCCGCGCTTGTGCGTGTGCGTCAGCCACTGATAACGATTTTTATGCATTGCCTAATTTCGTCAACGTTACTAACACCCGTTTTCACTAAACCTAGGCGACGCCTAAATCGGATGCCTAAATATTAACGGGCCGACGTACACAGCTCGCAACTTCAATTCGAGGCGTGAGCAAAAACTGCTCCGAATATAGCTATCTCTATTCATTTGATGCGGGCGCCACGGAATATATAATAGTAGTATACACACACAGGCGCTCGTGTGACGCGCTACTTCTATACGTGAATCCAACCATAGTGCCGCGCTTGTGCGTGTGCGTCAGCCACTGCTAACGATTTTTATGCATTGCCTAATTTCGTCAACGTTACTAAGCGTCAGATAGGCTAGTGGCTAGGGCGTGCGGATTCACACTGAGAGGACGAGGTGGGCGGGAGTTCAAATCTGGTCAAAGAGAGTTGACTTTTTGCACCCTACAATTTTATGTTTTTATTTTTTGTGGTTGCATTACCTGACTAACCCTCTAAGCTTATTGCTTGCTTGTTTCGCTTTTCTAGTATTCAATAAGCAAGGATTGGTCATGCTCTGAATGCAAGAATAAAGTGAAAAAAAAAACAACATTCCTGAACCGATAAAGAACCTTCAGAGTAGCTATTTACGCACTTAGAAAAGACACCAGGAAATTCTCTAACATGATACGAGTGAGTTTATTCATCAGGTAGGGTTTGTGCGGGTTCTGGACCAAATTGAAGAAGAGTAAAGAGAACCATTGACTCC
Source organism: Thera britannica (assembly GCA_939531255.2). Lineage (NCBI taxonomy): Eukaryota > Metazoa > Arthropoda > Insecta > Lepidoptera > Geometridae > Thera > Thera britannica. The sequence goes on along the minus strand of OW618040.2, from coordinate 11,916,460 downwards.
GAGTTGAGTTGAGAGAGCCATTGACCCCGGCGCGGAGCGATGGAGTTGTGGTTGATGACGTTCCAGTAGAGGATGATGGGTGGGAGTCCGCTCAACATCAGGTGTGGTGTGGTTTGCTTGACCTCATTGGCCTAGTGGTTGGAGGGTGCGGGTTCAAAATCAGTGATAACGTTACAGTAATAGATGATGGGTGGGTATCCGCTCTACGTCAGGTGGGGTGTGGTTCGCCAGACCTCATCGGCCTAGCGGTTGGGGGGCGTGGGTTCAAAACCAGTCATGACGTTACAGTTGAAGATCATGGGTGGAGGTCCGCTCAACATCAGGTGGGGTGTGGTTCGCCAGACCTCATCGATCACACACACACAGCAATAAAAAACACGCAAAGCGGCTCACTTACCAAAGTACAGAAAGTCTAATAATGTGACTGCATTTAAAAATATACTTTATTCGTTGAGCAATTAGGTTGCTTTTATTCTGCTTATTTACATTCGCAAAACCAACGATTGCGAACATCGACCTACAATTACATGGACCTCGGCTTTCGCACAAAACTCGCGAAAAAAGTGTACCAAGCTAACCTACTATAGGTGGATACTTATATAATGATTATAAACAAACTGAAAAAAAAATTATTTATGTCTTATCACAATTACTATATAGAACTCAATTTTGATTGCATGAAGCAACTTCTAGTGAACGTTACAGAAATTTTTCCAAGTCTTTTTATCAATATTTCCACCAGACGTTGAGCGGTACTCTGTTTATTGAGCTCCAGTTATATAAAAAAAATACTATTTTGTTCATGTATTTCTCAGTCCTTTTATCAATATTTCCACCGGACGTTGAGTGGTAGCAGTTTTTAGGGTTCCGTAGCCAAATGGCAAAAACGGAACCCTTATAGATTCGTCATGTCTGTCTGTCTGTCTGTCTGTCTGTCTGTCTGTCCGGCCGTGTCACAGCCATTTTTCTTCGAAACCATAAAAGCTAGACTGATGAAACTTGGTGAGTAGATGTATTCTGTGAACCGCATTAAGGTTTTTACACAAAAATAGAAAAAAATCTATAAATTTTGGGGGTCCCCATACTTGAAACTGAAACTCAAAAAATTTTTTTTCATCAAACCCATATGTGTGGGGTATCTATGGATAGGTCTTTAAAAATTATGTTGAGGTTTGTAATATCGTTTTTTTCTAAAACTATAAATTTGGGGGTCCCCATACTTGAAACTGAAACTCAAAATTTTTTTTTTCATCAAACCCATACGTGTGGGGTATCTATGGATAGGTCTTCAAAAATGATGTTGAGGTTTCTAATATCGTTTTTTTCTAAACTGAATAGTTTGCGCGAGAGACACTTCCAAAGTAGAAAAAAGTTGGTCCCCCCCCCTCTAACTTCTAAAATAAGAGAATGATAAATCCAAAAAAAATATATGTTGTACATTACTATGTAAACTTCCAACGATATTTAGTTTGAACGAGATCAAGTCAGTAGTTTTTTTTTATACGTCATAAATCGTAAACCGCAATTTACCTTTCGACGAACTACAAAAACCTTTATATTATGTTAATTGATGCTACGGAACCCTTCATGGGCGAGTCCGACTCGCACTTGGCTGCTTTGTTTGAACTACAAATAAATAAAGAAAAAAAATAATTTGTTGTAATTTTTCTTAGACCTTTTATCAATACTTCATATACAGGGTGGAATTTTGTAATGCCACCTGGAGGGAAAGTACTCTTAATACTCCAGATAGAAAATTTTACTCACAGGAAACATTCCTTTATTTTTGAATAGAAAGCAAACTGCATTCAAAGTTTTTCGAAAATTCTCTCACATCCGGGAATTGAACCGGCTAAAATCAGAAAAATTATACCTTGTACTTTTATTGCATCGATCGTTAGTCAGTTATAAGGATGAAATCTCTCTAACAAACATGATAAATTAAATGAAAGAAAAACCAGGAAATCTTAAATTAATTTAATTATTTACAAAAAATGGATAACTAACTAGTTACTTGAAATTAGTTGCTTGAAATGGGCTCCATTCTCTTGGATACACAAATTTATTCTTTTAACGAATTCATTTCTTTAAAAGAATAAATTTATTCCTTTCAAAAAAAAAAATTAATTTAAAAATTATTTTATTTTTAATTTTAGAAATTGCTTTCTATCCAAAAATAAAGGAATGTTTCCTTTGAGTAAAATTTTCTATCTGCAGTATTAAGAGTACTTTCCCTCCAGGTGGCATTACAAAATTCCACCCTGTATAGAAATTAATGGTTCATAATTTGTTTTAGTCGAAATGTTGGCTTTTTTCGAAATTTCGGCAGACTTTTTGACCTAGTGCTGCACCTTAATTTCGTTTACCCAACCTACAACCTACCTAGGTACTTAGTATTTCCCATCTTCACTTAGTACCCTTCCTAAACTAACAATTATCAAATATCTAAGCATTATGTTTTATGCCAGTGTAGGTATTTAACTAGTCCGAAGTCCGAGCGATTCACACACACAACCGAAGTGTCCCGTGTGCTTCAAGCGTTTCCTCCCCCTGCACCCCGCCACCCGCACCGTGCGTGCGCGATAGCAATAGTAGCCGTTCGAAAATGCCATGAATTTGATCGTGTTCCGTAATACCAAAAATGATGACTGAAAACTTTTTGTATTCTTTACATAGTATTGTTATTCTGTAACTAGACAATATAAACTAGGTTCCTTAACAAAAAACACGTAAGATATTGTTGTTTTTAGTACGAAACCAATAGGTAGAAAACTTGATAAGTTTAGCATAAAAATGTGCAAAATGCGATTGGTGTTTATTTCATTTTAGGTAAGTAATTTGAAATAAAAACTGTTGAGGAACCTAGATAAATACTATGCAAATACAATTATTACAATAATATAGTGTAAATCTGTCTAAATTAGAAATCATTTTGGTATTCCGTTTGTATGAAAATTTTCCATACGTCAGCCCCTTAACTAGTTTTTTCGTGTGCGCGAGCTGCAAGCAGCTCGCGTGTCGGTGTGCTACTCCCAGTTTTACATTACACTTGCACTTGTAAAACCCCAAAAAGTAGTAAAGAAAGTCCTAAGTAACCCTAAAAGTCGATCAGTGAATCAAGTTCCTCAGTGTAGTAAAACCCCAATCAAAGTCCTAAAGAACCCTAAAATTGTTTACATAATCAAGGTCCTAAGTGAAGTAAAATTCCAATTAAAGGCCTAAGGAACCCTAAAAGTTGTTTATTTTATCAAGTTCCTCAATGTAGTAAAACCCCAATCAAAGTCCTAAGGAACCCTAAAAATGTTAACATTATCAAGCTCCTAAGTGTAGTTGAAACTCCAATCAAAGTCCTAAGGAACCCTAAAAGTCGAACACTTAATCAAATTGCTCAATGTAGTAAAACCCCAATCAAAACCTTATACGGAACCCTAAATTGTACGTCAAGCCAAAACCCTTAACGGGTCGAAACCGCTGGAAGGAACCCAAACGTTGACTACCGGGTCGCGTGCATCGCGAGCTGCAAGCAGCTCGCGTCCTCAATGCGTTCCCACAGGGGCGGAACCCTAAACCAAGTGAAGATCCAATCAAACACCTTAAAAAACCTAAAATTCAATCTCCAATCATAGTCCTCAGTCGAATGAACCGTTTGAACGACCTTAATCGGACGATTTTTGCAAAACCGGAAGTGGCACAGCCGCCATTTTGAATTTTGAACTCAGTCTAGTGAACATTTTTTCACACCCCTAAGACACCCTAAATTTCAGTAGGAGGGGGTTCTAAATTTCAGTAGGGTGGGCGTGGTCGCGTGGCGTTACGTTCCCCCCGGGTTCAGGAGGAGGGGGTTCTGGGGGCTTGAGGGGGGGGTCACAGCACGGCTCGCTTCGCTCGCCGCAATGCTCCACTCGAAAAAAAGGGTCAAAAATAATAAAGGGGTCTAGAGGGGGGAGGGGGGCAAAATTTATTTTGCTTTCAAAATAATCTCACCTTCCCTACATGACCCAAAAAAAAAGTCTTGCAAGTCACTCCGCTTGGAAGATACGAAAGGGGGGGGTGAAAAAAGGGGCAAGAGGGGGGTGTTTTTTTTGTTTTTTCAATTCAGGAAGAAACCCTCTATACGAAACCCTAATCGAAAACCCCCTATCTCGACGGCATCCGGTAGCACTCACAAAAGGGGGGGTCCTGGGGGGCAAGGGGGGCAATTTTTTTGTACAATAATATTCTTATCTTTTTTCTTCTCTTTCGTCTTCTCCCTTTGAATCTTTTTTTTTCTGAAAAGTAATATTTCATCAAAATCGGCTAAGCCGTTTTGTTTTATTATTTGTTACTGCATACCTTCGTCATTTAATTTTATGATCCAATTTAGTAAATTTTTCTTTTATCTAAAAGGTTATACTTCCAGATCTGTATGTAAATCTAGTAAGTATAACTTAGTGCATAGAATTCATGCCTATGGAAATAAATAATAATAATAATAATAATAATGCTGGACAATTCACACAACATTATCTAGCCCCAAGCTAAGCAAAGCTTGTGTTATGGGTGCTAGATAACTGATATACATAATACAATACATTACATGCATAGATAATTTTCATTTCAATTCATAAATGAATTGAAATGGAAATTATTTATGGGTGGCTTTAAGCTTTGCACTCATTTAGGCCTTCGGTGCTCATTGCGGTGGAGATCAGTGAAGCATTGTGAAATAACACTGTCTATTCGACTTATATTATTGTATTTTATCGGCATTTAAAAATATTAGGTATACCAAAGAGTTTCGACAACCCCAACTGACTCTTCAAAGTTCTGTCAAACGCAAAATCTTGGGAAACTCCTTGCTGCGTGTATAGAAATAGGCACATGTATTTTGGTATTTGGGTATTTGAGCGCACCGTGCATGAAGCCTTTGACAGAAAGTTCCAGAATTCGGGACATTTCAGGCACCTCCAGATTTAAAAGACGGCAATCAAAAATACTCAAAACCCATGATATTATTGTTATGACTGGGCTCTCAGCTCATTTATTAGTAGCTCTGCCTTCTGCGCCATAGGTCGTGGGTTCGATCCCCACCGAGAACAAATATTTGTGTGGTGATCATAGATATTTGTTCTCCATCTGGATGTTATATTGTTTTCCAAGTACCTATGTATTTACAAACAAAATGTATTTAAGTATTACATCAGCTATCTGGTTCCCATAATACTAACTCTGCTTAGTTTAGGGCTAGATAGTGTAGTGTAGATTGTCCATAATATATATATATATATATATACTTCCTTTTCATTGTAATGGGCTCCCAAACTCTTTGCAAAATCGACACTATTTTTATAAAGGCCTAAAATCGGCTACTAGTTTTTGAGTCTTCTTCTTGTCATGTCAATAGAAAATTAAAGCTGGTGTGGTGGATTATGAATGTGCCTCAAAAGTTTTGCTACTTCACGTTGGTTTCATTTATTGTTTTCCTTCACCGTTAGAGTGTACTGACATAGTGCACATAGGTTTTTTGGCAGATAAACTAATTTGTGCATGACGGGGTTTGAACACACGCCTTTAGAATCAAAAAGCGGGTCGCTACGACAATATAACCGGTGCTAAGCAACCAGAGCGCCCCTCCACCTAATGGACCGATGACATTCTAAAGATCGTGGGAAATCGGCAAATTGTTTTTTCATGGAAATGTATAAAGGAGGTCTATATCTAGCAGTGGACTTCTACTTACTGATGATGATGACGGAAAGCACTGGGTAGATAGGAAGATAGCTACTTATGCAACTACAAAAATGGAGGTATTTAACAAAAGCATTGCGCTTCGCTGGTCACGCACGATAGGAACGTGCCCTAGAATGTACTTGATAAGTTATATGCTACATAAAATATATACTTCTACAGGCTGATGATGATGTGAATACAGGTTATCGATCATAATGTACGATGAAGATGGTTTTATGTCATTTCGTTATACTGTGACAGTTTGTTTTATGTTACACTGTGGCAAATTTATAGTACCAGTAGTAGCTATGATTTAATCTAGGGTATATTTTACGTAGTCAGAGATGAAATGTCATGTCACGAAATTTGACATAGGTCCAACCTTCTTGGCCGCTCGGGCTGTACTGAGAAGTAAGTACAGAAACCTATCTATTTATATTTTTGAAAATTTTATTTTTTTATAAAAACTACGGCAACTAAGAAAAATGCAATAACATCAGGTTTTTACGTATTTATTAAGGTAAACGGGAACAAAACTTTCATTGCAATGGCTCTAACAGCAACGGAAAAAAACCATTTCAAATCCAAAAAAAATTGAGAGTTTTTGGCAAACTTTGCGTTCAATTTTATCGAACCCTGTGAGTTGAGGAGAATTTCTAGCCTAATCATAATTTTTTTACACCATTTAATTGTAATATTTTACAAAAAAAATAAATGGATTCGTCCATACAACGAAAAAAAATGCTACTTTACATTTTCGGTTTCACCTCATGTAGGCCCTTAAATGAAAGTAAAGATTTACCTTATGCTTTTCTTTAACTTTGAAATCCTGCTCCATACAAAAACAGCAAGTTTTTAAACTGAATGACAGTTTTAACAATGTTTTTTCTCACACGGTTAAAATGTTATGCTTATGATACAGGGAAACCTACGTTTCTATGGAAAACAGTTCATTGTTTTGGGAAAAAGCATTCTGAAACTACTCGCAGCCGGTTTGCATGGAAGGCTGATAATTCTATTTGCAAACGGAGAGTGCTGCAAAATGGAACCATAAAACGCTGTTGTTGAAATTCTGCTGGACTCAGTTCAATTTGAAAACAGTCGTTGCCAGATAACTAAATAATAAATGGATAGTAAATTTAATAGAAAATGTTTTTTTACGAGCTGCTACACGATTTTATACTTTTTTATACTATACATTTTGTCCTCGTTGAATAAGACCTAAGCAATATTCGGAGTAGGTAGGTACTATCTAGCTAAAATATATTTAGTTTTTTTTTTTATATAAATAATAGATTATTTGGTTTCATTTGGAATGCCTGGTAATTTAATGAAGCTTACATACATAAATAAATAAAATCACGCCTCATTCTCATGGGGGTAGGCAGAGATCACAGATTTCCACTTGCTACGATCCTGACACACCTCTTTCGCTTCATTCACTCGCGTAACATTCTTCATACATGCTCGTCGGCTTAGGGTAGGTACTCCTAACCTGGTCTTTCTCTAAAACGTCTGCGATCTGATCGACATACATGCGCTGAGGTCTTCCCCTTCCAGCAGTTCCATTATACTCGCCTGATGCGATTATTTTGTTAATCATAAAGCTTGTTGATTTATCATTTTCAGTAAATAAATATTTCTTCATTCCTTCTTTTGTTTTTCTTTCAGGTCCAATGTTCCGTACTCACAAATTGAGATTATATCTACACTAATATTATAAAGAGGAAAGATTTGTACCTATTTTTGTATGTTTGTATGTTTGTAATGAATAGGCTCAAAAAGTACGGGGCTGATTTAAAAAATTCTTTCACCAATAGAATGCTACATTCTTCCAATTTGACATAGGCTACATTTCATTTTGAAAAAAATTAGGGATCCTTGGTAAAATTTGAACAATGTAACCGAAGGTGTAGAAAAATGAGTCTTAAAATGTCTTTCGTCGAATGCGCTGCCGAAACTATTAGCGATGGAACAAAATAATGTACAACAATATTGTCTGACGGGCTGCTATATAGTCATTTATAATCGGGCGGGAAAATACATATTTTCAACTCCTTCATGAAAGATAGTCCACATCTCGTACAAAGCGTCGTACTTACTTAGCTATCAAGGATAAAAAAAAAGTCCTCTCTAATACATTTCCCCTTATTTTACGATGTCTTCGGTCCATCGGATGCAAGGGCGTCTCAAGCTTCGTACTTCTAAAAAAATCGGTTGTCTGTAAAGTCGGTTTACTGACGATAGTTGAACGTGATAACGTCATAAGAAAATCAAGTTACATTTATTTGTATTATAAGACGTTGCCCACTTATTGCCCTTGTATTGTAGCAACACATTTGAAATGAAATGGAATGAAACTGAATGAATGTGAATGAAACTGAATGACACTGAATGAAACTGAATGAAAATCCGGTCCGGACCCGGACCCGGACCCGGACCCGACTCCGACTCGCGGACTTGGATTAGGACTCGGACTCGAACTTGGATTAGGACTCGGACTCGAACTCTCGGACCCGGACCCGGAACCCGACCGAACCCTTATCCTTAACCTCATTTACCCTTACCCATTACCCGACCCGGGTTCGGGCTCAGGTAAATGGAACGACGAAACGACGTAACGACGCATGAGTCATGTTTTTTCGTGCGTGCAGCCGGCTCCATCGATTTATAAGACGTTATCACGTCAAAATAATTCATTCATTCATACTTCAGTTCGTGCTGGTTGCCCTTGGAATCACCATTCGATGCCCAAAAGATTTATAAAGGCCTATTCAAATAAAAAACCGCAAAGCTATCAATGGGTACTACACTGTAAGTAGACGTATTCGACAAAAAGGTTGAAAGTCACTTGATCGGTTCGCACAGGAAGCAGTACCATTTTTCACGTATCGATTGAATTTTACACAATAAAGCGGCTTACTTTTTTTGTTAAATGCTTCAGGAAGTAATCAGCAGGGTTTCAGCTGAAGAAAAAATACCAGTGCTCTGTGATTTTTTCGTTGCAGAATAAACTTTTGATATTATTTTGTTGTGTGGATTGTCTATATTATTTACTTATTTCCCTTTTATCAGCAAATACGCGTAAAATGAGTTTTAATTCTAAAATGAGAGAGTTTAAAAGGTTATCGTATCTTACCTTACTACCAGATAACAAACCAGAAACCCTTTTAACTTATTCATCATGCTTAATAATAAAAAATCAGGACGATAATAGGCGTAAACGGTAGTGCACGCTGCGCACGCTGATACACGCTACACCGCCTGAATTTAAACCCTAATCTACAGGGTTATTCATAATTAGCTGCAAATACTCAGGAATTAGGTTCAACAAATAAAATAAAACATATTTATGAAATGATTTTTTTTTAGTTTTGATTTAAGTTTTTGTATCAAAATTTTATTATTATTAATTTTTTTACGGCTATTGCATAATGATTGCCATGGAGAACAGGACGATGACCCACCCAGGCGGTGACTGAACGCAGAGTGTCGCTCACGGCGCGTGGGCGCGTGTCAAAGGTCAAAATAGGTCAGGTGCCAATGATTCCAAAGGATATTCTTTTTCGATTTTCTCGGGATTTTCATAACAAAACTTAAAAAAAATCATTTCATAAATATTTTTTATTTTATTTGTTGAACCTAATTCCTGAGTATTTGCAGCTAATTATGAATAACCCTGTATATCTGTACAAATTGAGTGGAATTATCGTATTTGGTCCCAATCCGGCTTGGACTCGGCCGGTGGGATATTGTCTTGTATAAATCGAACTCATTGTGTGGATGGGACAGAATATAGGGTTCAAATTCTATTGACGGCTTAGGCACGGCCGGCCAGGCCCAGGACTGACGAAGCGTGAATCAGCCTAAGAAACGCAGGTGGCGTTGAGTCCATTATAAATGTAGTCCTCTGTTTCCTCTCTGGATAGTGATTCTAGAGAAAGTATTTATTTACCATACCATCTATAACCACTGTCTGCCCCTATGCTGCGTTTTTCTCCATAACTATAGTACCTACATTACTGCGGCCAGCAAAAGAGGCATTGTTGGCTGCATTAATAAGTCTATTAACGCCTAGTTTTGGCCATGGCTTTGTATAGCACTTTTCTAAAATAATGCGCGGTAATTAAAACTAAGTAGGTATACTCGTAGTACTATTTGAATTCATTTTGTCAAATTCAATTACGTAAAACAACAAATATGATTAATAAACATTTTCTCGCGTTGAAGTGTTCATTTGTTGTTTTTATTTTTTACGATATTTTATTTCATTTTCGAAATTTAAATAAAACCTTTCAAAAGTACCTCCTCGGTTGCCATGTTTATATGTCAATAAAAGATCGATCCATTTTTAAATAACAAGACAGATATCGGTTTACTGATTTATCGGGCTTCTAAACACGGCACTTTCCATACAGCTTTTACTGGCCATTTTCAAGCTTATGTTTGAGAAAAAATATTAATAGGCGTTCAGTGTAGCTTCTGTGTAGCAGTAGATAGGTATAACTACCTACTACAGAAATAGTACGGAGCGTGCCAGAGAATAACAGGACAATAGCATCACAAATAAGCTGGGTGTTTGCAGGACCATTGACCATTGAATTAATACAGCTGCACTGCGCAGAACAGATCATACTTTTCAACCCAGTTTCTTTTTTATTTATTCAGCTAGATGGAGCGCGCGACTTCGCGTAGATTTTTTAATACGATATTGACAAAAAAATTACTACGCCACAATACGGGTGGTAAAAAAACTGTACAAAAATAATCAGAGTTCAACAAGAGAGAAAAACAACGCCAAGGAAAAAATTCTCGAATAAACATGACTAAGTATTTATAGAACAAAGCGTTGTGTTGTGTTATAATAATAAAAGCGGCCAAGTGCGAGTTGGACTCGCCCATGAAGGGTTCCGTAGCAACAAGTAACATAATATAAAAGTTCTTGTAGTTCGTCGAAAGGTAAATTGCTGATTACGATTTATGATTTATTAAAAAAAAAAACTGCTTACTAGATCTCGTTCAAACCAAATTTCGGTGGAAATTTGCATATAGTAATGTACATCATATATTTTTTTTAGTTCCATCATTCTCTTATTTTAGAAGTTACAGGGGGAGGGGTCAACATTTTACCACTTTGGAAGTGTCTCTCGCGCAAACTATTCAGTTTAGAAAATAACGATATTAGAAACCTCAACATCATTTTTAAGTCCTATTCATAGTTACGCACGTATAGGTTTGATGAAAAAAGATTTTTTGAGTTTCAGTTTCAAGTACCTACACCCAAAGTTTTTTTTCTATTTTTGTACAAAAATCTTAATGTGGTTCACAGAATACATCTACTCGCCAAGTTTCATCAGTCTAGCTCCTACAGTTTCAGAGAAAAATGGATGTGACATACGGACGGACATGACGAATTTATAAGGGTTGGTTTTTGCCATTTGACAACGGAACCCTAAAAACCACAATTGTAGATTAATGTTCGTAACGACATCAATCTGCGCCATATTATGTCTCTCGAGGTTTTGTTTCTATATTATCAAATCATTTATCCAAAACTTCAGATAAAAAATAACAAACCGAAAAATACTCATAATAATAAGGTAATTTGGTGTCTGGATGCACCGTTGCGAATCTCTTTCTTTGCGATATGGCTCAAGGATATTTACAATATCTGCATAATTTGTCAGTTACCAGTAGTGTCTAACAAATCACGATATTCTTTTAAATTAGAGCGGTTCATAGTTGCGCTTCTACATGTTCCAAACGCGCATTTAGGGCTCCCACACAAAACTGCGAATTCGCATCGCATCGCAGAATCTATGACGTCATTCATATAAATAGATAGACGGGTGTCGCAGATTTCTGCGATGCGATGCGAATTCGCAGTTTTGTGTGGGAGCCCTAAATCGCTGCTCATCAACCGCATAACATTTTTCGGGTCCATGGTATTTTACGAGATGTAGGACGCCCAATGGACCGACGACATTATCAAGATCAGGAAGTCAGAGGTTGAGGCCTATGTCCACAAGTGAACTTTAAGGCTGATGATGAAGATGATTATGAATGAGAAAACAAAAAACTAGATGTGCAGGTTTTTTTTCAAAGTAATAATTTGGATCTCAGGCAATAAAACAGAACGAAAGTGCGTTCTTATTTGCACAAAACCACATACCTACACAAACCCTTTCGGACAATCCAGGTAAAAACGTTTTGATGTGAGAGTCAGTACTTAGTTTATTTGACTTTGTGTGACAAAATATTTAACAGTCCAACATTGGCTTCATTGCCCTGAGCCTATTTCATCCACATTAACCTTCAATATTTTGTGTCGTAATTTGCTCTCCGGTACACTGAATATTCATGATCTACTGAAACGTAAAACAGCCTCTAGTGATTCTCTTGTCTTGAATAATATTTAGGAAATTTACATTTCAATCCGATGTTTGTTTGGTTGATGCTCGCGCACGTCAAAAGCATCTGTTTCGGTTGTCTTGTTGCATTTTCTTGAACAGTGAGTACGTAGTCGTACATACATCAAGCATATATAAGATGTCTCGCATTGGAGTATAAAGGTCAGTATATAGAAGTTACTGAAATGGCTCGCATCGATTTGAAGCTGTTAGTTGTCTTTTTTGCTCTGATAGCGTTGGCGAGATGTCAAAATACTACTGCCGCGCCCACGCTGGTGGCCCCAGCAGCGGCTGCAACAACTATTATGGGTGTAAGTACATACTTAGTAATATGTAGGTACCTACCTACGCAATAACAAGTTCAGGTTCAGGGCCCATTTCAGTGCCCCAAAGTGTGTGGAAGAGATGAGTAGTTTGGTTTCAAAACGTTTAACTCAAATAAACCTTGATCGGTTTTTAAAGTAAGAATATCTATTTCATCATCATTAGAATAAAGAAGATTACTACTGGGTATAAGGTTCCGCCATGATAATAAGAACAATGTCCAAAGATTTCCTTCAATATTTCCAATGTCGTCGAACCATCGTAATTTTTAATACAAGATTTTTAGCATGTCTGTCTGACTCAAGAAGACGGATTTTTCAAAAATGTTTTTATTTTTTAGATTAAACAAACCTGTTTCAACAAGCTGTCGCAAGCTGCAACAACAGTAAGTTTTTTGCTAGTCTAATCAATTCGCCTATAACCTACGATATTTCAAATGAAATAGATCAATAATATTACTAAGGTAGGTATGCATCAAAATTAATGGTCCAAATAGTAGATCTTCGCTAGGTAGGTGCTATTTTGTAAAATAAAATAAATGCATCATTTATTTGTAGTATAATATACAGTTTCCTTCAAACAAGTAATTCAACCGCAAATACAACAGCCAATCACAGGTTTAGTGTACAACTTACTCTTAACGCACCGTAGATATCAAAATCGAGGGACCTGAAGATCCAAATTCGTATTTTTAAGGTGATACGATTTCCATACAAACTAAGTTTGCCATTTATGGGTGATCGGAGTATACCTAGCTGTACTGTAAACTGTGCTGCACCTACTGGCTATGTGGTTTCAGTGCACAATTATACTCTCATCGCCCATAAATGGTAAAAAATCTGTTTGTATGGAAACCTAACAACCTAAACGGTTTTATTTAGCTTAGACAGCTATATGTTGCTCAATTAGAACCACTTCCATTATCGTTTGGAGTTGAATTGGTTCAGTTTCGGAATTTCAGTCCCACCATCTTCTTTCAAAGGCATCCAGATCGTCCCGCCAACGCTTTCTCAGCCGACCACGAAGATTGCGCGAGGATTTACTATGACCGCCATAAAATTGATCTCAGTGTATGTGTAATTATTGAGTTAGGTTACACAACTCGTCCAACGAAAAAAAAAGCATACCTAAGTATGGTTTTTTATCTAAGTATGTTTTTTTCTAGTCCCTAAGTAATGAAACGCATTTCTGTTGCAGGTGATGCAGGCAGCTCATACCATTTTAAGTATGTGGGGATAATGATTCAACGAAATTCTACCAGCTATCTTATTGAATATTAAGCAATTAACACATACATTATTAAGCTGTTTTTTAAGACCATGATTAAACTGATTTTGATTTAACAATTTTGTTATTTTATTAAAAACTGTGCCAGTCAGCGATAGGACTGTAACCACAACTGTATTCATGTCCACTTAGAAGAGTAGATACCTACCTAAAGTACTATAAATATGCTTAGATCAAAATAAATACTTTTTCATCCCACCAGCTCTGAAAGTGTGTTTTTGCTGTTTAATTTCTGACTGGAAAAGCCGTTTTTATCCGCTAGAGGATAAAGTAAATTTGAATTTAGAATATCGTGTTCAATAAGTTTGTGAATACACAACCTATTTACTTCTACCTTCATGGTGCCGAACTTATCATACAACCTTTTTTATTTTGTTAAAAACTCGCACTCGTAACCTTCTTGGTGTATTTGTGAATTCAAAACACCATTAAACCTATTTACTTCAACCTGCATGGCGCCGAATTTATCATACAACCTTTTTAAATTTGTTAATAACTCATACTCGGAACCTTCTTGGTGTGTTACTTTTAGTCGCGCCATGTTCTTTTTTGCATTTAGTCATTTCCTCGCTGAGGTGGGATGAAAAGTTACGTGTTGCACTCGAGTGCAAAGATTTTTCACCTTGTGCTCTTTTGATTCCTTCGCCAACGCTTAGGATTCTAACTTTTAAACCACTCGCTACGCTCGTGGTTAAACTTTATGAATCCTGCGCTTGCTCAGTCATCAAAATTGAGCACGCGGTTAAAAAGCAGCTTTGCACTCTTGTATAACAAATAACTATTATTATACATCTCAGAATCTGTCAATCAAATGAAGTGCAAAGATCATAGATTACACGATTAGTGATTTTTTTAATAGGATATTTTTCGTGTAAAGTACATGATTTGCACACATTTTGCTATTTATCTCAGGAATATAATAAATTATAGTTTAAAAAACTAAAAAAAAAACGCTTTTATAACTAATTGAACTAAAAAGTTAAAAATAAAACTGTAATAATCAATTGAAAAATTTATATTATTGTACAAAAAAGCGTGGGGTGCTTTTTATAATAACTTCAGATATAATAAACTATTGATAAAATATTTTCAACAATCAAAATCAAGACCCCCCCACGCTTTTTGTACAATAATATAAATTTTTCAATTGATTATTACAGTTTTATTTTTAACTTTTTAGTTCAATTAGATATAAAAGCGTTTTTTTTAGTTTTAAACTATAATTTTTTTTTTACTTTTTTTTTTTTTTTCATTTTTTTTTTTTTCATATTATTGCATCGTCATCGACCTTTGACAGATGTGCAAAGTTTGAATCAAATCTGATCGTTCAAAGTAGGACAAAATCGAGCTCAAAGAGGACGGTTACATACATACAGGTGAAGCTAATAAAAGCGTTATAAAATAAATTATAGTTTAAAAAACTAAAAAAAAACGCTTTTATAACTAATTGACCTAAAAAGTTAAAAATAAAACTGTAATAATCAATTGAAAAATTGATATTATTGTACAAAAAGCGTGGGGTGCTTTTTATAATAACTTCAGATATATAATAAACTATTGATAAAATATTTATAACAATCAAAATCAATCCCCCCACGCTTTTTGTACAATAATATAAATTTTTCAATTGATTATTACAGTTTTATTTTTAACTTTTTAGGTCAATTAGTTATAAAAGCGTTTTTTTTTTAGTTTTTTAACCTATAATTTATTTTTTACTTTTTAGTTTTTTTTTTCTTTCATATTTTTTTTACATAATATTATTGCATTGTCATCGACCTTTGACAGGTGTGCAAAGTTTGAATCAAATCTGATCGTTCAAAGTCGGTTTTTTTTTTTTTTTTTTCATTTTTTTTTTTTTTTTCATATTATTACATTGTCATCGACCTTTGACAGGTGTGCAAAGTTTGAATCAAATCTGATCGTTCAAAGTAGGTTTTTTTTTATTATTTTTAATTTTTTTCATTTTTTTTTTTTTTTTTTCATATTATTGCATTGTCATCGACCTTTGACAGGTGTGCAAAGTTTGAATCAAATCTGATCGTTCAAAGTAGGACAAAATCGAGCTCAAAGGGGTCGGTTACATACATACATACATACATACATACATACAGGTGAAGCTAATAAAAGCGTTATAAAAAAAATAGGAGTATTCCCTCAGTAGCCTGTTTTAATTTTGGATTGGTTATTTAATTCTCTGATTTAATTTTTTGATTGGTTATTAAACTTGTAAAGGTAAAAACTTTTTTTTTCGTTAAATCGGCGATTTGGCGCATCTCGTTATACCTACTGCAGTTGAGGCGGCACGCATCAAAACGACGATAGTTTTAGAACTTTGACAGAAATCTACAGATTATTGTAAGACTATCTTCAAATACTTGCACTTTTACTATTTGATAACTAATTGGCAAAATTAACAATAAACCAACTAGAGATAAGCAGTATGTAATAAAAACAATTGAACATCATTACAGACATGTAATATCACATAAAAAGTTATAATGCAGTTTTTTTAGAAAAGTGATTTCAAAGCTAGTCGTCATGCAAGATGCCTAACGAATATAAAGTTTACCTATCCGTTAATTTACGACCGTCTGATCATAATACTTACCTACTTGTCTAATAAATTGAAATACTTACTTATTTTAATATTCTATTATGGCTCTATGCAACTTACGAGTAGGTATATATTAAAAAAAAATCACTCTTATACTTAAACTAAATAACCAAATATAAATTTAGATACATAAGTTGATAAAAAATATTAAGCAATTTATGTAAAGTCAAAACGTACAAGATTAATTTTGAATTACTGGTAAAAAAAAAATAAGATGGAATGCTCACCGTCTTCACTCATGAGTACAAAGTTTGGCTATGAATGCCTCTCACTCCCACTTTGCCCACTTTGCCACGTACCTATTTTAAGTGCCCGTTTAAGTATGTTGCAGTTGGTAACCGAGCTTCGCTCGAATTTTTTTTCGTTAATTTGTATTTTTAAGAAATCATAAGAGTCATATTATTATCTTTATTAGTTTATTCTTTCTGAACAACGCCATCTGCTGGATATGCTTGCAGTTAGTTGCTCACAATCGTCAATAGATGGCAGGAGCAGTCACATATTCAGTTTATGTTTAATTATTGAACTCTGAGTGAAATAATCATTTTCTTAAAATGAATCCTAGCTAGATCAATTTATCGCCCCCAAAAACTCCTGTATACTAAATTTCGTGAAAATCATTGGCGCAGTTTCCGAGATCCTAAAGGTAGGCCTTTTCTCGTTTAAAGGTATAAGATATATATAAGATTTTATTGTTTAAAGGTATAAGAGTAGGAACTTTCAAGTGTGAGTCCCACACAAATCCAAGATAGTTTATATAGGGTACAATATTACATTCATTTTTAAAATACTTCTAGGTAACGACGACCTATATACACAGTATAAAATATAAAATACGAGGTCAAGTGTTTAAAATTACTTAGTTTTTAACATTAGTAAGGATTCATATTCACTAAATTTTAGAGAATATAAACAGTAAGAAACATAATCATCATTTTCTTTTCCTTATCCTTCTTCATCAGTAAACATAATAAGTGGAAAACCCCTTACCTTCAAAATCCAGGACATTAAAATTAGCTTATGCCACTAGAGACGTTTCTTTGTTACAAAATTCGGAATCATGAGTAGAAACTATTTTGGAAAAAGGTTTTTACAAGAACTAAATATCAGTTTGATAAAGTTCTACACACACATTAATATTAGGTAAGTATAACAGACAAAGTCTTGCTTTAAGCTTTGCTTAGTATGGGGTTAGAAAGTATTGTGTGTCTGAACTGGCACTTATATTCACCGAGCTTTAAGACGTTTCAAAGTGATCCTTGTGTTACTACTGATTATTATATGCTTGTGATATACTTTGATTTTGTCCACACTAAAAATAAACAAAAATGTAGGTATTAAACTTCGAACCCGATCAACTTATCTTTAATATCCCAAAGTAATGAGATATTATTTTTTGAATAATATAAAATCTCAGATAGGTAGGTACTTCTCAAAATGTAGAGGTAAACACTATATGAAAACATAATAATTACACGTTAAATGTCATCAATAAATCAATCGATTTATAAAATAGTACATAAAATATATAGTACAAAAAAAATTATAAACACATTTAAAAGTTATGCAATAAAAATATGCATATCATGAATTCATTATATTATGATGCATTCATTATAACGTGAACGTTCTGGTGGGAAATTATTTTCACTACTTTATTTATTTGGTTCAGATATTTATTATACAGATATTCATATTGTATATTATTTACTTAAAATAAAATTATAGGTACATTTAAATGCTAAGGGTTATATAAATCGCTCTCAGCGATATTATATAAATTACTGTTCATACAAAACTAATGAAAAGATAAATAGAGTGAATATATTCATTATATTATATACCTACGTGTTTATATAAAAAAGCGGCACATAACACACAAACAGAGATCAAATAAACATTCAATATAATTTTATCTTCACTTATATAACACATATTCTTAGTTTTATCAGCACTGTAATGAGATTAGTTTGCTATTGCTAATCTATTTTATTTGACTAGAGTCTATGGTCTCGCCACTAGACCATTCGGCGTGTTGACGTTGACGTAGTTAATATCCTTGGGTTTTTCATCAATGTTGTCAAATGTTATGTAAGTGGGGTTCGTGACTGCACTCTGCAACATGTTCCTTGCATTTTTGGTTTCAAGAGAGGATGCGAAAACTTCATCTGCTTCTTCGTCAATTCGCGAACACGCGGTGATGTACGGAACGTTATTTTCGTGATCTGACTCTGAGCCACTTCTAGTGGGAAGATTATTTAAAGTCAGCATTGGCGTCAGTTCAGAGCCGCAGCTGCTGGCTTCCGAAGTCTTCGGGTTCATTTTTTTGGGATCGAAATCAAACTCTGTGTTTGGGAGCCGGGGGCTAAATACACCATGATTTGTAGGACTCATTTGAAGGTAGCCTTCATCATCTGAAATATACAATTACAATTATTATAATTTGTCATTTCTGCTTCTAATAATCACCATGCCGCTAACTACAAAACAACACTAATTTATTTCATTTCATGGTTTAGTAATTGCAAATTCAAACGAATAGGTGTGTTTGTTAGTAACAGAAAGTAGATCATGCGATGCGCAGACAACGTTTATTACCACATGGAGTCAGAGCGTGTGTCGGTTTCATCTGATAAAAGGAAATAATAAGTTTATACTATAATTGTACTTAGTAATAGATGGTAATAGTGACTCTTAACTTTTCGGACATTATAAAAATCTTTGTGAATACCTAGTGTAGTAAACATTATAAAATCAATAAACAATATGGTTGTACTATTCAAAAAGTTGTAAAAACAAGCATTACTAGTGGCCATCATCAAAGCCTTTTTGCATCTATAATAAGATCCTGTAAGTTATTATTATAGAGATGTCTACTAGATCTTTAACTAATATATTGGTTCTTCTTGTAAATTATGGTCCAGTTTTGTAACCCACTTATTTTAACTAACCACAGTACTTACCTACTTATTTATATCAATCGCTTACAATATTTAAATAAAAAGATTTAAATTTAGATAAGAATTTAGATTCAAATTGGTTAATAAACTGAGTACGCATCGAATAGCTTAAGATAGACAATAATTTAAATTGAGAATCTAAGATTTAAATGAATAAACATCTATTACTTTATGCATAGACCTTACGGTCATTATTTTCTTTTGTATGTTTAGAATATCAGCACATTATATTCTTAATGATATAATAATTACATTGCCTTGTTACATTGTGATAGAAATAGATGCATGATTTATTTTTGAAAACGTGCATTTACTTGATGATAATTATTATAGAACCAGGCCTTGAAGATGGTTTGAGCGTGTGGCAAACTCTGGCGACTGGTTTGAAGCCAGCTTCGTGGTATCGGTGGTATAATCACCACAACAAAGGAATCATAGCGCGGGTTAGAACTATGTAAAATTAAAATATGGTGTAGTTATTTGGTAACAAAAAAAAAACGGTAACTTGACATGACACCTGCCAAATTCAGCTGGGTAGCAATGCACCGAACTGGGCGTTGATTCCAGCAACACAAATCACTCAAGCGATCGCGTAATTAGATGAGAGTTGTCAATTTTTGTTTGAACAATTTGAAAATGGAACGTGGATACAGTGATCTAGCCGTGCTGCTGGAATCGACGCCCAGGACAGAACAAGGACGTCGATGTAAGGATCTGCTTGAAATCCATCTAACCAACTAGCCCTAGTAGTTTTTTTTTAACAACTTCCTAATGGAACAGGCGTAGGTGCCCACCAGTTATGAACTAGATAACAATTCTAGCCATTATTTATTGTGACCTAAAAAATCTAAATCTAATCTTAATTAAACTTGAGAAACCGAGTCAATGCTAAAACTACTGAACCGATTTTGATGAAATTTCTTTGGGACTAATCTGACCTTTCAGATAAAAAAAATATTTCAAAACAGATCATAAAATGACGAAGTTATACGATAACATAAATAAAAAACCTCCATTTTGTTTGAAGTTGGTTAAAAAAGAAACTTACCAACTTTAAGAGGGGTAGGGAAAAAACTGTTTTCGTTTACATAATGGTGCGGACTGGGCGTCACCATATTATTGTAGTCAGGAGCGCACATCATATCGAGGTAGTCCTCCTGACCTTCCACCTTCGTGTTTTTGTCCATGTACGAGCTGTTTAGGTCCACATAATGCTGAAATGGGAAAGATATTATATTAAATAACTAGCAGCAAAGCCCGGCGTTGCCTGGGTAGAGTTTTTTAATTGAATTTGATTATTCTCGATCATTCCATAATGTTAAAGAACATTAGAACTAGAATGTTATGTTTAGGAGCGTTCTGGATGATAACCGACTATTCTAAATAATTTCAAAGTTTTTGAATCAAATTTGATTATTCTAGATCATTCTGGCATATTTAAGAAAATTCTGTTATAGAACATGTTGGCAGAATCAAAGATTTTTCTCTCTCGTATCGCCGTCTTATCTTTTACGTAAAAAAACAGAACTATTGAAACTATCAGTGTTTCTAACACTATTTTTATGAACAATGGGATATTTACCATGATTAAATTAAATCTAATAAAATTAAATTTAATCATGGTGAGTATCCCTAATAAAATTAAATTTTTCTGAAGTCTTCTAGATATTGTACATTCGTTTCCAGGAAGAATGATTTTGTGCTTTTTCTATTACTGTGGGTTATATTCTTGCCACAGCAGGGTAGTACATTTTTTTTACGGTACAGTCGTTTAAAGTTGGGTTATGTAATTATCTGAAATGAAATGTTGGCCAAAACTCCACGATTTTATCAAAAACTGAGGCAGTTATGACTTTATTTTGAATTGTAATTTACAGCAGGGTTTTTCATGCTTACATTGCAGAAAAAAGTTTCACGAAAAGGTAATATTAGTAGTCACAGGATTTAAAAGATCACAGGGTGTCAGTTTTTCCTGTTTTTTTTTAAATACTCATAAGTCGAAATCGAAAGTTACATGACAAATATTTTTTTTATATTTTTCTGATAACTTTCATGACTTGGCCCATCGCCCGTTTCCGGCTTGACGTTGACTTATGGGACACCTTGTATATGAGTTCGATGTTGATTTTTCTAAAAATACTGTGAATTATGTGATAGTGTTATCGTTTTGCCTAGGCGTGTGATAATATACAACAGTATAACAATAACAAGCAAAAACAATATTTCTAATATCGTAGGTCCATCGGGCGTGAATAAACATGTGAATTCAAAGAGTGCTTCCAAATATAACACTCACATTCCGAACGTCGTCTTCGAGGAAGGTGCCCAAGAGGCCTTGAAGCTGCGAGAACGTCGGCCGTAAGGTAGGCTTCGCATCCCAACACCTGTTCATCACGGCGTACAGCCTGTCGTCTGAATATGCAGGCTTATTGAGGCGATGTCTGTAATTTTTTTTTCAATATTTATTTTTCGTATAATAAACTGATGACTGATGTTTCGAGTAATCAAAGTGTTTGACTTTTTTATGGTGCTGTCTTACAAAGCCATTAGTATAATATTTGATTAACTTTGAAGCGTAGCGTGTGCTGTCTTTGAAACTGTTGCTTTTGTATTATTGCATTGCATACGTTTGACTAAGTGAAGTGGCACCACACTGGAACTTCACTGCTATTATTTTAGACTATTTTTGATTTGTAAAAGGATCATATAAAAAAAACGGTAGGAACCGAGCCGTAGTTTGTTGCCTGTTCTTCTAGGCTTCGTCGCGTGGAACTGGCACCTAGACAGCTTTAAGACGTTTCAAAGTGATTCTTGTATCGTATTGAATAAAAGTTTATTGAGTTTGAGTTTGAATAATATTTTCTACATAATGTTAGGTAATTTAAGTTGAGAAAATAAATGTTTGAAATTAAAACCAGGTCACGTCGTCATATTTTAGTAATTAGTAGAGCTCTTTAAGAAGGGCTCGTTCGGGGAAGTAACATCACCACCATGCTTATCTCCGCCGTGAAGCAGCATTGCTGTGTTTTGGTTTAAAGGGTGTGGGTGACGGTGAAATTACTGGCACGTGAGGCTGAACATCTGTATGCCTCAAGGTGATGAACGCAGGGCAGTGCATCGTAGGGCACGTTCCCAACGTGCGCGACCTATGAGGCAATGTTTTGTTAAAGGTAATGGGTACTACTGAGCCATATGCTTTTTGTATAAACAAATTTAGTCCTTACTTCTTAGGAGGGATTTCACCGTTAGTATCATAAAACGCGTTTGACTAAACTCGTTTCTAAGTAAATGCGTTCATAATATCGAGTTAAATCTCGTTTAAAGTCAAACCGATTTCACCGGCTTATATAATTAAGTTAAGTGTTAGAAACACATTAAAATATAAAGCACAGAATGCTTACCCTTCAGTCAAAAACTGTACTAGGCTTCCAGGATTAATGTTAGGATACGGAGTCTTAGCTAGCGAGAACAGTTCCCAAAGCACGATGCCGAAAGACCACACGTCCGATTGCGTCGAGAATATGCGGTCAGTTAAACATTCGAGAGCGAGCCATTTCACGGGCAAGAGACACTAAAACAAAGAAAAGTTTTACATAGTAACACTATACGGAACTCTGTTTTGCACGTAAAGCACGTGAGTAAACGTGAAATAAGATGTATATTAGACACAGCAAAAGTAAAAACTTGTGTGCACCCTACGCAACACCCGCAAACCCTGAAAAGTGAAATAATAAGTATTATACACAACAAAAATATTAACAAGATTTCAACACGTGTTTCGCCTCTCTACGAAGTATCTTGCGCTGAGCAGAGTCAAGCTTGACGAGGCAACACATCTTTTAGTGCACAGCGAGTCAATTTTCCTGAAGATGCTTTGTAGAGAGGCGAAACACGCGTATCATGCATATTTTTTCACTTTTCAGGGTTTGCGGGTGTTGCGTAGGGTGCACACAATAAGTCTTCATAAAGTTAACTTAAATAGATTAGATTAGCGAATTAGTACGAAATATTTGTACTAGTTTTATGTCTAACAATGGAATGAATCAATCAATCAATTAATGATTTATATTTTGTTATTTTTCTTGTGTTGACACAACATACGAGTAATAATGATTTAATTTATGATGATGTTGATGAAAACAAATTTAATTAACAACTTACGTTTGGTTTTGAATGGTATTCTTCATTTTTGTAGACGCTCTTCGCTAACCCAAAATCGCATATTTTCACAATGTTGTCTTCAGCCAACAAAATGTTTCGAGCCGCTAAATCGCCGTGCAAAACCTGAAAATAAATATAATATACTTAAAATAAGCTTTAATATTTGAATTTACAAATTACTGAATTAATATATCAGCATCAGGCGACTGTGAATGGAATTGCTGGAAAGAGAAGACCTCGGCGCATGTATCTCGATCAGATAGCAGACGTTTTAGAGAGAGACGGTCAGAAGTACCCTAAACCAACGAGCATGTATGAAGAGTGTTATGAGAGCGAATTAAGCTAAATAGGCATGTCAGGATCGTAGCAAATGGAAATTCGTGATCTTACCCCATGGGAACAAGGCGTGATTTAATGGATGTATGGATTATTATATTAAGGACGAAGTTAACTGACGGATTATTGAGTAGGTAACCTACCTACTTTTTATCTATGGGGCTAGATAGTGCTGTGTGGTTTGTCCACAATATTTATTTATTTCACTGTGAGTCTAAGAATAATTAAATTAACATAAACACAATTATTATTTCTTTCAAGTTCTATTATTTTAATAATTTCTATTATTTTAACAATCATTGTTAGAATTATTATTATAAGGGGTAATATTTACGTTTGAACCTCTTTTACCACTGAAACTTTATTTTTTTTTCACATTACACAACTGTGGTAGGTAATAGATTAAAACTTATTTGAAGTTCAAATATTTTATGTATCGAACAAGTGAATTCCTCTCGATAAGATCTCGAATCCGTGTCTGGAATCCATATTTTCACTCTGGAATCTATATTTTGCCATCGAGACCACCTATTCTCTCTCTCCTACTTATGGGATACCTTTCAGATTATTTTAAAGGCTTTGTGATATTGGTTTGTACATATACATTCCAAAACTGATACAAAAATATGATACTTTAGCTTTAATATCAATCTACTAATTGCTATTCAAGCAGCTAAGCTGGTTATACCTTTCTACTAGCAAGGTACTCCATGCCCCTCGCTATCTGGAAAGCCCACGCCAACAGGTCTCGTGACGCCAGAGGCCGAGGACTGCGGCCATCGTAGCTGTAGTCGCTCTCGTAGTTCGACCGCCATTCGGGACCCACGTAGCCTTCCGATGCTGAAAAGTATCAATGGTTGGTAACTTTGATTTTACTTATACTTTTATTTTAGTGCGACAACAAATCTGAGCTACGTACAACGAACGCACGACTAAAAAGCACAGCAGTTACCATTTGCGGAATCGTTGTCTACCGAAAGTGATATTTTTTTGTGACTTCTACAATAGGAGCTCTACTATATCAAGCACTATAAAACTTATATAATTAAGATGTAAGAAAAAAGACAAGAATAACAATAGTAAACTAAGAACATAACCAAACAAAACACTATGCAAGTTTTTAATCGCTAAGGATTCGCATTCGTAGCGTGCTACGTAAAAAACTATAAACAGCATGTAGTACCTACCATGCAATGAAAATCTTTTTTTTAAACTAGGCTTTTTTATGCTACATTAAATAACATATTTTTTTATTTGTATCCAACATACATACCAACATGAGGCTACATGATTCACAAACAAACATGCAAATAAGTTTTGTTACCTTTTACATCTTCCATGGGTTGTTTTTTAGGTACATCTGAACATAATACAACAATACTTTTTAATAAAAAGTCTAGGAGGCCTACTCAAGTACTCAGCAGTTGATGCCAAAAGTTGGCTGTTTTTGTATATGAAGGACAATGAAGCTTAAGGCAAATCAAACAATATTTCCTTAACCGAAACCACTATAAAAAACTCAAATCAAATCAATATGCAGGTATCTTATACCTTTAAACGAGAAAATCTTGAATATATATATATATATATTTAGGATCTCGGAAACTGAGCCAACGATTTTCATGAAATTAAGTATACGGGGGTTTTCGGGGACGATAAAACGATTTAGCTAGGATTCATTTTTAGAAAATGTCCCCTTAATTGTAAAGTAAATAATCAACTTTATCATAAAATCAAAACTTCTTCAAAGCGCCATCTGTTGATTAAGTCATGAGTTAGTGGGACAGAGAACGACATCTATTGACGAGTAGTGGAGTTTATTATTATGTTGGTAAGGTCGAAAAATATTAATATTTAATCAGTATGTAAGTAATTCGTATTTAAATATAATTCACAACAACAGTTTACCAAAAAAAAAAATACCGAGCGAAGCTCGGGCACCAACTGCTAGTGTAATTAAATTGTGCGTCAATTCATTTATTTCAATAATGCTGGCATCGAGCGTAAATTATATCTTCATAGATTTCTAAGAACCTTCTTATTTCTTCTTGAGTTTTTCTGTTGAAAAATTCATGTACACAATGCTAGTGCTCTCAAACGGTGAAGGAAAACATCGTGAGGAAACCCGCGGCTTAGTCAGCTCCGCACGTACTGACTGACCATGTCTTTCCTGTGGATTAGGCTGACTAAGCTGTCAGGATGGTATAAGGGCTGGACAAGCCTATTACATCTAAATTCCTGTCCCAGGCACTATAGCGTTCCACGATTATGGCTTGTGTAATCACCTACAACCTACCTATACTACCTCTGACGCTTTATACATATACAGGGTGTCCCATAAGTCAACGTCCAGCCGAAAACGGGTGATGCGCCAAGTCATGACAGTTATCAAAAAAATATAAAAAAAAATATTTGCTAAGTACCTTTTGAGTTATGAGTATTTAAAAAAAAAAGGAAAAACTGACACCCTCTGATGATCTTTTAAGTCCTGTGACTACAAATATTAACTTTTCATGAAACTTTTTTCTGCAACGTAAGCATGAATAACCCTTCTGTAAATTACAATTCAAAATTAAGCCATAACTGCCTCAGTTTTCAATTAAATCGTGGAGGTTTGGCCAACGTTTAATTTCAGATAATTACATCACCCAACTTTAATCGTCTGTACCGCAAAAAAAATGTACTACACTATCATGGCATGTAACTTTAAAAATTGGCGCATTTATCCAGGATTCCAAAATGGTATAATACTTGCTAGAGTACTCCTTAGTTTTGGAAATAAAAAATGTTTTTCAACTAAACCGGATTTCCAATCAATTTTATTTCATGAGATAAAATGTTTGTACCCTTTAAATTATGAACTTAAAATGCCTACGCTGTGTTTTTAAGTGACTCACAATTTACAGGTACAAGTAAATACCATTTCGACAATGCAAGTAAACAGATAGAGCCACCATCTTGTCGAAAGAGTAATAACCATGGGTGTTCAAGTAATTTGTTAGTTTTAGGTGAAAGTTTGAAATAAAATTCAATCATAGGATTTCTTCAATCGTGATTTTAATTTAACTACATCAAGGATTTACAGCAAATGTTCAAACTGTTAGCCTTCAGCAGTAATGCAAGCTCTACATTTCCTTAAAAAAAATCAGCTGTCTGTAAAGTCAGTAAACTGACGATAGTTGAACGTGACAACGTCATACAGCTGTCCACGGGGACGCATCGCTCACTCAAGTAGGAGAGAGACCGATGTCGAACGCTGCCGAACGCGGAGGCCGATTGTGCCTCTTTGTCGCTCGTTCCGCGCTCTCACTTGCACTTCAAGTATTAAATGGAACGCCTCAGAGCGAGGTAACGCCGCATGAGTCATGTTTTTTCGTACGAGCAGCCGGCTCCATCGAATTATAAGACGTTATCACGTCAAAAACCATGTAATAAGACCGGCGACGGGCGAAGGCAAACTTTAAATTAAAACCACGATTGAAGTAATCCTATGATTGAATTTTATTTCAAACTTTTACCTAAAACTATCAAATTACTTGAAAACCCATGGTTATTACTCTTTCGACAAGATGGTGGATCTATCTGTTTACTAGCATTGTCGAAATGGTATTACTTGTACCTGTGAATTGTGAGTCACTTAAAAATGCAGCGTAGGCATTTTAAGTCCATCATTTAAAGGGTACAAACATTTTATCTATTGAAATAAAATTGATTGGAAATCCGGTTTAGTTGAAAAAACATTTTTTATTTCCAAAACTTAGGAGTACTCTAGCAAGTATTATACCATTTTGGAATCCTGGATAAATGCGCCAATTTTTAAAGTTACATGCCATGATAGTGTAGTACATTTTTTTTTCGGTACAGACGGTTAAAGTTGGGTGATGTAATTATCTGAAATGAAACGTTGGCCAAACCTCCACGATTTCATTGAAAACTGAGGCAGTTATGGCTTAATTTTGAATTGTAATTTACAGAAGGGTTATTCATGCTTACGTTGCAGAAAAAAGTTTCATGAAAAGTTAATATTTGTAGTCACAGGTCTTAAAAGATCATCAGAGGGTGTCAGTTTTTCCTGTTTTTTTTAAATACTCATAACTCGAAAGGTACTTAGCAAATATTTTTTTTTATATTTTTCTGATAACTGTCATGACTTAGCGCATCACCCGTTTTCGGCTGGACGTTGACTTATGGGACACCCTGTATATTACATATATTACTTTTACTTATTGGCAAAGTTCGCTAAAGTTGCGAGAGAAATAAAAAATGAGGCCAGTTAAGCCTCATGTACACTGTAAGGCCACGCTCACTTTGGATATGTTTTCGCACGAATTCCATTCGTGCAGAAACGTACGAACACGCACGAACATTCCCGACCTTCTGAGTACTATGAAAGCGCTCACACTGCGCGCGAGTTAGTCGTACGTATATATACGTACGTGCAAGTACGACGTCCGTAATCAATCCGAACTTGTTGGGATTTTATTACACGTTCGTGCGTTCATCATCAATAACGTATGCACTAACACCGGTACTCTGTCTATTTGACGGAGAAAAACGTACGTAATTACGTTTACGTACGATATAATTCGCATCCAAAGTGAGCGCGGCCTAACAATTCAAAAATGGCTACGACTGACGAACTGACTACTAACGAATACTTGTACTTGTTCTTAAGACTTTATAGGGCGGATCCGACTTTGATAGGTTAGGATAATATGTCAGAACATATAAATACGCGCAAGGCGAGCGAGCAAAGCGAGCGAGCTGCGCCAGCGGCTGCCATAGTGCCAGATAGGGAATAATTTTTAATAACCTCAAAGGGATTATCCTCTCTAGGACAATTATCCATCGGTTAATAAAAAACGTAATAATTGAATTATTCTTCTTCTTATCGTGTCACTGATTCTTTCGAACCAAGTGTGGTGAAAGGATTTTAAGTGCGCCTCAAAGAGGCTCTAATTGAATTATTGAACTACTCCAGTGTATAATTAACAATTTGACAGTGGAAAAAAGTGGATTCGTTTTAATGGGTTGTACTTTTACTGGCCGAACATTAACCGGCCCCTTTTTGTTTACGGTTAAAACTTACTTTTTCGTACAGATTGAGCGGTGTTTGCCGTATTTAAGAATGTATGGTCGGTATCTTGTGTGTTGGTAGAACCAAAATATTCAGACTGCACCCTAGAACAAACAATCATTTCAGCAACGACATCATCGGTTACTGAGGAGTTAAGGCCTGCGCACATCTAGGCGATGGCGATGGCGATCAGCTGAAACGCTGTCAAATATCACTGTCATATTTGACAGCGTATCAGCTGATCGCTATCGCCATCGCCTAGAATATGTGCGCAGGCCTTTATCGTTAGAAGTGACATTTATATCCAAGTGCTCCCACATTTTCTATGAACTAACTTGCTTTCTGTTATTTTTGCTATTACTTTACATTCATTTTGTAGGGATTCCAGAAGATTTAGCTCAAATTTCATTGGAATCGGATCATCTAAGATATTTCGACGGTTCATTTTAATTTTTTTTATTATATATACAGTTTAAAGTGGCTTTTTTATGCAGCTAGATGATGGAACAAGCATATAAACCTGCTGATAAGTGGTAACCATCGCCTGTAGCAAAGCATTGACTCGTAGGTCATGCACGTTAGGAATGTGCCATATACGACCAGCCCTACGTCCATCAACTTGAGGCATACAGATTGTTCAGCCTCATGTGACATTAATTTTACCGGCACCCTCACTCTTCAAGGTAAATCACAGAAATGCTGCTAAACAGCAAAAATAGGCATGGTGGTAGTACTGCCCCGGACGAGTCTTTCTGAAAGAGCTCTACTACTGCGAAATGGCTTACCCAGCGCTTCCAGAACTGGTGCTGGTATAGGCTCGGTTGACCTTGCCTAGCTTCTCTTTGTCTGTGTTGAGTTGATCTAAAAAAACCTCTCGATGCCGTTGCATGTAGTTGTGGATGTTCCCGTACATGCAGTACTCAACTATAACTACCAGTTCTCCTAAAATAATTAAAGAATTCATGGAAGACAAAATATAAAAACTACACCTTACCCACCTCTAAACATTACCAAGCCGTCCAAGTTTGTAAGTCATAGATAATAAGTTAAATTATTTTTACCTTTATAGGTAAGGTTAACCTAATTGTAATTACCCGTAAAGACATTGTAATGCTCCAGTGGGGCTCATGTTCTGGGCGTTATTACCACTGGAGATATTTATTGCACATAAAGCAATTAATAAATTAATATGAATATTGTGAGGTTTTCTTAGGTTTAGGCTAGTGAAACGGTGAAAGAAACCATCGTGGGAACCCTGCAGTTTAGTCAGCTCTATAAGTATTGACCATGTCTTTCCTGTGGATAAGGCCTACTAAACTGTCAGGATGGTATAGCTGCTGGGCTATTCCATCTAAAACCCTATCGCAAGCACGATTGAATCCCGTAAGTAGGGGCATGAGTAAACACCAGCTGCCCCTGACGCTATATAAATCATGTACTAGATGCAAAGCCTGTTTACTTTTATACTAATGCCATGAGAACATAAGTGAGTACTTACGCTTGCCCACATTCTTTGTGCATGCTCCAAGTAGATTCACGATATTGATGTGCTTGCCCAAATGGACCATAATCTTCAACTCGGATGCAAGGGCCTTGATGTACATGTTGTCTGCCGTCTTCTTCACAGTTTTGACAGCGACTATTGTGGTTTTTTCAGCGTCAATGATTCCACGAGCCTCTGCTTTGTAAACTACTCCAAATGCACCAGCACCGAGCTGTGCACCTTCAAAAAGACAAGATTTCGTATTTTTAAACTAAGCTCGTCTCAACTACGTGTCAGTGGAAATGCACCCTTACGTTGTTGACAGAGCGGGGCAAAGCCTCATTTTCTTCTTTTGTTTACGGAACCGTAATGTTCCACATTATACAGTAGGAAAATCCAATAGGTATTGAGTCACGCCTAACGCAATATTTAGGAAGTCCTTCATTATCCTACTTCAAAGACAGAACGAGATGGTGGCGAACGAAGGAGGCTTTTAGATCCTCCATTTTATTTTATTATATTAAAAATGTTTTAAAAACTGTTGTTATTAAAAACTTATTTTAATAGTGTGTATATTTGCTGAAGCAGTAAATAAATGAATGTCTATGTCTATGATACTCATCTTCTTCTTCTTATCGTATCACTGATTCTTTCGAACCAAGTGTGGTGAAAGGATTTTAAGTGCGCCTCGAAGAGGCGCACTATTATGATACTCATAATAAAATGAAATTAGTAGTAAGGAAAAATAAAAGTTTATCTTTATCCTATCTTATTTTCAAACATGTTTTAATATTTTTCAAGGATATTAGTCAGTCCTACCAAGATAATTTATTACTCACCAAATTTTAGCTTCTCTTGAGGAAATTCGAACTTTTTATCATACGGCAATAGTTCGGCTTGCTCGTCTACACCAAGTTCTGGGTTCAGCGAGTTCACCACTCCCGTTTCGAAGTATAAGAGGCCGGCTGCTGCCAGTTCTTTCCTGAACTTCTTCTCTTTTCTGACCTTCAGCGTCAGATACAAAATCAGGATTATCAGGATAATAACAATCACAGCTATGGCAATTAGATAGTGCGTAACCATTTTGCTAGGAGGTTGCTGTTCCACTGTAAACAAAATACATTTTATTGCTAAAATTAAATTTTCTAAAAACGGAATACCTGTAGTAGTAGGCAAAAAATATTGCACATTGGCTAGTTTCAGCTTCATAGAGCGTAGTGTGTGTCAGAAAGAGATAGCGCTCTACGAAAGCAGCAAAGCCGATGTGCAATATTTATTGCCTACAACCGTACCGACAAACAACCTGGAGCCTAATTCTCGGCTAATCTCGGATCATTTTGCAATTTTATTTTATTGCTTCTTTTCGAAGAGAGAATGGATGATTTCCTTGAGTAATTCATCGACGACCTCATCGTAGAAGCCTCGACAGCTACGATATACGGAAAAATACCAATGTGTATCTAAGGCTGTTTGTCCACCGCCGCCGTCACCGGGCCGCCACCGAGAACGAGATTATTTTGGGCCGAGTTGACGGCGATCGTTTGTCCACCGCGACCGATTTTGCTGGTTTAGTGTGTTCCAACTGTCATGCGTGGTAGTCGCGTTTTCGAAGAAATAAAATGATGGAGATTTTATCTTTGGACACTTCCTTGGTTTTATCCCACAAACATTCTTTACTTTCTATAACTTCTATTAATGAATAAATATCGTATTTAAATTTTTTGGCCATTTTTATTACAATGATATATTATGATAATTGATGACAGACAAAATAATAACTGAGCTCGTGAACGGTGCGACGGCGACAACGGCAGTGTGTTCATACGGGTTTTGTATTGCCAGCACATCGGCCCGTCAAAATCTCGGGCCACGTTCTAGCGGTCACGCCGATCTACTCGCAAATTCGGCGGCCGGGATGACGGCGCTCGGGTGACGGATGTGCGGTGGACACGCGGCTTAAGTAAATGTATGTCCCGCTACTTCGGCGCCGTCATCTCGTTCTCGGTGACGTGACGGTGACGCCGGCGGTGGACAAACAGCCTTGAAAATCTCGGTCTGCCCGAGAATTAGGCTCCTGGGGCCTAATTCTCGGGACGATCTCAATCATTTTGAAATTTTATTTTATTGCTTCTTTTCGAAGAGAGAATGAATGATTTCCTTGAGTAATTCATTAACGACCTCTTCGTAAAAGCCTCGACAGCTACGATATACGGAAAACGTACAAAACGTGCGGGGTTGTGAAAAGAAGCAATAAAATAAAATTTTAAAATGATCGAGATCGGCCCGAGAATTAGCCCCCTGGTTGTTTGTCTGTTTATCATTGCTCTTACTAAAATATTATACCAAGGGTTTATTATACGGAAAGGTATAACTTTGGCGTTGGGTTTCCCGGTCACTCGCAATAATATTGTCATTTTAGCGCATATTATCAAAAATATTGTTTCACGCCCACTCTCGACACGCTCTATCACACAAAACACGTATATCTCTGTATTTTGATGTTGTTTTTTTTCCTCATTTTTTTCTGCTTGTTTACAGTATATTTTCCTTAGTGATTAAATAAAAAAACACCGATGACTTTCATTGGTTCAATGATATTTACCTTCTAAATTTAGTTTGAATGACTTCTTATGTACATTACTAATGCCTATAGCTACGCACTCGTATAGACCCACGTTGTCCTTCTGCATTCCATCTATCACAATGGTGAGGTTTACTGTGGTACGATTCAATTTCTTTTGGTACATTAACACGTTGCTTTTATTGTGCTTCAAAAGTGTTCCATCCTGCAAGGAAAACGTAATTTTCACGAATTCAAAAAGAAAAATGTGTTCTACATCCTTTATTATCATCTACAAGCAATGCCTCTACCGCCCCAGCTTCGCACGGGTCGCTCGTAGAAAATAGCGTGATGTTATACTTATACCCTATATTTTTTCAATTCGGATCAGGAGTTCCCTAGATTAGCGCGTTCAACCAAACAAACAATGAAACTTGTCAGCTTCATAATATTAGTATAGATACAACCGACGAAAGATTGAGGGAAGTTGGTGATTACAGAAACATTCTCATACTTTAGAAGTGTAGAAAATCCTGCTTATATCTTTTACCTTATACCACTGAACTTGGGGCAAGGGTACGCCTGTTACGATGCATTTCCTTGATATTACTTTGTACCGGTGTACATCTTCATCAACCAGATCACCTAAATGATTACTAATCATTGGTGGTTGTAGTTCTGGAACAAAAAGGTACATGATATTTAAGGCACAGGTGTATTTAGGGATAGTACAACTACCTTATGGTGCAGTAATTATGTATTTATACAGGATGTAAATACAGTACTTTTCCCAGCTCTACTCAGCTTTTCTCTTTCTTGATTTTGTTTTTACGTGCATGAAAAAAATTATAAAGAATATGCGCAAAGGATTTATCTTCAAGGATTCTTAGATTATAAGAGTTATAAAATGGGTGCTGTTGCTAACATATTTATAAAATTACTATGCTTGTATTATGACAGCAAACGTTTAGTTTCTTTTAGTAAGTAAGTATACTGGCCGTATAACTGATGGCTTCTCAGCTAAGTTGGCGACCTACCACCACCACCACCTGCCCAGAAGGCAGAGCTACGAAGCTCTGGGACTACTGCGCCGTAGGTCGTGGGTTCGATCCCCACCGAGAACAAATATTTGCATAGTGAACACAGATATTTTGTTCTCTGTCTAGGTGTTATATCTATCTAAGATAGAAAACTCTTACGTTACTGACTTTCTGACTGTCAATCAACGAATAGCCTAAACCGTAAGTCATAAGCATGAAACTTGGACGGTATGTTCCTTTTATAGCGTAAGGGTGCACTTAGAAAGGAAATTGGAAAATGATTTCCCTAAGAGAAGAAAAAAAGAAAAACTTTTAAGCGAAAAATCATCACATAGCCTAAGTCCTTATTTATTTCATCTTCTTTATTTCTAATTTTTTCCTATTTATTTATTTATTAATAATATCAGCTATCTGGTTCCCACAGTACAAGCTCTGCTTAATTTGGGGCTAGGGTAGTGTGGTTTGTCCACAATATTTTATTTTTTATTTTATACTAGATGTTTTTTAAGTAGGTTCTTAAAGTGCATACATACCTAAAACGTTGATTTGGAAGGATTCATTCACTATACTCTTATCATTTTTGACACCGACGCACGTGTAACTTCTCATATCGTTCAAGGTGATATTTTTTATTTTTAGTTCAGCAACATAGGAAAACTCTGTTGGACTCGGGTACTCAACTGGAACCAATAAAATACACGCAAAGTTAAATATAACTCGTGCAAAAACTACAATCCCACTAATATCATGAATGTGAAAGTTTGGATGGATGGATTTTTGTTACTCAAGCATCGTCGGGACATAATAGCATGCAGGAAGCGTGTTTTGAAAGGGTTTTGTAATAGTTCGTGAAATAGATTTTTTTACACAGTACCGATAAAAACTCAGAAAAGCTTAAAAAAAAAATTAAATTAAAATCCACTGATTTAAAATATACACTTTGAATTCGGTTATAACGTTCTACCAAAAGATTAAAAAGTAGGTATATACATAGGTACGTTTTAACACCGCGGGGCACAGCTAGTACCTACCTACTTACCAAAATAAAAAGATGAATTACTTCTTACCTGTTATCCTAGGTTTTACGTCATCGTTTATTTCCCATGTAACATTTGAAAATACATACATGGAAGCTAAGCATTTGAGAGAAACCAAATCATTTTCATTAACCCATTTCTGTCCATTGACACTTTCAGTGGATATGCCGAACCCGTTCATTATCTCGAAGACCAACAGCCTGCGAGACTTAGAAACGTTACGCTGGTATCTGTTTGACGCCAAGCATGTGATATTTCCTGTTTTAGAGCATGACCACTCCAGATAGGCCGTCTTGTTGTAAGTCGATGTCTCAGTTTCATTATTGCTGTTCTGTAACACATCATTTTACCTATTAAAAGCAGTAGAACTACTGTAATTTAGAAAACATTGGAATTTCGCTCAGGTAGGTAGGCTCACTAGGTACATTTTTTTAAATATCACCGATAGACTGCCGACAATGCTAGTGATTCTCTACCCTTTCTTCAGAGAGTAGTGGACTTCTAGAGGCTGTTATGATAGATATTATTTTTCATACAAGAATGCAAGGTTTATTTTTAACCGCGCCCTTAATTTTCATCACTGAGCTAGTGAAGGATTCTAAAATTATAATCCTGAGCTAACGCTCTGGATTATAATTTTCTATTGATTTTTGTTCACGTTCAACACGTTCACGAGGTGAAAAATCTTTCCAGTCGAGAGCATGCAACACGTAACTTTTCATCCCACGAGGAAATGACTAATATAATACGAAAAAGAATAAATGAAAATAAACGAAAAAGAAGATGCGCATGATAAACTTTAGAATCCTTCGCTTGCTAGGTCATCAAAATTGAGCACGCGGTTAAAAAGCAACTTGGCACTCTTGTATAACAAATAACTATTATAGAAAAATCATTAGATGTTGGCCGGATTTGAACTCGCAACACTATAGCTATCATCCCAGTCGATACTGCTACGGAACTAGAGCTTTCTTCATATCTATGTGTGCTTACTAGGGGTACTTTCACATCTTCAGGTAATATTAATTAGGGTACCGCATAGATGTAGTGTACACTAATTTAGTAAAAAAAAAATTCTTGGTGAAAG
Source organism: Thera britannica (assembly GCA_939531255.2). NCBI lineage: Eukaryota > Metazoa > Arthropoda > Insecta > Lepidoptera > Geometridae > Thera > Thera britannica. The sequence continues at coordinate 11,880,372 of OW618040.2, read as the reverse complement.
ATCCTCTTCAGAAAAGTTGTGGCTTCGTTAGCTCAGCACGTATGGATTGACCATGTCTTTCCTATGATTATATATGATATAATATGATATATTTCTTTCTTTCTTTCTTTCTTTCTTTCTTTCTTTCAATTGTATTTGTGTGTCGGTAGACGGAATGAGTTGCCGTGTAGGTTTTCAGCAAAAGATTGCATTTAATATTTACCATTGTATGTTGCGAACCGTTGATGGAAAACATCCAGCTAATATTAGGCATGGGGTATCCGGACACATCACACCTTAAACTTGCTGTCATGTTCTTCACACATGTTTTGTCTCTAACATCAAAATTAATGTCCGGTTTGGCTATAACAAGTAAATATAACCATAATTACTCATTTTCACTTATATTATCAATAAGGAAGTTAAGATGATTTGTAGATCAATCACGCTTTAAAACTGAATTAATTTAAAAAAAAATGAAATAAAATTACATAGCTAAATGCTAATTGGATCAACACTAGGGCTACGTTTTAACTTGATAAAATTACACGAAGAGAAAAAAAACTAAAGAAAGTCGTGTTAGTTACACTATTTATAACTCAAGAACGGTTGAACCGGTTTAGCTGAAAATTGGTGGGGAGGTAGATTAGTACTAGTAGACAAACATAAAATACTTTTCATCCTGAAAAAGTAACGGGAACGAGGCAAGTGAAGCCGTGGCCGGCCGCTTTACATCCCTGTCAATATCACCATCATTCTGTATCTCTGAATCGAGGTACCGAAAATCGGAGCAGGCTGGCAGGGATACACCATCTAACTAAGGCAATAGTGGTGAAACTGGAAGGATCACCGACGTCACAAAGCAGAAGCTCTGTTTGCCAAAACATATGCCGCATGGGCTAAAATATTGATAGAAATTAGTTACCTGCTACTTCTAGTCTGTACTTCGCGCTCTTGTTTGATATACCATTACTAGCAATGATAGTATAATATGCATTGTCCGCAACATTTAGAGAAGTTACATTCAGCACAAAATCAAAATTCGTAAATTTATGCTTAATAATGTATTTCTCCTCATCGATCAACAACTCTTCGCCGTTTCTCAGACTGAAAAAAAGATTGTGCGTAGGAGTGGGCAGTTCTACATACAAAGAAGTTGTTGAAATTTAAAATATGTCCAATAATGTACCTACCTAGTGTACGCAAAGACGGAGGGTACCTAGGTTAGCAATCAAATCAATTGCAGAGCGCGTTGCGGAAAAAGCACATTGAAGGCTTCCGAAGTCCAGTCGACTTGTAGATATTCGTTCTATATTATATTCGACTAGATTTCTTGCCATGATCACCAAAAACTATATTCAACGCTAACAATTCTTCAACTTAAAACTAGACTACGAGTCAAACATATAAAAGTCACGACATCCTATTTGTAAAACACATTTTTTGTACTAATTTTGTTTGCCTTTTAAGTAAAAGATAGACAAACGGTGCGTGACAGTGACAATTTTTCTGACAATTTCAATACCTTAAAAATGACTGATGATCCCTTATAATATTTTCAAAAGACCTATCTAACTACTATAAATAGCATAATACTATACAACTATACTATACAACGTGTATCAAAATATGTGTACTATCCTGAAGGGGGGTGAATTTCCACCCCCCGGGGAACAACTTTTGTTCAACGACTTTTCGAACTTCGATTGGTATCTCTGAAAAAAACTGCAACGAAGTTTCAACATTAACAGCTGACTTTATACAAAGTGACAACCCTAAACTCAGCTACAGAGGTAGTAGGTAGTAGTAGTAGACCTACAGAGGTAGTAGGTCAAGGGGTCAAGGGGTTACAAGGATAGGGTTGTCAATTTATTTAGGCATTATGAAATTAAATATTTTTGTATGGGAAACTGAAAATAGGAATTTTTAATTATCTTCCCTCCACAACTGATCACCATTGTGGTCTGAAACCCCCCACCTTCGCATAGTACACATATTTAGATACACCTTGTATAGGGCGTCCCACGGATATGCCACAAGAAGGGACCTTGAATATTGTAGTTGGTACATTTTACTGAAAAAAGATATAATTTCAATTAAAAAACAATATAAACTATATTCATAGATATTTATAAAAAAATTGAGCATCAGATAAATAATTTGATAAATGAGACGTTTCAGGAGCCCACGCCAGGTCATTGTACACCAATCTTAAATACAGCTTAGTAATGTAAATCTTCTTCGTTTGATTGTACATAGAGATTTTCTTGGTCAAAGAGACCAAGCAACACAAGACACCCAAAACATGGCGGGCTGACATGACATGGACAAGGACATGGCGAGAAGTAGTAGAAATGTCATTTTGACAACTAACGCTGTAATTGGCAAGACATTGACACTTATTTGTGTCAAGCACTGTGGTAATACTGTCATGGCGGTGTTTTATTGGTAATCACCACTGCAAAAAATCGACCACTATTGAACATTTTTGTATAACTTGTTCATAAATTTGTGAATTGAGTATTTTAGTGGTAATCTCCATTATTTACCTACCCCATTTTTCATACAAGTGTATACATAGACCTGGCGCATTATGAAACACCTTTTATTTCTGACACTATTTTATTGAACAAAAAATAATCCCTAAAGGCTACCACTGACGATACGTCCATTAATCCGAATGGAGTAGTAGAATGGAGTAGATTGAAATCCATGCGTCCAGGCCAAATGGACGTCATCCACGGCCTAATGGACGTATCGTCAGTGGTAGCCTTAAGATGAAGCCTTTCTATCGGTATGATAAGGCTACAGGATGATTATTTTTCTCGTGTAACTGATTCGATTCCCGGTTCAACCATATAATTATTTCAATATCTATGAATGCTGTTTAAATTGTTTTTCAAATTGAAATAATGTCTTATTTCAGTAAAATGTTCCACCTACAATATTCAAGGTACCTATACTTTCCCTCCATGTGTCATATCCGTAAGAAACCCTGTATAGATAGGTATAGGTACACTACACCTATTTGTTAACAACCTAGATAAAGAAAGACACAGAAACTAAGTGGAACATTTTTCAATCTACACATTTTAGCCATCAAATAAAAACAAGGATTGGCATTTTTGTTCGGATTAGGCCCACGAATGCTATACGTCCATACAAATGGACGCATTTGCTCTAATGATGGAAAAATCGGACCTAAAATAAAATCATAATTTAAGCGATACATATGTGTACTACTTACATTGTAAAATTAGGTGCGGGATGACCGTCGAGATCCACTGATATTGTTGCGTATTTTTGTCTTGTCGCACCCACTTTGTTTTTAATTCTTAAATCTAAATATTCCTTAGCTAAAAAGAAAAAATATAGGATGAACTGAATGAAGCCTGTTATTTAATGAAAAAAATGTTATTTATGATTTACATTTTAAGTAATAATCATAGAGTCGAAAACAAAAACAAAATGATAATAGGTGTTATACGCCGAGTCTAAATTGTAATTTTTGCCTAATGAGAAGCTAAAAATATAGGTAGGTATCAGTTTATAACCCCGTAAAAATATAAAAATACTAGAAATACTTACGTATGTAAATTTTCTCAACACTTGTTGAGTTCTGCTGCTCAAAATCATAGAAAGACACACATGTATAGTTGCCAGCATTTTTCTCGCTTACATTATACAGTTTTAGAGTATTGTACACCTCCCCTTCAGTAACGTTTTCCTTATTCGTTATATTAGAATTTATTTTAACCTTAAACAAAAAACGGGCATGATTCTGTAAAAACCGGATAAGTACGAGTCGGACTCGCCCACCGTGGGTTCCGTACAGTTTTAGGTATAAATTAGGAATTAAAAAGTCAGCGACAACATAATATTTATGTCTAAGGGTGCTTGTACACGCTAAGAAAAAACGCCGGGTCTACCCAAGAATTCGTGTCGTAACTAGAAAATAACTGTGTACACTGCTCGCAGCGGTGCACAAAAAAACTCTTATCTGCGCAAGACACGACGCGGCGAACGTTGTTGCGGAGCGGCGGGGGGCGGTGTAGTAGGGTTGAGCCAGCCCAGCCAGGTAGTTTTTGTTGTGCTTGTTATTACTTGCGCGCCCTATGCCCGATTGACGACTGCACGAAAAGTGTGTGGAACAGACAAAAATCTTGTCGTCTACACGAAGAATTTGTCTTGTCTGCCGCAGGAACGGCAAATTTTCTTAGCGTGTACAAGCGCCCTAAGTCCTAACTCGTATCATATTTAAGTCACTTAGGATAATTTAAAATTTTGGACCGCTGCTGTTCCTTGCTGTACCTACTGTCGTATTAATTATTTTATTTTAATTTATTTATTTGTTTTAGGAAGACCAACAGCTTTATAAAACTTAATATCTAATTAATCTAGTCTAGTATTATGTATTAGGATAAGCACATTTATTTTTCAGAAGAAACTACATACAACAATTTTACAAGAAATTTAAAACTAAAGTAAATCTAAATTGTTGAGCGCGTAGGCACAAAATAGTATCTATATATTAGGTAGGTAGGCATTAATGTACCTACGGCGATTTTCAAATAGAAAAACTCATTGGTACAAGACCGGATTAAGCCAAGAGGCATGCACAAGCTTTCCGTTAGGCCACTCGGCCACTGCGTAATAGATCAGTCATTTCATGCGAGTCTATTGAACGTCTGTCCATACACGGTTATTCATTATTAGCTACACAAACTGACAGGGCCTAATTACTACATTTTGCATAACTATTGCCACGGAGACCGCCGACCGACGATGACGCCACCCTATTGCCTAGGTCAACCCACAATGAGCATCTTGTTAGCAGCTGAAGCCTGCCTACATGCCATTGACCTTAGTGATTTTTCTAATTAAAAGTTTAGGCACAAAAAAGGTCACGCGGCTCGCCTTTGTTTGAAATGGACTATTAGGTGTACCAACGCGCCAATAATTCCAAACGTTTCTACATCGATTTTCTCGGGATTTTCGAAACAAAACTTAAAAAAATCATTTCATAAATATTTTTTATTTTATTTGTTGAACATATTTCCTGAGTATTTGTAGCTAATAATGAATAACCCTGCATATAACCAAATCAGATTTTTCAAAAACATTGAACCTAGCTTTTAATTATTAAAAATCGTATTCGAATATTCCTTAATTCTAAACAATATACAAACCTCAGTAAATCCTCGGTTAAACTTCCAGGACAGGTCTACAATACTGTTACGTGTTATATTAGCAGTGCAGTTGAGAGTTATATTGTCGCCTGGTAAAAAACGTTTGTCGGTCGCGGCTATCTGAGGCATGGGAGGGCCTGTTACACCTGTAACAAATAAATAATTACAAATACTGGAAATTTCATTTTCTTTTAGGTTTTTGCCATCTTCAACTACTTTTATCTCTCGTTAGAGCCTTTGCACGTAACGATTTTTTTATTTTATACACTGAAAATAAATGCACTTTCACAGCGCGTTAGTCGTTTTTAGCGGAGGCTGGAGGCAGCCCCGTTTCATACAAAGTATTTTCCCGTTTGCCGGGGCCTTTACTCAAGAAAAAAACCTTCGAATGCATAGGCTCTAAAGATGATAACGGCGTTATAGATATAATCGGTGCTCAGTTCTTTTTAGATTAAAATAGAAGAGAATCCATAATTTTGTCACAAAAAATAATATAAAAAAAACTGCTGCCAAACATATTTTTCGTTCGTAACTTGTCGATTATAAAAAAATGTGTACAATTAAACTAGCCTTAGAGTGATGAACGAACTATCTATTTAAAAAACTGTGGTTACTATAGTTACAGCAATAGCTAATCATTTATAGCAAGTTTAAAATGTTTGAAGGGAGCAACAACAGTCTCTGTTACATGAATATGAACCCATATTCATGTGGCTACATGAATATGGGTAGATAAATACTGCGCATATTATAGAACCAAAATTTATACTCACAACTTGACGGAGCAAGTTATATTTACTGGCAAAAGATTTATAATATTCTAAATATTTAAAATGATGATGGTAAAAACATTTCAAAAATATTCGCAGATTTTATGAATATTTTATATTTAGGTATACTAAATCAATAAAAATAAATAGGTATGGCAACAAACACAAACACTTTTCCATTTTTTGGTGCTTGGTTGCATCTTACCAAAATAAATAGCAGTGGTTCAATATTAAACATGCTATTAGATAACTGCTCAAAAAATGACGTGAGAGGGTTCAAACCACTACACGTCACGTCATAGTATAGCTGTAGATACTGATAGTACGAAGTGATATTGCAGTAACAAAGTAAAAAATAAAAATAAAATACATAAAACATAAGAAACACGACCCAATGCATAAAAGCCTGCGCACACCTAGGTCGCTGGCGTCGGCGATCAGTGAAATGCTGTCAAATTTGACAGCGATATTTGACAGCGTTTCACTGATCGCGCAATCCTTAAAAGGGCTATCGATATTTTAAATTTAAGTAATCATAGAATCACAACTAGAAGTAACTCGTCAGTGTTCCACTAATTGAGAACCAAGCAATTTTATGAAATTGAATGAAATCAAAATAATACGTTTTGATCCAAATACCACAGGGAATAGTAGTGGAGCAGACAGTAAAATTGCCCATCGACTTAATTGATGCAAAAATGTCACCCATGGCAGCTAGGACTGCAAAGTATGATGCTGACGCCGAATAAATTAGAAAAGTTATGGAACTTGCGGTTTTTCTAGTATAAAATGTTGTTTTAATATAGGCCAATCTTCACTACCTTTTGAGCTGAGTTCAAAGAAAAAGGAGATGGTTTTTTTTTATTTTGTTTGGTGTTTGTTATCGCATAATTTCGTCATTTAGGAGCTAAATTGAAAAAAAAAACTGTGTGCAGGTAAGGTTCTTAAAGATTGGTCCCATAGAAATTTCATCAAAATCGGTTTAGCACTTTGGTCATGAAGTTGATGGTTTACCAAGTTTTTAAACTATCACTTTTCTGTCCTGTTGCCAAAAAGGTCATCTTTGTATGGAGTCGATGGGCATTCTGATTGTCGGTACTATTCTTGGTTAAAAAAACTTTAAAAGTTGCACGATTTCCATAATTGCATTCCGAATTGAGTTTACCATTTATGAGCGATTAGAGAATAATTGTACACCGAAATAACTGTAGTTGGTTTTTATATTTGTCTATAATTTACGGCAAATTATATTAAGTTGAAGAAAACTGTATAGACTAACAGTACTTAATAATAGTAAAAAACTAAAATGCACATGAGAAAAACTACACGGCAGGCCAGGTACACGGCTGGATTTAAATCTAGACCCTAAGAATTGGAAAGCGAGGCCGTTACCACCAGGTCACCAGTGCTTTCTTACTGTCTTACTCTCTAAGGGTCTTATTAATAATCCTAGCGTAGCGTTGGACTAGTTGAGTAGAAGACTGTCCGTGTTTTGTCTCTTGCATTGTCAACTCGAACAAATGTGACAAAACACGGTTTAACTACTCTAGCGTTGCGCCAGGATTATTAATAACACCCTAAGATTACAGACAAAATCTTATATAATAATTTTCTATTAAAAAGTTATTATCTACTGAATACAGTAGGTATGTATTCGTAAATAATAATAAATAAATGCAGTTTTTAGCTTTTTGTTATTATTAATGTTATTCTAAAGGTTTCTTCAACTCAATAATAATTATTTAATAAAAATAAATAACAAAAATCTGTTTTTATGGAAATCGAACCACTTTAAACTATTTTTTAAGTGACTTTAAAAATATATGAAATACTTTACAAATGAATAAACATTGTTTACAACTAAATTTGTTAGTTTGTTATAAGTGTGAAAGACAACAAATTTCATGCAGACAAAGACACAGAGCAATACACCTGAAGAACAGAAAAGACGGAAAAGTAAGAACAAGCAACAAAAAAGTTAAAATGAACTGATCCACGGACCATATACACAGAAGCATTACAAAAGGCAAAACGCATAGTGTCGTGTTAATTAGGCAATATAAATAATTAACAATGGAGAAGCTCCAAGTTGCCCCAAACAATCAAGCGATGTATTAGTCTGTTGGTTTATGAGGCCTAGTGGTTTACGATTATCGCGTTAAAAAAACATTAAGTATTGTACTTATAACAAATAGATACAGTAAACAACCACATAATTGTCGACATCAGCAGTTAGAAGTTTGTTTCAATTAATATACCTACTAGATTTAGGGCTGATTTTTCCATCTATGGTTCTAACAACGCTATTCGTCGAATAAAAATGCCTTTTTTTTTGTTTTGGGAAAAAAAGAAAGAGATTTATTTTTAAGCTACGGATTAATTTATCTTTAGAGTGAAAAATCGCCCTAAAATGACTGTTGGTTGGGATTGTGACATTGATGTCTTTGTTAATGTGATAGTGATTTTAGCGATTCTGTGTAAATGGTCCATCAAATCTACTAGCAATGAAACCGACACACCACGCTACGTGACATCAAGACTACTTCACTGGTCACTACTTACTCGTACTAATTATACGGATGATTTTCTTTTCTGTTAGGTTACCACGTTGTCCTTGGCATGTGTACGCAAGACTATAAAATTTTTTCAATATAAATCCAACTTTTGGTGAATACTTTGGTGTCTTGTTCTGCGACTTCTGATTGTATTGACATTAAATAAATAGGTTCGTTAGTATAGGTACTTTGCGTGCGTTTATAGTAAGTAGGTAAATTAGGTACTGTTTTTCAATTTTCATTCAGTTTATTTGACCGCTGAAATTATTTAAAAATTGAAAAACATTCTATTGATTACATTCACGAAAATTAGATGATATATTTTGATCGTGAATGTAGTTTCCGTTAATGGACTATTCTATACTTTATAAAATGATCTACCCACGTGTTACAAAAATATGTTTTGTAATCCTTTGGTCCTTTGTACTAAAGTCACAACTAAACTCGTGTATCGTCTTAAGACGGGTGTAACTGTTAATATCATAGTTGAGAACAAATCCAACTTTAGGACTATAGCGCTTATCAACATTCTCTGCAATGTCCTGAATATTAAGAATGCTGTTAAAGAAATACTTTTTAGTATTATTTATTTAGTGTGACTTTCCACTAATCATGCTTTCGACAGCGTTTTATTTGAGCAATAAGCGTTAGTGTAACCTTTAAATTAAGCAAGGTCGATACCATAAGCAACATGTTTTAACAAAAAGCACAAATTCACTATTAGATAAGCGAAACGTCTATTTTCGTTTCATTGTATGATGCAAAAACTTGTTTCTGTTAGGTAAGCATGTACGAGTATAAGTAGGTTTAACTACTATGACATTCAAATCGGCGCTCACACCGCTGCCTTTTATTATTATTCCTATAAGTTTGTTAATACAAAACAAGTCTTCGATGTGTATGTTGGTTTCAAATGGGCATTAAACATTGTGTCTGGAAGTCCGTCGAACGATGAGCATGGGTTGCATACGTACCAGTGGTGAGAGGTTTATTTCAACGTCTGGCGTAGTTGGTCTACATTCAATCAAGATCTTATTAGATCTAGACATTATAAGTTCCGTCATTGGTGCAAACAATCTACCCGTACCTAGAACGTTCATTCATTAAAAAGTAAACAACAACTGATAATTTTAAATTCGCCGTTATTATCGTGCGTGTGACATTTTCCTTACCATTAACATACACGTAAATATAAGATACGTGCTCAGTGTTTTCTGGTTCTTCAGTAATAGTATTGACAATATTTTCATTCACAAAATCGTCTGAGCATGCATAATATCCAATGGCATATTGATCGACATTATATAACGTAAGAGTTGTTTGAAAACTAAACTCATCCTCTGAAATGGGTGAACTAAAGTTCACTATAGTAAAGTTTGACATAACTTCTTCTGATACTTCTTGTTGTCTAAATCGTAAATTCGTAACGCCTTTGCATGTCAGTGTAAAATTTTGTCCTTTCTGTAACGTGATTTCGCTTACGCGTGGAAGTATAAGTGGGCCATTGTTTATTTGTACATCTGAAACGAGAATAATTTTCTTTTGTAGCAATTTTTACGCAAAACAGCGTATATTAATTAATCAAGGTAAAAGGGTCAACACGGAGGACTTTAACAGTATAGTATCGGTGCTAATCGAAGGGTAATATATCACAGAGTGAGGGGCTCAAGTTAAAGCCAACGTGGAACCCGAGGAAGCAACACGGGTTATAATGCTAATGGAGGTAACATGAGCAAGGATCCTATAGTACCTTCGCGGTAAAGTACGCACGCCTATCGAAAGCACTATTAATTAGCCAAGCGCACAGGGCGCGACTAAGGTGCGGTCAGAATTCGGAAAATTAATCCTACCCGTAGAAAAAACATGTTTACCGTCGTGACGTCAGTGATAACAAATTAATTGTTACAGACTCTAGAAAAAAGACACCAATTAAGTGATTAGGATCCCGCCGGTTCCGCTTATCCACCAATTAATGATCATCGAACTTGGGCGAAAAGTGACGTAGCTTGGAAAAATACTTTTTACGCTATTCACAAAATAAACAGTTTTATCATAGAGTAAAATATTGTATTCACTCATTTGTGATAAACGCATCTATACCTACTACCTATGTCTGTCTTACAACAGATCTGCAAACCGTGTGAACTTGCAGATTTGTAATCTGATTTTGATTTGTATTATTTGATATTTTAAAATATATATATTTGAACCATTCGGCTATAGGTACAGTAATATAACATTGGTACTTATGTTAATTTTTCACTATTCATATTATATGTTTTTTATTCATATTAAATGTTTTTTTTTCAAAAGGTCAATATGTGCGAGTGCTGGTCATGGTCGACAGTCTGCCCCAAAATGAGCTACCCAATTTTTTATCACCTATAATAATATTTTTAACACCAACCGCCGCAACCAAATCAGTACCTTCATTAAATTAACACATGTATAAGTAGTGCAATGGTCTAAAAAGGGGCGGTTTGTGATTCAGCCTAAATAGATAACGAAACTGTAACGATATTCCGTCTTACTTATAATAATATGTTTATCGTCTGTACATGTAGCATTTTACGGTTAACTCTTTTTGAATAAGTTATAGAGAGCTACTTCTTCATGCTTATATGTAGGTATGTATATGATTTGATGGGTATTGAGGCCAGTTAATTTACCAAAACATAAGTTTTAACCTTTCTACGTCTTTGTGAATGATAACGATGCCAACTAAGTAAATGGTAAACTCAACATCAGATAGGCCAAGTACTTTATAAAATAAAAAATACTTTTAAACAAAAACAACATTGTAGTATTTTTAGGGACTAAATATGCCAACAAAGTATTTACAACAATGCGTGTTTTGTATCATACTGATAAGAAATAAATGTTGGGCGTTGAATAAAATTCGCACATTTTATTGTGCGGATGTAGGCACCAGTATATTTTAAGATATCGTGTAGCATCCCACTGGAATACCCACTTCCTTTGCAATGAACCTAAACTTTATAATGATAAGCATCCGATAAGTTAATGAATACATGTTATTTTTTATTTAGACTTAGTCTTGGCTGTGGTCTGGCAATTGGAATAAACTCCCTGTTCGCATCAAAAACCATGAAGGTGATTGATTGGGTGTTATGTTTCTTAACTTCTTGGTCGTTATCGAGTCACGCGACTATTGATTAGGATGCTTGCGATAACAAAATCATGAAGTGACATGCTATTTATTTATAGCTCGAACTCGATAATCCTAAAATAATCGATTGAACGCAATTCCCTACTGCTAGTTATCTTTGGAAATAGTCTAACAGCAGAGCTTCGTATTTTGAATTCGATACTGTATCTTTTGGTAGAACCACAGATAAGTGATTCTGTTATAGTGAAAGTAGCTATATAAAATAGCTGACGCTGCTGAAAATAAAGTTAAGCATAGGAAAACCAAAAAAAGTGAAAGTATCACACTATGTCAATATTATGTATGCTATGGCGGGCTTTCACCATCAGGGACGTGTTCGAATCGTTCAAGTAACCCGTGTACCTGTCAAGAGTTAGTGTGACGTCGAACGACTCTTGTGATGATGAGTGTTTGACGATGATAGCCCTGAGGTGATAGAAAGAGTTTAATGTTTCTTTAGTCGGTATGCCGCTAGTTGCTAATGTCTCTTTAGCGTCTCTTAGGTATCTGGCAGAGAGTCAAACATACCCCTTCAACTCGCCCAATCGAGTCTGTTCACCCCCAGATTGCCTAATAGAGATCACTGTTTTGTTTATTTTTAAGTGCAAAACTGCGTAAGTCTCCCTCGTTTTTTAATTGCATAAACTAGAAGAGTTGCCATATTTATGAAACGACGGGATATTTACCATGATTAAACATGATCACGGATGAAATAGTGTTAAAAATGATAGTTTCAAAAGTTATTATGGAGTTGCCATATTTTGAAAAACTGTTTTTTTTTCAAATAAACGTTCGTATGAATAACTATCGAAAATTTGATGCGCGATAAAACAAAATACTAAAAATTGATGGGCAAAACCAAGTAGAAATTTATTTTAGGAAAAGTTATTTGGTTTGACATCCATCGCTTGATAATGATGGATTATCAAATCACTTCTTTGTAGACACAAGAGAAGTAAGGCCTCGGTCTCGAATCGAGCGGGCTGCGGGGCGGCAGCGCCGGCGGCGTGAGAGCGCGAGCGGCAGGATTCTTATACGTAAAATGAAATGGACCCCCTCGCCCCGCCCCGCTGCAGAGCCACCACCGCCGCCGCCCCGCTGCCCGCTCGATTCGAGGCCGAGGCCTAACAGTCCCTGAAATAAGGATTGTGTCGTTCAATATAATTTGTGTAATAAAATTGCCCAAAAGGTTTTTACGAGCCATAAAAAGTTAGCTGTGATTTAACCTTAGTAGTTATAACCTATAAATGTAGTGGTCGTAAATTACCGGTAGACTAACGACCTACCAGTATTTATTTTATTTATTATTTATTTTCTGCCTGGCTGTTTTACCCTACTTGCATAGTTCCCAGTTAAAAATTAGCTTTATTATCAATAGGCCCGTATGCAAAAACAGTGCTTGAGTCTGAATGGAGCCGCAAGCATTGATTTTTTGACACTTTTCTGCATACGAGCCTCAAATTTTCATTAGATTTTTAGTTTTAGTTTGACGTTGAAATTGAACGACAACAGACATATTTATCACAGTACCTACATAAACTCACAGTATTATACAGAAGAGGTTAGAAAGGCCATCGTTCTTGCCAACTCCTAATCGACCTACCTCATGAGACCTTGAGCCAAACCACCGCGCCTTATCGCAATTCAATTCAGGACCTTTATACTATGTTACTATAATGTCTACATAACTAATCATTTGTAAATTCAAAACATGAACCTGACAAAATTGTTTTTAGGGTTCCGTAGCCAAATGGCAAACACGGAACCCTTATAGATTCGTCATGTCTGTCTATCTGTCCGTCCGTATGTCACAGCCACTTTTTTCCGAAACTATAAAAGCTATACTAATGAAACTTGGTAAGTAGATGTATTCTGTGAACCGCATTAAGATAAAAATAGAAAAAAAACCATTAATTTTGAGGGTCCCCATACTGAGAACTAAAACTCAAAAATATTTTTTTCATCAAACCCATACGTGTGGGGTATCTATGGATAGGTCTTCAAAAATGAAATTGAGGTTTCTTAATATCGTGTTTTCTAAACTGAATAGTTTGCGCGAGAAACACTTCCATTATAATGATGTACATTACTATGCAAACTTCTAACGATATTTGGTTTGAACGAGATCTAGTGAGTAGTTTTTTTTATACGTCCTAAATCGTAAACCGCAAATTACCTTTCGACGAACTACAAGAACTTTTATATTATGTTACTTGTTGCTACGGAACCGAGTCCGACTCGCACTTGGTGGTTTTTTATACAGCTTTGATCACTTCTATTCTTGATAAACTTTTGTGTGCGTTTCAAAAGCGTGGTAACCCTGGTAGTTTCTCGTAGTAGATCACCATCGATAACCTTCTCGATCGCATAGTTTTGAAGACATATAAAATCTCTAAACTTAATATTATTTTGATTCTGACACGTTTTCCTCACTAAACTACATTTTTGATTGTAGTTGGTGTGCTTCATTTTTGTATTTCACTATCTACACGGCCAAAATAGCTTAACAGTATATTAGGACTGACGTATAGCAGTTTACGATCCACAACTGCTAACAATTACGAACTAATTTAATTTCACCCTGCGTTTATTTCAACAAAACTATCTTACCTACATTTCCCAAAAATGTGTGTTATACTCATAATTTTTTAAGTTTAAAACTATAGAAACCGACTTATGGCCAAACTTATGTCTGAATCTATTTTGATGAAATTTCTATGGGACCAATCTAAAAATTACCTTCAGATAGAAACATGTTTTTTTTTTAAATCTCCTTAAAGAAAAGGGGCCCCCCTTTTCTTTCAGAGATTTCGTGATGAGTACGAATGGGCTACTTGTTTAGTTATGTACCTATAATTAAATAAATCCTTTTAAAACCTATTACTTAGGATACCTACCTGCATAAAATAAAAGTGCATCAGGTACGCGTACATACATTAGTTTTATAAGTATTATCTACTTTACTTAGAACCTATTAGTGTTTGTTTATGGATTTTTCATCAATGTCTCGCATCTCTAGACACGACCACGGGTGAATGGATGAATCAGACTTGTATTTTCTCGTAAAACATTGTGAATTCATCTGAGAAGGCTGACTCACCGCAGGACCTTTCGAATCTTGGCACCCTATGACTCACTTGTTTACGTTTTATCCACCCTATTACATTATAGGTAATTGATAAAATTTAGCACGGCTACGCCGTTTAGACTTAAAACATGTAAAAATACAGTGTGTAATCTTATAAAAACAGGCTCTATTTCATAAATCGTAGAGTTCAATTCAGTAGTCTAATACTACTGCGCCATAATGAATACTATATACATTAATAATTTCATAAAGCTATTTCTCATCTTACTCGTGCATCTGGAATACGTTAAGAAGATTCTGTGCTATATTTAGATTTTGTGTGCCAACGTTATCTCTACTTAGAATTACGCTTTATAAAAATTTATCACAGAACGCACTCCTACTATCTAATTCAAACAAATAAAATTAAAAAAAAAAACGCATATACTTTATGATGAATTTAAACGTCCAGTAATGTTAGCATTGTATCTATTGCCAATTAGGTTGAAAGTGGCAAATGCAAAAGTTGTTTCCAGAGTTATGTTAATTGATAGCTTATCTCAGCTATAGCGAACAAATAAACAGTTGATTCGAAAAATAATAACAGCGTGAAATTCAACACTACTATATACAATACTATTTAAATATTTTAAGGTTGCCTGGCACCCTTGGCAACCTTAAAATATTTAAATAAATATTGAGTTTGACAGAATCTTGTTATGACCCACGCCAATCTTAAAGTGAATCTAGCCCATAAGATTAATTCTGAAATGTAACATGTAACATTTGCAAATCTAAATATATAAAACTCTTATTGAGACTGACTGACAATTAACGCACAGCCTGAACTAATGGTCCTAGGAGTATGAAATTTGGAGAGTAGATTTCTGGTGTAGTGTAGGAGTGCATTATGAAAGTGTTTCCCGAAACTCAACCCCTAACGGTGTACAGCGGGGATTGAAGTTTGTTCGGAAAAAGCTTAACGCGAACGAAGTCGCTCGGGATTTCACTAGTGTTAAATAAAAGTTGCTTCTAACTGGGTGTCGCAGTAAAATCTATAAGCTGAATCCGTTCGTCCGTCTATGTGTACAGGGTTTAATCTGTAATTTATAGTTATTAAATATTAAATATAAAATAAATATAAATATTGTAGACAATTCACACAACACTACCCAGCCCCAAACTAAGCAGAGCTTGTAATATGGGAACCAGATAGCTGATATAATACTTGAATACATTTTTTTTTTTTTTGTAAATACATACTTAGAAAACAATATAACACCCAGACAGAGAACAAACATTTATGTTCAACGCACAAATATTTGTTCTCGGTAGGGATCGAACCCACGACCTACGGCGCAGAAGGCAGAGCTACTACCAACTGAGCCAGAGGCCAGTCAAGAAGTACAAGGTAATTATTTGTGTAGTAAATGCAAAGCTACTTATAATAAACTAACAACGAAGCCCAGAATTACCCAGGTATTAGTCTTTGAAATAAATTTCATTATTTCAGAATGTTAAAAAACATTCTAGAATGTTAAAAAACGTTCTAGAATGTTTGGAAGCATTCTGGGTAACGATTGAGTATTCTGAATCATTTTAGAGCCTTTGAATTAAATTGCAGTATTCTAGATCATTCCAGAATGTTCAAGAACATTCTAGAACGTTTATGAGCATTATTTTTAGTACATTTTGGCAAATACTTTTACTTTCTATCATGAGTGTACACATTTAAAAAATGACGTTGTGCTACCTAGACGTTCTGCTATACAACGTGAGTTTGAATTCGTATGTTATCCCGAAAGGTGGTGATAGGGACCATGGTTTTGCACAAGCTATGAAAACATTTCTGTGAAATACGAAATCTAAATCTTCCATACAAAAAAAATAATCAATTGACAAAATATTTTGTGTGAAAACCCTACATCTTGGGCGGGGCCGGCGCTAATTTGGTAAATAGGTAAGTAGTAATAAAACTTACAAACTAGGTACATATCAATTTACTGGCTTTCCATGGTATAAGCACTCTGTTCTGAAGACGGGTAGCTACATAGGTAGGTACTACTACGAGTACTAGGTACAGGTAGGTTTTGCACACATTATTCACAAGCACTTAGGTAGGCCATACCTACGACAATTAAATGATTTTTGTACACTGAGTTTAACTTTTCAACATGCGCTCGCAACGAAATAGTCCACGAAATACTGAAAATAACTGAAATGCCTAAGTTTATTTTTAGATTTTCGAGTTCGGTTTCCTTTGACAGCTTAGACAATTTAACCAAATTGTCTAAGTTTGACAGTGCCGAATAATTTTAGGGTCCCGTCCCGTTTTCATTGAAATAAAAAACGGCGAAACAAACATTATGAAATACTTACTTAACCCAATATTGGGTTAAGTAAGTCGTGTGTATGATGACTTCGTAAGCTCTCGATTCGAATTAAATTAAAGTAAATAGGTACCTACTCTGTACGTACTTTATTTAAGTTTCTCGTATCATATCTTAAAGCAATGCCAAAGTCGGAGATTTTCATAAAGTAGGTAGTCGCAAAATGCACTTGTTGTTTATCACTCAATCACACAAATAAAACTTGTCTTACATATGTTTTGGTACGAAAGTACCTACCACTAGTTTTTTTACAATGTGTAAATAAAATAATTTTTAATGAGTGTAGGCATTGCATCACATCCTCTTCGTTCTGAATCATACAACAAATAAACAAAATAAATACTTGAACATAAATTCCATGAAAAATATTATACGGAACCCAACAGACCCCATTTTTATAAAATTAGGATGACGATTCAAAGGAGGCGGTAATACATTTTTATTGCTTTTTGACTTGCCAATGGCAGATTTTGGGTGTCAAATAAGACATAGTTCAACAGAGGTCAAGTACCTAATCAGCTGGTTATAGGGTTGCCTAACATGCTTTTAAGCAAAATCATGGCGTAAACTTTACACACCATTTGTTGAATGAAAAAGTCCTGATTCAGAAAAGTCATAGAACTAATGCTGTTGGCATTCAGGAGTAGCTTATCCCCCTTTCGGGATAACATATGAATTCAAACTCACGTTGTATAGACCATCTGATACATGGACGTTTTGCTGCTTGATCATTTTGCTAATTAGTCTTACTGCTCATTAGACTTTTTGCTCTGTTGGACATTTTGCTACTTAGACCTTTTGATCAGGAGGCAAATGTAGAGTTTTTGTTAAGTCTTAGAAACGGATAGCAGATATCGATTTCAAAACTTTTGCCACCCACAACCAACTAATTCACCCCTTTTCCAAACTCTATTACTCACAGCAGGAGACCAAGGGGTACGTATACGTATGTATGATAATACGGGGAGCAGATCCCAGTTGGCGATAATAGAAAAACCCTGTGCGTACTGCGTACGTACACTTGGTTTTTATATAATTTATATTGGTTGATTAATACACCCAGACCGAAAACAAACAGAGACTGTTTAACGCACAACGGTTTGTCCTTGGATCAAACGCACAACCTTGAGTGTAAAACGCAGATGTATTACCAAATGAGCTATGAAGTCATTGTATCAAAGTATAGACAAAATATCCTAAAACTATTATTATAATCAAAACAAAATGTTATTAATATTATTATTATTATATTATTAGAATGTTTAAGTTTAGCCAGGCCTACCTACTCCAACATGCTTATACAAACTAAACCTGTTATTGAAAAAATTCTTGGCGAATAATGTAAATATAGGGGTGACTTATAAAACAACGTAGGCGATTTAGCATTGCAGTACGTAGGATGTTTGTTGGGTCATAGTTTTAGAACCGTTTATCCGATGCGTATAAAGTTTGGTTCAGCTTGTGCTTGATAAAACGAGTACCGAACCATGGGCTTAAAATATGGGGGTTTCTACGACGCCCAGCTTGGAAGATTTAACAAAACAGCAAACTTTAAATAAGGTGAAGTCCGTCGATTTAGGTACTTCTCGCTCGCACATTTTGACCCCTTGAAATATTTCTTGGGTAGTAACTGTTTCACGGTTTTCAGCGTCTTATCAATCGATACAAAGAGCTCTCACCTCATAAGTTGGTGATCCATTGGCGAGCTAAAACCGACGAGCCTGTGAGCTAAAGGTATAAACCGCCAATGGAGCACCTACAAAACCGCGGTTTTGAAACCCACTTTAGGGCTCTTAGAGTTTTGTTACTGGTTGGAAGGTTCCTTTCCTTATTATTTTATTGTAATATTCAAGTAGTTAGGTAGTAGGTAGGTACTTAGTGTTCATAAAATTGTGTGAGTGAGCTTGTTTTTTGTTTTTCATTGTGGCTTTCAGAAGTTCAGAACGACAGTTCCTAGGGCAATCGCGTCACGTTACAAAACCTCACTAAAAACGAACTCGAAATACAAAAAATCAAAAAACTATGACACGATGACGATATTTATGTAATTTCGTCATTGTGGTATAAAATAAATAGTACCTAGACATGCAAAGGTAATTTGTCCGCGTAAATTGATAGTTATTGAATTATCAATTTTTCAGCTAAGCATGTATTTTATGAATAAATTCAAGTAATCTAGTTCCCAGTTGTGCTCTATCAAACCGCTAGCTGTGATCACAGACGCGCTAAGCCCCAAATCCCAGTATTGTTTGACCGCTTAGCCAAAATATGGCTCACAGTTGAACGTAAATAACAATGAAATGAAATGTATTCCCAGTGTGTATTAGTAAACCATTTAGCAGCACATTCGTTATTTACTGTGCAGACTTTGTTAGCACATTATGTGTATTAACACAAGGATCAAAAAAACAATTTAATGCACATATACTCTGAAAGCTATGTACCTGACAATCACGCCATTAGTAAAACAACGTTAAAAGGTTACACAACACATTTTTATGTTTCAACTATTTTCAAAACGCCTTTATTCTGTAAATTAGTGACTAAATATAATTAAGCAGCCAATACTCTAAATACACTATTCTGGAACGTTTTACAAAATCAAACTCCATGTTTAGCGGTTCTTATGGTAAGTAGCAAAAAACAGTTATTAGTTAGTCAAAAAGTTTTAATCAGACGGAAAGATGGCGTGCTTGGTAGGTATGACCTTCAACTACCCAAGTACATGGTCAAAGGTCAAACATCAACAATTCCATTCCCAAACTATTATGCTGATTTGGTATTGAATTAATGTTTCATTACAATTAATTCAATGTTTTTATTCATAAGAAGATCATGCGTGTTTTGGTAATTATTAACTTGCAAGAAAAAGGTTATTTTCAGTAGGTAGTTTCAGGGTGCTATTGTTAGGTATATTTGGGATACTGTCCCCTACTGCGGAAAGTCACGCAAACGTCCAGTAGTGCAGTGTGAGTATCGGTAGGAAGATCTGGCTTCATTGACAAAAAAAAACAAACCTGTACGATTCCCATCGCCTATCGCATCTACCAATGCTAATCCAGTAACCGCAACCAGAAAACATACTTTGTAGACGATTATCATTTTGGTGTGTATCGTTACACTTTAATTTAAGACATGTAAACACAGGTGTGTTTTCTCAATATTAAAGTAAGTATTTACAGACCGAACAGCCTCAATAGGTTATATTTGAGAGTGCAATCCAATTCCAATGTAACGCTTAAGATCGCATACGCCACTAGTTTCAATCACTGTTTATGACCACATTAAAGTTAAACCACTGAGTCACTTTGAATTGTCTTACGCGTCGTAATAAAAAAATTGAGAATGCATATTCCCTCCAAATCACATTGTGGCTGGAAAACGAACACAACCGCGATTACAAACGTTGAACCGTTTGAACCCTATGGAAATGGAAAGTAGGCCGAAATAAAAGTTGAGAAGATAGCGTGTCACGAAGTATGTACAGGCGTGCGCGGCCAGCTGACGCCATCAACTACAGCGGAATGTGGAATAAGTACAACCGCGCGCTGCTACAAACGCTCTCTCAGTCGCGCATACGGTGCGTAACAGAGACGAAAAGGCATTAAACTTTTATTAAACCTAAAAAACGATTGGGTACTTACAAATACGACACTATCATTTACTATATTGGTATTATCCTGTGGACAACTCAAAGTGCAACCTAAAGGCTCGAACACACCTAGTTCGCTGGCGGTAGCGATCAGTGAAACGCTGTCAAATATCGCTGTCAGATTTGAGATTTGACAGCGATATTTGACAGCGTTTCACTGTTCGCTACCGCCAGCGAACTAGGTGTGCGCAGGCCATTACACAGGCTAGGTGTGGGCATGAATCTACATACTTCGTAAACTGGATAACGCAGTGTTTCCTAAAAACGAGCCCGGTGAGAGCACCAAAGTAGTAACGCATCTCTTTCTAAGTAGGATGTCCACACATCTGTACTTTTAATAAAATCGAAAGAAACTGCTTGAAATAAAATGTACTGATTTGTTAATTACTGACTTTTGTTTCCCCGTACAGGGCGAAGGCCTCCCTTCCCTCTATTATTATAGGTAACAACATAGGCACTTCATGAATATTTCTTTTGATATTTTTTTTTTTTACCAGATTCTTAAAGCACTGTAGGTGTATCTTGTTTATTAGAATAAATTACTACCTATCCTAAACTAGCAATATTTGTTTATTTATTTGTACAAACTGATTTGTATTCACGTTCTTAAAACGGCTGTAATGATTTCGATGAAATTTGCAGTATGGCGGTTTACGGGGGTGAATAATCGAGCTAGCTAGGGCTTATTTCTGGGAATATTCTTATTTCTGAGAAAAATAGCTTCATTGATTTTCACACGAGCCCAGATACGCAATTAAGTATAAAAACTAGGTACTTACTAGGCATAATAATTATGTTTTCTAAAAAATAAAACAAGTAAATGTTAAGGTACAATCTTTTTTATTCCAACTTGTATTATAATTGATCGAGTGAGCGAAGCGAACGAAGATCTTATAAACAACTTGGGCAATTTGGCATTTTATGTGCGTATGTATGTGTTTTTGTATTTGTGAATTGGCGTATTAGTATTTAAGTTCGATTGGGTTGATTTTTCGGATTCTTCCCTCCTAGCTTTTTTCTCAGGTGGTCCTGACGAGCATGGCTTCTGATACTTTGTGGCACTTCTTTCTTTTCTGGGCTTTTTAATGTTATAACATTAAAACATTGAGCAGTATACTGCTCAATTTATAAATCACTGCTGTAGGTCTGATCTGTAAATAAACAAAATATATTATCTTTGATACAACACAATTAAGTAATTATAACTTTTATATTACGTCTAACTTATATTACTTCTTGTAATTATAACTTTTATGACCACCTATAAAAGTATGACTTTCCATTTTAAAGATTGAAGGTACTGTATTCGGTTTCAATTTTTTTCGTGACTCATTAACATAGTCGTCATGCTTGTGTAATAGTATGCAATACCTCTACAAAAATTAAACCATAATAATTGTACCTACTTATTACAATCTTTGTTCCTAGGCCCTCTGATATTCATGGACACCCTATAACACCACTTACATAAAAACATTTAAAATAGCTCACCTGTGAAATGTTAAGCCGCAACCGGGATACCATTCCTTTTTGCAACCATTTACGCAGCAAAAATGAACCATTTTGACGAATAATATCAATTCCTTTAGCTAAAAATCACAAAAACCACACCAATAATTTTAGATCAACAAACCACGTCACATCGCCATTTTTAGTTATTGCCAGTATTGCCGCTTGCAGCTGACGAAATATTACTAATATGACTTCTTATAAATAGCATTTACAACTTGTACCTACTTGCAATATTATCGTAAAAAATATCAAACACGCAAAATAAAAAAATATTAAGTTAGAAGAATTCAAATGACCTATTTTTAATTAAATTTATTGAAATGAGAGAAATCTTCTAAATCTACCAAATACTTTTTGTTTTGCAATGGCAACTTGCTAGACAAGGACAAACTACTATTTTTGAGTCTCTCATGTAGTTCGTTTTTCTATTCTGAGTTGAGACAGAAAAAAATAAACTTTATAGTATAGTAATTACAGCATAAGTTTGTATGAATGAAATATTGATTTTTAATCTTCGTGCGTTATCCAGATAGTATATAAAATCCTTGGGTGTGGGTGCTTAAACAGGTCAATAATAATATTATTTTACTCAAAAAGTCTGTAATGTGCTCATTATTTTGACAACCTTCTTCGAGCAAATTCGCTCTTTCAGGTGCTACTCGAAAATACGCCAGCAAATTCCTTTGTAAATCCATTACTATGATCTCAGTAAAAAGTCGGATGCAAAAAAGTCATTATTAGGCTGTATAACCAACGTTAGCTTCGTTGCCAAATAAAAAAAAAGCGGTTAAGTGCGAATCGGACTTGCCCATGAAGGGTTCCGAAGCAACAAGTAACATAATATAAAAGTTATTTTAGTTCGTCGAAAGGTAAATTGCGGTTTACGATATATGACTTATTAAAAAAAAACTACATAAGATCTCGTTCAAACCAAATCTCGGTGGAAGTTTGCATAGTAATGTACATAATATATTTTTTTTAGTTATATCATTCACTTGTTTTAGAAGTTACAGGGGGGGGGCACATTTTACCACTTTGGAAGTGTCTCTCGCACAAACTATTCAGTTTAGAAAAAAACTATATTAGAATCATTTTTCAAGACCTATAAATACACGTAAGGGTTTCAAAATGTATTGTTTTTTTTTAGGTTTAAATTCTAAAAGTAGGGCACAAAGTTATTCGCTAAAATAAATTAAATGTTGCGTCGGTTGCTGTGCGCTAAACGTACCTAATTACAATTTTACCATCTTTATGAGGAAAATATACCTACATATAGAGGAATTCCAAGAAATGACTGTTGTTTGTTATATTTTACTCCCTATTTTTATGATGACTGGCATAGGTATTCCAAACCACCGAAGCTGTTGGTAAACGAGAATTCAGATGAATTTGTTGTTGTTGAGTGATAAATATTTAAAAGTTTAAAAAACTTGAGAAACCGACTTCATTGCCAAACGGTTAAGCCGATTTTAATGAAATTTGTTTGAGACAGTCTGGACGTAAAAATAACCTTGCAAATAAAAAAATAATTTTCTAAATCGGTTCATAAATGACGAAGGCATGCAGTTACAAACATTAAAAAAATTATTAAAAAAAAAATGGCAACACCGATTTTAATAAAAATTAAAATGGGACCAATCTGGAAGCAGTACCTTTCAGATAAAAAAATAATTCTTCAAATCGGCTCACAAATGACGAAGTTATGCGGTAACAAACATAAAAAAAAAAAAAAAAAAAAAAAAAAAAAAAAAAACATACAACCGAATTGAGAACCTCCTCCTTTTTGATTGGAAGTCGGTTAAAAAGGATGAAATAAGAAATGATGAATGGAAATACCAGTGACAAGTTGAAGAGTAATGAGCGAGCGTATTAGCTGGTATTATAAAGTGAGGGCCCCTGCCGTAAAAACGAAATAAGAAAATAAACGGGGAGGCCTTTACTCAGCGGTGGACTTCTTTAGGGCGGTTCTTTTATATAGGTAAGTATTACCTATATAAAAGATTCTTTATTTTTTATTTATTAATAAGTAAAAGAAAAGTTAAATAAAATTAGCTATTTATGTGTTTTTGTGACCACAGCCCAGATTCTTAAAACGTTAAAACTTAACGTGATTTAGATAATAATATTAGTAATGGTGCTACGGTTATCGATAATACATAGTGCAATCAGAAATAAATATACTTTGTAGACAACTTGATATGACATCTCGCAAACCGTTACTATCTCCCAATTTCTGTGTGTATGTATACTGATAAGCGATAACAACGCTGATAGGTAATAGTTAGGATTTGTTATTATTAGTGTCTATGGTCCAATGTTGTATCTACTATTTGTTTTTTTCAGTGCGTGACAAAAAAACATGATTAGGCAAATAACTAATTCGAGATAAGTAGGTATATACGTTAGTTTGTTTTTGATACTTTAATCGTGTAACTGGCTTGTTATTCAATTGAGTGGTCGTGATAAGAGCACTCTTGCCTACTATACTCTTGAAATAGGTACTTATGAATACTGGCTAACATCGTAAGAATAACTGTTGCCTTCGTTTTATGTAACACTTTTAATATATTTTCGTGTAATATTGTATTCTAAGTTGATAAGGGGAAATTTATCCATTGAATACATTTAGAACTATGTTTATCATTATATTACGGAAAACAATAAACAACGCATTACGACGCCATCTTTTTATTCCCGACTAGTGATGTATGTCATTGCCCCGGTCACAGTAGTCCTATTCTTAAAACCAACTATTAGTACAATACAAAATGCAGTTAATATTATATCAGCTATTTGGTTACCTGAGTACAAGCTCTGCTTATATTGGGGCCAGATAGTGTTGTGTGGATTGGCCACAATATTTATTTCTTTCTTTTTTTGGTATAAAATTAGATAATGTAAGCATTATGACGATTATTTATATATATATATGTATTTGGTCGTTCGAGTATTACCTTTGAGATACAAAGATGACTTTGTCAAACACAAAGTCAATAAAATTTTATTCATTTCAATTAATATAATCACTTTGAAACGTCTTAGGCTGAGATTCATAGGCTGAGGCCGAGATTCATAGACGTGACTTTGCTTTACAGCAAAGGAGTCTTCGCAAAGTAAGCTTTGTTTGTCGAAGTTTACTTTCAACATTTTGAATTTCAGAGACAGTTTCTTGGCTTTGCTTAGCAAAGCACGGCTCCAAAGTAAAGTTTAGGGAAAGTCGGAGGCTGTTGTCAAATAATTTTAAATAAAAACTAAAGGTGTTTGGAAAGAAATATAATGTAAGTATTGCGTGCAATGAAACGTAACATCGTTGACGTATGGTTGACTTGACTTGAAGTTATTGTTTTTCGCTCGACTTTGTCATTCTGTTTGTTGCTTGTACAGTGGGATACAGCTCAAGTTACCTAAAAACAAAGAAAAATGACGCTTACGGTAAGGACATAAGAGCTAGCAGTGTATAGTCTGATGCGTATCCTTGTGTACGTAAAAAATGGATTTTGGACTCTAATTTACTCACATATATTAGGTCTTTACCTATGAAATTGCCGTTTTGTATGGAATAAGTAAAAGTACTTTTTTTTTTAACTTTTTTTATTTCTTTTATTTAAAGTTATCACCCATGCAATCGACGCATTTTTGCCAACGCATTGGTAGTTTATTAATGCCCTTCTTGTAAAATTCAGCTGGACGGGAGGCAACAAACTCTTCAAAGGCACTTTGTACTGCCTCTCGGGAATTGAATTGTTTACCCACTACAAAGTTCTCTAAATTTTGGAAAAGGTAATTAGTCGGTAGGCGCAAGGTCTGGTGAGTATGGCGGATGAGGGAGAGCTTCCAATCCCAGCTCTTGCAGCTTGGAGACTGTCTGATGTGCAGTATGGGGGGGAGCAGTGGGGACGACCGATTGACCAAAGCTGGTTGCCGATGTGCAAGCTTCTCCATCATTGTCTCCAGTTCTTCACAGTACACATCTGCAGTAATGCTCATGCCGTTTTGTAAAAAGCTGTGGTGAGTCACAATCGCCTTTAATTCCTCATTGTTGACCAAAGTCTCCGGACGACCACGAGCTTCATTTTTCAAGTCAAAATTTCCATAACGGAACCGAGAAAACCAATAACGGGTTGTGCGTTCGTTTGTACAGTTCTCTCTGTAAACGTTTTTGATGTTACGTGTCGTTTGTGTCGCATTGGTGCCACGACGGAACTCATATTCCATAATTACACGAATTTTTAAAGTATCCATTATGACGAAAAATGTTCAAAAGTAATGAAAATACAACGCTAATCAATAAACAAAAGACTGATTTTGTAAAAGGAATGTCATGTTTTTAAAACAAAATTAATTTGAATTTAAAATACAAAGCCATTCCAAACTTTTTTTCTATTTGAAATGACCAGTACTGAAGAACGGCAATTTCATAGGTAATAGTACATTATGATATAAGTGCGGTAAGTTGAAAATTACAGCCGAGGCGTTATTGCAAGCCCGAGCCGTAGGCGAGGGCTACAAGAAAGCAGAGGCTGTAATTATCAAAGCGCACGTATGTCATACGACGTTTTATAACACATTTGCGAGGAAACAAATAATACTCGGACTTTCGGACGAACTTACTTACTTGTAGTAATTACTTACTTGTTAAAACAGTTGGAAAAATTTGAACAATTTGTAAAGTTGATTATTACGTTGCCACCACAATGAGCTTGACTTATATTTTTAAGAAAGTTCCATGAAATAGGCTAAAAACACACTTTCTGTGAAAATGAATTGGCATCTTTGCTTGTTTTCCATAAGATGAAGTTTTGATACGCTTGTAAGTATCTATCGTTCGATTTTTCAGGCAAGAGGCTTAAAGTAGCCTTTTTCACTGCCTCTGAGAATTTTGGCGGTTCGAATTAATAAATTCATCATTACTTGACGACATTTTCAAACAAAAATAATACTGCGAAAAGAAAAAGCGCGCGGAATAACTTTTTATTTTTTCACAAATTAGCTAATTTTTTTTTTTAAGGCAAAGGCACAAAAACAGCCAGTATTACTAATAGAGTAAACTAATATTTTTTAATTTTTGTTATAAATAAATGGTATTAATTTATTGTTAAAATTAATTAAATTAAAGAATAAATGTGTATTTTCTATATTTTATCTCCCAGAGTTAATTTTATTCATAAAATGTTTACCACAAAAAAATCTTAGCAAAGAGTTTTTATGTCAGAAAACTGACATAAAAACTCTTTGCTAAGATTTAAAAAGGTACCGTTCGTGAATTGATAACTGTGCATTTTACATTACGATAACGCACAAGTACGTAAAAACATTCATAACGATATTGAAATCGGTGAAGTAGGAGACCCTTTATGAGCAAATGTGTTATAAAAACCTATTATCTATCTACGCATTAATTTGGACTCCCAATACTGCCTCACCTGTTAACTCATTGCTTTTCTTATAAACGGACCTGCTGCTCGTTATGGATAACGTCGAAAAGATCGGCCTCGTCGAACTTTATAATCAAACTGAAAATACCTATTGAAGCTGCGTTGGACGCAGCTTATAATCGTAGGTACGCGAAGACTCGCCAACCCCCAAGTGAATTAGAAATATGTACCTACAATCAAGATCCGTTTGAACACTATGGAGATGATGAGTTCACGAGCAGATAATGTTCACCAAGCTTCTCTTCTTCTTAAATTTAAGAGCTCTTGTCGGGGTTTTGATGCAGTTTTCTCCAATGAAGTCTTTCGAAAGCACAGTGTGAAAAATGTTATCCTACCTCTAATAATTGATGGATACTTACATTATATTTTTTTCCAAACACCTTTAGTTTTTATTTAAAATTATTTTACATTTATGCGTGTAACGTAACAGCCTCCGACTTTCCCTAAACTTTACAATGGAGCCGTGTTGAATTCAAAATGTTGAAAGTAAACTTCGATAAACAAAGTCAATAAAATTTTATTCATTTCAATTAATATAATCACTTTGAAACGTCTTAGGCTGAGATTCATAGACCGCACTTTGCTTTACAGCAAAGCATTGTTGTTCCGACAACTTGTTCCGACTGTCAACCCTCGCCTTCGGCTCGGGTAGACATTTGTCGGAACTCTTTGCAATGACAGCCTTTCCGCACTTGTAATGAAATATACTATTTTATATCGTAGCAAGTTATTTCATTCAAGACCATTGTTAGAGAAAGATAGGTATCCGGCAGTAGCTGATGACGTAGTACGTAGTAGTATGAATACCCCGGTTGATTTTGTGATGGAAATAAATATTAAGACAATCTTCTAGGTAGTTATTTTTTGAAGTTACTCTTTAGCGTTCCGGAAGTTTATTTTAAGATACACATAGATATAGGTACATTAAATAGTCCCATAAAAAATTAATAATGTAGCATCATAACCTACTTGGGTGCAACTCTAGACCGTTCTCTCACCTACAAGAGCCACTGTATCAAAACAAAGTTAAAAGTTGGTACTCGCAACAGTCTATTACGTCGCCTTACTTCGACAAGCTGGGGTGCCACCCCTCATGTCCTCCGAACATCTGGACTAGCTCTCTGCTTCTCGGCTGGTGAATTTGCATGTCCAGTGTGGCATCGATCCGCCCATGCCCGTGAAGTAGATGTAGCTCTAAATGAAACATGCAGAATAGTGTCCGGCTGCTTAAAACCAACTCCCCTCTCTGCACTTTACCCTCTAGCAGGAATAGCTCCCCCGGAGATACGTAGGGCAGTCGCCTCCTCAATCGAAAAAAAAAAACAGGAGTTGGACATGAGGCATCCACTTTATAACACCAATCACTGTCAGGGCCGTTTGAAAAGCCGCCATAGCTTTCTCCAGTCAACCAAGGCACTGATAGAGGAGGATCCTAGTGAGGCACGTAAGAGACTGTGGGCTAAGAAATACCCACCCCCTATTGATTATGTTATGCCGGCAGAAGAACTACCAGCGGGTAACCAACTCCCATGGTCAACCTGGAAGTCTCTGAATAGACTTCGGAGCCAGGTGGGCCGCTGCAGGCATAATTTAGTCAAATGGGGGTACTCCGACCACGCGGACTGCAACTGCGGAGCCCCACAGTCTATGCCTCATTTGCTGTCTTGCCCAGAGTGCCCTAACACCTGCACGCTGAAGGACTTGACTGACGCCACGGACAGCGCTATTAGTGTGGCCCATTTCTGGGCAAAACACATATAGGGACAAAATATCAGGGGAAATATCGACACGACGAAGAAGAAGATAATATTTTATATTTTTAATGAATTAAGGTATAATTGTTTGTTAATTATTCCGTTGAATTATTCCCGGATGCATTTTGTTTTGGTTAATTTGTAATTTATGAAGTTAAAAAGAGAAAATGCTTATTTTTGTTATATTAGTTTGTCATAAATCTAATCAGTAATTATCGTGCATTTAGATATATTGAATTATTGTTATTTACGTTAAATTAATATTCAGGATGTAAATTTTTAGCAAAGAAAGTATATGACCTACCTTTTGAATTATTAACTGCCACTTGGCAGTATATAAGCAGTAGATTTATGGTGTTTGACATTAATTTGTAAGAGAACCTTCTCTGCCCAAAAATAGATGTAACAATAGACGGTCACACCATGTATTTTTTAGCGAAGGACTCGTAGCTTTTAGGTAGGTATTCAACGTGCGGTGGTGGAATCAATTTATTCAAAGAATAGTCAAGACAAATAAGTAATTTTAAATTAAATCTGAATAAAAAAATACCCAAGCAATATGCAAAAAGAAAACTATTAAATAATAAAAAAAAGTTTTTTATGAGCGCCAGGTTCCCAAAAGTGGCAAATAAGTAGTCTATATACTCTTTTTCGCATCTGTAGATTGCTGACCACATAGGTTTGCAATCGTCCTTGACTCGTTGCGTGTTTGGGCTTTATTTTCGTTGGTATTACTTTACCTACAAGTTTTAATAAAATTCAAGCAGCAATGTAAATTATAAGAAAACACATGAAAATAACAACTACAAGAACTTGCTACGGAACCCTTCATGGGCGAGTCCGACTCGCACTTGGCCGCTTATTTTTGCTGTAATTAATACTTTTTCTCTTACTACAACTACATTATAAATATAACTCTCAGACAGATAACCAACACAAGCATGTTTTCATCTTACAAAAGTTTGCTGTCGGGGGAATGGAGCCCACGGTCTACATTCCAGAAGGCAGAGCTACTACCAACTGGGCTGTGAGGGTTGTTTTGATAAATAAAAACGTCATTTGCTTTAACTACCAATGATTCTGTGACGCAATGCTTATCGGGGGATGGACTCGGGGTACTGGTAAACATTAATTTCGTTTATAGTGGGGTGGCGAGGGTTGCGAGGGGGCTATTACGTGCTGCTACGTCAATCAACCTTCACCAATGTCGCATGATTTAGAACTCCAAGGCAGTATGTAGAAAATTGTAATTACGAAAAGCTTTCAAATTCAATTTAAAATACAAACTTTTTCAGGTGTAACACAAGGATCACTTTGAAACGAGCTAGGTGAGTCTATTATCGCGAGTCTAATATCATACACAACAATAAACAAAAGGTGAACAATACAAATAAATAAAAACATATTATTTACATACAAAGAAACTTACAGTTAAAAAAATATTTGCAAAATTTACAAAATACCCAGACACGGTTGAGCTATCTGCAGACCGTTATGCGTTAGAAACGATTTAGAGAGTTCACAATATAAATATAAAATGTGACTCAGATGAACTTATTGCTATGAAACTTAATGGGTGTTATTAATAATCCTGGCGCAATGCTCGAGTAGTTAAATCGTGTTTTTCATTGCTCATACTCTGAAAGTAGGTCTGAAGTTGCCTGAGGGGCCTAATTGAAAGTAAAACTTTCAGCCCTAGGGAGAATCGCTTTCTACTGACAGCTGTCAAATTATAAAAAAAAACAAGTTCTATTTTATTCAACCATGTTCCAACTTTCTAAAGTCTTTCTAACTGCAAAGAGGTTGTTCAACCAAATTCCAACTTTTTATTCAGCAAGTAGGTTGGAAACCCATTACAACGGTAAGAAGTTTAAAAAGTCTAATTAGAGCGCAATGTAAAATTTAAATTTAAATAACATAAAGATAGTATTAAATAAATAATATATCTTCTAAATTACTTTATTAATATACCTATAGCTTCAACTATTTATTTAAAATAACATAGATTATGAAAATGAAAATAATGGCTGAATGCCCGCCAGAGAAAAAGAAAAAAAAAACCGGGATGGCGGCAATTCAATCTTCATTTTCACAAATTTTTCTTTCATGTTTTTATTTTTACTTTCCTTGTATTCGTAATGAAAAGCACAGTGTTTACCTCGGGTGAAAGTCTTTTAAGTCCCTCAAGCTCCATTGGCGCCCTCGCTTACGCACTGGCGCCAAACCCGTCTCGGGACTCAAAAAACGTGACTTTCAACACTCGGGTAACAATGTACTATTGTCACATTTGTTCGAGTTGACAATTGCATGTCAATGCAAGAGACAAAACACGGATCGACCAGTCCAACGCTACGCTAGGATTATTAATAAGACCCAATGTGTTTAGACCTACGCTGTTGTACGAAAATATGTGTCAAGTGCACGAAAAGAGCCTCTTAGCACACTTTAAATCCTTTCACCACACTTGGTTCGATAGAAACAGTAACGCGACATAAAGAAGCCACATAATATCTATATAAAATATACATGTGAGCCAGCATACTTTTTCCCAACAAACCTATATTAATTTCAACTAGGGAGTAATGATAATATAGCATTTTACTAACACACTAATTAATTAAACGTATCGTTTTAGTACCCACGTGATAATAAATTACACAGAAAGCACCAGGTTTTTTCCTAGAACTAGTGTACTGTACTATAAATTCAATAAAGGTTAATTACAAAAACACTAACACCTCATTTAGGAACACAAAGGAACATTATGTTTTCCAATTCTTCTTTCGGCTGGTTGCGTCAACATTAAAACGGAATGTAATCTACTATGTATACCAAAGTAACACAATGAAAAAAGTGATTGGTTTTTCTTCAGATTATAGAAGGCTTGTATAATGGACTGCAACGGATATTAAAGAAATGCGTAGGTATGTGAACAAATAGCAAAAAAACATAGTACTAAAATTACATGCTGTAGTTATCATATTATGATGGAGTTGGTTGTTCCTATTCCTCTTCAAAACGGCTAAAATGATTTGAAACAAAATTAGTATGAATATTTATCTCTGAAATATTCTCTCAGGTAAATAAAACTATAACTTTGGAAACTACATAACCGCGAGTCAAACCACCAGCTAGTATTGATGAATATTGTAGGTACAAGTAGATAGGTGTACAATTTTTTTTTTGTTTTATACTACTAGCTGATGGAACAAGCATATGGCCCACCTGATTTTAAGCGGTAACCATCGCCTATAACAAAGCATTGCCTCGTAGGTCACGCACGTCTGGAACGTGCCCTAC
The DNA here is from genome assembly GCA_939531255.2 of Thera britannica. Classification (NCBI taxonomy): domain Eukaryota; kingdom Metazoa; phylum Arthropoda; class Insecta; order Lepidoptera; family Geometridae; genus Thera; species Thera britannica. The sequence continues at coordinate 11,847,600 of OW618040.2, read as the reverse complement.
GATGCACTGCCCTGCGTCCATCAACTTGAGGCTTACAGATGTTTCGCCTCACGTGCCAGTAATTACACTGGCACCCAAGCCCTGCAAACCGACCAACACAAGGATGCTGCTTCACGGCAGAAATAGGAATGGTGGTAGTACTTCCCCGGACGAGCCCTTCACAAGGAGCTCTACTACTACTACTAATGTTTGTGTTTAGTAAGGCGATCGGTTCAATCAAATTAGTAATAAGAAAAGGCCGCCAACCTAAAATGGAACATGGGCTGGGCACGTCTGCCCCATGACCAATACCTCGTGGGCTAAGAGAACCACAGAATGGACCCCACAAGATGCAAAGCAGCACCGTGGACGACCCAAAATGAGATGGCGGGACGAACTTGACTCTCACTTTCATGGCCTGTCACTGCGTTAAATCGCAAAGAGTGGTAAGAGAGAAGGGAGACCTTTGCAACTGCAGACAATGAGACAACACTGGCTAAATAATAAATAATAAAAATAGAGGAAAACGTAACCATATCAACATATGACGCTCATGTGCCCAAAACAGAATACTTATTTTCCTCACCTTTAACGCACAATAAATACATATACTTTCGATTGGTATAACAAACCAGTGGAAAGTTTAATATATTTTTTTTTTAATTATTTATTTATCATAATTATCCTGGACTGAAATTTGATAGGCAACCCATAAAGAATATATTTATTGGCATGTTTAATTAAATATAAAATACGTTTCATTGAATAACCACCTCGGTGAAGGTCTTTCTAGCGGGATCTTAGACTAATAATACTGTGATCCATTCTTCCAAGTATGTTTTTGTATGCACTACAAACCAAAGAGGTTTTCAACCTGCATGCTGGGTTTCTAACTTCCTTCCGACTGTTTCGACTACACACAAAGGAGGTTGAAAACCTGCATGGGCTTCCAACTTTATTCCGACTACACACCAAGTAGATTAGAAACCCATGCAGCAAGAAATCTAACGCAATAACGTGAGAGTATAATTATTTTAGCTAAATATTCAACCGTGATATACCTAAGATATATATTCTCACACACACGAAGACGAACAGTGGAAGTTGTTTTGTAGTGAATATTGCGTGGGTGGCGTTCTTTGCTCACCCATTATCCAGAGTCCATGCATGAAGCATCCGTTACAAACTCGCACAACGTCGTATCAGTCACATCCGCTTAAGATAATTTAACGAGTTTTTATAATTATGTATGTACCAAAGTGCTCAACTTTTTTTATGATTAGCTCCAGGAGGAAAGGACTACTATAAGGGCGGAAACCATTTAAAGGCGGAAGGGCAGTTGTAGCCCAAAGCATCATTACCTTACAAAATAAATATTATCTTGGCCCCATAGTTAATTGTAGCTGTAGAGGAAAACGTTGTGCGAAGACTCTCCATCTTTCAGAGATAGAGCTGCATTTAGATTTTTCAATTCAAGCCAACATGTAATTTATACTTTTACCTTTTTTGACGGAAACCGCATCAAAATACCATGGGACCAATAACTGAGACTAGCATCGTAACCGATCTCTACTCGTTCTAATTTCCACAGGTATATACCTACGATAGCCACAAGTAGTTATTTTATATAACTCTCTGATGGAACAATCATATATGGCCTACTGACGTTAAGTGGTAGGTAACCATCGCCTATAACAAGGCGTTGCCTGGTATAGGTCACGCACGTCAGAAAAGTGCGCTACGATGCACTGCCCTGCATCCATCAACTTGAGGCATACAGAGTTGAGCCTGACGTACCAGTAATTTCACCGGCACTACACCCTTCAAATCGAAACACAGCAATGTTGTTTCACGGCAGAAATAGGCATGGAAAAATTATTTCATTACTAAAATAAAACACTTCTTACCAAAAAAGCTTTATTAATAGAATTTGTATTGTTTGACAATATCATTAGTAGAGTTAAGAAACATTTAGCAAAAGTTTTCCTTAAAGCTATGTATGTTTATGACAACCTGAATAAAAGTGGATGACGTTTCCTAATGTCCATTTCTCAAGTTTATAAAAAATAACAACAGTCAAATTAATAATATAAATTTAATAAATTATTTTTACCGAATCCATACTCAAAAGCAGTATAAAGTGAATACACAATAGAGCATTTACATAACCAACCTTCCTATACGAAAATGGTCCAATACATGGTTGTCCACTCACCTTTTGGTACACTACAAAACATTAAAATATTGATATATAAAACGTCATAGCACAACACCATGCTGGCAACGTACTGTGTTGTCATTTAATTATTCACAATATTACTTAGCTTGATAGATAATACTAATTATTTTAAAATAGCACTTAACACAAGGTTTTAGCAGAAATATAAATAACGAGAAATAAAAATAAATTAGTTGTCATGAAGAGTAAGTGATGTTATGGGGCCTTAATCTGGGGAAGGCAAGTTCCAAAATAAAACTCAACAACATTGACAGTTTATTGTGAAACAGGGTAATGAGTAAAGAGTGATGCTGCTAGTAACTTCAGTTCAGTCAGACCGTACTCTTGGAAACAAGACGAAGTTCTATTCGACTGCGAGGTCACGTGACGTCACTGCGGTGGCAGTGCGAGTTACGGTGGTAGTGGCATTGGCCGTCTTGGCCGCGGTGCCGATCTTTCGAATGGTCGTTGTCGTAGTCGTTTTGGCGATACCCCCATTATCCAGGTGCTGCACCTCAGTTCCGGAACGCACTTCCTCACTACCAGTCTGCTTAGTCTCGTGAGCGCTCGTATTCTTCACGTTCCTTTTCACATTTTGCTCGAACCCATCCCTACGAATCACTCCGCTGCTCTGATTTTCGTTGCAATACGCACCCTTTTCCCCGCTCTCTGCCGTTCGAATGACCCCATTTTCGACCGGAATAACCTCGCTTTGCTGATAACGTTCTACGAAACCGTTTCCATCGGGATTTTCGATCGTGTAAGAACCTCTGCGTATCGACTGCTCCGGTACCCAAACGATCTCCTGTGTCAGCGCCTCCGTTGTTTGTATTGGCTCCGGAGAGATAGTGGTGCTTCTAATTTCACTATCAGGTCGTATCTGAGTGATATGACTGCGAGTTTGCAAGTCGTTGATGGTGTCAGCGTCATAAGTATCTTGTCTGCTAATTTTTGAGTTTTGAGCCACAGATCGCTGGGTATTCCCGTTTGTGTATTGAGAAGTGTTCGATGTGGTGCGGCTCTCAACGGGACGCGCCTCGTCTATCGGCTTCAACTGACCCAATAGAGGAGAGTGCTTTATTCCAAATGTTATTTGAGGAGTTTTGTTAAGCTGGACCTGAAATTAAATCATATCTTTATTTATCGGGCTGGTTTCAATTACAAAGAAAATGAATACCTGAAGCCGGTTCAAATCTCAACCAAACTGCAAACGTTTCATCTATTTAGACATGGTCAATACGTGTGGAGCCGTCTAATGAGCGTTTGATTCACGATGTTTTCGCTGTCCGTTTAATAACGCACATAGCTTTAAAAAAAATACAGGCAAGAAATCATAATATAAATAGTGAATTTTAAAATCATGATAAATGCCTGCCTGCTTGATTCATTTATTAACATGTTTGCTATATCGAATGAATGAATATGTCAAGTACTATTAACCCACCTTTTCAGGTGAGTAGGTTCCAGGCGCTGGCCCTCTCGATCTATCGTCGAGCGGGGCTTTGTGTCGGCCAGTCATCGTGTACACGGGAGTGTCGAGAACCGACGGGATGCGATAAGTGTTCGGCGCTGAAAACAACCAGTGTCAATAAAAACCAATCAAAACATGTTTAGCAAAAATGCGGATTGGAACATGGATTAGTTTTTACTCAAAAAAGTATGCAATGTGCTCATTATTTTGACAACCTTTTTCGAGCAAATTCGCTCTTGCAGGTGCTACTCGAAAAGGCGCCAGCAAAACTGTATGAAGATTAATTACTGTCGTATTATGCCACCATCAAATTCCATTGTAAATCCATTACAGTCGCCCAAGGATTTTATATACCTAACTGGATAACGCACGAAGATTTAAAACAATATTTCATTCATACAAACTTACGCTGTAATTACTATAACATAAAGTTTATTTTTTTCTGTCTCAACTCAGAATAGAAAAACGAACTACATGAGAGACTCTAAAATAGTAGTTTGTCCTTGTCTAGCAAGTTGCCATTGCAAAATAAAAAATATTTGCTAGATTGAGAAGATTTCAATAAATTTAATAAAAAATAGGTCATTTGAATTCTTATAACTTAATATTTTTTTTGTTTCACGTGTGTGATATTTTTTACGATAATATTGCAAGTATACAAGTTGTAAATGCTATTTTTATGAAGTCATATTAATATTTCGTAAGCTGCAAGCGGCAATACTGGCTATAACTGAAAATGGTGACGCGTCGTGGTTTGTTGATATAAAGTCATCGGTGGTTTTTATGATTTTTAGCTAAAGGAATTATTGATTATTTGTCAAAATGGTTAATTTCTGCTGCGTAAATTGTTGCAAAAAGGAATGGTATCCCGGTAGCGGCTTAACATTCCACAGGTGAGCTATTTTAAATGTTTTTAAGAAAGTGGTGGTGTAGGGTGTCCATGAATATCAGAGGGCCTAAGAACAAAGGTTGTAATAAGTAGGTACAATTATTTTGGTTAAATTTTTGTAGAGGTATTGCATTCTTATAAACAAGCAATATTTTATTTGCTTGTACCTACTCCCGTTCTCAAAAACGACTACTGTAACGATTTCGATGAAATTTGCGATGCGGGAGTTTTCGGGGGCGAAGAATCGATCTAGTTAGGTTTCATATCTGGGAAAATTCGTTTTCTCGGATTTTTTACACAAAACGATAACAAAAAGAAGACTATTACAATGTGGGTTCGCCCATCCAGCCATAATACATAGTACGGCCGTCAAGTGGCCATAGTGCTGGCCTGCAACGCCGAAGGCTGCGAGATCGATTTCAACCATTGACAGGCCTTTTGTATTTTTTTTTGTTTTTCGTGTTTTTTTTTACTATCACCTGAGCCTCTGCTCGGTCGCTCAGATATTGAAATTAAAATACATAGATACCTAAGTAAAATCGCCATATATGATACAACAAAATCGCACTTGTTTATTTTTTTAGGATTCCAAAGGATGAAGAAATAGCTGAGAAGTGGAAGAAAAACATACCTGGGAAGGTCACGAATACGTCAGTTGTATGTAGCCTGCATTTTAAAGATGACGACTATAAAATGCGTCACAAAAAAAATTGAAACGGAATACAGTACCTTCAATCTTTAAAATTGTAAGTCATACTTTTATAGGTGGTCATAAAAGTTATGATTACTTAATTGTATTGTATCAAGTTTATGTAGATGGTTATCAGAAAAAAATGTGCCACCATCACGCATTGTTTTTTTTTACTTTGAGAAAGTATTTCTGTCCGGCCCACTGTTTGGCCTTGCCTCTGACTATCCCTTACTAACTTTGTATGTTAAACCAGTTTTAACTCAATTTGGGCAATTGATTGAAGAGTTCCGTTGGACAGACCTTGGCTCCATCATCAGACCAGGTCGCTTTCACCATTTTATGAGAACTGAGTACCTCGACAAATGTATTTCAAGAAAAAAAAATAAGAAAAAGCAAACGACCAGTGGAAAAACCTTGATATCAACAATATTTTTAGAGATGGGAGCTCTCGGATCGTTAGTTATTGTAATTTATCATTTTTTTTGTGTAACAAAAACTGAGTGTCCTAGAAAAAAACCCATATCTTTATAACCCCTCATCAGATTTCACTCATATACCAGTAAATTTCTCAAGTGCAAGCTATCGACTTATCAAATTTCATGCAGATCGGATCGACGGTTCGAAAGTTATCGTCGGACAAACATACACAAATACATACATACGCACATAAAATGCCAAATTGCCCAAGTTGTTTGTAAGATCTTGGAAGTAAGTAAGCTGGAATATAAAAGATTGTACCTTAACATTTACTTGTTTTATTTTTTAGAAAAAATAATTATTATGCCTAGTAAGTACCTACCTAGTTTTTATACTTAATTGCGTATCTGGGCTCGTGTGAAAATCAATAAAACTATTTTTCTCAGAAATAAGAATATTCCCAGAAATAAGCCCTAGCTAGCTCGATTATTCACCCCCGTAAACCGCCATACTGCAAATTTCATCGAAATCATTACAGCCGTTTCAAGAACGTGAATACAAATCAGTTTGTACAAATAAATAAACAAATATTGCTAGTTTAGGATAGGTAGTAATTTATTCTAATAAACAAGATACACCTACAGTGCTTTAAGAATCAGGTAAAAAAAAAAATATCAAAAGAAATATTCATGAAGTGCTTATGTTGTTACCTATAATAATAGAGGGAAGGGAGGCCTTCGCCCTGTACGGGGAAACAAAAGTCAGTAATTAACAAATCAGTACATTTTATTTCAAGCAGTTTCTTTCGATTTTATAAAAAGTACAGATGTGTGGACATCCTACTTAGAAAGAGATGCGTTACTACTTTGGTGCTCTCACCGGGCTCGTTTTTAGGAAACAGTGCGTTATCCAGTTTACGAAGTATGTAGATTCATGCAGTCGCCTATGATCTCAGAAAAAAGTCGGATGCAAAAAGTTTTCACTAAGAATTCGAAGTTCTTTTTTCAAAAATAGACAATTCAAAAACAGTTTATAATCATAATTTGGCTGTATAATATGGCATAAAGTTAGCTTCGTTGCCTAATAAACAAAAGAGCACGACGCGGTAAAAGTTTTTGTATTTTTTATGGTTTTCCCAAAGATTAGGTACACCTACGGTTTTCCCTAGTTTTCCATCAATTTGCGTGATATTGAAAGTAAAATCAGTTTAAAATAAGTTTGACACACGGATACTCAAAATGAAGCAAAATTGGTTTATTGAAAATGAATTGCCACTGAAGTCAACGGAACCTTGTCTACGAAGTGTAAGCTAATTTTATTTAAATTACTCGCATTTTTTGAGTAAAGCAAGGCTTGTATAGACAAGCCTTGCTCTGCAATTGCTGCTGGTTACGCTATAGTGGCCTCGAGCTCAGCTTTACTAAGTTCTCGGCCTTCAAGCTTGGTCATCATGGAGCGTTTGCTGTACGCGCTTAAAGACCTTCGGTCTCGGCCTTTATTTCAGCTTGTCCATCAAAGGCTGGGCATGAGGACCGCGCTGTGATGGCCTGGACCTGCGTTACTCTGCGCTCACGGCCACCACTAGGCAGCAGCCAGCAACACACTCATTACAGTGCGTGGCTGTAATGTACTATACCTTATCTATTAGGACTAAAAATGAAAACATTTTTGAAAAACAGTTTCGATTTCCTTGTATATCCAATAAAATATAAATCAATTTTTTTCCTTATTCCAAGATTCATCGTCCAAAAAAATAACCTACTGCTTACTAACCTGGCGAATCGGTGAACTTGTTAGTTTGCAACTTAATACCGAAGCTATGCTGCGGAGAAAAGGTCAAGACGAATTTGTAACCTTTCTCAGGACTGTATGTTCCAGGTGCTGGTACTTTTAGTCGCTCGTCAATCGGCTCCTTGTGTCGCCCAGAAATGGTGTACAGTGGAGTCTCCACAGGAATTGGAATGTTATAAGTATTGGGAGCTATAAAAAAACGTTTTATTCAACACTTTTACTGATGAGGATAATTTAAATCAAAATATTATTAAATAAAGCATTTACCTGGTGTATCAAGAACTTTTAATGTATCAGATTTGACTCTGAATGTATATTGAGGTGCGTTTGGTAATAGCACTTTGTCAGCTCTCTCTGGGTCATAGTTGTTTGGAGCAGGAAAATCGTCAACTTTTTGAGGCTTTGTCTTGATTCTGAATGAGTAACGAGGGGAATTTTCAAGAAGCATATGATCGGCTTTTTCTGGATTGTAAGAGTTGGGAGCCGGTGTTAGTACAACCTTGCCGTCTTCAATTTTATGCCGGAACGTGTAAGCTGGAGAAGATCCATGCAACATTTTGTCTCCTTTCTCAGGGTTATAAGAATTTGGAGCAGGGGTGTCTACGACCTTTCCATCTTCAATTTTTGTTCGAAATGAGTAAGATGGTGAGCTCTCGTGAGTAACTTTATCGGCCCAATCTGGCCAATAAGCGTTAGGAGCTGGGTTGTTGAAATGTTTTTGATCAGGCCGTTTGATGCCAAAGCTATGTTTAGGCACTCCGTCGTGGACGTGTTCATACTTGTTAGGGTCGTACATATTGGGAGCTGGATAATCATCAGGTCTTTGCGGCGCTTCTCTAGATCTAAACGTGTACGCGGGTGAACTCTCTTGTAAAACGTGGTCACCTTTTTCTGGATGATAGGAATTTGGACCTGGAGTAACTACAATTTTAGCAGTATGCCCTTTGCCAGTTATTGTGTATTTAGGAGTCCCATCGATGAAATGAGGATCGTATTGGTTAGGTGCTGGTACGTAGGATATTTTTGCATCAGCTCCTTTACCTGAGATTGTAAATTTTGGAGTGCTACTTGGTAAATGTGGATCATATGCATTGGGTCCTGGAGTATCAGATGGCTTTTCATCTGGAACTTTCCCTGAGATAGTGTATCGAGGCGTATTATTTGGCAGATGAGGATCATATGCATTAGGTCCGGGTACATTAGGAATTTTTCCTTCTAGACCTTTACCACCCATAGTGTATCTTGGGGAGTTACTGGGGAGGTGTGGGTCATAATTATTAGGACCAGGGGTATCTGATGGTTTTTCTTCAGCCCCTTTTCCAGCCATAGTGTATGTAGGAGTATTGCTTGGTAAATGAGGATCATAGGCGTTTGGCCCAGGAGTATCTGATGGTTTACTAGAATAACCTTTACCTGAAATGCTATATTTTGGTGTGCCATCTTGTAAGTGAGGGTCATAAGCATTCGGCCCAGGGCCATGAGGTATCTTCCCGTCTGGGCCTTTGCCACCCATCGTGTATCTTGGAGAGTTACTTGGAAGATGGGGGTCATAGTTATTTGGCCCAGGAGTATCAAACGGCTTTCCATCGTGGCCTCTGCCAGCCAAAGAAAACTTAGGAGTATTATCCAATAACTGAGGGTCATACGCGTTGGGTGCTGGAACATCAGAGGGCTTGCTAGCATGACCTTTTCCACCGAGACTGTATTTTGGGGTTGCATTTAATAATTGAGGGTTGTATTGGTTGGGCCCTGGAGTATTAAATGGTTTAGCATCGTGACCTTTCCCGTAGAGACTAAATTTAGGCGTTCCATTTAATAGATGAGGTTCATACATATTTGGACCAGGAGTATCGTTAGGCCTGTCATAATTCATTTTTGGCCTGAAAGAGTAAGATGGAGAAGAATCGTGAAGAAGTTTATCCGCTTTATCGGGGTTATACATATTAGGTGCTGGGATATTTTCGAATTTAGGAGAAGGCCCTTTCCCTAGCATAGTATACTTCGGAGAACTATCTAACATATGAATTGACTTCTCTGGTGCATAAAAGTTCGGCGCTGGAGTATCATCAGTTTTTGTAATGTGATCCTTTACTCGGAATGTGTAGGATGGCGAAGACTCATGAAGCATTTTGTCAGCCTTGTCAGGGCAGTAAGCATTAGGGCCAGGAGTATCTGCTATCTTATCGGAGTGCCCTTTGCCTGTTAATGAGAACTTTGGAGTTCCATTTAGCATGTGAATTGATTTTTCTGGAGCATAAACGTTAGGTGCAGGTGATTCACTTCTGATTGTAATGTTTTCTTTAGTTCTAAACGAATAAGCTGGAAAATGCTCGTGCAAGACGTTGTCCGCTTTCTCTGGGCTGTAGCTATTCGGAGCCGGTGTTTCTAATACCTTTGTTACGGTACTCTTTCCAGTCAGCGTGTATTTTGGACCTCCATTTAACATATGCATAGATTTTTCTGGGGCATACATGTTGGGAGCGGGGGTCTGGTCGATTTTGTCAACCACATCTTTTGAGCGCATAGAATAGGATGGTGAATTTTCATGTAGAATTTTGTCCGCTTTCTGAGTATTATAGTGGTTCGGGGCCGGAGTCACTTCAAGCTTTTCCGCGCATCCTTTTCCTGCCAAGGTATATTTAGGACCATTTTTGAAAGAGTTTAAGGCTTTCTCAGGAGAGTAGACATTTGGGGCAGGTGCGTCGTGAGTTCTTATAATCTCAGACTTTTTTCGAAAGGAGAACGCCGGAGATTTCGCCCTGAGCATTCTGTCTGCTTTTTCCGGGGAGTAAGTGTTTGGGGCAGGAACGACATCAACTTGACGAACCATCTTCATTCTGCTCGAAATCGTATACTTCGGTGACATATCTCGAGGTCTCGCGCTGGCCTGGAATTTAAATAACACATACCTTAGAACATTTTGTGAGTTGCTCTTTTACAAACTAAGCATCAAAGTTATACTGCCAAGTACCAAAAATATCCAAGTTCTTCCAAACTACGTCTAGGAAATCAAGGTTATCAGTAAACAATTATACCTTTTAATTTCTCATGTGAAAATTCCAAGCAGCGTGTAAATTTATAAATTTGATTAAGCTTTTGTGCTTCAATCATCTACATTACTTATATTCAATAAAATGTAAAATTTTACAACAATGATTTTAATAAACAATATTAATAAACTATTCATTTAATCATAATTAAAATAGAAAAATAGATCAAAGTGTAAAAGCGTGATGTTAAGGGAAGTTAAACTTAGTGTTTTAGGCTTGTTACAGACAGATGTTAGAAGGTGCTTATTTCTTCAGGCGCGGGATAGTAGGCCGCTTCTCCAGCAAACCGCGAGTGCCGGATGCCGAAGGTATGCGCCGGCGCCCAAGGAAGATTCACGCACACCTGTCGTGTGCACCCAGCTTAGGTTAGTTTCACAGAAGATGGGGTTAGTAAAGCTATTAAAAAAAATTACAAATAATTGTTGCCCTAAAGATAAACTTTCTTGGAGTTTATAAAAATACAGCACAGCTCGTCAAATGTTGTGCAAGTATTTTGCTAAAGTAATTCAAATGCAATATAATGCTCAATTTATTGTCAAGACTTTAACAATGTATTTGTCTTGCATAAAACCTTGATGAAAGTATAAATCGTTGTAAATTAGTAAAGTTCACACTTCCGCTGTGGGCGTATTGCGGATAGCAATGGTAAGCGTAGGTTTACAAAACAATCCTGATTGTTATTCATCATTATAAAGACGTCAATTAAAAATCTAAAATGCCTACATGATAAAATTACATTAAAATGCCGATAAATTACCTTGCATTTTTAGTAAATAAATAAGATTAATAATATCAATAACTCCATATTATTATATTTTTTTATTATATTAAAATTTAAGAGTGTATAGTACCTAACAGTAATATAGCAAGTAGGTATAATGCATAGTAACGTAGGCTTTCAATGAGATCAACCACACGATATTTATTTTCGCGTCTGTGAATAATTTAAGCGATGATGTCATGTTTTTGCACACAAATAAAGACGACCTTCAATGAGGCCTAAGGTATTATATCCTACCTTTTCGGGGCAATATACGCCTGGGCCGGGCACAGCCGCCGTCGGTGCCTTGAGCTCACGTCTTGGTGCCATGGTGTACGCTGGCGGGCGCTTCGTCAATGCTGAGGGTGTTGGCGAGTAGGTGCCAGGGCCGGGCATAGGTACTTTTTCACCAATGTCCTTCCCTCTGCCAGTGATGCTGAACGCCGGCGCTGCTCGTATTTTGCCTTCTTTAGCCTCTCCAAGGACAGGAGGCATAGAGTATATGTTTGGTGCTGAAAATAATAATAATTATGAATATTATAAATTAGGTCTTCTTTGAAATTTCAAGTCTTTTATGAATAGTCCAATACATTTTGCTAATTCCATTGGTCTCCTGGGATAAGCTAATCCTAGTACGAGCCAATTGTTTGTCTTGATTTTTGTTCAACTGAATTCTCGAATACTTACATAATTTTGTATTATTGATTATTGTATTCAAGTTTTTTTTAAAGTTAAGTGTATTTTAACGTGCTGCTGTGCTGCAAGATTATTGTTGATTCAGATATCTCGAAAGCGGTGTTTCGCTTTATTACACTAAGTTATTGAATATTTAATTTTGTTGGTTTTTGTGTACAAAACTTGCGCCAATTTTTACAGTAAAGACTTTTTACGCAAAGAAACAATAAGTAATCCTCATACTTACCTACTTCTACGTAGAACATATAAGTATCTATAGTTTATAGTAAGCTGAAATGATTCATGAGTAATAAGGCTGACAGTTCAATGCTAAATCAAAACAACGCGATGCTAAAATGAACGATGACATCAAGAGTATAAATGAAAACAAACTTGGTGAAACCACTTTTCAAGACCAACAAAGAACATCTGCTCTCCGAAGCAGCTTTCAACATTATTGCACGTACCAAAAATGGATTCCGAACGAACATAAAATAAAATAGCGGTACGTGTTCGGAACACAGGAAAAGATTCAGTGAATCTTTGAATTATTGAGCTACATTTGTGCCCTGTTTGTACAATGAAAAAATTAACTTAATCGTTTCTTACGGAGATTTTTGAAAAGCGACTAATATAACGAGAGTAAAGTAAACAAAAAAAATAGTAAAGTACTAAAGAAGTATTCATTATGTTACTAAACACCAAACACAGTCGATCAGTCCAGTAAGTTTTCCTTCAAAAATTATAATGGAGCTATTAATAACTGTATACATAATAATAGTGTGAAACGTCTATATCTAAAGAATAAGAAAAATAAACGATGTTGTGTCGATAGTATGGATTGAAGACATTACAAAAACATAGAAAACAGCAGTGACTGAGCACGTAGGTAATATAGATACACTTATGATCGATCAAGCGATGAAGCGATACTCAGATGCAATAAAACTTACATACTATAGGTAGGTAACGTAACCAAGACTAAATTGCAAACTATGTAGGCTTGCTTAGACCAACGTGAAGAAATGACTGCAAGCTACCAAGGCCTGCGCACATCTAGTGCGATGGCGATGGCGATCAGTGAAACGCTGTCAAATCTGCTATACACCACTATTTTGCAATTACCAGAAAAAAAATTCCGGTATTGGCTGCTGATACTGAACACATCCACGCAAAAAAAACAAAATTCAAGTCATAAAAAAATTTCTTTAAATAACCACAATTTTTAGTCAAATATTGAGAAATGATTCAACAAGCAAAAATCATTTCATTCATAAACGCCAAATACCAAGTGGAACCGAACAGGGTAATTTTTTTTCTCTCTAGTACTACGTAACTAATAATGTCCATAATTTTTTGCAGGATAACTGAAAATTTTAACATTTAATAACTTTGTCATTTTATCGAAACTAAAAATTCTGATTACACATTCATAATGTTTTACCCCTACTACATTACTCTATTTTTTTTTTGTAGTAACAAAATAGTGGTGTATATGACAGCGTTTCACCGATCGCTAGATATGCGCAAGGTTTCAAAGCTTAAGGTTAATGAAAGTGCTTAGCGTGCAGCCAATAAAACACGTAACATAACAAGACGTGAAAGCTGACTTCGCAAAAAACTAACTGAGATCAATGAATCTGCTGCAAACTCTACAATAAGTCACAAGATGCGCAGAACAAATAGTTGAACCTGGTGTCTTGCCGCCCGGCTGCGGCATGCACACACGCAGTCCTATGGAGAACGCGGGGGCATGGTCGTGCGCAGCCTTGGAGGCTTTGTTGGCCTCGTAGTCACAGGGGGCGGGGGTGGGGGTGACGCGCGGGGGCGGCCAGCGACCGTGCAAGGACACAGCAGGACCCACGGTGCTTCCTGGTCGTCGCAATCATCACAGACGCTACATAAGTTATACTTTACTTAAATGTACCTTTAGTTACCTTTTGAGATAAAGAGCACGCTGCATCTTTATTGAAATCTATTAAAACCCGTAGCTTAGATTTTTATGTTTAGTTTTATGATGCAGTCGTAATAAATAAATCAGTCAGATAATAATGATAAGCCATGGGTAAGTATTGCTTACTAATGAGTCCCTAGCCCTACATTGAACTCTATGAATTCCAATATCATCAATTTTAAAATTCGAAACAATAAAGTTTTAGTCGATCTAAAAGGTGTTTGGAAAATTAAGAATATTATGTACTAGGTACGTGTAGCTTGTATGTAGGTTTGAATTTTGTACGCAGCGATCATTTTTATCTCTCGGAAGTGTTTCATCTGCACTGTTTTGATTCATCTGTGACATAATTATTATTTACCTCTGTTACTGTGGCCACCGATCACTTCACTGAAACTATGAACTTAGCACAACTATTACTTGCGTTGCAAGTTCAAGGTGCATTAGGACGCGAGTAGTGGCTGCTGGTTGAGGTCGGATGCGTGACTGAGAGCAACATCGAGGCTCGGGACCGTGCGAGTCGTGCTGGCTTGTAGGCAGCGCTGACTCAGACACCCAGATCACCTTCGCTTGTACGGACTTATTTGGCGACATCGGTTCGATGCAGTGAGAGAAACCCATTTCACGATCGACCAATGTCAACCTACATGATGCCAATTTAGTTTATTGAATGAAAACGTCTAGGTGATTCGTAATACGCAATAACTTTTTAAATCATCGAAAATTATCCAATCAAAATTCATGAAGTAGAATAACTGTCTGAAGTTATCTAATTAATTTAGTAAAAAATCGTTTGTTGTCGCGTTATTACTAGCTGTACGATCAACAGAACCCCGGGCAAAAATATTGTTCCGCTTCATTGGCCATGATCGTATTAGTCAACTATCAGTTTTAAAGCCGCACGAATATAAAAATGTGTTTTGTGCCGGTGGCAGCAGCAAAAAGTGCATGTCGGAATCTACTTGAACGCAGGTAGTAATAAAACAAGCAGACGACATCGGTTATGCAAATAACACTGCAGTCATGACCTACTTCAGTACTGTCGCAGTATGAATCACGACATCAACTAAAATGTCCCTAAAAGTTTCCGCATTGACAGGGACTTTTTTGAACCAGTAGTCATCAGATTTTGAAATATTCTTAGAGCCTAAGAAAAATCGTAAAGAGGATAGGTATTTCAAACATGCCTAAGGTCCACATGCGCGAGTCTATTTCACTAAACATTATATTTTAGATTTATAAGTGAAACTTAAAGCTTGATTCTGCTTTCAAAGTTTATCAAAATAAGAAAAAGTTTATGAATAGTCGTTGCGTGAAGAACTGAAACTTCAAAACAAACAAGACAGACTATGGCTACTTATGCGTAGGCGGCAGACTGTATAATTGCACACGAGGCAATTTTCTTCGATGAAACCAATGCAATTAACCATTAAACGATCACAACTACCCACGACGATCTCTATCTAAGCACATAGACTTATTTGAAGTAATCAAGTAATTAGCAAACTGGTTTCAATGACAACAACGTTTATTTAAAATAATAAAAAATAGTGTCCCTAGTCGCTAGTTTATATTATCCCTCTTCTCCTCAGATCTCTTTAATTGGGCCTAAAATTACTGCGGATATCTTAGTGGGTAGCAAGAGACACGTCGATACATTACACTCAGTTCACTCTCTCTTGAAGTGTCATTTAGTTCTTTCGTACGAGTGTGGCGAAATGATTTTAAGCGCGGCTCTACTCTTTGAGGCCCTTTCTTCGGTACCCACTCATGCACACACCATACCCACATTCAAGTTTTTGCAGTCATTAGAGTTCCATACGCAACTTATTTCCACTGATATGATACTTCATGAAGATTTCCTACGCAATTTGCCTTAAGGGGGTACGATTTCCATACAAACTTAATTTACACATCTATGGGCGAATAAAGTATTAATGTACACTGAAATAGCTGTAATAGGCTTTTACAGTGGTCCTTATTACCGGCCAGTTATATAAAGTTGGAGTGTCAGCCGTTGGTCGTGGCAGTCGGGGCTTCAGAAAAAGAATGACGAAAAAATTACTTTTTTTGTTTTTTATTAATATTTCTGTTATCCTACAGTTTTCTCCAACTTTATATAACTGGCCGGCAATAAAGACCACTGTAAAATTCTACTACAGCTATTTCAGTGTACATTTATACTTTGTTTGCCCATAGTTGTGTAAATTCAGTTTGTATCGGAATCGAACAACCTTAAGTCTGCTAAATTTGTAGGTGTGTATAATTCCCGTGACATACTCCGTCGGCACACACACGCGCATCCCGTCTTCCAATTGAGGTGACGTTTAACACGCGTTCCTGTTGTGTGCTATATAATATTCGACGTTTAGCAACAGACCGCTAAGACACAAAAGCTGCAGATTTAATTCCCGCAGTCCAGCAATATTGTTATGATCTGCCTATAATAACATACAGAATAAAATCATACATGTTTCCCATGAGGCTTGGCGATCAATCTTTGAATCGGGATATTGAAAATAAAAATTGCCGGTGCATAGTAAACGATGAGTAGGTTTTTTTTTAATGGACTAAATGCTGGTGATCGTCTGACGATACTTATAGCGCTAGCGAACAATAATTATGTGTAGGGTTGTTGCACATAACGCTTAGTAGAGCCATAATCAGTGTAGGTATGTATACAGGTACATCAATTGTTACTATGTCGAGCACAACAATGCTCAAATAATCTGTAACATCAACAAACTAATGACGTTGATAAATATATCATAATGACAGAAAACATTTAGCAAGTCATTGACCTGTGGAAAAATCGAGAAGGGTCCTCGACAATCGTTCAGTTTGGTTCACAGCTTCATATATGGTTGCGCTCGGATGATTCCCTGTTAGTTCCGTAGGTGCGCCTATCGATAAATTGTTAAAGACTGGCGGATCACATCTGACGGTAGCTTGAACATACCCGTATAACACGCCTATAAATCAAATAAAAAACAGTCTTCATCATTGTTGGCACCATTTTTCGTCTCTTTATTGGCTCGAGTCGAATACTCTTAGATCTTCTATATTATTTTAGAATTGAATAAAAACTCGGATATAAAATTATATCTCTAAAAAAAGTTTTATGAGGAAGGGAAAGCAAGTCCTATATCAATTGTGCTTACTCGTCGTATCAAACACAATACGTGTCATGCGGAAATGCTTCCATCTGATTATCATAAAAATTAAACAAAAATTAAGTTGTTCCCGATAAATCTTGCTCCTACCGACGGGCAAATTTTATGATCGTCATTTCAAAATTGATTTCGGACATCACTTACTTTACCAATAACAATAAACTTTTTACGTAGCCAATAAAATTAACGTCCTACTTGTTAAATAGCCGTTCCAGTACAAAACAAATCAAAATATTAACTGTTTTTGACATGACGTTCTAATAACTCTATCTAATATAATGTTCCTGTAGGAAGACAGACATTAAACCCTTGATAGCTAAAGGCAATTGTTGTATGTTTTATCTAACGACTGGTTTTTAGCATATTTTAATAGGTGACCTGTGGGGTGATTGCGCATCTTTTGTTGTAATCTAAATTTTGTCGCATTTGTCAGTTTTGGCATTATTTTGAGCTTCGATTGCAATAAAAAGCTAATTGAAACAAAACTTATCGTTGACAGGGAACGATTGCAACAAGACTGAATGTTTAGGTACATAATAAACATGAGATAGCGAATAGAAACTTTCTAAAACTAGTATAGCAACAGATAGATAGTGGTCGTAAAAGAATATGTGATCGCTGTTCCTTGTTAGTATCATTTATTTGAATCAAACTTTTGATTGCAACAGACACCACACACATACACAATCGCGCAGCCCAGGATATTTCATATAAGTTTGTGACTTTCACCACAAGTTTCATATGGAGATAAAGAGAAGTTTATATATAAACAAAACCAAATGATGTGGCTTTCAAACTGTTGTGTGTCGCAGCTAGGGCATGCTCCCGGGAAGTATCAGTATCGAAAGTACCGGGAATTATCGCTGATTTTGAACTTTTCCAGTACCGGTTCTCCACGAAGGAATTCCCGATACTTTCGATACTTTCGATACTGATGACAATGATCAATTATTGGTGTTTTCTAGTACAATGTAAATAAATGTCAATAAAAAACACTAGCTATGCGTTCAGTTTCCCTTTTCTGTATACATTGTTAGATATTTTGACAAATTACGAACCTATAATTTACATCATTCAGATAATATCTCAACAATTTCGGACAAGTCAAAACGAAAACAAACTCTTTTATGCCACCGCCACCGCAAAGATAATTAGGACGCACCATTGTTTTGTTTTAAATTAAACGGCCAAAAATATTGTTTAAACTTTAAACAATAGCGTTCGCCGCCATTTTGTCAGGATCTCAGTCAGTTAGTTTAGTGCACCAAACGCGAAAGGATGTGTTGTGTAAATACACACATCCTTTCGCGTTTGGTGCATATGTCGTAGCAGATTCGGTAAGTTTAAATGATTTTAACTGAATTATTACATGTTTATTTTACCTGAATTGAAGATTGTTTAATAATGTATTTTAGTTAGATGTTCGTTACTATTTATGACAAAATTGATAGAAAAAGAACGAAAATAACATAAACGGCTCTCTTTACGAAAGATAGAAAATGCTTTTACATTCAACTTACGCCTTGCTGATATTTCGCTATATCTTTGGCTTTAGTTCAAACAATGGTTAGGTTAGTTTTATTATCATGATTTATTAGATGTTTAGGTTACAGACGGCTATTGCCGTGATTTCAGCCTTGTTCAAATATAGTCAGCTTTTTACTACCGTTTGTAGGTAATAAGGGTTTTCTTTTGGCATGAGCAAATTTAGCACGATGAGTTTTGAAGATTTCACAAGTAAATCCAGTGATAAGACATCAGTTTGGTATCACTTTCTGCGACGAGTCAAAGACGAAGCAAAGTATAAAATATGTAAAAAGCTATCAGTTTAAGACCTAAAATGAAACAGAACCTGGAACTTGCAACTCTCCCAGGCCTTCGTCGTGTCTTGTCGGCCTTGGCCAGTATTTCGTGTATTTTTTGGTTGTGTGTGGGTTAATTATCGGTTCATAATAAAAAAAAATACCTATCTCAATAATACAAAGGGTTTTTTTCAGTAGTTTTTCTTTCATTGTATATCTATACGGTCAGTTTTATTAAAAAAATTAAGTCAGTATCGAAAGTATCGAAATTCCCGGGAATTCCCGGTTCCGAGCCCAGTATCGGGCGAAAATTCCCGGTTCTGAGAATGGTTCCGATACTGCATGCCCTAGTCGCAGCCGTAGGAGGTAATTTGTCCACAGGTTTTGCGACCCCAATACGAAACAAACACGCAAGCTACACGCGAGCTTTCCACTCGTGACCGAAATAATTATACAGAGGCCTAAGCCAGACGTTTTATCGGTTAATTACGCAAATTTTACAAATATTTTAGAAGTTTAAAGAAAGATAAAAGATTAGTACCCTACCTAATAAGACTGGAAAAATCTGCAATAGAAATTCTGACTCCCGACACAATGTTTATCAATGTTCGACCATCATTCATTTAAATACGGAAATATACCTACACAATACACTCGTTGATCTTATTTGATCAATAGATAGATAGATAGATAGATAGATAGATAACACTTTATTGTACACCACAAGAATAGGAACATACACATAGCGAAAAACTAAAACTATAGCGAAGCACAATGGGCGGTCTTATCGCTATGAGCGATCTCTTCCAGACAACCTTTGGATGGACAGGATTTGAATAACGAGAAGGCGGTGCCATAAGGGCTTCTACACTATATATTATTATGAGAAATTATGATATATTTATGTAGGAACTATAGAAACATTACATATTATACCTATACATTATACATACACAGTACATATACCTATAGTTTATAAACATGAATACATAGATAGCAACAATAATATAAACATACATAATTATACTGATAACATAGATAAATCTTAGTGAACCTCCTAATTCAACTGAATAGTGGCTGTGCAAAAGCTTTTTGAAGATGGGAAGGGATTTCGCTTTTCGAATATCAACAGGAAGAGAGTTCCAAAGGCGGGTAGCTTGTACAGTGAAGGAGTGCTTATAGAAAGAAGAAGAGTGGACAGGAGTACTAAGTTGTAGGGTTTCAGAAGATCGTAAGGTACGAGAGTTGGCGAGATGTAGGTATTCAAAGCGTTCTTTTAGATAAGGGGGGGTGGAGGGATTAAATAAGATACTGTACAAGATCAATCTACCTAGGTATATAGAATTGGGTACAACCGACGGATTGGTTGCTATAAAATTTCCAAAATTATTATTAGTCTGAAGATTGTCATCGAAAATTAGTTAAGACATCCTCCATCTAACTTGTATATAAGTACTACTTTAAATGATTATTGAGACTTATATTACCTACGTTAGAATTTATAGAAAGTGGCGGCAAAAATGTCTATAAGAACATAATATTACGCATCGACCCCATACCTACTTCGTCGTGACTGTTCTCAGATTCCCAGTGTTGTGGCAATCAAAAAAAATACCACATTTCTTTGATAAAAAAGTTTTTTTTTAAGAAAGATTTGCGAGGAAATGCGAATGAAACCAGCATCACTCCTTTCTCGGCAAACCTATCACTCACCTTGCCAAGGAGTACTATTAAGTTGTCTTACCTTTAGAAGTCATGCCTTCTGTGTTATAGGAAGCCGGTCCGGGGCCAACCTTAACGCTGGTGCCGGGCTGTTCAAGCTTCTGGCCGAACGTGAAAGCCGGGGCTCGAGGTCTACGTGACTCTTGAGGTGGTTTTCCTAGAAAAATTTTTAAATAAAATATCTTGCTAAAAACCGAAAATTTTACGAAGTGTAATTTTTGGTTTCTTTATAGCAGGAAAGTTATTTATTGACCTTCACCCTTTTAAATAAACGAGCCGGTATGACCGAGCTTCGCTCGGGTTTAAAAAAAAAAGTATTATTATTTGCCAATAGATGTCAGGAAGAGTCGTATCTTTATTGGCTTATTTTTAATTAACAACGCCTTCTAGCTTGCAGTTAGGTTCTCACAATCGCCAATAGATGGCAGGAACAGTCGTATATTGAGTTTATGTTTGATTATTCTCGTCATTTTCTAAAAATGAATCCTAGCTAGATCGATTTATCGCCCCCGAAAACCCCTGTATAGTAAATTTCGTGAAAATTGTTGGTGCAGTTTCCGAGATCCTAAATATATACAAGATTTTCTCGTTTAAAGGTATAAGATAAATAACGGCATGAACTAAACTACTGAAAATACAGATGCGGTACGGTATAGAAACATTATTTATTTAATACCTCATAATAAGAGTAGTGATAAACAAGAATGAGCAATCATTATAAAAGTAACGACTGCATAATATTAGCCGTCATTTATAATGCAATACTATCTTTATACTTGGATTTAATAAAATCTATTTAAAGTTTGAAATTACTGATCGTTTACCTATGCAATTTTTTTCTAAATCTTCTTTTGTAATATTTTGATCTAGCTTGATCTGTTTATTATTAATTAACTAAAAAATCCCGTTTGACGTATAAATTTATTGTTTTTTACAGTAAAGTATTTTTTTTTTTAGAGTAACAGTATTTTTATGAATTATGAAATATCAAAAATAAATTGAGCATCACAGTAAATCCACTGCTAGTTGTAACTGTGTTATTATTTTTTATCGTTTGTCTAGCATGCTTATTATAATATTACAAGTAGACATAAGTAGTAAGAACATAATTTTGTAAATATTTAGGTATAAATATCGGTAGGAACATGTTTTTTTTTTGTAAACATTGTAAAGATAGTGAAACAACAAGCTGTAAAAATAAAATGTGTAGCAATGAGAATAGGAAAACATTTTATATGATAATACATGCATCCCACACTTTAAAAAACTGGCCAAAGCCAACACACAGCCGACTGAGTTCACCTTGAACAGTGTCAATGTAATAGCCCACGCAGGTACAGCCGTAAATAGACCTTGAAACAATTTCGCCTTTTTCGACCATCCTGTTCTCTTCTCCATAATCTACCTACACCATTTTATTAAAGTAATATATATTTATAATCACCTTGGTTTTACACTTCGTACACTAAAGATACTAATCCGTCCGGTTTTAGTAATATTAAGTGATCGAAAACACGTTCTTATCCTCGGACCAGTGTTAACGAAGTGATGTCACTTTGTAAATCAACGTGCTTTGTACACGCATAAACATAGTTGTGTTTATTGACCAGATAATTGATGACTGAAAGGTTTTACGTGAAAAAGAGAAAATCCAATGTCAAAGTCCAATTTCATTATATTCATCAGGTCAAAGTAACAATGCATTTATGGTATAATAATAGGACTGTATAGATGAGCGGGTAAATGCTTTCACACGGCGTTCGTCATTGACGTTTTGTCAAGAATTTGTATGACTATTGACGTAACTACTTACCTATTGCGTGTGCACTGGTGGCCTAGTGATAAAATCGCGGGTTCGAAGCCAATCGTGTACACTATGAATTTATGCAAGTACACAATACTATAGTGCTAATACGAATTATGGAACTCAAATAGAGTTGGGCAGGACACCTGGCAAGGCGTGGTGACGACAGGTGATGAAAAAGATTGATGGAGTGGTGGCCAAGGACTGGGAAGAGAGACGTTGGACGTCCATTAGCACGATAGGTTAACGACATTGTCAGCGTCGTGGGCCGCAGTTGGATGAGGGTAGCCCAAGATTGTGGTGAGTGGCAGGAGCAGAGATGCCTATGCCCGACAGTGGGTTAAGTCGGGCTGCGGATGATGATGATGATGATGAGATGCAAAGGCCTGTCTACCTACTAGGAGAATAAACAAGTCTCCTATGAACTCTAGAGGAATCGTCTAGTGACGGATGCACCGTCGCTCGTTGGACTCACCAAGAGTGTGGTGAACGAGCTGCCAGATGATAATTTAAGTTTAAAAAACTTGAGAAACCGACTTCATTGTCAAACGGCTAAACCGATTTTAATCAAATTTGTTTGGGACAATCTGGACGTAAGAATAACCTTCCAAATAAAAAAATAATTTTCTAAATCGGTTCATAAATGACGGAGGCATGCAGTTACAAACATTAAAAAAATTATTAAAAAAAAATGGCAACACCGATTTTAATAAAATTAAAATGGGACCAATCTGGAAGCAGTACCTTTCAGATAAAAAAATAATTTTTCAAATCGGCTCACAAATGACGAAGTTATGCGGTAACAAACATTAAAAAAAAAAATAAAAAAAAATAAAAAAAAAAAAAAAAAAAACATACAACCGAATTGAGAACCTCCTCCTTTTTGATTGGAAGTCGGTTAAAAAATAGCAACGCGCACGGTTCTAAACTATTTTACATATTAAGTTAGTAGTAGTAGGTATCAAAATTATTAATCAATGGGTATGCCATATTTATTTTATTGGCCAAAAAGTTATTTCTCTATCATTAACATTGAGGTAGAGGAGGAAGGCCTATACATAGCATTTCGTCTCTGGAGTGCGATTCGGAAGTTCGATATAATAAGATAAATAACTTTGACATGAAATTTCGATAAAACGTGTTTGTATGAAGAAAAATGACGTTTTATCAAGAATTTATGTGAAATGTTTTTTATAGATGGTCTGTCCTCTCACCAATAAGAGTAGGCAGAGACACAACCGCCGGTCCAGGGCTAGCCGCCTCAGCTGCGATGGGGCCGCGTCTCTTCGTTGGGTTCCAAGGGTTTTGCCGCACGCCCATTAGTGACTCACACGGGTACAGCTTTTTGGACAGAGACGATGAAGTCCTCGGTACCGGTCTAATTTTTCCAATAAATGCCTAGAAAACAAACTGATTCATTATAATAACTCAACTGCCTGATTTACAAAGGACGTGCTGATAAAACTATGGTAGACATGTGAGAAATAATATAGTTCCTACAAAAACGTTACTGCTCTATTCAACTACTTTTTGTGATAAGGTTGCCTGGAAATAAATTATAGTTTCAAAATCTAAAAAAACACGCTTTAATTGAACTAAAAAGTTAAAAATAAAACTGTAATAGGTAATCAATTGAAAAATTTATATTATTGTACAAAGAAGCGTGGGGTGCTTTTTATAATAACTTCAGATATAATAAACTATTGATAAAATATTTACAACAATCAAAATCAAGCTCCCCACGCTTTTTGTACAATAATATAATTTTTTGAAGAGGTAATAAACCCAGCAATGAGTGAAGTCTGGCTGTGGACGATTATGACATACCTGATTGCACTCGGAAAAATGATGGCCTCATCGTGTCTCATATGTGACGAATGCACAATAATTTTATGTAAATACCCCTAAATGATTTGCTAAACGTAATTAATAAATTGAAATATGAATTTTAATATTTGAGAAATAGTACGTGCTATAGCGTGGTTTCTTTCGTATTTTTTATATTAGTAGAGTTCATTTACCGATCTCGTCGAGTCTAGAGTAGACTTTGTAGACATCATCTTTTCACAAATCACACGTTATATATCTTACAAAAATTAAATAAACATACAAAAATGTATTTCATCGGTTATATTCATATCGAAAATATTAAAAAACTAAAAAATCGTTTGTCAATCAATAAATTGGCGCAGCGAGGAGTTCAAAGGTCTAATTTGTCAAAGAGGTTGAGGTTTAATTACCTACCTACTAACATTATTTTACAAAAAGTTTCCTAGCTCACTTTAAACGTTTTATTAATAAATCAGTTTCAAAAAATGTATTTTATTGGCGTCGCATTAATTAAAGTAATTTGCTATTGATTCATATTTATTATTATCACTATTTACTATTATAAATAGGTAGGTGTACCTATAAGGTACCTTGTAGGTAGGTACACATATCACAGAAAGTAGTGTATTTTCCATGAACTCAATTTAAACCATTTCGCAAAATCAATGCACAGTTAACTTGTAGAAAGCTGATTTTCCTTTTAGAGGCACCAGGCCTTTAAAAAAGCCCGCACCTCTCGCTAGAGTGAATTATTATAGAGATACGATAAGTTTTTTTCTATGCGTACCGCTGATGGAACAAGCATTGATATTGATGGCCCAAATGATAAATAAAAAAATATTTATTGTGAACAATCCACACAACACTAGCAAGCCCCAAATCAAGCACAGCTTTATACTATGGGACCCATACTATTATATAATATTCATGCATTTTTTTTTGTAAATATATGTATACATCTATATTTATAAAAGAAAGTCGTGTTAGTTACACTATTTATAACTCAAGAACGGCGGAACCGATTTGGCAGAAAATTAGTGGGGAGGTAGCTTAGAACCGGGAAAAAGACATAGGATACTTTTTATCTCGAAAAAGCAACGGGAACGGGGTGTTACGGGAACGGGCGAGCGAAGCCGCGGGCGGCCACTAGTATAATATATAACACCCAGACAGAGAACAAACATCACCACATTCACCACACCAATTGTGATAGCACTTAGGTACGTGAACGGCTCTAAGTAATAATATGATTATGATGTGGATGTATAGTATAAGTCTTGAAAGTTAAATATCTCAATTTTATTTTAGAATCCTTTCTATAACCGAATACATAATGCATAATATGGAAAGTTTTATTATCCATTTTAGCTGTCATAATTTAAATTTTATTAAATTTTATGACATAATATGTTTATGTTTAAAAAACTTGAGAAACCGAATCCATGGCCAATCTGCTGAACCGATTTCGATGAAATTTCTATGGGCTCAATCTGGAAGATAAAAAAACTTTTCAAATCGTCTCATAAATGACGTAGTTTGGCGATGAGATTGGAGATGGGATTGCATTTGGATTGAGAACCTCCTGCTTTTTTATTTGAATTCGGTTAAAAAAAAGAAAACACAACCGGTGTTGTTTAGCTACGCGTGTTCGCTTAGGAATTGTCATCATAGTTAATAACGATCTAGTTAGGTTCCTCATTGAACGCCTTCACATAAACCCACGCACATTATGCCTACAAGAAAATAAAGCTAATAGATTATTTACCTACCTATCTAACTTATAACTTGTATAGTTTTATTAGTGACTATTGGCCTGTCCCGGCTTCGCACGGGTGGACATTTATGTGCCTATGTTACTCAGAGTGAATGTAGCTTTCCAATGGTGTTGTTGTTTCTGAGTTTATTCTTTACAAACATACACATAAAAATGCAAATCTTTTCCCTTTTTAATATTAGTATACTAAGATGGAAGTAGGTAATCCTCTTCCGATAATTTACGTCATGAAACTCATCAGGGGGCTAATTCTCGGGCCGATCTCGATCATTTTGAAATTTTATTTTATTGCTTCTTTTCGAAGGGGGAATGGATAATTACTTTGAGTAATTCATAAACGACCTCTTCGTAAAAGCCTCGACAGCTACAATATACGGAAAACGTACAAAAAGTGCGGGGTTGTAAAAAGAAGCATTAAAATAAAATTTCAAAATGATCGAGATCGGCCCGAGAATTAGCCCCCTGCTATCTAACAACTTTACGAATTTGATCTTATGTACAAGTTGCAATATCTAAAAAACCAACGTTGACCCTGGATCTACTTGAACTTGCAAAATCCTTAACCCATGTTTTTATTGATTCAATGGTACGAACAGCGTGACGAATATGTTATACCTACGTAGCTGTAAACGACGATGCCTGAAAGAAAAGCGAATTCAGTGCCAGCTTGTACGAGTCGCTGTCGCCGTGAAAAATGAATAAAATCGTTTTTGGGCCATCCGCTCGTCCTGAAACCTTCACAAATATAAATACCTATTCACCTTTTACAACACGAATGGTTTGCTTTTCTCATAAACACGACGCTATAGTAAAGACCTTCAGATTATTTTGTTTTGTTCAATTTTATTAATCTCTATTTATAGATTTCATAGCCCTTTATACTATCAAATAAAATAGTGAAACGCTATCTCTTGCTTATTATTTTATCCCTTGCTTATCATTTACATGATGAATATACTTATGCTAATTTTATGAAGGCAGTTTGAGTTTACTGATAACATTTGCACAGAAACTCTATTATAAAAACGTCGTTGTGACATTGAGATTGCATAGCAGTTCGTTATCAATTCACCTTTAATCTGTATGAGCCATTATATGTCTCAATTGAGCCCGTTCGTAGATAACCTGCCCTCGCTTGCTCTGCCGTCATCGACCATTCCACACGCAAAGCATGAGTCTCATAGAAGCCAGGATATATCTATTAGACGTCGAAATGCTGAGGTCAATTGATCAATTTCAATACCTAACGAGACAAGTCAAAATTTTACCATTATTATTTTTATATTTATAACATTATATACATATTTATTGTTGTGCCGACCCCACATGAAGTGGGATAAGGACAAGAAAATGACGATGATGATGATGTACCTACCATTGCTCAATCCAAAGTACAAGCTCTGCTTAGATTGGGGCTAGATAATGTTGAGTGGATTGTCTAAAATATTTATTCATTTATTATTGTTTTAGGTTATTGTCATCTGATATCAGCGAGTGTTTAATTCTGTTGCAATCAAAAGTTTGATACTAACAAGGAAAAGCGATCACACACTTGATGCCATCAATTTTCGACCACTATCTATCTGTTGCCATGCTAGTTCTACAAAGCGAAGTTCTTATTCGCTATATTATTATTATTACGTCATCATTTGAATTAAATATTAAAACAAGACTCTTGTTGCAATCATTCCTTGTTAACCTTTCCTTGATAACTTTTTGTTTTGTTTCAATTAATTTTTTATTACAATTAACGCTCTTAATAAACTATCAGTGCGATACTAAACTTAGGCAGTGGCAATGTGGTTTACCTGAGCATAAAAATGTTTGTGTTGTTTATTTGTGTTGTAGGACACTTTCTCATAACTCCTGTGATAGGACATTCAAGACCAAGTTCGGTTTTGCGAGTCATAATTCGCTCACCTATGAAAAATAACTCAACTTCGCAGTAAGGTTCGCCAACGACGGATACGTAGCGCAGGACATCATCATCATCATCTTCTTGCCCTTTTCCCCACCTCATTCGGGGTAGGCATGAAATTTAGGACACTCACACATACAATTATTATAGAAAATGATCGATGAATTATGTAGAAGAAACCGCAACGCAACGTAATTATCGTGCGTCAACAATGAGCCTTGTAAAATACAAATAATAGAATAAGTTACTAACGTTGTGGGTCGAAATCTAACGCCCTAGTGAACAGTCTTGCTTACTTACATTACATCATCGATTGGACTAGACTAACACATCACAATATCAGCCTATGTCATGTTATGATGTTCTTAGTTAGTCATAACATTCGGGGTTTTATATAGTTTGACCTGTTTGTTGTTTGTATTTGTTGTTGAACGATGAAAATTACTAACTATTCTTGGTGTATGTGTTATGTTATGACAACTTTACTTTTAGTAGGAAAATAATTTTCTTGTGATTATGATGATTCGATTAATAAATTATACTTTACGTTTAGCATTATTTTTATATGCGGATACGTCGTAAATATCATTCAAGTCAAGGCTGTTAATACCTTGCTTGATGGTATTACAATAAAGTCTATCATACTATCCAAATACAACTATGACACTGGCCTCCCAGTTTCATCATCATCATCATCCGCAGCCCGACTTAACCCATTGCTCGGCATAGGCCTCTCTTTGCTCTTACCTCCCAGTTTATCTGGCAGCAACTCTGCCTCTGCGCTTTAGGATATGGGTTTGATCCCCACCGTGGACAAATATACTTGTTCAAGTTTAAACCTTCGCGCGCTTATCATTTCATATCGTGCCTACCCTATGTTATTTTTATGTGTTCGTTTCTCTTGCATCCTCCTGTCAAGTTTGGAGTAAACGTGTCTGTCGAAATTATTGCTTTTTATTACCTAAAATAATACCTGGCCCCCTACATGGTCCTGGATCTACGCCGGATATTCATACCAGTTCATTATAATATTGAGGAAGAAGTTTCCATCACATTTGAAGCAGTGGAGCGCAAATCAATGCTACGGGGACTGCGCGTCACCAGAGTGGTCGAGAGTTCAAAGTCTAAAAAGTGCAACGTGCAGGATAAAAGTGATTTATTTAGAACCCAACACTCTAATCAGGTATAATTAGGTATAATTCGACGTTAAAACAGGTTAGTAACAGTTCTTTCTTATTAGTAATTCATTCAGTTGTGTAAAATCATAAAGTTTTGTTTGTCAGTTTCCAGTTTAACATTCACACTCAGATATATACTTACATTGTAATCAAATATCGTATAAATAGGTATCTTGATGTTATTTATCTTGTCATTGTAGTTTCTAGGTACTTTGTGTAATAGTCTAAGTACTTTAGTAAACCTGTTGCCTGTATCAGTTCCAGGTGGACCGTGCTGGTCTCCCAGAATGTCCGAGGATAAGGAGCTCATTAAAAAACGCGGCAGTATCAAAGGTCGTGTTACTGCGTTCGCGAATTGGCTGATGACGTTGAAGTCGCTGAGTGCCTCGGAAGCCAGGGAGTTACAATTACGTATCGGTAAGATGGAATCTTTATACGAACAATACGATGAGGTACAGTTAAAAATTGAGTGTAGTTCTGATAACAGTGATGCCCAGCTGTTGGAAAGAACTGATTTTGAAAATCATTATTATCGGATAATTGCCGATGCTCAGGGAATGTTAGATACCTATCAAAAGGATCAAGAAAAAACAGAAAGTGCGTCAAGTTCTCGTTCCAATAATAAGCTTGTTAAGTTGCCCACTATTCAGTTGCCGAAGTTTGGAGGTTCATACGAAAAATGGTTAGAGTTCCACGACACCTTCTCAAGTTTAATCGATAACAATGATCAGATAGACGAAATAAATAAATTTCACTACTTGAGGGCGTCATTAGAAGGTTCGGCTTCTGTAGTTATTCAATCTATTGAGTTTTCTGCTAATAACTATGCAGTGGCTTGGAAGCTCTTATGTGAACGGTTCGATAACAAACGTTTGTTAATACAAAATCATGTTTCAGCTTTATTCAACATCGAACCGGTCACAAAAGAATCATCCACTACTTTGAAGCGCGTAATAGATCAGATAAATAAGAATTTACGTGCATTAGAATCATTAGGTCAACCCATTGAACACTGGGACACTCTTTTGATCTACCTTGTCACTCAGAAGTTAGATGCGAAGACATTTCGTGAGTGGGAAGAATGCAAGGGTACTTTATCTAAAGATAAGCCGATTAGTTTGGTAGCCTTTCTGGAATTTATGCGTAATCGCGCAGATTTAATTGAGACAATTGAGTTGTCACAAAATAATGCGACAAGTAGTAAACAGGCGTCAAAAATAAAAGCTATGGTTTCTTATCAGAGTAATGACAATAAAAATGATACGTCTTCATCGTCAATGAAACCATGCCCTAATTGTAATGAAGAACATTATTTAAATAACTGTCCGAAGTTTCTCGCTTTAAGCAGTGATGCGCGATACAAGTTATTGCCTAATTATAAAATATGTTTTAATTGCTTCCGTAGTGGACACTACGCTAATTCGTGTAAACGGCCAGGTTGTAAACTGTGCAAGCGTAAACATCACTCACTCATCCACATGAACGAGTTTAGTGTATCAAAACAGCCGTCTACGTCTATGCCTACAGCTACAACAGCTGATTGCGATAGCAGCAGCCGTACGAGCAACTCGCTGCCTATTGTGACGAGTTCTCAGAGCGCGAATGTCACACTTACAGGAAGTATTGCTACTGCATGTGAGAAGTCAGGTCAGTGTGATGTTTTATTATCCACTGCATTAGTGAAATTATATGATTGCGACAATCGTGAGGTCATCGCCCGTGCGATTTTAGATAGCGGTAGCACTTCGTGTCTAATGACCGAGCGTTTACATAAACAATTGAACTTACCAGCTGATCGCACTGATAGGACCGTCGTAGGTATAAATAATAAAACATCGAAGATCAGTCAAATGTGTCGCTTGCCTATAAAGTCATTATGTGATAGTTTTTCAACTTACCTAAGTTGTTTTATTCTGCCGTCGATTACTGATAACGTTCCCGGGTGTCATATTGATATTAGGAATTTAGACATTCCATCAGATATTTGTTTAGCGGACCCTCAGTTTTATTCGCCCTCCGCCATTGATTTAATCATTGGCGCTGATGTTTTTTGGGACATTTTAGGTTCGCAAAATATTAAATTAGGAGATGGTAAGCCGGTACTTTATGAAACTAGACTAGGTTGGATAGTTTCCGGTCCTGTTAACTGCGGCCGCGTACCTACGCTTTCACAAGTTAAATGTAATTTTACCAAAGTTGATTCTTTGACTTCCCACTGTTCTGATGATGACATCCAAAACCAATTAATGCGTTTTTGGCAGCTTGAAGAAGTTAGCCCTCAGTCATCTCATTATTTTCCAGAGGAGAAGCAATGCGAAGAACATTTTGTAAAAAATACAACTCGCCTCGCAGACGGTCGGTTTTGCGTTAGGATCCCATTAAAACAAACACCGAGCGTGTTAGGTGATTCTTATCAGCGAGCTAAACATTGTTTGCTTTCTTTAGAGCGCAGACTTAAAGGTAATGATTCATTTAGTAAAATGTATGTAGACTTTATGTCTGAATATGAATCGTTAGATCACATGACAGAGTGCGAACCGATTACATCGGTCCCTCATTATTTCATCCCTCATCATGGCGTGCTTCGTGAGAGTAGTACGACGACCAAACTACGGGTCGTCTTTAATGCAAGTAGTCCTACTACCTCGGGAGTCTCGTTCAATCAGATTCAAATGATTGGGCCTACAGTACAAGATGACCTATTGTCGATACTTTTAAGGTTTAGACAGCATAAATATGTTATAGTTGCGGACGTTGAAAAGATGTATAGATGTACCATCTCACCATCTCGCAGCCATATCCCGATCCTTGACTAAATCCTCAAAACTAACGCATGTTATGGGTCCTATGGTGTACAATAAATTGCCTGAATCCGTAAGATCTGCCAGCAGCGCAAAATGTTTTAAGACTAGGATCAAGTGCTGGTTAGTCGAGCAGGCTTTCTACAGCTACGACGAATTTATTAGCAGTAGTAGTAGTAGTAGGTTATAGGTAGGTATATACCTATCTACGATAGTGTCCCTAATTTAAATGATTTTAATAATGTATTTTTTATGTGATGTGAATGTTATTTATTATTTTATGCAATATTATTTTTTAAAATGAATGTTATAATTTCTTTGAATATCAAAGAATTCGATGACCTGTAAAATTATTACCAAATAAATGACTATTGACTATTGACTATTGACTATCGTAGTACATCCCGATTCCAGACCGCTGCAACAAATAATTTGGCGTGATCAAACTCAACCCGATTCTTTTATCAAAAGTTATGTTTTGAACCGGGTGAGTTACGGAACGGCTAGTGCGCCGTATCTAGCTACTCGCTGCCTGAAACAAATAGGTTTAAATTGTAAGGACCCTAAAATATCTGAAATCATTCTTCACGATTTTTATGTTGATGATTTTGTGAGTGGAGGTGATGAGTTAAGTGAAGTTTTACATATACGCAACCAGGTTACCGCCGAGCTAGCCTCAGCGTGCATGCCTCTTAGGAAATGGAAGTCCAATGAGCCTCAATTGTTGCCAGAAACTGATTTGTTATCATCGGAATTTAACATCGGAGATACCGAATGCAGTAAAACGTTAGGCCTCGGGTGGCACTCAGTGCAAGATCAATTCTACTTTTCCATCAGTCCAACGATAGTAAAAGGGAACACAAAGCGTGATATTTTATCAGTTATCGCTCAGATATTCGACCCCTTAGGGCTCATCTCACCTTGTGTTATCCTCATGAAAATTATATTACAGAAACTGTGGCTGCAACGACTGTCTTGGGATGATGAGTTGCCACCAGAGATCAACCAGGCGTGGGTCGAAGTGGTCGACAGCCTGCCAGGTCTGAACAGCTTACGCATACCGCGACGTGTCATCTGTGACTCATATTCCTCTTTGGAATTGCACATTTTCACAGATGCGTCCGAGCGTGCGTATGGCGCTTGTATTTATGTTCGGAGTACTAACGATAAAGGTGAGGGCTCAGTTAACTTACTTATCTCTAAAAGCCGAGTCGCTCCCATCAAGCCCACAACTATACCACGGCTCGAGCTCTGCGGTGCTTTGATTGGCGCTCGTTTGTATGAAAAAGCCAGTACTGCATTGCGAGCTCAAATCAATCATGTTGTATTCTGGACGGACTCCATGATTGTCCTAGGTTGGCTTAAAATGTTGCCTTCTCAGT
The DNA here is from genome assembly GCA_939531255.2 of Thera britannica. Taxonomy (NCBI): domain Eukaryota; kingdom Metazoa; phylum Arthropoda; class Insecta; order Lepidoptera; family Geometridae; genus Thera; species Thera britannica. The sequence goes on along the minus strand of OW618040.2, from coordinate 11,814,321 downwards.
TACAACCGTTTGTGCGTAATCGTATAGCTGAAATTTTAGAAACAACTGCCAGCTGTACTTGGAGACCACGTTCCGACTGATGAGAACCCCGCGGAGGTAATATCGCGCGGAACCAGTGTTAGTTCTCTCCAGTCTCTCACGTTATGGTGGCATGGACCAGATTATTTAAAATGCGATCCCTCGCACTGGCCTGCAACTCCAAGTACTGGTGACAAGTTGCCTGAAACACGAACTGAAGTTTCATTAATTGTTAATAATTCAACCTCCTGCGAACTTATTGATTTCAGTCGCTTCTCTAATCTTTCTAGGCTTCAACGTACCGTAGCTTATGTGCTAAGGTTCATTAACATTTTAAAGAAAGGGACTAAACATGAACATACATATTTAAATACTGACGAGTTAGATAATGCGTTATGTTTAATAATTAAGCAGTCTCAAATTCAATCGTTCCCTGAATATAATTTGTTAGTTAAAAATCAAAACTTGCCTAATAAAAGCCCACTGATTAAATTTAATGTTTATTTAGATAAAAATAATTTAATTCGCGTAGGAGGTCGGTTAGATAATTCTAATTTTAAATTTGAGAAGAAGCACCCTATTATATTACAGTCCACACATCAAGTTACGAAGTTATTATTTGAATTTGAACACAAAAGGTTAATGCATGCCGGCCCTCAACTTTTACTGGCTACAATAAGAGAAACTTATTGGCCGATAGGTGGTCGCAATTTAGCTAAGAAATGTTTCCGTCAATGCGTGCGCTGCAATCGCATGAAGGGTAAAACGTATAACCCGCTGATGGGTAATTTACCACAGCAGCGACTTGAACCAGGTGGATACCCATTCGAGAGTGTAGGCGTGGACTACGCGGGCCCAGTGGCTGTCGCTAGTCGCATAGGTCGAGGTTGTAGGCTCAGCAAGTCTTACATAGCTATTTTCGTATGCTTTACAACTAAGGCTGTACACCTGGAGTTAGTGGGTAATTTAACAAGCAATTACTACTTACTAGCATTACGCAGATTTATGTCACGCAGGGGAAAACCCACTCATATTTTTTCAGATAACGGTACCTCATTTGTTGGCGCGTATAATGACATTTCAAAGTTTTTAAAAGGTAATTGTGACACTCTGGCTGCTGAGACCGCTCGAGACAGCATCAATTTTCATTTCATTCCCGCGTACAGCCCTAATTTCGGAGGACTCTGGGAGGCTGGTGTCAAGTCGACAAAATATCATTTAAATAGAGTGCTGGGCAATTGTAATTTAACGTTCGAGGAGCTTACTACTACGTTGGTGCAAATCGAGGCGATACTTAACTCTCGGCCACTCTCTCCGTTGTCGTCGGATCCAGAAGACTTGACGCCGCTCACGCCGGGCCATTTTCTCATCGGCCGCCCTCTCACTGCCCTGCCAGAAAGGAACTACCACGACGATCCAGTCAATAGATTGACACGATTCCAGCGCATTGCGCAGTTACGCCAGCATTTTTGGACAAGGTGGAGTAAGGAGTACATAGCTGAACTCCAACAGCGAACTAAATGGCGAAGTAACAAGTACTCTCTCCAGAATGGAACTTTGGTCCTAATCAAGGAAGATGGCATTCCTCCTTTAAAATGGAAGCTTGGACGTGTCGTAGCTGTGCATCCTGGTCCTACTGATGGCATATGTCGTGTTGCTGACATACGAGTCTCAAACGGCGTCGTGCGGCGAAGCTTCAGCAAGATTGTACCTCTCCTGCCAGAAGATGATGTCTCCCGTTGAAAGACGAGCTTTCAACGCGCGGGGGCATGTTCAAGTTTAAACCTTCGCGCGCTTATCATTTCATATCGTGCCTACCCTATGTTATTTTTATGTGTTCGTTTCTCTTGCATCCTCCTGTCAAGTTTGGAGTAAACGTGTCTGTCGAAATTATTGCTTTTTATTACCTAAAATAATACCTGGCCCCCTACAATACTACATTTACCATTACTACCTACCAAATCTGCTTTCCAAATTCTGAAAATGTTGTTTACAAAAAAGTAACTCACGTGCTTATTTCGTCAGTTTCCAAAAGTCACAGATTTCAGATTCGTTTCGGAAGATTAATTGAAATGCCGGTAGGTACTATAGGTTACTGGTTATCTTTTAGTGGTTAATAGATCACAAATTCGATCAGCCAGAGTAAGGCTGTCGTCGGTGACACACGGTCGGGTCTCGCGGTGCACTGCGGTCGAATGGAATGGATGGAACTGGTGTGGTGGAGTCTTCGTGAGTGCTTCCCGCCAGAACCGGTTGCCTCGGTAACGCGACGCGCTCCGATGCGATGTCACAAGCGATGACTCTTCTAGGTATAGCTCCTCATGTACCTACCGATACCTATAGCTATAGCGAGAGTTAACCATGCACGTTACAAAATTTTTAAGCGTGCTATAACGAATTACGAAAATGTCGAATAACTCCGAAACTACAGGACTTTTGCTGAACATATTATTATCAAATATTTTTCTGAGCCAGCACTATGTCTTCTACCTGCAGGTACCCTATAGTCCATTCATTACGTCACACCCTGTATATATTGACTAGCCTCTCAGTTCAGTTGGTAGTATCTCTGCTTTCCGAGCCGTATGTCGTGGGTTCGATCCCCACCGAGAACAAATATTTGTGTGGTGAACACAGATGCTTTTTCTCTGTCTGTGTGTTCTATTGCATTCTTAGTACTTATGTATTCAGAAAGCTTATGCTTTTTTATTATTCCCTTAGTACAAGCTCTGCTTAATTTGGGACTAGATAGTGTTTGTGGGGATTATCCACAATATATCTTTATTTATAAGTATAGTTACAGGAATGCCATTTAGCTAGATCTGGGCTACCTGTTTGCCACCATACACAGATTAGGTACAAGAATAGGAACAACAATCAATCAATCCATTATACTCCGCGCTATCAACCCACTGGCAACTGGCACCCATGTTTGGGCACAATCGGCTCTACGCCTCCGTATTGCCATTACGGATTGGATAGCATAATAGCATTAGCATTAGACTAAGAAATTAATAGCATGATTCCATGTTACGGCTATATCATTTTGAGCGATTTACTTTTGATCTCTTCCCTATATCGGTAGGTTATCGAAGAAATTCTTATATACCATAAATAAAATATTGACTGGCCCCTCAGCTTAGTTGGTAGTAGCTCTGCCTTCTGAGCAGTAGGTCGTGGGTTCGATCCCCACCGAACAAGTATTTGTGTGGTGAACACAGATGTTTGTTCTCTGTCTGGGTGTTATATGGTATTCTAAGTATGTATTTACATAAAAAAATGTATATAAGTATTATATCAGCTATCTGGTTCCCATAGTACAAGCTCTGCTTAGTTTGGGGCTAGATAGTGTTGTGTGGATTGTCTATAATATTTATTTTATTTATTTATATATCAAGGGATCTCTACCACAAAAAAACAATGAATCATAGAATAAAAAAATATATACGCAAAACATCAACTAGAAATACCTACAATTATAAAATACCGTTGTAGGTAAGTACCTATGGTCTAATATACAGGGCGTCACATGGATGTGCCACATGGAGGGAAAGTACCTTGAATTTTGTAGATGAAAGATTTTACTGAATGTAGAATTGCATTCATAGATATTTCAATAATTACATGGTTGAAACGGGTAACGACACGAGAAAAATAATCACCCTGTAGCTTTATCATACTGATCGAAAGGTTTTACCATAAGGATTTTTTTTTGCTAAAACATAGGGTCAGAAATAAAAGGCAGACCATGAATTTTAACATTTATACTACAAAATTAATCAATTATTTAATTTTATCCAATGCTCAAAATGAGAAAAAAAAACAATGAATGCAGAGTAAATTGTTTTTTAAATTCAAATAATGTCTTGTGTCAGTAAAATGTTCTATCTACAATATTCAAGGTACTTTTCCTTCATGTGGGAATATCCGTGGGACGCCCTGTATATCGCTATTAGGGATTACAAAGAAAAGCAATAGGTCGAATGAGATACAGGTATGTATTTAAATATCGAGCATCTCCTCCATTCTGATGGAGTAAGGCACATCGTGCACCGAGGTCCAGTTCACGGTGTTGGAGCGGTCCACCACGTCTTGCACCATCTGCTCGCGGAACTCTTGCCAGCGCCGCTCACACACAAAGTCCTTGAAAAGCTGCTTTTTTGTTGGTATCTGGAAAAGACAACCAATGAGTTTCTCTGTCGAAAAATGAACGTAACATCGTGAGGAAACCGGCATGTCGTAGAACCTAAAATGTTTGAACATTGTGTGCTTATTATTATAATTATCTTTTAGATACCTCGACACCTCTACTTACCTTCTTATCCAAGTAGTGTTCTATCCTAGTCCAGATATTGGCAGTGTTCCGCTGCAGTAGCCATATCTTTGGCATCAGCATACAATCCACAGGAGTCAAAGCCACGATACGTCTATCGCGCATATTCTCACCAAAACCGAAGCTGGAGCCAGGGTTAAATTGGCACACCTAAAAACAACAATGCTTGAAAACCATTTTTTTTATACAACTAGATAAAAGGCATAATATGGTTACGTCTTCACATCAAGCGGGTCACGCTTGATGTGAAGACGTACTAACCATTGCCTCCTATAAGAAAGCATTACCTCGTAGGTCACGCACGTAAGGAACAAGCTCTACGATGCACTGCCCTTTGTATATCAACTTGCAGCTTACACATATTCAGCCTCACGTGCCAGTAATTTGACCAGCACCGTTTTATAATTCACCTTCAAATCGAAACACAGAAATGCTGCTTCACCGCAGAAATAAGCATGGTGCTAGTAATTTCCCGGACGAGCCTTTCACAAAGAGCTCTACTATTACTGCATACTACTGCACCGTGGTAGAGCCATGTAGGCCTAAGATGACCGCCACGAGAGTCGATATAACTCGTCAAAAGTAGAGATATGTCTATATCTCTACACGAGCTAAGATGACTGCCTAAATATGTCGTCATCATCTGTCAAATGAAGACTTCTTCGGAATTCAAATTTTGATTTTTGAATTTTGTCGTCAAATGGTAAGATGACCGCCATATTTTCTCGTCTTTCGACGTTTCTGCGCGGGAAATTTTCTCGTCGACAGTTTTTGAAAACGAGATATGTCTTCCGCTTGTCTTTTAGATTTTGTTTTGCTAACTTTTCAAAGGATGGCTATAACTTACTACAATCATCTTATTGCGATGTACGCCGATAAGTAAAACAGAAAGATGCAACGGAAAATAATCAGAGACGTATGTGGTATGTGATCCTTTTGACGTTGTTCAGGTAGAGTTTCAGTGCCTCTGGAGATTATCAAAACCCTGGGAATTCTACCTCATCAAACGTCTAAAACCCGATTTAGAGCCTAAAACTAGTACGGGCCTATCTTGCTGCGGGCGGTGCATTCGAAGGTGAGTACCTAGTTCATTTGAGGTTAACTACCCATAGATTTCTATGTGTTATCCTGCTTAAAATGTTATTGTAAAGGTCTAAAATTAATAATAACAAATTAGGTTAGTGTGAGTCAACACTTCTCATACATTTACCCGATTCACTCAATGTTTCAATAGTGAAGACGTGTCATTGGATCTCAGTTTACCAACTACGAACTACTACACTACGAATTTATGCAAAGTAAAAACTGAGTATAGTTACTATCTAATACTTTAGTAAAAATATTTTAATAACAGGGTGACATTGGACGAAGATGCACGAGTCGAAAACGAAGAAGTTATCAACGGAGATTTGGCTGCAGAGGACCCATCACCTGCGGGTCTGCTTCGGCAAGGCCAAAGACGCGCAGAACTTCTACGTTATGTTAATGAATAGAATATTACAAAAGCCTTAAAAGTATTTATACCTTATCAACCATAAGCACCTACAAAGAAAGCCCTCTTCATTAGTTCAACATTATTTAGGTAAAAAGACAGTTTTCTGTGTGTAAATAAATTTATTTGTCATAAATTAAAATAGGTATATTATTTACAAGTTATGCAAATACCTATGTAAGGTGGAATGTTTGGTTTGTGGATGGCCCATGGAATCTGAAAAGAAACAAATACATTAATATACGGACATGCTCATAGAGGTATTTCTGTATTCTCTATCCGGCATCCTGCAATCATTCCTTTAGTGCAAACTGCTTAGTCTACGCACATAAATACATTATGTAGTTCTATGAGTTAATTTAGTTAGATACGGCTCAATGGACACTGAAAACAAAACTTGGTAGTTATGTACTACGGAGTAGGTATATTAAAGTAACTAATACTCACATATCGAGGGTTTTAACACTGCACCCTCGATATATAATTTTTGTTACCTATTTTAAAAATCCTCATTGATAAATAGCAACAGGTCAAAACAGGTATGGTTGCTATCAAAACGTACAATTTTCCACTGTCCACCGTCCTACCAAGGCTCAACTCGTCGGTCTTGAGGCGGTTCCACCCCGCTGTTATTTGTTGGACACTTTGCAGCGAGCTTTAATCACCTGCCGCAAATTCATAGTGCTCGGACATATCATACCGGCAAAGAAACTCTATTTGGATTCTGTTACTTCTAACCCTGAAATATTAATACAAACAATAAGTATAGCTAGCAGCATAGGTATGTACCGATTTTGAGAATACAATGAATCTATTTTGCTAGTGCTATCGGTTTTTAACAATAAATAGGGGTACCTACCATAGGTATTTACTTACATTTTCATTCCGTTTGCTTCCCTATTATTTTATTTTAGTTTTGGCGGGGTTTATTTTTCAGTCACAGGTATCAAATTGAATGAACGAAACCATTAAAAAATAAAAATACAATGGTAGATTATGGTAGAATATGGAAGAAATGATCACTGGTTTGTCTTCACGACATAGGCGAGTCGTCGACGACAGCTGTCTCTCTCGTGATGCTCATCTTACCATAATCGACAAACGAATCGATGTCGACAAAATTTTCTCTTCTCGCGAAGACATATGTCACGTCGGTCATCTTAGGCCTAATGGTCAAGTTTTGTTGAAAGTGACTTAAACCACAAAGTGATACCTTGTATTTTTATGTTCAAAATCATCTAAAGGCATGCGGGCGATGATGGCGATCAGCTGAACCCCTGTCAAATATGACAGCGATATTTGACACCGTTTTGGTTTCAGCAGTTCGGTATCGCCATCTAGGCAGTCTAGGTGATTCTTTATGCGTGCGCAACACCAAAGAGTCTTGCTGGTTTGGCGCATTATGTGATGAAAAATGTGCTGTTAGTTTTGGTAGCATGGAACTAGCACCTAGACTCACATACATGTAATTAAGTGATCCTTGTATTATAGGTTATAAAATATTTTTGGCTTTGAGATGAAATTACCCGTATTCCTTACTAAATTTAGAAAAGAGAGCATGGGTAGGTAACCTACCCAAGATCTGTCTAGTCTGACTAGTCTAACTAAAGTGCTAAAGGAAAAGTTGTGGAGCGATACTGCTAGAGTACATTACCGTTAATGTTAATGTGAAAACTGCATTTAATTTTGCCAGTTCAAAATTTAAAAAAGGTTTTATCCTTTGATAAATTCACTTTTTGCGCAGGCCTTAATTTTTTTGGCTAAGCACCTCAGTAATTTTCATACAACTTTTATCGGCCGCTGCTTGTATGTATGTGAAGAATATTGTCAATTTAATGCTCAAATTTACGATCATGTTTGAGAAATTATTATTATTATCACCTGCATAAAATAAGTTTTGATATTTCCCGGTGGCTTTTCTTGTTCCGGTTGCTCACTTTGTTCAGGCACTACGCTCAACCTGAAAAATAAGGCTATAAATTAGCATTTCCACTTGAATATGAAAAATATTAAACTTCACAGCAGGTAGGGTACGGTTGTGCGTGAAAGGAATTTCGTGTTTCATCAGTCTATTACTATATTCTTCTCACTTGATAGATTCTCTGGCGTTTTCTGTCGGAGTATCAGACGGCTGCAATATAATCTGGGACTTCAGAGATGATGTTCGTTGTCCACTTGTCCTTGGCTCTTCCACTGGGGGTAATATCTGGTCACTCTCGTGCCTGGAATCCGGTACGTACGGTTAAACGAACCGAAGTTAGTTTCATTGAGTATTCAACTGTATAGTTTTGATCCAGCAATCAATCAACCCTGATCATATTGGTAGTACTTATTAGACTACTAATAGGTAATTAACTGATTCAGGCGTGACTTTGCGGAATTCCATTGTTAGACATAACACTAGAACAAATATTTAGTACTAATCCGCTAATCTAATCTATCATAACTAATACCACAAGAATAAAAAACACGGGTGTTGCTTAGGGTGCACATTTTGTAACAGATTTTCAAAATTACTTAGTTCGAGGCCATATTCGCTTAAAGCAAATATGGCGAGCTTCGCTCGCGCAGTAAGGGAAGCTTAATTAAATAAAAACTAGCTGCCTGTCCCGTTTATTCATTACAAACATACATAAATACAAATCTTTCCTCTTTACTATTATTAGTATAGGTAATTCATATAATACGTTAGCGTGTCAAATAGTTTGGATCAAAGATATGTTAAACTTAATTAACTTAAGGAGATGTATAGTATATAGCCAAATATAGGTAGTCAGGGTACCTCAAACTCCCAGATGTTGGTTTCAGAATACTCTCTGTAATTCCTTTATTTGTGGGGACAGAGCTTTTCTTTTCTGTTTTCTGTTGGCTAGACTCATCTGCACCAGACGTTGATGCACGACTTTCGTGGCTTTTGTTTAAGTTTTTGTAAGCGCCAAAGTATTTTGCATCAAAGTCTTGTTCGCTCTCTTCTTTTGGAATCTAAGAAAATTAGTATTTTTAGTGAATTATCGTTCTTTGCACGGTTTTGAAACAAAAAGATACCTACGATCTCTAGCAAATCGTAAGAGTGAAAATTGTGAAATTATGATTAGGTACACGACAGACGACAGTACAATTAACTTACGTAAGGATCATAGAGATTATAATAGCTGCGTCCCAAGCGCGTAGTGACCATCACTTGTACGGATTCAATCATCTGGCAGCGGCCCGACAGGATGAAGTAGACGAAATTGGCTATACCCACGCCGTCTCCGAGTAGCGTTTCATTAGTGTCGTACGATTTCATTTTGGCTACTATGCAACCCTCGCGGCGAGCCACCTATTAGGAATACATATTTCATTTCGTAATTTAGTTTCACTAGACCATCTCTGTATATAAGCAGTCCAGTACTTAGTTCCTACGAAACACGACTAGCAGCCAGCTTCAAACCTTAATGGACCTTCGCAGCTGTTAATAAAAGAATAAGACGACTTACCTCGTCAAGTGCATCGAAATAGGTAAACGCAGACATAGCTTGACGAACTTCATCCCACTGTTTCTGGATGGACGCTTGCAGGACATTCTTGAAGTCTTCCTTCATCAAGACAAGCGTCTCGCAATGACCTAGTATGCCAACACTTTACTAACGTACTAACTAGTAGTAGTAGTACAAATAAATAATCTGCCCAAACAAGTCGCTATTGATGAGGTAACTATCGCAACAGGAGATTGATCAATAGGGCTCTAAGTTTGGAACTGGCAAAGTTCTACCAGGCAAATTTAGCAAACTCAGGAAGTAAGTAGTTAAGTAAATAAGTTGGTAAGTCAAATGATAAGTTTACGGTAAGCTTCATGAAAAGTACATAAAGGTATACATATAATATTGAAGCAATGAGTCTCTGTCGTGAAAGATTATAGAAAATCGAAAGACTTTTCTTTGTTGAAATGTATGGGGGGGCCTAGTATGTCCAGTCGTTGACGTCTTCATGTTGATCATGATAATGATTATTTGCAAAAGGAACAATATAGGTACCTATACAATAGCGAGCGATGGCTGGATAAAGGTATAGGTACATACCTACTTCATTCGATGTTAAAATCAAATCAAAACTATTTTTATTCATGATTCACACACGTCACTATCACTATGAAAATGATGTTAAACAATCTAACCCGCAGTAGTAACAGTAGCAGTTCTCGGTATGTTGTGCAACAACGAGACTTCCCCAAACATATCCCCAGAATGCATGACTCCAATGTCCACCGACACATATTGCTGGATCAGTTCGTCCAGCACCATATGGCTGACGACCACGTCGCCGGTGATGATGAAGTACAGTGCATGTGCCTCGTGGTGCTGCCTCACGATCACTCTGCCGGGGCTGAAGTACTTGAAGTAGGTTACTGCTGCGAGCTTCTTTTTGACGTGCTACGAGGACAGGATTACCATGTCAAAGTGACCTACAATAGACGGAACTACTAACTGCAAGGTAGCTGGAAGGTTGTAATATAGTCTTACATTTGGATATCTCTTGAAACACTTTAATCCACCAATGATTCGATAAATGTACTTTTTTTCATGCTTGGTCCGTTCATCCGCTGGTTTATTCAAAAGAGCTTTATCCTTAAATCAAGAAACTCATTTATTGTTATTTAAACCCATGTTATAGACGTTCACCATAAATAAATTAAGCATCTTTCTAGCTACTATAATAATTATAACTAGGTACTATAATACTTATAGTAGCTAGAAAGATGCTTAAATAGTTAGACTAGTAGTAGCTTTTTGCACAGAAGACAGAAGATTATAATTTATAATCTTCTGTGCAAAAAGCTACTACTGGCGCCATCTATTATCTTGTGGTAACAAAAACTTGATATTTTCAGTCCTTGTGTAGTGCTGGGGAGGCCTGTGGATAATATTCCAAAAACATTTGGATCCACGACTTATTCTACTTTACACACTTTTGTTAGTTTGGTACTAGATGGCGCTGTGTGAAATATCTCCCAATGTTTTAAATATTTTATTTAGTTTTATTTTTGTCATAAAACTATTAGGTTTTCTAGCTTACAGTTATCGTGAGAAGCTGTTTCTTTTTTGCCTTTCCACGGACAGCCTGCTGAACCCTTCGCTTTACGTCTTCCACACCCTCGTATTGATCCACTCCTTCGATCAGCCAATACGTGTTGTCCATCACCATCCGGCCAAGCGCTCGGAACAAGCATTTTGAATGAAATTTCTTTCGCATAAGCTCTTCTGGATCCTGTAATCAAGTTGTTACTTACAGGAAACTGGCCTCGCAAAGAACTTTAGCATAATTAGCTCATGCAAAGAAAATAGTAAGCAGGCTTTCTATTCTTACTATTTCCTTTTTCTTTTCACCACGCCCTGCCATCCTGAGAAATTATTAGGTGTAAAAAGTTCTTTTTGAAGGTATGTACAACGAATCAATGTATTTTTATTCAAAAATAACGCCAATTTTGATAAATAATAATCATGGTACCGTAGACAATATGTTTATTTTTATTTTTTCCAGTCCCAAGGTCCTACCCATTACCAAAAGTTAAAAAAAATTGGCTTGATCGAACTTGGCGAAAAGACTTATTACCAGGGGACGAACAAAAAAAATAACAATAATTTTATAGTGTTGTGGTTTTCAATCTGTAACTTAGCGCTGCCAGAATGTTACTTCTGGTTGCTTTTGACCCGACTCAATACAAAAAATGGGTGGAATGAGATTATTGGGACAGGAAAACTTGTTTTTGTGTAACAAAGTACCATAACGTATTGTGCTATTTCCACATAATTTAAGTTAAAGTTACTTTTTGAACTGTTTCATGTTGAATTTGACTATCTACTATAGGAGTGAGGCATTTATATCGGAACAGATAAAAATAACAGGTATTTTAAAATAACAGCTTGGAACTGTTGTATAAACCAATGAGAGCCTGTTCCATTCCACAACAGCCTGAATCTGCCGAAACATGCGTCTCTTTATTCTAGCTTATGGAGATTACTTTTGTTAGAAGGAGACGCCACGCACGGAACATGCTCTTCTCTATTCTAGCTTACGCATCTTACCTTTGTTAGAACGAGATAGCCTGTTACAAGCAGAGAACAGGTGTTGCGTTCGGAAATGTCAGGCTCATTTCTTACAGAAAAAAAATTGTTGTAGGCATTTCATTCTTGGGAATGTAAATTATTGTTGCATTGTAAAACATACACATGATTAAAATTAAGCTTATTACATTACAGTACAAATATGTATTTTAAATCGTCTTGTCATATTTTAATGTTGCAGCACCTGTTACCTATATTTCGACTCATATTAGGTTGCATGTGTCGTATTTAGTAGATAATGGGGGCTAAAATTTATTCAAAATAATAGATTTATTTTATTCTATAGGTATATTTTTAGAAATAAGTAATAATCTTTATAAGTTTTGAAATGATTGATAAGAAATTGGTTTGTAGAAATAGTTTAATTTATTATTTAAATGCTTTTAGAAATCTGTATTAAAATAATAATGATTATTGAAGTAAGAAAGAAGGATAGTCTTTAATGTTTAAAATAAAAAGCTATTTGAGTTTATTTAATTTAAGAACAATGTAGTTGCTTTAAAACGATTTGATAAATAATGTTATATTTTATTATTATTTGTTCAAAATTATTAACAATTTATTATATCAATAAATTGTTAATGGTAGTCAGAAGCTACGCAGAACGGATGACGATATTGCCGATAGGGGGCGCTGTCTATCAACTGTCACGTGGGTCGCCTGACTGAAACTAGACGAGGCGGTGGATTATGCTGGGCTCGGGGCTCGAACAAGGAGGTTATCGTTTCGTTCTGTGTACAGTCGATGTGATTCGGCTCTGAGTACATAAGTACCTAGATCGCTATATCTCTTTGTAGTTGATATGTTTTTATTCTAAGGTAGTTTTGTGTTGAATAACGTGGCTAAAGCTATAATTTAGTTAAATAAAGTGTAAATTGTAAAGATATTGATGTAATTAAACCATTTACTTACTATTCTATATTTTCATTTTTAATATAAAGTTACCCTGATCTAATACATGCAACACAACCAGCTGTTATTTTGGAACTGTTATTTTACTGGAACTGGAACAGGCGGAACAGGTTTCTTATTTTACCTGTTACAACCCACTCCTAATCTACTACTGCCAGCACTGATCTAACTAGTCTGTGGTGTAGTAGGCTTTTATGACTTGGCGGAAGGTTTTTGAATCCAACAAGATAGAACAAAATTAAAAAAAAAATTGTCTGTGGTTGTTTTGTTTGAGACTTGAGAGTGTGACTTGTATTTTTATCATTATTGAAAAAATAAAAGCTTCATCATTAGCGTGTTACCGAAGTAACGATTCCATCTATCAACATAAACATTTAAACAGTTAATTAGTAGGACATTCAAGATGGTAAGCATGTGGTTCGGAAGTTCTAATCGCAAGCTCAGTTGTCTGCTCACCTGCGAAATTTTCCATATTTTTGCAGAGTTTCGGCCTGCCCTCGTTGAAAGTTAAGCCGGAGTACACGAACAATGGTATTCAAGTGCAAGAGGGTCCATTTGGTGTTCCAGACCCACTGGTAATGGGGCTGGGTGCTTCAAAACCAAAACTTGGCGTGTCACATCCAATTGAACAATCTGAAAGAAATGTAAGATATGCTTTTTTGTAGTACAAAGATATTATTATTTTCTATATTGCAAACCTAATTAGGTTTCTCTGAAATATTTAGTTTTTGAATTACATATTTTACCTAGCCTCTTACGATCAAGCAGTAACCTTAAACTCATGATGACTGTGCATTTTGTGATCTTTCTATAGCTTTTTTTATTTTAGTAAGTACCTATGCCTCTCTCTTCCCTGCTGAAGATTGGCAGGCACCCTCCCTCCCACGTCGCCCTCTGTGCATTCTATACTATTTTTGGAAGTTTTATGACATCAAATTTGCTAGTCTAATTTACCAAAACAGCAGATGAGGTTGTTGTTCAAAGCCAAAAAGTATTGAAAAATCTAGGATCATCACTAAAAACTACTAACTTCGCTATCACGCTAATATTGAAGTTTATATTTTTTCAAAAATGATAAAAACACAAGTCACACTCTCAAAAGCCCAAAAGCCTCAAACAAAACAACCACAGACTAGATAGAGATTGAATTGAAAACCACAATACAAAATTATTGTTCTTTCATCACTTCCAGTATGGCTATAGTAATCTATTGTAGAGAGAATTGCTCTCTGACTTCCCATAAAGGCAGCCGGCATGATTTTAATCAAAATAATATAATATTGTGTACAACCCACACAACACTATCTAGCCCCAAATTAAGCAGAGCTTTTACTAAGGGAACCAGATATCTGCTATAATACTTAAATACATATTTTTTTGTAAATACATACTTAGAATACAATATATATATAAACCCAGACAGAGGATTGAAGTAATGAAATTGAATTTAATTATCATGTATAATATTGTAATGATTATAGATTTACCTATTATTTAAATATAATAGATTTAGATCAATTGTTGCATTATAATAGCAACAGGTTATTTTAAGTTAGTGCCATTTCGAGATGGCAAAAAAAAAAAAAAAGCCAGACAGAGGACAAACATTTGTGTTCAACACACGAATATTTGTTCTCGGTGAGGATCGAACCCACAACCTAGGGCGCAGAAGGCAGAGCTACTACCAACTGTGTTGAGATGTGTTGGTTTTAGGTATTTATGAATTGGCTCTTGTTTCTGTTTCCAGTACCATATGAATGCAGAGAAGATGAACATGGCTATGCTTCGTAACATCCAAGGCCTGGCTGCTCCCATGAAACTGTCCATGGAAATGAAGTTTGCCAGTAAGGTATGTACAATTTGAGCAATTTTTGTTGGCTACTATAAAAATATATTGTATTACGGCATCATGTTTAAATACTCTTTACTTAGATAATGATAATAGTGGGACACATCGTAGGGCACATTCCTTTAGTGTGTGACCTGTGAGCCAATGCTGTTACAGGCAATGGCTAGCACTTAGGATCAGGTGGGCCACATGTTCCATCAGCTACTTGTATAAAAATAAACACTAGTAAAAAGCATAAAACAGCTTTGTCCAAAGAAGCCATAGCCAATTTTTGTGGTTTTTAACATTCAAAATCAAAATTTCTTAATTCAGTTCAAAGATCACTTTGTAATGTCATAAAGCTAGTGAAGTCTAGGTGCCAATGCCAGTTCCAAGTGACCAAGCTTAGAAGAACAGGCAACAAACTATGGCTTGGTTACTACCATTTCTATAAAAATAGCAGTTAAGTTCCTGTTTGTTGCCACTACAACTTAGTCCGACACAGGTTTTTCATACCTACATTGTCTGTTGTACCTCCCTCAAGCTTATAACAGCCAGTAAACAAAATGTGCAACTGGGGCACATTCTCTTAGCTCTTAGTAAATGTTATTCATAAGTTCATTCATTATTTCAGATTGGCCACCTCCCCTTCCTGCCAAGTTCCAACCTGCAGCATGATGTCCTTACAGGCAGATACCTAGACATTGGTTTTGAAGATATCTTGAACACTCCAGAGTTCTGTGAGGTAGGCCGCCAACCTCATGCAGTATTGGAGCGATCTCTCGGACTACTGTGAGGGTTTTTTTTTAGTTACAACTAAGGTACTCAATAAATAAACTTAATAAATGCAGTGATTTGTTTATTTATTCATAAATCAATACTAATACAGGTATGTAGGTTAGGTATCAATGCTAATAATAATTTTACTTATTACTTTATGCCAGTTAATGATCATTTAATTAAATTTTTCAAATTAGTCTGTTATAAGGTCTCGAATTCGCAGAGTACAGATTTTCTTCACTTCTTCAATGCCAATACTTATTTCTTGCTGACGAGTGTTTTTGTATCGGGTCTGTAGGCCATCTATGATTGACTGCACTTTGTTCTCCCTGGCGCAAATTATAAAGGGAAATCCAAACTTTTCTTTGTACCTGTAAATTATTGTGACCCGGTTTTATTATTAGATAAAACGATTGTTTGGTAATAGTGCCATCTAGCGGTGAGTGGTTGAAGCCACCATTGGTAATACCAAAACAAACAATTGGTAAAACCAGAACAAAAAAGATACCTTGACTGCTGTTGCCCTAGTTTAGCCAAGAAATTATAGATGGCGCTAAACATAATCTCGACAAAATGGACAAAATCTGTCACAGAATAGAATACTGTAGGCAGGTATAATGCGAACTTGGTTATGTTCAAAAAAATCATAGATGGCGCTTGACATAACTATCCCGCCACGGTCTTTGATCTCACCTCTGGTTACACTCATCCATGAGTTTCTTCTCCGCTGCAGTGAGTTCATGCAATCCGGCGGATCGTTGTTCTTCTGTAGATTCTTTGGTCAGCTCCCCTTGGGCAGCTAGCTTCCCGGCCAAGTCTGGGTGCTGCTTTAGGATAATGAGCTTATCTGCAAAATCAAAGTAAAAGCCGTTTATTTAGAGTTATCAAAGGCTACCTTACCTTGCCTAGAGGCGTAGTATTAGGTATTAACCTTCTGTGCTAGAGGTCCAACTATAATCAGTAAAATAAATCCAACCATACCCCGGTTATACCTACCATAGTAAATATAAAAAGATGGATAGGTAGGTATCTTACCTACAAAAAAATATGTATTCTTAGACTTACAGAGGTACAATATTGGCTATTCGGTGTCTTCTATTCATTAACTAATTTGAATCTACATTATGTGAGCAAAGTAAACTAAGTAAATAAAACAACATGTAATTGTAGGTATTCACGATTAATCACGATTGAAGAAATCCTATGAATGAATTTTATTTTAAACTTTCACCTAAAACTAGCAAATTACTTGAACACCCATGGTTATTACTCTTTCGACAAGATGGTGGCTCTATCTGTTTAGGTACTTGCATTGTCGAAATGTTATTTACTTGTACCTATAATAGGTACCTAGTGTGATGAATTTCAATAATGGTTCTAATTTTAATGGTTTAATAGAAATTACTATTATGATATTTGATGACACTTGTCATATTTGTTTGTGAAATTGTCTGTCAACTTCATAGAAATGCCGTTGGCAACACTGACTAACTCCCTCTCTCCTTGACGTTGGTTGGCAAAGTAGTGGGGATAGACGGTTGGCGATGGCAGGGAGCGAAGGAGTGGAGTCAGTCGGTCGTTGGTACGAGTTCGGAATACAACTTAAAAGTGTAGTCTTTATGTATAGTTTGAGAAATATTAAAGTGTAACGTGGAGTAATTATTACAGCCTATTTTACGAAAAGAAGTGAGTTTTATTATATCTCAGAAGTGACAAGAACTTACGGTATGTAAAATATTTCTTACGGATTTTAATATGATTCCACCCGCCAAGTAATTATTTTTCTTGGGTTGAGTAGAAAATTATTTAATTTGACTAAAAGTTCAAGGGTACGAAAGATTTTGCGAGCATGAATCGGTCGAGATTGCCTCGAGATTATCCGTTTGTGCTAGCTTTTTCGATCGAACTTATGAACAATAACGGGTACTTACCTAAATGTTATAATTTAATGATTTTATTTTTACTTAAGTGGGTGAAATCATTCGAGTTTTAATCTGATCGTTCGCATCCTAACGTTGTAGGGTAGGTATAGAAACCAAGTTTGAATTAGTATGTTGATTCGTTGTTCATGCGCACTGGTCTGTATTGCACAGAGACTATCCGGTAATGCTGACACCTTTCAACAAGTTTTAATTTTGATTGTCTGAAATGCCTGATATTATGCCTACCCTAAAATGTGTGTGGTATCATATGAAATTTGATATTAGCCGCTCATCCGAACATGAAATGGCCTGCACCTAATATTTAACGACTTTGACTGCTTAGTTAAGCTGTTCCATTTCAAACAATTGACATTCCCTTAATTTTTGGAATATACGCTAAGTTTACCGAAAGATATTTTAAAAATATTAACGAACTTAATAACAGCAAATAGTTTTACATTATTATGCATTACGATGATCATTTTATTGGTTACCCTCTGAAAACACATGACTCGTGTTACCGTGTATGAAATTAAGTGAAGGTACTTGAGTGTAAAAAACAAGCTTGAGTTTGAGCTTGAGTGTTAAAAGCAAGTCAGTCCTCTGTAGCATTCTTGTTACTTTTTGATATGCAGAACTGTAGGGTACTTAGGAAAGGCCTACTTTCCTGTCTAGACCCATAAACAAACATTTTTATGTCCATGCTATTAGTCGCCATTGTGCCGATGTAGCATAATGTACAAAATTAAATAAATACCCTTAAATAAATTAGAATATCTGTTGGCATAAGCAGAGTGTTATTGGCTGGGTTATGTTGAAATGATTATTTGTAAAGTTATATTTATTTCTTATAATTTACTTAACATCAAAAATGAGTGATCGAATAAAGTTTCATAATAAAGTGGCCGTAAATAGCAAAGACCGAGCACAATCTTGAATTTCATAAAAGCCGGTACGGTCTTTGTCGTGCACCAGGCCTAACCATAAAGTTGATACAGGGGCTATCCGATAGTGCTAAAACTGTTCATGTACTGCTAATACCATAGCAGCTCAGTATAGTTTGAGTAGCCTCTAACCGCAAATGTCTAACCATGCTGGATTTAAAGTTAATGATCATGATCAAGCCTACCCTCTAAAGTGAGTTTTTGAAGTAAAGTGAGCTAAACTTATCAAAATTGTAGACTATTTATTTATTATTATTTCTTAGGTAAACAATCAGTAGATACCTATATTCTAATTGATAATTTAAAACGACAACTGTTACTAGGGTCCAATAAACAGGTTTCACATAGTGAGACTATTGGAGACAATTTTTTTTAACAAATTACAATTAAAACAGAAAAACAAAAAGTACAATAAAAAAAAAAACACCTAGGGAACCTGGGGAGTCTCCTCGAAACAGCATTTTGACAAAATGTAAGTAGCAATTCTTGGTGGTTTTGAGCAAACAGATCTAGTTTGGGGACGTTAACCAGGCCATTGAACGTAATTAATGCTCGTCTAGAGAAAGTGTTTTGGGATCTGTGTTTGGCTAAGTACGCCATAGAAGTAAAGATTAATGAAATTTTAGAACAAAGTGAGTACAGTTTGGCTATTTTCGCCTTATAAGATGAAATTGATTTTGGAACCAAGTGAGTTCATTTTGGCAATGTACGCCTTAGAAGATGAAATTGATTTTGAAACCAAGTGAGTTCAGTTTGACTATGTACGCCATAAAAGTTGAAATTGATTTTGAAACCAAGTGAGTTCAGTTTGGCTATGTACGCCTTAAAAGATGAAATTGATTTTGAAACCAAGTGAGTTCAGTTTGACTATGTTCGCCATAAAAGTCGAAATTGATTTTGAAACCAAGTGAGTTCAGTTTGACTATGTACGCCTAGAAGTTGAAATTAATTAACCATGCGAGATCTGTTTGGTCAAAGTAAAAAAGTTCAAAAAGTTCTAAAAGTTCAAAAAAAGTTCAAAAAGTTCAAAAAGTTCAAAAAGTTCAAAAAGTTCAAAAAGTTCAAAAAGTTCAAAAAGTTCAAAATGTTCAAAATGTTCAAAATGTTCAAAATGTTCAAAATGTTCAAAATGTTCAAAATGTTCAAAATGTTCAAAATGTTCAAAATGTTCAAAATGTTCAAAATGTTCAAAATGTTCAAAATGTTCAAAATGTTCAAAATGTTCAAAATGTTCAAAATGTTCAAAATGTTCAAAATGTTCAAAATGTTCAAAATGTTCAAAATGTTCAAAATGTTCTAAATGTTCTAAATGTTCTAAATGTTCTAGATGTTCTAAAAGTCTCAAAAGGCGCAAATGTTTCAAAAATTTTAAGTAATTTAAAGTCGTGTAGAGTTGTTAAAAGTTAAAGATCGGTTTTTGGATTTGGATTATAAGTAAAGATTTTGGGTTAAGATTATATAAGTTTTTCGAGTTTTAATGAAAGGACGATGAATTAATTATGAATTAAAAATGAATTAATGATGAATTAAAGATGAATAAATGATGAATAAATGATGAATTAAAGATGAATTAAAGATGAATTAAAGATGAAGTTAAGATGAATTTAAGATGAATTTAAGATGAATTAAAGATGAATTTAAGATGAAGTTAAGATGAATTTAAGATGAATTTAAGATGAATTTAAGATGAATTTAAGACGAGTCTAAGATGAATCTAAGATGAATGTAAGATGAATGTAAGATGAATTTAAGATGAATTTAAGATGAATTTAAGATGAATTTAATATG
Source organism: Thera britannica (assembly GCA_939531255.2). Lineage (NCBI taxonomy): Eukaryota > Metazoa > Arthropoda > Insecta > Lepidoptera > Geometridae > Thera > Thera britannica. The sequence goes on along the minus strand of OW618040.2, from coordinate 11,794,200 downwards.
AATTTAATATGAATTAAATATGAATTAAATATGAATTAAATATGAATTAAATATGAATTAAATATGAATTAAATATGAATTAAATACGAATTTTATATGAATTAAATATGAATTAAATATGAATTAAATATGAATTAAATATGAATTAAATATGAATTAAATATGAATTAAATATGAATTAAATATGAATTAAAGATGAAATAAAGATGAATTAAATATGAATTAAAGATGAATTTATGATAAAATAAATGTGAATTATTTATAAATTAAAGATTAGCGATGTATAAACGACTTACTACTTACTAAAAAGATGAATTACAGTTTTAGGTGTTCAATTACAGTTTAACAGTTCAGTTTTACAACTGAATCACAGTTTTAAATAAAAATTGGACAAAGATTCTAATTGAAGTTAGTGCGTCGTAAACCTGAACCACTAGATTGTTTACTTACCGAAACAGTCACTGTCGAGAAGATGTTTGCATTTCAGCAAGAACAATGAGGAGATGACATTACTAGTACATGCCTGCAGTGCCATGGCAGGGCATGGCATGGAGAAATTCAAGTTGATAAGTTCTTCGCTGTCAGATTTAATGATGGCGTTTCCATGCATTTACTGAGCTAAGTTAAACGTATCTTTTGTAGTATTTAAAGCGCAAGACTAAGTACAGAGAACTCGTCTAAATGCCGTGGATAGTGCACATTTAGTGTTTTATATTTTTGGAATATATTGTTACTTTTTAATTATTTCACAATTGGAAAACCTATTCATTTCAACTAGATATAAAGTAGATGAATGATAATAGATTTATTCACAGTGTGCTTGCAGATCTGTAAATTTTATGACGAGTTTCAGATGCTTAAAACTCCAGGCAAAGTTAGTAGCGATGCACCGCAGAAGGTGCCACAGGACACAGCCGTGATGCGCCATGGAGGGCGCCGCACCAGCGGCCTGAGTCGTGATGCGCCACGGAAGGCGCCGCACCAGTGGCCTGAGCCGTGATGCGCCATGGAGGGCGCCGCACCAGCGGCCTGAGTCGTGATGCGCCACGGAAGGCGCCGCATCAGTGGTCTGAGCCGTGATGCGCCACGGAAGGCACCACATCAGCAGCTTGCGCCATGACGTGCCTCTGAAGGTGCCGTAGTAACAGGCTGAGCCGCGAGTTACGTAGCAAGGAGAAGAATTATGTAGTTTATTACCACAATTTTATTTTGTTTTATATTTTATTTTATTTGTTTATTAGGTACACAAAACAGAGTACAATCGATAATTTACAGGCATAAATACTATTAAGTTATGAGCTAGACAGTACCCCAAAACATGCGTACACAGAATGCATAGAACAGGAAAGTTAGTAAATAGCGTGTAACCAGGCTTAACTAGTAGTAGGTGATTAAAGTTAACATTTACTTGGAACTTAGGTGTACTCATACAATTATTTTATTACAGTAAGTGCACACACTTCGAGTTAAAACTCGAAGAGAGTGCAGACTTAATTAAATAACTAATTTGAGTTTTCGGCACACTCTAATGAAAGAGTGGCCAAAGATGCATTCTTGAATTTATTTAGATTATTGTTAAAGATATGAATTTTATCACTGTATTTAATCAATAAATCGTTAAATAGGCGACACATTCTGACAACGGGGTTATAATAAGAGGCGTTGTTTGAATGGACTTGTAAGGCGAAAGTGTTCTGAAAGGGTTGCCGAGGTCTAGGCTTTATATTTAGATTAATAAGATAAAGTAAGCAAGGAGAGTCGATATGCGAGTGGGTAATTTTGAAATGATACAGTAGATTATGATATTTGCGACGATATTTTCTAATAACATTAAATGAAAATGATGGAGCTTTGCAGTATAGTTAGGCAATTTCCTATTAAGACCACATCTGTAACTTAAAATATTCAGAAACTTTTTCTGGACCCTCTCAATCCGGTCAACGTGAATATTGTAGTAGGGAGACCAAATTACTATTTGACTTTTAAAAACAATTAACTGTTTGACTGTATTTTTAACCATGGAGATGTCTTCCTATCACAATCGGAGTATAATTTATGCTATAGTTTTTAATTTAAATAATCTTTACCCGAATGCATTGTTTATGGCTGGGATGCGAAGACTTTTCTGATACAAAACTGTTATATTATCTTAGAAATTTCATTTAGTTAATTTTTTTTTTTTGCATACAGGCTTTGAATATGGTAAACGGGATATCTAACTGTAATTATTTTTAGATAGAATTATATTTTTAATATCTGTTTATTCTAAGAAATGACTAAGATTTATTTGGGTGTCTTCGTATCTTCTACTTAATAATTTCATTTTGTTTACAAGTTTTATATTGTAATTTTGGATTTGTTTTAATTTGTTCTTATTAGTTGTCTGAATTTTGGTAGTCATTAAAGTTTCAAGTTTTGTTTAGTCATACATATACATAGTTATCATGTTATCATTATGCTCTTAGCATGTGCTTCCAGAGTAAGCACACTGTCGGATGGCCGAATTTGATAGACATTAGGTTTTTTTTAGATTGTATTTGTATGGTCATCCTTTGTCATTAAGTATTTGTGTTTTAATTCAAGTTTTGTTGTTACACATTCAATTTTTTTTTTTTTTAGATTGTATTTAAATGGTCATCTTTTCTTATTAAGTATTTGTTTTAAATTCAAGTTTTGTTTTAGACATTCAATTTTTTTTTGGATTGTGTTTGAATGGTCATCTTTTCTCATTATTTGTTTTGAATTCAGGCTTTGTTTATTAAGTTTTCATATTATTATATTGTGCACTTAGCATGTGCTTCCAGAGTAAGCACAGTGTCGGATGGCCGAATGTGATGAATTTCAATAATGGTTCTAATTTTAATGGTTTAATAGAAATTACTATTATGATATTTGATGACACTTGTCATATTTGTTTGTGAAATTGTCTGTCAACTTCATAGAAATGCCGTTGGCAACACTGACTAACTCCCTCTCTCCTTGACGTTGGTTGGCAAAGTAGTGGGGATAGACGGTTGGCGATGGCAGGGAGCGAAGGAGTGGAGTCAGTCGGTCGTTGGTACGAGTTCGGAATACAACTTAAAAGTGTAGTCTTTATGTATAGTTTGAGAAATATTAAAGTGTAACGTGGAGTAATTATTACAGCCTATTTTACGAAAAGAAGTGAGTTTTATTATACTAGGTACTGTGAATTGTGAGCAACTTAAAAACGCAGCGTAGGCATTTTAAGTCCATGCTTAACATTTTTCCTAATGAAATAAAATTGATTGGAAATCAGGTTTAGTTGAAAAACCATTTTTTTATTTCCAAAACTAAGGAGTAGGTACTCTAGCAAGCAAATCCTGGCTAAATGCGCCATCTTTTAAAGTTACTTGCCATGATTGTGTAGCAGGTACTTTTCATTTGCGGTAGGTAGGTACAGACGGTTAAAGTTGGGTGATGAATATCTGAAATGAAATGTTGGCCAAAACTCCACGATTTTATTGAAAACTGAGGCAGTTATGGCTTAATTTTGAATCGTAATTTACAGAAGGGTTATTCATGCTTACACTGCAGAAAAAAGTTTCACGAAAAGTTAATATTTGTAGTCACAGAACTTAAAAAGATCATCACTACTGTACCTACCTACCAAGTCACTAGGTAGAGGTAGGTAAGTTAGGTTCCTACCATTAGGTAAACCAAACAAATTCAATTCTTCACCGTGTAATAGGCAGTAGGTACCTAACCGTGAGCGTTTATCTTCATGCTAATTTCGATTCGTGATTTGCTAGGATTAATGGATTTAGACGAAACATTTCGGAATTAACTATATACGTATACCTACCTAGGTATTTAGGTATATTACCAACCTATCTGTTATCTACCTAACCAACTAGACCCCTCTTGTATGCACAAGTTTAAAACAAGGACAAAGCGAAAAAGATCAGACAAACTGCTAGCTCGCTAGGACAGGAGCTGCACGAAATAGACAACAATACAAAGGGTGTCAAAAGGAGTCACTGTTGCCCCGCAACAGTAGACAGGCTTAGAAAATAGAAACAGATACCTACCTAGGTATACTAGAGAACATAGCTGGCCTAACCAATATGCAGATTGCAGCATGAGTGGGCACACTGGGCACTCATGCTTACGGCTATAGGTACTTAGGTAGCGTCTGTCAGAGTCTACGCGTTCGGTAGGCGGGAAGTAGGTATAGGTTTAAACATGTTCACCTTCAGTGTTGATCTTTTCCAAGTATTCACAAAAGGCCGCGCAGACCTCCGCCACGCTCGTAAACGGTCGTAAGCTCTCTACCAGTTTAGCTGCACCGGTGCACAATTCAATCACATTGCCAAAAAGACCTTCAAACTCGGCTCCTGGTAGACTGTTCACGTGAGAAACACAAAATTTCGGTGCCATATTTTTCCTTACATATACAACACAATTGGTTTTGCTAAAAACAACACGAATTGACTGCTCTGATCCGACGCGTTCTTTCAACACGAATGATAGCAATAAACGTTTCGTTATTATATTAACTAATATCAACTAACGATGACGTGCCTAGCTAAGTATTTTGTTTGTTATTGTGCTTATCTGCTTATCGTTGTATGTGTCACAGGTCAAAAGTGTATGTGACAAATCATTATAACCACTTTTACCTTGTAGGTACTTACATAGTAAGTATTTTTACCATGGCTTAGTCAGCTACGCACGTATTGACGATGTCTTTCCTGTGGATTAGGTCGACTAAGCTGCCAGGATGGTATAGTGGCTGGCCAAACCATCCTGACAGCTAAAATTCTACATATTCCATCTAAAATTCTGTCCCAGACACTAAAGCACAAACGCAGAAAGGTACAGAACGAATCTACATACAAAGTGCGCTTGGGCAACGCAAACATAGACACGACTCACGGACACGATATCTTGTATTGGACCAGTTTGGACGAGTACGAGCGCGACTGCCATCCGCCCGTCTGACAACTTTTATAAGCAAAAACGGCGCAACAAATAAGTAATTATCACTGTTCAGTGGACTGTGGTTTGAATTCAACATTAAACTATGAATTGTCGTAATTTGGACTAATTTGAATAAGTTACTTAGTTAAAATATTTTAGTTTATATTTTCGTTCGTCCTTTGAACTCCTGTGTCATTCTCAACAATAAATCAAACAACTAGATACGTGCCACTCCACTCCACAGTTGACAACCCTAGCGCGACCACCCAGCGTAGGTATGAAAAGTGAAGTACATGCATGTAATTGACTTCTGTACCTATCTATTTTGGGACTAAAGCGTCCCGCAAGTAGTGCTTGAGTAATCACCATTTGCTCATGACGCTATCTAAATCATCTAGCTAGAATAAATGCAAAGGCCTGAGAAAGTAATTCAAAGTAGATAAGTCTAAGAATATAATCATATTTTTAGCAGTCGAAAACTAGCCATCCTAAAGATTTCCAAATCAAATTAACGAATAAACTTTCAAATGTAGTAAGTAAGTAGGCCTTTGCATCATAGATGATTTATACAACGTCAATGGTAGGTAGCTGTTATCATGGCCCTATTTATTAATTTTTTAGTGCCTGAAACAGGATTTTAGATAGAAAAGGCTTGTCCAGCACCCATCCCATCCTTTCAGCTTAGTCGGCCAACTCCACGGGAACATGGTCAAACAGGCGAAGTCAATCTACTGGGTTCCGTCTGATAAGGGCATCATCACACCCACATCAAATCACAATGCGAGCTTTAGCCGCGGGTGTGGGTATAGGTACCTATTAGGTACCCTACATTATTACAACATCAACAACAAATGTCGCTCTACTTCGAAGTTATTCATTATTATTTATTTTTAAAGTCATCTCCATAGGTTACTCGGGATACACGAGGCTAGTTTTTCAAGCCATGTGATAGTAAGCTTTGAAGCTAGCAGTTCTAGCTTCGTGTAAACAGAACTGCTGCTGTATGAAAAATGAAGCTAGTTCTGTTTAAAAAACGAGCCTTGTGTATTCCGGGCATAAGAGATCGCTCTCAGCGATGAGACTGTCGATTGTTGTAGGTATACAGCACAGGATCTTTGATGTTTTTGATGTTTGCTCGGTATGTAATGATTACCTACCAAAATTAATTTACAAATCCTACTGGACATTCAGAGAGTGTGAGATCTTGAAGGCAGTCCAATAAGTCACCCATCTTTAAAAAAAAACCCTTTCAGACTGTCAGAGAACATACTTTATGATATCCAATTACTTCATTACCTACCTAAACCTTTTATTCCCTCTCCCGCACGCTAAGTAGAATCACCAGGTTTTCTCTTTCATTCTTCTCCGTCATTCGTCGTTGTTTTCTTTCAACACACAGTTTGTGATTATTTATCTCATACCTAACATAAGAACCCTAAACGGAATGGCATAGCGACACGGAGGCCTCCCCTGCGGCTATTTGTCGCCGCCGCGTCTCCCGGGGGCCCTGTTCCCGCGTCAACGCGAATTTAGCGACGCCTGATTTATTTAGCACAACTGACACATAAATGTCGCTTTTGTTTCTCTTTACCCTGGAATTTATACGAGCTTTGGTGCGAGGAGACGCTGTGATTTCGTATACATTATTTAGATACCTACTCCTGATGATTTTTTTCTTGCACGGCACAAAATCGGATAGCTAGGTGTAGATAATATACCTTATACAAAAATATGTAGGATTTGCCCAACTGTTTTTGTCAACCGAATAAAAGCTCAAACACCTACCGCATAATTTGAAAAATGACCCAAACTACATCATTTTTTTGTTGTTGGTGGTGTCTATGGGCGACGGTGACCGCTTACCATCAGGTGGGCCGTAAGCTCGTTTGTCTATGTTTTACATTAAAAAAATCGATTTTTAATGACAGAGGGTAGAACTCCCAGAATTCAGTTTAGAACCTGTGTTATGTTTTTTTTCTATGGTAGTTTACAGAAATATGTACTTACCTACTACCTTATTAATGTGAGCTAAGTATTAAGTTTAATTACCTACAGCATGCTATAAAATAACCCACTTTTTTTTGTTCTCATCTGCGATCAGTCTTCTGACTAAGTATAAGCAGGTTTGATATATGCGCTGGACATGTGGGGAATTTCTCCAGTGATCATTTCCCCTTTCTTTTTGTGATCAATTATGTTGAGCTCTATGATGTGTCGTCTTTTTAGTCTCTTATGGTATGGACGTATGGTATGTACCTAGTTTAACTTTAAGGTGGTCAGCTGGGATGCCAGGTGATTGGGGTGGTCGCTTAAGCGCTGCTTGTTCTTGGTTGAGAACCGCTTAATTTCGTTGCTGACGGTGTTAATATCCAGTTCGTCGTGGAGCTCATCGATCTTTAAGAACCATGGTGCATTAGATAATGTTTCTTAGAATACCATTTTGTGCTCTTTACTTTTTTGTAAACATGAAATTTATTTCTAGGTAAACAATGAAGAAAGCTATGTATTTTTGTAGTAATTTTGACTTTTTTTTCTATTAACGATAATGTTATTTCGAACCTGTGTGTTCCTCGCATTATTTGAGAAAAGTACTAAACAATCCTGGGCCACAACTTGGCATTGACGGACTCACGTATATTCACACGTTGCACGTAGATCACACGCTGCAGTAATGTACAGTAAGATACAGCTCAAGTTACCTAAAAACTAAGGAAAATGACGCTTATTGCAACGACAAAAGAGCTATTAGTGTATAGTCTGATGCGTATCTTTGTGTACTACCTTAAAATTGTTTTGTTAATTTGATGTTTCATGGATTTCACCACTTTCACCCTATATGTTGCTTTTGGTGCTGGTTCTAGAATAGCTAGTTAATAAGTAACTACTTACTATATACCTCCAGTAACTGCTGGCTTAATGGCCTGCCCATTGCCAAAAGCTCCAACTCCACAAGCTTGTCTGCAGCCTGCACTAAGATTGTTAGACTTCGAATTTTTCAAAATTTATTTTGGGTTTATCAAATCAAAAAGTGTTTATTTTGTGTGTCTTTTTTCTCTGCTAGTCTGTTATTAGTAACACATCACGTTTAGTCGTTCTAGTAATAGTAAGTAAACATAAGTATTGAACTAGACCTCTTATTCTGAATACTATGAACCCTAGGATGGTAACTATACTTAATCAGTATACAGTAGGCCTACCATGATCTCTGTCTGGCTCTATCTCTGGTTCTGGTTTTGAGTCTGTGTGAGTGCTCACCAGTGCATTATACTGTGTGTGCGAAGTTTTGACGTATTATAGTATTTATTTAGTCAACACTCACAAAGACGCAAAACCAATACCAGAGACAAAGCCAGACAGAGCTCATGGTAGGCCTACTGGTGTCTGTACCGACGCAAAGCATAATTAAAGACCATGCAACCCTTGCTATCACTACCACAGCAAATAGTAAAAGTACGCACTACCTATACCTACCCACATTTCTATGGTAGGCTGCCAAACGCACACCCGAAAAATACGTCCAGCCAAAACAGATGACTCAATAAACATAAGTGAAAAGTTCCATAACGTCTATTAAATAATCGTAATAATTAATACGACTACAATAAACGGTAATTTCCATCACAACTTAATGGCGGTGACACTCTGGAGAAATCAAAAGCTTGAAAATGATATGGAAACAATAAACGTAAAAGCCTGGCCTGGTATGCCCTGACACGTGATTGTGAAGCCAGTGAATTAATTAAAGTGGTTTTCATTAGGGTATATAAATGCGTCGCGTCCACCGGAGCGGCGGCGGCGGCGGCGGCCATGTTGGATCGGCCGCTAGTACTGCGCCACAGGTTACTGATCAAGTTAGTACGTGGCTGTGCAGGCAGGCAGACTATACAGGGCGGGGCCTGATGCCAGATAAAGCTCGGTGTACGTAAAGATTCGACCGCACCGCACCGCTCTCATGATGAAAGAACAAAAAAAATACCCTCCTCCTGGGCAGTCGGGTAAAAAAGCACTCATAGCAGCCAATTTATTCTCTTAATATAGGAGGATCCGCATGGTCCTCTTCAAAGAGAATACTCGTACAAAAACCTCAAAAGGTATTGCTCAATGATTGACCATTCCCAATATTTACTAGAGAACTATTCATATCAGATATTATCAACTATCTGATTGCCATACTACAGCTCTGCTTATTTTGGGGCTAAATAGTACCTTTGTGTGGATTATCCACAATATAAATTTTTTTATATAATATTACTCACGAGAGTGACTATAGTTGCTGTAGTTGCGAGTTTAAAATAAAACTTTATAGCACTCGAAACATCATACTAATAGAAACTCGAGGCTAGTTGTATAAGAGACACTTATCGTCGTTGCCACGAGACGCCACATATCAAGTTTTTTCAGAGCCCGTGACGTATCTGAATCTGTTATCTTTTCATAGACGAGTCCTCTATAAAACCCTTTTATGTAAGTAACAGATGGGGGATTGATTTACTGCCGATACGACAGTATAACCAGAGTTAACTTTAAACAATCCGAGGAACACAATACCAAATAATTTATTTACAAACGGGTAAAACCTTTATCTCCTTGGGGGAATTTTAGTTCTGATAAAACCGATAATGTGTTCTTTAGAACCCGTAGGTACTCGTAAAACCGATAATGTGTATGGGACCGTAGGTACTCGTAAAACGGGGCAGTTTCATGGCGTCATGGTGTTTATATTGAAGCGTAAATCATCCCCCATTTGGGTTGCCAGTCGTTCTTATTCGCTGTAGCTAATAAGTTCTTATTTCAACTTTTATCCGACATTAAACTTGCATTTTAGCCAATTATACCTACTTGTTTTCAAGGTATATAGATACATATAAATAGGAACTTCAGAAAAGCGCAACTGGTCTAGTTTAAAGAAATTTATTGACACTCACCCTGCATCACATTCCAAATTACAAGAGAGTTGAAACACAATCACTCATCGCCTTACCCGGCAATCACGAATAATTGTTTTTGACTGGGGTGCATTCTTAGGTAATATAAGTATGTCAAATAAATATATTTTATTTTATATAAATCTAACTGGATTTGTGGTGAAAGGTGCGCAGTGGATTAATCCTTTCGAACTAAGATGCTACATTTCACACTTCGGTATTATTCAATAGGATCTAAATTTGAAACATGGAATTCTCACGGTTTTAAAATCTGGCTTAGACTGCTTACACAAAACATGAGTGGGCGGATTTGCTACCAATTCTACCAATCAAATGCAACATTATAATAAATAAATATCATTGTAGGTAGTTATAATAATGTTGCAAACTGTTGTTGCTGACACCAACAAAAGGAGGATTGAGCATTTTGAGCAATCGGCGTTTAGATGTTCACACATAAAAAAATGTTCAACACAATTTTCCAAATAAACTTCCTTGCAAGCTACCGGACAAGCTCGACCTCTGTTGCATAAAATTTAAGTTTTTCAATAAAAAATAATTTAGAAATGGTGCAAAGTTTGAATGGTGCAGGGATTGATGGAATGGGTTTTGAATCAGAGATTCAAAACTTTAGGCTGTAGGCGTTGTTATCAGCGCATTTCTTAAAATATACTCGTAAATGTAGAGTCACAGTCGACCATGGTAAAACTGCTAGTGTGGAACTTAAAGTAACGTAGTTTCAATAACTTGATGATCTTCCTTGTACATCAATCATGTACCTATTAATCTAACGAAAATAGCCTACGTTGCAACTTGCAACACTGCCTGTATTACTTTGAATCACAACAGTAAATAATCTTCTGAGTAAACGGGTAAACGGGACGCGCGTGTTATTGAAAAATTCATAGAAATTCAACTTCTCTGACGTTATAAAATAAGCCGGTCGCTCGGAATGCAATTCCTATGATTTTGCATTTGCGAAACCCAGAGGTTAGTTTCAGAATAATGTTTACTCTTATTTTGAATAAAGCTTTCTTCTGGACTTACGTGTACAGAGTTCCTTTCGGAAGATTATCTTAGTCTAAAATAATTTTCAAAGTTCTAATTATTAATTTGAATATAGGTTTGATTTTTAATTTTGTCACATAATTTATTCATTAACGATCATACAATCATTTCTGAAATAAGTATTATGAATTACATTTTATTTCCAAAAGGTCAATTATATAACAACTCAATTATTATAATAACATTTGGTTATGTCAAATTTAATATTGTATAATTATTGTTTAATTTGTGATACCATATCAATAAATCATTATTTATAAAATCATCAATAGAATAAAAACACTCTTTCAACAAAAGCTTTTTTATTTTAATCTCTCTTTGAAGGGGAATTTGACACTAATCCAAATATATTAATGTGCATTAATTTGTCTAATAATAATAAAGAAACTACAATACTTGTGCAAGTGTACTATGCTATGTGGGTAGCGTGACGCGGCATGGCAGCGCGCCGGGTTTGGCGCGGCAGGTACGCGGCCGTTTACAGCAGAACTTTAATTTACGATCGCTCTAAATTACGTGGATTTACTGCGCGCTTTTATTGGCCCGCCACGGCCCCTCCCATACCCCACCTTTCCCTCTTTTTATTTATCGAAGGAAACTGTTCAAACTGCATCACTAAAACTGCATTAAAATGGGTTGTTGCCAACTGTGGCGCTTTTAGTCTGCATTTATCATGGAAAAGGTGGAAATACGCAGGTCAAATATTGATGCTGGAGATCACAATGATAGATGGGGCAGCAATGTTTTAATGTGGAAATCAGGAATTCACAAACATGACAAAAATTCAAGCGATGGAAGGACGACGGACGGTCAAAGTTGCGAAAAAGAAACGGGATGGGGGAGACCTCAGACCCAAAGCAATCGCGTGGAAGAGACCTTTATTTCAATGAGAATCCGTATTTTAAAATCATGATACATAAGTATTTCAAAATTCCAGTTGGCAATACTGATTCTCCATAATTTAGTGCACAGTAAAACTGATAGTGAATGCTACCTGGCTTTCAGTAGCATGGAATAATATGGGACCAAGGCATCATGCTAAATTTTACACGTCTGAAAATAGACCAGTATTGGATTTAAGTACTAGGGCTTAGGATCGTCTCCCTTGATTGAAATTTGGTTTCTAGGAATGATGAAGAGTATTGTTAAATAAATATTTATTTGCTCGTTCTACACAAAAAAAATATGATTCAACAGATTCTGACTTTTTCGTTGACAATGCTTTTAAATTTTATTTTTCTATGTTTATTTTTCAAATTAAGCACTCCGTTTTGTAATGTACTTTGTTTGGTTAACTTTTTATTGGTGATTGCATTTGGACGATTTGGAGCTTTCAGTAATGTGTTTTCTTGTAAATAAATATAATAACACATTTTTTCGAAACCTTTCTTCTATAGGTACTTTTACGGCCTATAGCCAGTCACACAACAAATACGTTTATCAATATCTATGAACCAAAAACCACACACAAGAGCACTTGGTCAAACGAACAAAATATTAAGCTGTGTAATCTCATTTTAAGTGAACATTTTATGTTTTATGAGAAATAAATGTCTTTAAACCTAACAAAATGGGCCTGCTTGGGTTTGTAGGTATACTTAGATATCCATATGAGTCATTGCACAAACGGACCCTATCTACACGATGGAATTTGTCAGGTAATCGTGAAAAGCTACCCCCACCCTGCGCCTGCATTGCATACAAGGCCACGTCACATCCGGCACTATCTTTAAGGAGAAAGCGGATGCTGGTCGTCGGCTACTTCAAAGCGAACCAGCCCTTTGTCGGCATTCCGGACTAATTGCCCTCGCAAAACTAAAGGTTTATTACAGTAATGAACTTATCAGCAAAATGCACGAACGAATCTTTGCCAATTTTACTGTTGTTTTTACGAAAAGGTAAATGCTACAGTCAAAATCAGAAAATACTGTTTTTTTGTAAAGTATTTCAAAGTTTTGTTCCAAATTATAACTGTTAAAAATAGATAGAATGGCCCCATCTTACAACTAGCCAGAACAGAACCTACTCACATTTAACTACACCTTGCACAAAATAATTACACAAAAAGAAAAATTATAATTATTTTCCAAATAACTAAGTGTGACGTTTGTGGGGTTCAGTTGTTCCATTAGATTTTACTCCAGAAATAAGTCATTTAAGTAGGCGATGGCAATCACGTGAAACGCTGATAAATATGACCGTGATATTTGTCAGCGTTTCAGCTAATCGCCATCGCCCATCTAGTGCGTAGGTCTTTATGGTTTCCTAAGTTCAAGTTTTTTCGAATCCGAGTATCATCATCGTCTCCATTTGAGCATCATCATTGTCATAGTCAGACAAACACAATAAAGGTAAAGACACATACATTTTTCTCTCAGAATATATAATGAGAGCCAAGTCATGTCCTGAGAACCATTTAATGGCCAACCCACGGTCTGCCTTTTAAGTTCTAATCTAAGCCTATTAAACGAACCCTCTTCGAATGCATTTCCAAGTAACCGTCTCGATATGTATAATTGTAAAAAATAAAACTCCCAACAAACACGTTTTTCTTAGGCATAATTTGCATCTGATACGATCTTATCGACAGACCACTCCATCCTATACATTCAAAATCATATCCTATACACACTGATATAGAGCCTAAGGTGGTTTGAATGTTGATGGCCGTAAAGGCGTATGTGAATGCGAAGCTGTTTTATAGCGGTGGCGGCAGGGCTGTAATTGGAAGCGAGGATGCGCGGGCGCAGTAAAGCGGCAATTGACCAGAAAATAACGAGCCCTTAGCTTTCGTATATAAAGCACATGGATTATGTGCAGCTGCCGATGAAGAGCTTATATTATAATTTGACCGATATTTATTTTAAACTGATGGATTTCTGTTATTCATTAAAATCGACGCCATGGAATACAGACTAGATTATGTACATAAAAACACCCCCAAAATAGCTCTACTATTATCAACCTAGGTGTGATCTTCAATTCGCATTTTTTTCTATATTCAACTGTACCTGAACATCCACAGCTTTATAATAAAAGAGATAATCGTAAAACTCATATGATTTATGTTGATTTACAATAACTTAAAAACCTTGTATGTTTTATTAATATCCGCAAATTTTACATTATAGCGTCATTCAAATACACATAATTAAAAATTTCTGCTGAAGTAAATTTATAAGCTAGTTGATTAACATTTTTATTTGCATTATTTTCGAATAAAATCCATAAATTTTGACGCGGAACATTTTTTAAGTAATTTTTAATAGGGTTATAGTATTTACCCAAATCGAATGTTAAGAAATACACCGTATTACTTTATCACAGCACATGTATTCCCTTTTCTTTGACTACTCACAACAAAGTACGATGAACTGATTGCAGCTGACATTTTACCTAACCAAAGTCATGTCATTATATGCATGGGTATTACTGGCTAAATTCCATGCATAATGTTGCCGAGATGCACTAAGTAAAGAACCTGACTGGCCTCTCAGCTCAGTTGGTAGTAGCTCTGCCTTCTACGCGGGTTCAATCCCCACCGAGAAACAATATTTGTGTGGTGAGCGGGCAGACGTTTGTTCTCTGTCTCGGTGTTATATTTGTATTCTAAGTATATTTACAAAAAAATATGCATAAAGGTATATTATATGAGCTTTTTGTTCCCATAGTACAAGCTCTGCTGGCCTACCATGAGCTCCATATGGTTATGGTTATGGCTGTCAAAATTGTGTCAACAGTGTCAACACATTCAAACCCAAGAAGAAAATGAATGTGTGGGTCAGCCTATCTATACACAATTTGACAGCCATAGCCATAACCGTATGGAGCTCGTGGTAGCCCTGCTGCTTAATTTGGGGCCAGATAGTGTTGATAACTCTACCAGAACCCGAACGAACATGTAGTGTTAATTTGTAAAATGCGCGATGTTTAAGTTACCTACATCATTATTTCTTATCACCATCATTCTAAAATAAACGTCTGCTGTACTGAAAGATACTCGCATTATAGAATTGAATTACTCATATGAAAAATAAAGATTTGTGTTGTCAAATAACATTCATCTATCGAAGAAAGCTCTTGCGGTTCTTGTTACAAACGTAACATTTTACCTTTAATGTAAGTTTCATTCCACTCAATACAGTAAAAACCCCTTAAATAAAAACTACTGTTCAAGAATCGGTTGAAGTTGAAGTAAATAAATTTGTATCAAAATACAATCCGTAATGGTTATGGACTCCGCTGCGAACGAATAGAGCAGTCCATACAAGTCGATGATGATTCCATAAATTTATACAGTGCACAATAAAAACTCGGAACAAAACGGCGTCACCTCGGTTTATGGACTACGCACTAAACGGCGATCATTGTCCGAGCTAGCCTTAGAACAATCTGCCGGTGATTACAGCCCGTGAAATTACTGAATGGTCAGTTTTATTGAAGTTCCTTACCTTATCCCAAAATATACCCAACTTTGACTAGACAAAACTTTTACATCTTCTGTTCTTTTGTGCTCAAATCTAGTACTGAGGATTGAATGTGTCTAGAACGGATGTGCATAAGTTTTTATGAAACCTTCGAAATAAAATAAAATTTCACTGGTCTTATAGATCAATTAGGAATTATCTGCCCAATCGTATTCTTAACTACGTTTAGTAAATTTAACGTCCGTTATTTGACATTACAAATTAGTATTGCAAGTGTAGGAGTGCACTAAGAAAATCATACCCAAACAGGTGCAGCGAGGGAATACAAATATGTAGCTTCATCTGAGCGAAGTCAAGAAGTTCCACTAGTCTTGAATAAAATATAATTCAAATAAACATACGTCCTTTCGGCTCGGCACCAATCTAGGTATTATCTTGCCGGTCGTTTTCACATACCGCTGCTAATTAAACAGCAGTAAAAGATTTATTAAAGTGGCCAGATATATCGTTTCTGTAGTAGGTACATTTACGAGAGTTACACAATTTGATGTGGATGCCGAGCAGTAAAACTTTGGGTTGATAATAATTAGAAACCAATTAGTGTGGCTTGAGTGAACAATATTATCTACTTTTCGAGTACGTGCTTTTCGATAAGCCAGTTTAGTTCATCTAATGTAGCGAAAGCGTAGCCATTATACAAAATCTATTCTAGTTTTTGTAACACTTATCCTAATTTGTTACTGGTCGTAATTTTGAAGCAACGTCAAAATCGTGTCAAAAAATAAATAATAGGACGAATAATTACCTTTTTGTTCACAAAGAAACTTACGATCAATACAAAATACACAAGAAACAGTTGATTTATCGGAATCCCTGGATAGGGATAGCTCAACTGATTAAAAAAAACGCATTAAACTATAGTTGAAAAAATAATCATTATAATGATTGTATCTTAGAAAATTTAGCACACTTTAGGAGAGCTCTACGAATCACGCGGCGTAGCGCGTAGCGTGGGCGTAGCAGCGCCTACGTGCGTAGCGACGGGAAACGCGAATACAGCATCTTGCCTACTTATGATTTTATTATTGTCCCGAAAGTTAGAAGCTGAATGGTTTTTTTTAAGTTTATACATAATTTAAAACGGGTGCGCGAGTGGGTAAAAACACATACCTACTTGAGATAATTAAACTAGCAAAATTATCTACATTTCAACACATCTTGCTTGAATAACAGATAATCTTATTGAAAAATTTCCACTTTTTTGATAGATACACACCTAAACAAACATACCCTCAGTTAAATAATTGTCTACAGGCTCAGCCTTGGGGTAGTCTAATACAGGATAAAGCTTCAATAATACATCAATATTCGTCTGCCCTTTTACTAAACTTAGGCATATTTCCCCACCTACACAGCGCCGTAATACGCCACACTTTCTTCCCTTTATTTTTACACCCGTGAGGGTAAACTTTTATAAGTTACTTTTACAAACTATGAATGTCATATTTATTTATGTTGGATCAACAGCCAAAAAACAAATTTCAAGCTTCTAGCTCTAAAAATGAAGATTTTCATCCCCCATTTTAACCCCATACAACCCTTTTTTCGAATTATAAAATAGCCCATGTCCTTTCTCAAGCCCTCAACTATGTGTGTACCAAATTTCATTTCAATCGGTCCATCAGTATTAGTTTTGGCGTGAAAGCCGGACAAACAGACAGAGTTACAAACGCATTTATAATATTAATAAGGATAAGGATTATTGAATTATCTCTTTATTCAATTTAAAACCATGCTTTATTATTATTATAAAGTGTATTAATTTATTTATAAGCTCTCAACGAGTAAATATGTAAAGCTATAAGTAGCTTTAATTATAATATACTATTAAGTGGCCTCGTGCAAAAGGCCTATAGGACTGGATGTGTGTAAAAGCGCCGCTGGTATCACACTGGTCGTCCAGCTCACTAACAGGCGGCGGATTAATCGTGGACAAAGGCGATACATGAAAGGCACCGCCGCATCAACTTATCACATTATTGTTTGTTACTCGCCGTAATATCGTCCTGTACAATACCATGTTCTAAGCACTGCACCTACCTAGCTATTTATTACTTAAGAAACAAAAAGCTGCTGATGAAATCGAATTCTTATTATTAGTAGGTACATAATACATATTACATATCTCAAGGATATTTGAACATCTTGTGTAAAAACTAGCAGCAGCAATTTCTGTTTAGCTTAGTGCTATTGTAATTTTTTAGACGAGGCATGTACTAAGCCTTGGCGAGGCATGTACGGGTGACATGAAAGCTGCTAAGCCGTCGTCGAGTGCAGCCCTCATTAAATTGGCTACTCGTGAAATTAAATAAAATTTGAATTTTGATAAAAATGTATTAAATAGTAAGTGTTAATGCTAATATTATTTTTCAATTAGGTTACAGAATACAATGGAAAATTTCTGGTGGGATGGCACTGGTACCCAAATCAAATGAAAAATTAATTTATTCATTTGTATCACAAGGATCACTTTGAAACGTCTTAAAGCAAGGTGAATCTAGGTGCCAGTTCCACGCCTAGAAGAACAACCAAACCACGACACGGTTTCTACCGTTTTTTCGTGTGACTATTTCACAAGTCAAAAAGCGGCCAAGTGCGAGTCGGATTCGCCCATGAAGGGTTCCGTAGCAGTAAGTAATATAACACAGAGTTCTAGAATTTCTAGTAGTTCGTCGAAAGGTAAATTACGGTTTACGATTTATGACGTATAAAAAAAAACTACTGACTCGATCTCGTTCAAACCAAATATCGTTGGAATTTTCCATAGTAATGTATAACATATATTTTTTTTAGCTTTATCAGTCACTTATTTTAGAAGTTAGAGGGGGGGGGACCAACTTTTTCCACTTTGGAAGTGTCTCTCGCGCAAACTATTCAGTTTAGAAAAAAACAATATTAGAAACCTCAACATCATTTTTGAAGACCTATTCATAGATACGTATGGGTTTGATGAAAAAAAAATTTTTGAGGTTCAGTTTCAAGTATGGGGATTCCCAAAATTTATAGTTTTTTTTTTTATTTTTGTGTAAAAATCTTAATGCGGTTCACATAATACATCTACTCGCCAAGTTTCATAAGTCTAGCTTTTACGGTTTCGGAGAAAAATGGCTGTGACATACGGACGGACAGACAGACAGACAGACAGACATGACGAATCTATAAGGGTTCCGTTTTTGCCATTTGGCTACGGAACCCTAAAAATTAGAATTACCCTGTGGCAAATATCATTCAGAAAATCTGTTCAGCTGTGAAAGTGGCCTTTCGGCTGAAATAATGATGATAATAACGTATTTCGATTTCCAATCGAATGTTTTGTTGTATGCCTACGCCACACGCGCAATTTGCGGCAGCAGGCCGGCTAACTACACATTTACTGCTTACATTTATGGTGCATAATCGCCGTTCTTACCTATTATAATTTAAGTGGTTTCCTTTCGAACGCAACTGCCTACTAGAATTGTATACTGCATAATTAGGGACCTGTGTGCTTACCACGGTATTTCTTTAAGATACGGAAATCGCCTTTTGCATAGAAGTTATAAAATAATGCATAATATAGGTCCTTGTTATAAAGTATGTAAGTTAGTGAATTTACCCAGACCAGCAGCAAAGAAGATGTTCGTATCAAAAAGAAATACCGTGGTTTTTTTCGTGATTTTTATCTTGCATAATTGTTAGTAGCTCTACCTTCTGCGCTTAAATTACCAATTTGATCGACTAGGAATTAAAATAAAATTATGCACTAATATAATACAAAAATAATAATAACATTATTTTCATAAAAAGCGCAGCAGTTAAAACACTACGTAGGCCCAGTTTCACTGTCGACTTATCGCCCAATCCAATACTTGACAGCTGTTTAACTAAAAGTTTGTGAGCAAAGATATAAATATGATTGTTTTCTTAAAAGTCTTGTCTTTTAAACTGTCAAATATTTGATTATTAAGCAATTAGTCATCCGCGAAACGGGCCTTATGTATTTTGATATAGAATCGTCTGTTTTTTTCTTCATAAAACCCTTGAAACGTTGTCTAGTCATTGTGAGTACTTCTATGTCTGCCTATTTACTTTTATGTTTAACATTGAGATTATCTTTAAACAAGTAGGATAACCGTTTTTACATTTAAAACAAAAACGTAAATCTTGTAGACATCTACATAACACAATAATTCAATTATCTATTCTACTGTACTCACCGATAACACAGCGTTCCTAATACATTTGTTGTTATCCGTCGGCATTCTTTGAAGTAAGAGTACCACAATGCTGTTTGTATTGTTCAAAGGATTTTCCTGCAGTTTGCAACCTTTTAAACAATACCTCAACTGTGGTACCTTCTAAGGACACCCAAATACCTACGTCGGGAAGACCCATCTCCAGTAACCCAGGTAGCACCTTTTGTTTGCACTAAAACTGTTAAAACTAACGTATTTGCACCTAATAAAAAGATAAAGTTCAAGTTATTACTGTTTGCGGAAATCTTCAAATAGGTACTGTCCGAATTGTGTTGGTAAAAATTTCATTACGTACCTACTTTCAACTAAAGGAACTGGCAAACTACTTATAAAACAGTTTTGTTGCTACCAAGAAGAGAATAATTAATTTAAATGCAATTAGTATTATTTTAGCGAATATAACATCACTAATAGCCCCATATTTAATAAACTATTACTGGCTGCCCGCGGCTTCGCTCGCGTAACAGGAACGGGTCCTGTTACTTTTTCGAGATAAAAAGTATCCTATGCCCGTCTCCTAGTTCTAGCCAATTTTTAGTCAAACCGGTCCAGCCCTTCACGCGCAATGGCGTGACCAAGGGGAATACGGATTAATTTTTATATATAGATATTATAGGTATAATATATTACTGCAGCGGCCAGTAGAAGTGGCATTGATGAACGAACGTGTAAATGTATGTGTACATACGTAAGTCCATCAATGCCTAGTTGTGGCCAAAGCTTGTATAAGTATAACGCGAGGAAATTAAAACTATCTAGTACTACTTGAACTCATAATGGTGTGGTGGTGGTGTGATAATTGACAAATCAAATACAAACAATGAACATCATTAATTTTTGCAGCTAATTTTGTAAGCCAGGTCGAAAATTAAAAAAATACCTAACATTATGTGGAACTCATTTTCAAAACTCAATAAAAGTTATACTCATGTATATTTATCGATCAGTCCCAACCTACATAAGTATTTTGAAACCCTTGGTTTGCTCTCCGTAGTTTATTGGCCAAGTTTTCGACAAAGACGGTGGGTTTACGACATCGTAAATACACCCATTGTCCGGAATAACTTTGTACCAAATGCTAGCCGCTTATTGTTAATGCTAAATAAGATATCCATTTTTTGTAAGCCCATTACGAGCCGACATTTGTACATATTTTGACTGGAACGTCTTTTCAAATTATCCTTTGGGAATGCCGACTCTGACTTTTCTATCACGTGCTAAGTATTTTTACTTTGGTTTACGCAGGAGCGATATTTAAAAGGATTTGTTACTTCTACTTTTTCTTAAACAGGATTAGTTAGGGATTAGTTCGCCGAAATGGTTACGCCCTTTATGGTTCAACTCTTTTTCAAAATCCGCCTGAAGGTCCACTTTATTACACAAGTTATTTACATTTGAAAAGAATTAATATATGTCCCTGCCACTGGCATGTACTCATTGGATATGCCAGTGACCAGTGACACATTACTATGCTGATGGTATGCACATGCATTGAGCCAAATACTCTACATTCTTGAGTGCAGTAAAAATGATTAAAGCCCTAGGGGCTTTTTTTTACGGAAACAAGGAGTTCTGTAGGTGTTGGCCCTGGCCCTAGCCAACAAAAATTGGTTGTATACACCACACCTTTTCAAAAAAGCGTACGATCAACTCGTAGAGGTCACGCGGTGCTTCGTCAGACGTCCAACACTTACGAGTTAACCTAGTCATTTTATTCCTATTGTAAATATAACCTTAAAAATAATAAGGCATTAAATATTTTATGGCTTCGGTAGGTATCTAAAACGGGTCACTTTGGAGTTTGGAAGTGGCATCGGTTGTTTAGATTTTAACAACATTAAGGCATGAATATGTGATGTGATTTGACGCGGAGCGAGATTTATATTTACTGCGGGCTTAATTTATGGTATGCCATAAAATACGTGGAAACTTTGGATCGATCGAACACGAACTCACCATTTTGATACCTATATAAACTCTATACTAATATATAGCTACAGATACATACACATACGTACCTGGTCGAGCATGACGGCGGCGGCGTGGCGCGGCGCTCTACCTGTTACTATATGTTTTAGGGTTCCGTAGCCAAATGACAAAAACAGAACCCTTATAGATTCGTCATGTCTGTCTGTCTGTCCGTCCGTATGTCACAGCCACTTTTCTCCGAAACTATAAGAGCTACACTGATGAAACTTGGTAATTAGATGTATTCTGTGAACCACATTTAAGATTTTTTCACAAACATAGAAAAAAAACAATAAATTTTGGGGGTCCCCATACTTAGAACTGAAATTAAAAAAACTTTTTTCATCAAACCCATACGTGTGAATAGGTCTTCCAAAATGATTTTGTGGTTTCTTAAATCGTTTTTTCTAAACTTAATAGTTTTTGCGAGAGACACTTCCAAAGTGGTAAAAAGTTGGTCCCCCACCCCTGTAACTTCTCCTACTTCTCTGTAAGGGGGGGGGGGCTCTATCTTCTAAAATAAGAGAATGAAAACTAAAAAATATATATATGAGGTACATTACTATGATATGATATTCCAACGATATTTAGTTTGAACGAAATCTAGCTAGTAGTTTTTTTTTAATACCTACGTCATTAATCGTAAACCGCAATGTACCCTGTCGACGAACTACTAGAACTTCTATATTAGTTATATTACTTACTGCTACGGAACCCTTCATGGGAGAGTCCGACTGGCACTTGTCCACTTTTTTATATACGTTATGTAGGTATATCCTGTTTGAATAACATGTTTTGAAATTAAAGTATTTTATATGCTACAAAAACCCGTGCCTGATGTGGATATTCGAATTGAGACCTAAGTTTAGGCGTGTTCTGCTTTAAAACATGCATAATTATTTTTAATACATAAAGCAAATGGTTTAAAAATATTGATGTCAGACAGTCGAGAGGAACGAAATAACTTCCTTGCGTAAATAATAGCAAGACGTAATATTCTAGTTTTGTGTTTGTAGTTTATGGTTCGATGCGGTCGCTTTATCGTTGGCGTTGGTATCAGACTTGACTTGTGTGCCGACGTAGCTAAGATACCAAGTGACGGAGGGAAAGGTGGATTAAAAATTAATTTACCCGCTTTCATGTTCGCCGGTAATCCAGAAATTATCAAGATATCAAATCTTGGGGATTAAACCCACCTAGTTAAACATAATGCAAGCGATAACAACTGATTATAAGGAATATGTACGTGCTTTGAGTACTTTCCAACATTTGGTCTGTCAATTTCTAAGTTTCTGATATTATTGAGTTCTAAAAATAACGCATTCATCATAGTTTATCTTAAATGCCACCACATCCAATTCCTTGAAACACTTCTAGACAGTCATAAAAATAAGATAGAACCTGGATTAGTAAGGCTTTGATTCGAAACCAAACCCAAACTCTGATATTTTCCGGAAACCCTTCAGCGGAAATCATAGCCATGAAAAAAAAAAAACCTCATGAAATACTGGAAGCCCATGCATGTACGGGGTACAATGGATAGAGTTATGCTGGGAGTTTCAATACCTCCTCCTCGCGTAGTGTTCCTCATTACTGAGGGTCGTGATTCCCCCGACGTTGAACCATAAAGCTTTAACGATAGTCCGCCATCTCTGTCTATCTTTGGCATTGTGAAAAGCATCGTGAAATTTGGTGTTTAATGATGAGCGAATTTGGTCAGACCATCGAAGTGGACTTCGACCTTTCCAGTAACCATGAAATGTTCCAGGTTATTCCCCTCTTTCCGGGCGATGTGGCCGAAAAACTCCAGTATTCGACGCAGGCAGGTGGTGGCAAGCCTGGTACTTATATTTAGTTCGTGCAGTATGGATACAATGGTCCGGAATGCCGTCCAAAGTATTTGCAGCAGTTTCCGCCAGCACCACATCTCAAAAGCATCGATGCGGTCACGATCGGCCTTCTTCAACGTCCACGTTTCCGAACCGTAGCTGAAAATGGAGAAAACCAAAGTGTTGACCAGTTTCATCTTGGTTTTCCGTGAAATATTGCGATCGGTCCATATTCTTTGCATCTGTGACATTGCATTTTTGGCCATTCCTATACGCCTTCTGAAGTCTTTCTCGCAGGAGCCAGTGTTGCTGATGTTAGCGCCCAAGTAAATAAAGTCACTGACCCTTTCGATTTATAGAGTGCTATTTTGTTGTAGTTTGTTAGTGCGGTCTATCACCATCAGTTTCAATATAATCAAAATTGACGGAACTCCCAGAAGAAGCAAGGTCACTGACATAGCTCGTAGAATTCGTACCTAATACCTAAGTTAAAATGGCAATGGGCAGGTTACATACGATAGCTCAAATTTTGAGCCTAAACCAATGTCCCTTGCTGTATGAGTTTAAACAACCGATAGGAATGGTTGAATAAATTTCTTCGAATGGCGCCCACAAACAAAAAGACGAAACGTAGTACCCGATGGACTGAAGACATTGTAGGTACCTACAAATCACGAAAAGTCAGTGGATCTTTTCCTTTTGAATTTACTTATAAGTACTTGTTTGGTTTCAGGGAAATACAATTTAACTTTCAAATAATGCATGAATCACTTCTTGCAACCATGCTTCCGGTATTCCTAAATCCAACATTGACACACCATAATGAGACTTGTCTTGATTTTAATGAGCATCAATACTCTGTGCTGTAATTATTTAATCTGTGGTTAGGCGTGACGTGCTAACGACCTGTGAGACTGCTGTCAAAGGGCAAACAAACCCGGGAGAGCAAACATAGTCGTGTTTGCCGTGTGCCGGGCCTCTGTAGAAACAACGTGGTGGTCGTAACTGTTTCTATAACGAATATTTATGACATTTGAATTATTTTCCTTCCTTTTTCTTGAATAAGGTGAAATTAAGTATATTTTTTTTAATTAAGTATTCATATTTTTTACATTACATCATTTTTTCATTGGTAAGTTCTTATTATACGGAACTTCTCTAGAGGTAGGCATTATTGTTAGTGGTCTAGTTTTAGAAAATATGGGAAAGGTATTGTCTATTCAGTCTCAGTCACTCTAAGGTGTCTGTTCGTACTCTCAGAACGAAGCCTTCCGAGTTAAAAATATATCGCGCATAATTTTATAGGGCATGTGCTTAAATGTTGAACGCCAGTTCCGCTGCCAATAAAATGAAAAGAAAAAAAGGAGATTGTTATACAAGGAGCTAAAATGACCCATTACCATACGAGGTAGTAAATAGAAACCGAGTTTTTAGCGCCGTGTGCTCTACTTTTCACTACGATTGCGAGAAAATAAAATAATTGAATACAATATGAAATAGTTGAGGATAAAATAAATATTCTAAAGATTTTGCGCCAATGTTTGTTTTTATTTCTTCTGTAGCCGCATTGCAATGCATTGCATGCATTCTACCAAAGAGATGGCCAACTTTAGTTACATTTTCAAAAATAAAATGTTGGTTCTTTTTCTTCGCTACGATACGCCACAATTACCGGCTTTTTGAGCAAGAGGAGTGAAAAATCATCGAGATATAAGTACTACGTACGTACGTAGTACTTATATCTCGATGTGAAAAATCAATTAATATAGCTACTTGTATATTAGTGCAGTAAGGCATACAAACTTCTTGCGATTTGAACACTCAAGTTTCTGTTTAAAAGCTCGTATGTAGGGAACATAAAACAAATTCAAATGTTTTAAGTTTTTTACCATGGAGTTTAGGCATATAATTATGAGGTCAATCGGGGCAATCGTCAGCCAACCGCCGCGACCTTAGGATCGTTCCACCCGTGAAATTTTAAATCACCAGTACCTACTCGTATAATTCCAGTAAAAAATAAACATCTGCGGCTACGTTAAATATTTTTATTGCTAAAGTCTACAAAAGGTCTTTGACTGACCGATATTTACCCTTCTGAATTTTATGCATCGCCGAGATGACGCTGCCTACCTCTAACGTTTATGGATACCTACATTTTTAAATTAACGATGACAGTAAATATTCTAGTTTATTCTGTTTGACGGTCCCCCTGAGTCGTGAGTACTTACTACTTACCAATCGCAGACTCAACATTCTAACTATAATGTATAGTATTCGACAGTCGCCATAGCTCAGTTGATAGCAGCTCTCCCCTTCTGCGCTGGAGAGTGTGGGTTTGATCCCCACTGCTAATAAATATTTGTGTGGTAAACATTTTTGTTCTTTATCTGGTTGTTCTTATCTAGTTCTCATGTAAAAACTCTGCTAGGTTTGGTGCTAGATAGTGGTTTTGTGAATTTTTCACATTTTTTATTTATTTCTAGGAAAATATTTGTCGTATCAGTGTTGACGGGCACTGGATCAATGAAAATCTGGTGTTGCACAATATGAGGAAGTAGCCGATTAGACTCGAGCAGTGGGCGGCTAATGGCGGCTACGCGGCAAAGTTCCACGGCGGCGGTATTTTTGAAGCTACTCTCCAAATGCCCTCAATAAGCACCGGTTTGCTCTACAATTAACGCATACGCACATTCCTTCCTGGCTAGCATGTGGGCTGCCAAGTGCCACACAAAATCGTGGCAAGTGATGAAGAATAAGTAGTCGTGTCCTTTAACTTACGAGTTACCTACCCTCTCCTTCAAAATGCTGGACACTTTTAAGCAGATCCTAAAGTCTCTTGTCACTGTCATTTTTATGTCAACAAATAGAAATGGCAATAGTAGATACATTACTGCAGCGGCCAGCAAAAGAGGCATTGATGGACGAACGTGTAAATGTACGCCGAGACGACGAGATGATTTTTTTTTATCCTCATCAGGTCATAACTTTGATTTGATTGGTAGAATGAATATTGGGAACGGGAATTAGTCACCTACCTTTTATTAGTAAGCGTTGTTAAGGCTATTTTTGTGCGTTGCCATCGAACTAATGTAACGTCCGACTTCGTTTTACTGTTTTATTTTGTCAGCTTATCATTAAAATGAAAGGATCTTTTAAGAATTAAACACAATTTATCCGATCAACATGGATTTATTAAGTTTATCAATGTGTTTCGTGATAGTGCTGCGTATACATTCTAAAAAATCATGTGTCCCTTATATTCAAATACAAACAACAACTCAACATCATACAACATTCACAAAATAATACAATATGCTTACATAATCAATCTGAATTTTACTTACAAATATTGCAAAAAAATACCTTAGCACCACTCCACATTACTACGGAACATTTACCGTAACAATGCGCTCTGTATATTTCATAACCTTCATTTTTGAAGTCGGTTAAAACAACTTGTATCACAAAACAAAAGATAAGCAATCATGTTTTCCTACGCACTGGGAAATCAAATAAATAGTTAAATTTTAACGTGATATTTTAAACAAATTAATATAAGTGAATGCAACCAGTCTTGTTTCCGAAGATAGCGGCACCGTTACTGATAAACTGAAATACAGCAAACGTAAAGCTATTGACATGACGCGACGTTACAGCTCTGCTAAGGTACCATGTATTAGCGGTACGGCTATCTTAGGACCCTGCTACAGTTAAAATAAGGGCATGCCATCATAATAATATAATACAATTCGTTTTTTTATGCAATTCGTGATCTTACATGTTATTCTACAGAAACTGGCATAGAAAGTCAATCTAGGACTTAAGCTATTATGTACAGGACAGTTACAACTACTAATAATCTCAATCAATTAAAGAAACATTTTCACTTATTTCCCAAAGCTACAAATGTAAAAATTCTAATGTTTTTCGTAGATAATGAGATTCTGAATGAAATTTTATTCCATTTTATATCATTCACTTCAGCGAATAATTTAATTATGGAGAAGGCGTCGACAATTAACCATGGCTGTAAATGTTAGGAACGTACTATAAATAAGTTTTATGAGGGTAGGATAAACAAAAAGAATACTCTCCAAGATAGGACATCCTAAAGCATTTGTGTTCCAAGAAATCTGCAGGACACTTTGTAGCGTTGAGAAATATTATCTTTTACTTAAAACTAATCAATATAATACTTAATTATTACAATAATAATATAAAAATATAGTATAGCTATCTATATTTACAGTCAAGTGAATAAAAATTCATTAAATTACATAAGAGTACCCTATTTATTGAAATAGGTACAAAACATTGTGTAAGGCGTGAACACTTAGGTATAATAGCACTAAAATCAAGGCTAATCTCAACATTGGAACAATCCTGATGATAAAACTTTTTCAATGACGAGGAAATAATAATAAAAGATGATTAGTTACTGAGTCAAAGCACTCATTATGGAAAAAAGCTCGATCACCAAAATATGAAAAGTGTCTACCGGAGAGCGCCTGCTTTTCACAGACACATTAAAAGACGGCTTAAATTAACCATTGCCTGAACTTGGCCCAAGAGTATTAACGTCTTCAGTTTTGCATGTTACATTATCAAGTACGAATTGTCACATCACTCATACTCATATTATCACACATAAAGGCGTACCGGGCTAAAACTGCACAGTTTTTCACTCACTTAAGTCAGTTACAGTCTTGCGGTCACAGTAAGGGTACTGGAGGCACGCCCGGGACTAGAGGTTCTGGGACGCCTTGGAGCACCCCTTGGTGATGGTAATGGTGGTGGTGCATCATGCCGTTCATCATCTGCTGGTGATGCAGCATGGTGGCGTGGTGTAGCTGCGCGTGTTGCAACGACGCATGATCTCCTTTCTCCTTCATTACCACTTCTTCGCGTTTTTTCACTTGTTTCCGCTCCTTGGCTCGCCGGTTTTGGAACCAGATTTTTACCTGCAAAGAGATAAATAAATATTTGTTGAATTTTTACATTTTAGGACTTTTGGAGCAGGGGTTTCCAGATATTTCTACTATTGGACTCTCAGAATAAAGTAACACAACTCCTTCTAAGTAATACAACTCTTAAGGCACCTGCACATCGGGGTTGATTTTCTAAATAACAAAAGAAAGCACTACCTACACTGTTGCTACTGTTATTTTCAAATCAAACCACGAGCTACTTATATATTAATAAACAGATTGCACTGGACAACTAATTGTTAATCACTATTTTATTTTAATTTAATTTAAAACGCATAAAACACTTTACAACCTCAAAAGCACTAAAACTAAATTATTATAACTTTGAGCTTGATTTGTTATTATTTTTATTTACACAAATAAACTTGCAATTAAATAAATATTTGCAAAATGTACAAAATACACAAGAAACAGTTGAACGTTACAAAAGATCTAGAGATAGGTCAACTGATCCAAATCGTCCCCAAGATGCTAGCGGCATTGCCACGCTAAATAGCAATGCTAATGCGCTGCGCCAGATACCCACCAGCCCTTGGGTCACGCTCCGATTCGATCAGACGCCTAGACAAAATTGAGATCCGTATGAGCTTGATTGTTCCGGAAACATTATGTGGGTACAGAAAAATAGTAATTATGCACTAGAAACACAAAAGTTTTTAAGAGCTTTTCTTATGCTCTATAGCTTTTGGGGTAGGTATGATCGCCAACTGACCTGCCGTTCGGAAAGGCCGAGGCTAGCGGCAAGCTCTGCCTTGCGACGGATGGTGATGTACCGGCTGTAATGGAACTCTTTCTCAAGCTCCAGCCGCTGGTGGTCACTATATACCACCCTGTATTTGTCCTTTGTTCGCGTTTTACCTGGAACAATACATACAATTTTACCTCTAGAAACATACCAGCATCAAGGAAAAGTTCAATGCCTTGTATCTATAATACGTTAATTATGGCCACCAGACTGGAGCTTGATTAATTCTAATTATTGCCTACACCATTACTGAAGGATGAAGAATCATACTATCATACAAAAATAAAGGGCAGACGTAAGTTAGGTGCCAGTTTTTTTTTATAGACGTTTAAAAATATTTTTGAGACTTATTTTAAGAAATCCACTTAGATTTTGTTTTCAACAGCCAGACAAATCCTTGGGCAGAAAATAAATCCGTAGACCGCTATTTTGTGAAACTTTAGTACTGCGATAATTTGCTGGTTACTGTTTCAAAAGTCTTTTATATTCTCGTAACGATTGGGCTGGAGTGGTGAGTGTTGGAGGGAAGAGGTCCCCAGGGCACGATAAGGTAAATCCTTGCAGTGGGAGTCACAAGCGCCGCGCCGACGACGGGGCTTAGATAGAGGATCAACTGTGGACCACCCCGGTGATACAAGTAAACACTACATACCACGTAACTGATATCGAAATGTATCATTACGAGGTTACCGTTTTTATTTAGTTCCACCATAAATACTTTTCTGGAAACTTTATATTGCTGCATTGACCTACGAATTCATTTAAAATTTTCAATCATACCAAAATGATATTGATGATTGAGGTTTGATTAAAACATTGCAATTGTTTTAAATTTGATACAAATAGGGAAAACCACAAGAGTGTTTTTTTCAAAATTTTATTATACTCGTATTTACACTAAATTATTTAAGGGGGTACGATTTCCATACAAACTTAATTTACACAACTATGGGCAAACAAAGTATAAATGTACACTGAAATAACTGTAATAGAATTTTACAGTGGTCTTTATTGCCGGCCAGTTATATAAAGTTGGAGAAAACTGTAGGATAACAGAAATATTAATAAAAAACCAAAAAAGTATTTTTTTTGTCATTCTTTCTAACGGGTACTCGGCATTGAATACGTGAATGAGCTTAAAACATATGTCTCAAAATAGTCGTAAAAGTCTGTTAGTTCTTTTTCTGAAGCCCCGACTGCCACGACTAACGGCTACCACTCCAACTTTATATAACTGGCCGGTAATAAGGACCACTGTAAAAGCCTATTACAGCTATTTCAGTGTACATTAATACTTTATTCGCCCATAGTTGTGTAAATTAAGTTTGTATGGAAATCGTACCCCCTTAACGTGGATGCCTACATGTAAAATGAAAAACAAGTATGTAGTTCTAAGACAGAGGTGAGGGTATCATGATTGTGTACAGACTCGGAGTGTGTAAATATTCCTTATCTCTGTATTAAGAACTTCATAAATTATGTTTGTCACTCGCGAGAGAATTAAAGTGGAATTAGTTTATTACGAAACCATTTAAATGGTTTTATAAAATGAGAGTTTTGAAATTGATAACATACCTACAATTTACTAATTTAAATAGGTAATTTAAAAATCAGCTTCACATCGTTGATGATCGAGTGTTTGTAAACTACTTATAATGCGCATTTGTTCCTACAAAATATAATGGGCCACAACGCCAACGAAAATAATGCAAAATGGGCCACAGTGTCAATGGGACGCAGACCTCGGGCCACAAAGACAACATCCCGTTTTAAATAATTTTACCAAATTCGGCATTCGTACCAGAAATAAATAAATAACTATAGGTACCTAGATCACGAAGGTACAGTCGGCTGCGTTAGTATGTATGATTATTGCTTACTTACTAATAACTCAAATTAACAATGCCTTGAGGATGTTATTCTGTATTTCAAATAATAAAAACTGCAGCAAACAATATAATAATGTCAAGAGTTCAACAGGAGATAAGTTCGGATAAACTCTTTAGTGAGACCCTTCAAATGACAGAAAATTATAACTAAAATAAATTTCCTGTTTGGGGTGCAAACAAAGGTTAAGGCAGAGAACAAGAAAGGTAAACAAATGTGTTGTGTCTATAGGCGATAGAAGATGCTGCGTTTGATAGCAGGCGCTAATGTTGGGAGCAAATAATGGACGGCCGCGGCGGCGGCACACGAAGCGTTGTGATTCACCAGCACTCGGAGGTCGCATCTCAATTTCAACTTGTACCTACATAATAAGTAGCTCGGTTTAAACTCATAACAATTTATTTATTCATGATAAAAGATGCATAAGCAAAATTGTAAAAAGTATTGCTTGTCTGAAAATAAATTAAACAGAACTATAAAAGCTATTCAAACTATAAAGGCTTATTATAAAACTAATGATTGCCTCCTATTGCAGTGTATCGTGGAGCTTATTCTAACTTATAAAAACTTTTACATATCCAAATATGATTTAATTTTGTAAGCTAGGTATACCAATGTTACTTTCAAGAAATAAATGAATTGCAGTTGTTACAATTAATTGTAACATTGTTTTTTTTTTATGAACTTTATAAAATCCTCTTTCTGCTGCGACTGTACCTACGTAATGACTGTGGGGCTAGCCACTGTGGTAGGTATGGTGGCCATAAGCGCAACATAACGCAGGTCCAGGCATCAGAGCGCGGTCAACATGGCCGCGTTCTAAAGAACTCGACTTTCGGTGTCGGCCCTTATTCCAGCGTGTAACCAAGGGCTGCCAGGGTCACCAAGCTTGAAAGCCGAGACCTTAATTACGTAGTATTATATGTTCTATGCCATAATGAAGCTTAGCTCGAGGCCAGTATAGCGTGGCCAGCAGTGCATGTCATTGCGGACCAAGGCTTGTATAGTGCCCTACTCTAATAATGCGAGAAACTTTAATAAATCCTGCTTTCTTTTTGTGGGCAAGTTTTCGTTCATTTTGGGGAAAATGAATTTTCCATCACTAATTTCTCTTCCTTTTTTATGTCCGTTAGTATATTAAAGATTATGATTCAGAAATTTCGTTGCTTGAAAATTTCATTTTAACATGCAAATTTATCTATGGATGGATACGTAAAAGCAGCCAAGTGCGAGTCGGACTCGCCCATGAAGGGTTCAGTAGCACGACGAACTACAAGAACCTTTATATTATGTTACTTGATGTAACATAATAAGGTTCTTGTAGTTCGTCGAAAGGTATATTACGGTTTACGGTTTATGACGTATAAAAAAAAAACTACTGACTAGATCTCGTTCAAACCAAAAATCGTTGAAAGTTTACATAGTAATGTACAACATATATTTTTTTTAGTATTATCATTCTCTTACTTTAGAAGTTAGAGGGGGGGGGACCAACTTTTTTCCACTTTGGAAGTGTCTCTCGCGCAAACTATTCAGTTTAGAAAAAAACTATATTAGAAACCTCAACATCATTTTTGAAGACCTATTCATAGATACCCCACACGTATGGGTTCGATGAAAAAAAAATTTTTGAGTTTCAGTTTCAAGTATTTTTATGTTAAAATCTTAATGCGGTTCACAGAATACATCTACTCGCCAAGTTTCATCAATCTAGCTCTTACGGTTTCGGAGAAAAATGGCTGTGACATACGGACGGACGGACAGACAGACAGACAGACAGACAGACAGACAGACAGACATGACGAATCTATAAGGGTTCCGTTTTTGCCATTTGGCTACGGAACCCTAAAAATTACAAAACACTTTCAATGCGCTACTGTTTTTGTTTAATTAGTTATTTATGCTTTTTTTATAAAAAAAATAGATTGGTTTAGGGCATTGTGGTTTCTAAGCGCCAAAGACATTCAAATAATAAAGAAAAAAAAAAGTCAACTTTGCTCAAACAGTACCCCAAAGTCCCACTGCAATTACAACATTTCGTTACCAAATGTTGTTTTCGTTTCGCCTATTTGTCTCTGTCTATTGTATGGAGAAAAGATGAGACAACAACTCTAACTAATGTATTTTTGCCGTCTCATATTTTCTCCATACAATAGATAGAGACAAATAGGCGAAACGAAAACAACATTTGGTAACGAAATGTGGTTGCCAAACTCCGACTTCGGGTACAGGGCTGATAAAATAATGATTATTTTGACAACCTTTTTTGAGCAAAGTGGTCAAGTGGTTGGTCAAATATTTATGAATAAATAGTTGGTTTAAGCAGAAGAAAGCTTAATTAGGTAATAGAAAAGGCAAATACTTTTAAGCCAGGCAGTCTGGTCACTGTGGATCGGGCTAGAGCTGCCGCGCCCCACTGGCGCCGGCGTGGTGGCGGCGTGGCGCTGGCGTGGCGGCCCGCGCTCAGTGGCCATGGACTCGGCGTCCGCGCACGCCACGTGTCGCCCCCGCCACGCCGTCGTCCCGCCGACACCACGCCACGCCGCGACCACGCCGGCTGTATGACAAGGCCTTACATTTGTCTTGCTTTTTGATAATACAGCATTTCTACACAATTTTATAGTGTTTTTACTTCAAAAGTTTTTCACAAAACAAAGCAAGAAATATCAGCAAACACCAATTTTAAATATTCTTCGTAACTAACAATGTCAAAAAAAAAAACTTCAAAGGCTTTGGTTTGCTTGTAATGGAATAAAAGCCTGCGCAAATCTAGGCGATGGCGATGGCGATCAGTGAAACACCGTCATATTTGACAGTGTTTTTCTGATCGCCATAGCAGAACGCTTAGATATGCGCAAGGCTTAAACAACATCAAACAAATATTTTATCCCACCTTATACCTATACCTACCTACTCATCAAATAAATTTCAGCATTGTAAATGAAACAATATAGGGACCTGAGAAATCTGAGTTCACGAACGATGAAGTTCTTGTTTGTTGTAGTTTATGCTTTTACTCTAATAATATTACAATCTAGCCATCATTCAGGCTAATAGGCGTAACGATGACGTGACGCTCATGTGTGGGTGACACATCATCGTCGCTCTGTCACAGTCAGTCACACACAAAGTGCGACAGAGAGCGTGTGGCCCATCGATTTAGTTATGTAACATACTCCTTATGCGTATAAAATATACGCATAAGGAGCTACGGTAGCTATGATTGTGGTGTATAATAAAATAATATGATCTACGAACGGTTGCATGTTGAACTTTCCTGTCTACTAACCCCCGAATACTGAAACGCAACTCAGATTTAAGTACGTCTCAAGCGACGAATATTTGACAGATTTTCATTGAAAACTGTCAAATATTCGTCGCTTGAGACGTGCTTAAATCTGAGTTGCGTTTCAGTATTCGGGGGTTAGTGTGACACATAGGCGGGGATCACTTTGTCTTTTTGGGGGAAACTTTGTCAAATATGACAGCGATATTTGACAGTTTTACTGATCGCTATCTCCATAGCCTAGAGGTGCGCAGGCCTTGATATAGTCTAAGATCCCTAGAAGAAGGACCTTCACCGAGCTGGTTATTTAATGAAACGTATTTTATATATAATTAAACATGCCAATAAATATATTCCATATGGGTTGCCTATCAAATTTCAGTCCAGGATAATTATGATTAATTAATAATTAAAAAAAAAAATTTTAAACTTTCCACTGGTTTGTTTATTAAACAAATTCTATACCAATCGAAAGTATAGACCCCAGTATTTTTATTCAATAAACATACCGGTGCAAAATGCTAGTATCGATTTTCCTGTTTATACCTGGCTACCCGAGAGTTGTGACCGGAAAAAAATAGGCAACCTAACGTTTGCATATTCTATGGGGTCTATACTTTCAATTGGTATAGAATTTGTCTAATAAACAAACCGGTGGAAAGTTAAAAAAACATTTTTTTTTTTTAATTGTTAATTAATCATATCCTGGACTGAAATTTGATAGGCAACCCATATAGAATATATTTATTGGCATGTTTAATTAAATATAAAATACGTTTCATTAAATAACCAGCTCGGTGAAGGTCCTTCTTCTAGGGATCCTATACTAATAGGTACCATTCCTCTTCTAAATAGTAGATTGTTACACAAGGGCAGTAAGTGAGCTTTTGCGAACAAGATCCTGTTTGGCGCCCGTTTCGGAAACTTTTAGTTTAATTTGCCTTACGCGCGCTATTTTCTTTTTTGCATTTAGTCATTTCCTCGCTTATGTGGGATGAAAAGTTACGTGTTGCACTCGAGTGCAAAGATTTTTCACAACGTGCTCGTTTGATTCCTTCGCGAACGCTTAGGATTCTAACTTAATTTTAGAATCCTGCGCTATATAAAAAAATATATACTATATTAATTTTGACTAATGCACAAACCGTTTTATGTTTGTTTGTGAACAATTGACTTGTAACTTGAGTTATAAATAAACTATTTGTATTGAATCCCACGCTGCACTCAGGATTCTAGCCTTAACTCTAAGCTCCCTCGAGTATGATGTTATTTTGCTACTACCGATCCAAGCATAACTAATGTTAGATTGCGTGTAGATAGGTAATACATCCATATACCTACCTACCTTCCAATCGCTTGTTCGGGTAACATTCTTATGCCATGGAGGAGGTAGATTTAAAAATGGGATGGAAATAGCATAAGGGCCTACCTGATTAAATCATGGTGACCACTGCCTAAATAAGCGTTTGTTCGCATTAGTTCGGTTGAACAGTTCTGTTTGAATTTAACTACTGTGTTTTTTTTCCCACAGTCCGATTGACAAATAAATAGTAGTGTAGTACCTACTTTATAATGCAATCTGGTCCATTTTCAATCAATTGAAGCATTTTTGGATATTAAAAGTAAACCTATTTTCATCAATCATAGTTTTCAGAAAATTAGTTCCCACAATAAATCACTGCGCATAATAAATAAATTGTACATACTAATAAAGATAGATATTATTTCATTATTAGAATGACGTTACATTTATTGCACGTATTTACTGTCATTGTGATAACGCACCTCTTACGTCTACCTACTTCGTTGATAACAGAAGCATTGGTCTATGTTTATGGAAATATAAATTGGAATATAATGAAGTTTCTAATTTTGTACTTTCGATGATCACTAAATCAAATAAGGCACTTCATACTCTGGAATAGTGATCGGTTTATTCTGTGACTTTAGTACCTAGATATGACTTTTGTTCTAAGTTTACTCAAAACGACTATTAGATTCCAAGCCAAAAAACCGAAAATGATTAGGATCAACAATTTTTTGTGTATTTTGTTAATATACTTACCTACTTGTATAAACTGTACTAAGTTTATTTGTATAAATAATGATCTAACAACATTTTTAAAAAGAAAATGGTTTAAGCCTTGCTCAGCTGCGATCTGCGATGGCGTTCAGTGTATACAGGTATCGCTATCGCAGATCGCAGGTGATCGCCTAGATGTGCGCAAGACATGACTTTTCAGCTATTATCTCATATAGCATGACAAAGATATTCCGTTCCTTTTTCTAGACTTCGCGACCAAGCGCAGCCTTCCAATTTCGTTTTTATGTCCGTTCCTTTTGTTTAATGCTATCCGATCAACAGTACGCCATAGTACCTACTAAAAGCTTAAAACCGAAGAAACATCATGCTTAGCTATCATCCGATTAAACTATCAAGCGATTACACATGTAAGTAAGTGTTATCGTATGGATTGCTTGTCGTAGGTACTTACTCGTGTACTCTGAAAAGAAAACTATAATCGGTTATTTTATCGGTCTCTTTGTCGGTGCGCCGAAATCCTGGTTTCAGTTACCTCGCTATTATCGAAGGCGAGTCGATAGCGGCCCCTTTGATGACTAACCTATCATATCGTAGTAATATTACAAGCAGGGGTATCATATCATAACTGCGGCCCGCATTGTTTGCAATCCGTCCACGAGTACGTAGCATGGAAGTGCATGGAACGTCATTCATCTTACCTACTATGATATTTTTACCTGACTGTACTCAAAAGTATTAATAATTTGATGGTGTCCGAAACGTCAGTAAAAATAATATTAAAATCAAAAGTGTCATTTGGGACAATGTGTCCCAGGGAAATTTGTCTGAAACGTCAACAAGTCGATATTATTTTATCTGTGGAAACATTTAATTGACCTTTAGTTATTTTTCTTTTGTTTGTATCTAATAGCTGTAAAATTACAAATATAAAATAAATAAAATAAGCGGACATAGAGTGGTTTTCTGCAATGCTATTTTGGTCCGTATAAAATATTTATGTTTGCACTGCGCCTTTCATATTGGTCTCAAAATGAAAAACCGTTCAGGGGGCTAATTCTCGGGCCGATCTCGATCATTTTGCAATTTTATTTTATTGCTTCTTTTCGAAGAGAGAATGGATTATTTCCTTGAGTAATTCATCAACGACCTCTTCGTAAAAGCCTCGGCAGCTACGATATACGGAAAACGTAGAAAAAGTGCGGGGTTGTGAAAAGAAGCATTAAAATAAAATTGCAAAATGATCGAGATCGGCCCGAGAATTAGCCCCCAGGTTGATATAATATTTGAAACTAACTTCTTGCAGCAACTTTGCTTACGTGGCACCCAGCCAGATCCCTATCTGATCACGAACCATGCATATTTAACAAGTTCATGCAATTTATACGTACCTAATATAAACCAATGAAATCTAAACATCAAAACTTCCACATTTAGAAGATTACTAGGATTAACTATTAGACCTAACTTTTTAGCTACGCACATAATTATATATATTACTCGAGCCTATTATCGTTTGCGCACAGCTGTAATTGTTGGAATCCCACATCTAATACCATAGTTCGTATGGCGATATGGATCAGTAGAAAGGCGCGGCCTGTAATTACCTACCTACGATATGTCTCGCACCATCCAAACACTTCTCAGAGGAGTAGCTTGATCGATCGAGATAAATCTGATTTTGATTAACCTAAGTACCAGTTACTAAAGTTTTGTTATCACATTTATCACGCACTTGTGGACACTTGAAGATGAGATTTTCATAGTAATTTTATAAAATATTTCTGATACGAGTGCTGAAGCCAAGTGGCATCACATAACTCATGGTTTTTCGTTCAAAAACATCGCTTACAATAGTTCAGTCTTACGACCTTGCCTACAATGAGCCGAGCCTCAAGCATAGATTTATTGACACTTCTCCATAGAAGCGGCCAAGAGCGAGTCGGACTCGCCCATGAAGGGTTCCGTAGCAACAAGTAACATAATATAAAGGTTCTTGTAGTTCGTCGAAAGGTAAATTGCGGTTTACGATTTATGACGTATAAAAAAAAACTACTCACTAGATCGCGTTCAAACCAAATATCGTTAGAAGTTTGCTTAGTAATGTACATCATATATTTTTTTTAGTTTTATCATTCTCATATTTTAGAAGTTAGAGGGGGGGGGACACACATTTTACCACTTTGGAAGTGTATCTCGCGCAAACTATGCAGTTTAGAAAAAAACTATTTTAGAAACTTCAACATCATTTTTGAAGACCTATTCATAAATACCCCACACGTATGGGTATGATGAAAAATAAGTTTTTGAGTTTCAGTTTCAAGTATGGGGACCCCCCAATTTTTTTTTCTACTTATGTGTAAAAATCTTATTGCGGTTCACTGAATACATCTACTCGCCAAGTTTCATCAGTCTAGCTCTTAGTTTGTCACAGCAATTTTTCTCCGACTCATAGTTTCGGAGAAAAATTGCTATGACATACGGACGGACAGGCAGACATGACAAGGGTTCCGTTTTTGCCATTTGGCTACGGAACCCTAAAAAGTGTCAAAAACCTATGCTCAAGGCTTGACTCAGACTCAAGCATTTTTCTGCATACGGCCCTAGGAGCTCCCGAATTTTAGGTACCTAAGTGCGGCTGTGCGCCGATCAGGAGCCATTAGCCGGTGGGAGTGGGACTAACTTGTATCAAATCTTGCCTCCAAAGCTTAAATCCAGGAAGATAACATTGCTGATTGATAGCTGATTGATACCCACAAGTATAGGTATATCTGATCTTTTGTGTAAATACAAAAGTAGGAATGACACCTTGAATGACACCCAGTCAGAGAAATGTCTATCTATATTCATTACGCAATGTTTTGTTCTTGATAACCATCAACATACTAACCAACAACATTAGTTGTTGGTTAGTATGTTGGTGGTTAGATGTGTGCTGTGCAGGCCTTAAGCTATAGGCTGCTGTATACGAGTTTAAAGCCAAGTATTTCGATATAAATAGAAACAATTAAGATAAACCGCAACTTCAGTTGTAAAATGTTTTGGGAAGTATTTTAAATTTTGCTACGGAGATTGGACAAGCCACAACAGTTCAAGTTTACTATAATGGTATACACACCGACAGCCGGTTTTGAACCGATGACACCACCAGGTGTTCAGCTATGAAATTGATTAACTGTGTAATGACTTGAATTCTATAAAAGCTTGAAAGGTACATTGAATACTCGTCGTTATAAATTCTGTTTCGGTAAAGTTCAACTGCACACGCAAGGTTGGCAGAACAGGTTCCTGCTTTTTGCATTTGCTGTGATATATAAAATATGGGCTACCGGCATTAAAATATAATTTTGGCATTAAAATAAATATTAAAATACGCTGGCCAAATGTAGGTAAGCTAGGTATACTTGCGTACCTAATGTTGCCAGTGTGAGTGTAGGCCTAAAAATTTGCATCGCACCACTCCTACTCCTACTAATCCAATATTATAAAGGTATACAAAGATGGGGGGGGATGGGTGAGCTTGTTTCCGTTTAGGAATCGAAATAATGATTAAGTTCAGGGTTAGTTGCAGGCTGTAGAGTATATATTTTTTTATTTTATCTCGTTTTTGACACACGCACGACGCACGTTCTCCAAAAATGTTCAATGAACGCTTTATTATGAGACATCCGTTTCGACATAAAAATATTTAGGTTTTTGACAGCAAAGTACAAATATTCAAGTAAGCCTGACGATGGGGTAGATAAAAATATTATAAAAGTCAATTTAATAACACGTTTCTGCCCCAATCATCAGCTTTTTACCAAAACCTGGCACATTGGGTTCCTACAAGCAAAAGTTATTTCGACTGACGATTTAGTAAAAGGTAAAATTACTACACCAACTACCAATACGATGCACCAATATGCTATGTTATACCCTACGCCTTAAACGTTATTTAAATGTAGATACTGTAGGCACTTCACTTTTCACACAGAAGATATTTTGTTGGCCACTAAACTTTCTTTGCTTAGCTTGTCTTGTACTCACAGCATGACGCCTACGAAATACTAAGCTTTGAAGGCATCAGCGAACAAAACAAAAAAACAACTTTGGCTACTGATCGTCGATTAGTTCCAAGCTCAAACAAAAACAAACAAGAATAGGTACCCAAAAATCAGCTTCTGAGTTTTTGTTGAGACTACCCGGGGAGAGGTATCCGCAAAACGAGTGTGAGCTTTCAGCACCTTGATTTTTTATTTAATATTATAGAAGCTTTCTTTTCTAGATGTAGAAAGCCTATACTCAACAAACAACCTTCAATAACTGATTAGTTTTTGGCCTTCGGCTCAGACAAATCAAAGTTGTGCGAGTCCTTCGGTTGACAATTAATTATTTCACTTATTTTTCATTCATCCATGAAAACCAGAAAAGTAAATACCACATAGCTATCGGCAATTCCTTTTCGGGCATAGGTCTCCTTCATTATTTTCCAGAAAGGCAGAATTGAAACCTTCTTCAGTCATCAAATTGAATGGGTTGGGATTTTTACCCACATTATCTGACATAATTTGCGCTGTTTACAAACAATTATGCAAGTTCTGAACTTTTGTCGTATCTCAAGTTTTTAAAGTAAGGCCCTATAATCAGAATGAGTGTGACTTCGATTGTTATCTCCAGCTGAGCGTATCGGAACTATCCGGGACAGCGGATTGGTGAATAAAGACAAATAATGATTTATTTCCCCGAACGTCCCGGTATTGTGCAAACACACAAAGATAAATAAAGGTAGACGGTTAGTACACAAGCCGATGGGAAGGACAATGTAGACACAATAATACAAATACGAAGTTAAAATCGTTACTTTATCTTAACTTGTTCTATTATTGATATGAGCCTTGTAATCAAACATTTCTATTTATGTATGAAACGATTCATCTCTAAAAGTGTGAAATGAAAAGGTAAAGAGACTAGGTATCTATAATCCCTTGGCACCTACAAGGCCTTGTTTCGGGATCAGTCTCTTTTTATAACGCTTTTATTAGTTTCTGTTTGCATGTAAATTTGTTTCTGTATGTAAGTTTGTATGTAAGCTTGTATGTAACCGGCCACTTTGAGCTCGATTTTGTCCTACTTTGAACGATCAGATTTGATTCAAACTTTGCACACCTGTCAAAGGTCTATGACAATGCAATAATATGAAAAAAAAAATATAGTTAAAAAAAAAACGCTTTTATAACTAATTGAAATAAAAAGTTAAAAATAAAATTGTAATAATCAATTGAAAAATTTATATTCAATTAGTTCAATTAGTTATAAAAGCGTTTTTTTTTTAGTTTTTTAAACTATAATTTATTTAAAAAGACCACACCACTCACCATATACTCATGCTATGGATCTTATAGGGATAATTTCAAAATTA
Source organism: Thera britannica (assembly GCA_939531255.2). Lineage (NCBI taxonomy): Eukaryota > Metazoa > Arthropoda > Insecta > Lepidoptera > Geometridae > Thera > Thera britannica. Next base: position 11,752,399 of record OW618040.2, on the reverse strand, counting down.
GCTTCTAACCTCGATCAGCCTTGAATTTAGATTTGCATTAATAAAAAAAGTATTCAAACTTTGCAATAAATCAACTAGGAATGGCTGACTTTAAAATAAAGCGCTCTAAACTTACATCCAATTTCAAAGCCCAAATATCAGATTGCAGCGTACCTAAGCCGAGAGTAAGTTGGCAAAGATTAAACTTTCAGTCCCGGGGGCGCCATTGAAAGTGATTGTCGCGACGAGTCAGTACGCGCCATCCCGGGAACCCGGGATCCGGGATTAATTGCCGGGGTATGCACTCGCTCCCATGACACGCGTTATAGACCGTTTCGGTAAACGCGAAATAATGTTAAGCTCGATGATAATTGCATCGACTCGAATAAATTGATGGCCACGCGGGTTGATGATAATACGAATATGATTGGTAGGGCTTGCTGTGTTTGTTTTTATTAGGAGAACTGGTTCTCCTAACTAACCCAGCAACATTTTTAATGTCACATAATAGTGCCTGTGCTATTTTTAGGGTTCCGTAGCCAAATGGCAAAAGCGGAACCCTTATAGATTCGTCGTGTCTGTCTGTCTGTCCGTCCGTATGTCACAGCCATTTTTCTCCAAAACCGTAAGAGCTAGACTGATGAAACTTGGCGAGTAGATGTATTCTGTAAACCGCATTAAGATTTTTACATAAAAATAGAAAAAAAACTGTAAATTTTGGGGGTCCCCATACTTGATACTGAAACACAAAAAATTCATTGAACCGTGTGGGGGGGGTATCTATGAATAGGTCTTCAAAAATGATGTTGAGGTTTCTCATATCGTTTTTTTCTAAACTGAATAGTTTGTGCGAAAGACACTTCCAAAGTGGTAAAAAGTTGGTCCCCCCCCCCTCTAACTTCTAAAATAAAAGAATGATAAAACTAAAAAAATATAATTATGTTGTACATTACAATGCAAACTTCCAACGATATTTGGTTTGAACAAGATCTAGTCAGTAGTTTTTTTTTATACGTCATAAATCGTAAACCACAAATTTACCTTTCGACGAACTACAAGAACCTTTATATTATGTTACTTGTTGCTACGGAACCCTTCATGGGCGTGTCCGACTCGCTTTTGGCTGCTTTTTAATCGTGGAAACACTCGAAAGCAGAGATACTACTAGTTACAGTACAAAAGATCATCTAATCTGCTGTCGCGTCCTACCTTCTGTCTAACTTGGTTATGGAAGACACGTTGGCTATTAAGATTCTAGGTAGTATGGTAGTAGGTACCTACACCTGCTAGAAAGCCACGTTAAACAAGTAACTCTATTACCGACACGTGTTGACACTTACAGCAATTATTTTTATGCTTGAATAACTGTGTATTCGAATAATTGTAAGCCGAAAACGCGAATTTTATTTATTGAATTTCGTCACGGTGGTCTTGGAAATTGTAAATTACTTATTTAATTTGTTCACGAGTGCGACAATGTTTGGTGCGTGCGTGATATCTTTAGCGGATTGTGGAAAGCTGTTCGGTTATTTCACGGTGGCTTACGGCTATAGCCGGGACGGCAAAAAGTGCAAATCGGAGGTCATTGTCACTAATAATTATACTTAATTGTAGTGAATGACACATCGATTATCCTCAGCTATCCATCCATCTTCGCAACATTCTTGTCAAAGCCTTAAGGCCTGCGCATATCTAAGCGATGGCGATGGTGATCAGCTGAAACGCTGTCAAATATCGCCATCTTCTTCTTATCGTGTCACTGATCGAACCAAGTGTGGTGTTGGCAAACCTTGAGCCTGGACTTTTGGATATTGGTCTGCGCACCATATGTCAGCACGGGGAGGATGCATACGTCCATGAGTTTTCGTTTAAGCGATATGGGGAGCTCACCTTTCATTAAATCACCCATGGACTAATAGCTCCTCCTGGCATTCTCTGTTTGCCGAGCGATCTCTTATCTTGAGGAGACTATTTGGCCCAGGTATATTTACTCCTGGACGTATGCAAGTTGTTCACCATCCACCGTTATTCTCGTTTTAACGCGGTTAGTCATGACCTGTGTCTTTGCTCTATTCATCCGCATCACCTGAAGCTCTGACGGTGAAGATGAAAAGAGGACAATGTCATCGGCGAAGCGGAGATTCGTCAGCCTCGCTCCGCCGCTCATCCTGAATACTTCTTCAAGGTTACAGTTAAAAAGTTTGGGTGAAAGAGGGTCTCTCTGTTTTACACCTTTTCTGATTTAGAAGGATGGACCTGGAAATTTAATTTTATCGTGCCTGTGCTATTACTATAGATGATTTTATTAGTAGATTGTTATACAAGGGCAGTAAGTGAGCTTTTGGAGAACAAGATCCTATTTGGCCCGTGCGAGCGCAGCTCGCAAAGGGCGCTAATGGATCGAGTGTACCCGAGATATTTAGATGCCCGAGCGAGCAAAGATGACGCTATCAAATGCCTTCGTATAATCAACGAAGGCTAGGTAAAGTGGCATATTGTGTTCCTGATATTTTTCTATAATTTGATTTATTGCTTGAAGGTCGTGGAGAGCCCTCTGCGGAAGCCTGCTCGAATCTAGCTGTCTAGAGATCCTGTTCCTGATGATTTTTATAAAGGCTTTGTAGAGGTGGGACACGAGGGACACAAGGCTTATTGGACGAAAGTTGTTGATGTCTGACTTACGCCTTTTTATGTAAAATAATGATGTTCGAATGAGAAAAACTATCGGGGAAAATGCCTGTTTTTAGGATGGTGTTAAAAAAGTTAGTAATGTGGGGAAGAAGAATTTGTTCGCCAATTTTTAACGCTTCCGTCGTAATCCCATCCTCATCAAGCGATCTAATTAAAAAATAATTTTAATTAGTATTACCTAATCAAATACTCGTATATCAGCTAAAAAAACAATGTATGTAATTATACAACCTAACAAATAAAATATATCAGCTATTGCAACAGGAAATTATGGATTACGCGTTGAAGTCTTTTCTTCAAGCGTAGTAAAGTCTAATTAAAAATATATCAACGCGCGCATAGAATGCACATTGCACACACACAATTTTCTTATGAAAAATCGACCTTAAGTTCATAAATAATAACTACTATACATTTATGACCGTAAGTAATTATTATACTGTTCTTTTCTACTGTCTTTAGATTTAAACCTGTCTGCCTGGGCTCGAAACTTCGGAACTAAAAATTCAAAAATGTATTAATAATAATAATAATAATAAATATTGTGGACAATTCACACAACACTACTCAGCCCCAAACTAAGCAGAACTTGTAATATGGGCACCGGATAGCTGGTATTGATTCAGTTGTATGAGGAGAATCACTTTCAAACGTCTTAAAGCTAGATGAGTCTAGATGCCAGTGCCATGTGCCAAAGGGTAAATATACATGGTGACTAAACAAAGTAATATTGATCAGCGGGGTTTAATTCGTCATTCGATTTCGAACAGCCTAGCAAATAGAACAAGGCCATTCAACTAGCCGCCTGAATGATGCTGAACGTTTAACCACCACCTGCCTTATTAAACCCTAACCAAGTAAGACCTAAGAGGTACAGTCAGCTGCACTAGAATGTATACGATTTCTAACTTTTAGTTCGCTGTGGCAGCAGTGAAAGAACATTTGCACGACAAAAACTCAAAAATCATGAAATGGTTAAAAAATATGTTATTTAATTAATTATTATTATAGAAAATTAATATCACTACATAGCATAAAACAGAGTCACCTCGTTGTCTGTCTGTCCTGTATAATTATTAATTATGCTTCTTAGATCTTTAAAACTATTACGCAACAGATTTTTTAAGCAATCGGATTTTTTAATAGATATTTTATTCAAGACATTGATGCATGTGTAATATAGAAGCGAAAAACTGATTATTTTAGAGGTTTCTAATGTTATGTTGTAAATAAACACATTTTTTGCGCTTACATTGCAAACGCTGACTGAACCCTACGAGATAGATCAAAATGATGTCGTACAGTATTGTACACTTTAAATAAATTATAGTTTAAAAAACTAAAAAAAAACGCTTTTATAACTGAACTAAAAAGTTAAAAATAAAACTGTAATAATCAATTGAAAATTTATATTATTGGACAAAAAGCGTGGGGGGCTTGATTGTTGTAAATATTTTATCAATAGTTTATTATAATCTGAAGTTATTATAAAAAGCACGTATGTTTTTTTTTTCATATTTTTGCATTGTCATCGACCTTTGACAGGTGTGCAAAGTTTGAATCAAATCTGATCGTTCAAAGTAGGTTTTTTTATTATTTTTTTTATTTCTTTTAATTTTTTTTATTTTTTTTTCATATTATTTCATTGTCATCGACCTTTGACAGGTGTGCAAAGTTTGAATCAAATCTGATCGTTCAAAAAAGGTTTTTTTTTATTTCTTTTCATTTTTTTTTTTTTCATATTATTGCATTGTCATCGACCTTTGACAGGTGTGCAAAGTTTGAATCAAATCTGATCGTTCAAAGTAGGACAAAATCGAGCTCAAAAGGGTCGGTTACATACATACATACATACATACAGGTGAAACTAATAAAAGCGTTATAAAAAGCGGCCAAGTGCCAGTCGGACTCGCCCATGAAGGGTTCCGTAGCAACAAGTAACATGATATAATAGTTCTTGTAGTTCGAACGAGATCCAGTGAGTATTTTTTTCCTAATAGGTACGTCTTATTTCGTAAACCGCAAATTACCTTTCATTCAACCAACTAAAATATCAAGTAATATTATTTTACTTGCTGCTATGGAACCCTTTATGGGCGAATCCAACTCGCACTTGGCCGCCTATTTTTATTTCGAACTGGCTTGGAAAATTAAATGCTATTATTGAAAAAAAAACAAAAGAATGCTACAACGCGCAAATAAATAGGGTTGTTCGTTGAATGTCGTAATTGTAATATTAGACAAAATGAGTAGGTACTACTCCGTTTTAATTTCCTAGCATTATTTGAGAAACTATTATACAAGCCTTGGCCAAAACTAGGCCCATATACTTACGTAAGTCCATCAAAGCCTCTTGCTGGCCGCTGCAGTAATGTATTACTTCTGGAAAGGTCCAGAAGTAATATGTACATTACTTCCTGGTGATCTTCCGGAGTGAAAGGTCACATAGGGCCATCAAGGCCTAAACAAAGCAAAGTTTGAAGGTACTTGTATTAATCAAGACAAGACGAACTCAAGAAGAAAGTATTTGTGTCGCCAGTGATGATTCGGAACTGAGACGTGGTCGCTAACTATTTATTGGACTCATTCATGCACAAGCTCAAAGTTACTCAACGAGCTATGGTATGGATAAGATATGGATAGAGCTATGCTGAGTTTCACTACGTGAAGGTCTACCTTCAATCGTCTATCAAGAATGAGGAAATTTGAAGAAGTATTTAGTTCACCGACGTGCCTCGTAGAATGAATGAGTTGAAGTGGTAATGTGCAGGTCATATAGTTCGAAGAAACGACAACCGTTGGGGAATAAAGGTTCTCGAATGGCGACCACGAATCGGAAGACGAAACTTAGGACGTCCACCCACACGATGGATAGACGGAATGGGAAGTCGGTGGATGGAAAGCGCTCAGTATCGTTCTTACCTTGTCAGGCAGCAAAAAGCTGAGTCGGGGCCTATTTGGCATAGTTCTTTATTGTTATATGTTGTGAACGTCTACATCTATGTACCTATTACCTACTTCAAATAAATGTATTTTCTTTCTTTCTTTCTTTCTTTTTCTTACGAGAGGCCTATGCTATGTCCAGCAGTGGACTTGTACAGGCTGGTGATGATGATTTCCACTAATATTAATTCATACCGATTTAAATCATAATGAGGTATAGCTAGAGTAATACGTATTAACTGGCACCTCACTGCTAATTATTATTGATATTTTTGTTTTAGACAAGATCATACAAAAAAACGGTAGGAAACAAGCAGTAGTTTGTTGCCTGTTCTTCTAGGCTTGGTTGCGTGGAACTGGCACCTAGGCTCACCCAGCTTTAGGAAGTTTTAAAATGATCCTTGTGATAGGTACTACTGAATAAATATATATTTAACTTTATATATTGTTACAATAAAAGAATCAACTCCTAGATAAAACATTATTTATTTTATAAACTGTCCACTACGTGCCTAGTAGAACCCAAGTTCAAAGGATTTAGGGAGTAAATCCTTGCTTAACTTTGTAGGTAAAACATATTTTATAACTCACGGTTTCATCGTCACTCACTCTGCTGGTTACCTTACCTTTCTAAGTAATCTGTTTTGTTATTTCGGTATAATAACAATGTCGATATTTTAAATATATACCTACCTAAGTACCTATCTGGGTACTAATAACATTATGGAAAGCTTCATGAGAGGTCCAAGTAAAATAAAAAAGCAGCCAAGTGCGAGTCGGACTCGCCCATGAAGGGTTCCGTAGTATCAAGTAACATAATATAAAGGTTCTTGTAGTTCATCGAAAGGTAAATTGCGGTTTACGATTTATGACGTATAAAAAAAAAACTGCTGACTAGATCTCGTTCAAACCAAAAATCGTTGAAAGTTTGCATAGTAATGTACAACATATATTTTTTTTAGTTTTATCATTCTCTTATTTTAGAAGTTAGAGGGGGGGGACCAACTTTTTTCCACTTTGGAAGTGTCTCTCGCGCAAACTATTAAGTTTAGAAAAAAACTATATTAGAAACCTCAACATCATTTTTGAAGACCTATTCATAGATACCCCACACGTATGGGTCCAATGAAAAAAAAAATTTTCAGTTTCAGATTCAAGTATGGGGACCCCCAAAATTTATAGTTTTTTTTCTATTTTTGTGTAAAAATCTTAATGCGGTTCACAGAATACATCTACTCGCCAAGTTTCATCAGTCTAGCTCTTATGGTTTCGGAGAAAAATGGCTGTGACATACGGACGGACGGACAGACAGACAGACAGACAGACAGACAGACAGACAGACATGACGAATCTATAAGGGTTCCGTTTTTGCCATTTGGCTACGGAACCCTAAAAAGCGGCCAAGTGCGAGTCGGACTCGCCCATGAAGGGTTCCGTAGCAGTAAGTAATATAATATAGAAGTTCTAGTAGTTCGTCGAAAGGTAAATTGCGGTTTATGATTTATGACGTATAAAAAAAAACTACTAACTAGATCTCGTTCAAACCAAATATCGTTGGAAGTTTGCATAGTAATGTAGGTACATCATATATATTTTTTAGTTTTATCATTCTCTTATTTTAAAAGTTACAGGAGGACCAACATTTTACCACTTTGGAAGTGTCTCTCGCAAAAACTATTAAGTTTAAAAATAATGATATAAGAAACCTCAACATCATTTTTGAAAACCTATTCATAGATACCACACGTATGGGTGTGATGAAAAAAAGTTTTTAGAATTTCAGTTCTAAGTATGGGGACCCCCAAAATTATGTTTGTAACTAAGTCTGAATGAGAAAAGTGGCTGTGACATACGGACGGACAGACAGACAGACAGACATGATGAATCTATAAGGGTTCCGTTTTTGCCATTTGGCTACGTAACCCTAAAAATGACAATACCTATGTTTTGTTTTTATCAGGTGACGTTCAATCTTATTTTCCAATTATGGGTGAGAGTCGAGGGCCTGATTCAAGTCATATATAACAAACTATTGATGATTGAACAAATTGTCTAAAATATGAAAGATTTTTTTTATTATTATCAGTATTAAAATATATATTTTATTATTCAATTGAGTTTTATGAGTAAGTTAAGTGTTCAATGCTATTTATATTAAATTTAAATCGCTGTAAAAAGCCAGTTGTTTGCCAGGTTTTTATGTGATAGCTAGAGCTACAAAAAAGTAAAGATTTTGGTCTACTTATTGCAATGGTATTTTTTCCAACTACCGTAAACATTTCTAGAATATGGATCCATATTCTAGAAATGTTATGATACGCCACTGTCGACAGTGGCGTATCAGTATAAGACTAAGGGGTCTATGTATGGCAGGTGCTGTCAATATTGATGATTAGATTGTTTTAGGGTAGATATTGGACGGTAAATACCTGGATTAGGTTGCGTCTGATAGTTAGGTTTCTTCATCCATTCGTAGGGCGAGCGCGGTGGGGCCGGCGGCTGCGAAGGCCTGGAGCCTGGCGAACCTTCTCCAGGGCTGGCCAGGTCTCCTCGTGCCGGTGACGGCATATCCGCTATCTCTCTCTCTCCCGGCTCTCTCTTCGGGAACTGCGGATCCGAGACCCATTCTCCTCCCGCGGGAGCGCCGTTCCAAGCGCACCACTGCTGCTCCTCGAAGTTCTGATGCTGCCAGCCGTACCAGCCACCGCCGTACTGCCCGCTCTTGCCTTGGTACATGGCGAGCGGATTGACGTAATTCACCATGCTTCGATCACCGTCCGAGCATCGCACATACACTCGTCACAACAACACTGTTCACGTGTGGAGTGCGGATACTCCTCGCGTAGCGTGACGACCGCGACTGAATGAGGCCGAGCGAGTAGCGGAGCGGAGGTGGCAGGCATGGCGTAGCCGTGAGCCGGGAGGGGCTGCGTGCGGAAGGCGGTGCCTGATGCGTCCAATGAGCCGGCGCGGTGAGGACCCGCCTCGCAGGCCGTCTCGGCTGGCACCGCGCCCGCGCCCGGACACGCAGCGCTGCTCTGGGTTGGGATCGGGTACGGGTAGCTTAGCGAAGCACTCGGTCGACAGCCACCGACATTCCAGTCGTGCGTTGCGACATTAAGGTACAGTAGGTATATAATATACGCACTTTTGAGGCGAAGACAACCGTCGTCGATGTGTACTTCTGTCTCGCATATTATTACCATTCAGTTATTAGGTACCTATATAACTGAACTCGTTTATCGGAATTCGATTGCACACAGCTTAGCAAATAAATAATTTTGACCCTAACACGTTTTCCTACTTATAAGTTTACCTAAGAACTAGGTTAACTTATAAGTAGGAAAAATTAGGTAAAGCGATACAGATATTGCTGTCCAAAATCACAGCTTATCGCCTAGATGTGGCCGTACCTTCATGATCAATATATTTTATTGCTTTAGGTACTGGGTGCAATTGGATTGCACACAAGATTTCCTACCTACCTACCTAGTTATTTGCGAATAGATTCGTCATGTCTGTCTGTCTGTCTGTCCGTCCGTATGTCATAGCCATTTTTCTCCAAAACTATAAGAGCTAGACTAATGAAACTTGGCGAGTAGATGTTTGACTGGCCTCTCGGCTCAGTTGGTAGTAGCTCTGCCTTCTGCGCCGTAGGTCGTGGGTTCGATCCCCACCGAGAACAAATATTTGTGTAGTGAACATAAATGTTTGTTCTCTGTCTGGGTGTTATATTGTATTCTAAGTACCTATGTATTTACAAAAAAAAAATGCATTCAAGTATTATTATCAGCTATCCGGTTCCCATATTACAAGCTCTGCTTAGTTTGGGGCTGAGAAGTGTTGTGTGAATTGTCCACAATATTTATTTATTTATTATTCTGTATTCTGTAAACCGCATTAAGATTTTTACACAAAAGTAGAAAAAAAAACAAAAAATTACTTGAAACTGAAACTCAAAAATTTTTTTTTCATGAAACCCTTACGTAGTGTGGTATTTATGAATAGGTCTTCAAAAATGATGTTGAGATTTCTAATATCGTTTTTTTTTAAACTGAATAGTTTGCGCGAGAGACACTTCCAAAGTGGTAAAATGCGTGTGGGGGACACGTATTTTACCACTTTGGAAGTGTCTCTCCCTCTCCCTCTAACTTCTAATTTAAGAGAATGATAAAACTAAAAAAAATATATGATGTAGGTAGGTACCTACATTACTATGCAAACTTCCAATGATATTTGGTTTGAACATCGAGATCTTAGGTAGTAAGTAGGTAGTTTTTAAATCGTAAACCGCAATTTACCTTTCGACGAACTACAAGAACTTTTATACCTATTATGTTACATGTTGCTACGGAACCCTTCATGGGTGAGTCCGACTCGCACTTGGCCACTTTTTTCTGATTACCATCAACTTATGTGCTTAACTTTTCGGATCATTTGGTTCGCATTACGTGATCTCAGTTCGGGGCGAACTAGTATATTTCAGAAGCTCAAAGTGTCATCATCATCATCAATCTATATCAGTCCACTGCTTGACGTAGGTCTCCCAAGACGCGACACTGACAAAGTGTGCGAGCGAGAAATTGTTTCACGGTTTACAGCAACAGCAACTACTTATATTACAGCAGTTTACAGCGTTTTAACCCACTTTTAGGTGATTAGCTTGCAAAAGGTTTTTATGGAGAAACGATGACCACCATAATAATTTTTTATTTTTTTCTAATTCAACCTACCTTCCTCCCTATTTGTAAAATTTTCATTGATTTTAGATAAGATGATAGATAAGTGTAAATGGACGCCACGCCACTTAGTACTTGTTCCTGTAGGGCGTGTAAAAACCGGGTTGTTTAAAAAAACCGGTTATCTCGGTTTTTAATTTAAAATAACCGATTAATCGGTTAATCGGTTATTTTTTCCAGTTTTTCATATGGGTGTCTTAGGATGAAATAAAACCATATTTTTTTGTAAAAATGAACTTATTATTTGAATAAGCAAGCACCAATGAAATTAGCTTGTTAAATTTTAAAACATTTTAATGTACAGAACTCACTCATCATCCTAAATAAAGTTGTAAAATTCAACAACATGATAATAGTTGATAATTATTAGTCCTAATAGTTACTCAATTTTTATTAACACAAAGAAACTTGCAAAATACACAAGAAACAGCTGAGCTATCTGCAGACCGTTACAAACGATCTAGAGATAGCTCAACTGGTCCAACCGGTCCAAGTCAGTGCCAGACGGAAGAATCTCCAAGACGCCAGTGGCATTGCCACGCTGAATAGCTAATGCTAATGCGCTGCACCAAATACCCACCAGCCCTTGGGTCACGCATCGCTTCGATCAGACACCTAGGCAAAATTTTGAAGACCCGCAAGGCCTTGGTTCTCCACGGACCCAGAGTCTCAATCCCAAGAGGAGCAAATAAGTAGGCTCTGTCGAGACCTGCATATTTAAGCTTCTTGAGATCCTCGGCCAGATCTGCCGCCGCGCCAGCCACAACGGATATCCAAGCCAAATAAGAAGGCGCAAATGTGTCGAAACACGTAGCGTCCCACACAATGGGCCTCTCCAACTCCCAAGGAGCAAGCGTCATACCATCGTCACGCAACGGACCATTCGGTTCGGGAACGGCTGGTACGTTGACGGTGGTAAAGGTCCGCCTGATGATGTCGTTAAAGCTGGCATGACGAGATATCCGACCGGCGGCCTTATAACACGATAAACTGTGGCGAGTAACGCACTGGCACTGATGAGGTGCGTAGCACAGTGAATCCAACCGTAGGCCAGTTGCAATACAGAACGTTACGGGATCCATTAAAGTCCCAGTGTTATATGAAGGAAGCGCTTGTAACCAATGCCCTGACTCCAATTTAGAAAAAACTGGAAGACGAGCACTATTTGCGGAGCTATAAGCCTAGAACACGTAACAGACAATTTCGTGTTATTTTATAAACTAATACACATACACAATATTACTTATGGCTCGCAGACTTGGTCTTTGAAGTCCAAACTCAAGGTTTGCCAGCAGGCGATGGAGCGCAGCATTCTTTGGGTAAAATTAATTGACCGTATACGAAATACCACACTGCGCTTCAAGACTAAAGCCGCTGACGTAGAAGAAAAAGCTGCAAGGCTGAAATGGGACTGGGCCGGCCACGTCTGCCGCATGCCTGACGCACTGTGGGCCTAAATCTCCACATTGTGGAGCCCTGAAACAGCGAGGAGGCGTCGCGGTAGACTACGCAGGCGATGGTGGAACAAACTGGACGCTTTTGTGAGAGACTGGCAATTGATGACACAAGATAGTGTAGAGTGGCGGGATCGGGGGGCGGTCTTTGTCCAATAATGGGGCATTTTTGCAATTTTAATGTATTATGTTGTATTATAATTAGGTGGATTACTATAGGCGTTCTAAATAAAGTTTGCAAGGTGTAGTTTTAAATAAATTGGCATATTTTACTCATAAAAAAAATAACCGAAAATCGGTTATTTTGGATGGAAAAACCCGATTAAAAACCGACCTAAAATCAGTCGGTTAATCGGTTTTTCGATTAATCGGTTAATCGGTTTACATGCCCTAGTTCCTGCCCTTACCTTATCCAGAAAAAAACGGTTGTCACACGGCTACGTTCTAATTAATAATATAAGTAGGTACCTAATAATAAATAATATAATAAAAGTTCAAATAGAAATCCACAGACGGCAGATTCCCACCTACCTAACTAGTCTAACTACAGATACAGAGTGCCCACCCGATTGACCTCGAAAAAATGGAGCCTGGCTGGTATGCCAATACTAAGTGTTTATTTTTTATTATTTATTTTAAGGGCTTTGTCGCTAAGCGACCACGCTGCCCTATTATAAAACAGCAATTAAAACCTAAATTTATAAGTAGGTACGAACTTATTGACTAAGTATTAGCTAAACCAATTTCTGCTAATGTATATAACATCTTGGCTTGACCTGACAAGGGACAAGCCAAGATGCTATTTATCATACCAACACTCATGCATCTTCTTCCCAAAACAAACTAATTTAAATCTATCATTTTGAACACACTCCACCAAAACATGTTGAGTACATCTTCCAATGTAACCAAACCATACGTATTCGGTACAATTCGGAGGTTGGACTTTAGTCATTAGAAAAGCAAACTTGTTTGCCGGGATGAGTCTAGAACGCAATCGTAGGTATACGAGGGCCGCCTTTTAAGTTCTGTCGTTTGAAATAAGTATAAACAATCTAATAGATTATTGCCATTTATTGTTTTTCAAAGTATTCTCCGCGATATTTAATAGTACATTGTTACCTGAGTGTTGAAAGTCACGTTTTTTGAGTCCCGAGACGGGTTTGGCGCCAGAGCGTAGCGAGGGCGCCAATGGAGCTTGAGGGACTCAAAAGACTTTCACCCGAGGTAAACACTGTGCTTTTCATTACGAATACAAGGAAAGTAAAAATAAAAACATGAAAGAAAAATTAGTGAAAATGAAGATTGAATTGCCGCCTTCCCGGTTTTTTTTTTCTTTTTCTCTGGCGGGCCTTCGGCTTCGGCTCGCCAGCATTATTCAGCCATTATTGTCATTTTCATAATTTAAATCTATGTTATTTTAAATAAATAGTTGAAGCTATACACTAATCAAGTAATTTAGAAGATATATTATTTATTTAATACTATCTTTATGTTATTTAAATTTAAATATTACATTGCGCTCTAATTAGACTTTTTAAACTTCTTACCGTTGTAATGGGTTTCCAACCTACTTGCTGAATAAAAAGTTGGAATTTGGTTGAACAACCTCCTTGCAGTTAGAAAGACTTTAGAAAGTTGGAACAAGGTTGAATAAAATAGAACTTGTTTTTTTTTATAATTTGACAGCTGTCAGTAGAAAGCGATTCTCCCTAGGGCTGAAAGTTTTACTTTCAATTAGGCCCCTCAGGCAACTTCAGACCTACTTTCAGAGTATGAGTAATGAAAAACACTTTTGCATGCGTTCGAATCAGTTTTTTAAACATCTATTCCACTCCGAAGTGGGGGTATCCAACGAGAGATCAACTTTTTTGCGCCAAGTTCTTCGTGCAAGATTTTCAGGATAGTATTCCCTGAAATGCCCACAGCTGTCTCTATGTCACGGTATGCCACATGACTATCTTCGACGATTAGCTGCCGCACGGCATCGATATTCTCTTGCGTAATGGCGGTTTTTGGACGACCTTCACGTGGCTTGTCACTGAAGCTATAATAGAATGCCCAGGTCGAAATTCTAAATACCAGCGTTTTACAGTCCTATGACATGGTGCTGCATCACTAAACACAGAAGTAATCTCCTCAAAGCACTGAAGTCGCGTGAATCCCCTTTGAAAGCTGTAGAAAATTATCGCCTGCATATTTTCCTTTGATATTTCCATTTTTACAACAGACTTGTCAGTTTTGAATAAACGCTACAAAAAAACTATTCGACCGATCCAAAAGATTTTTTTTGTTTTCGAATTAAACGTTCAAAAAGATGAAAATACCATTTGTTTTTTTTTTTAAATAATTGCGGGAAGTTTGTAAACGACAGAACTTAAAAACTTTAGCCAGTGTCTATTCAGCTATTATCCATCCTCGGAGAAGAAGATATTATTTGAGGCTGGATAGTTCGGAACTAAATACTTCATTCACCTTTTTATGGTTCCGTAGCCAAATGGCAAATAAGGAACCCGTATAGATTCGTCATGTCTGTCTGTCCGTCCGTATGTCACAGCCATTTTTCTCCGCGAAACCGTAAGAGCTAGACTGATGAAACTTGGCGAGTAGATGTATTCAGTGAACCGCATTAAGATTTTTACACAAAAATAGAAAAAAAACTATGAATTTTAGGGGTACTTGAAACTGAAACTCAAAAAATTTTTTTTTCATCGAACCCATACGTGTATCTATGAATAGGTCTTCAAAAATGATGTTGAGGTTTCTCATATCGTTTTTTTCTAAACATAATATAGTTTGCGCGAGAGACACTTCCAAAGTGGTAAAAAGTTGGTCCCCCCCCCTCTAACTTCTAAAATAAGAGAATGATAAAACTAAAAAATTATATGTTGCACATTACTATGCAAACTTCCAACGATATTTGGTTTGAACGAGATCTAGTCAGTAGTTTTTTTTTATACGTCATAAATCGTAAACCACAATTTACCTTTCGACGAACTACAAGAACCTTTATATTATGTTACTTGCTGCTACGGAACCCTTCATGGGCGAGTCCAACTCGCACTTGGCTGCTTTTTTTTTAAACTCAATGGTTTTTGCGACATTTCCAAAGTGGTAAAATAATGGTCCCCCCCCTGTAACTTCTAAATTAAGAGAATGAAAAAAATTCAAACACTTCGATTTAAGCGATCACTTGAGGGATTTGTGTTGCTGGAATCGACGCCCTGAACAAAGTAGATGCAAGGTTTAAAAAAATTAACTGGCTCCTTAGTAGGCATTCCACCCTATCAGTTAAAAATAAAATACTTTTGTATAGTTAGTCCTAATGCTAGTATTGACCTAAACTACGCTTGGAGGAATTAGAAATTCCTCATATATTTCTACATATACATCATATATTTCTAATTCCTCCAAGACACTACGGTATACAGCTGTGGGGCTGTAGCAAAAAGACAAATATCCTTAGCACACAAACGTTCCAGAACAAAGTGCTTCAAGTAATTGTAAGTGCGCCCGTAGGTACCTACAACGTAAGTACGTAAGAATCGAAGACCTTCACCGGGACCTAAATATTGAGTTCGTCTAAAACAGTAATTAAAAAATCTGCAGGAGCCCACGAGAACAGGCTTCATCATCATGTGAACGTCGCTCGAGGCCATCCATCCGGCTCCTCCTCCTCATAATTAGACTCTTTGCTCCTCCTCGACAACACTGACAAATTGACAATACAATACTGTACTGACTGACATGTTGACATAGTGAGACTGAGAAGGCAGAACAGGCTTCATCAATTTCATCATCATGACTGTTAGTGATGCTAACTTAGCTTAGCTTACGCTAGATCTAGCATAATTTTATAGATATTGCTTTGAATTTTTATTTGTTGTTTAGCCTAAAGCCAAGCATACAAAATAGTTTTTTGATTAAAATTAAACCATTAAACAAACTAAACCATTATAATAGCTTGCGTATATTTCATGAGACTTACGGTGGCATTGCTGAGTTGCCAACATAACGACAAACGTAATGAATTTGTGAGCCCACCTAATTTGGGTACCTATTCCCTTACAAATTAAATTTAATATACCATTGACAATCTCTAACCAGCTTGAGCTTTTAGGGTTCACGCTTACCCCTAAGTTGAACTTTGGCTCGTTTATTGAATCGAAGGCCAAAACAGCTGCGAAAAAGCTAGGAGTACTATCGAAGGTGAGACGGTATTTCACACCGGGACAGCTTATGCATCTATACCAAGCACAAGTCTGGTCATGTATGGAATACTGTTCTCATCTTTGGGATGGCTCGGCTAAATACCAGCTGGAGGCCCTGGAAACGATTGAAAGGCGAGCAAAAAGGCTCATTGGCGACGATGTATTGGTGGAGTCTAAACTCCTTAGTCTCGAGCATCGTCGTAAAGTAGCTGGCTTATCGGTCTTCTACAGGATACATTTCGGGGAGTGTGCCCAGGAACTTTTCAACTTGGTTCCTCCATCCCCATTCCATCACCGGACCATTAGACGTACGGAGATGAGGCATCCATTCATGGTTGATACACCTTCTTCCCGCACTAAGCGCTTTGCCTCCACTTTTATAATGCGGACAGCCAAAGAGTGGAACTCGTTGCCGGCATCTATTTTTCCGAATACCTATAATTTGGAAGTTTTCAAGAAAAGAGTGAATAGGTATCTTCTGGGTGAGCGCGCTACACCGTCGATTGCATCGTCACTTAACATCAGGTGAGATTGCGGTCAAGCGTTAGCCTATAAATTATAAAAAAAAAAAAGACGGGTTGCACTCCGGGAGTGCCGGCAGAAGTGAAAACTTGCCGCTCGTATTAAAACTTATTAAATTTTCATCTAGTATATTTATAAAGTACTCACTCATTTTCTTTCGCTATTTCTTCATCACTTTTATCATTAATAGATGCACGAACCGCACGCGCCGCCCCGCCCCCATCGTAGCAACAGTGCCGGCCGGCGAGCGAAGCGGCAACGTCGCACACCGGGTACGGCGCGGTCAGTCGAGCGGAACGGCAACGTCCTCTCCATCCGTCTTACGCTTTTTGGATCAGGTCACGTGATCCTGACGCGAGTTTAAGATTTTATACCCATTACAGAAAGTGCTCAACGCCGCTAAAGAAGTTTTCACTTCAAAAAAAAACATCATATTTTATTGTCTTCCTTTTTTTGTTAGAAACAAAATTAAATAGAATATAAAATACTTTAGTTTGCCACCTAAATTTATTCAGCATTGCCGGGTAGAGTAAATGAGCCAATTTTTCATCCGTGGATGGTGCGGGCTTGTTTTTCCGCAAGTAAGCCGCTAGCGGGCTCTTTTTGCGTGACCCTTGACTCCTTGACACGTGTTGCTTGAACTTTTTTAGGTTCTATGACACGCCGATTTTCTCACGATGTTTTCACCGTTTGAGAGTAGGTACTGCATAGTACACATAAAATTTTGGACAGAAAAACTCATTGGTAGGTACACGACTGGATTTGAACCCACGACCTTCGGATCGGAAGGTGGGGCCACTACCACTAGACCACCAGTGCTCTCGGGTAGATTGGGTACAAATGCTGGAATTATAGGATTGGCTTAGTGAAAGTACTGTAGGTACTAAAATCGATTGTCTTACTCGACATCGAAAATATTAAACTTAATTATAAGCTAAATTACAGCCTGTGTAGTTTTGGCTAAATTTTAACAGCTGCTTAGCAAGTTTTAGGTTAGCCTTGTTGGCAGCACAGTCATTCTTCATCCATCATGAATGAAGTGACAAAAAATTCTGTTATACTTATAGGACTTGGCGGAACGACTTTGCATCCAAGTCAGCACAAAATTAAAAAAAAGTCATCCATCATTTCTAGGAAAGATAGTTTCATTCAAAAGTTTCATTTCAATCATTCATTATTTCATTCAATGATTTCAATGGATTAAAAAAAGCGCTGTTGCCTGCCTTTAATCCTCATATAATTCGTGTGCTTTTTCCATGGTTTTGATTTGAACAAAAGAAAGAAATACATGTGATCCAGGATGTCGTGCGATAATATTGAAAAACTTTACCAGAATTACGGTATTCTGGCCGACGCTAAAGAAGACATTGCAAAGGTAACCTAACTCTTTAGCTGACGCTGTTTACCAGTATTATGCAGGTTTCACTGAATAAGATTACCTACACAATTCAATATTGCGATATATTTTCAGCACGAAAAAGAGTATTTGGAAATATTAGCCGCTGTAAAAGGAACCGACAAAGAAAAACGCTTAGCGTCTCAGTTTATTGCGAAATTCTTCAACAGCTTCCCAACATTGACTAGTCAAGCTATCGAAGCACACTTTGATTTGTGTGAAGATAGTGACGTTGCCGTAAGTATTATCCCGAACTTGCATCTTCTGTGATTGTATCAAACATCGCTAACTTTACATAACGTTATTTATGTATGTTTTTTTGTAGATCCGCAAGCAAGCCATCAAAGATTTGCCCATTCTTTGTAAAGATCACAAGCAGTACACTCAGAAAGTCGGCGATATTCTTGCCCAGCTTCTACAGTCTGATGATATTACCGAGATCAATGTGGTCACAAGTTCTCTGATCACTCTTCTGAAGAAAGATCCGAAAGAAACATTGATAGGGTTTTTCTCCCAGATACACCGAAATACAGATAGTGAGGTAGTTAGGGAGAGATGTATCAAGTTTTTAGCTAGCAAAATCAAGCAGCTGGGCAGGGAAGTTATAAATGAAGAGGCAGAAAATCTGATTATATCAGAATGCAAGAAGATTCTTGAGGTAACTTAACCATTGATTTCAGACAACCTGTACATCCTTAACTAACTAGCTTGGCTACTTTGCTATTACATAGGGGATACATAAAGAAGAAAATTATAAAGATTCTATGAGTAAATGCCCACAAACAATGAACATGAAACAAAGATATCTAATTTATAAATATTTTAAACATGCTTATTTTGGCTTTGGTTCAGTTGAATTTACATATAAATAATATTGATCCAGGATGTTGTTGCGGAGGAGTTTGAACACACCATGGAGTTGTTGACATGGACCCGCCTAGGCAAGACACCCGCTGGCAAGAAGGAGCTTCTTCAGATTGTTGCAGCTATGGCATTCAGCCCCTATGATTGGAACCCAGAAGACTCTGAACATGTGGATAGGATGATACAGTGCTCTCAACACGCTCTACCACTTTTATCTGTGAGTATTATGTTACACCCTGTGCAACAACAACTGTGGCGTGACACAGTCACCCTACAGTTCAATCAAAACCTAGCTGCATCTGTCAGCTTTCACATTATTATGAGCTTAGATTCAATCAAAGACGAGTTGAAAAAAAACTTTGTCAAGAACAACTGCTACAAAACTGATCATTGATGCTATAAACAATCATGATATAGTGAATATGAACTTCACTAAGTAAAGGCAAATCTAGGTGATGGCAATCAGCTGAGAAGCTGTCAAATATTGCTGTCACAGTTTCAGCTGATCGCCATCACCTAGATGTGCGTAGGCGTGGTGGAGCATGGGTGGAGGTGCATTTGTCGTTTTTGGGTCTGTGTTAATATGTTATTCTTTTTGTATATGAATAGCACTAGGCTATAAAAAAACCTGGTATAAAAATAAGACATAATTTGTTAAGAAAATGTTATTTTGTTGTAGTCGCAAGTGGATTCATCTCAGTTCATCAATTTCTTCTGTGACCATGTACTCCCACGCTGGGATGACATTGTAATAACTGAAGGAGGTTCTGATACCAAACTAGAGTTGCTGAAGATATTTTCTGAAATGTCTCAGTACTGTGGAGAACTTACAGAATCAGAGAAAAAAATTGATACGGTTTATGATCTGCTTATGGTAAGCAAGCATACATTTTAAAACGTTAACCTGTCATAATATTAATGTAATGTACCTATATCAAGCTCTTTATTATCTCATCAAGCTCTTTTTGAGAGTCTGGTCTACTGATTGGGCAATACTGCAACCACATGTATTCCAGCCTCCAACTTCGACAAACACTTTGATCCGTGCCTGGTGAGCCGTAGGTACCACAAGTAGGCTGCTGGCGGGCCCTTTAAGCGTGACACTTGACACACGTTTTCGAACTTTTTAGTGCTACGATATATGTCGGTTTCCTCATGATGTTTTCTATAACCTTTTGTGAGTACTGCCCATAAAATACTTGGGCTTATGAACTTGTTGGTGCACTACTAGATTTGAACCCACAACCTTAGGATTGGAAGGCGGGCCACTACCAGTAGACTACCAGTGCTCTTTTTAAACCAGCCCCCAAGTTGTAATTATGTTTTGATTTGATGGTTATGGATGGGTACCAGCCAGTGCAATTGTTAACAATAATGTTTGATGAATATGCTGTGTATGGATTATGGACTTAATCAGTCGCGCGATAAAAACCGTGACGTTTATCACTTGTAGACAACAGCTTTAAATGTATAACACAAGCATGGGTTTATAGATTGACAGTAATCGTTTTCCTCAGCAATACTTACCTGTAGCCGCAATCGAAGTTGAAGAGAGCGCCGATGCTGACAAGGGAAAAACTGAAGAGGGTTATGACAAACCAGACAGTAAAGCGGTCGTAGGACCGTCGCTTCAGTTCTCGCATGTGGAGTGTGCTCTGTTCGCCCTCCATAGCCTCTGCCGCAAAGCCCCCGAGGCTCTCGGTGCTGATGCCGACAGACTGAGGACACTGCGTCTCCGTCTACAGTACACGGCGCGTCTCACACAAGGTTACATCAAAAAGCTCAAGGAAGTTACAAAGGTATGTTACTACATATATTTACTTTAGGCTAACACAAATCCTAGAACTTTAGGTTAAATTAAATATAATTTCTTATGTGACTACAGGGGAAAAAAAATGAAGATTCTGAGGATAACAAACTGAAAATCGCAGCTTTGAAGACAACTTCTAACATCAATACTTTAATAAGGGACATATTCCGCATTCCACCGAGTTTCAAGAGCAAAGTACAGCTCTCATTCCTAACATCAAAGCCAGAAAAAGAGGTAATTATTAATTATTATTATTGTTATTATTAGAAATAGTAGAGGTAAATCATTGATGTATAAATACTATGTAGCATCAGCCGTTCAGTGGTACAACACGGCCGGCGCCGGTGACGTAACTTGGCAGGTCTGAAGTTAGCTGTTTGACCAGTATTCCACGGACCCTTTTTTTTTGCGCTGGGGGACTTTCCGATCTCCGGCATACCCACTAAAAACCCAGCGGCGCTCCAGCTTCGTCTATGTGGAAGGAGACTGGGAAACTGGCAGAGCCTTGACATCCAGTCTCCCACGGACCCTCAACCAAGTGACACCAGCACCGGCCGAACTGTAGCAAACATACCTAAAGTCGGCTGCACTAAAACAAGTATATTGTCGCATCAACGTGAATTATTGTTTCAGGAAAAATCGGCTGAAGTTGAAGATACATCCCCACAAAAGCGACACAGGCCAATCACGTTTGACAACGGCGATGAATCCGATAAAAAATCCCCTGAAAAACGTTCGCGCAGCGGCGAAAGAAACCAAAAAATGTACGCGCCCCCTTCTGGCAAATACAGCTCCAGATTAAACCACTCTGGAAGGTTTTCTGGGCCTAGCCAAGGGGGACGGGGAAGGGGTGGTAGAAGAGATTTCCGGGGAAATGGCGCCCCATTTAGAAGGCGTAGCAATTACTAAAACATGCTACAAATCCCTAAATTTTATACCAACAATTATTATTCAATTAGTATGGGCTTCTGTCTTCAAAAAAATATGGACAAAATCCACTCTGTGGTCTGTTTGCATTTAACTCTTCCTTAAATAATTTGGTGATCAGATCGGTCGCTAACCGATAATAATTCTCACCATTCCCATGCAAATGGCCCTCCAAATGCAAAGACTTGACAAACTTCTTGTGTTTTTATTTCTTTTGAAATTGGGTTGATTCGTTCTGGAGTTTTGAGTAGCGATGTTTTTTTTTCAGTTTCTTGTAGGTACTGGCGGAATTGCAGCAGTTCATCTTTTATTATTTATTTGAATTTAAGGATGAGTATAGGAGCTGGCGACGCGTGCATGGGTGCTGTAAAAGTATTCTAATAACTTTTGAAATGAACGTAAGCATTACATTTTAAGATTCTAGCTTAGTGCACCAATTTTGGACTATTTGACAGCACTGAAACTCAGCAGCGGGATATATAGAGGCCTGCGCACATCTAGGCGATGGCCTTTATTACGTCTGTATTAAGGTAAGTAATAGGTATGTAGGTAGGTGACACTAGTTTTAAGTCGCAAGTTGCGACTGTGACATTATTCTAGCTCGCGAAAGTAATCCAGCTTTCTGTCAAAAGGCAAAGGGACCTTCTGGATACTTCATTAACCTACAAGTAAGTCTGTAAGGTATCTACTATTACTTCTATGAACATTATTTCAGGTGAAAAACAGTGAGCTCGCCAGTAGCAGCCGGTAACTCACTTAGTATTTATAACCATTTTCAGGGACTTCTACTTTGATAAACCATCAAGGTGTAGTGACATGGATTAATCATCTTCTAAAATATATAACGTGTGCAAAAAATATCTTTCGTTTTATTGTCAAGCTAACTACATTACTTACATTTTTAACATTCTGTACAAACATTTGGATTTAGTGTAGGTAAGTAATGTTTAATAGTGCCTTCCCATATGGAAGGCATTATTGAACATTACATGATTCGAATGAATGAATTTAAACATAAAGTGGTAGGGTAATATGGCCAAATATCAGCCCCCTAACGGATTTTTTGGATTCAACTCCTTATAAAAAAAAAAATACTGACTATTAGCCTCTGATTCTTTTTTTGTTAGGTGAAGAAATTCATTGGTTTTAGTTGTATAGGGCAAAACACTATGGAATTCAATAAATGCTTTAAATATTTAACGTTTATTCATGATATACCACTTTTTCCAAATATCAGCCCCCTTTTCCCTAAATACAGCCCACGCATGACCTAATATCAGCCGCTATGATTACAAAGGTTTTTTTTAGTGTGTGTGTGTACACACACCACTCTAGGTGGAAGGATTATGAAGAAAAATAGGGTGGCCATAATTTTGTTCACATATGGTACAAATCAAACAAAGTTAAAATTGTTCGCATCTCAATCTTATACCTATTCTTTAATTACTAATGACTCAAAACAAAATAATGAAAGGTTAACCTTCTGTAACATAATTAAACACCATCTTCTATGCCTAAAAAACGACTAGGTATCAGTCTTAAAAAATAACTATAAATTAAATAACTAAACCAGATCAACAAATTATGGAAGGTCTTGAAAACTTTAACAATCTCAAAAATACTCTACCTAGGGGGGTATGGCTTCCATACAAACTGAATTTTACCAATTATGAAAATTTTTTTGTAGGTATAATTTTACACTGAAATAGCTGTAATTAACTTTTTCATTGCTCATACTCTGAAAGTAGGTCTGAAGTTGCCTGAGGGGCCTAATTGAAAGTAATACTTTCAGCCCTAGGGAGAATCGCTTTCTACTGACAGCTGTCAAATTATAAAAAAAACAAGTTCTATTTTATTCAACCATGTTCCAACTTTCTAAAGTCTTTCTAACTGCAAGGAGGTTGTTGAACCAAATTCCAACTTTTTATTCAGCAAGTAGGTTGGAAACCCATTACAACGGTAAGAAGTTTATAAAGTCTAATTAGAGCGCAATGTAAAATTTAATATATACTTATCATATTTACTTATCTGTTGAAAATATTACAAAATATACAATAATTAGTAGTGGTACCTAATATCACGAAAGCATAGTCACCCTAAAGAAAGTGCAGGCTGGATTTAGGATTTTCGATCGGAAAGCAAATTCTTATTGTCAGCCCCCCTGCCGATATTTAGATTTGAATGTAAAACCAAACCCTATATCCAGCCGGGTGGTTTTTTAATTAAATAATGAATATGAATAAAAAAAAAGTTATTTCATGATATTCTTTAGTTCGTCTTCTATTCTAGACAAGTAAAATATTTCATGGATTATAGTTCTAATATAATGAAAATCCTTATCCCGTGAAGTCGTCGATGCTTGGTTCGAGAGACAGCTACTGAACAAATCAAGCACGCGCACTCTCGCCTGTGTTCAATCGACGACTGATTGAATGAGTTAAAACTTAGCTCGACCAAATTGATATCGTCTATGGCGTATAATATAAGGTTCATTTTGGGTAACAAAGAAATAGCATAGTGTAAATCGTTTACAATTCTAGCTTGATTTTTCGGAGGCGGCTGGTAATTGGGGGGTGGCTGGATTTAGGGCATGTTACCCTACTTGTTTCATAAAAAATATTTTTATTAAAAATGATAACAACACATTGTATTCACTCGTGTTTTAAATTAATTGGACAATATTATTTTCACTACTGCTGATGGCCGATCTGGCTGGAGCCTAATTATCGGCTCATCTCGGATCATTTTGCAATTTTATTTTATTGCTTCTTTTCTAAGAGAGAATGGATGATTTCTTTGAGTAATTCGTCAACGACCTCATCGTAGAAGCCTCGCATCACCCCACGCACCTCCCTTCCACACTACCCCCTGTACTCCCCTCCACACTCTCGCACCCCCCCCCCACTCTACACTTCCTGTGTACCCTCCTCCCTCTACCCCCCAGCACAAACTTTGAATGTCATATTTTTTTATATCAACAGACTTAAAAATAAGTTTCAGGTTTTTAGCTCTAATAATGATACTTCCATACAACTTTTAAGTCTACACTATCTGTGTGTACCAAATTTCATTATAATGGCTCTAAAAATGACGATACAACTTTCAACCCCTTACAACCCTTTGTTCGCGATTAAAAGTATACACCGATTGAAATAAAATTTGGTACACTTTCTGTGTACCAAATTTCAAGTTCTGTAGTTTTGGCGTGAAAGCCGGGGACAGACAGACAGACCGAGTAACAAACGCATTTATAATATAAATAAGGATAAGGATAGTCTGCTAGAATTCAAATAAAAAAATATTAAATTAGTTTGTACATTATAGAAAATATTGGTACAACTTTAATATTCACTCCACTGCTTGATGCTTTAAGATACTATCTCATAGTGTCAACAACATTGCACATAATGCGATCTAGTTCATAGCAAGGATCAGAGTTGGAGATATCATGAATGCTGGAGTCCATCTGTTCGAGAATTTCAATGGGCACTTTGAAATTGGAGTCCATTTCAGTTTGGTCCGGTAGGCTTTGTAACGCACTCTGTAGGATATCTTGGACTTTGTCAAGGTGTTTCTTGAACCTGAATAACCAAACATGTTATTGGAAATAAATAAATATAAAAAAACAACACTAAATTCACAATTAACCAGATGACTGATATATTACTTACTTGCTTGATATATATAATTACTACATAAATTGAATGGTTATTTTAGACATTACCTTGTAGCAGTTTCGACCCTCTGCCTCTTCTGAAGTTCCATCATAACTCGAAGAGTTTCCCTGGCCTGGTGTGGCCTGAACTCGTTAAGAAGGTGATGTATGTGAATGAACAGCAAACTCAGATCTTCAACTTTCTCAGCTCGTTTGGGCGATTCTGGACAGTGTACCAAGAGGTCGAGTAGATCTAAGAAGTTCACTAGTAATGAGTGGTTTAATTTCTTTAGTTCTCTTCTTCTCTCGAAGTGCATAGGATACAAGCGCCTGAAACCCTGAAATTTTTAGATAACATTTTCACCTAATAGGAAACCAAATAAAATTATGAGTTCCAGATTCAACACAAACCCAGTTTGAACCAAAGTTTATACCTACGTCTCACCTGGCTTTCCAGAGACCTGATTATAGCGTCATCAGCATTAAAAGCATGTCCAAACATTGAATAGGAATCGTGAATGGGTCGTGGTGGCAGTGGTGCCCTATTTCTTCTCACGTTCTCATCGGTGTAGAAATTGATGTACTGCATGGGTGGCAAGGGTAAAGAGCTGACTTGAGCAGTGTCCGACGACATGTTGTAGTCGTGTAAATTTATATCATGTGATTAAGTATTGCAAAATAAATTTACGACGCTATTTCTCTAATAAAATTCCGGCGCCCATAACTTATAGCTACAAAATGAAATGGCCGATCTTATTTATTTTCACGACAAAGAAGAAGCAAATTTCTATGGTATTTGTGTGTGTGCGTATACGTATGTATATCTACATTTGTGTGCCTTTTTCTAGGCTTGTTGAAAAAATATCGATACATCGATATATCGATATTATTTTTTCAATATATCGATATTTTTGAGCGATATTTAATAGTTCGATATATCGATGTATCGATATAAAATTCTAAGTATCGAAAAGGTATAAAAACCGATATTTTTTTCAGACCAATAAACATTTATAAGTTTTAAGATTAAAAAATCCCAAAAAGAAAATACTTTTTTTATACTAACATCTTTTAACAAATTATATTTTATGTATTTTTTGTTTTTGCTCGACTTGATTTGCTGTTTTATAGTTTGGTTTTTAAGTTGGCAACTCTGTTAGTCAATTTCAATTTCAACAGCACGAATATTCTCTGTCAAGTCAAATCATACCGATATATCGATATTTTTTCATAAAAATATCAATATCGATATCGATATTTTCAAAAAACATCGATACGATATATATCGATACTTTATTGCATTTCCGACATCCCTACCTTTTTCTTCTTAATGAATGGCATCTGTCTTTTCGGATCAATTAATTCTGCCAATTATTTTAACTGGTCACCCCAACCCCAAAAACATTTGTGCATGGTATTATTTTTGATCAGTCACTTTGATTTGATGGTTTAGTTAGAAGCTGTCAGATTTGTTGCGCAACGGATATTTTTCTAAAAATATTCATTTTTAGAAAAATATCCGTTGTATGTCGTAGAACCTAAAAATGTTCGAGTGTAATTTCGGTGGTATTTTCATTCACAATTCTTATCTTAAATTTTGAAAAGTTGCTGTAGTAGGGTTTATTTTCACATCAATATCTGTATAATGGGGAAAAGTAATGGTTTCTTGCTATCTCATGTATTTAATTTTTTTAACAAAGTTATAAAATGATGAAGAATATAAAGTAGAAAAAACTTTACGACACTGGTGTCATTTGAGTAACATGGGAGTAAATCGCAGGACTACGAAACAGTTTGTGCATTTTGGCAATAAAATGTTGTTCTATTTTGTGTACGTTGTAAGATTTTGTTTACATAAATATGATCGTTGCCTATTATTATTATCAGTTTTTTATTAAGTTTTAAAAGGCACAGGGATCCATGGTTAAAATATGTTTTTCACCCCTGAGTTGTCAACATGACAGTGACATATCATGATATATTTTTGTTTACAAAAAATGACTCTGTTTCGGAATCAGGTTATAGGTATCTATTGCACGAGTAAAACCGCGCGCCGTTACTACTAATAGTGATCCATGGTAAAAACGTGTTTATTACCCCGAGTTGATTTACAGACAGAAAACATCCTTGATGACAGCTGATAGTGATTTATCATAGCGATGGGCGATTACTACTATATTTTATCGAATTAGTCGATTGTTCGGTTCAGTCGATAACAATTGAAACTAGTCGATTGTTATCGACTGACGGCGCGTGTGGCGTGCGGCGCGCGGCGACAACGACTAGCACCAACTTTAACTACTATTTGCCGCGCGGTCACGCCACGCAACCACGCAACGCACCTAACTACTATTTTTGCCGCGCGGTCACGCATTCACGCAACGCACCTAACTACTATTTTTGTGCGTACTACTGAATCAGTGGTTACAAAAGATGGTGCGTCGGGTGTGCGCTGCGCTACAAATCTATAGATTAAGTCCGTGCGCCGCTACTTAATGCAGTTATTATGCGATTTAAGTTATTACATTAATTAATTTGTTTTAAAGTATAACAAATTACGAATAGAAGGGTAGGTAAAGAGTTTCTAACTAAGGAAAACACAGACTAGAATAAAAATTAAGTAAAAAAGGTACTTATAGATACTTATTTGAAATATATTTTCTTACAGAAAATCAACTTATAGCTAGAAATCTACCTTCTAACATAATTTAACTATACTTTTTACTTGACAAGGTCAATTTTACATTTCTATAAAATGTATATCCATAATATTAAAATATACTACCTACGTGTTAACGTCCCGCCCGGGCGGGACGGTGTTGCGTCGATTGTTTCTAAGTAATAATACTTCGGTTGCATTTAATGTTAACACGTAGGTAGTATATTTTAATATTATGGTGCATGCGGGGGCGCGCCCCCGCATGCACCGCCCCGCGTGGCCTTCCGCAGCGCAGTTCACCGCACCGCACGCATACTTACATGTATAGTAGTTAGTAGTTTGTCGATTGTTATTCGAATAATCATGGGGAGGAACTACTAAATCGACAATCGAATGCGCAGTAGCGCAATTTTCGATTCATTCGATTATTTTTTTTGAATCAATCGCCCATCGCTAATTTATCATGACATTTCTTTTTTTACAAAAAAAACAGCTGTTCTTATTTTCACGAAAAAAGATACTCTATATAAAGTGTGCCTGTACGGCCTGTAGCATATTGCAACTGTCAAACCTGACATTTCAAACTGTCAAATGTCAAGAGGTCAATGTCATGCTTGCTTCTTTTTTTTTTTTAATTTTGTGCTGGCTTGGATTCAAAGTCCTTCCGCCAAGTCCTATAACATGCTTGCTTCTGCTTGTGCTTGATCGAGTTTACGAAAAGGCATCCATCATGGCGGCTTGCCGAAAGACGTAAATTTACAATAACCCAATCCAAGGGAAAACAAAACGTAAGATATAGCCTGCTTCGAAAGGAGCGAAAAGGAATCAACAAATCAAGGAATTTAATACTTTAAAGAGGTCAAATTATACAATAAACTTTAGCTCAAAAATGAAAATTTTAAAAACAGTTTTGAAAAAAAATTCGTGGTTCTAAGAGCGCCGCTAAGCGCTAACTTCTAGTCTTCTATCTTCATTCAACTTCCAAAGTTTTTTCATGGTTTTTTTATTTTGCAAACGAAACGGGGTCCGAGCCTGATTTCTGTGTCGAGTTCGTTGTTTAGTGGTCAAGATTTATTGGTGGAAGAATTTGCTTTAATAATATTATAGTTTCTTCTTCTAAATACTTACGGGTTCGCTGGTTTTCGCAGTTGAATGTTTGTAAGTTGTAACTTTACGATCGCGCTGAAGTTCTAACCGGTTTGAAATAGGATTACTATGTAGGTAATATTGAATATTTCAGTTACTATGGCTGGTAAAGATGAAGACGAGGTGATTCTTCACACGTTTATGATCAAAAGATCTCAGAACAAAAAGTTGTTTACACCAGTGAACTACAAGGAGCGCTTTGTGGTCCTAACTCGCCGTGCGCTGATTTATTATGACTCCGATAGCGAGGTAGGTACTCACTGAATATTCTATTCTAGTAAGTAGTTACCTAAATCAATATACTTTATTAATATTATTAATAGGTACCATGTATGGTATTAATAATAAATATATTATATTAATTCACGTTCATACAATACTTTAAAGTACCTAACTTTAAAGTATTGTATGAACGTAAATTAATATGTATACTTATTATGGGGCCCTATTTAATTTAATATACAGGGTGGATACGACTGATGAGACAAAAAATAAACTGCATATACTAGGCACCATTTTCAAGCTCTGTACCAAAAATCTTTTAATTAGGAGCAGTAGTTTGGCCGCAAATAATTTTTCAAGTTTTTTCACTATTGGAGCACGATGTATCTTTCATAGCAGATGATTATCTATACCTACGAAGCGTTTTTGCCACTCCGACGCAAGTAATACACACACAGACTTGCATTTTCAATACGAGAGTGACATAGAGAGAGACAATGACATAGCAAAAATCCCGCGGGTAAAAGAAATAGACATAGGTCAGTGCGTTCTTTCTTATTGCTACCTAACTACTTTCAACTTCAGTTCGCGACCGCTGACCGTTCGGAACGGATGTGCCTACCTACCGGAACACGGAAGCTTACGTTTTTATTTTTACGAATTGAAAACGAGGCAATTTGTGATAGGACACTAAATAAGTTAGGACAGTATTTCTTTTCTCTATTGTGACAGGATACGTTACTTGGGATTATTATTATTTAGTGTTAGTTTTTTTATTGTGATTGACTGTTTTTTATTGTGATGTGATGGAGACACGTTATTAAAATTTGGTTTTGTGTGTTCAACAATGCCTCGTGTAACTTACACGGCGTCAGAATACACTGACATGATTTTTATTTACGGCGAATGCCGTGGAAACGCATCTTTGGCTCTACGAACATACAGAGAGAGGTTTTGTGACAGCCGCAGTTGCTCTAGAAACGCCCGCACTATACAAAAGTACTACTTATAAATTTAGTGTTTGTTGTGAGCGTACCTACCCAATTCAAAGGCGGCTCAGGCCTCCACTCGCGCCAGGTCATCGCCCCGGCCGCGGCCGTCGCCTGCCTGGGCATGTCGCGCTCCAGCAAGCGCGCGATGTTGCCGCTTTGTTGTCAAGGGTGTTTGCGTTTTACTCGGATCGGTAAGCTATTTAGTTTGTTTGAAATAAAAAAAATCTCATTTTTGTAGCTTTTTATTTTTATACCGTATCGATTTAATACTTAACACGTATAGTGTACGTAGTGTAATTTAATGCCCATCTGTCGTATCCACTCTGTATATATCAAATTTTAAATGGAATTTTGACAAAACATGCAAAAAGACTTAGAAGTTTTTAAACATGTCGGGTTGCCAAACTAAGAGTTTAAGATATAATAGGAGTTTAAGACATAAGAAATAAGAGTTCATGGTCATGAATTTCCACTACCTTGATTAATGATTGTTTAACTGTACAACCTCCCGGTTGTCTAAGTTGTAGACATTCCTACCTAAACATGCCTATTTCTAATAGTTATCAGTATAATAATAAATATTGTGGAAAATCCACATCATATTATTATGTAGCCCCAAATCTGCACTACTAGACCACCAGTACCCATGCTCTCTGGTGATCTTTTATGAGAAACAAATGCATTAAAACAGTATTTGGCATGACAATGTAGATTTCTCCAGATCAGAGCAATAAAAAAAATTGCATTGGCTGGTATTATTGATGCTCTAAACATTTAATTGTGAATTATCAACCCTCATGCGGAGTAAAGGTTATGGAGACAAGTGCAGCTCAGCTTGATTTTACCTATGGGAAACACTATTTCGTATTCCTCTGTTTGTGTCTTCAAATAAGTACTGAAAAGACAAACAGTTAATCTCGCGTGAGGGAGGGGTTACCTCACACCAACAATAGATGCCTATTAAATAAAAATAATAGATGATGACTGGGTGTTAAATTTGATAAATTCTTGAAGGTCTCTAGTTCTTGTTGCTTAATATAATTGTATATAGTAAAACACAATATCGGGGCATACAGAGACCTACCTTAAAATTGTATGGTAAAAAAATATTTTCGCTCTTACATAGAGGAAACAGGACTACATTTGCTTGGCCACAATGATCTCGACTTAACAATTGACAGCCCTCGTAGTTCAGTTGGTAGTAGCACTGCCTTGTGCTCCATAGTTTGTTGTGCGACTATAAGCTTGATTTTACGACTTTAATTTGAATATCCTACACTAGTTTCAAGTTCATAACGAAACAATCAATTCATATTTTTTACTCCACATTGCTGCTAGGACTTGAAATTTAGTTATCAAGGTAAGTGCTTGCTTAAATATTATTTCTCAAGAGCAATAAATAACATAACTTAAAGGGTGGAATTTTGTAATGCCACCTGGAGGGAAAGTACTTTTAATACTGCAGATAGAAAATTTTACTCAAAGGAAACATTCCTTTATTTTTGAATAGAAATCAAACTGCATTCAAAGATTTTCGAAAATTCTCTTCTCCCACACCCGAGACTCGAACCGGCTAAAATCTGAAAAAATTACACCCTGTACTTTTATTGCATTGATTGTTAGGGTCAATTATAAGGATGAAATCTCTCTGACAAACATGATAAATTAAATGAAAGAAAAACCAGGAAATCTGCATTACAAAAGATGGATGTTAGCTAAAGAGCTTTATCTTGACTCATTGAATTTGTAACTTCAGATTTCCTGGTTTTCCTTTCATTTAATTTATCATGTTTGTTAGAGCGATTTCATCCTTATAATTGACCCTAACGATCGATGCAATAAAAGTACAGGGTGTAATTTTTTCAGATTTTAGCCGGTTGGAGTCCCGGGTGTGGGAGAAGAGAATTTTCGAAAATCTTTGAATGCAGTTTGCTTTCTATTCAAAAATAAAGGAATGTTTCCTTTGAGTAAAATTTTCTATCTGCAGTATTAAGAGTACTTTCCCTCCAGGTGGCATTACAAAATTCCACCCTGTATAATATGTATACCTAGGTAATATTAATTAACCATTGAACAGGCAGGGCGTTGTGATGACACAGTACGTTGCCTGAACATAATTTATATCTAACCTAGGTAGGTACGTGCTAATAGCCTAACCTGAGCCTAAACCTATCAACGTATTCCTAAACAAAATTGACAACGCTCGCTGCGTTATGTTCCTATGGTAAAATTTATACTTGTTAGTAAAGTTTGCCATGCATCTATATAAAAAAAGCGGCCAAGTGGGAGTCGGACCCGCCCATGAAGGGTTCTGTAGCACAAGTATAAAAATAAAATAATAATAAATAATGCAGACAACCCACACAACACTATCTAGCCCCAAACTAAGCAGAGCTTGTACTATGGGAACCAGGTAGCTGATAAAATACTTAAATATTATAAAAGTTCTTGTAGTTCGTCGACAGGTAAAATGCGGTTTACGATTTATGACGAAAAAAAAATATCGGTGGAAGTTTGCATAGTTATGTACATCACTCTATTCAGTTTAGAAAAAAACTATATTAGAAACCATCACACATACACGCTACAACATTTTCACTACATCATTTTTGAAGACCTATTCATAGATACCCCACACGTATGGGTTTGATGAAAAACATTTTTTTGAGTTTCAGTTTCAAGTAAGTATACCCCCAAAAATTTTTTATTCCATTTTTGTGTAAAAAATAAAATTCTTAATGCGGTTTACAGAATACATCTACTCGCCAAGTTTCATCAGTGTAGAGTCCATTTCACGAAAGAAGTCCCGCGGACAATTGTGGAACTAAATATGACAGATGGGGAGATCGGCCATGTTGTCGTTTGCCGATGTTATCAGGAGCTCAATTCTAGACTTTTAGAGATTGACGCTCGAAATAGAGATTTGAAATGTCGCGAAAGCAGTGTCATATCACCAAATTTGTCGAAGATAATATCGAACCGCGATAAAATGCGTATTCTAGCCACCGTTAGACTTTTACGTTAGACTTTTACATTAGAGATGTCAGAAAGAAGGTTCATTCCTAAAACTTCCACAGACTATCCCGTTGTTGTTCATGTTTATCTACGTTCCGTTTCTATCGATAGAATAGTTCGATAGCACTAACTTTATTATTGTCTTCAAATAAACACATTTCCTATTAAACGGCGTTTATAATGCGTTCTTGTTGTTGTTTATAGTAGATTCATTTTCATTAGATAGTAATCAATGGACTTTTCGCACAAAATGTTAGTTACAATAATTAATTCCGGAAACACACGGAACGTTAAAACTGTAAACTTTGTTGTTTGTAATCTATGGTCAGTTGTCTATGAAGTGTTGTAGATGTGTCATTGTCAGGATCATTATTAGGATATGTTATTGTCAGGATCATTATACTCAAGAGAAGGACTCCGATGACTTGAATGTTTAATTCAAAGGTTAACAACTAGATGGCCATTCCATGCAAAAATAATATTTCTCTCGAAGCTTGAACCCCGGATACAAGTATAGACGTTGACTGTCTGATTGACTGCTCTTCTAACTGCGCCATTGAATAATTACTAAGTACGAGCTACATTCAATCACTCCTCACTTATTGTAGGTTTATGAGAAAGCATTATTCGCGTTCTCGCTCCCAACTTGTATACCCTACAAACAAGTAAACATCATTGACTTTTTATCAAAAAGTAAGACTAGGTGGTATGGTCTTGGTACTCTAGTCTGCTCCAAGGACCGAAAGAAAAAAAAAGCCCAAAGTCACCCAAAGTATATTAGAGATGTCAATGTCGACTACTACTCACCACTCGACACATATCTAACGGCCTTCGCTCGATAAATGTCTATAGTGATATTGCTGGAATACGATATCTATTGAAAATGTCATGTCTATTTAAATTTGACAGTTCTTGTGATATATATCTACCGTGACAAAAAAGTCACTGGTCTAGAATTGCCCCCCAGGGTGCGTTTGTTGTGGTAGATATTTTGTGAGTTTATTAATGGATTAGTGTGAATAGTGCGATAGAAGGTTTATTTACGATGCCAAAAGTTTTAAAAAGAGCAGGTCGAGAAATGATATTAGAGGTGAAGGAGTTCTGAGAAGCGGAACACAAGAATCGCGGAGTTTTAATACCATATGCAATGTTCGCAAAAGAGTCGCCGCCATGACAGGTAAATTTTGGGGCTGCCATAAACAGATTTTTTCCCGATTGATTTACAGATTGGCATTAAGTTTTTTGTTTTTTAATGCACGATTTTTATTAAAGAAAATTTGAAAAGGAATTAACACATCACAACAAAAATTTGTAAAGTCATATTCAACAATAATGTTATTAGATACGGAAATAATCTTTGTTTGTTTTTTTTTTATTGTTCATTTTATTGCAGGTGTTTCAGAGAAAACTGTAACGTGAGTTACAAAAGAAGGCGCAACAGCGGCGAGTACTTCTAAAGTTATCGTCACCCCAGGGAAGAGTCGCCCGCATCCTAAAAAGTTCGACTTGGATGGATTTGATTAAATAAATAAATTACGTGCAGCTTTGAGAGAAGATATAAATTATCAAGGAAGCATCACAACATTGCACCGTATATTGCATAGCATCGGTTTCAAGTATAAGCGATGCCAATCGAAACGTAAATTACTAATGGAATGTTATGATATTACTGCATGGCGTTCAAGATATTTGGAGAGAATCCGAAGAAATCGCAATGTGGAGAAAAAACCTGTAGTATATTTAGACGAGACATCTGACAGTGATCATAGTATGACTGATCATAATTATTCAATAAAAAATTGAATAAAAGTTTTAAATGTTATTTTATTTTTCTAATTTAAAGTTGGTCGAACATCTCCATTTTATATTTTAGAAATTACAGGAAGATTTATTTTTCACTAATCTGACCTTACCAGTATGGACATCAAATGGTACCTATTATATTAAAAATACATTACAATATTAAAAACATTTTTTTTTCTTATTTAACTATTCGAGTAGGTTAATAAAATAAAACCTTGTCAATAAAATGAAAGTAAATGAACTATAAATTATTTTCCTGATTTCCCCATATTTAACCGTGGCAACATTATGTCGCGCGAATACAGCGCTGCGTCTGCGGGACTTCTTTCGTGAAATGGACTCTACCTCTTACAGCGATGAAACTTGGCGAGAAAAATGGCTGTGACATATGGACGGACAGACAGACAGACATACATACATGACGAATCTATAAGGGTTCCGTTTTTGCCATTTGGCTACGGAACCCTAAAAAGAAAGTCATGTTAGTTACCTACCCTATTTATAACTGAAGAACGGCTGAACCGATTTGGCTGAAAATAAATAAATAAAATATAATAATTTTGCTATGCGTCGTCTTAGATCAATGAAACGCCATGGTTTTTTTACTGCATTTTGGTGTGATCGTATCCTAATGGATGCAGTTCTATGATCCTGGTTTCCCTATCGTTGGCGGCCTACACGTGCTAGACGCATGCGCGGGCTGGGTGTGTCTCGGACGCGGCCGGCGCACGCACGGCAGTTCCGCACCGGCACCGCACGTCCGACCCGCATCGGTCTGCCTGGTAACTATACCACACATAACACCAGCAACCAATTTATGCGTACTTTTGGATTCTGTACTACCTGCATTGTATTATTGCTGACGCGTGTCGGCATGCTTCTAGGTACGTTTTTAATAACCTTTATAAACCTATGCGTTACGCAGGGTTTTTGCAACGTTAGCAAACTGGCTCTTGCACTCAAGTGACCATTCTATTATGGATGGTAGTTTCTAGACGCGGCGCAAATTCGCTCTAGTGGTATTTGGTTAGGAAGAAACATGGATTGTTATTCCAGGTCACGAACTAGTCATTTTAATCTACACTTCTTACGAAAATGTTCATTTTCATAGCGTATTTGAATATTGATATATTCTAAATTTCGTACCTTCGACACAAGGTAACTTTACTGTTGTAAGTTGAACTGTTTAACTTCAACCCCTGTATACCCACATGATGATGAAGAGCAAGGGCTGTTGCTCTTCATTCGTCGCAACATGATCGCGCTCACTTTCTAAAAGCTTTAATACTATGTCGTGTTAGAAAAAGTGTTGGACACGCGCTGGTAATACTTATTGAAGTTTTTTTAGTTCCATTTACTTTAATAATTAGTTATCGGCTCAAAAACATGTTAAATACGAGTAGAAAGGCTAAACACAAATAAGCGGACACCGAGACAGTAAGCTTTAGCGGCAGTTGGAAAATTGTCCGCGAAATCGTCGCGTTGCGCGAGTTACGAATGCTCTACAATCCTTCCCCTACAGAAGTCACTGAGCGAGCACCCCTGATAATGCATGCACAGTCCCGCTACCCGAATGTTCCCCGCTATGAGAGCAATTCTAAAGGAGCAACATATTGTGCACAGCACGAGCCGTGTTTCGTCAGGGGTGAAAGACCATAGGTGTAGCATTATATTCTCCAATATTCCCTAATCCTGGTGACGCGGTCATAGTAAAAGTGCCCCTCACAATACATTTGACATTTTGATTCTGATGATTCATAATATTATGTGCGTATGCGTAATCGTAACGTGTGTAACCGTAGCTACATATATCCGGCTGATTCGAAACTATAATTTCAATTTCCACGTTAGATCCGCTGAAGTTGTACGACTGTTATTTTATTTAATTAAGAGCTTTATGTTGTAAATTATTAAAAAAGAAATTGCAAATCTAATTGAACTGGTCCTGTTTCCCAGTTTAGCTTCCACTGCTTAAGTTTTGCTTAGTTTAGGGTTAGATGCTAAGGTATTGTGTGGAATGTCTCCCGCCACCCCAATGCAAACTAAATTTGAGAGATTCCGGTTCCACCGGAACCTCGTCGGTGTCAATCTGAGATTGGCTTTGGGGCCAACCCCAAACCGCAGTCCGGGGGGTATCGTTGGGGCAGCTCTCTTCTGTATTCTGTGTTACGCGATCTATAAGGCTGCGTGCTCAACAAACTAATGTCTGTCACCGATTATGATCACTTTAAGCCTCGTGTGAACTTGAGGAAGGTTGGTTCAATATAGAAATCCAGTTTTCAATTTGGAGCCCAGGCAACGAATTAGATAAAAAACAAATTAATACGCTCACTTCCCAAAAAAATATTTAACAAAACAAAGATATGGATGAGTCAATTTACTGGAAAGTTAACGTTTAATTTACCCAAAATGAACTGATTACGTGGGACTGAAACGATGTTTGTAATGCATTACTGTTCACTAACGCAGGAAATTCGATTAGCATAGATAGATAGGCGGTTTGTCAGTTTATGTTGTGATGTACTCAAGTCGAAATAGCTTCGCTACAGCTGTAATAGGTATAAGGTAGATACTTAGGCAAAACTTTTTATTTTGGAGTGTTTGGATTATATTTGGTTAGATTGGTTTAGACTTTACCTCTAAGTATTCGATAATATCTGTGATCCAATATGTATGTAGTTGTATTTGAAAAATGATTTTTGGCAAGGTTAAAAACAATTTATCGTTATTATAAGCCTAAAAAGTTCACTTTAGTTTTAGATCCCAAGAATACGAATCTAAGATTTACATAAGCTCAAATATTGTGTTCTCAAACAGTTGTTGTGCTCAAACAATTCACTAAAATATTTTGTTTTAAACAACAGCGACGCAAAGAACGCGGGCGAATTGAAGTCGACGCGATACACACGATCGAATTCGCACAGCTCGGCGAGCTCACCAAACAAATAGGAGACGACACAGAAAAGAACGCCATCTACAAGTTCCCTTTTCAGGTAAATGAACATAAAATCTAAAAAAAAACTGAAGGTACCGAACAGGTATATAGGTACTGTATCAAAATCGGAACTTATAATGAATTGACAAAAACCGCTAGAAAAAACAACCATTTTCTAAGTACGATTTTTCGGACTGATGAGGTGCGCTTATTGTCGCGTGGTACGTTTTTTGTTAAAAGACTGTAAACGTACTTTCATCATTATCAAGCTTCCTACTTAATGTAATGTGAAAAAATAATTGCATGGAAATGGCAAAGATTAAAACCTTCTAGGCCCTAGAAGGCTTCTCTGTCTGTATGGACAGAGAAGCCTGGCGGACTCTAGTGTCGGAGGCCAAGATCCACTTTGGGTCGTTGCGCCAAAGCAGTAAGTAAGTAAGTAAGGCCCTAGAATCGAGTCTTGGGGTACCAAACCAGTAACTTACTTTAACAGTAGTTGTTTGTGATAAAAATAAATGTTTATTATGTGTCTGGGTATAAAGTCTTCGAAATCTAATTCAAATATCTGTTATTCTCAAAAAATGTGGAATTTCCGCCAAGGAACTAAACATTCTGGAGCTGTGAGACCAGTCAGAGGTGGAGCATCTGGGTACTCATACTCAATTACTCTTACCCACTTGAAGGTATCGCACGTAATGTATCTGATAATACATCG
Organism: Thera britannica; assembly: GCA_939531255.2. Taxonomy (NCBI): domain Eukaryota; kingdom Metazoa; phylum Arthropoda; class Insecta; order Lepidoptera; family Geometridae; genus Thera; species Thera britannica. The sequence goes on along the minus strand of OW618040.2, from coordinate 11,713,721 downwards.
ATCTGCTCACTGCATACAGTATACATCACGTGCTATATCTGCAAGTACCCTGCTATAGGATAGTTTGTGTAGGTGGGGTACACGGAACAAAGCTCCGACTACACGCTGTACCTGATCGCTGGAGAGGAAACGGAGCGACTGCATTGGGTCCACACTCTCAGGTCTGGTATGTACTCATTTATCATGAGATTGCTAGTTATAAGATGAGATGAGGGAGGTTACACTCTGTCGCACTTCTCCAATTGAGAACTTTCAATCATACATTCATTATTGTTCTTTTATTTATGAAACATCTGGCATAAGCAGCACATGCTCTTTAAATAATATGTTCCCATGCCAAGTTATTTACGGGTCGCTGGAAAAGGGAACAAAATGTTGCATGTTTTGTTGTGCGTTTCACAGGAGTCTGCTCTACGCTGCGCCATGGGTAGATTTGAAGCCCAGCCAGACGAACGTTTGATAACTTAGGGCATCTTTTTCGAATAGCACCTATGTACAAACATTTGAAGAACTTTCACTGTTACAGAAAACTGACGTTATTTGTTTTGAGCTAACAGCTAAACATATGAAAATAAAAAATGTATTATTTGTACTAGTAGTTCGCTCCGAACTGAGATCTCGTGATGCGATCCAAATGGAGCATTTGGATCGCATCACGAGATCTCAGTTCGAAGTTCAGAAAAGTTAAGTACATAGGTACTAGGTACCTAAAAAATACCGAATCTGAAAAAAATTGCCACCATCACGCATTGCGTTTTATCCACTTTGATAAGGATTTCTGTCCAGATACACTATTTGACCTTGCCTTTGACTATCCCTCACTAACTTTGTATGATAAACAAGTTTTAACTCAATTGGCCAATTGATTGAAGAGTTTCGTTGGACAGACCTTGGCTCCATCATCAGACCAGGCCGCTTTCACCATTTTATGACAGCTGAGTACCTGCTTAATTTATTTCAAGACAAAAAAATAAGAAAAAGTCAAAGAATTGAACGACCAGTAGAAAAACCTTGATGTCAACGAAATTCTTAGAGATGGGGGCTCTCGGATCGTTGGTTATCCTAATTTAACCTTTATTTTTGTATAGCAAAAACTGAGCGTCCTAGAAAAAAAGTAAAAACGGTTTTGGAATTTCCAAGCAAAGTTCTTTCATTTATGACATATGTAATTTGATTTTTTTGTGTCACTTATTTTATTTTTGCACCCTTAAAAAACCCCATTTCTGTATAACCCCTCATCCGATTTCATTCATATACTTACCAGTAAATTTCTCAAGGTCAACGGTTCGAAAGTTATCGTCGGTCAAACATACACAAATACATACGCACATAAAATGCCATAATGCCCAAGTTGTTTGTAAGATCTTCGTTCGCTCCGCTTCGCTTGTTTTGTGCGTTTAATAAATAAATAAAAATAAATAAACTTATCTATCACGTCACTCCACACTCATCTGAACATTCGCATCACTGTTGCATGCAGCCTTCTTGATGAAAGTCCGCTCTCTGTCTGTAGTGTGCAATATAAACGGACGCCGAAGCCGCTACCACCCGGCTGTTTGGGCAGCCAGACGTTGGACTTGCTGCGACGCCGAGCGACGGTCAGCACTTGGATGCCAACTTGCTGACGTCTGGCCATTACCTGAGTTTGAACCCGACGAAGTGGAAGATACCCAAGAGAAGAATAAGCAGGCGAACGAACTCCCACGTAAGCAATCACACCTGATCCTATAGCGGGGATTTCTTACTAGGTACGCTGAAGGCTGAAGGACGCACTTCAAAGTCAAAAATGTGTGTTCATTTGAATCGTATTACTTTGAAACTTCTTAGATCTAGGTGAGTTTAGGTGCTAGTTCAACGTGACCAGCATAGCAGAACTGGCAAGAAACATACGGATTCATATTTTAAAAGTTTTTCCCCCACTCTGTGCATAACTTTTGGGATCATGTTCACGGTGTTTTAGTACGATCCTCTCACAAAATTACTAAATAAAAATAACAGTCAAGTTCCTGTATGGTTCTTCGAATATGTCTGACTTCTGGCCAATACCCACTTTGATCTTGGCCAAGTATTTTAAATTAACAAAAATCCGTTTAAAACACAGTATTTTTCGCCGGTCGTCAATTTATTAGGTAAGTAAAATTCTATCAAAATTAGTTTTGTTTTAGTTAATTTGAGATGGCGTCCTCAGGGGTACTTGCAATTTCAATCCTAAGTTTATACAAGTTTATCCTGAATCATCATACTATGAAACGGAGAAACATGCTTCGCTGAGTCGCGTATAAAAATTGAACAATGGAATGGAAACATTGTTCCTAAAAAATTAAGCTTTCTCGACAGGTTCTCGGAAGTCGCTCGAATAAATCCTTGAATCAGTGAAGGTGTACCTTTCTCCAGTCATCTATGAATTATTCGCGTCGGAACTGACTCCTGACATAAAACTATTCCTGTACGATCTTTATTCCAAAAGCCCTTGATAAAAAGTGCAGGGAAGGCTTTTGTTGATGTTCTAATCTTTTGAGCAAGTCGATAGCCTTTGATGACGTATGGGTCGACCCTCTGTCCCTCTCTCGCAACCAAGTTATAAATAAGTGAAAGGGAGGCGGCGGCATCGGCAGACCGACACTTCGAACGGTGAATGTAGGCCGCCTGCGACCATCTTATAACCCTCGTCTTCGAGAGAATAAGGCTTTGTTTTCATGGCGCCTATTTATATAATGTTTATCAAGTATTTTATATTATTGTATAATTCCCCCCTGACGCTGTATAAATCATCTACAATAGATGCAAAGGCCTGTTTTTTTTATAAAGTATTTCATGATCTGATAATTTTGAATGTCATTGCGTTCGATGCAACTACTTAAACTCGACAGCGAGCGACGAGCCGCGCGCTGGCCCGCTGTTAAGGATTAGGTCGTTAAGGCGAAGGCCACCGTCGATGAATACTTCTCGCTCGCACATTTTGACCCTTTGAAAGATATAAAATCATTGAACTTATTTATCGAAAATCACGAGCAACTTCTCTCAACAAGTACTCTATATTTTTCAAAAAATCAAAGTGTGAGAGATTGTTTCACATGTGTTCATCGTCTTAAGACTAGAGCTGACATCATTAAATCTCAGTTCGGGGCGAACCACTAGTATTCATTAAATTATAACTTATTTTATTAGGTAGGTGTAAAATAATTCAAACTTAAGTTATTGTGTATAACACATACAAAATAATTTAGGTAAATCTCAGTTCGGGGCGAACCACTAGTATTAGTTGAATCATAACTTATTAGGTAGGTTTAAAATAATTCAAACCTATACCTATTATTGTGTTTGTGTTAGTATAAGTGTTACCTTTATGGCAACGACGACAGTTCAATTTCCTGTGCAACTTAATGATGGTGTAAGGTTAATGTCGCGCGTAGCGTTGTGAGCGCCGCTTTACCGTGGCTTACGGTTGTTCGACACGTTTGTAGAGTTTAGTTAGAGGCAGTCGCTGCTAGGTGACGCGTACTGTACGGACGTCCGGACAGCTCTGTTCTCATGTTACCGAACAAACCTGAAGACGAGACCATGGTCGTCAAGAAGAAGTCCAAGATGCCATGTCTCTCGCTGTCCGCCTTCCTTCCGGCTCTAGAGGGTAATCAAATACTTGTGACCTCTATTCGCGGCCTCCACACATTCACTTCGCTCGACTGTTGCACTTTCATGTCTCGGTCAGGTGTTTTTTGTGTCCAGAAGTGTTGTGTTGTGATTTTTAGTTTTTCGTTTGGTCTGTATTCGAAATGAATCATACTCGTAAGTGATGCTGTAATTATATAAATGTGTATAGTTATTGTATCTTTTGTGTTGTCATGGTCGTTGGGAGATCATTGTGTATAATCTTCTTTGAATACCTACCTACTTACATATTTTGATGTAAAGCAACAATGCCCTAACAGTATATTATAGGTATCCTATTTTTGTGTAAGTCGTGTTGTTATAAATCGATTGTTTTCCGCATTTTATCAGTGACACAGCTGTCATTTATATCCATACTTCTACTTAAATTTAAATGCGAAGGTAACTCTGATTTTTTGAACGGGTTTTCGTTCCTTTTCACGACTTAACAGCTGTACAGATCGTAATGAATTTAGCAAGGTGATAAACTAAATCCTAAAAAAAAAACCGGCTGACTTTTATCTTACATTATGAAAAGGTTAAAAGTATGTGAAAATCATGGAAATTCAGCAAAAATTCTTATAGGGTCTCAAAATTTATATTTAGGCTTTTGTAAGTGAGAGAGAAATATCAGTTTGAACATTTTTGCTGAGCTATCCCTAAAGTTGGAGCATAAAATGATGTGCGGACGAATTCGTGGATAACAGCTACCAACAACAAACTGTAAAATAGTAGGGCATACCCAATTAAGCTATGGTTTTACAGATAGCTAGTGCAAAGTATCCAGAATAGTGTTGTTACAAAGAGTTTTCAATTTTACTTGGGAAGAAATGTTAATTTGTTGGATTAGTTTTAATCGTTACTTATGCCTAGGCGTCCTAGTATAACTGATCTTCAAGTGTAGAAAATATAGGATGTCTACCTGAGAAGAAGAAAAGAGTAAGTAGCCTTGTGATCCCTGGAGTGCGAAAAAGTGTATGCGCTATTCCAATCCGTGTACTCGAACGGTGAAGGAAAACATCGTGAGGAAATCAGTTTGTATTCTAGTAGTGGGTATGGGCTTGTAACCTATCACGTATGGAATATCAATTTTAAGGGTTCCGTAGCCAAATGGCAAAAACGGAACCCTTATAGATTCGTCATGTCTGTCTGTCTGTCCGTCCGTATGTCACAGCCACTTTTCTCCGAAACTATAAGAGCTACACTGATGAAACTTGGTAAGTAGATGTATTCTGTGAACCGCATTAAGATTTTCTCACAAACATAGAAAAAAACAATAAATTTTGGGGGTCCCCATACTTTGAACTGAAATTTAAAAAACTTTTTTTCACTAAACCCATACGTGTGGGGTATCTATGAATAGGTCTTCAAAAAATTAAATGATGTAGAGGTTTCTTATAAGTATGTTTTTTTTCTATACCTACTTGAAAGTTTTTGCGAGAGACACTTCCAAAGTGGTAAAATGTTGGTTCCCCCCCTGTAACTTCTAAAATAAGAGAATGATAAAACTAAAAAATATATACGATGTACATTACTATGTAAACTTCCAACGATATTTGGTTTGAACGAAATCTAGTTAGTAGTTTTTTTTAATACGTCATTAATCGTAAACCGCAATGTACCTTTTGACGAACTACTAGAACTTCTATATTATATTACTTACTGCTACGGAACCCTTCATGGGCGAGTCCGACTCGCACTTGGCCGCTTTTTTTTTAGTTTTCGTTTCAATGTGCCAAATGTAGTGTTTGGACGTACCCTTCCGACTTCCCTACCTAAAACATCCTCAAAGAATCTTGACTTGATACCTACTTCATCTTTGGTCTTAATTTTGGTCTTGGGTCTTCATCTGGTCGAAAAGAGAGGCGCACTTTAGAAGAAGAGTTTTTTAGCTGGTCTTGGAGACGTTTTAATACTTTCTGTGTTCTGCACAGCATTACAGGATAAATACTCAATTCACTTTTACAGGATAAATACTGGAAAAATAAGTAGATACCTAATTATTATTATTGGCATGATTTTTGAGTTTTTAAATAAATTGTTGTGGTTTTACAGCAGTCACGGCGGCCGTCACGATGCCGGGAGGCGCTGTGCCCCCGGGAACCCCCTCAGCTAAACCCAAAGTAAATACCAATCAATTAAAGTTTTATTAATGAAAAAGCATCCATGCTCATTGTTCAACGTGCTTAAATTTATCTCTAACGCTTGACTTAATTTTTTTAGATCGTATGCCGGGGTGTCTCATAGTGTACAATATTATAAACTAGCGGCCTGTCCCGGCTTCGCACGGGGGGAAATTTATTTTTTAAACACATAAATATAGCCTATGTTACTCAGGGTGAATGTAGCTTTCAAATAGTATTATACTTTTTGAAATCGGTACAGCAGTTTTTAAGTTTATCATTACAAACATACACACAAAAATACAAATCTTTCCTCTTTATAATATTAGTATAGAAGTATGATGATAGATATTATGAAACTCATATAGCGTTTGACGAGACGAGACGTTTTCGATTAGCAGTGCTTGGCATAATATATGGCAGAGCTGCTTCCAACTGAGCTAATATGAGTGCTGTCAAAGATCTTTTGCAACACTCATCCAAAATTGCAGTGTATCAACTTGTTACACCTGCCTTCTTTGTTTTTTTGATATCCTATTACTAATATTATAACTTGTCGCTGTCCTATCCACTCTATGAGTAGCTTAAACGAATTTGTTTATTTTTAATGGAAGCTTGATTTATATTAATAAAACATAATTGCATTTTTGTTACGTTTCAGGAAAAACAAAGAGCCAAAGTGGTTGTAGCTCTGTACCCCTTTAAAGCCATCGAAAGTGGGGACCTGTCGCTGGAAAAGGTATTTTAAACTCTTTCAAATACCTTTCGGATTAGTATGCTCACACACAGGATAACCAGATCACAGAGTTATTTCTACAGCCACATAAAATGCCGGACAATAAACAAATTAAATCAAAAGTAATTTATTTATAATGACGTTTGATTTTTGAATGTAGACTGTTCAAAGATTTCTGCCATCTTATGCATTTAAGTCTTCATGTCGCGTCAAGCTCGGGGGAAGGAAGATTGAGATCAAAGACAAGGCTTTGGTCATGCTAAGGGGGCAGCTCTTGACCAACTATAGATGAACAGGAACTTGAGTACAAGCTAAAACTAACTTTCTTTTAAAATTTTGTAAAATTCATTTGTTGGAAAATTACAACTGCTACTTCTTACTTTACAATTTTAGAATAGTTTCCAATATAAAAGACAATGATGGTATCTTAAATATTTTCCATATTCTCTGCATTTTGTATGGTTGTGATTGCTCCCAATTATCCTAATAAGTGCCTACCTGCCCTGCATATTTAAAACATTCAAGTATAACTATTTCAGGGCGCTGAATATGAAGTAATTGATGACTCACAGGATCATTGGTGGAAAGTTAAAGACGACAACGGGTAAGTTTCATTAAAATTATCAAAGTAAATCACGTAACGTACGTCTGGTTCCTGAAACACAGTTTTTACTTGTTCGGGATTCTATGGATTCAATAATATGTACCTACTGTACCATGCTTATGTCAATTTAGTTATTTTGTATTTCTATGTTAGTCCACTCCATAAGCACATATTATAGGAAAGATGGCGGCAATGCATTTCTGTTTTTGAAGTAAATCACCCGCAATATAAACTTCATTGGTAGTGATCATACATAATTATTCAAATTGATTACCTTTAATAAGATGCAATAATACATTGTACATCTTACGGACGAATATCGGAGTATGGACTCGCTGACTATAGGTCGGATTTGACTTTCTGGTACAGTTGACGACAGTGCCCAGCTGAAGTCAACATGACGATCAAAGGTCAGGCAAAACCATGCATTGCTTCGACTACGCCGCCTTTCAGCGTGGCATACACAATGTTAGGTATTTGTGTGCGGTTAATTTAATTGTCAGGTTCATCACGACTATAACATAAAAGAAAAGTAATTACGTGACTGTCTGCGAGACAATAAATCAGACGTACCTAAGTTTATCATTTTTTTTCTCGGTTTCCTTATAAAACCGACCACTGTGTATCAGGCTACAATGTGTAGGTATGTCCCCTTAAAGTGTATACACTAACAAATATTTCATTTTCAGTATCGTCGGATACATTCCAAGCAATTACGTTAAGGAAAAGGAAACGATTGGGCTGCAGAAATATGAGTATGTTCCTATTTAATTAAGTCCTATTTTATGGAAGTTATCTTAAATTTGTGAATGCTGACGATAAAATGACCGTTTCGGCCATGGTCAGACCAAGCTCAATTAATTTCTTTGAACAATTTTTGGCATTCATCAAATCGTGGTTGGTAAATGGAAGTTATTTTTTTTGTCATTGGCCATAATAAGTCTACTGTTAGACATGAGCCTCCCCTATAATTCGGGGAGCTTACCATAGCTCCCTCGCTTGACAGGCGTACCTACTCAGGAGATACTGCTGCCTGTCTAGTGTGCTCTAAGTAGTCGCTCCGCCATATTGTGTTCAAGAAACGGAACACATTTGTTTCTAATCCAACACGGCTGTAAATACGTTATTTTGTTTGAAATATTCAAACAAAATAACGTATCAAAAAAGCGAGCTAGCGTACACTGCGCGATCAGTAAAGGCACAAAATTTAGGTAAAAATAAATAGTTCGTTGTTGTTTCTGTTTAGTGATATCTGGTAAACATTATAATTACAGGTGGTTTGTCGGTGAGATGTCTCGCCAACGCGCTGAATCTCTTTTGAAGCAGGAAGACAAGGAAGGCTGTTTCGTAGTCCGCAATTCTTCCACTAAAGGAATGTACACGCTATCTCTATATACCAAAGTGTAAGTAAACCAGATATATATATTTTTAACCGACTTCAATTAAAAAGGAAGAAATTCTCAATTCGGTGGTATATTTATATCATTTTTTTTAATGGCTCATTAACTCGTCATTGCCGATTTTAAATAACTGGCCCCATAGAAATTTTATCAAAATCGGTTCAGCAGTTTGGTGACATAAAGTCGGTTTCTCAAGTTTGTTAAATTATATACGCGTTACATTATACAAATTATATACGCGGTCGTAAAAAACGTGATCTATCACTGTATGGAGTATGCCCAAAATTCCTTCGTTGAAATGTATAGGAGTGGAGGACATAATAATTAGAAAAAACATGAATATTGTTTACTTCCAAAAAAATAACGCCATGCAGTGGTTTGTACTAGAGTTAATCCACTTGTCTGTTAATTCTCCGCTTTCGCGTGGATTGTTTTCATTGAAATTATACATATACCTACATCATAGTAGGCTCGCCCGCAGCAACATTATTTGGGGTGAGGTTTATGAAAATACTAAACATACATCTACGAACCCCAGTTTAAAATACCTACAAATGAAGTGTAGCGAAGCGCTTGTGATATTTACATCTAGTAAAAGAGAAAAAATACATTTCATTTCATTTCAAAGAAAGATAATACATTTATTTGACATATACATGCAGAAGTTATCAAAAGATAATCTTATGTGTATACCTATATAAAAATTAATCCCTATTTCGCGCTAATATTTTACAATAAGATAAACGCCGAAAAAAAAATAAAAGACATGTCGAAGATTAAGCTAAAAGATACGATAAAGATCTGGCTGGACGACAAAAACTATGACGAAGTGGAGAGTCTCTTAGTGAAGGTAGTATGACGGCTAACTGATTCATTTAATTAGAGAACCTACGAAACACACACCCACACACCCACTCTCCCCCATACACAACCTCCCCCACACACACCCCCCCACACATACACACCATCCCCCACACACACCCACACATCCAAACCATGCAGTTCAACAATTACTATTAAAAAAAAAAAAATGTTCAATGCTGTGCTCTTATGTATTTCCCTGCTTTTATGTTCAGTTTTTATATTATGTAGTTTAATGATATTTAGTTGTTATCGTAGATTTTAGGTCACTAATTGTAAAACCCTAGCCATAGTTTTTCTTTTGTTTATTTTTATAATTGTATTTTCATGTTTGGAAGAGGCGTTACTTCCTGCAACACAGCGCAAGCTAAAGCAGGAAGGCGCGTTGCACCTAACATTATACATGCTTTTATGGAAATAAATATTTTTACATTTTACATTTCCCTTGGTCATTGGTCACCCCATCTTTGTGAACGGCGGGACGGATTTGGCTGAATATTGGTGGGGAGGTATCTTATAACCAGGAGACGGATAGAATACTTTTTACGCCGAAAAAGTAACGGGAACGGGAACGTAAATAAAATATGCCAACAGAAATCAATCAGAAATAGTAGCAAAACTTGGCTAAAAGTACCAAAAAACCTAAAGTTCTGACATCAGTAAGTGAATGCTCCCAATTTTTTCAGCATCTCCTTGTATGTCCTGCTGGTATGCGTCTTATTCATGTATGAATTCGATAAGCAATCTAACTTTTGCTCCAGTACAATAAGCACCGCTGTGCTTTGGAGGACACCTTTGATTTAAGAACTTGGCTGAAGATAATATTACCGCCCGAAAATTCCCAATTAAGTTCATCCAAACTAAATATGGATATCCATTGTTTCCAGAAACCATCCACAAACGAAGCACTACCACATAAAGCAGAACGCGCGCTGCGAATTCTTCCTATCGGACAAACACTGTTGCAGCAGCATTGCGGAACTGATCAATTACCACAGACACAACAGCGGCGGCCTGTGCTCGCGGCTCAAAGCCTCGCCTTGCGACCGACCCGCGCCGCCCACAGCCGGCCTCTCGCACGGTATTACTATCTCTCTCTCTCTCTCTCTCCCTCTCCGTCTCTAACACTGACAAACGTCTCGCGTCTGTCGGTGAAATGTGAAAAGCTGAGTATCATTATTAACCTGTGCACTGTGCCAGTACTCTTAAACGGTGAAGGAAAACATTGTAAGGAGGCCGGCGAGTCGTAGACTCTACAAAGTTTGAAAACATTTGTGGAGTTCTCGAAAAGAGTCACTATGAGCCGCAATTGAAATCCTTTCACCACAACGGTTTGAAAGAACCAGTGACACGATAAGATGAAGTACATGTAGTTTCCCACTTCAGGGAAAATACTACCCTTTCTTGCATGAGCTGGGGTCTAAAATGAAATAAATAAGAGTTTCACGTTCACGTTCTGAAAAAATAATAAAACTTTCGAAAACATCATGTTTAAAATATCCCAGATTTTATATAGTTATTTGCTTTGTATAGCAATACATTTTGATATTACAGATAAATGGGAAATCGACCCTTCAGAATTGAAACTGATGGAAGAGCTCGGCGCTGGTCAGTTCGGCGTGGTGAGACACGGCAAGTGGCGCGGGACCATCGACACGGCCGTCAAGATGATGAAGGAAGGCACCATGTCCGAAGACGACTTCATCGACGAAGCCAAGGTCATGACGTAAGTATATTATATGCCACAACAATACTGCCGGTGCCGATGGTCTGAAGTGAGCCGTTATTGTGACAATGGCCAATGACTGACGGAAGACTCGGATGGTGCTTTAGACCCGCCCCGGCCGTATTTTCCTCGATAGGAGATAGATAGACACATGACATAGGTGTATGTACTTAGACTACCAGCCACAGGTAATTAAGCCCATAATAAGGTATTGAAGCAGAGAGCACTAGTGGTAGCGGCCCCGCTTTCGTCGTGTACCAATGAGTTTTTCTTTTGAAAAATGTATGTGCACTATGCCAGTACTCTCAAAACGGTGAAGGAAAACATCGTGAAGAAACCGGAACACGTGTCAAGAGTCACGCAAAAGGGCCCGCCAGCGGCCTACTCGCGGAAAAACTAGCCCGCACATCAAGTGCGGATGATAAAATTTGCCTTTTTTTGCCAAGGTATTGAAGCCCTATTCTTCCACGGTATACTAGTAGTTTCTTATACATTTCAGCAAACTGCAACACCAGAATCTAGTCCAACTGTACGGCGTGTGTTCCAAACACCGCCCCATTTACATAGTGACCGAGTACATGCGGCACGGATCTCTGTTCAACTATCTGCGACACACCACGCCGGACCAGATAGGGCACGCGGTACTCTTGGAAATGTGCATACAGGTACATTATTTAATACTAGTAGCCCGTCCCGGCTTCGCACGGGGTAGACAATATTGTTGTACATTATTTTGTTCTATCGCTAATAGTTTCGGCAGCGCATTCGACGAAAGACATTTTAAGACTCATTTTTCTACACCTTCGGTTACATTGTTCAAATTTTACCAAAGATCCCTAATTTTTTTCAAAATGAAATGTAGCCTATGTCAAATTGGAAGAATGTAGCATTCTATTGGTGAAAGAATTTTTTAAATCGGCCCAGTACTTTTTGAGCCTATTCATTACAAATATACAAAAATAGGTACAAATCTTTCCTCTTTATAATATTAGTATAGATACATTACTATTATTATTATCCCCTACAGTCACACTGTTGGGGAAAGCCCCCCCCACGCCTAGTCTACATCACTTATTCGCCAGTCACTAAAATCTTCTGCCTTAAATTGCCAGTCCCGCTCATAAAAAATCGATAGTCTATTATTTTTTTCTTTTGCAAGGTACAATAAAATTAGTAAAACCATTCCACGATTCTTCTACGAGTAAATAGAATTGAAATCGTATCGTAACTATTATGTTTCAGGTTTGCAAAGGAATGGCGTATCTAGAAAGGCATAACTACATCCACCGTGATTTAGCTGCAAGAAATTGTTTGGTCGGTGACGCAAATGTTGTTAAGGTAAACATTTACCTACCTACTGTTAGTCGGTTTTGGGAATAGGACATCTCTACTGAGACTTTAATTTAATAAAGAAAGCGTACTATACTCTAGATAGCTATACAGGGTTATTCATTATTAGCTGCAAATACTCAGGAATTAGGTTCAACAAAAAAAATAAAAAATATTTATGAAATTATTTTTTTTTTAATTTTGATTTAAGTTTTTGTATCAAAATTTTATTTTTATTAATTTCTTTACGGCTATTGCATAATGATTGCCATGGAGAATAGGACGATGACCCACCCAGGCGGTGACTGAACGCAGAGTGTCGCTCACGGCGCGCGGGCGCGGATCAAAGGTCAAAATAGGTCAGGCGCCAATGATTCCTTTATCGATTTTCTCGGGATTTTCATAACAAAACTTAAAAAAAAAACATTTAATAAATATTTTTTATTTTATTTGTTGAACCTAATTCCTGAGTATTTGCAGCTAATAATGAATAACCCTGTATAGCTCTGCTTAGTTAAGGTCTGGATCGTGTTGTGATCCACAATATTTTTTTTATTTGTTTTACGATGGTGCCCACTTATTACAAGATGAGTTAGACCTTAAAAGTCATCAAAATTAATAGTCTTCATACAATAAAATAATGTAGATGACATTGAATTGTTTTGTGGTGATTTTGTAATTCTGTTGCTATCAAAACTTTGGCACTAACAAGGAACAGCGCTCACGTATCTTGTTGCCATCATTTTTATACCACTATATTTGTATGTATTCCTATGCTAGTTTTATTACGTGAAGTTCTTATTTGCTATTTCATGTTTATTGCATCAACATTACATCTTGTTGCAATCGTTCCGTCAAAGATGGGTTTTTTCAATGTTTTCTTATTGCAATCGAAGTTCAGTTAAAATCATGTCGAAATTGACAGATGCGACTAGGTTTTGATTTGAACATAAGACATGCAATCACCCCACAGTTCAGCTGGAAGATGACAGTATAAAGTTGTGTGAATATTTATTTTGACGTTCGTTATCCAGGTGGCAGACTTCGGTCTGGCGCGCTACGTGCTGGACGACCAGTACACGAGTTCGGGCGGCACTAAGTTCCCCATAAAGTGGGCGCCGCCCGAAGTACTCAACTACACGAGATTCTCGTCCAAGTCGGACGTCTGGGCTTTCGGTAAGCATTGGTTTTCCTATTCTACCCTACCTATCTTCTTGACAAACGAAAGGAACCCCTAATTTCTCGTATTTTGTTTATTACATTTTACGACTCGCCTAGAATAGGATTTAGCAACCAAATTGATCAATATATTATAATTATGTAAGTACAATTAATTATGTTGTTTTGTATATAAACAGGATTTTTGCAAATAATCTTGATGTACCTACGTAGTTCAGCTATCTATAAAAAAAATTAAAAGCTACGAAATGTCAGTTATTTTATGAATTTTCCTAAAAATCCAACGTCAAAAAGAATCTTCATATAATTATATGAAAATGATTATGCGTAAAAAGGCTTATACCAAATAAAACTAACTGAAATGGCTTTGTTAGTCGAAGCACAAAAATAAATATTCGTTGGATCAAACGAATACTAGAGAAACGATACACGAATAGTGGAGACTGCGTTTAGGTAAGCGTAGTGTAGGACGCCCTCCGGCAAGGTGGGGCGACGATCTGCGAAATGTAGCTCGCTGACAAGCACTCGCGGAGAAGAGCCGAAGACCGGGCTCAGTGGCACGTCTTGGGAGATACCTACGTCTAGCAGTGGTAGGTAGGTCTAATATAGGTTACTGCTGATCATACCAAACAAGTGGTAAAGGAGGTAAATATTTTCAAATTTTCATTTCCAGGTGTGTTGATGTGGGAGGTATTCACGTGCGGCAAAGTGCCGTACGGCCGCATGAAGAACTCCGAGGTGGTGGATATGGTGCAACGTGGACAAGTGCTCGAGAAACCCAAGGGCTGTCTCAACGAAATATACAATGTGAGTACACTTTGTGCCCATACATAAGTAGGTTAGAGCGCGGGCAGTCTGCAAATAGAGAGAACTGAGAATCGTTGGTCCTGAAAATGTATAGGGGAGGCATATGCGCAGAACATAAAATAAGATGCACACGCGTAACATGTCTTTGGCTCAAATCAGGCTAACTACAAGCCCGCGGAATGCGGAAGCCCGAATTGTTGGGGAGGGGCCAGTTTCCGTTCCTGGGGTGTGTCCTATGTTAGTGGACTTCTTCAGGCCGATGATCATACATTATGTTTAGCATTTCAGAGTTTATTTCTTCTACTACAGTCAAAACCGTTGGTGGCGTTCAAATGGTGACATCGTCTAGCTAGAACAACATTCTGGTTATATTAACCTAAAACAAAGGTCCCGGCTGAATGCTTTAAGATCACTTTATCAAAAAAATGGCTTTTTACGACATCGTTTGTTACAACATACCTCATTAGACGACTACTTTTACCCTAAATTTAGGAGAATTAGATCTGTTAGAACGACTGGCAGTCAAAAGCTGTATTGTCAACAATTTGAATAGATTTCCACATAATGTATTCTATGGCTATTGAAATCAGGAAAAGAAACAATAGGGCTTAGTTTAGTGTAGGGTCTTTTGTAATTCTTAGAAACAAACCACGTGCATGCAGAGAGTCAAAGCCTGCTTCTTTATACCTATAAATATTTTCTAATAATTGCTTTGTTTGTACTTAGTGTACTTACACAGTACACATTAAATAGTAACACTCTATAAAACACTCGGACTTTTAATCATCTCGAAAACATCACCGGTTGTTACGACTAAATATGAGCAGTCCCTTCGATGTCGTTATAACAGATTTTGTTTTTCCATTCCGAAAATGCTCGAATCGTGCTTTTCATGCTCGAATATTCAATTTTAGCTTCGAAAAGGAAACAAACAAGATGCAGGGGCGTTAATATAACGATATATTGCAGGTGATGCGTGCATGTTGGCAACGGACGCCGGAAGGCCGGCCTTCTTTTCGCGCGCTGAAGGACGAGCTGGCCGAGATCGCGCAGAGCGTGCTGGCCGACTGACTGCGGAGCCTGCTGGCCTTGCTGCGCCTAGCTGCGCCGCCGCCCTCCGCTACCCATGCTAGTGCTGCTCCAGCCGAACATACACGCCTGCCGGAGCACGGTGTGATGCCGCCTTCAGATCCATGAATACTATACTAGCCGAGTGAACACATTCAGGATTCTAGTACAGTGATCCGTGATACAGATTTATGTGTGATCCTTTAAAGTTATCACAATGAATATCAAGTAGAACTGAAAGTGTGATATATAGATATCATTGATAATGGTGGCGGAGTCATAAGTCGTGCGGTGCGCAACCCGCCTTGATAATACTAGTGGCGTGATGCGACCGACACCGCGCCGCACGAACCGGTGTCATTCCGAGTGGAGGTGTCTCGTACAGTGTACTGAGACCATAATTGATAATACTAGCAGAATAATTTGAACAGCATATGTAACGTGTTTATTAAGAGTATGCTCATTGAATATCAGCACACTCTAATATCTAACGGAACCAAGTATGATACCCTATTTAAAAAAAAAATAGCGGAGTGTACGGCGGCCGTCTGGCGTCCGTCGTTCACAGTTTGAGTGATAAACGCACGGGCAACTGATAATGCTAGAAGATGACTGTGTACTGGTTTATGTGGGTCTTGAATCTCGTCATTAAACTAACAAACGACTGCTTTGAAAAACGGAATTGTCAGGAATTGATTTACCGATTATGAATTATTTACAGACAGCAGAAGCCGTCCAATGCCATTTTAGCTTCTAACAGTCTACAGACAATTGATGTACCTATAGCTAAATTTTAAGATTAAACTTACTGAAATATTATGTTTTAAAGTAACATGATTCATTGAATAGCATGTATTTGAGTAGCAATTACGTTTGGTATTGCAGCCGAGCCGACAAATATGGTGAACACTGCAAGTTGTCACAGGCTAGGCGTTGCAGTAGTTAACTTCGGAATATGACGTACATTGATATCGCGAATATAAAGGTATTAGCTTCAGATTTCGACTTATATGGCGGCCGCTATAATAAAGTAAAATTGTGATTTTAGCGTTAAAAAGCTATATTATAGCCTCATAGCATCAATCAAAAATCAATTGATAGTACATATCATTCCTGTGGTAATCACAAAATAGCCCTTCAATATAGCTAGATCAAGGGCTTTATTGTGTTATCTTTTTAGATCGCAGAGTGCAGCTGAAAAATGCTAAGACCTCATTATCAGAAATCGGCTATTATTCGCGCCATTTGTGTTTTTCTGACGCATTTGGAAACGTGACAGATGACGGTTGAAAGAGAGGGGTGGAATAGGAGTATGTTGTGCCGTCCCCATATAAAGTGGCTTATTGGAATCATGGTTTGCACAACCGCACGCACAACCCTAATGGCCGTAGCCCGATAATGTGGTTAGAGCATACCTCAATAATTTTAATGTAGTTTGGTTAATCCATAAGTAATTAAGGATAAATTCCATTTATTGTTTTAATATCCTCATACTCCATTGTAGTTAATTTAATATTGTACATAAACATTATTTATAAATAGGTTATCTTGTATTAGTTATAATACGTTCACGCGAATGATGTACATCATCATCATTTTATTCTCAGGATAATATAAAATAATAGAAATCTTACCAAAATAAAAGTTGTGTCAGCACTCTCTTATTCACATCAAGAGATACAGTTCACACGAAAGTAAGCGAAACAGAAAACGCCACAAGGACTATTTCTAGATGCATTAATTCTCACTCTTTTCAATGCTGTGAATTAGTGGGAATAGTATAAACTGATTTATTTTATTGCTATTTCAGTAAGGGCTGATTATAAGGTAATGACACACAGTGGCAGGGCTATCTTTAATATCTCATACCTATATAACGCTAATAGTATCCAGTAGGTAACCTATATTTTTTATTCCACCTATATAAATATCTGAAATTGTGGAAAACCAGTATAATAATTTACTTTGACCAGGACAGTTAATAATGGTACAATTTGCCCCAAACTCATATGACTGACTGATACTGAGCAATAGTAGCCATGATTAATTTTTAAAAGATTTATTTAGATAAAAGCAGGTTCCCATTTCGGTTGTATTTTTTTATGTTTGATATTGCACAACTCGTTCATTTATGAATCGATTCGAAAATCTATTATTATCTGAAATTTTGTATTTTCAGATTTGTCCTACTCCCACATACATTTCATAAAAATCGATTCAGCAGTAGGTATGATATCAAGACTGCTTTATGTTTTCCAGTCATCAAAAAATTAAAAAGAAATCGAAGGCTTTTTTTGACCTTCTCTTTCGATCTCATGACGATTTTTCTTCCCAAGCAATATAAACAGAATAGTAGAAAGGCGGACAAAGGGTCACATGCTCGTGTATTTTGGCGACACTTTTCAGACTACATGGCCGTTCTACTACTATGTTCCCGAGCATGACGCGTCATGCATTTCTTATATCTTGATACTCGAGATATAAGAAATGTTTAGTCAAGAAACGTCAATTTTGTTTCGCTTCAGTACAAAACCCTATAGTCTTCACTCTCGGGACAATATAATTATGTCGCGAAATGCGTTGTCTCGGGTGGTCAAGTTAGCCCTGCAGGAGATAGAAGATTTCCGAATTCCGATTAGCTTGCTTTATAATCTCAACAATATCTGATGCTTGTGTCCCAATTTAATCTAAATTAGACAGGAAAAATTATACCTATAAGAAAATGTATTTGGATTTCCTAACAAGTGATGTGCCAAATTGATCGCGATGTTTTACACATTATTAAACAAAATTAAACTATTTTAAGCAAATGGCAATAAAGTATAAGTTTATACAAAAGTCTTGGCAAAACTTAACATGCACAATAAATAAAATCTATGGATTGAGGATAATCAGACTAAAAATATTAAGTTTAACTTTATTTATCTCAGAAGAGTCTGATAGAATATTCACCCATATTTTGTAACTACCAGTAAAAACTAGAAACGGGACCAATTTCATGGGCACAGTAGAAAACAGTTTACTTGTGTAATATTAAAGGATATTTTTTTGTGAAATTGTTCCCGTTTTTGGCTAAAAGCAATAAAAAAACAGGACGTTGTATTATCATTAGTGGTAGCTTCTGCTGAAACAGCCCTCCATTTTTTCTGTTATTTAATAAATATGGGTGTATATTATTAAGTGTCCTCCATTTATTACCTACTAGCAGTTGTTTTTTTTTTGTTTTTGGTAAATTGGGTTTTTTAGACATTATAATTTAAATACGAAATACATACTGATGAAATATGAATATATTTTCGATCTTACCGACATAATAAACTCTTCTACTCGTCAATAGATGGCGTTCTCTGTTAGTGTGACAGAATACGCCATGACTTCAGCAACAGATGGCGCTGGGAGTTATGATATTATGATAAAGTTGATTATTTAATAAACGAATAACGCGTCATTTTCTAAAAATGAATCCAAGCTAGATCGATTTATCGTCCCCGAAAGCCCTTGTATACCAAACTTCATGAAAATCGTTGGAGCCGTTTCCGAGATTCAGATTATATATATACATATATACAAGATTTTCTCGTTTAAAGGTATTAGATAGATAGGTTTTATAGTCACGGTAAGTTTGATAAAATATTATATTTCGGCAGCCTTCTATCCTTAAATTGTAATAGGTATACATTCTAGTGCAGCCGTATATTATGTGAAATTACTAGCGACCCGTCCCGGCTTTGAACAGGTAGAAAACGGTGGACTTCACATTTTTTAACCACTTCTTTACTAAATTACACCAGAGCTGGGGTGGGCAACTAATAACAAATATAGCCAATGTTACTAAGGGATAGCGTAGCATTCTAATGGTGAAAGAATTTTTGAAATCGGTCCAGAATTTTTTGACTTTGTTATACAAATCTTTCCTCCCTATAGTATTAGTGTAGATAGTTTTAGTGATTATCTACTACATTATAAGCAACATAAAAAATTGTACGCAAATTAAACTATTGTTAATTCGTGAAATCGTAAAAACTTTATTTTTACGACGCCATGCCATTTGAGTAGATATAAGAAAAAACCTAAGAGAAGTCTAGTAGCCCATTTTAAAATGAAAATGTTTGAAGTTTAGTATCACCAGTATTTTCTTGATCTCGAATGGGCAAAGAACTTTTTCTCTTTAGTTAGTGATAGATTATGATTAGGTAGGTGCCTGCCTATTGGTTCAACATACAGTCCGAGCGTGCAGCTATTTTCAAGTATAGATTAGCTGCCCTGTGCATCGATTCCAGCAACACGGCTCGATTGAGTGATCGCTGAATCCGCGTTCCATTTTCAAATTGTTCAAACAAAAATTGACATCTCACATCGATTTACACGATCGCTTGAGTTATTGTGTTGCTGGAATCGACGCCCTGCACCGGTGCTGTGCATTTGTACAACAACAATAACTGTTTTGTAAGACTTAAAGCCACGTAAATTAATAAAATGAATTTAAACAATTGCAAAATGTTTCAATTATACCTAGCTGATTTTAATGTTTTGGATTACATTTGAGTACACTACCCATCACACTAAGTAAGAAATTTGAAATAACTGTTCACAAACCTAGATAAACACTATACAAATACAATCATTACAATAATATAATGAAAATATGACTAAATTTGTGATAATTTTGGTATTACGTTTGTATGAAAATTCGCCCTCCGCCGGCCTCTTAAGATGCTTCAATTACTTTCATAGGTATTTTAATACTTACTGTTTACAGGCATATTTTAATGCGTTACAGGTATACCCACGGAAGCAAAAGCGTTTTTGCTCCTCTGTGGGTATACCCGTCTACATCGATTCACTTCAATCACAAATCGAAGTAATCCACTTTGTTGAAACAACTTCATAGGTATAGGTATGTAGGTATAAATACTTGGTTTTTCACAATTCACACTATCACAAATGGTAGTTAGCCTTCGATCAAGTGGCATTCGAACCCGTAGGTCCACGACCCACTTTCATATTCAATTTTAAAGGTTTGTAAAATAAAATTACAAAAGCTCAGCAAAAATATTATTATCTAATATTACCTACTCGCACGGGTACGGATGTCAAATTGAACATTTAGATAAAGAGGGGTTAACATGTTTAATTTTGAATTTACAACTGCAAGGTAGGTAAGATAGGTAGATAGGGTAACTGTAGCAATTCCATAAAATATTAATGAAACAATTTCATTTGTCATAACCATAACTAAGTTAATTATTAATAAAGAAATCATAATACTATGTGTACCAAAGTAGGTATATAAAATTTGTAGGCGCTTTACCTACTTAGGTAATAAGAACTTGAACATAATTATTATGCACTAGCTGTGCCCGCGACTTCATCGGCATGGAATAGTGTCTATGGGTAGCATTTTTAATTTGCAGCGGAAGAAAACAGTAATTAAATAACAACGTCATATTCTGTGCACGTGACACAGTCGTCTGCCCTCTTACTAAACTTAAACATATGGCGTCGTACTACGCCACACTTTCTTCCCCCCCGCATTCCTCTCCGAACTCCCCCCACTCTCCTCAACACCCCCCAAATTCCCCCCGCACTCACCCCAGACTCCCCTCCACAATCCCCCTGTACTCCCCCTTTGCACTCCCCACCAAACTCCTCCCGCACTACTCTCCACACTCCCCTGCACACTCCCCTCCACACTCCGCCGCACCTCCTCTCCACACTCCCCCTCTCACCTCACCCCGCACCTCCCCTCCACACTCCCCCCTGTATTTCCCTCCACACTCCCCCCGCATGCCCCCTCGCACCACCCCAGCACCAAAAGTAGCCTATGTCCTTCCTCAGGCCGTCAACTATCTGTGTACCAAATTTCATTTCAATCGGTTCAGTAGTTTTAGCGTGAAAGCCGGACAGACAGACAGAGTTACAAACGCATTTATAATATTAATAAGGATTACGATACATACCTACCGTGTGGACTAGTGCACAGCCAGTGAAACTTTACATAATTGATCTGGAGGTCCTATACAAGCAAGGTCTACTTTCTGCTTGCGCAACACGCCTGCGGTAAAATAAATGTTTTGGCCAATCCCCACCACAATATCTAGCTACAAACTAAAGCTTGTACCATACCATGGGAACCTGATAGCTGATATACCTAATACTATGGTACCTTTTTTGTAAATCCATACTAAGAAAACTATTTATTACCCAGACAGAGAACAAATAATTATTCTCTGTGGGGATCCAGCCCACGCTCTCCAGCGCATAGCAAAATAGCATTAGTTTGAATTGATATATCTCCTCAAATAGAAAGTGGAGCTTCTCTAGACCCACTGTTGCAGGTAGTGTGTTCCTATATTGTTATACCTAAACGATAACATTAATATCTTGGCGTACAAAATACTAATTACTCTATCCAGCTACATGTTTCTCGACAACATTCCTAGACTTATTTTGCACATTCTTCAAATGCATTGGCCTATTTATTCTATTTAATATTGCAGGTACCTACTAAGTACTACCGTAAGGATACAGGTCAAGTTACACAAGTACAAAGAAATATGACGCTTATTGCAACGACTTCAGAGCCATTAGTGTATAAAGAAAAAAGCTGCAAATACTAACAATAAAACCATACCATGGAGCATATTAGCCTCGATTCAAGAAGATAGGCACTAATGTAGGTACTTACTGAAATACTCATGCAGATTATGTGGGAATTGTATAATCATTAATCACACTTTTAGGTGCAAGTTACTAAGTAGGTACCTACTTACAATAATAATTACATACACTATCATACAACGCAAACCACTTATCAACGCTTATCCTTATCTGCGAATTTACATATCTGTTGGCAAGATATCGGGTATCAAATAGTTACATAGATCCATTTCTGAGCCCACAAATGTCACTTTACCAGCTGTGTTTTCGTCAAGCCTGCAAAAATAAACATGATGTTAAATTATGTATATTACAGGTTTTTATATCAACCAATAACAAACAATACGTTGTATTATATACCTACTTACATTTTTTACATACAACTATCTGATGGAACATGGAACCATTATGGCCCACCTGATGTTAAGTGGTAACTATCACCTTTAGCAAAGCATTACCTCACGCACGCTGGTGACACACGTCAAGGACGCGCCCTACGATGCACTCCATCAACTTGAGGCATACAGATGTTCAGCCTCGCGTTAAAAAGTCACTTATAATTAAGTTTTTTTTTTTATACTCAGGCTTATTTTATATTTAATCAGGCTTAGTAGGTATACCCAAAGATAATATTCAAGATAAAAAACTCACCATCCTTTTATAACAGCCCAGCAGCCAGAAAAAAAAACGGGTGCATTGATAATGAGACACACCCCCAACCTCTCAGGATAGTGCCTGCTGAGCAGCCAAATCAAGTTCTTTAACACTTGGTAGTCCATACATGATAATGTAAAGTTGTTTAGGTCAAATACAATGCAAAGATTATCCACAACTTCCTCAAAACACTTTTTGCTTGCCTCTTCCTAAAAACATAAATAGTGAATTGGAAAATAGGTATGTATTAAAAACATGCTTATTTTTATTATTAAAATGAATATGAATGTAGGTCATCACATCCTATATTATCAGTCCGTTCCTGGACGTAGGTCTCTCCTGAGACTCGCCATTTTGGGAGGGTTAATCTCTAATCGCCACTCTGGACTAGCGTGGTGGCTATTGCAGGGCACAGCTGATCACACCGTTGACGCACGCTGCTGCCCGTCAACGGCCAGAAGGATTTAGCTGAGTCGGAGTTAGGAGGTGCTAAACCGGTCGGGAGAGCTTTCTACTTGCTGCAGGATGTACCATGTGCAGGTGAGGTGTTGACAGTTGGAGCTCAATATCTTGTGTATCTCCCTTACATCCCTGCATATATGTAGGTCAATAGCTTTAAATTTAATGATTTCACAGCACTAATGTAAAACACTAAAAAACCGACAACACCCCTAGTGTTGTCGGTGTTTATCTTTTACTTAAAAAAAATCTGGGACATAGATGAAACTGATGTACTAGGTACTACTTACCAATATATTTTTCCTAAATTAAACTTCAGTTTTTCAGAGATGGCCAATGGGTAACCGATTGACTCATTGGTAAGGCAAATCAAAAACACAAATTGAGATTTTTGATGAGAATATTTATTTCGAGTCTTTGTAAACATTTAAGACAACTGGGGACACTCACCAAACAATAGACAATAAATCTGGTCATGTCATCAATGTTCCGGTCGCTAGAGCTGTGATTCTTAGCCGGGATGTACACAATAGGTCGGCCGTGCATGTCTCTATGCCTGAGAACTCTGGCTTTGTTGGCATATTTCTGTATAAGTTCACTGTCGTTTTCTAATTCTGCTACTCTATATCCCACCCTCCATTTATTTGTTTTAATGAGAGCCTGCAAACATCTGTTTTTTAACAATTGAAAATGTTTTTTTAGACTTAACCTGAATCAATTTATACAAGCAGGTATAGTCAAGTGACTAGGTATGCCGGTTTGTAAAGGAACATTCTCAGTCCTCAAAGGAATGATAGATCATCAAAGGTTTCTGTGGAAGAACTTCATGGATGCATGCAATTTTTTAATTTTTTAGGGAGTTCTTCTATAAATAACATACCTGGAAAGCACTATCCACAGTTTTGAAAGCCCTAAGATACCGCCGCAAGGAAAAATCATTGTGATACTGCGATGGATCAGCGCCAGCGATTATGTTCATCCTCTCTTTGAGTAGTTTCAAGTCCTCTTCATTCACAGGTTTGGGTTCCTCTGCCATTTTATTATAACTGAGAACCAAGGTTATTCCTGCACACTACAAACTCAACAGTTATATTGTACCAGTGGCAGCTTTGTTTATCCAAATACAACTAAATCACAGACTACCTATAGATACTACGTATAAAACGCGATCAAAATATTTGCTCGATTTGCTCTGCCTCCGGCAGTGTTTTCGGCTGAATCTTATTTTCACGAAAAAAGAAGAAGGAGATTTCTATGGTTTACGACGGGTGCATCAGAAAACGAATGGTGTATAAATTTCAACTGTCAAAACTGACATCTCAAACTGTCAAATGTCAAGAGGTCAAAGTCATGCTTGCTTCTGCTTGCTACTGTTCTAAAATTCTTGCTAAGCTATTTCAAGGAAAGAGCTAATCTAGAATCCACCGTAATAATAGCTAAGAAAGAAATGCGATGGCTGCAACAGCATCGGCAATTAATGATCTGTCATATTAAATTATTATCATCTGAAGAGTATTTACCATTTCTTACAGCACAGACGACTCCAATACCTCCAGCAGCGTTGGGAACCAACCGCTCATAAGCAACTCCTACGCTTATATAGAACTGGGCAGTCAACTTCGTTGGTGTATAATCGATGTTTTTTTTAGTTTGACATGATCAACTGCTAGGGCCTTATTAATAATCCTGGCGTAGCGTTGGACTAGTTAATCCGTGTTTTGTCACATTTGTTCGAGTTGACAATTGCATGTCAATGCAAGAGACAAAACACGGATTAACTAGTCCAACGCTACGCCAGGATTATTAATAAGGCCCCTAGGTAGCATAGTTTTGAGCTTGATCTATAGTGTATTTGAATTTGAAGGCGAGTGCTGTTTTGTCTTAGTGGTTATCATGGGTTTTATGATATCCTTTGTGTGTATTCAAATCTGGTGACAGATGCTGCGGTAGCTGATTATTTTTTTTTGTTTTTTTATTTTGCGTATTTTTTAAGCTAATTTTCGTGATTTTATGTTATATAAGTGGCTAATTTGGGGTTTCTTACGCGTGTTGGTGTATAATCGAATCTGATTTTTAGGGTTCCGTAGCCAAATGGCAAAAACGGAACCCTTAAAGATTCGTCATGTCTGTCTGTCTGTCCGTCCGTATGTCACAGCTATTTTTCTCCGAAACTATAAGAGCTAGACTGATGAAACTTGGCGAGTAGATGTATTCTGTAAACCGCATTAAGATTTTAATAAAAAAGTAGAAAAAAAACAAAAAAATTGGGGGGTCCCCATACTTGAAACTGAAATTCAAAAATTCTTTTTTCATCAAACCCATACGTGTGGGGTATTTATGAATAGGTCTTCAAAAATGATGTTGAGGTTTCTAATATAGTTTTTTTCTAAACTGAATAGTTTGCGCGAGAGACACCTCCAAAGTGGTAAAATGTTGGTCCCCCCCTCTAACTTCTAAAATAAGAGAATGATAAAACCAAAAAAAAATATATGATGTACATTACTTTGCAAACTTCCAAAGAAATTTGGTTTGAACGCGATCTAGTGAGTAGTTTTTTTTTATACGTCATAAATCGTAAACCACAATTTACCTCTCGACGAACTACAAGAACTTTTATACAGGGTTATTCATTATTATAAATAAATAAATAAATATTGTGGACAATTCACACAACACTATCTAGCCCCAAATTAAGCAGAGCTTGTACTATGACAACCAGATAGCTGATATGATGCTTAAATACTTTTTTTGTAAATACATACATAGCATACAATTATAACACCCATACAGAGAACAAACATCCATGTTCACCACACAAATATTTGTTCTCGGTGGGGATCGAACCCACGCCCCCCAGCTCAGAAGGCAGAGCTACTACCAACTGAGCTGTGAAGGTAGTCAAACTACAAATACTCAGGAAACCCCATTCACTGTGGCCCCTCAGTTGCAGAACATGACCCTTACAATATCTACGAGCATTGGGATCCTGGGTATTGACATCTCCAGTGACGTTCAGTTCCGCAATCATTTATTAGACAAGGTAAAGCTGGCGTCCAAGAAGCTCGGGGTGCTAAACAGAGCGAAGGCGTACTTCAGTGCAGGCCACCGACTGCTTCTTTATAAGTCGCAAGTCCGGCCTCACATGGAGTACTGCTGTCACCTCTGGGCAGGAGCACCTGGATACCAGCTTGGTCCTTTTGATTCGGTGCAAAGACGTGCTGTGAGAATAGTTGATGATCCCTTGCTCACAAGCGGTATTGAACCCTTAAGTCTGAGGAGAGACTTTTCCTCCCTGTGTGTGTTTTACCGCTTGTACAATGGGTTGTGTTCTGAAGAACTATTCGACATGATGCCCACATCTTCGTTTTATCACCGCACAGCTCGCCATAGGCAGAGGGCTCATCCACACACCTTGGAGCCGGCATGGTCACGCACCGTCCGGTTTCAGAGAAACTTCCTCCCGCGCACTATAGGGTTGTGGAATAATCTTCCTTCTGCGGTTTTCCCTAGCGACTACAGTATGGGGTTCTTCAAAAAGGGCGTTTTAAAATATTTAAAGGGTCAGCAACGCGCGAGTGATGCCTCTGGTGTTGCAAGCGTTCATAGGCTACGGTAACCGCTTTCCATCAGGTGGGCCGTATGCTTGTTTGCTAACTTAGTTGGATAAAAAAAAAAAAAAAAAAAAATTAGGTTCAACAATTAAAATAAAAAATATTTATGAAATGATTTTTTAAGTTTTGTTATGAAAATCCCGAGAAAATCGATGTAGATTAGCTTTTGGCGCCTGGTCTCCGTGGCAATAGTTATACAAAATGAAGCACAGAAATTAATAAAAATAAAATTTTGATACAAAAACTTAAATCAGCTTAAGGATTATATTATTAATTTGATTCGGCCAAACAAATTTTCACGACGCAAAAATTAGGCCCTGTCAGTTTGTGTAGTTAATTATGAATAACCTTTTATTATGTTACTTGTTGCTAAGGAACCCTTCATGGGCGAGTCCGACTCGCACTTGGCCGCTTTTTTTGTAAGCCTTTGTGTGTATTCAAATCTGGTGACAGATGTTGCGGTAGCTTAATTATTTATACCTACTGTTTTTTTGCGTATTTTGTAAAGCTATTTTTCGTGATTTTGTTTAAGTGGCTAATTTGGGTTAAGTAACGTATTCGTTAGTATAACATCGAATCTGTTTTTTTACTTTGACATGACCAACTTTTAGTATCGTACCATAGTTTTGAGCTTGTATTTTAGAGTGTATTTGAATGTGAAGGCGAGTGCTGTTGTAGCAGATTTTTTTCAGCATATTTAGTTTATGTACTTATGATAAGTGTTTCCCGCGATCTTGTCTTAGTGGTTAGGGTCGCTAGTAAAAAATATTGTCATTGTTACTCAGATATAAAGTGGCATAATGCTGAAGTAATTTTTTTTGAGTTTTTAAGTTACCTACTAACATACAAAAATACAAATATTTCCTCTATTTCCGCTTTTACCGTAAGACTGCAGTGGTGGCACGGACTTTGACATGATAACAAACACAAAAATAAACTCAACGATCTTTATTGTTAACTTCTAGGCTAAGATCCCGTTGACAGTGAACGCGGGAAGATGCGGTACGGTCCTCCTGAAGTCGTCCACGGAGCAGCAGAAGCTGTAGCCGATGTCAATCCGGTCGGGTTGCCAGTTCAGCCAGTTGAAGGCTGCGTTGTTGCGACACAGATCCGTGCAGAAAGTGAGCTGACGTACCTCGGCCTCCGTGTAGTGCGGGTTGTTGATGCTCACGAACGCTGTCCCGAGCCGAAGCGTGGGCTCGTATACCACCTGCAAGTTGTTATAGGTAGGTTGAATAGAAACAACGGATGTTAGGAAACAATTAACAAAGCACGTGCAACGACGAGATTACAAAGTTCACTAAATAATTAAGTTGGTAATACCTAGCACAACTTGGTGGACAATAATAGTGGGCATAGCGCATGGATAGGATGATACACTTCAAGATACATAAAAGAATAAAAGTGATGATAGCGCTATGGTACTTAATAGTGTCAACAGATTGCTAAACAGGAGGAAGATTATTGATACCTACCTTTAACTGCGAAATTACAAATTTCAAAACACTGTTGTCAGTATCCAGCCATTATGGCCTGCGTACACCTAGTTCGCTGGCGGTAGCAATCAGTGAACGCTGTCAAATATCGCTGTCAAATCTCAAATCTGACAGCGATATTTGCCAGCGTTTCACTGATCGCTACCGCCAGCGAACTAGATGTGTTTGAGCCTTTTACTGGTTGAGTTGAAATGTTTGGAAAGCCGTGTCAAATTTAACAGACACTTATTCGTAGAGCTCTTGTTGGAGGGGTGCTTTTATTG
Source organism: Thera britannica (assembly GCA_939531255.2). Taxonomy (NCBI): domain Eukaryota; kingdom Metazoa; phylum Arthropoda; class Insecta; order Lepidoptera; family Geometridae; genus Thera; species Thera britannica. Next base: position 11,685,097 of record OW618040.2, on the reverse strand, counting down.
AATTGATGACTTCATGGACTACCATGCAGATGTGACATTCTGATTTATGATTACTATTGTAATTTATTCTGACATTCGATTTTATTTGTTCATGTGTTTTTATTTTACAATTTGATGGCTGTACTTATTTAAATGTTTTATTGTGTTTTGTAGCATGTTAGATTATTAGACATTCAAACCCGATTTGTACGAGGATTGTTAGTGAATAAATGAAATGAAATGTACCTGTGGATAGATAGATAGATAACACTTTATTGTACACCACAAGAATAAGACAATGCACATTAATTTAACGAAAATACTAAAGCTAGCGAATTACAATGGACGGTATTATCGCTATGAGCGATCTCTTCCACCTTTAACCTTTTTTGAACCTGTTTTTAGATGTTTGTGTAATATGATTCAATGCGAATGCTTCTTTCGTGCTATAGATAAAAGACGTACCTTGTAGTAGTAGAGCGGGACAGGCAGTTGCGGGTTATTGTTGATGTCGCGGTTCAGGTAGATGTCCACCAGCCGGTTGTTCTGGTCGCGCAGCTGAGACACGCCCCACGTGCCAGTGTACACAATCGTGTTGTATCTCGCAGCGCCGACGCGGGCACGGAGGTTCTAAATAAAACAGGCGTACAAGTCACTTTTCATCCCATCTATTCGAAAAGAGGCGATTGGTTCCTCAATAAGTGCGCATAAAGTAGGTCATTCTGGCGCACTTAATAACAGTGACAAAAGGACATTTTAATTTGGAATAGGTACCTACTATTACATTGAAAAGTTTGAACGCAATTCGCTACGATTAAATACTGGCTGGAACTGGGTAGTATAAAAAAGCGAGCCTGTAGCCGCGGTATAAGTTAAAAGCTTTGAAAACAAACGATGGTCGTTTGTTTTCAAAACCATCAGAAACATTTTTGATCAAATCAGAAATACACTTTCATTCCAACTGCTAACACTTTAAGCTAAGACCTCAAGTAATGTTGGATAAAATACCACCGAAATTACACAGCAAAACTAAAAATAACACCAGAAAAACAATCAAAATGAAAAAGCTATGTGTCTTCCCAAAATGACTAAAACGAATCTAGTGAGTGTACCTACCTAATTGTTTGTTGTCCTAATTTTAAAAACTGTATATTAGTTAGCTCGCTGTAGTACCTCATGCTCACTATATACATAAAGGGGGAGTTTCACTGTTGACATGATAGAATCAGAAATAAGGAAATCCATAGAATATCAAAGGTCACAGACATAGCTCGTAAAATTAACGTTTGAAGTGGCAATGAGCAGGTAATAAAGGTTCCCGAATGGCGACCACAACCCGGAAGACACCCACCCACTTGATGGACCGACGACATTGTTATGATCGTGGGAAGTCAGTGGATGGCTCAGGGGCTCAGAATTGTTTTTCCTGGAAATGCATAAAAGAGGCCTATGATGAGGTACTATGTAGTAGGTATTCGTAATAACTATACCTATGACTATGATATACCTAATATCTATGACGATACTAAAAAACTAAGTTATGTCATAGTAGTACTATGGTCTACCAGTATAACAATCCTGAACAAAACCAAACAGATAGACAGACGGATGGACAGAGCGAAACTATATAGGTCAGTCATTCAAGCTTATATTAGGTAAGAATCTCGGAATTCGAGATACCTAGCTGTAAGTCTGTAAATAGGTACTTGCATATTGACACACTAAAAGTTGTCTCAAAACCGCGCTCTCTGCCCTCTATCTCAAAAACGGTTCACCGTATGAAAAATGTTTCTAAACAAAAATTGTGGAGAATTTTGTATTCTATAATATTGATATTAAATACAAATAGCAAAAAACCCATAGGAAATGAGATATTTACAAAAAAAGATTTTTGACCTTGAAATTTAATAGTTGCGTACACCCTACCATAATGAAGGTTTGGAGACAATTTTTAGGGTGTCAATATACAAATATTTACAGACTTACAGCTGGGTATCTCGAATTCCGAGGTGAACTTACTATAATGACTTGACTATATAACTATAATTGTTAGACTTTGGAAAGCTATCTAAAAGAGCAGATTATCGCTTTCGGCCGCCGATCGCGAATACCTCGGTTTTGTGGTGAAGCAGACCCGCCCCGTATGCGACTGAAGTAGCCTCGCGAGGAGGCTCGCTCAATTCAGGAACCCAGCTATTAACATTTCGCTTGGTTGGAAGCAGGTCTAACACTGTTTCAAAACTTTCTTGTTATAATTTAACTAAAGTTTCAAGAGGTAACCTGTTCAAGCCAGTTCCAGTTGCCAGCATTGAATGGCTGCCACTGAGGGGCAGCATTGATGAAGTAGAACGAAGAGCGCTGGCCTGTCGCGAAGATGAAGTCAGTCTTGGCGGCGAGGTGACCACGAGCCAGGAACTGGTGACTGGTGACGTACTTGTCTGCCAACTCTTGGCCAACGAGACTGGCAATAGAAGCTTTCTGTTGGACTTGTGTGTATAGCGTGTTGATGGCTACTCCGGGGAAGAAGGTACCAGCTGCCGAATTGAATAATAAATAAAAATATATATATTACCATGCATAACCAAGGCCTATTGCACATATAATGGGAACTCTTTAATACCTAGTTGCGGCATCAAACAATCGAAGCTGCAGCCTATACATTTACAAAATTAAACAAAAACAGTGTCAATAGCATATGCTATACAGGGTTATTCATAATTAGCTGCAAATACTCAGGAATTAGGTTCAACAAATAAAATAAAAAATATATATGTAATTATTTTTTTTTAATTTTGATTTAAGTTTTTGTATCAAAATTTTATTTTTATTAATTTTTTTACGGCTATTGCATAATGATTGCCATGGAGAACAGGACGATGACCCACCCAGGCGGTGACTAAACGCAGAGTGTCGCTCACGGCGCGCGAGCGCGGATCAAAGGTCAAAATAGGTCAGGCGCCAATGATTCCAAAGGATATTCTTTGTCGATTTTCTCGGGATTTTCATAACAAAACTTTAAAAAAATCATTTCATAAATATTTTTTATTTTATTTGTTGAACCTAATTCCTGAGTATTTGCAGCTAATTATGAATAACCCTGTATAGCAAATTACATTTGATTTGAACAATGAAAGGAGTCCACTCACCGAGCCAGTTTGGTCTATCAACGTTAGTCTGGTGAACAGCATTAGGTGTGTTCTGATCATACCACACGTACAGGACTTCGAGTCGACTCGAGTCGAAGCAAGACCAGTACTTAGTGTAAAACGTGCCGTCGACGATGAAACCAACTCTGAAACAAGCCTTAGTCATTACCAATATTTTAATGACTGGCCGTATTGTAGAATTAAAATCTAAATTGTATTGGGAAAAAATCTGTTATTTTATCAAATTTACAGTAACTTTAAACACCTCGGTACAGTTACTAAAGACGAGCTCGTGACTCCTAAAACATTTTTCCATAGCATTTGGGTTTTGCCCTTAGATGGCGATCTAAAAAACACAGCACACAACAAACACAATAAGCAAGTGACCGTGTGATACTCATGAATCATCACATAGTTTCACACGGTCACGGTTTTACAATAATTATGCAAATCTGCATCAGCATATTGTCAAAATGCTGCGCCCCGTGCCGCTGGACTGTGTCGATGTTGTAATTAAAGGGTTTCCGCCAAATCCCATAGAAAAAAACCCCAGTCCCGGCGCAAAAGAATTGTATCTCAGATTTTAGATAATTATTAGTAGAAACAATATCAGGTGTCGCTATTTCCTGATTTCGTGGCTAACATGTTTTTTTTACCCAGAGAAGTTTCATAGACGCTACATGCAAAAATGACACTTTTTAGGAAAAACTTCGTGTAACTGTGCTAGTTGACATTGAATTGACAAAAAATTAATAAAACACATAATATAAACACATTATCACTTATGTAATATAATGTACCTATACCTATTATTTCATTTTTTGAAAAACTTTATTTTACTGATTAATTCACTCATTTACGACACACACGTGTGGATAATTGCAAAAAATGAATATAATAGGTAGATATGTATTGTCCGTATTATAAAAAAAAAATAAAAAAAAATGCGTACGCACTGATATGTATAGCCTGCATCATACTTATATACATTTTGTAGTTATATTTATTTTATAAGGAAAATAATCGCCTTTAAAAGCTGCCTTTAGTAATCGGGGTGACTATGTTTCTCCCTTTAACAAATTGAGTGGGAGCGAGAGCGCGCTCACTCACGTCACAAGCCCTTATTGAATTCTGAGAAACGATATAGAAAACCTATTGTAATATTAATAATATAATAGAGAAAAGTTAAACCCCGATTACTTAAGGCAGTATTCTTTTTCTTATAAAATAAAGATAACTACAAAATGTATATAAGTATGATGCAGGCTATACATATCAGTGTGTACGCATATGTACCTATTATATTCATTGTTTATGTTGTTAACGAGTGAATTAGTACAGTAAAATAAAGTTTTTCAAAAAACTGGCATAATAGGTATAAGTACATTATATTACATATGTGATAATGTGTTTATATTATGTGTTTTATTCATTTTTTGCCAATTCAATGTCAATTAGCAAAGTAACATGAAGTTTTTCCTAAAAAGTGTCATTTTTGCATGTAGCGCCTATGAAACTTCTCTGGGTAAAAAACACATGTTAGCCACGAAATCAGGAAATAGCGACAACTAATATTGTTTCTACTAATGATTATCTAAAATCTGAGATACAATTCTTTTGCGCCGGGACTGGGGCAATTTTGGCGGAAACCCTTTGCCTACCTTATTTGTAGTCGCACAGCTCACTGTTTTACTGACCTGATGACCTGATTGTTGCCATAACACCTATCTCCAGTGTATAGTGCTTCGTGTAAGGCGTTTGCGGAACAGACCAGCTGACCAAACGCTCCATTTCCGTTCAGCCATCCAGCGCCGGACACCAGGTCGTTGTTCACGCAGGTTGCTGTCTAAAAACGACTTCAGAACTTTAGTTTGTTTATACAACTGGCTGATGGAACCAGCATATGGCCCACCTGATGCCAAGTGGTAACCATCCCAAAATATTATGACAAATAAGGAAGGTACGTCAGGAATGTGTCCTGAAATGCACTGCCCTGCGGCCATCAATGAGGCATACAGATAATATCACCGGCACCCACATCATTCAAACCGAAATACAGCAATGTTGGTTTACGGTAGAAATAGGCATGTAGAAATAGGCCCCTCACCCTTGTGAGGTCTGTACTACTACTAGATTGATTACTCCGTCAAACATTTAAGGTAGCCGAGGCATATACAGGGTGGAATTTTGTAATGCCACCTGGAGGGAAAGTACTCTTAGGTAATACTGCAGATAAAAAATTTTACTGAAAAGGATACATTCCTTTATTTTTGAATAGAAAGCAAACTGCATTCAAAGATTTTCGAAAATTCTCTTCTCCCACACCCGGGAATCGAACCGGCTTAAATCTGAAAAAAATTTACCCTGTACTTTTATTGCATCGATCGTTAGGGTCAATTATAAGGATGAAATCTCTCTAACACACATGATAAATTAAATGAAAGAAAAACCAGGAAATCTTAAATTAATTTAATTATTTACAAAAAATGATAAATTAACTAATTAGTTGCTCGAAATGGCTCCATTCTTGTAGAGAGATTTCATCCTTATAATTGACCCTAATGATCGATGCAATAAAAGTACAGGGTATAATTTTTTCAGATTTTAGCCGGTTCGATTCCCGGGTGTGGGAGAAGAGAATATTCGAAAATCTTTGAATGCAGTTGGCTATCTATTTAAAAATAAAGGAATGTTTCCTTTGAGTAAAATTTTCTATCTGCAGTAATAAGAGTAGGTACTTTCCCTCCAGGTGGCATTACAAAATTCCACCCTGTATATAAGGCCCACCTAACTTGAAAGTGTTATAATATCGTGTGTTACAGGACTAATGAGATGAAAACTGAGTTTTCCTGAACTTTAAATCAATATGCTACTATTTAAACTAAAAAAAAATATGTTTAAAAAGGAAAAGTTTAAAGTTATGACCCACTTCAGACCTACTTTCCGAGTATGAGCAATGAAAAACAAATGAACACTACCACGCAAGAAAAACATTGTGTTGTTTGTTGCTTCTCGTAATTTTATCTGACAAAATGAGTTCGAGTAGTACATAGTTGAGAAAATTACTACACAAGCCGTGGCCACTAATATATAGGCATTGATGGACTTACGAGTATGTACATATACATATATATATATATATATATATTTACACGTTCGTTCAACAGTTAGAAATGCTTATTTCATTTTAATGTCTTAAGCGATTTTATAATAGAAACCAGTCACCCCCCTGTGTTTAGCGCAAAGTTTTGAAATCGGATAATTGTATTGTTTGGTGCCGATGTTGCTTAGGTAAGTTAATATAATATAATAAATTATATAACTTTTTGACTTACGGCTGTAGCAGTTGAGGTGGCGATGTTGGGGTGAGAGATAATTCTTCCAGAGCCTGTGCAAGCGATGATGACCTGCTCACCAGCGGCCAGGTTGATCACTCCAGTGTTGCCAGTGGGGATGATGTAGTTCCCCCTGTGAAGATACACGGGCTGAGGCTGACCAAGGTCACCATTCACTCTAATTTGACAACCTGAAATATCAGGATAGGTTACTTCTTTTTCCATTATTAAGAAGCAAGTAGATAGTTATATAATTTTTTATTGATTTATAGGGTCTATATAGCAAAGGGTTGGATTTGAACCCGAACAGTTGGATAGCGCATCCTCGTACCTTACCTTCCGTTCGTGGGTTCAACTCCCACTCGGCTTTTGTTTTTTGGGACAATTTAAAAACCTTGCCTAAAATAATTGAAAATCACCTGTAAATCGTACCTTAAAGACATATTAACATTAGTTTTGATATTTTGTTATTACTACTCCACGGTAGACTCTCACGTTAAAACAACTAGTAGGTTCATTATCTATCACACTTATACAGGGTTATTCATTATTAGCTACACAAACTGACAGGGCCTAATTTTTGGGTCGTGAATATTGGTTTGGCCGAATCAATTTAATTCCTAAACTGATTTAAGTTTTTGTATCAAAATTTTATTTTCACTTTTTTCTTTACGGCTATTGCATAATGATTGCCACGGAGAACAGGACAATGACCCACCCAGGCGGTGACTGAACGTAGAGTGTCGCTCACGGCGCGCGGGCGCGGATTAAAGGTCAAAATAGGTCAGGCGCCAATGATTCCAAAGGATATTCTTTATCGATTTTCTCGGGATTTTCATAACAAAACTTAAAAAAATCATTTCATAAATATTTTTTATTTTATTTGTTGAACCTAATTCCTGAGTATTTGCAGCTAATTATAAATAACCCTGTATACTTACTCACAGTTATCAATCAATCAAGTTTGAGAGTAGTAAACAAATAAAATAATGATTTTTTTTAAGTTTTGTTATGAAAATCCCGAGAAAATCGATAAAGGAATCATTGGCGCCTGACCTATTTTGGCCTTTGATCCGCGCCCGCGCGCCGTGAGTGACACTCTGCGTTCAGTCACCGCCTGGGTGGGTCATCGTCCTGTTCTCCATGGCAATCATTATGCAATAGCCGTAAAGAAATTAATAAAAATAAAATTTTGATACAAAAACTTGAAAAAAATTTTAATCAAATTTAAAAAAAATAATTTCATAAATATTTTTTATTCTATTTGTTGAACCTAATTCCTGAGTATTTGCAGTTAATAATGAATAACCCTGTATAGTTTTTATTCTATTTGTTGAACCTAATTCCTGAGTATTTGCAGCTAATAATGAATAACCCTGTATTATACTCACAGATATCAATCAATCAATCAATGTATGTATATACATTTTCGGACAGGTTAAGTCATTGGTACACCTTTGGATTTGAACCCACTACCTTAGGATTGGAAGGCGGGGCCACTACCACTAGACCACCAGTGCTCTGATCACATGCGGTCATTGTAAAAACAGATAGCGCAATTCTTAGGGAAGTTTGATTACCACTTCTAGTAGAAGTTTCAGTCACGTTCGCCCACTTGGGCTCCTCGATTGCCAGCCACTGGTCCAGGTAGTCTTCGAACTCGTCTTCGTTGAGGATGAACGCGAGCTCCCCGGGCTCCGGCATGTGCGCCGGCAGCGCTGACAGCGCCGCTACCAGCCCTGCGACTGCGACCAACACCGCTGAACGCAACATCTTGATATAACTTTGTGAAACTGGCGGGGCACTGAGCACCACACATGGTATTCACTATTTATATGTGCCATTATCTCATACCGGCAAATCGCTGAATCTCGTCATAATTCCTGATTGATTCTTTGATTATCAAACAAAGCCTACCGATAAGATAAAATAAGATACCTGTAAGACCTGTACCTGTATTTTTAGATAAGGTTACCAGTAATCGAACAGCAGCATGAATGGAGTAACTACTAATTTGTATGGAGAAAAGAGCACATGCTCATGCATGTTGGTGACACTATTTCTGCCAATCGGCCCTTCTACTATATTCTGTGGTGTGTACCTACTACATAGGTGTACCTTAGAGCTGGTGTCAAGGATTGCTAATCGATTTTGAATATTTAACAAACAATTTACTTGTTTTTTTTTTCGATTATTATTGGTCAAAAACTATGAATTGTCGATAAGTAATCCGTGCAGTAACCTTAGTGGTTTGTAGGTACCTATGCACTTATAATGTAGGTGTAAAACTGCTAAAATACGGTCAATTACGGCTATTGCGGTCAATTTCTGAACTATAACGTAACACTTATTATTATTATGGGCCTTACATGTCCCACTGCTGGGCATAGGTCTCTCTCAATAGTCCCACTCTGTGCGGTTCTGTGCTGAATGATCCGTTGTGGGAGTGGGCTGGCCAAGTCTGTCGCATTCATAACGAGGCGACGAACTCCGGCCAAAAAAATAACAGTGTGGTGCAAGCGCCAAGGCGCTAGGCGGCGTCACGGCAGACCAAGAACAAGAAAGAACCTATCAAAAAAACAATATAAGAAACCTCAACATCATTTTTGAAGACCACACACGTATGGGTTTGATGAAAAAAAGTTTTTTGAATTTCAGTTCTTAGTATGGGGACCCCCTAAATTAATTGTTTTGTTCCATGTTTGTGAAAAAATCTTAATGCGGTTCACAGAATTCATCTAGGTACTTATCAAGTTTTATCAGTGTATAGCTCTTATAGTTTTGGAGAAAAGTGGCTGTGACATACGGACGGACAGACAGACAGACATGACGAATCTATAAGGGTTCCGTTTTTGCCATTTGGCTACGGAACCCTAAAAAAGTAATATATCATTGAATTCACGACTTGACTCATTTTCACTACCAGCAGGACTCATGCCATTTAATAGATATCGATGGATTCTGCGACCAGCTTCCAGCATCAGCACCGACTGTGTTTTATTAGCCATGTTCATTTTTACACCAGCCTATATGCATAATACCTACACAACTACATACCTAACTATATAAACTTATCTTTGTTTAATAATCGATTAAGTAGGTAGGTAATCTTGTATGACAATTTAAACACCTATGCTGTATTTGCCGTATCACCACGCCTACAGTGTTTGGGCAGTCCATGACCCGAGCGTGTTTCTATACGTGTAAGATTATTTCTTCCATTCCAAAGAACTAAACTGACCAACTGAAACGAACTAGGTAACTATTTTTTTTCTCATCGTTGTATCTTCATGACTAAAATGGCTGAGTTACAAATTCACAATTATACACTGATTATCTGTACCTACTATTTTCGTATCTTATTTTTATATGCTGTGTAGGTACTTTATTATTATTTTGAAGCGTAGCGTGTGCTGTCTTTGAAATTTTTGCTTTTGTATTATTGCATACGTCTCACCCCACTTGGAAAGGGAACGTACAGCGCGGTTAGAGGTAATACCTTTAAGGTAAGCCCGCAGATTCTCCCGATGTACTAACCAAGTTATAGTCACGCTGTTCAACCGTTTTGTCAGAGTTTTTACATGGGAAATCTATGGGTCAGGCATACTAAGACATCGCGCACGCCTGCGTATCCAATATTACAACATCTTCCAGATGATGTTAAGACTGCCCCGCTTCTGCAATGCGTCAGGTATGTTTGCGCAATACTACACGGATGGCTTTCATGTGCTGGTGCGCAAGAAAACTGCCTCACTGATCAGCAAAGCGCGAGACAGTACAGCAACAGCATTTTGAGAACTGTTGCAGACAGCTGACGTCTCCACTGATGAAGTGCCTGGTCGTGAGGACGAAAAACGGAGGAATTTATTCCTCCCATTGATTATCCACAGCAATTGCCAACGACAGTGTTTACTGTTTTTGAAATAATTATGTAGCCTAGGGGTTTGTGAGGTCCCAAATAAACGGTTTGGTTTTTATTTTCTTTTGCTTGCCAGATAGTTGTTTGTCGAAATAACACTCATCCAATGCTATTTCAAACAAAAACATCAACATTAGCAGGGTTGATAAAAAACAAAGGAAATTTCTAAGTAGGACTCGGGACAAAAACATCTGAATTCCTGTTGCTTGTTCATGAAGCCCGCAAACTAAAATCTGACAATGTATACATGCATACTAAGGCAATAAAAATACTGAATCCACATGGATAACCATCCTTACACGTAATAATAAATAAAATAATAAAATAAAATACGAAAATACTCTTGTAAGGTTAGTTAACAATAGTACATTGTTACCTGAGTGTTAAAAGTCACGTTTTTTGAGTCCCGAGACGGGTTTGGCGCCAGAGCGTAGCGAGGGCGCCAATGGAGCTTGACTTGAGGGACTTAAAAGACTTTCACCCGAGGTAAACACTGTGCTTTTCATTACGAATACAAGGAAAGTAAAAACAAAAACATGAAAGAAAAATGGCCGAGGCCTTTGGCTTCGGCTCGCCAGCATTATTCGGCCATTATTTTCATTTTCATAATTTAAAAAATGGTAAATTGTTTGCTCAAATTTATGTCATTTTAAATAAATAGTTGAAGCTTAATCAAGTAATTTAGAAGATATATTATTTATTTAATACTATCTTTATGTTATTTAAATTTAAATTTTACATTGCGCTCTAATTAGACTTTTTAAATTTCTTACCGTTGTAATGGGTTTCCAACCTAGGTACTTGCTGAATAAAAAGTTGGAATTTGGTTCAACAACCTCCTTGCAGTAAGAAAGACTATAGAAAGTTGGAACATGGTTGAATAAAATAGAACTTGTTTTTTTTTATAATTTGACAGCTGTCAGTAGAAAGCGATTCTCCCTAGGGCTGAAAGTATTACTTTCAATTAGGCCCCTCAGGCAACTTCAGACCTACTTTCAGAGTATGAGCAATGAAAAATAAATTTTACTTATTATTAAATGTTTGTATGTAAGTAGATATGTTATGGACCAGGTAATTAATGTGGGACAGGGAGATGTCATATCTCCGAAACTGTTACCTCGGCACTGGAGGAGATTTTCAAGCTCGTGTCCTAGACAAGGTATGGCAATCACATCAACGGCGAATTCATCACTCACCTTCGATTTGCCGACGACATAGTCATCATGGCGGAGTCGCTGGAAGACTTAGGCACAATGCTCAGAGACCTCGGTATTGTCACCCAAAAGGTGGGTCTAAAGATGAACATGAGTAAGACAAAAATCATGTCTAATGCTCATGTCACATCCGTGCCGGTACATGTTGGGAGCGATATCATTGAAGTTGTAGACCACTATGTTTATTTGGGTCAGACGATCCAATTAGGTAGAGCCAACTTCGACAAAGAGGTCAGCCGACGAATCCAACTCGGATGGGCAGCGTTCGGGAAATTGCGCCACATCTTCATTATACAAGAAAGTAAGATATCATTAACTTCGCCCACTCGGTAATAATCTCAAGGCTCATAATAATTGTATAATTACTAGGGGCTAGCATAGATTTTTGACACTTCTATGCTTGAGGCTCGACTCAAACTCAAGCATTGTTTCTTATCGAGTACAACATTCATCTAGTAACATCGAGAATATAATATATTTATTAGAAAACACGGTAAGAATAAACATGTTGAAAATATATTACGGCACTAAGAATGGTGGAAATAAAATCAAAGTCAATTGTAACATCAATTCATTGTTTAATAATTATACGAGTATTTTTTTTACACATTGACTTATCGAGTACAACATTCATCTAGTAACATCGAGAATATATTTATAAAAAAAAACACGGTAAGAATAAACATGTTGACGATACATACAAAAAATTACTATTTTGCATTCAAGCCTGAAGAAGTCCACTGCTGGAAGGACTGCTTCATTTCCATGAGGAACGAGACCTGAGCTCTTTCCATCCAGTATCCACCGACTTCTCGCGATCGTCAGTCCATCGGGTGGATTGGCGTCCTACGTTTCTTCTTCCGGATCAAAGTCAACGATTTATTCATTATGTCCTCTAATATTAAAATCAAAATATTATTTATTGTTACCTTGTTATTAATTATGTCAAGAAAACCATTAACAAAAAAATTATTACCAAAGGGATGTTGATTTTTTTTCAATAGTGAAGTGACATGCTTTTCAGAAATCGCGTCATAATAAATAAAAATAAATATTTTAGTCCATGTTACTTTTTTATAAAAAGTAAGTAATATTTTGTAAAGGTATATTTAAAACATGCCGTAAAGGAGGTACTACTATTAAAAAAATAAGTCAGGCTGAAATTGCCCAATTTACTTTATTCTCTTTATAAGGCACGCATAGCGCATTGTCATTTTTGATAAGTCTAAAATAGGTAACAAAGGGATGGAAATATTTTAGTCCGTGTTACTTTTTTATAAAAAGTAAGTAATACTTTGTAAAGGTATATTTAAAACCTGCCGTAAAGGAGGTACCTACTACTATGAAAAAAATAAGTCAGGCTGAAATTGCCCAATTTACTTTATTCTCTTTAAAAGGGACGCATATAGCGCATTGTCATTTTTGACAAGTCTAAAATAGGTAACAAAGGGATGGAAATATTTGAGTCCATGTTACTTTTTTATAAAAAGTAAGTAATATTTTGTAAAGGTATATTTAAAACCTGCCGTAATGGAGGTACCTACTACTATTAAAAAAATAAGTCAGGCTGAAATTGCCCAATTTTCTTTATTCTATTTATAAGGGACGCATAGCGCATTGTCATTTTTGACAAGCCTTAAGTAGGTAGCAAAGTGATGGAAATATTTTTAGACAATGTTACTTTTTTATAAAAAGCAAACAATGTTATCTAGAGGTATATTTACTACCTGCCGTAAGTCAGGCTGAAATTGCCCAATTTATTCTTTAATCGTTATAATTTCAATGACAATATCTCTACCTAATGATATAATATCTAATGATTATAATATACCTACCAACTCTATTTGTTAGCCTATTTCGAAGAATAGAACATCTTTCAACAACCTGCAACAAATTATCCTAAATGAACGTGTAATTATTATGGCTTCGTATATTTAGGTACCTTTATTTGTCTAAGGTACCTACATAATTAAAAAACAAAGTACATACCTACAGAACAATCTTAATATATTATTAACCTAACACTTATTATAAAGTAAATTGAACGGATTGAGATCAATGATAACTTACTAAATCAGCAATGTATCAAAGCAATAAAATGATGATTGTTATACATGAAATGTTAAATATCTTATAAAAAGTTAATAGTAGTAAAGTAAAAGTAATTAAAATTATTAAAAGCTTATCGTGAAGTGAGATCCGTTTGGGATGAACAATAAATAATTTAACCATAGTAGGAAATGGAAAAGAGAGAGCAAATATAAGTAAAATTGAGAAATATACGAAGAAATCAACAACGCTTGCAAACGTGTTTTACATGGTACATTATATAGTAAAATTCTATTTTATTAAACAAGTATATAATTAGATATAAAAATATTTTACCATAAATTGATATAAAAAAGTAATTTAAACTCATCTTTTCAAAAATTCAAGCCAGGCGGAAATTGCTCTATAATCATTCTATTTCATTTCCATGAGAGTAATAAGTAACATCCTCACATTAATTTTAGAGATAATACAATATTACTATATTATACCAACTGACAACGGTATACATTTCACAAGCAACATGATTTTTTTATACAATTAGCTGACGGAACAAACATATGGCCCACTTGATGTTATTTGGTAAACATTGCCTTTAACAAAGCAGTGCCTCGTAAATCACGCACGTTAGGAACGTGCCCTACGATGCACTTCCCTGTGACATGTTCTAAACTCTCAATAACAACGAAATTCGGTAGGTAAAGTACCTCATATTTCTTAAATTAACTCCAGTAATGCTTGATGCTTATTTTTGGCTACACTAACGTTTATTTAAATAGATACTACCATCTAGTATTTTTATATAACCATCTAATAATCAAAGTGATTAACAATATCATAATTAGGATATGTTATGACGAACTACAAAGGGAAGTTCAACCGCCATTGGACGAATACGCTTCAATCTATAATAAGTTTATATTTATTGTTATTTATTTATATAAAACTATCACACAAACAATTTAGTGCTAGGAGGACTTAATGCTAATAGCATTGTCTACCAGTCTTCCTGGGCGTGCAAAAAGAACGTGTGGCGTGTTGTTATGAGATAGTAAAGAAAAGTGTTTATACATAGGTATGAATCTACTATACACGCATATTTAAAATAAAATACATAATACATAAATATGGTTGGCAGTCCTAAGCTGTCTGTCATGTGCATCGGTAAAAAATTTAAAGCGGTTCTTTTAGTAGCCAAGGGTATGCGGATCTTGCATAGAATGCGGGTGTGGCATAGAACCTTCTATTATATAACTCTTTTACATGCGGTGACCTGCTGAAGTTGTTATCGAAGATGGCCCCAAGGTTCTTAACCGTTGGTGAGAGAGGGATTAAAGAGCAATCGTAATAGAGATTAGGAAGACCAATTATTAGGCACCAATTTTGCCGAGCTGACGAGAGCTGCCGATCATAATGGCTTGGCACTTACTCAGGTTTACTTTAATGCCAAACCGAGTTACGAGTAAACATGAAAGGGTTGCAATGTCTATGTTGTCAGGGGAAGCAGAATTTAATAGATTAAAAGAATAGCAGAGTAAAGTTGGAGGCTATCGGCTTACATAATGGTAGTGACTGTAAGTTGGGAGAGAGGACGTTAATGAAAAGAGAAGTGGGGATATAATTATATCCTTGAGGCATGCCAGTCTTAATCTCTCGCAATTCTGAAAAGACTTCACCATCACGGACTAGGACTAGGAGGAGAACCAAGAGACGACCGAGGTAGATAAATTTAGACGGGAGAGTAGGGCTAGTAAGAGGTCAATTAGAGAATCAAAAGCACTGCTAAAATCAATGAGGACAAACAGATAACTTAGAATCTTTCAAGTTTGCGTAGTATACTGTGTCCCTTTAAAAAGCCCAATTAACGGTAATGAAGTTATACATTACAAATACATAATTATAATGAGTTTATAATATTTATATGATTAAAAGTAACTATCCATACAACACCATGAAGATTAATCTAATATGGACTTGAGTATTTAAACTGACGTTTCCAAGTCTTCAGAGGCTAATTGGAACTTTTCTTGGCCTGAAACAAGTGCAAAATCCAAATAAGACGGAGAACTTCCTGTTCCTGCAAAGGAACTGGCAAGCTAGGATGTAAAAACTTGCCATGTTATATGGTATTTACATTAAGTCACACACATAAAAGAAAGAAAAATTTGACCAGTAAAAGAGCGTCAAAATCACGCCCAAAGGAGATGACAGCTGAAACTAATAAAAAGCGTGTAAAAGCCTCTGGTAGAAATTGAATAAGCTCTATATGGTAGGTACTTCTTAGTAAGCTCACAATGCTGAAATCAGAAATGAATGACTATGGATGCTTTTTTATTAAACATCCTTACCTATATCAACAAATGAGTCTGAGTCTAAGCTGAGGAATATCAACTTTCTTCAAAATAAACGTTAAAAATAAAATGGTATTATACATTTTTCAGGCAGTTCTACATAGCTTTTGCAAGCTCTCACTAGCTTCATCAATCTCTTATTATAACGAATTGTACAGCTAGTAGATATTATGAAGCAGATAGTGTTGATAAAACAAATCAAAACCTTGGATAATAACAAAACTAAATCTCTATCTGGCACTAAAACACAACGAAAGCGCGTTTTAATTGATGGTGAAAAATACCTCTCCAGTGACCAATATTATTTACAAGCGGCCGCCCGCGGCTTCGCTCGCCCGCTTGCCGTTACACCCCGTTCCCGGTACGCCCAGGTCCCATTACTTTTTCGGAATGAAATGTACGAATCCTAGGTTCGTCTCTGAGCTTTAAGCTCCCTACCAAAGTTCAGCCAAATCAGTGCAGCCGTTCTTGAGTTATAAATGGTATAACTAACACGACTTTCTTTTATACATAAATGGCCTTGCAAAAAATATGTCAAAAGATAAACAGTGGTTAAACTATTGCCATCTCTTACCACTGGGTAATGACAAACAGTGACAGGGCTAACTTTAAGCAATGATAAAATTTAAATTGCGTTTATAAGTAGCCCTACTTTAGATTAAAAACAATCCATCCCACGGAAACAATACTTTTTACCGGGATAAAAACTATAGGACCTATGTGCTATTCCAGACCATAATCTATCTCTGTGCCAAATTTCATCCACATCCGTTCAGCCGTTACTGATTAACAAACATCCACCATCCATCCAACCAAATTTTCACATTTATGATATTAGTGGGAAGTGGTGGTTTGGATATCAACTACAATCATTAATTTGTATAAAGGCTAGCTCTAAGAAAAACACACACACACACTCGCACAGATGACAGCGTCAAGCTTACAGGTTGGAAGTTTTTGCGATGCAATATAAGGAAATATACAAAAACCATTGTCAATGCCATCCACCAACCATTGCCATTGTCTCCCTTACTGGGCATTTGCCATTTAATTTAATTTCTGATAGCTTACTCAGTACGAGTACAAGTCACATGATGAAGGGTTTTGCTTTAGAACTCACTTTCTAGGTATGCGGCCAGTTCGAAATCTTCTACTTGCAAGGCCAACAGGCGCGGTGTGAGACCGGAATCGTCCTGTGGTGTTATCTCAGCTCCACTAGCGACCAGCATACAACATATAGCCCGTCTTTTATTCGACGTGGCTTTATGTAAAGCAGTCTGTCCTTGCTCATTGTCTTTCATGTTGAGTAACGCTGTGGGCGCGTTCGATACAAGGTATTTCACGATATCCTTGTGGCCGTAACGACATGCTATGTGCAAGGCAGTCTGGCCGACTGCGTCGATCGAGAGGAGAGAGTAACCGGCGGAGTTAAGCTCTTTTATCTTAAAAAAATATAGGGTGGGTTAAGACTACTACAGAAAACTGAAACAGCGGATTTCGACGATGATTCTGATAATGAAAAAATGCGATGTAAAAACTATAATTTTTGTCTGCTTTTTCATCATAACTTCAACGATATCCACAATTAATTGTATTATGATACTCGTAAACACAAAAAAAACAGCAATGTATAGCCGCTCCACCACAATCATGATCGAAGTGATGACCGCGCGCCGACGGGCCGCGTTTGCGTGCGTCATAAATTGTCATGCAATACTGTATATCTATATACACCACTATTTTGTAACTACAAAAAAAAATAGGGTAATGTAGTAGGGGTAGAACATTATGAATGTGCAATCAGAATTTTTAGTTTCGATAAAATGACAAAGTTATTAAATGATAAAATGTTCAGAAAACCTGCATAAAATTATGGACACATTAGTTACGTAGTACTAGAGAGAAAATATTTAAAATAATTACGCTGTTCGGTTCCGCTTGGTATTTAGCGTTTATGAATGAAATTATTTTTGCTTGTTGAATCATTTCTCAATATTTGACAAACAATTTTGGTTATTTAAAAATATTTTGTTTGTTTCCCAAAAAGTTTTTTTTTTCGTGGATGTGTTTAGTATCAGCAGCCAATATCGGCATTTTTTTTTGGTTATTACAAAATAGTGGTGTTAAGTAGGTTATTTATGGAGAACTTTTTTTCTCGTAATATGCTCTAATTTCCATCCAAATGTAGTTTTATGCGGATGTTATAGTTACACGTTGTTCAACCAACACGTTCCTTAAGTTTCGGGAGATGACTCATTCCATGTACATAAGCGGTATGATAAGCCAATATTGTATGAGAAAAAAGGCACCGATATTATACTCGTATAATACCTAGGAACGGAAAATTGAAATAGGCAAAACAAAAAAGTACAAAGTTACTTACCAATTTTAAGTCACCGTTTTTAGCCGCTTTGAGAAGCGAGTCCGAAGTTTTTTCTAATAAGTTTCTGAAACAACATCACAAATTTATAGTTCCTCCGAACATTTTAGGAGATATTAAATGAGTTCCGATAAAGGTTGATAGTAATTTGGAAGGGCATGCAGTTTGGGCATGGCATGGCATTACGGCACTCTCATTGCGGTACAGGTAGTTTTCTGGCGGTATAATTAAAAAATATATCTTTTTCATTATTTACGCATTGCTCCTTCCCTATAAAATTATACTGGTATAAAATTATACTCTCAACTCCCATGCATAAACAGTAAAACCACAGTTTGTATAAAAATCGAACCAACTTTTTTTTTATAATATGTAGCTATGCATTGGCTGCCATCACACCTGATGGAAAGTGAGGATGCAGCCTAAGATGAAGCATGTTTAGCCATAATCCACCTGTTCACTCTTGTCTTGAAAATTCCCAAATTATAGCGTTCCGGAAATACTGACGCCGGTAGAGAGTTCCATTCTATCCGTACAATAAATAAATTATAGTTAAAAAAATAAAAAAAACACGCTTTTATAGCTAATTGAACTAAAAAGTTAAAAATAAAACTGCAATAATCAATTGAAAAATTTATATTATTGTACAAAAAAGCATGGGGTGCTTTTTATAATAACTTCAGATATAATAAACTATTGATAAAATATTTACAACAATCAAAATCAAGCCCCCCAAGCTTTTTGTACAATAATATCAATTTTTCAATTGTTTATTACAGTTTTATTTTTAACTTTTTAGTTCAATTAGTTTTTTAAACTAGGTATATACAGGGTGTCCCATAAGTCAACACAAAAGAGTTAATATTTGTAGTCCTGTGACTACAAATATTAACTTTTCATAAAACTTTTTTCTGCAACGTAAGCATGAATAACCCTTCTGTAAATTACAATTCAAAATTAAGCCATAAGTGCCTCAGTTTTCAATGAAATCGTGGAGTTTTGGCCAACATTT
Organism: Thera britannica; assembly: GCA_939531255.2. NCBI lineage: Eukaryota > Metazoa > Arthropoda > Insecta > Lepidoptera > Geometridae > Thera > Thera britannica. The sequence continues at coordinate 11,665,712 of OW618040.2, read as the reverse complement.
CATTTCAGATAATTGCATCACCCAACTTTAACCGTCTGTACCGCAAAAAAATGTACTACACTATCAAGGCAAAAAAATGTAAAAAATGGCGCATTTATCCAAGATTCCAAAATAGTATAATACTTGCTAGAGTACTCCTTAGTTTTGGAAATAAAAAATGTTTTTTCAACTAAACCGGATTTCCAATCAATTTTATTTCATGAGATAAAATGTTTGTACCCTTTAAATTATGGACTTAAAATGCCTACGCTGCGTTTTCGTTTTCGGCTGGACGTTGACTTATGGGACACCCTGTATATTTTTTTTAATTCATATGCATATTTTTTTTTCATATTATTGCATTGTCATCGACTCATCGACCTTTGACAGCAAAGTATTTTTTTTTTCTGGTGCGCAAAGTTTGAATCAAATCTGATCGTTCAAAGTAGGACAAAATCGAGCTCAGAGGGTTCGGTTACATACAAGCTTACATCCAAACTTACATACAAACTTACATACAGGTGAAGCTAATAAAAGCGTTATAAAAAAGAAAGCAGATATTGCTTACAAATCAGTTCTAACTATACAAAAAAAACAGTGCACACAATAGAATCTCACCCAAAGCCAAACACTTCCTGATCAAGTCCGAACAGTTTTTCATGAATGCTGCATGCAAATGAAGAGGAGAGAAGAGATAGAGGTGCAATCAATATACACAAATATACACGTGTTGCATAGCTTACTAAGAGCATAGCAAAGTCAAAGCTGGAAGAACGGAGAGTACAAATATAATTTTCCATCATCAACATCGTAATCATCAGCTTCCAGAAGTCCACTGCTGGGGTTGCTTTACATTTCTAGGAAAAACGATTGAGCCTTTCCCTCCACCGGCTTCTCAACGGTCTGAACAATGTCGTCAGTCCATGTAAGTGTAGCGCCCTACATTTCGTTTCCGGGTTACCATTTGAGAACCTTTATTCTCCGGCGGCTGTCAGTTCGTCGAGCTGCTCGACGAACTGACAGCCGCAAGTAATATGGGCAGGTAATATAGCTCGCCTCGAGCTATATTACCTGCCCATTGCCATACATAGCTCTCAGCGGGTGCCCATCGCGCATCCAAAAAATTAGTTTGACGTTACTTCATTGTTTGGTGTATTACGTTCTGTGAACGAGTAGAAAATTGCATTCGTTGTTTGATATTATTCGAACCAGTAACCAATCGAAGAAGAAGTTTTTCGTCAGGGCGTAAATCGTTAATTTTGAAGGGGATCCCTTGAACCATAGCTCGTTGTGTAAAAGTACTATACAACTCTATTTTTGTACTTTATGTTCGATTACAGAATTAGAGATGAGTGACACTTAATTAAAAAAACTTCATGTTTTAATTTTACATCAACCAGTCAGAAATTTATTGATTTTCAAGAATACGAACCTAACGTTCTGGCTAGCTAGGTAGGTTACCATCTCTTATTAAAATATGACATGCACATAAACGATACCTAAGAACCTACATCACGTGCATTGGATCTATGTACGCGCAATGTTTTAAGTAGTTCAATTTTATGATGGTCTGTAGGTTAGGTAGCTAACCTATAAGCCTATCAAATCAGAAGAATTTATTTTTTGGAATTATTAGTTAATTCAATAGTCTTAATCTAAACTATACATATCATTGAACTTCCTACCCATTTTTCTCGGTGCGGTGCGGTGAGTGAATGATACTTGGGAGCAACATGATGAGCGTTTGCGCAGCGGAAAACGTTAAAATTGGTCGATGTGTGTTTGCAAAATGTTTAGTTTATGACACCGTGTAAATGTGTATGACGGTTTAAATTGGTGTGTCCAGCTGTTTTTGTGATACATATTTGAAAAAGCCACTCAGTTATTAGTACCCAACGAGCTTTTTGTTAGCTCTATTTTCTGACTGGTCAAAACTGTATCCACTCCCAAATATTTCAAAAGTTACTTATTCGGTACATACTTCTTAAATTTCGTGACAGAGTCGTTGGTCAAAGTTGGTTCCTTCGCTGGTGGTGTTGCGCATGATGGTGGTGACCGCGGTTGCGGAGCTATCATCATTTCGGAGAAAGATGTGATCTCAGGCGGGGTAAGAGGAACTTCCGACGAAAGAGGTTGGTTTTCTGTTGGAGTTGGAGGCAGGACCATCGTAGATACAGCGATGGTTGTAAGTGTTGAAGGAGCAATAGGTGGAGGAGTTTGAGGGGAAGGGAGCTCTTCTGTCAAGTGCACTGGACTGCCATGACCTGGTTCACTGAGAAAATACAAAGCTGCGGTTAGTACTTATTAAGGGCCAATTTCAGGGATTATTCATCGACCGATTTAATATTTTATAGTTGTTTATCACAAAATGCTGCTTCTGAAATTCGAGATAAACAATTGTTAAATATCTAATTTGATCGGTCAATTAGTAATTCGTGAAATTGTCTCTAATTACTTCTTCAGTACCGGCAATCAATATTTAGTACATTTATTAGACATTGATTTATCCCTCCGTTATCATTATACATAATTTATTCCACACAGACTATTGGCTTTACAGCAACGCTGGTAGTGTTACTGTGTAAGTCATTACTCCTAGTATGTTATGAGATGGCTGATTATCTTTAAGAAACCCTTGTAAGTAACAGGGTAAGTGCTTAGATAAAGGTACTTATACTAGATTTTCAAACCTACTATTTTGCAAAGAAAGTTTCAAATTGCCTATTGCCTGAGCAAAAAACATCAGTAGATACTTAAATAAAGGTGGCATCTCACCTGGATTGCAACACGCTGATCGAGGCTTCAGTGGTCGGCGAGTCTCCACTTTGCGACATGAGTGGGACCGACAAGCCCGTGGAGGTGTCAAGCGAGCCGGTTTGATCTAGAGACGCAGTGGCTGTACTGTCTGGATAGGTAGCAGTCTCAGTGTCCGCGGTCAGAAGTGTAGCATCCAGAATGTAAATGTCATCGTGTCCGATGTCAGCGGGAAAGTGAAGGTTCTCTTGAGCCTTGTCGATGCGGAAGAAACGTTCCGCTGTCACGGCTGTTGACAACACAATACCTATAAATGTTACTGTGGTGGTTACATACGTAAGATCGGATGGACCATTTGCTAGTTCCTCAGCGTTACATATGAAGAATACACAAAACCAATGTAAAATACGTTTCACCATCTCATCTTTAGGTTTCCGTAGCCAAATGGCAAAAACGGAACCCTTATAGATTCGTCTGTCTGTCTGTCCGTCCGTATGTCACAGGCATTTTTCTCCGAAACTATAAGAGCTAGACTGATGAAACTTGTCGAGTAGATGTATTCTGTGAACCGCATTAAGATTTTTACACAAAAGTAGAAAAAAAAAACAAAAAAATTGGGGGGGTCCCATACTTGAAACTGAAACTCACAACATAATTTTTTTTTCATCAAACCCACGTGTGGGGTATCTTTGAATAGGTCCTCAAAAATCCTCTCTAAAAAAGCAAAAAAAGAGGCTACTGTTTATTATCTCCACCGTATGAAATCCGTTTTTGATCTTTCTTTTTTTTGAGGATAACTTTAAATTGGTGTCATAAAAAATTGGTGAAGATCTGATGAGGATCCTCAAAATGCAGTAAACTGCCCGCTTTTCGTTTTTTCGTGAGGTCTACAACTCACAGAGCCTAGTATAAACTACTGTTTACCAAAGTTGTACTTACAATCGATAAACCACCAGTCACAGATGGAGGAGTATGCTTGAGATTCTTTGATGAGATTCTGCACGAGACAACGTACTAGCTGCAAGTCTGCCACTGGGTCTACCTCCAGTAAGCCTAAGCTCTCCGCTGCAACAAGTGCTCATAATTATACAAGGTGGCTCCTTACAGTTGCACACCTCTGCGTAATCTCCCGCATATCACACCCACAATATAAATATAAATTCTTCCATATAAATTCTTAATTCATGGGTTACAAAATAGATGGTAGTAAACACTATATTATCAATAAAAAGTTGTATTTCTGGAGCCTTATTCTCGGGCCGACCGAGATTATTTAGCAATTTTATTTTATTGCTTCTTTTCGAAGAGAGAATGGATGATTTCCTTGAGTAATTCATCGACGACCTCATCGTAGAAGCCTCGACAGCTACGATATACGGAAAACGTAGAAAAAGTGCGGGGTTGTTGAATGCCAATGTGTATAGGGACATTGAAAATCTCGGTCGGCCCGAGAATTAGGCTCCTGGTGTTGTGCAGGGGTGCACTAATAAAGGGATTCTAGATACTTAACCTAAAGGGGTGTGGAGAGGGTTACAGTTTGTTACAAACGAAGTCGCGCGGGATATATTAGTTTAAGATTTCAATGAATTTATGTGTTCTGTAAGATAAGCTTACCAGTTTTCGCGAGCAGCTCTTTGTCGCAGATAAGTTGCTCGTAATTGGCCATTGTGATGACTTTGACTGTAATTACTAATTTCTCCATTGTATTCTGGCTGTAAAGTAACAAAAAATTGTACTACTCATCTAAGCAACCAATCAAACCAATAGCTGGGTTTACTTTCAAATCGGTGTTCAAATCAGTACACATTTTACAAATGACGTTTTGCTAGCAAGACGTTCTGCTATACATACCATCGGATAGGTGGACGTTTTGCTACATGGACATTTTGCCCATAGATCATAGGTTAGCAAAAGCTACCCATAGACTATGGGTGCCGTTTGCATTAATGTTAATTAGCTTATGTTTGGTACGACTACTTATTGTCCTAGTGGCAGTCTGCAATTTAACTGACAAGGAGGGAAACTGATATCCTACATAAGGAAACTTAAAAGTTAGAGCTCAGCCGTAACTTTTTTGTTTATTTAATTATTAACCTATCTGCCTACATACCTATCTGCCTACATACCTATCTGCCTACATACTTACCTGCCTTATACCACAAAACACTATTCTGCCATACCTATTGTTATTGTATTATTTTGAATATAGAAAAAAAATGTATTAATGTGCGTGTGAATAGTATTTCTATTCGCATGCAGCATTCTTAATACATTTCAGGAAAAGCCCGAAGACTTGAAAACTGCGAACTTCCCGTAGCAAATCATTATATAATAAAAAAACAGGTATTTTTATTATTCATTTATTTTTCCAGAAACTTTTTGTTTTCTGTTGTTACAAAATATTTTCAAGAATGTTTATTTTTTCTTTCTGCAGCATCCTTTCCTATCAACGGGAAAAGTTTAGATTGCTTGAGGGCCAATCACGCGAATGTTTTTAGATCAAATGGATCCAAGATTAAAGCCATTTCCAAGGTATAATAGTACATTATTGCAAAGGCAGCGAAATAGGCAATTGCCATTTCGGCCGAGGCATATATAGTGCTTTTCTTAAAAAAATGCAAGGAAATAAAAAAGGGTCTTTTACATAATAAATTAAATTTTTATTAACCAAATAACAACGAACTCCGCTTTACCGCCAATTTTTTTTTTTATTTTACAGTTTGTTCCGAAAGGTAAACGCATCTGTGGCTATACAGCCACGACAACGCAATGTGTACGATAGATGAAAGAGTTCTAAATTCAAACAGCACACCGTTTCATACAACATTGCCGGAGCGAGAACGCGCCGGGAAGTGATTTTGGTTTTTAAGTCTACGTAAATATGATACTTCGCGTGCTCTATATTCAAAAGTAATGACAATATTTCCGCGCATGTTTAAGAAAAATAATTTCCAAGTTCGATTAAACTAGTTGCCCTTATTGCGTAATTGAGACACAGCACTTTCTTAGTATGATAGGTAGGAAGGTAATCTTTACTAGAGAGATATCTATATTTTTACTGTTTTGGAGGAGAAAACAAGACAGTACAAAATAGCGATTTCAATAGGGAAGAATAGGCTGAGCTGTAGTTGCCTGTTTCTATAGCCCTATAAAAGGGCGCGGCGCGACAACAATATCAGTTAAACCCCTATTTCCAAACTTCTTGCAGCCCGCATTTCATCTCAAGATAAAAATAGGCAAAATGATATTCATCCTCACGTGCCAGTCATTGGGCCCGAATCCACACCCTTCAAACTGTAACTTACGGAGCAGTAGCCCGGCCAGGTTTCTTCTTAGCCAGCATGATTGATTGGTTGAGCCTGGTTATAGTGATGGTGGAAGGAGCCAGTCTGCAAGCCTCTCCATCCACTTGCATCGGTATAACTTTACTAGTTACTATTTTAGCCGTCTTGCATTGGCAGATGCAGGTTCCGTGACCACCAGCTTGCAGGAACGGCTGTCAAAACAAAAACAAATAAGATACACAAAAACATGAAGGAGAAAATACATGAGGCTCACGGTTAAGAAAGCTCACGGATAGATGAGATGAGATGACCCAACGTAAGAGGCTACGTATCTTCCATTAGGATTATTCTAAGTTTTGAACATCAGCTTAACGCAAAATAAATTATCGATAGCGTAGTCGTTAACCCACATTTTGTATGGAGAAACTAGGATCCTGTCAGGATTTCGAGAACTATTGTTATTACTTACTTGTACGTAACGTAAAAACATTGATAACATGTTCGAAACTCAGAATAAGCCCTCTGGTCACATGTTTTGCTCGGCACCAATTATCATCTCAACACTGTCATATAATATTCACGGAAATAACTTGGCCAATGCTTCATGGAAAGTTAAATTGCCATATTTCTCACGATTCGTTCTAAGGCGCTGATAACCATCAGACAATCGCTCACTAACACAATTCCACATTATGCAACATATAAAGTGAGCTTGGCCCCGACCATGAGGTCTGTATACCAGATAGAATTGACCCACACATTCATACTTTGACCCACACATTTAAACCTAAGAAGTTATTAATGTGTAGGTTAGCAGACTTGTACACACATTTGTAATTTAACTAACATAGATGATTGTCTTTGGATGTGTACCAAACTTTTTCTACTTCTAGGACTTTTTTTTCGGAAATGTAAGATTTTTTCGATATTCCGCACGTCCACTCGTTTAGGCCGGTAGCACACACACGTTTGGAATGTGTTTGAACGGCCATGTGGCCGGAAAAGTGTCGTCAAAATACATGAGCATATATTATGTCCATACATGCTCCATTTCTCCATACAAATTCAAAAGTTTTTTCGGGAGTCGTAAAGTGAAAAATGCCTTTCAGCAGCGCATGAATTACTTTCCGAACAAGTTAAGCGACAAGATAAAACATAGAATTTTTTTTTAACATAATTCTTTCTTCCTTTTTCTTAGAATCCTCATATTTAGTGATATTTTAAATATAATAGTGGAAATGTAAAATCGGCGATATCGGCTCCCATACAAACGGCGCATGATCGCCCTTCTGCTGTATTCTGTGGGGACAGGACAGCTGGACAGCACTGCTGTGTTGTATGGTTTCGACGCCTTCGAGTCGCCGGATCGGTTAACGGAATTCGGAATACCAATGGCCAAACCCGACTGCTGTTGCCGTCCTAAGCCTTGGAAAAACTTTAGATAAGTTCAATATTTTATCTATAGCTTGTATGTAGGTATAGTTCGTCCAAGATAAGTTTGCATTTTTCGAAAAACTGTGGCATTCAAACATTTATATTTGGAAATACCTAGGGCTAGATTTAGGGGAGGGCAAACAGGGCAAGCACTCAGGGCCTCCACAAACGGAGGGCCCCCACAATAGAAACTTCGGCAAAAAAATCTTTCAAATTCCGACAAATTGACACTAGTAAACATCTTTCCTTTGATATTCCTTTTTTCGCTGTGTTACCTTTACCTACAGTACGCTGTACTTACATGATTATATTATTGTTGAATATTAACAGAAATAATTTATCCATATTTGTTCACTCCAATCAGCCAATCAGTAAAATATCAAAATCTGAAATGGCTCATAAGCACTTGCAATTTTTCTATTTTTCGGCGAAAAAAGCTCGGGAGGTTCCGTCCATCAACAATAAAATTTAATTTCAGGTAATTCTTGCCTCCGATTATAATTAATGTAAGGTTTTTAGATACTAAGAGAATCTACTTGATTTCACAATAAATTATTTATTGGAAAACTCGACTCAACTTTTTTTTTCATTTTATTTGGTAAATAATTTGGGGCCAGGGGGCCTCCACGTTGCGTTGAGGCCTCCACACTTCTAAATCTGGCCCTGGAAACACCGCATGTGTTTCCAGCTTCAAAAGAGGGTTTGATACTTTTGTTTTGAAAGTTATTGCACCTACATTCTTTTTTTTTTTTTTTTTTTTTTTTTTTACATATTATAGGCTTGCGTTTGACCGCAATCTCACCTGCTGTTAAGTGATGATGCGGTCGACGGTGTAGCACGCTTACCTAGAAGATACCTGTTCACTCTACTCTTAAAAACATCCAAGTTATAAGTGTCCGGAAAAACAGACGCCGGCAAGGAATTCCACTCCTTGGCTGTCCGCAACAAAAAAGTTGAAGCAAAGCGCTTGGTGCGGACAGTTGGAACATCAACCATGTATGGATGTCGCATTTCCGTACGTCTAGTCGTCCGATGATAAAATGGGGATGGGGGAACTAAATCGTGAAGTTCCATCGCACACTCTCCGAAATGTATCCTATAAAATACCGATAGACTGGCTACTTTACGGCGATGTTCGAGACTCAGGAGCTTAGATTCGACTAGAGTGTCGCTACCAATGAGTCTTTTGGCTCGTTTCTCAATAGATTCCAATGCCTCAAGCTGGTATTTGGCAGAGCCATCCCAGAGATGAGAACAGTACTCCATACACGATCGGACTTGTGCTTGGTACAGGTTGAGAAGCTGTCCCGGTGTGAAGTACTGTCTCACCTTCGATAGAATGCCTAGCTTCTTCGCAGCTGTCTTGGCCTTGGACTCTATGAACGAGCCAAAATTCAATTTTCTGGTTAGCGTGAACCCTAGAAGCTCAAGTTGGTCCGAAATCGGTAGAGATACATCACGGAGAGTAGGAGTCACGTGGAATGGACTCTTTTTAGTAGAAAAAAGACACGCCTATAGTAGACTATAGTTAAGTTTCCAATCTGATTTTTTCTCAATAAAGAATGGTTACATTTTCGTGATGCAGTGCCAAATTTGATACAAAACTGCCAGACGGCTATAAATAACATAAAATAAATTAAATAAACCTTTATTTTACTGTCTTTAAAAAAAACAGCATTGCTTAACTTAACTTGTACTAACTCTTACTTACTAAATATTACTAAGAAAAAGTTTATTCTAATAGGACACCGGCACAGCGTGGCAGTACATGGGTCGGGTTGTCTTTGGACAAAGGCCTCCTCCAGGGTTTGCCATTTAGTGCGGCCCAAACCTGATCTGTGCCACTCCGGGAGCTCATCTTTCCATCGCCTTAGCTGCCACTCTCTGTAGCGTTTTCCTCCTCGTTGGTACCAACTGTACAGTCTTCCATTTATCTTCAGCCCATTTACTCCTTCGTGATCTCATCATGTAACCTGTCTAGCCACATTTCAGCCTTCGGATTTTGGCAGTGACATTCTCGACTATAGTTAAGTTTCCAATGTGTGTAAGTCTTTTTTAGTCCTTTAGTTTCACGTTTAGGATGCTTCTTTTTATTCCAAGTTGACAGACTTTTAAACTCTGGTGGTTTGCTTTGGTTGGGGCCCATGTTTGGCATCAAAACCACTATTATATAGTGGTTAATTATTATTATTATATTATAATACTTAATGGACAAAAATAAACAAATCACATGACAAAGTATCAAAATGATTTGATCTACCTACTCGTGAACTCCATTCAACTCTTCGATTTCTTGTAAATACTGTCGTTTTTGTTTGAGGACAACGTCGTTTTGTTCCTTTATATACTTGTATTTATTAAGCACAATATATTATATGTCCAGCACCACCTCACCTTCACCTTTTATTGGTTTATACATCGTAAAAATTTTAATTTTTAGAAAAACATCCGCGGTGCAATCAATCTGACAGCTTCTAAAAATCTAAACCATCAAAGTTTCTGATAAAAATAATACACAAATGTTTTTAGGAATACCAGTGAAAATAATTTGCAGAGTTAGCTTGGACCGACTATATTATTGTTGTTTTGAGGCACAGGCCGTCGATGACCTGTCAATAAAATAGAAACTGTCACTTTTTATGGGTGACAGGAAAACCAATGTTGGAAAAACTACCGACCCGCCCCGGTTTCGCATGGGTGCAATGTTGTTACTAAATATACTATAAACAATGACATTTTATGCAACGTTCACAGCTTTTTTGTCATTAGACCATATAAATAATTATGTTTTTAGGGTTCCGTAGCCAAATGGCAAAAACGGAACCCTTATAGATTCGTCATGTCTGTCCGTCCGTATGTCATAGCCATTTTTCTCCTATATCTATGAATAGGTCTTCAAAAATGATGTTGAGGTTTCTAATATAGTTTTTTTTCTAAACTGAATAGTTTGCGCGAGAGACACTTCCAAAGTGGTAAAATGTTAGTAACTTCTAAAATAAGAGAATGATAAAACTAAAAAAAATATATGATGTACCTACATTACTATGCAAACTTTCAACGAAATTTGGTTTGAACGCGATAAGTAATTATTATAACGCGCTAGTGAGTAGTTCTTTTTTATACGTCATAAATCGTAAACCGCAATTTACCTCTAGACGAACTACAAGAACTTTTATATTATGTTACTTGTTGCTACGGGTTACCCTTCATGGGCGAGTCCGACTTGCACTTGGCCGCTTTTTGAAGAGGTTAATATCTTCGAAAATAATAATTTATATAATGACAGCCGACTTTTCTATTGACTGACTTGACTAAAAACTAGGATTCATTTTCTGTCATTTTGGGAAGTCACATAGCATTTTCATTTTAATTGTTTTTCTGGTGTTATTTTGAGTTCTTTTGTGTAATTTCGGAGGTATTTTAACCAACATTACTTGAGGTCTTAGTTTAAAGTGTTCGCAGTTGGAATTAATATGTATTATGTGATATGTTGTTTTAAAGCCAATTATGGTAGGGCCGACTTGTCTATTGACTTGACTTGACTTGATTAAAAACTATTTTATATATGTAACATATATCCTCACTCGACACTGGCAAAATTGATCCAAAATGGGCAGATGCCATTAAACGAAGAAGAAGAAGACTAAAAACTAGTGTTGGGTAGGACACCGTTTCAAAAAGAGTTTGTATGAGGCCCTCGTTCTTGTACCGTGAGGTGTCACGATGTCATGCTTCAAATGTCATGTCACATGCTGTTGCGAAGTAGTGAGTATAACTCAGATTCGTTTTCTGTCATTTCGGGAGTTCACATAGCTTTTTGATTTTAATTGTTTTTCTGGTGTTATTTTGAGTTCTGTTGTGTAATTTCGGTGGTATTTTAACCAACATTACTTGAGGTCTTAGCTCAAAGTGTTAGCAGTTGGAATTAAAGTGTATTATGTGATATTCTGATTGGATCGAAAATGTTTCAGATGGATTTGGAAGAAACGGCCATCTTTCTTCCAAAGACAATATAGAGTAGGGCCGACTCGACTTTGACTGACTCGACAGGACGGAAAAGTATTTTATCTATGTAATATATTATCATTCCCATCTCATTAAACTACTCGACACTGGCAAAATTGATCCGAAAAGGACAGATGCCATTCATTAAGAAGAAGAAGAAGAGCTACTGCTGTTGAGGTGTCTTGATGAATGTCTCGTTATTATTTATTTCTAGCCTCCTCTCTACTCTACATATTATTACCTATTGTGGGTTACGTTTTAATTCTTTCACTAAAAGTGAGGCGCCTTGCTTGATGAGCAGGTAGGTAGGTACTACCTATGGTACTTAGATTGAGGAAGTTAAGTACTAGCAATGTACGAGTAGCAAGCAACGACAAACGAGCTCACATTTCGGTCCAAAATGGACAGATATTATGAGAAAGAAGTGATGCGTGGCGTGAGCCGTTTGAGCTAACCTGCCCAAACACCGATTGTCCATAGACCGTAACAGTTTACTAAATTTTCAGGAAGATAATGCGATGCCTGATCACAAAGATGTCAGGGTTTAAACCGGTGTAGATCCTCTGTTGCTGCCAAGATCATCGCAACTTTCATTGCAAAGTAAAAGGAAGCATGGCTCCGAAGGCAGACTACGTGCATATTGAACTCCTCGCTACGTCTCCGACTAAACTGCACTTTTGCTTTAATGTATCGTACCTACTAATCTAGTGTGTCTTGGTAATTAATAAAGAGTTATCTATCTATAATAGCTAGAGTTCCTACACTTCACGCCCAAGATCAACGTAAAATAAAACTGTGATACAATCAGGTACATTTTTTATACCAACAAAAAACCAATACCAACAAAAAAGCATAAGAATGGAATGAAATCTTTATTGTAGTGTTTGCTGGCTGCCTAAGAGAAAAATGTGCTAGCTTCGCACAAGTAAGAAGTCGCAAATGGTAATAGAACCTTTAATCCAGCAGTGCTTGTATTCCTCGCTACATCTTCGTCTATACTGCGCTTGTGCTATACTATATCGTACTTACCTAGTTGGTCATGGAAATCAATAAAGAGTTATCTATCTATCTATACTAGCTAGAGACCACTTCACGCCCAAGATTGAAGTAACTGTGCTCTTGTGATATAAGCTACTATTGTTTTTACTAAAGGTACCTAGTAAGTTATCTTATTAATGTGGGGTGTGATGTCTGAAAATAAATGATTAATTATTTTTATAATCACATAAGTACATAAAGGAAAAAAAGAGTTTTTTTTAATGAGGCAAAGTTGCCAAGTCCCATGGGCAGTAAATGCACTGAATATCTTACTCTTCTTCTTAATACTTGCCTGACCTGTCCTTGCATAAAAGCCTGCTTTGCACAAGAAAGAAATCGAAAATTGTAATAAAACCTTTAATCCTGCATTGCTGATGGAACGATATTCATGAGAAACTAAGCAAAACACAAACGGTTTGTTTGAATATTAGATTGTAAAAAATTGAACCGTTATGTTGAAAAATTAGGCTGGAGTCACAGGACAACTTTACGAAATGTCCTTCTCCCAAGGTTCCAGGGTTGATGGTGTTGTCGACTGGAAAGGGTTTCTAACCCAGTCCTAGTTCCAGATTATCGAAGAAAATATTTTCACGTCGCCCCTGTATGGGACAATGATGCGATGCCCAGTTTAAGAAGGCCGCGTTCTAGTAGGTACCTATTAAAAACGCTGTAGGGACAAGGAATTTTTCATTATAATGCGGCTGTTTTTCAGAAAATTTTAGTAAAATCAAAATTACTACTATCAAAACAATACCAACCGGGTTGACTAAAGGACATGAGTGACGTAATGTGACACTTCAAGTTGACAATGGGTTGTTTGTAGGGTTGTAAAAGTTGCAACTTATAAATACATGATTGAATACTTTATTTATTATAAGTGCAATTATGTATATAAATTCAAAAAACTATAAGCGTATATAATAATCAAATAAACTTCAAAGTAAAATTATCCTCGGGTTGAGCAGACGGAAAGGTTTTAAGGTTTATTTAGTTTTTTTACCTATAAAAAAAAGCGGCCAAGTGCGAGTTGGACTCGCCCATGAAGGGTTCCAACAAGCAACAAGTAACATAATATAAAAATTCTTGTTGTTCGTCAAAAGGTAAATTGCGGTTTACGATTTATGACGTATAAAAAAAACTACTTACTAGATCTCGTTCAAACCAAATATCGTTGGATATTTGCATAGTAATGTACATCATATATTTTTTTTAGCTTTGTCATTCTCTTATTTTAGAAGTTAGAGGGGGGGGGACCAACATTTTATCAGATACCCACCCCACACGTATGGGTCTGATGAAAAAAAGTTTTTTGAATTTTAATAATAAATAAATAAATATTGTGGACAATTCACACAACACTACCCAGCCCCAAACTAAGCAGAGCTTGTAATATGGGAACCAGATAGCTGATATAATACCTGAATACATTTTTGTTTTTTTTGTAAATACATACCTTAGAATACAATATAACACCCAGACAGAGAACAAACATTTATGTTCACCACACAAATATTTGTTCTCGGTGGGGATCGAACCCACGGCCTACGGCGCAGAAGGCAGAGCTACTACCTACTGAGCTAGGGGCCAGTCAAATTTCAGTTCTAAGTGTGGGGACCCCCAAAATTTATTGTTTTTTTTCTATGTTTGTAAAAAAATCTTAATGCGGTTCACAGAATACATCTACTTACCAAGTTTCATCAGTGTAGCTCTTATAGTTTCGGAGAAAAGTGGCTGTGACATTATACGGACGGACAGACAGACAGACAGACATGACGAATCTATAAGGGTTCCGTTTTTGCCATTTTGCTACGGAACCTTAAAAAGGTGCGGCTGTTACCAAGTATACTGTACTGAGGTTTGAGGCTGCCCTCATAATAGTTTTTATTTCTCATACAAGCTGTAACACCACCTTTATGGGGTAGATAAGTATATTTGAAAAATTCCAATATAGGTTCATTCAGTATTTTATACAAGCTTAAAATAAGTCTAACATTAGATATAATTGAAGAAGAAGAAGAAGACCGTATATTTGTGTATATTTGAATACATTATTGCAATCCCTATACGTAAACGGGCCAATACAAAAGTACAGCAAATTGCTGATATTTGTAAAATGTTGCTTATTATGGTGATATTATTCCCCAATTTGCAAGTTCAAGCGACGTTCAGAAACTATGTAATATTAATAAACACATATTTTACGGTAACTTACGGTTTTTTGTTTCTATACAAATAATAATCAAATGAATCCATAAAATATTGTTTTTACTTCATTCAGCAATTGAATACGTTGCAAGGTATTTGCCTGAGTTTAAATATTGGTACATTTCACTAGAATTCGTATTTTAATAATTTGAAGATGACACGAACTGCATAATGCTAGAAGAGGTTTTCGAATGTCATCCTGGTAATTTTTTTTTAACCTGGCGTAGATCTACAAGGGTCCCTAAGACTCAGCGGGGCAGTATTTGGCTGCTGCCTGCACCTGCACTCGCATAATACCTATCAAAATATACATACTCACGCACATTTGAGGATTCTCCTGTGAAACCCTGCCTTGCGGTCCTAGCTTGTGGCTGATAAAATAAGTAGTGCCTATCAATAGAACTCTCTAAAACACACTCGCATAATATTCCTCACCTCATGTGACTAAATATGTAAATCACATAATTACTGACACAACTGCATCCATATAGAAATATGGATATGATTTCGTCAGTTGGATCATAATGACCCACCGCAATTCCGATGTGCCTTTTTGCGAGTTTATCTCCGCCAGGTTAAAGTTATGGTTGTCAAGTAACGGTGCTGCCGTGTAAGTGCTTTGCGATAAATCTATCGCATATTAGTATACAACATTCGTCAATTTTAAACGCATTTGAAAGTTTAACTTCTTACTTATGAATAAGCGTTCTCTTGACTTTCAATGACACCAAGATAAAATAACATCATCTAGTATTTAAAAAACATAGTTGTTCAGAAAAATAGAGTAAACTATAGTTAACAATAGCTAAAACAATTACTAACGACGAACAAACATTTGGTACCACAGTAACGCACATGCAGTTAAAACCAACTATAAACTAAATATGCATGAAATTCCTGAAAATTTTAGTAATTTCCCAGAAATCTGATAAAAAAGTGTCCAATTTCGCGAAAAATGTGGCAAGATTTGATGTCACAAACGTGAACACAGTAGGTATGGTTTACATGACGTCACCGAATGTAAACATATGGTTTACAAAACACACACATACACACGTGTCTATAAGATATTGTGTTCGAAATTCAAAAACAAAACCGTTAACCCAACAACGTGCCTCTGCCAAAAACAACATAAGTGAAGTTATACCATTTTGATTTATAACATTCCAAAAGGACCTAACTCTCTAGCTGCATTCTAAACTAGTTTTTTCAGCTTCATAAAAGGTATAACTTTACTTTCGTACAAGCACGTGTTTAGTTATCGAGTAATTTTCACAACTAAAAAGACACCACACTGTGTGAGTGTAAACTAAATAAATCCTACGTCGAAACGTCACACACACGGTACAATACACTAGTGAGCAATCACACTGACTCAAAACCAGAGCCAGAGACAGAGCCGGACAAAGCTTGTGGTAGGCCTACTGACCCGCGTGTGTTGAGAAGGCAAGGTCACTTCTACTAGACCATCGGTGCTTCATGGCAAACAATATTTATTAGTACTATTTTTATGAACAACGGAATATTTAACATGATATAATTTTGCGAGTTTCGACTCCCTAAATCGTTGTAAGCTATAATGAAAACTGTTTTCAGCGTAACATTAATCATAAACCATTGTTAAAATTATCAAATTGTCAGCATAGGACCTCAATCTCTGGCAAACAAGGTCACAAAGATGTTTTTCATCAAGCTAGCTAACTTTGCCAAGCAATATCTGCAATGAATATAGCCCTTAATGCAATTTGCGTATAACCTTATCATCATCTGAGGCAAATAGTGATGCAAATATGAAATAAAAATAAAAGGCAACTGTGGCGCTGGTTTTCTTATTCATCTGACGCGACGAAAAGGTTAAATCCTACGTCAAAACGTCACACACACAGTGTAATACACTGTGGTCAGCACTCACACACCAGCTCCAGACATATGTCCAGAGACATATGTCCTTTATGGTAGCCCTCCTTATTTATAAAAAACGCAAACAACAATACTATGCTTATTAAGCACTGCAATATTAAGCACCGCAAGTAACTCACAGTTAACTAGGAATGGATCTTAAGGTTGCCTCAACGAAATTGTTGCCTGCGGTAGGGCCACCCATTGTACAATACAGGGTTATTCATTATTAGCTACACAAACTAACAGGGCCTAGTTTTTGGGTCGTGAATATTTGTTTGGCCGAATCAATTTTATTCCTAAACTGTTTGAAGTTTTTGTATCAAAATTTTATTTTTATTAAATGAGTGTCGCTCACGGCGCGCGGGCGCGGATCAAAGGTCAAAATAGGTCAGGCGCCAATGATTCCAACGGATATTCTTTATCGATTTTCTTGGGATTTTCATAACAAAACTTTAAAAAATCATTTCACAAATATTTTTATTTTATTTGTTGAACCTAATTCCTGAGTATTTGCAGCTAATAATGAATAACCCTGTATAGTAACGACTAGTTATATGATTTATCTATGTGTAAAATAAAGTATCTTACAAAAATCTAAAATTACATAAAAAACAACAAGTATACCTAGACTGGTGGATAAATTATAGGTTGTATAACACACCTCACTAAGTTTTACAACACAACTTCGGGAGAGAGCTGAACTAGATAATCAACCTCAACTTAGCTGCGTTCGGGAAACTTCATCGGCTTCTCATCGCCCAGTATGATTTGAAAGCAAATAGTTTTCAAGTTCCTAGGTTCCCGGTAAGGTCGATCTGTTAATTGAAGGTGTACAGTGCTCTTCACAAGGAGCTTAGCAGCAATTAGAGCTAGGCAGACCAGTTTATTTTTTTGGCAATCTCCCAAATTTGTTTTAATATTTATAAAGTATGCTTACCAATTGATATGTAGTCAACCCAACAACTTCTATGAGGCCGTCGTCAGTTGCAGGCTCCACGGTCCCTCCTGATTTGTTCCAAGGGTGCGTTCCACCCCCGTAGCTGTAATAAACCATCAGTGAGTTGATGACACAATTCATCGCATCATTCTAAAAGAATGAAAGAAGATAGCGTTAAGTGAAGTGAAGTTCATTATGAACTATCTGATTTTAAAATGCACTATTATAGTTAAAGTGGTATGGCACCAATAACTATAATTGTAGCTACTAAGAATGGTTTTGGAAGAAAAGATGGTTGAACCGTGCCTGTGCGTGAAGTACTACAGGATTTAGAAAGAAGTGAGCACCAAAATGATTACTGATGGACTAGAAACTGATAACTGAGGTCTTTCACTCGTGTTGTGCCGACCCTACTTAGCCATGGTTCGAGGGCAAAACGATATTGACAAATCGCAAAATGAATAATTTGTTTAAATTATTAAATTGCTTCTTTACCTTGGAATGTTAAGGAACACGATAGCGTGGACCTTGTGTTCTCTCAAAACTGGAGTGAGGTCTTTTCCGTCACACTCCATGGTGACGAACTCGGCCAGTCCTTTCCATTTGCGCTGCATTAGATCTTTGCCACCGGCTGTTCCGTAGAACAGCTTGTTGCGAATTCGCGAGTTGAACTTTTCTGGGTGTGCCTCTGTATGTTTGGAAAAAGAAAGTAAACACTGGGAAAAACGATTTTAAGAAATTCTAAGATTTGAATGCGTGGGACAAATTTTTCTCTAGCGTCACCTGGATAAAAATGATAAAATAAGCATACTTGCAGGCATTTTCACATTTAATTGATTTATCTAGTTAAATAGATACTGACACTAAATATGCTTTACTAATTTCGTCAGATATTAATCAGAAACTTAAGTAAAAACTCAATGTTACCTCGTGCCTCGTGGAACTCAAGAGCGATATGCGCATCAACTCCAAAAGAGAAATAGTTGTTGACTACGTTTAAGGGCAGCTGTGGCTTTGAATTTTTTGTGTCCTCGTCATCCGGCGCTGTGGTATTCGGTTCTACAGTCAGTTGCCATCTATCGAGAAGAACTGTGTCACTCTCTCCAATATTCGCCAAAATTCTTGATATTGGCTCGTCCTCGTAACCCTGGTAAAAATACCTATATTTAATGCTAGTTATACGCACTCGGTGACACATCAGTACATAAAGTATAACATAAATATGATAGGTACACTATCTACGGATATATGGTAGTGGCACTTCAACTGTTTCGGTTTGCCTTCCCACTTCTCGGTTTAGTGTCGATTTTTGTCATCTTAGCTAAAGATGAAGCTGAGCTGAGCTAATACGGGGCAAATATTGCTAGTAGCGTAGTAATCGATTCATTTCGGATATATTGCTATGAGACACTACCTACAACCACTAATGTTATGGTATAAAATAACAAAAAAATTGCAGATGAATGAACTAAGACAACGACTGACAATGAGTAAGGTACGTACCCCACCCCATCCAAGTGCACGTGCCAAGTCATTCCCCGTTCCTAAGGGGAGCACGCCTACAGCGGGCCTCGTGCCGATGCCGTCCAGAACGCTGAGCACCCAGCCCACAGTACCGTCGCCTCCACACGCCAGGATTCGAAGATTACGAACTTTACGGAATAATTCCAGCCTGAAAAGTTTACACATTTAAGTGCTGATTTTCCATCTACGAAACAACGCTTTCGTTGAATAAAAAATGTTAGCTCTTGTCTCTACCAAAACTAAAAAAAGCGGCCACGTGCGAGTCGGACTCGCCCATGAAGGGTTCCGTATCTACAAGTAACATAATATAAAAGTTTTTGAAGTCTGTCGAAAGGTAAATTGCGGTTTAAGATTTATGACTTATAAAAACTACAAACTAGATCTCGTTCAAACCAAATTTCGGTGGAAGTTTTTATAGTAATGTACATGAAATATTTTTTTTAGTTTTAACATTCTCTTATTTTAGAAGTTACAGGGACACACATTTTACAACTTTGGAAGTGTCTCTCGCCCAAACTATTAAGTTTAGAAAAAAACTATATAAGAAACCTCAACATCATTTTTGAAGACCTATTCATAGATAGATAGAGCACATAATATGGGTTTAATGAAAAAAAAAACTTATTGTTTTTTTCTATTTTTCAGCTATGTTTTAACGGGAAAAGTAGGTAGGGAATGCTGGAACTGGTTCTGGTCCTGGTCTGGTGAACTGGGGATAAAATGTAAAGACGAGCGGGAATAACCAGTTTTTTTGTAGTTTCTATTGATTGTCGGTTTCTGTGGAATAGGACATCCCTACTCAGACCGGACTCTGAACAAAGTCTGCAGGTTGTTTACAAGGCGATCGGCTATAGGGTTATGCAATCATTGAATAATTGTGTTTGGTGGTAAAAGGCTCAAATCTGGCTGATTTGCTTACCAAGAAGTTTTAAAAATACTAAGCCCTTTTCTTCACAGCACTACGCAAATTTATGACGCGCGCCTGAGAAGATTTGCGTATGAATCGACTTACCTAACCAATCACTAGAGCATTGGTAACTTAGTAGCGTTTCGTAGCTGTGCGTAGCACGCGCGTAGACGGTCTACGCATATCTTTTTGTCCAGCCATCCTGACGGTCACGCGCGTGCTTACATCGTAACGTGAAATTACTCTCGGTAAATCTATTATTATATTTATTAAACATCTATTTATTTATTACATATTTATCATTATCTCTAAAATTTCAAATTTATTATTGGGCTTCTAACAACCAACAAAAATGGGATACTACGCATTACACGTGATCAGCGGTTAGTTAAATCCGTGTAGAGTCGAATTAATTTGCGAGCGTTGTTTTGATAATGAACACAACATGGAATAATGTTAGGTAACTTACAGAGAATGATTCATCACCACCAGTCTGAAAAGTCCTTTGCTGGACATAAGCCTCCCTATAGTTAAAAAAATTGAGAGTCATACAACTATAACATTTTACTTTATATAACATTTTATTTATTATTCACGGGAGCAAAAAACCGGGATGGCATTACGTTAACAAGGATACGCTTATTTTCATTCAGATCAAGTAAGCCCGGAACTTTCGTTTCGATTATAATATATGTACTAGTTGGTAACCGAGCTTCGCTCGCAATTTTTTTCGTTAGTTTGTATTTTTAAGAAATCATAAGAGTCATATTATTATCTTTACTGGTTTATTCTTACTGAACAACGCCATCTACAGGACATGCTTGCAGTTAGTTGCGCACAATCGTCAATAGATGGCAGGAGCAGTCACATATTCAGTTTATGTTTTTAGTTTTTTTTTAACGAACAGACTCATTTTCTGAAAATGAATCCTAGCTAGATCGATTTATGGCCCCCGTAACCCTATGTATACTTAATTTCATGAAAATCGTTGGCTCAATTTCCGAGATCCTAAATATATATATACAGGGTTATTCATTATTAGCTGCAAATACTCAGGAATTAGGTTCAACAAATAAAATAAAAAATATTTATGAAATGATTTTTTTTAAGTTTTGTTATAAAAATCCCGAGAAAATCGATAAAGAAATCATTGGCGCCTGACCTATTTTGACCTTTGATCCGCGCCCGCGCGCCGTGAGTGACACTCTGCGTTCAGTCACCGCCTGGGTGGGTCATCGTCTTGTTCTCCGTGGCAATGATTATGCCAAAATTTATTTTGTATCAAAATTTTATTTTTATAGAGAAATTAATAAAAATAAAATTTTGATACAAAAACTTGAAAAAATTTTTGATCAAATTAAAAAAATAATAATTTCATAAATATTTTTTATTCTATTTTTATTTATTTATTTATTTATTTATTTTATTTATTAATTCTATTTTGATTAGGGTATTAGAAATATTATCTACTTTAATAACCTAGAAGGGCAGCGACCTTTATTCATATTTTATCTATTTTCATTTTTTCTAAGAAACTACAGCACATACCCTCAAAATCTGTCACCTGAGTAACCTGCACTTAACCTTACATAAATGGTGAATGAAACATGAAAGCGTTACTCATGTTCATTTATTTTCTCTTGCACGCATAATCAAATACTTTGGCGAAATCAGTCTTTATATACCTAATTCTAAAATTTAAGTACAAAATTAACTGACATTGGTCTTTTGCGTTACCTTTATACAAAAAATAATAGCTAATACTTAATAAAATTAAATACAAAAGTAATACAAATGGAAATGATTTTTTTATAGAAGCTCACCAATTTTAAAAATATAGTACTGGTAATTTAAAAATATAATGGAAAGAAATTAGCGTATTATGATCAAAAATGTAATGTTTTTATTAGGGACAATAAGTAACTCCAGAGACAAATTTGGGTAACGCTTAAGACATTCTATAGAAATATTGAACTACACATTATTAAATAAACACCTAATCACAATTTGTGATAAAAAATCAAAAAATAAACAACAAATCAACAATAACAATCATTTCGGATATTCGTATGTCACTTTTCGAAGATATCAATCGGGGTTTCAAATTTGTATTGCCCATTTGCCAAAAAGGCCGTTCTAAAAAGGTAGATTCTAGGTACCTGGATAAGTATAAAGTAAGTAGGTTATGCAAATTAGTTAATTTTACTTTATACGGTACAAGCTAATCTCACTAAGAACGTGAATGTCTTAGGAGTTACCAATAATGTCTATGGAGTTACCGCCAATGTAACTCAGTATACAAGGAACTCAGCAGACATTTGGTGTATTTTCATGAATATTCCACATTATAATTTGATTATAGTACTAGGCGTAAACTTTAATTGAAAACATATGTTAGGTACTACAAAAATATCTAATTATATTAAATAAATAATAAACTTACATCAAGAAATCGCGGCCACTCAGCAGACGACACAAAAAGGCACGCACTCCCTTCGAACGTTCTCCGCGGACTGGCGGCTCGACGACGTCATCAAAAGACACCACCAAGCCTCACCAACGAAAGCAAACACAAATGAAGCTACCTACGGCAAACAGTGCCATCTATGTGTTTCCGGGTGAAATTTATGAGTGTAACTCAGCATACGAAGGTAAAATCATTCTAGTTAGGGACACAGCTTAGCGATTTTTTTTTGGAAAAGGGAATTGGGCTATTTCAATTTTTTTATGCACACGATAAACTATAACATACTGACTTGTTGTATAATAAGAATCAACCGAAAGTAAGAAGTATAAGTTAATTTAAAATAAAGTTCACATAGTGAATGCGGTCTTCGGACAGGAAAATTTTGTATAGAGCGAATATTTCGTATGCTGAGTTACCATAAAATTTCATGGAAATTAAAGATACTAAAGAACGTAATCAAGTTTCCTTTGGTGCCTAATAATCGTAGATGCTACTGTCATATTCATTAAGTGTGTAACTATACCCACTTTACGTATATAATAAGAAATGGTCGAGGACAGCCAAGTGTGGGTAAAATAGTTGATTCACCCATATATTTAGTTTCTGAATTCCGCATGAAGCTCAAGTGGCTCCCTATTCGTTTTCGCCGGAATGCGCACTTTCTCTCGTTGCTTTATAATATTCTTTTTAATTCTTCCTCTCCACCTTATCTAAAAGAGCGTTTCGAGTTTTTGCATCAGGCAAATGATCGAAACCTGCGATCCGCTGACACTTTGCAGCTCGCAACTCCAGTCCATAGCTCTGTTATGTATGGTAAATCTTTTACGGTAAAAGCTGTGAAATTGTGGAACTCCTTGCCTGTGTCTGTTCGCTTATCCAAATCGCTCAACATTTTTAAAACAAAGGTTAATGATCATTACCTATCCTTGTCTGCTAATATTTAGGTATCTATCTTATTGTATGTGTTGCATATTTATTTAAGTAGCATGTATTTATATGTATTCACAGTATTATTATTATTATGTTAGTTGATTTTAGGAATTAATTGGTTATTACTATTATTGTATTTCTCTTTTGAATATAGTATTTAAAAACTTTTTTCATTACTCATACTCTGAAAGTAGGTCTGAAGTTGCCTGAGGGGCCTAATTGAAAGTAAAACTTTCAGCCCTAGGGAGAATCCCTTTCTACTGACAGCTGTCAAATTATAAAAAAAAACAAGTTCTATTTTATTCAACCATGTTCCAACTTTATAAAGTCTTTCTAACTGCAAGGAGGTCGTTGGACCAAATTCCAACTTTTTATTCAGCAAGTAGGTTGGAAACCCATTACAACGGTAAGAAGTTTAAAAAGTCTAATTAGAGCGCAATGTAAAATTTAAATTTAAATAACATAAAGATAGTATTAAATAAATAATATATCTTCTAAATTACTTGATTAATATATAGCTTCAACTATTTATTTAAAACCGTTGGTGCCCGAGCTTCGCTCGGTATTTTTTTTGGTAAACTGTTGTTGTGAATTATATTTGAATACGAATTACTTATATACTGATTAAATATTAATATTTTTCGATCTTACCGACATAATAATAAACTCCGCTACTCGTCAATAGATGGCGTTCTCTGTCCCACTAACTCATGACTTAATCAACAGATGGCGCTAGGAGTTATGATTTTATGATAAAGTTGATTATTTACTTTACGATTAAGGGGACATTTTCTAAAAATGAATCCTAGCTAGATCGTTTTATCGTCCCCAAAAACCCCTGTATACACTACTGTATGTACTACTGTATGTAGTTTTCATGAAAATCGTTGGCTCAGTTTCCAAGATCCTAAATATATATATAGGTATATGCAAGATTTTCTCGTTTAAAGGTATAAGATAACATAGATTTGAGCAAACAATTTACTATTTTTTAAATTATGAGAATGAAAATAATGGCTTAATAATGCTGGCGAGCCGAAGCCCAAGGCCCACCAGAGAAAAAGAAAAAAAAACCGGGAAGGCGGCAATTCAATCTTCATTTTCACTATAGTTTTATAGTTTTTATAGTTTTTATTTAGGACAACAAACAATTGCACTCACATATTACAAAACAATTATAAAGTATACTAAGTAGTTCTTAGAGTGTAATCAGCCCCGTTATCCGCAAATGAGACATGAAATATCGGGCGGTATGAATGCATGCATAAATAATAAAAAATAAAGTAAAGTAAGTAGGCACGCAGGTGTATTCCTTCGTATAATTATTCGAGTAAACAGGCTTATGTATCTATTGTATTTGCTATATAACGCAATTTTTGAAGAAACAAACCAATACACCTACTTACCCACTCACATACCTAAAATTAAAGATATAATAATTTGAGTTCAACCTAATCAGTGTCTAACAAAGACATCATACTGTCTTGTATGTTTTTTCTGAACGAACCAGGTGAAGTTGCAAAGAATTCAATGTTTGTGAAATGCTTATTATATTGATTCATAATTCTATGCAAAGGTGCACGTTTACCTGCGTTCGTTTTACAAGGAGTGGGAGCGAACAAATAGCGTTTGCGAGTCTCTCGTATATAACAACGATGTGGAATGTGAATACAAATTTGGTTGACAAGTTTACTACAGTCGAATTTTTCATGACATATATTATATAATAGCATTTGATCCAGAAGCAATCTTCTCATTTTAAGAGTTTGTAAGGAATATTTATCTAGAAGTGTGACATATGGGGACTTAGAACGACAGCAGCGATAGTTCATAGAACGCAAAAATTTGCGTTGGACAGTTTCTAGTTGACAATTATATTTATCATAATGCGGGTTCCAAACAGACGTGGCGTATTCCAGCTGAGATCTTATTAAAGATTTAAACAAGAGTAGATACGATGATGACCTTTTGAAAGGGGTACAAGTTCTCATAACAAAACCATATAGCATGAAGGCTTTGTTTACAATATTATTTATATGAACATCAAAGTGTAGCTTAGAGTCCATTGTTATTCCCAAGTCTTTGATCAATGAAACTTTTTGTAACGGCGAATTGCATAGTGAATACGTGAAGTTAATTACATGAATTTTCTTAGTAAATGTAACAGACTTGCATTTAGATAGGCTTAGATGAAGCTTGTTTAAAGTGCAGTAGATTGTAAGGCGGTCAAGATCTTCTTGTAGTTTAAGACAGTCATCCGTGATAAGGATTTCACGATAGATTTTAAGATCATCGGCGTAAAGTAAAAAACGAGTATGTCTAAAGCAGTCATTAATGTCATTGATAAAAATAACAAAAAGCAAGGGGCCTAAAATTGACCCTTGGGCTACCCCAGAAGTGACCTTTATTATATCCTCAGAGGTGAAACCATTAATTGCAACGCGTTGAGTCCTGTTTCTAATGTAGGAGGAGAACCATCTTAGTAGGTTACCGCGAATACCGTTAAAAGCTAGCTTCTGCAAAAGCAAATCGTGGTCCACCTTATCGAAAGCCTTGCAAAAATCTGTGTAAACTGAGTCAACTTGAACACGCCTGTCCAAACTTTGAAAAAGAAAGTTACTGTATAAAATTAAATTACTAGCCGTGGAACGTTTTTTTACAAAACCATGTTGTTCTTCAATAATAATTCTATGTAACAACGGATATATATAGTTATGCACTAATCGCTCAAGGACTTTTGATAAGGTAGACAATAAAGATATAGGACGGTAGTTTGCTACATCGTTCCTGCTGCCGTTTTTATAGATAGGGGTGATGCAAGCAGATTTCCATAAGGCCGGGACCACACCTTCTTGCAGACTTCTATTGTATAATATGTATAACGGATCAACAAGAGACTCAGCAGTTTGTTTAATGAAAAACGGCGGAAGACCATCGGGCCCAGGTCCTTTGGTCACATCCAATGACATTAGTTCTTTTATAATTGAAGTTTTAGAAATATGCATATCAGAGAGCATAAAGTCACAGTTTTTGTTAAATGGTAAGGTTTCAAGGTCTATATTCTCACAACCACTCACTTCATACACCGAGCCAAAGTAAGAAGTGAAAAATTTACAAATTTCATCAGGCTTATCGGATTCAACATCACTATATCTCATAGTGGATGGAATGCCAGATTTTTTGTTACTGCTTTTGATGAAGGCCCAAAAAACCTTAAACTAATTACACTAATCTAATTTTTCTTTCATGTTTTTATTGTTACTTTCCTTGTATTCGTAATGAAAAGCACAGTGTTTACCTCGGGTGAAAGTATTTTAAGTCCCTCAAGCTCCATTGGCGCCCTCGCTACGCTCTGGCGCCAAACCCGTCTCGGGACTCAAAAAACGTGACTTTCAACACTCAGGTAACAATGTACTATTTCATTGCTCATACTCTGAAAGTAGGTCTGAAGTTGCCTGAGGGGCCTAATTGAAAGTAATACTTTCAGCCCTAGGGAGAATCGCTTTCTACTGACAGCTGTCAAATTATAAAAAAAACAAGTTCTATTTTATTCAATCATGTTCCAACTTTCTAAAGTCTTTCTAACTGCAAGGAGGTTATTTAACCAAATTCCAACTTTTTATTCAGCAAAGAGGTTGGAAACCCATTACAACGGTAAGAAGTTTAAAAAGTCTAATTAGTCCGCGATGTAAAATTTAAATTTAAATAACATAAAAATACTATTAAAAAAATAATATATTTTCTAAATTGTTGTTGTTGATTAGAGCAAACAATTTTCAATTTTTTAAATTATGAAAATGAAAATAATGGCTGAATAATGCTGGCGAGCCGAAGCCGAAGGCCCGCCAGAGAAAAAGAAAAAAAAACCGGGAAGGCGGCAACTCAATCTTCATTTTCACAAATTTTTCTTTCATGTTTTTATTTTTACTTTCCTTGTATTCGTAATGAAAAGCACAGTGTTTACCTCGGATGAAAGTCTTTTAAGTCCCTCAAGCTCCATTGGCGCCCTCGCTACGCTCTGGCGCCAAACCCGTCTCGGGACTCAATAAACGTGACTTTCAACACTCAGGTAACAATGTACTATTACACAAAAGTAGAAAAAAAAACAAAAGAATTGGGGGGATACTTGAAACTGAAACTCAAAAAATTTTTTCATCAAACCCATACGTGTTCCTTACGCCTTCAAAAATGATATTGAGGTTTCCGATACCGTTTTTTTCTAAACTGAATAGTTTGCGCGAGAGACACTTCCAAAGTGGTAAAAAGTTGGTCTCCCCCCTTCTTACTTCTAAAATAAGAGAATGATAAATCCAAAAAAATATATGATGTACATTACTATGCAAACTTTCAACGATATTTGGTTTGAACGAGATCTAGTGAGTAGTTTTTTTTATACGTCATAAATCGCAAACCGCAATTTACCTTTCGACGAACTTTTATATTATGTTACTTGTTGCTACGGAACCCTTCATAGGCGAGTCCAACTCGCACTTGGCCGCTTTTTTTTGTTGCTGTTACTAGGAAACTTTAAATGAATCTTTTTAAAAGCTCATAGTTTCGAAAAAGTTTATTTTATAGTTAGCTAAGCATTCGGCTGCCATCACACTAGTAGGCCTGCCACAAGCTCTGTCTGGCTTTGTCTCTGTCTCTGGTTTTGAGTCTGTGTGAGTCCTCACCAGTGTGTGTGTGATATTTCGACGTACGATATATTTAGTCAACACTCACACAGGCTCAAAACCAGAGCCAGAGACAGAGCCAGACAGAGCTTGTGGTAAGCCTACTGATCGAAAATCAGGATGCAGCCTAAGATGGAGCATGCTTAGCCATAATCCACCTGTTCACTCTTGACTTAAAAATTCTAAATTAAAACGTTCCGGAAATACTGATGCCGGAAGAGAGTTACACTCTTTGGCATTTTGTAATGAGCCTCCTGGTGCGCCACTCGATATAATCTAAGGCCTCGGGCTGATACTTGGCAGAATCGTCCCATAAGTGGCAACAGTCTTCCATGCACGATCGGACTTGAGCTTGATGTAGGAGCAGAAGCTGCTCCAGCGTGAAATACCGTCTAACCTTAGAGAGGATGTCAAGTTTATTAGCTGCCTTAGATTCTAAATAGGAGCCGAAGTTTAAGTTGTAACAAAGTAGTTGCTAGCGTGCGGAGTACCTTATAGTAAAACAAATAGCTCACCCAGGACCAGGTCCTCCTTGTGTGAGATCAAACACCTGCCTCGGATTCAGGTGCCACTGAAACTTCTGCAATAACTTCGCTCCCTGATTCCCTCCACTCTTTGGATTAATAAACACTATGACCGGTCTTATATCGGCCGTGGGAATTGGTTTTATAACAAAAGTCTTCTGTTCACTTTTCGAATCCTTTCCTTTCTTTTTTGAAGCGTTTATTTTTCTGATTTTCCGCAGTGAGGACTTGAAACTGCCTTTTGTTGAAAGTTTGACTACCCATGACGGTGGCACTATTATGTTAGACTGCAAACCTGGTGGGAAATAAAGATTCAGATGGCAGTTATGTTGTAACTAGAATAGTATTTCAAACTTTTTTATACAACTAGCTGATGGAGCAAGCATAATGGCCTACCTGATTATAATTGTCGAACAGAATAACTTATAGTGCATGAGTATAATTGAACCCACCACCTTAGAGTCTGCAGTCGAGGCCGCTACCCCTAGACCACCAGTACTCTCTCGGACGCAATGCAAACCTTCATAGGTATAAGGCAGAGGTAACCGCCCAACATCAAGAAATCCATTCTCGTAAATAAAACACCAGGCGTGCTAATTCCCCCTCAAGTTACCTAGATTGTGCCGATAGTTAAAAAGGGATAGTTATTGATACTATTTTTTTGTCCAAATGACCATGTGCATTTGTGTGCTATTTCTATTTAACTTTGATGACGATTCCTGTGTTGATATTTTGTTTGTTAGTTCTTTACCTAAGTGTCCTGTTTTATGTTAGTTTTGATTATGATTTCTGTGCTTTTTTTTTTATTTTGCTAAGTTTTATACCTATGTGTCCTATTTTGTTGCTGTCATTATTTCAATCATTTACAATGTTGTTCCTACCTTATTATCTTAGATACATTTATATTATTATCATTAATTCAATGTGATCATTATTATTAACTATAAAATACCTGTGTTAGCTGTGGTTGCCTTCAGTGGATAAGCACGGGGAAGGATATTTTTTTGCTCGATCTAATTTTAATTTTTGTGTATTATTTCTTGGTGATCCTAATAAATAAACAAATAAACAAATAAACAAGGGATAAAAGCCTACCTAGAGTACAATCTTCTCCGATACGTTCCAGGGTAAAGCAAGTTTCTTTGTTGTGGTATGAGGCCTTGCACCATGAGCAGGTCACCGCGACGATCTCTTTGGAACTGAACGACAGCTTCGCTTGCAGTGCCTGTAGGATATGAAAACAAGTTTACACAAAAGCACAAGTAAAGAACAACATACCTCAATATCCGTTCCGTCTATTTTATATATCCCAAAAGTTGTTTTTGATAAATTACAGTAAACTTAAAAAACGTAAGGGCATTCGGGCATGCTACTCGCATAAATAAATATCGATCTCTATTATTTGCTTCATGATTTTGAATGTCGTTCAACTTTAGATTAAAACTTTATATAATAATCACGATTGAAGAAATCTTATGATTGCATTTAATTTCAAACTTTCACCTAAAACTAACAAATTACTTGAACATCCATGGTTATTACTCTTTCGACAAGATGGTGGCTCTATCTGTTTACTTGTATTGTCGAAATGGTATTTACATGTACTTGTAAATTGTGAGCGACTTAAAAACGCAGCGTAGGCATTTTAAGTCCATTATTCAAAGGGTACAAACATTTTATCTAATTAAATAAACTTGATTGGAAATCCGGTTTAGTTGTAAAACCATTTTTTATTCCAAAACTAAGAAGTTACTCTAGCAAGTAGGTACCTTGCCATGGCAAGTAACTGAAAAAGATGGCGCATTTAGCCAGGATCCCAAAATGTACTACACTATCATGATAGTGTAGTACATTTTTTTTGCAGTACAGACGGTTAAAGTTGGGTGATGTCATTATCTGAAATGAAATGTTGGCCAAAACTCCACGATTTTATTGAAAACTGAGGCAGTTTAGCTTAATTTTGAATTTTTATTTATAGAAGGGTTATTCATGCTTACATTGCAGAAAAAAGTTTCACGAACAGTTAGTATTTGTAGTCACAGGACTTAAAAGATCATCACAGGGTGTCAGTTTTTCCTGTTTTTTAGGGTTCCGTAGCCGAATGGCAAAAACGGAACTCTTTTAGATTCGTCATGTCTGTCTGTCTGTCCGTATGTCATAGCCGTTTTTCTCCGAAACTCTAAAAGCTAGACTGATGAAACTTTGCGAGTAGGTGTATTCTGTAAACCGCATGAATATTTTTACAAAAAAGAAGAAAAACAAACAAAAACTTTGGGGGGTCCCCATACTTGAAACTGAAACTCAAAGTTTTTTTTTCATCAAACCCATACGTGTGGTGGGGTATCTATGAATAGGTCTTTAAAAATGATGTTGAGATTTCTTATATCGTTTTTTTTCTAAACTAAATAGTTTGCGCGACAGACACTTCCAAAGTGGAAAAAAATTGTTCCCCCCCCTTCTAACTTCTAAAATAAGAGAATGATAAAATTAAAAAATATATATGATGTACATTACTATGTAAACTTCCAACGATATTTGGTTTGAACGAGATATAGTTAGTAGTTTTTTTTATACGCCATTAATCGTAAACCGCAATGTACCTTTCGACGAACTACTAGAACTTCTATATTATATTACTTACTGCTACGGAACCCTTCATGGGCGAGTCTGACTCGCACTTGGCTGTTTTTTAAAATACTCATATTGCAACATAGCTTTGCGGAGAGGGCGCTACTGTGCTAATGTTTACTTCGGCTCTGTGATAATTTTCAAAGTAAAAATAAAAGTACGTCTTATTTCGTCTAAATTCAGTGATAATCTCGTAAATCATAGTGCAAAACCACTGCAAAACTGTTATTAACACTGTGAGAACAATTATTTGTGAGATAATCACCGAAAACTAATCTTTAACGGTTTTCGTTGGCAAGTTAAACTACACGGAAACCAGACAAGAAGACTACCCAAATATTAAAGACAGAAGGTCAGTGGATAGGATAAAAGCTGTGAAAGTGTTGAGAGTGGAATTTCAGAGATTGTTTTGGAAAGTATAACCCTAAAAGTCTTTTGGATTAGTCATTGTACTAACTAGTAATTGCAAAAAGCACCATCTATCGAAGAGCGCTAGAACAAATTAACACCCAGATTATAAAAAAGGTTCTACCAAATATCTTACCGCTGTATTGGAAATAAGCACTGCTACGATCACCGATAGAGGGCACTGGCTGTTTTAAAAAATGGAAGATATTATGAAAGCACTACAGAACATCCAGGAAGACTTAGCACAACAAAAGCGAGACATGAGAAATATGGAAGAGAATATTAAAGAAGCAATAAATAAAAACATAGATGAAAAATTTACCCA
Organism: Thera britannica; assembly: GCA_939531255.2. Classification (NCBI taxonomy): domain Eukaryota; kingdom Metazoa; phylum Arthropoda; class Insecta; order Lepidoptera; family Geometridae; genus Thera; species Thera britannica. The sequence goes on along the minus strand of OW618040.2, from coordinate 11,633,785 downwards.
AATAGAAAATAAAACATATCAGCTCGAGGAAAAAATAGAACAACAACAAAGATCTATAGACTTCTTGGACAAACAACTAAGGAAGAAAAACTTAATTTTCTTTGGGATAAATGAATGTGAAAAATACTACGATGATCTACACAACATGATCCTAGACCTTATTAATACAAAAATGAAAATATCCTGCCAGAGATGGGAAATAGAAACGGTTTCCAGAAAAGGAAAACGAGACGGAAAAATTAGACCAGTGATAGTTACTCTATCTACAACGAGTAGAAAACTCGAGCTTCTCAGAAACAAAAAAACCCTTAACGATTCAGGTATTTACATAAAAGAGGATTTTTCACCAGCAGTGCTACAGAAAAGAAAAAATCTACAAGAAGATTTAAAGAGAGAGAGAGACTCGGGGAAAAATGTTGTTTTGCGCTATGATAAATTAATTACATTGGACAGACCGTTACCAACACGCCGTGAATTTCCTGAAAAACACTCAAACAAAAGGTTATTGTCAGCATCTCCTGAAGCAGCTGTAAGCCCAATGACCGGTACTGAAGACCGGAAAAAACAAGCCCAAAAGAAGAGCAAATCGCAAACAATAACGAACTACTTGAGACCGGCTCAATTAAATTCCGTCGTTCGAGTCCACACAAGTCAAGATGTCAATGAATATTCAAAAAACTGATTAGCGCCCCTCCGCCTCCATCTAGCCGGCCGGTTATCGGTCAACACATATTAAGGAACAAACAAAATTACAAAACTCAACTCCCAATACGGGTGGTCGCCGAGGGAGCTTTAGACCATAACCCTTCATGCGAAAGTTACAAAGAAGGAACAAAAAAAGAGAAAAAATGTATTGAAATATGTACTTACAACGTAAGATCTTTGAAAGCAGAGAATAGAATAATAGAATTGGAACGGTCCTTAGAGAACATTAAATATGATGTAATTGGTCTTTCAGAAACTAAAATTACAGGACAAAGTATAATCGAGAAAGAAAAATATATAATAATGTACAGAGGAGACAAAAAAGGATCCAACGGGGTTGGTTTTTTGGTGAAATCCTACTTAAAGAGAAATATCGCAGATTTTAAGACGTTTTCAGATCGAGTTGCCAGACTGGACTTATGTTTTCAGGATGGTAATGATTTAAATTTAATTCAAGTCTATGCCCCAACAGAGAAAGCAAAAGAGAAAAATGTAGAGTCATTTTATAGAGACATCCAAAGAGCTCTACTAAACACAGGGAAAAATATTATTGTTATGGGAGATTTTAATTCGAAAATAGGTTGTCCATTAAGTGAAGAAAATAACATATGCGGGATGTATGGATACGGCAAAAGAAACGAAAGAGGTGATAAACTACTAAATTTTTGTCAAGAAAACAGACTGTCCATAACAAACACATTATTTAAAAAACAACTAAAGCAAAAATGGACTTGGATATCGCCTGACGGAAAAACAAAAAATGAAATTGACTTTATACTAACAAGAAACCGTAATAAAGTACATAATGTAGATGTTATCTCAGTAAAATATTCTTCGGACCATCGAATGGTTCGTGCCACATACAATATAAACGAAAACTTAAAAAAGAAGCGAATACAATTTGGACAAAAACATACTAATTATGATAATATAGAGGCAAACTTACTAAAAACCCATATGGAACAACAAATCCCTTTGATACTGATTGAAGACATCAATCAAAGTTACAAACACACAGTAGCAGCCATCAAGGACTGTGTCCAAAATATACCAGTAAAACATAGGAAGCAAAACCAAGAATCAAAAATAATGACAGAAGAAATAAAGACTTTGATAGATGAAAGAGAAAATTTAAAGAAAATATATCCGCGCACCTCTACACAAAAAAAACGGTTAGCGTTTGTGCACAAGAAAATAAAAACTAAAATAATAGCCAACAAGAAAAAAATTAAAATGCAATTATTGGAAATCGAGCTGGACACCAGAAGCTCCACCAAACGGACAAGAAAACAAATAGAAAACCGGAAGGAATGGGTTCAATCTATCACGACCAACGGAGGGATAAAAACAACTAACAGATATGAGATTATGAAGGAAGCCACTAGATTTTATAAAACGCTCTACTCAAATGACTCAAATCACGCTAATCTGCCACCTACACTGCCCATAGATTTGTATCAGACGGTTCCACATTTTCTACCAACTGAAATAAAGCGCGCCATAAATAAATTAAAGAAAAACAAATCTCCAGGAGAAGACGGCGTTTCAACGGATGCTATACTAGCGATGGTAGAGCCCTTAACATCTCATCTAACCACCTTATTCAACGCTATCTTAGACAAAGAAATTATTCCCGAAGACTGGAACATCTCGTTAATAACTCTACTATACAAGAAAGGAGACCCCAACCTAATCGACAATTACAGACCTATTAGTTTGCTCCCGACACTTTATAAGTTGTTTTCATCAACCCTGTTATATAGAATAACTAAGGCCTTAGACGAGCAACAGCCACGAGAACAAGCAGGGTTTCGAAAGGGTTACTCAACGACAGACCATATATTCACACTTACACAGTGCATAGAAAAATGTAATGAGTATAATAAAGTTATATACATAGCGTTCATAGACTATGCGAAAGCGTTTGACTCTATCTCACACTATCACCTCTGGATAAGCCTGGAAGAGCAAGGAATACAGTCAAAGTATATAAATCTCCTTAAAACAATATATAAACTCTCTTCAGCTAAAATCAAATTAGAAACTATTGGAAGTCCATTCGCAATCAAACGAGGTGTAAAACAAGGAGACCCAATCTCTCCAAAACTTTTCACATCTATATTGGAAACCATGTTCAGAAAACTAGATTGGTCTGAACGTGGAATTAACATAAACGGAGAACAACTAACTCACTTAAGGTTCGCGGACGATATTGTCATTTTAGCAACCAAACATGAAGACCTCCAATACATGCTCAACTCACTAGACACAGAAAGCCGTAGAATAGGTTTGTGCATGAACCTGACCAAAACAAAGGCTATGTCAAACGGAGTCCAACTAGCTATTAAGCTCGAAACGGGAATAGTTGAGTACGTTAAAGAATATATATATTTAGGACAAACAATATCGTTCGAAGACGCCATGGAAAAAGAGGTGAACAGAAGAGTTGCTATGTCCTGGAAAAAGTACTGGTCCCATAAGGATATATTTAAAAGCAAACTTCCGGTCCACCTCAAAAAGAAATTAATGGACAATACAATCCTCCCTACCTTGTTGTATGGCTGTCAAAGCTGGCCGCTGACAAAAAATATTGTTAAAAAAATTGCCACATTCCAGAGAGCAACAGAAAGGTCTATGCTTGGCCTAAAACTTAAAGATAGAGTCAGGGGCGACACCATTAGAGCCATCACAAAAGTAACCGACGCAGTAAGCATGCTCTGTAAGCTGAAGTGGAAGTGGGCGGGTCACGTGTCCAGAGCACTTGATGGCAGGTGGAGCGAGCGAATCCTGCATTGGTACCCACGAGATACAGCACGCGCACGAGGTCGACCTAAGAAAAGGTGGTGCGACGATGTGGTAGAGGTGGCGGGACCCGCATGGACGCGAGTGGCACAGGACCGCTATGAATGGAAGCGCATGGAGGAGGCCTATACCCAATTTTGGGTGCCCAAAAGGAGTTTTAGTATGTAAGTTTTATAAATGTTTAGCTGTAAAATTAGTAATAAGTACCTACTCCCTTTGGAAATAAATGGCTTATTTATTTTATTTATTTATTTTATTCATATTGCATACATTGTATTTAGGGCGAGAGTGATTTTTTGAATCCTTCACTTCGCTAAATACAATCGGTCCCATAAGACAATACAATACAATACAAATATTTTATTTCTTTCAACCTAATTAAGAGTACATTTCATAGGTAAATACCTGTGTTAGAGGGTTTCGCTCTTCCGTAATATAATCGTTATGTACGACTTAAAACTATGTAAATCACAAAAAAAAGTATAATGGAAGCTATTTTCTATAAACGGAGTTTACAGTAAGGGTGCGTGGGTGTGTGTGCGTGGGTGTGTTGTGTGGGTGTGTACGTAAGTGTAAAGTGTGGTAGGTGTGTTGCATAAAATGTATGAGGGTTCAATGAAATTGAGTTTACTCTTTTATCTCTATAAGGGTCTTAGTGTCGTTATAAGTGAAACTACAAAGCCATTTTTTTGTGCATATTTTACATTTATTATACGTAATGGAATTAATTTTTAGTGCTTTGTTAACTCGATTGTATACAATCGGGCTAATGAATTGGCAATAAAATAAAAATAAATAAAATAAAAGTTGTTTATTTCAGGCACGATAGACCCATATCACATAAAAATTACAGTAATAAAAAACAATACACACACAAAATAACACTGGTAGGTAAACCTACCTTTTAATGGTGGAAAGCGAACACGGCGCGGCAAGGCTGTTCATATAACCGCCGTGTACAAGTTATGTATGGACCAGGTGATTCATGCGGGCGTTATTAATAATGTTCGAGCATTATAAATAATACTCTTATAGCCCGATAGAGACCTATGCGGTCCGAGATAATGTCTAGCTCTATCGGGCTAAGTGATAAATGCTTCATTATTTATCACATTGCGCGGTCATTATTTTATTGCTACATAACAATTGGGCAATTTGATAATAAACACTTTAAAGTCGCTTAAAAGACGTAGAAAACCCCTCATTTTGACAACAACAGTAGGGAAGCTTCCCCTAAACTCCATTTCCCAAGCGCATAAAAAAAACCTAACAACCTAACCTACTCAAGTCGGGGTGCCCCGTGGTTGTCTCCCAAGGATATAAAAAAAACCTAACAACCTAACCTTATCAAGTCGGGGTGCCCCGTGTTTGATTTCTTAGAGGATATAAAAAAAAACCTAACAACCTAGCCAACTCAAGTCAGGGTGCCCCGTGTTTGGCTCTGGAATAGCTCAGCCAGAAGCTCGCGAGATCTTCCTTGAGCTAGCCAATTACAATAAAAAAATAGTAATTACATATTTTTGTATTACTCTGCCCAAAAGGTGATGGACAATATGTACAATTGTACAATGCCCGGCCAATTTGATCATTTGAATAGTTATTATCAAATTGCCCTCTCCTATTGGGCATTTTTCATAATGACCGGACATTATGTATAATGCCCAATTTATCACTTGGTCCATAACAGTTCTACTAACTGTAATTGTAATTTGAACGTCGTCGTTTTTATAAATCGTCTCCCATTTGCTCAGATTAAGCAAAAGCGTGTTTGCTGCTCTGTGGCTCAGATTACTCGCAATGACCGACTTGGGCTCGGATTCTATATGACGTTAGATAGTGTGACGTTGACAGTCGAGTAGTCTTGACGAAAGGAGCTACATTTATAGAACGTGGGAGCAACTCTGGCGCTAAAGCTCGCGTTAATTAATTCATTTTATATAATTATATTCACGGTATTTAAGAATAGGTAGCCACCACCAAACAAAATGGCAATAAAATACGCACTTGATTACCATCGTCACCCATCTCTAATCCCATAGCAGAGTCTACAGAATCTTGCTTGCTGATGCACCAGCAGCAACCGCGCCGGAATGACTGCGACAACAGACAACCATGCAACACACACATGCAAACATAAAACAACACAAAATGATAGATGATGCAGTATAGCGTTTGTCATTAAGTAGTGTTTGACGTCCTTACTATACAGGGTGGTTTTTTGAGGAGGGCGATGATGGCTAAGTCCGAAAACGCGAGAGATAAGGAAAAGTCGTGAAAGGAATCATACCCGGTTTATAGGAAAATAATAACTGCATATTTATTTATTTCAAAAATCTTTTACATTTGTCGGAAATGGACCAGAATGATGTTTAATAAAATTACAACACGTAATTATTGAACCAATGGATTCAGTTGCTGATAAGGATTTATCTAAGGAAATAAATGTTTTATCAAAAATGAATGGAAATAGCAAATTTTCACAATTTTATATTTTTACACGGAAGAAAGCTCACCTTTTAGTCAAACTTTTAAAGCAAAAGTATTTTTTTGTGTCAAAAATAAATAATAATTATGCAGTTATTTATTTCTTATAAATCGAGGGCATGACTCTTTTCTCGACTATTTCCTAACTTTCGTGGTGGCGAACTTGGTCATCACTGCCCTTCTCAAAAAACCACCCTGTATATGGGGTACTATAAAAGAGGTTGAAATAGGGGATGAAAGTTTGTATTTATATATTGCTTTATTTATATAAGTTTGTAGGTATGGAAGTTTCATCATATTTGGAGCTAGAAGCTTGAAACGTTTTTTTTTGTTTTTGATTTTTGTTTAGATATAAATAAATATGACATTCAAAGTTTGTAAAATAAATATCCAAAAGAGATGAAATAAAACAAAGAGGAAGAAAGTCTGTCTGAGTGTTATGTTTGGTATTCAAAGTGCGTATTTACAAAAATATAAGTATTATATTAGCTACTTATTGGTTCCAATAGTACAAACTCTGCTTAGTTTGGTACTCCAGGTGTTATGTTAATTTCAAAAAAAGTTTGTTGGTGTAAGGTTTGTGTGAATGTTCCGTTCACGACAAGAGACAAAATAATGAAGAAACACAGAGCCCTGTCCTCCTGCGCTCCGGCCCCGTCCCTGACACAACACTGATGTGTGGGGATAGACTTTTAAGCTACGTTGTGACATTCACGGATTCAGAAGTGAATCTGACTTTTTCCCGTTTCTGTAATTCTTTCGGGGATGTTGTCTTTGTGGCACGAGGTTTGCGTCCCATTGACACTGTGGCCCATTTTGCAATATTTTCGTTGTCATTGTGGCCCAAAAATTTGGGCCTTAAAGTTAGTAGCAAAAACAAGTGGTTTTTGGTTGTCTTTGTGGCCCATTATATTTTGTGGGCACAAATGCGCATTATAAGTTTATTCAGAGCAAAAAGTTATTGTAATTAATTTAATTTATCACTCAAATATATTGTTTTTTTTTTTTTTTTAATTTATTTTATATTAGATTTTTTTTAAGATTTTGGGTTTTTGAGGTTGTGTTGTGTCCCGGGAATGAGCGCTGTTTTTATAATGATGTATAAGGAAAAAAAAAAATCTTAATTGATAATAATGAATAAAACATATTTTTGTGCTAAGAAGTTACTGTAGTACTGACTGTATCTTCCTCAGTATACCATAATAACTATTACATATTCTGTGCCTGCTATGTAAGTACTACGAATCGGGCCACAGTGTCATAACGTTTTACATGTGGGCCACAGTGTCGTATCAAGAATTTGGGACTGAACTTGGTGGGCCACAAAGACAACATCCTTTTTTCGGGATAAAAAGTATAGGTATTATTAGTCCAGGTTACAATCTATATTTGTTCCACATCCAAATTGATCCACTGGTTAGGGCATGATTGAGCCACAAACATGCAAACATTCATCGTAACTTTCGCGTTTATTAGATTAGTAGGATGACCCTATTTTATTTAATTTTTCCGTTCACAAAATCATAAAATATAAATCCACAAATACAAAGAGTACACTTATAAAGTACCTACATATATCTACCGCCTTAATACAAGCTATCGACTTATCTTGTACTTTTTTTGTAAAACAACCGCTATAAAAATGATGTTTAGCAACAAGAGTGCGGTGGGTGCGGTGAACATAATTATTGTTATCACCACTAGCTTTTCAAGCCTTGACACTTTGTCGGTAAAACAATGCTAACCTTTCCGCAGGCGTTGCATTTGCCCTTCTCCGACCTCCGGTGCACCCAGTGATGGTGGGTCACAGTCTGCTCGCGGTACTGCCGCACACCCGCGTCTCTGAAAGTCGGCTTGCATGTCAACTTCACCCGCTCCAAGAGGACGTCTATGCACGCCTGGTGTATGATGATATTGCATGCCGAGCACTTTAGGCGAGATCCATGTTTCTGAAAAAATAAATGTTCTAATATTATGTGTATTATTGTACAGGAAGTGGAAACATCGCATATAAAAAGCATCAATCAGGAACGTGGCCTACGATACACTGCCCTACGTCTATCAACTTGAGGCATACTGATGTTCAGCCTCACGTGCCAGTAACAACACCAGCACCCACACCCTTCAAACCGAAACACAGCAATGCTGCTTCACGGCAGGAATAGGAATGGTGGTAATACAATACTTCCCCGGACGAGCCCTTCACAAAGAGCTTTAGTACTACTAAATATAAATGAATGAAGGGCGTCAAAATTTAGTAAGCCCGACTTGTCCATTCCCAACTTCCGACATGCCTTGCAAAGTATGAACTACACATACACTTAAATTTAACTAAAATTTGAAACCATTAGCGTTCATCAGGGCGTTTCCTGGCTGAATGATAGACTAAGGCCTTGGGCACACTAGACGGAAATTCCGTCGCCGAACTTCCGCGGCGGTCAATCCGTTCTATGCGATACCAGCCACACTGTATTTCAGTGGCAGATCATCAGTCGGCTGCCTGCGCTTATACGGTGTTCGTAATTCGTGATGGATCCGATAGAAGTGATAGCGAGTTATCCGCTGAATGTGGCGCGTCGCATACAAATACCTGTAATGCGACGTTGCTGATCTTACGCTGACGGAAGATCAGTGCGCGGACGACCGAGCAGACGCGAACGAGTGAGCAGTCCGCTATCGTCCGCGACGGAACGACCGATCTTCCGCGTAGTGTGCCCGATATTTGTATTTTATATGCAATAACTTGTATTGGCGTTCCGCCGCGGAAGTTCGGCGACGGAATTTCCGCCTAGTGTGGCCAAGGCCTAATGACGAGATATGGTTTTTGTTGCAGTCAACCGACATGAACAACCTTTTACAAAACAATTTAGTCTACGCGAAAATCTACGCGACAATAAACACACACTCAAAACGATTACCATCAACATAGATTATCGTTCGGTTTAATTCAAAACAAACATTTTGAAACATTTGCCCCCAGCACGCAGCAGCATCCATCGTAAACGGTTTTTAACACGTAAACTAAACTGCCTAAGCTGGTTATAAACAGACTAGGTACCTTGCACTCGGCATCACCGACGTAGCAACTGTCTCCTGCCGCGGACAAGGTTGGTGACCATAAGTGCTCGTCGCTGACTGCTCCGTCGCTCCAGTCTGGCGTCGAGCGAAGCTCGCGGGCGCCCCCCTCGCCACTGCGTCTGCAACAAGCGCACATCCCATTAAGACGATGAACTCCGTGAATTAACTTCTACTCCTTGCATTTAGTTTGCCGATTTCTATAACCGATCCGGCGCCGGCGACTCGAAGGCGACGAGTCCATACAACACAAAGGTGCTGTGCCACACGCACGGTTACTAGCCGCCCCGGCCGAGTTTCAAATGGGAAACAACGGAACTTCTAGAGATTCATCATGTCTGCCGGTCTGTCTGTTTGTCCGTCCGCATGTCACAGCCAGTTTTTTCCCAGCTACAAGAGCTATACTGTTGAAACTTGGGATGTAAATGTATTCTGTGAACCGCATTAAGATTTTCACACAAAAATAGGAAAATAAAAATAAAATTTTGGGGTTATACTTAGAACTGACACTTAATAGTATAGGATCCCTAGAAGAAGGACCTTCACCGAGCTGGTTATTTAATGAAACGTATTTTGTATTTAATTAAACATGCCAATAATAAATATATTCTACTAGCTGTGCCCGCGACTTCGTCCGCGTGGTATAGTGTCTATGGGTAGCATTTTTAATTTGCAGCGGAAGAAAACAGTAATTAAATAACAACGTCATATTCGCGTGCACGTGACACAGTCGTCTGCCCTCTTACTAAACTTAGACATATGGCGTCGTACTACGCCACACTTTCATCCCCCCCGCATTCCTCTCCGAACTCCCCCCACTCTCCTCAACACCCCCCCACATTCCCCCCCGCACTCCCCCCAGACTCCCCTCCACAATCCCCCTGTACTCCCCCCGCACCTCCCCTCCACACTCCCCCCTGTACTCCCCTCCACACTCCTCCTGTACTCCCCCCGCATCCCCCCTCGCTCCTTCCCTCCACACTCCCCCCTGTACTCCCCTCCACACTCCCCCTGTACTCCCCTCCACACTCCCCCCGCACCTCCTCTCCAACTCTCCCCTGTACTCCCCTCCACACTCCACCCGCACCTCCCCTCCACACTCCCCCTGTACTCCCCTCCACACTCCCCCCTGTACTCCCCTCCCTCTACCCCCCCAGCACAAACTTTGAATGTCATATTTTTTTATATCAAATCAACAGACTAAAAAATAAGTTTTAAGTTTCTAGCTCTAAAAATGACGATACTTCTATACAACTTTCAACCCCTATTTTCAACCCCTTACAACCCCTTTTTCGCAATAAAAAGTAGCCTATGTCCTTCCCCAGGCCCTCAACTATCTGTGTACCAAATTTCATTTCAATCGGTTCAGTAGTTTTGGCGTGAAAGCCAGACAGGAAGACAGACAGACAGACAGACAGAGTTACAAACGCATTTATAATATTAGTATGGATATGGGTTGCCTATTAAATTTCAGTCCAGGATATGATTAATTAATAATTAAAAAAAAATAATGTTTTTTTAACTTTCCACCGGTTTGTTTATTAGACAAATTCTATACCAATCGAAAGTATAGACCCCATAGAATATGCAAACGTTAGGTTGCCTATTTTTTTCCGGTCACAACTCTCGGGTAGCCAGGTATAAACAGGAAAATCGATACTAGCATTTTGCACCGGTATGTTTATTGAATAAAAATACTGGGGTCTATACTTTCGATTGGTATAGAATTTGTTTAATAAACAAACCAGTGGAAAGTTTAATTTTTTTTTTTTTAATTATTAATTAATCATAATTATCCTGGACTGAAATTTGATAGGCAACCCATATAGAATATATTTATTGGCATGTTTAATTATATATAAAATACGTTTCATTAAATAACCAGCTCGGTGAAGGTCCTTCTTCTAGGGATCTTAGACTATAACAATTTTTTTTCAAAACCCATACGTGTGGGTTATTGATCGAGTGAGCGAAGCGAACGAAGATCTTACAAAAAACTTGGGCGATTTGACATTCTATGTGCGTATGAATGTACGAGTATGTAGTTATGTATGTTTGTCCGACGATAACTTTCGAACCGTGCGTTGATCCGATCCGCATGAAATTTGATAAGTCGATAGCTTGCAGTTACTTGAGAAATTTACTGGTTTATGAGTAAAATCAGATGAGGGGTTATTAAGATATGGGGATTCTAAAGGGTGCAAAAAAATAGTGACACAAAAAATCAAGTTACATGTCATATGAAAGAACTTTGTTTGGACATTCCAAAACAGTTTTTACTTTTTTTATAGAACGCTCAAACAAAGGTTAAATTAAGATAACCAACAGTTATTATTAAATAGTGAAAGCGACCTGGTCTGATAATGAAGCCAAGTCTGTCCAACGGAACTCTTCAATCAATTGGCAAATTGAGTAAAAACTTGTTTTCATATTAAATAGATAGATAAAGAAGGAGTAGGTACATTACGTACCGAATGAAGGTACATGCAAGTCAAGTTTACACAATGAAATCCTTAAACTAAGAGTATTACTTATGTTATGCGTCTGCGTTTTAGTCTATGTTTGAAGGAACCAATGCTAGTAGCTTCAGTAATTGAAGTTGATTAATCTATATATTGTATACTGTCGGCCCCATTATGTGTGTGCATGAGCTTGGTCGACTTAGCTAGAGTGCGAGATACGATAGCAAGTCTGTTAGATCCTCGGGTATTGAGTAGATGCTGATCCTTATTGCGCTCATTGCGCTCCACAGCATCTTGTTTTCAATTAAACGGTTTGCCATTTGCATCCCAAATTGCGTCGCTAGAGTCCAGTGAGCAGGATTGCAGGTGTTGGGTTGTCTCTTTCTGAATTTACAACTCGCCCCACATTAGTCTTGCACTTATTTTTACTAATAAATAATTGCATTGATTCGCATTCATTTTATTTTTAGAATACATTTCCATCATTCAAATAATATTAAGCTGAAATTTTCAATTACCTTTGTTACCCACAACATGGAAGCCTTATGCATCGTTCTTCTCAACGGGAAGCAAATGTCGAATATTTGTTACGAATGATATTATTAATAGTCATTGGTAGGTACATATTCATAAATAACGCTGCCATAAGCCATCCCAATCAATACTTAGTAATGAATCTATAAAGTTATCACGATTTATCGACGATAAATGTCTAGTAAACAGTACTTGCCTGTTATCCGATGGCTTCTCACAATAAACTTTAGCCCTAACAGCCAATGATCACTGATGTTGGTGGTAACATGTGAGATGAGGATAAGCTATCAGCCGGCAGATTTGTCTAAACATGGTCATGTCTAATAAATTTCGTGGTATGGCTTGTTATTCGGGTCACGAAATCCACCACATAAGTCATATTGTAGGCCGACAGTACATCTGAGTGTCATTTAACATCACAATGCAGTTGATGATATTAAAACCCCCTACAACTACACAATTGAGCCCTGCAAGACTGATCATTTTGCAATAGACTTTCCAAGTGGGGAAGAAATTCAATAGCATTATCTAACGGTATTCTTTAAACACAGGTAATAGAAAATTATATTCTTTTAAATCAATAAAGGCAATCTTGCAATATCGTTCAACCGACAGTTTACACAAAGCAGTATTTTCCTTACACTTGATACCGCCTCTCACAAACAAACACAATCTACCGACCGTGAGTTAAATTGCTCCTACAATAGTTGATCGAGTGAGCGAAGCGAACGAAGGTATGACGGATATAATGCCGGATGTAGCCACCAAAGTGGCTTTAATAACTGTAACATCGACACGAAAGAAAAATAATTGCAATTTCAATTATTTCTTTTATATTAATAACTCTTTTCTGTGTTAGCATTTTCTTTTCCGTTTTTTTCTTTTTCTTGCCATAGAATATAAGTGCAGTGTTGCCGCTTACGAAATAAATGGACCTTGATACAATAGTCGGTAAAATATGAAAAAACTAATGAAAAAATCCGCCAAGAGTCGCTAAATATTTCAAAAAGCTTTAGCCACATTTTAAACTCTTCTTGTTGTTAGGATAGTGTACCAACTTTTTTATTTGTGTTTGTTTATTTCTGTGCCTGTCTTAAGCTCCGTACTCACATACGGTTTTGCTCGATCGAGCTATCATGTCGAGTAACTAAAAACCATTGCTTTCAATGCTGGTGATCGTCTGACGATTCTTACAGCGCTACCGGACAATAACCGTGGCTTTCGTCCACACATTAATATCAGCAGTAATCTATTAGCTATCGAGTGACGCGAAATTAGGACCCCCTACTCTTATTTAATTCCATCGAGCCGGCTCGATGCGAGCCTTCAAGCTGTGAGCTTTGCGGTCCAGACCTAATATAATTAATATTTACTCGTTTCGGAGTAAAACTGTCGAGCAAAACAGTATAATGAGTACGGAGCTTTAGTATAATGTTGTCAATGTAGCCGTTCTGTGTAGGTTGTGTTAAATAAATACAGTTTCTTTTTTTATCTTTCAAAGGTATACCTACTTGAGAAATTTACTGGTAATAATTTAAGTGGCATCAATTCGGGGTTTAACAAGAGGGCAAAAAAGAAACAAATAGGTACACAAATACTTATTGGTATTAAATCAAACGAAGTGTCAATAAAGATGTACGGAACTGTACGCGGGTGCAGAGTGGGGATGCTGAGATATACGCAGATTGACGATAAAAGAGTTTATTCTGTAACTACGCTAAGATGATATGATTGCTGCTAATGAGTGCGGACCGATCGCCGTCCAAAAGTGCACTAACTTAGGTAAACCGCACGGGCGCTACCTCGTGCGACCTACTTAGGTCAAAACTGCTACGCTAAGCTATATAATCATGGTGTTCAATATGTATTGAACAAAAGAGTCTTTGTTTGAACCTTTCAAACCTTTTCAATGAGACTCTTTAATATAATGAGCAAATTATTTATTGAGAAAAAACTTGGTAACTATGCGAAGTTAGAAGAATTAGAAGTTCGGAGTGCCTCGTCAGAGGCAAGTCCAAACGTTGGTACAGATAGGTTGTTACCTATCTGTACCAACGTTTGGACTTGCCTGCGAACGTCCACTTTCAGTCTTGCATCTGTTCCTGTTGGTACAGATGCAAGACTGAAAGTGGACGTTCAGGTTTTTGAAGTGAAAACTTATTAGGCGGCACTTAAAGTTGAGTGGAAAGCCCGCCTAATAGCCAGCCAAGGCTGGGTCTTTATTTATGGTATAAATTGGTGCAAACGATTGTCTCTATATTTTGATAATTACCAACACGCAGTCACTATAGTGATTGCTGGTTGGTAATTGGCTATTTTGGTAACACTATTGGCTGCCAAAAATCGGGGCCCCTTAGATGCACAAGGGTGGCATTCAAGCTCCATAGCAGGCTATGGAACTTAGTTTTACAGACATAAGACGCAAAAAAATACGCTCTAAACCTCTCATGTCACCAATTGTGTTAGTTGGGTAGCTTTGTATTTGTCCTAATTTTGAACAGATCTATTTAATCAGAAAGTTATCGTATGTACCTAATGTTACAAAGCCTCATAAGTTGTAAAATAACAATATTATGCCGTTATTTATGCTCAGCCTAACTAATAGGTAAGGTAAATACGGCTTTATTCCAATCAAGGATGACATGCTTCATCAAGCGGAAAACAGTTTGGTCAATTTTATTTTATTCAAGGAATAGTTACGTACCTAAATTGTGCCTTTAGACATTTTAATGGTACAATAGTTTGACCGAAACCGCTGTGCCGCTCCATATGAAAATGCGGCAAGGTGGGGGCCGAGGAAAAAAGAGCAAGAGTAGACATGAGATAGCTATTGTCAAATAGATCTCACGATATCTAAAACGATTTGTTATTTTATCTAGCGACTAGTGGAATCCCGCTTTGTTCGTGTTGCGTTTTGTCCATGCAAACTTCAACCCCGCTGCACTCCTTTTGGGGTTTAATTTACAAAAATCCCTTCTAAGGCCCGTATGCAACAAATCAATGCTTGAGTCTGAGTGGAGCCTCAAGCATAGATGTATGACACTTTTCAATGGAGAACTGTCAAACAATATCACTTCACTTCTTCTTTTTTGGCTACTGCGACTAGATGCCACAATTCTGCCAGTATCCGTTTCATGCTAGTCTCATGAACTTAAGATGGAGTAGAGCACTACGAACATGGCCGGTATTCATAATATGAACGAAGGATGTTACTGAAAATCGAACATATTAGAAAATAAAAACCAAAATGATTTCTCCAAACAAAAACTTAATAAACCACATTAACTATTTAGAACATAATATAACTGGCAGTCAAACAATATCGGCCACGTTAAAAATAACGGTATTGACATCCGGAAAGGATTCGTTTTCTGTCATTTTGGGAAGTCATAGCTTTTATACATTTTGAAGTGAAAACTTCTTTAGCGGCTTTGAGCACTTTTTCTGTAATGGGTATAAAATCTTAAACTCGCGTCAGCGCGTCAGGACACGTGACCTGATCGAAAAAGCGTAAGACGGATGGAGAGTAGACAGCTATCCCCTCTACGGCGCGGCGAAAATGTATGCCTGGGCCTACTGTTTCGTTTAGGCAGCGCAGGGCGCTTGCGCGAATGTTCGTGTATGTTACAGCGTGCCAAATAACAAACAAGCCCCCCCTAACCATTCCAAAATATCAAACATGCTCAACGTTAATAATCAAGTTTTCACTTCTGCCGGCACTCCCGGAGTGCAACCCGTATTTTTTTTTAAATATATTTTCCATTTTAATTGCTTTTCTAGTGTTATTTTGAGTTCTGTTGTCGGTGGTATTTTAACCAACATTACTTGAGGTCTTAGCTCAAAGTGTTAGCAGTTGGAATGAAAGTGTATTATGTGATATTCTGATATTATGATCGAAAATGTTTCTGATGGTTTTGAAAACAAACGACCATCATTTTGCTTTCAAAGTCAAGTAGGTAGGGCCCAACTTGACGGAATGACTGACTTGACTTGACGGAAAAGTATTTTATCTATGTAATATCCTCATTATTCATTACTCAACACTGGCAAAATTGATCCGAAATGGACAGATGCCATTCATTAAGAAAAAGAAGACATCTGGAAATAATAGTTCAGTAGGGGGGAGACATTTAAATAGAATAAGAGCAAAACTGGCGGTATCAAAAGTTGTTAGAAATTGAATTTCTCACAAGTTTGGTTATAATCATTTTTACGCTAGGACCAATATTTGCAGAGTTACGGTCACGACACGCAGTTCGGTACTTACCTAGAAGTGTACTACTATTTGTTTCATGCTGGCACTTCATAATTCAGCTTTATATTTGGCTAGATACTAGTATAGACAATATACAGAAGTCCAATATGGTATCTACTTGAACACACAGCCTACTGTATAGACCCACCTGGGACGTAGTTTAGTCCTCTGCTTTAATTTAAGAATGGGACAGTTTTTAAACACTGAGAATGACACTAAAAATCCCATTATTCACACCAGTAGGTATTCTCACTCGACGATCACAGATGTATCACATGCATAAGCAATTTTTATCACAGATTTTTAACTTTCAACAGACATTTTTATCACAATTCATTTTATCTCCAACGTGGTTGAAGTGCAACAAATAGAAACAGATCAAAAGGCGACTTTATACGTCATTTATAGTATTGTTGATGGCGAGATTGCACGATATTTTGATGAAATAGTTTTAAACACAGATGTTGTCTGAGCGCGTCGTGCTCGGTGACTAAGCTATGATTAGCACGAGCCGCGAGCCATTCGGGCCCCCTTCGACACCGCACCGCAAGTCGAGCAGAACGTGTCACCACTGTGCTATGACTGTGTACACTCACTCACTGAACAGTGTAACTGTTGCACTGCGTAGCGTAACAGATGAAGTAACAGTACAAAGCATGCGTCTCGGTCAAGTGCACGGCTGCATGGCTACACACCTTGAATAGTTTTTATGCATAGAGCGGATTCTACTTTACCGGCATGCCAATACTGCCGGGTGCGTTTCCACTAGCGCATATTATGCAGTATTGGTACCTACCATTCTCAGAACCGGTAATTTTCGGCCAATACTGGGCTCGGAACTGGTAATTCCCGGGATTGTGGATGCTTTCGATACCGTCATAATTTATTTTAACCGAATGGACCGTACAGGCGTACAATTAAACAGTTTTAATAGTTGTTGGGTTCACATATAATCAAAACATCAAGTATATTAAATAATAAACTGAAACTGAACGCAGAGCTGGGGTTTTTTAGGGTTCCGTAGCCAAATGGCAAAAACGGAACCCTTAAAGATTCGTGAAGTCTGTCTGTCTGTCTGTCCGTCCGTATGTCATAGTCATTTTTCTCCGAAACTATAAGAGCTAGGCCTTGGCCACACTAGACGGAAATTCCGTCGCCGAACTTCCACGGCGGAACGCCGAAGATCGGTCGTTCCGTCGCGGACGATAGCGGACTGCTCACTCGTTCGCGTCTGCTCGGTCGTCCGCGCACCGATCTTCCGTCAGCGTAAGATCAGCAACGTCGCATTACAGGTATTTGTATGCGACGCGCCACATTCATCGGCCAAATGCGAGTTGGACTCGCTCATGAAGGGTTCCGTAGCAACAAGTAACATAATATAAAAGTTCTTGTAGTTCGTCGAAAGGTAAATTGCAGGGGGGACACACATTTTACCACTTTGGAAGTGTTTCTCGCACAAACTTTTGACGTGATAACGTCTTATAAATCGATGGAGCCGGCTGCACGCACGAAAAAACATGACTCATGCGTCGTTACGTCGTTTCGTCGTTCCATTTACCTGAGCTCGAGCCCGGGTCGGGTAATGGGTAAGGGTAAATGAGGGTAAGGGTAAATGAGGGTAAGGGTAAGGGTTCGGTCGGGTTCCGGGTCCGGGTCCGAGAGTTCGAGTCCGAGTCCGAGTCCGCGAGTCCGCGAGTCCGCGAGTATTTTCTTATGACGTTATCACGTTCAACTATCGTCAGTAAACCGACTTTACAGACAACCGATTTTTAGTTTAGAAATAAACTATATTAAAAACCTCAACATCATTTCTTTTGAAGAACTATTCATAGATACCCCTTACACGTAGGGGCTTGATGAAAAAAAAATTGAGTTTCAGTTTCAAGTATGGGGAACCCCCAATTTTTTTGGGTTTTGGCTACTTTTGTGTAAAAATCTTAATGCCGTTCACAGAATACATCTACTCGCCAAGTTTCATCAGTCTAGCTCTAGCTCTTATAGTTTCGGAGAAAAATGGCTGTGACATACGGACAGACAGACAGACAGACAGACATGACGAATCTTTAAGGGTTCCGTTTTTGCCATTTGGCTACGGATCCCTAAAAAGTGGTTTAGTCTGTGGAAAGCGGGAGGAATGCCACTAATAAAAAATACCACTTCAAACTTCAAAAACCAAATTGAATTGAATTGAAATCAGCAACAGAATACATTGGTTTATTTATTAATAAAGAGTGATTTTTTTTATCATTCAGGTCGATTCGCGTGTAAAGTAAAAGATGTTTGAAAAAAATAAATAGGTATGCAGCTATGGTTTTCTTATAAATCGAGGGCATGACTCCGTTCATGACTTTTCCCTAACTCTCGGTCTTGGCCGTCACCGGCCTTCTCAAAAAACACCCTGTAGGTATAAGTTAAACGAAGTAAACAAAGTTTGAAAATTAATGTTAAAAGTTTATTATAGTTATAAAAAGGGGAAACGTAGTTACGCTATTTAATTAGTATTACTGGGTAAGTAGTAGAATTAAAGGGTTATTTTACTCTTACTTTTACTTTACCTTACCTACCGTTCGTGTACGTGTACGCGCGTGCCTGGCATGCAAGATGTCAGCGGCTAACGCACCGGATGCCGCTGTATTGTTCCCTTCCCTGCGTTATTAATTGAAAAGACGACTTGAAGTGCTTCTGGCATACCTTGCTTGGTCATCAAACTCCGATTTAATCGTTTCCAATTTTTGTTTCAAAACGTTACTCTGCTATGTTTTTATTAAAATTACAAAATAAATGCCTACGCAAAATGTGTTTGCACTTCAATTTTTGTTGTTCTCTCTAAAGGCTTGTCCAAATCAAGGCGTAAACGGTGATCTGCGACAGCGATGCACATCGCTGTCATGTTGTGTAGGTATTCGAAAGATGTTTTAAATACCAACCTGCTTATTCTGAATGCCTTTGATTTTCTCTTCACTTTTGTAACGTTCCGTCTTTCGGCAACAGCTACCCGGGACGTGCCCGGGAGGAGGGAAGCTGCGTCACTGTACGTCTTTTCGCCGTTGCCATCCTGGTAGACATGGCCAGGCGACGGGCCCGTAGCCGCCAGTGCAGCCAATGCGAGGGCAGTTCGTGCTCGCTCCGCCTTGCTCCCGGGGCTTCCCCGGCCCCAGGACAGCATGTAACTCCTGAGTGACCTGAGCGTCTCCGTTGTACCCCTGTCTTCGCACAATGCAACAACATATCGCCGTGCCCCTGCTACGCACTCCACCACACAAGTTTGCTGGTATCACATTAAAATATCTAGTTCCAACTTCCCATCCAAAGTATGATTTTGGTTCTTAGACCTTCTAGGAGAAAAGAACTGGTTACTTCACTGTAATCGCCTTGAACAGCAGTCAGAGGAGTTTAATAGAGTAGATGTTATCACAACATGTTAAACAACGTTATCTGCCTCGGATAAGGTACATAGGTAGGTACACGGAAAAAAATGCTCGCGGAATTAGTCTTCCATCAAGAATATTATTATTCTCAGAAATACTGTTTAAATGTAAATAAATATTTACTTGAATTAACAATAACATCTCAGCTCAACAAACATGATATTCTCCATGAAAAACAATATTATTCTTAATATAATTACTACAAATAAAACAATATTTTTTAATTCAAGTATTTTGGAGAGTTAGCTGAATAAAAAGGATCCTAAATTAAAATTTTCATGTGTTTTAATATGAGATTAAGTTGTTTGAGTTCAAGAGCCTTAAAGTTTTAAACCAAAAGTTGCAGCAATTGACTTAAACTAAAATATCTATCTGTTAACTTTAAATGGAGAATTTAAAATGGTTCAAAATGAGCCTTTTGACGTCTTTTATTAAAACTATACATGTTTGGTTTTAGACATTATTTAAAACAGAAAGTTTGTAAAGTATAAGCGCAAAAGAATTCAAATTATGTAAACTGAAATAGTTCAATGATTTCCACCAAGACATTTTCGTTTTGCGAGAAAAAAAAATTCTTTCAACGAATAAAATTTTATATTCTTAAATAAGAAATAATTACTTTTCATCATATTAAGTTTTTTTAATGTTTGGATCTAGAAAAAATCTTTTAGGTTAAGTACGGTTAGCATTGACTTGAGAATCCAAATTATTTGAACTGAATTCGTTCAGTGCTTCTACACAAGAATTTATCATTTTGTGAGAAAAAAAAATATTATTATTTCTTAATAAGAAAACATGACGTTTCTTCATAAGGTGTTTTAATGTTTGGATCTAGAAAAAAACATTTAGGTTAAGTACGGTTAGCATTGAGTTGAGAATCCAACTTATTTGAACTGAAATAGTTCAATGTTTCCACATAAGAATTTATGGCTTTGTGAAAAGTAGCTCATCGGACAGGACTAGATGGCGTTGGTAAAAGTGTACACTTCTAGATCGCGCTGACGAAAACGCACGGCCAGCTATGACCTCGACTCAAAAACTTTTAATCAATGAATAAGAATATACTATGATACAATCCTACATAGCTCTGTAGATATTGTTGAGTTTTTCCCATTCCACTACCACCACACTGGTGCTTTTGCTAACTACCATTTCGACGGGCAGTCCACGCTGTACACCTTTAGTTATTTGAATCAAGAATAAGAATATACTTATCTTTAAAATGTGCTTTGTCAACTCAAAACCTAAAGTTTTCTTCTACCAAGTTCAACAAATCTTCGATTAAAATTCGGCGGTTTTGGTTCAAAGTGACACAAATCTTAGTTCAATGATGCAAGTCTTCGATGTAAACAGCGACAATGTGAACTAAGACTTCAATTATTTCTGAAGAAGACAAACGTATTCTCCAACTAAATAATGATAGTCTTGACTAAAATCAACAATAGTTCTACGTTCAAAAATTTCTTTTATTTCTGGTCAAAACAATTAAACGTTTTAAAAATCAAGAAATTTGTCCCTGTTGGTCAGAGACATTGTTTATTTCTCCTATTTAGAATATATCTTCTTAATTTGAGAAAATAATGTGTTGAAAGCCGAAACATTAAAATTCTTAATTCAATATATAATCGTGTCTAGCTTATAATATGAAACTATATTATTCTTGACCAATAAATATATTCTTGTTCCAAGACTTCTTTTCTTTTCGTGTATCATAGGTTCATAATACCTTAGGTATTATGAACGTTTAGTCCTGATCACCATAAATGATCCGCGCTGCATGACATGACTGATATGACACACTAAGCCTTGTGTACATAACGATATTTGACAGCGATACACTGATCGCTATCGCATATCGCAGCTGATCGCCTACAAGGCTGAATGTGTACTATTTATGTCCAACTAGCAAAAACGGTCCACTTATATGCCGTTTATGTTAAAATCTCTAAACCTCGGTATAGTATGGCCTCGAAATTACATCAGAAATCCATGTATGATAAAGTTTCCTCCAATCCCACTCATTTGAAAATAATGCAAACAGCTAGTTGCTAGTTATCGACCATAGTACCTAACAATATTTGTTTAGTACCTAACTTATGCACACAAAATAAGCCTTTACATAAAACAGTAATAATTAGTAGATATTTTTACAGATTTTTATTTCTCTTTATTTATCATACGAGCTTGTCAATACCTAGTATATAAGTATATGTTTTTGCAGTTTTCCTGTTACAAAAATAAGAAACAATAACAGTTTATGGTATTACTAGAGTCTTTAAATTAACTTTGATTATTCAAGATCATTCTGGAATATTTAAAAACTCTGTTCCTATTGGCAAACACTAGAACCTTTAGAAAAGTCCATAAGTGATAGGAAATAATAGACATAGATTCAAAAACTTTTGCCACCAACAACTTCCCACTTCCATCACCGTCTAAACTCCCTTAATCACAGCAAAATACCAAGTGGCTACCCCTACCACCACAACGGGCCGTGGATCCTAGTTGGCGGTGATAGAGAAAACCTCGAACGTACCTTCTTACACACACTTTTTAAATAATATAATTGATGATTATGTATCTAATTCATGTTATTTAGGTAATTTAAATTAACCGACAGGATAAATAGTGCTTGAAAATACGCATTTATAAAGCATTTTAATGTAAAGTACTCATGTTAAATAATGTTATTTTAAGGGCTGATCCATTGTATTACACATTTAGCAACTAAGTAGGTATAGTAATGAAAACAACACAATAGCATTTGAAATACGATTGTTTAGTTTTTAGATTGTCAGTGTTTGTTTCTATACCACGATTGTGATTTTATAAGTGGATACGTGTTTCCTTGAATTCTAAAAGCTGACGATAATCCCGAAATTAAAATGTGCACTGAGCCACTCAGCTGTTAAGGTCGAAACTCTCAACATTTGAAGACCAGCTAATTTGGGCGATCCGAATTAGAAACAGACGTTTTAAAATACCACGTAGGTATATACATAGTAATCTAACAAACTCCAAACAGCTGTTAATTACCCGGCGATGATCGATAAGACAAGAATAGCACATTTGTATCACTGCCACTTAAAACTATGGTATGTCACTGCACTTGAATAGGGTTCAGGCAATCAATGGGATGGAATTGTCGCGAGTTATACGTGCTACGTTCGATGGGAATGCCCACGTACTAAAAGTAAGTCAGGCGTGCTTACAATGCGCAGGCGTCGCGTCGACGTTGCGTCTCGTTCGCCACGCGCCTCGGACAATGTTAATTAATTTTGTTCTATGGCCGTAGTTTGTCCGTGAACCTGGAATGGTGACACGGAAAACGTGAGAGAACACACTCCAAAATAGAACAAGTTTGAAAGATGAACGGTTTTACGATGTACCACCACTTAGTTATGGGTAAAATGTATGCTTTTTTTTGTTGAGTACAGTAGTTGTGTAGATTTAGATGATCTATTGATGATGTTGCAAAAATGTTGAAAACCCTATTTCTTTATATCTCCCCATAAGCCTAAATATGATTGAATAGAATAGAATAGAAAAGAATATAACTTTATTGTACACCATAAATCATCAGTTAGGTACACATGGTCTAAAAGAATTCCCAAAAAAAAACAGGAATGATTTTATTTTTCAGATACCTAAAGATTAATAAGGAACTAAGGATTGCCCATACAAACATTCAACCTCTACTTGACCCCTCTTCATTAGTTTTGTAGACAGACGATAGCCTATATCCTTTCCAAGAATGTGATCTATATCTCCTTGAAAATTTCGTTTCAATCTATTCAGCCGTTTAGTCGCATTAAGGTAAAAAACAGAGTTACTTTCGATATTTATTATATTCTAGTAAGAAGTATGAATATGGATTATATTATTTTAATAAATCAATAAATCAGTATGTGAATAGGACATGGTGTGAGAGCAGGCGACATATCGCGAGCACCGAAATCCTGCCAAGAGATAAAGTTATTTTTACCGACAAAATTTAATATGCGCGTGACCAAACATTGTTGTACATTGACATTATTTAAACAGGAGCAATCAAGAGCTTTAAAACTTGGAAGAACTTATGAACCTATTAAATTTATAAAACCACACCCATACTTTATAATATTAAGTGCTTTACATTATAAAACGGAAGAGTTTGCTTGATTGTTTGGTTGCTTGGTTGAACGCTCTAATCTTGGGAATTGCTGGTCGAATTGGAAAAATAATTTTGTTTTGTATAGGTAGTTCATTTACTGAGGAAGGAATTTTGTAACTTCTTAAAGCTAGTTCTTAAAGAGGTGAGTCTAGGTGCCAAATCAATGCGATCAAGTCTAGAAAAATAGGCATCAAACTACGGCTTGGTTCCTACCGTTTTTTTGGAAGATATTTTTACAGAACAAATCTAAAATAAAGATAGATTGATATCACTTTATTGTACACAAGGATACATTATAAGAACTAGGCGTAACAAAATAAAGTATAATGGGCGGCCTTATCGCTGAAAGCGATTTCTTCCAGGCAACCTTTGCATGGAAAGTAATTGAATAGAGCAGTGTCGGACGGCGGTGCACATGTGTCGTAAAAATTACAATTAAATAATTTAAACTGCAGGAACCTACTAAACTTTTACATAACATCCTAATACTTATAAAAACAAAACATACTTATTTATTTATTCTACCTAACAACTTAATGCTACTACTTGAGTGTAGGAAAAGAATACAGGATGAGAGGAGAGCTAGTCGATTATAGAACGGGGGCATCTTTGCTAAAGAATTGATTGGACCAGGGAACCCTAACGGTGCCGTGGTCCATCTGCAAAGTTAGTTGGACCACGGCCCCTAGTAAAGGCCCGTAGTCCAACTAGTTGGACAGATCAGTTGGACCACTGCCCCGTAACGGTTTTAGTTACGCTTTGAAGGTAGGTTTGAAGGGAAGGTTTGTAGTGAAGATGCCTGTCCAATGTCCACGGGCAAACTATTCCATAGACGAACAGCTTTGACAGTAAAGGACTTACGGTAAAATAATGAACTGCTGTGCACGGGTGTTATTAAGGCTAGGTTCTCTGATGACCTTAGGGAAAGGGTGTTACGATAAAAATAGCAGTGAAGTTCCAGTAGGGTACCATTGTAACTTAGTGAGACGTGGGCAAAAGCAAAAGTTTCAATATCATCACCCTTGCATATTGAAAGTATTTTCAGAATAAAAAATCAAACTTCAAGAAAAAACAACATTTTTGAAAAAAAATGTAAAGAGATGCTTATACAAAAAAATACTACACACTAGACGAGTTCTTTAACGACGAACGTCGTAATTATAAATACCCTTTTCATCCCACCAGCTCTGAAAGTGTGTTTTTGCTGTTTAATTTCTGACTGGAAAAGCCGTTTTTATCCGCTAGAGGATAAAGTAAATTTGAATTTAGAATATCGTGTTCAATAAGTTTGTGAATACACAACCTATTTACTTCTACCTCCATGGTGCCGAACTTATCATACAACCTTTTTTATTTTGTTAAAAACTCGCACTCGTAACCTTCTTGGTGTATTTGTGAATTCAAAACACCATTAAACCTATTTACTTCTACCTGCATGGTGCCGAATTTATCATACTTACAACCTTTTTAAATTTGTTAATAACTCATACTCGGAACCTTCTTGGTGTGTTACTTTTAGTCGTGCCATGTTCTTTATTGCAGTAGTCATTTCCTCGCTGAGGTGGGATGAAAAGTTACGTGTTACACTCGAGTGCAAAGATTTTTCACCTTGTGCTCTTTTGATTCCTTCGCCAACGCTTGGGATTCTAACATTTAAACCACTCGCTACGCTCGTGGTTAAACTTTAGAATCCTGCGCTTGCTCAGTCATCAAAATTGAGCACGCGGTTAAAAAGCAGCTTTGCACTCTTGTATAACAAATAACTATTTTATAACGCTTTTATTAGCTTCACCTGTATGTAAGTTTGCTTGTAGGTATGTATGTAGGTATGTAACCGACCCCTTTGAGCTCGATTTTGTCCTACTTTGAACGATAAGATTTGATTCAAACTTTGCAGACCTGTCAAAAGTTGATGACAATGCAATAATATGAAAAAAAATATGAAAGAAAAAACTAGAAAGTAAAAAATAAATTGAAGTTTAAAAGCGCTTATAAAAGCGTTTTTTTAGTTATTTTTTATTATAATTTATTATCATTTTATGCTAAACCGGCATGATTATAATCATATCAGCCCGCTTCTACTGTATTGCAACCCACCACCCTTACAGGGTTATATTAGGGTTATGTATTGATTAAAAAACTAGTTCTAAGATCAGGGGCATGATTCTGGGGCCGACTGTGATTTTCAATGTCCCTAAAAGATCTCGGCCTATTGATCTCTGGCACACTTAGGCCATGTCGATTTAAAAATGTCGGGCCTTGCTCAAAAAGCCAATTCTCAGTGAACTAAGACATCTATCTCTGTTGATGGCATATTTTTCAACACGAGATGCGTTACGTTACACGCTTATCCAATAATCGAACGATTAATCGATCGATGATTTACTATTATTCTAGTGTTTTGTTCAATTATCTATCAAATGATATTTTAATTTGTTACTACAATTGAATTACGTATAAACAAAGCTAAAATGTTGGGAAAAATTGAGTTTTTATATCAAAATTCAAGTTTATTGTATCAGACTGACCAATAACGGAACGTAAGCGGGCATTTGCAGGTAGGAGTGCTGCCATTTGATTCTAAAGTTTTGGCGTTAGATCTAGCGGTTGGATTACTTACTCTTACCTATAATTTTTTTCAGTTGAAATGTAGAATAGAAAATATGCAAATAAATTGTCGTTATCACGTTACTTATTATATATAAATAATATGTAATTTTTTCGTCATTTCATTTGTTTGAATAATTCTTCATGCCGATTTTATTGGTTTTGCAGGAAAATTATATCTGCCTATCTACATTGGTAAAATTAGGTACATACTTACACGCTATTGTATAAAGCGCATTTTGTTTATAATTAATTGCGTGATCAAGAGAAATTAATCTATCCTCTCGGTGGTGGCAACACTGAGAAGTGCACAACCAAAACAAAGTCTCCGCTAATATTTTTTCGATTTAAAATTGTTCAAGTGATATTTCAGCTACTTACGATTTGGTAACTACGAGAATCCTTAACCTCTAAAGTGAAAATCGACATCTCTATGCACTGGTGAGCCGAATAATATGTTATATCACACGTAATCACACTCATCGCAAAGGCGTTAGAACCAGGATTTCAAACCATCACCACTATTGCCGAGTCTTTTCATTTGCAAGGGATTGCCGGTACACAAAAACAAAACCACGGTCGACATACAAAAACCACATCACAACAACAACAAAGTTTTCTGTTTTTGACACTTTTGACAGTGACAATCTGACGAGAGAGCCGTGAGTTGACATAACCTTGACGTTCGCACAATATTGAAGGTTGAGAGAAAATTAGGGCCACTTCAGACGTGCAGTGAATGAGTTGTATCGAGTATTGAAGCTGAATGTTCCATGTTCCATAGCAGTACTTTTAGCATAACATAACGGAGGTACAATGGACTCTGAAAATGTAACGTTGAGGCGGTGTAAGGACCGGAAGTCTTCAAACTCATCAGATTGTACATTTGAGAGCACGGTTTTAAGTACCCCAAACGATTTTTTAACTAATAGCCCGGGTTATTCAATTCTACAAGAACAAATAGACTTGTTAACAAAGAATTTTACAGAAGCAACATTAGAAATCGATAAACTTAAAACGGAAAACCTTAAACTGAGAACAGAACTCCAAAACCAGGCAAAAATAGTTGCTCAATATAAAAATCAAGGATTGTGTGAAACTCCGCTATCACTTAAAGCCACTAAAAGAAGGAAAAGACAAATCATAATTGAGTCACAAAACGATGACAATAACATACACGCAACATCAGCGAACCCAAAAATACACACAGCAAACACTACAGAAATAGGAAATAAAGAGATAGATCTGAAAATGAAGGACAAATACATAACATCTGAAATAGATGCTAAAAGAGAAGCGAAAATAACAACTTTTTCTAAGGATAACATACTAGAATCTGACATTACAACACAGTACACAATAAACACCACAACATCGGGAGAAGAAAGCCTAACAAATCCACCACACAAAGAA
Organism: Thera britannica; assembly: GCA_939531255.2. Taxonomy (NCBI): domain Eukaryota; kingdom Metazoa; phylum Arthropoda; class Insecta; order Lepidoptera; family Geometridae; genus Thera; species Thera britannica. The sequence goes on along the minus strand of OW618040.2, from coordinate 11,605,867 downwards.
GAATACATACGAAAACCAGTAACAGTTAAACAGAAACGCCAACACGACTCACCCCAGTTATCAGAAACCTATAATGAATGTACTACTTCAATGGAGCCTGAAGCTCATTGTTCCTCAGTTGAACCAGAAGTTAATTCTGCCTCATTGAACACAGAAGCTCTTTTGACCTCAGTGACTGCGGAAGATAGTGTAACTATGGTAGATAAAGAGCGTTTAACTAACTTAAAAAATGAGGGACACACCAATATTGGAGATAATAATATAATGAAAGTTTTAATACTAGCAGATGATCAAGGTAGAAATTTAAGAAATATGTTGCAAAAAGAATTAGGTCCAAAATTTTCTGTTGTATGCTTATGGAAGCCAGGTGGCAGGTTATGTGACATTTTGGACAGCATTGCTGATGTAGTTTCACAATATTCTAAAAACGACTGTATTATAATTTTAGGAGGTAAGAACGACACTGACCCTTACGAATTTGACTTCACAATAAATTTATGGCTAAAATCAGTAAAACACACCAATGTAATCATCAGTGAGGTTCCATATAATAGGTTCCTCAACGAAAAAAAACTAAATTACGTTCTACGATTCACATGTAACAGATTTCAAAATGCTACTTTCGCTGATATGGACTACAGTCAAAGTCGGCCACATTATAAATACTTTTCATTGCATGTGACAAAAATTCTGCTGAGAGAAGTTTTGCATATAAAATACAAAAATGATAAAATTAAGTACAATGAAACATATGTAAAAAGTATACTTAAGAAGGCTAGAGAAACAAGGTCTTTAATAGATAGGAGCACCCAGACAAATGCTTACGTATTATCTGATGAAAAACTGGTAGATTCAAATGTTGATGCTGTATCTAGCGAAAGCGAAACTGTGAAGGGAACTGACCAGAATACTCTTTTTCGTGTATAACTACTTATTTCTAATGCATCAAAATATAAACGGTTTGTTGAATAAATCTGAATCGCTTATGGTTATCTTGGAAAACTTGTACGCCAAGGCTAAAAATATTGATATATTGTGCGTAACAGAACACAACATGACAGAGGATGACATAGCTCGACTAAAAATAGTGAACTTCAAACTGGCTTCATGGTTTTGCCGGGACCTACGACATGGAGGTTCATGCATATTAGTTGGAGATCACCATGAATTTGAAGACATCCAGGACATTGTCCGTTTGTCCATCCCAAACATTGTCGAATGTTCAGCAATTAAACTAATCCCACAAAAAATTTTTGTTGTATGTATATATAGGCCTCCCAGAGTAAAGACACAAGTAATCGAATTATTTTTTGATAAACTTGATAGAATACTGTTCCAACTATGCAGTAAATGTAAAAATTATAAAGTTCTGATATGTGGAGACTTCAACATCGATATGTTAAAGCAAACAAAACATGCGATAGACTTTAGAAATCTTATTTTCGGCTATAACTTAAAATTTCAATATAATCAAGCCACTAGATTAAGTAGTAACACTGGAATTGACAATATTTTACACAACTTAAGAGGCAGTACAGGGGAAATTATTGATTTTGCATTATCAGATCACACGGCACAGATCTTAAAGATCCCAATAAAAAAATGCTGTAAACTTAAGCACTGGTTTATACTACAAAGGGACTACAGTTCGGAAAATATTACTATATTTAAAAAATACCTTTCTGAACTATCTTTTGCGGATGCATTTCAGTCTCAAGATGCAAACGACGCTTTTGATAATTTTTATGACATGTTTTTACTGCTTTATAATTTATGCTTCCCTTACAATAGAATCAAAATCAATGCGCATAAGAAACCCAAATGGATATCGAAGGGTATAAAACAGTGTAGCAAAGTAAAACGAAATCTTTTATGGAAGTATAGAATTACAAGGTGTACGGAGAGTAAAGTTAAATTTAAATCATACGCTGCACGCTATAAGAAAATAATAAGACTTACCCAAAAAGCCCAAAACAATCATAGTATTAATACTGCACAAAATAAATCAAAAGCAACATGGAATATTATTAACAATCTAAATAGTAATAAACCTACAGAGAGTATTCAAAAGCTAGTGATAAATGATAAACCAATAACTGACCCTACTGCACTTGCAAACTCATTTAATAATTTTTTTATTGACATAGTGAAATGTAATAATATTAACCCTTATACTAATAATGATACTAATTTTAAACCTGACATTGACATAAAAAACAGAAATAATAATTTTAATGTAGGCATCGTAAATAATGGTAATGATATTAACTATAATTCTGACATTAACAAGACTATAACCCATCACAATTCATTATTTCTAACACCAATCGTACCTTTTGACATCATTAAAACAATAAGCTCTTTGAAAAATACGAAAAGTGTAGGATATGATGGAATATCAACCAAAATTATCAAAGAAGTAGCATTTATAATAGCACACGTCATTAGTCATATAATCAACCTGTGCATGGAACAAGGGATCTTCCCAGAAAAGCTAAAGCTATCTACGATCAAACCCCTATATAAAAAAGGTAACAGCGAAGATGTCAACAATTACCGTCCTGTGGCATTAATACCGGTACTCTCAAAAGTGTTTGAGAAAATATTTTACAATAAACTAAATACTTTTTTCGAATCCAAAAATCTTTTCTCAGACTGTCAATACGGTTTCCGGAAAAGCAAAACTATCAATATGGCAATATATGACTTTCTTTACAAAGTAACTACAAATGTGGATAGAAGAAAAACAGCCATTGCTCTGTATATGGATATGTCGAAAGCATTTGACCACGTTGATCACTATCTACTACTTGATAAACTAGAGAAATATGGTGTAAGAGGGAATGCCAATGATTTAATAAAATCTTATCTCAGTAACAGAAAACAAATAACGCATATTAAAAAAATATGCCCTAAAACACTAACTGATACAATATACGCCTCTAACATAAGAAAAGTAACGCACGGAGTTCCCCAGGGCAGTGTTTTAGGACCATTGCTATTTATAATATATATTAATGACCTACCAAACGTAACGAAACACTCAATGACATTATTTGCTGACGACAGTACAATACTATTTACTAATGACCCTATCAATAATCTAGAATTTGACATTAACCATACTTTGACATTAATTATTAATTGGCTAACATATAATAAACTAAAATATTAATTTAACAAAGACATTCTTAATGAATTTTAAACAACGAAACAACAGACCACTTAATCTAAACGTGAAATATTTGGATACTGAAATAAGTGAGATAGAATCTGCCCGATTCTTAGGATTACAAATAGATAGTAGGTTAAATTGGAAACTACATACTGACAATATCTGTAAGCGTTTGCATCAATATTCGTATGCCCTATATAAATTAAGTAAAGTAGTAGACACTCCGGCTGTACTCACAGCATACTATGGTCATGCAGCATCAATACTGAGGTATGGAGTAATTTTTTGGGGAAATTCCACCGATAAAACAAAGGTATTTATAGCACAAAAGCGGTGCATTCGCTCAATGTTTGGTATGCAGGCGACGGATACGTGCAAAGATGTTTTTAAGCAGTGGCGAATTCTGACACTCCCATCGCTTTACATCTGTGAAGTGGCAGTTTTTGTAAAAAGTAATCCTCAGTTTTTCGACCCCTACGCGATGGGTAGTCGTAGAGAGGGTAGCTTACATTTATTGACTTGCAAGACGGCATTACTGAGACGAAGTGTGTTCTGCATGGCGCCAATAATATACAACCACATTCCTCTAAATATAAGGACCATTGGCGATTTGGGTATATTTAAAAACACCCTAACCAAGTTATTAGTGGATAAGGCTTATTATAAGATCGATGACTTTTTAAATGACAAGTTTGCATGCAATAATTACTGAATTTTTTATCTTATGAAATTGGTGTACCTACGTTTTGACATTTTTTATATTTTTATGATCAGTTTTAATTTTAATTTTAATTTGGATTGCATAGTTTTTATTTTTTTTATTTTCTAATGTTATATATTTGTGTACAAATGTTTATATGCCTTTAGGCTGACCTAGTGGGACTAACCTAGATTTTATTTACAAACACTTTGTACCTAGGTTCATAGACAATAAATATCTTTTATCTTTATCTTTTATCTCTCTCTTGAATTGTCTTTTTAGGATTCCTTACGCAAATGGTAAATACGGGCCCCTTATATGATTGTTTGTTTGTCTGTCATGTTTATCTGTCTGTCTGTCCGTTCGTATGTAACAGCCACTTTGTTCCGACACTGTAAGAGCTAATTGACAAATAGTCTTGATGAAACCAAGATGTATTCTGTGAACCGCATTAAGATTTTTTCCCAAACATAGAAAAAAAAACAGTAAATTTTGGTGATCCCCATACTTAGAACTGAAATTCTTAAATCTTTTTTTCATCAAACCCATACGTGTACCTTTGTGGGGTGGGGTATCTATGGATAGGTCTTCAAAAATGATGTTGAGGTTTCTAATAAGATTTTTTTTCTAAACTGAATAGATTGCGCGAGAGACACTTCCAAAGTAGTAAGTGGTGGTGTATTTTTTGTGTTGTGTGCATTGCCCACATTCTGTCAGAAAACCCATAGGATTTCTGTCAAAATTCCGTCAAAACTTAAGAATGGGATCGGAATCGCGTTCAAGAGTAGACCGGCTGACCCCACATGAAGTGGGACAAGGACAAGAAAATCATGATGATGATTTTTCATCCACTCAAAGAAAAATAATATAGCAACTATTTTTAAATTTGCCTGCTACTATTAGCTTACAACAGCTTTTACAGAACAGAAAAAACAAACGTGGTTAATAATATTCATTTTTTTATTGAACTAACAGAAATACATTTCACTAGCAGGCAACACAAGAAAGAAGAAGAATTTGTTTTGTCTGTGTTTTTTGTACAAAAATAAATATATGATTTTATCTCCAAAATATTTGCAATACAGGACAAAACTATAATAAGTGGGGCTCGTTGTGCTATTTACAATGTGTTTATGAGACGTTTGGAAGTGTACCAACCAACAAACACTACCAAGCTACTACTAGCAAGTTGAAAAACTACCGAATGAAGCTGCCAAGCTCAAGTGGGAGTGGGCTGGCCATGTCTGCCGCATGCATAACGAGCTCTGGGCCAAAATTACAACAGAGTGGTGCCCACAAGAGCCAAGGCGTCGCGGCAGACCAAGAACAAGATGGCGAGACGAGCTCGATAAGCACAGACCACAGTGGAACATCTCAGCACAAGACCGTACAGAGTGGAGGGGATTAGGGGAGGCCTTTGCCCAGCAGTGGGACATAGTAGGCTCATAATAACAATAATAATAATCGTGTAAATCCCTGCCAATCATAATAATTATTCATTGTCTCATTGAATCCTATTTAGTTGTCCAAATCTTTAGTTTTGATGCATTACAGACCTATTTACTTGGTATAGGGGCTGGGCAAGCCTATTCCATCTAAAATCAATTCACACAGGACTTACTTACTTTGCTTCGTCTATCTGTACAAACCACCGAGCTTGAACCATTATTTGCAAATAGTCTGCAAATAGCCCAACGGTTTCATGTGAATTTTGTAATTATATGTTTGTAAATAAAGTTATATGTAAATAAAGATGTGGTTTTTATTCAGTCTATTAATTTTTTTCCTCTAGTAGGTATATAAAGTATAGTAGGTATTGTAGGTTTCTAGGTAGAGACTGTTTGGGTCCATCGGTGGACCATCGCTCTCGTAGATAGTATTATATTCCTTGGACCATCGGCCTTATGATATTTTTCTAATAATGTAGGTTATTTTTTATTTTGATTGTATGTCACTAGTCCCATTTTCAAGTATGGTAAGAATTGTAATGAAATCTCTTGTATTTAAATGATAATGATTAAAAAGACAAGCTTTTATCAGAGCATTGATTTAATATATTACTGCACTTATATTCATCCTATTATGAGTTGACTGTACATGCCGTTCTGTGGAAGGTCCGGTAGCTCTTGAAAAACCTTCCCCAATCTTCAGATACTGCCTCATCGGGGGTCGTTGGGAAGTGTACCCATTTATTGAATTCTCTTGATACTGAAGATATGACAGATCCATTAGGATGCCTAGCCATAGCCGGTACCGACTAGCTCCCTGTGCTCAAGAAGTATAATGTGATGAAGACCTAGAAAAATAATGAAATTGTCATAAAATAATACCTGCAATCCACAATGGCAGAACAATGTACTAATTTAACTTATTATTCTAGGTAAGTAAGGCCTTATAGGTCCCTACCTACCGGTACAAGTCCCTACTTGTCTTATTATGCTGTTATGAGGCATATCCTATCTACCAAAGGTTCCTCACCATTGAATTAGGTAGGTATATTTAGTTGGTAAGAGGTTAGGTTACCGAATTATACCTTTGATTTAGTGGAAATCTTTCTCTGCTGCAAGTAGGGCCCGCACAATATCTTCGATGAGTTTCCAGGCCAATGCTTTACTTAGCGTAAAGTGATTCTTATAAGCATAATCGGAGAGCTCAAAGGCATTGCACAACCCCGCACTTTTTCTACGTTTTCCGTAGCTGTCGAGGCTTCTACGATGAGGTCGTCCATGAATTACTTAAGGACATCATCCATTCTCTCTTCGAAAAGAAGCAATAAAATACAATTTTGCTGAAAATAATATTGTGTTTGTCAAACGATTATCCAATTCAAGAGATCTCGAATACTGCGTTCTGTCTCGGCTAGTCCGGACTAGATGTTGTGTCTCGCATGAACTTCGGCCGAGAAATTTGCAGAAAGAGATCGTGGGAATACGCCAAGATGGTTGTCACGACTTTTTGACCGACCTATGACGACATCTCCACCGTAAAATAATCCCGGTCAGCGCGAGAATGACGCCCCTGACACTGTTAAATTTACATAAGTTCATACTTATTATGTGCATGCATGCAATAAATATACTGAATACTGAAGTAATGGAACCCATTTGGCGTAGTATTTTCTCACCATGTCATCATAACAGTTTGCTATGCTTATTTGATTGTAGGAAAAATTAAATTACATACATGCAACTAGATGTTGTTTCATAATGAGACAATGAACTTTTCTAGCGTTTTTAAGAAAATGTAGGTACCATTCGACAATAAGCACCTATTTTTGTTTTTAAGCCAGAACAAACAGAAATATAAACAGAAACTGATAAATAAGTATGATGCAAAGATCTTCTTCCTGCACCAACCTATTAGCAATTGTACCATCGAGTGCTCCATCAAGTTCTCTATCAAGTGCCTCATCGAGTGGTGGTATTTCCGTTTCATTTTCCACATCTTCTGTAACTTCTACCGAGGAAGATGCAGGATGGTCAGGAGTGACTTCATCCTGTTTTTGACATCGTGCTTGCAGTGCACACGTGAGTAGACAGTGCACGCATATTGTTTGTTTCTTTTTGGTAGAACACCGTCGTGGCCAGCAGCCAACCGGAGCCTGGTAAGACATAAACAAATAGTTAGCAAAACATCAGTGCAGTGTAGTAGACCTTTTGAAAGACATACGGCAAAAAGTACGCTCAGACATGGTGGAATCCACGTTTTAAGAGGTAGCGAATAAGACAAAAACTCGCATAAAACTTCACGTAGGTGCTATCAAATGTCCCTCAATGAATTGGCTTCGTAAGTTATTCGCCAAAGGTCACCAAAATCAGTATTAGTTGCCAAAATGAGTTCTTTGTGAAGGGCTCATCCGTGGCACTACCACCATGATCATTTCTGGCGTGAAGCTGGTAAACATATGTGATACGTGATGCTTAACATCTGTAGGTCTGAAGTTGATGGACGCAGGGTAGTGTACGTAGGGCACGTTCCAGACGTGCGTAACCTACGAGGCAATGCTTTTTTATAGGTGATGGATACCACTTATCATCAGGTGGGCCCTAAAATTTTTCAATCAGCTAGTTGTATAAAAAAAGAGGTTTCCGCAAATCTCTGTTACATTAACTAAATTATAAATAGATAGAAAAATCTTTACTACAACAAATACAAAACTATAACAAAAAGCTGCCAAGTGAGAGTCGGACTCGCCTATGAAGGGTTCCGTAGCAACAAGTAACATAATCTAAAAGTTATTGTAGTTCGTCAAAGGGTAAACTGCGGTTTACGATTTATGACTTATAAAAAAAACTACTTAAAAAATCTCGTTCAAACCAAATATCGTTGGAAGTTTGCATAGTAATGTACATCACATATTTTTTTACGTTTTATCATTCTCTTATTTTAGAAGTTAAAGGGGGGCGACGGCGACGGGGCGACACACATTTTACCACTTTGGAAGTATCTCTCGCGCAAACTATTCAGTTTAGAAATAAACTACATTTATTAGAAACTTGACCATCATTTTTGAAGACCTATTCATAAATAACCCCCCCCCCCCCCCTCACGAACGGGTTTGATGAAAAAAAATATTTTTGAGTTATAGTTCTAATGTAAGTATGGTTACCCCCAAAACATATGTTTTTTTTCTATTTTCATGTGATAATCTTAATGCGGTTCACAAACTTACCAAGTTTCATTAGTAGGTATAGCTCTTATAGACAGACAGACAGATAGACATGACGAATCTAAAAGGATCATGAGGAATCGAATGGCTGAATACAAGTTTTAGGGTTCCATAGCCAAACGGCTAAAACGGGACCCTAAAAATTGTATTCAGCCTTTCGATTGGTATGATAAAACTACGGGTTGATTATTTTTCTCGTGTGTTGGGTTCGATTACCGGTTCAACCATGCAGTTATAAATAAATGTTATCTTTGAATTATCTTATATCTTATACTTTCCCTCCATGTGGCATATCCGTGAGACGCCATGTATATATTCTATTTATATATTTATAAAAGAAAGTCGTGTTAGTTACACTATTTATAACTCAAGGACGGCTGAACCAAGTTGGCTGAAAATTGGTGGGCTACCTCCCACCAATTTTCAGACTTTCCAGGACATAGAATACTTTTTAACCCGAAAAGGTAACGGGAACGGGGCGAGCGAAGCCACGATATGGCAGGGTTAGAAACGGGTAGAGTTAATCTTTATCTAGTATTCTCCAACCTGGAGTTTTTCTTCCAAAATATTTCTCAGTGAAACATTTTTTAACAGAATGCGTTTTAGAAACCTTGAATCGAGCGCGTTTATGTCTTTTGCACTATTTACACGTTTATAGAAAAGATGAATATAAATAGAATATAACTTTATTGTAGATATACAAAAAATAAAACATGGATATATACTTAAAAAAACAAAAGGTACAATGAGCGGCCTTATCGCTAAGATCGATCTCTTCGTGACAACCTTTGCGTGGATAGAGTATAATCTAGTATAATACATAAACCAAAATTTGATTCAGAATTTGGCTGTGTGACCTATTAAAAAAAAAGCGGTGTGATTTAAATTTATGCAATTTTCATTTTGTTTTCTATCAACTTGCGTGATACTTAAAATATAATCACATAGCTAAAAATGAACTTATCAAGCGACGGATCCTCTAAATAAATGTGTTTAACACCGCCAGATATTTAAAAGGAAGCGAAATTTAGTCATGAAGTTAATTGCCAATTAAAATATTATAGCATCATTTGAGTAAAGCAAGCAATGCAGTCATTGCGGACCATCGCTTGTACCTCTTTAGTAGTAGCCTTGGTCCGCACTGCTCTCCTCGTTATAATGGCCTCTGAGCTTAGCTTCACTGGGGTCTCGGCCTTCAAGCTTTGCTCATTATCTAAATATATAAAACTCTTACGTTACTGACTGACTGACTGACAATCAACGCTCAGCCTAAACCGTATGTCCTAGAAGCATGAAACTTAAAGGGTACGTTTCTTTTATAGCATAGAGGTGCACTAAGAAAGAAAATTAGAAAATGATTTCCATAAGCGGAGAAAAAGAGGAAGAACTTTTAAAAGAAAAATCAACGGGGCGTATCGGCAAAGGTGTGAGCGAAGCCGTGGGCGTCCACTAGTGCTGACATAAAAGTCTTATAGACAGCATATTCACCAAACATGATTGTTAACAATTGTAAATCAAATCATATCTATTACAACTTGGGGGCTGGTATAAAAAGAGCACTGGTGGTCTAGTAGTAGCAGCCCTAAGGTCGTGGGCTCAAATCTAGTCATGCATCAAGGTGTTTTTCTGTCTGAGAATGTGTTAAAATATAATGTAATGTATATAAATTAATAACACCCGATGGATGACATCTAAATATGCACAGCGACGGCCCGTATGGTAAGCCAATTAGTAGTAGATTATGCACCAATGGGATAGTAGTGTCTTGTGTAGCGGGCGCCGTATTGAATCCCGAGCAAAACGAAGAATTCTAGTTAACTCCCGAGAGGAGCGAGGGTGTTTAGAGTTCCTCCTCCTCCTGAATCCTGAATCCTGAGCAGCGTGGGACTCAAAGTCACCCAAGACAAAAGCACCTTTATCCCCGAGGATGATACTCTATTTTTCACACCATCTACGAGACAATCAAAAGCAATAGTACTAGAATCAAATTATTTAATTTAGAGTCGGAACATCACATTAGTAGATCACACACAAGCGATCGATTCATGAGCGGGTGGCTAGCACCTATACTAACCTATAGTAAGTATGTAGCTATTTTAGTTACTAAAAATTGGATCAATATTTCATTCATTCATTCATTTATTTATTTCATTAACAATTATACATTTGTGTCTGAAAAATAGTACATAATAAGCAAAAATAATATAAGTCATAACATAAATTAAATAATACTAGTAAATAATAGGTAGGTATTTATTATTGTGGCAAGAAAGCTGTGGTCAGGGGCTTCATTTAGAAACATTTCCACATTTTGAGCTGTGAAAACTTTTGATTTTTTAGGACGATGTCCTTCTGATTTTCTTTTTTCAAAAATGCCAGTTACTTGAATTACGTATTACGTATTAATTTGATTATTATTTTCGTTTATTATGTTTATTGCTGACCTGAACATCGAATAGATGCACCATAATGCTACTTGGCTTCTTTGTACTACATGATACAGACTAGAAGTAGAATAAAAGCCCTGATTCAGATACAGGCTTGACGTCCTTTGTAATTTTCCACTTTAAAAAATCACCGTAGGCTTTCATGTATGATTCCTTGGACTTTTCTGGGAGTAGATTATTGGTAATGCCAATGGCTTCAGATTTAATGTGTTTCGGAGTCTAATTACTATGGGAGGCCTCCGTCGATTGGGACCGTTAGGTAATGGACCGCGGTCTCATTTGCTAAATCAATCCGGCGAATGGGACTGCGGTCCCAATACCTAGCGGTCCCAATTGACGGAAGCATCACTATTGTCACTCGATATTTTTGTGAGAATTTGTAATTAATTTGTTTGTTGTATAACAAAACAAATCAATCAGTATTCGATGACTAGCAGTACATAATTAAATTCAGTACAAAATTATTGCCCTGTTACTTTCAGGTTAGGTTTGCATCACATATAATTTGACATTGTTAAGTAGGTGGTGTGAAATAGTAGATTGTTATACAAGGGCAGTAAGTGAGCTTTTGCAGAACAAAATCCTTTTAAGGATCGAGTGTACCCGAGATATTTAGATGCCGAGGCATGAGCAAAGCGAGCGAGGGCGAATATAGTTCGAGGGTGCAATAGCTACTTATGACCGAGTTAGCTACTTGAGCGTCCCATTTTCGCCCATACAAGATATTTACGCCAAGCATGCGTCCCACTTCCGGCTTCCGGTTCACTCCGGAAGTTGCGCATGCCCGAATTAACTCCAATGAAACTAAAAAGTCTTTTTCATAACAAAAAACTACTTTGTTTACCTTATTTCAGTCACTAGCAAAGCATTGCCTCGTAGGTCAAGCACGTCAGGAACATGCCCTACGATGCATTGCCCTGCGTCAAATACAACAATAACACAACATTTATACGGGTATGACAAAATGTAATTTTAATTAGAGAAGAATAATTATTTATTAAAATTAATAGTAAAATATTTGTACCGGTATCTGCTAAAACAGTCACAGACGCACACTTATGCACACATCTGTGTTGCCACTATATTTTTCCAGCAAAAAGTTTTCATATCATTTTGTAAGAAAGGAGATTGCTTCAACCCTTGGTGAAGCAATCTCTTTTCTTAGAAAATGATATGAAAACCTCCTTAGGTTTGCATAGCTCTTGAATTGTAATGAACCATTACGTATCAAGCATAGTGTGATGGTAAAGTGATTTGAAAATGGAACGCATTTACAATGCACTGGGCGGCACACGCCTACTTACACAGCCTCTTTGCGCTAAAGTAAATCCTATTTACTGAGCATGTATGATGTAAAATAAATATGTGCTTCAGGGTTCACTCATACTAAGCGTTGTTGATAAATACCAATTGTGTGTCTTTATAATCCCGCTGTTTATCCTCGTAGGAAAACTCTTAGAAAAACCGTGACCAATAAATCCAATTTTATTGTGACTACCAATTTTCGCGCATTTTTGGCCCGCTTCGGGTCTGAGGTAAATTAAACAACTTAGTTGATGGAGCAAGCATATGACCCACCTGATATTAAGTAGTAACCATCGCCTATAACAAAGCATTGCCTCGTAGGTCACGCATGTCATGAATGTGCTCTACGTAACCACACTGACCTGATCTTTTTGTGGTTGTTTTAACCAAATGATAACATTATTTCCATACTTCCATTTGATCTAGAGCTGCCTGCACCAACTATAATAAGTTAATAAAACAAAATAAAAAAGTCTTACCATGTCCAACTAGGACGAATGAACAGAACAGTTCAATTAAGTACACATAACACAGCAGTAACTAAATCCAGACACTACACTTTTTATTTCAAGCTCATAAGTAAACACGACACGCAAACTTGCGTGATTTTTGATTAGGGGGAGCGAGCGGACGAGCCCCCAACGCGATTCGCGCACAACTAACAGACGCGCAGCCTGCTGGACACCTGAGGTGGGTGGCAAGAAGGTGGGTAGATTACCTGTTACGCTCGTTGCGCCCAAAGCTCAAAGCCCAAAGTGTTAAGAGCAAGCTAGATGCAAGTTTGAATAATTGATTCTCTTGATTGCCTTGAAGTTAGATATTGCGTATGCGGGATACTCATTAAAAAGTTAATTAACATTGACTGCGCAATCTAGCTTTTATAAAATTCTAATAAGACCAAAAATTCTTTATACATAATGATTGGGCCCAAAGTTTTGAGAACAGCTTATTGGGCTGCTCTGGGTGGGTTAGTACGTATTGACTGGAATAGTTAAAATACCAACCTTTTTTATTCTACCATAAAACCTGTTTGGAATAAACAAAACTCTCTGGTTTCATAGTCAAGTACGTCAATACTATCTTCTTCTTCTTCTTAATGAATGGCATCTGTCCTTTTCGAATCAATTTTGCCAGTGTCGAGTAGTTTAATGAGCATGATAATATATTACATAGATAAAATACTTTTCCGTCCAGTCGAGTCAGTCAAAGTCGAGTCGGCCCTACTTGGCTTTGAAAGCAAAATGATGGTCTTTTGTTTACAAAACCATCAGAAACCTTTTCGATCATATCAGAATATCACATAATACACTTTTATTCTTTTACTTTTGACTGACTTTTGACTTGACGAAAAAGTATTTTATCTATGTAATTTATCATCATTCGACACTGGCAAAAATGATCCGAAATGGACAGATGTCATTCATTAAGAAGAAGAAGAAGAACATCAGATACAAAAAATCTAAATAAAATAAATATTTAGGGGGCTCCCATACAACAACCGTGATTTTATATGCCGTTTTTAGTGGTACGGAACCCTTCGTGCGCAAATACGACTCGCACGTGGCCGGTTTTTAATACTAGGTATGCAGCGGAAGAACGCAAAGAGCCACCAATGGTTGCCCACGGTTGCTCTTTGGAAGAAGGCTATACGCGCTACGTCGTCGTTGCTGCACTCGTAGACCGTAAAGCTACAGGCACAGCTGCAGGTTAGAGTGAAATATCGCGCTACGCCACAAATGCTACACGCGTAGAGGGTCTACGCATGTATCATAAGTGGCCTATAAGTCCAAGTCCATATAATGTTCGAAGAATTATTAAATGAATGCCCTTTCAAACAGTTTATTTAATTAACTCGATTTTTATGCATAAAGCTATCCGCCCTAGCTTTGCACGGGTCACTAGTAAAAAAAATATTTGCAGAAATTCTTAGAGCAGTCACACAGACTCAAAACCAGAACCAGAGACAGAGCCAGACAGAGTCATGGTAGGCCTACTTTAATTTCCTAGATTTTCAAATTCCTAGCATAGAATAACGGGGCTCGGTCGAAACGTCAGGAAAAATAAAATGGGAGATAAATACATACCCGTGGTAACGGCCCCGCCTTCCGATTCAAAGGTCGTGGGTTCAAATCCACTCGTGCACCAATGAGTTTTTCTGTCGAAAAATTTATGTTCACTATGCCAGTACTCTCAAAACGGTGAAGGAAAACATCGCGAGGAAACCGGCGTGTTGTAGAACCTAAAAAAGTTCGTGCAACACGTGTAAAGAAAGAAAATACATTTATTTGACATAAGTAAGACAAATAAAACAAACAAATGCACCATGCACCTACTTGCCTGTTTTCTTTATCGTGTTTGCATGCTGGGTTTTTCTGGCGAAGTGTGGTGAATCTGTATTTGCCTATATAGGTATACAGGGTGTCCCATAAGTCAACGTCCAGCCGAAAACGGGTGATGCGGCAAGTCATGACAGTTATCAGAAAAATAAAAAAAAAATATTTGCTAAGTGCCTTTCGAGTTATGAGTATTTTAAAAAAACAGGAAAAACTGACACCCTCTGATGATCTTTTAAGTCCTGTGACTACAAATATTAACTTTTCATGAAACTTTTTTCTGCAACGTAAGCATGAATAACCCTTCTGTAAATTACAATTCAAAATTAAGCCATAACTGCCTCAATTTTCAATGAAATCGTGGCGGTTTGGCCAACGTTTCATTTCAGATAATTACATCACCCAACTTTAACCGTCTGTACCGCAAAAAAAAAGTACTACACTATCATGGCATTTAACTTTAAAAATTGGCGCATTTATCCAGGATTTCAAAATGGTATAATACTTGCTAGAGTACTTTTTAGTTTTGGAAATAAAAAATGTTTTTTCAACTAAACCGGATTTCCAATCAATTTTATTTCATGAGATAAAATGTTTGTACCCTTTAAATTATGAACTTAAAATGCCTACGCTGTGTTTTTAAGTGACTCACAATTTACAGGTACAAGTTAATACCATTTCGACAATGCAAGTAAACAGATAGAGCCACCATCTTGTCGAAAGAGTAATAACCATGGGTGTTCAAGTAGTTTGTTAGTTTTAGGTGAAAGTTTGAAATAAAATTCAATCATAGGATTTCTTCAATCGTGATTTTAATTTAACTACATCAAGGATTTACCGCAAATGTTCAAACTGTTAGCCTTCAGCAGTAATGCAAGCTCTACATTTCCTTAAAAAAAATCAGCTGTCTGTAAAGTCAGTTAACTGACGACAGTTGAACGTGACAACGTCATACAGCTGTCTACGGGGACGCATCGCTCAGTTACTCAAGTAGGAGAGATACCGATGTCGAACGCTGCCGAACGCGGAGGCCGATTGTGCCTCTTAGTCGCTCGTTCCGCGCTCTCACTTGCACTTCAAGTATTAAATGGAACGCCTCAGAGCGAGGTGACGCCGCATGAGTCATGTTTTTTCGTACGAGCAGCCGGCTCCATCGAATTATAAGACGTTATCACGTCAAAAACCATGTAAAAAGACCGGCGACGGGCGAAGGCAAACTTTAGATTAAAACCACGATTGAAGTAATCCTATGATTGAATTTTATTTCAAACTTTTACCTAAAACTATCAAATTACTTGAAAACCCATGGTTATTACTCTTTCGACAAGATGGTGGATCTATCTGTTTACTTGCATTGTCGAAATGGTATTACTTGTACCTGTGAATTGTGAGTCACTTAAAAACACAGCGTAGGCATTTTAAGTCTATCATTTAAAGGGTACAAACATTTTATCTCATGAAATAAAATTGATTGGAAATCCGGTTTAGTTTAAAAAACATTTTTTATTTCCAAAACTAAGGAGTACTCTAGCAAGTATTATACCATTTTGAAATCCTGGATAAATGCGCCAAATTTTAAAGTTACATGCCATGATAGTGTAAAACTTTTTTTTTGCGGTACAGACGGTTAAAGTTGGGTGATGTAATTATCTGAAATGAAACGTTGGCCAAACCTCCACGATTTCATTGAAAACTGAAGCAGTTATGGCTTAATTTTGAATTGTAATTTACAGAAGGGTTATTCATGCTTACGTTGCAGAAAAAAGTTTCATGAAAAGTTAATATTTGTAGTCACAGGACTTAAAAGATCATCAGAGGTTGTCAGTTTTTCCTGTTTTTTTTAAATACTCATAACTCGAAAGGTATTTAGCAAATATTTTTTTTTATATTTTTCTGATAACTGTCATGACTTGGCGCATCACCCGTTTTCGGTTGGACGTTGACTTATGGGACACCCTGTATAAGATAAAATGTACCATACTTCAAGCAAATAAATTATTTCATTTCATTTTTCAGAATACCCATCTTTAACTGACTGGTCCAGTAATTGAGATCACGATTGCACATGTCGTATCTAGTAGATAATAGGGGCTAAAATGTATTCAATTTGATATTTAAATGCTTTTAGAAATCTGTATTAAAATAATAATGATTATTGAAGTAAGATAGAAGGATAGTTTGTATTGTTTAAAATAAAAAGATATTTTACTTTATTTAATTTAAGAACAATGTAGTTGCTTTAAAATGATTAGATAAATAATGTTATATTTTATTATTATTTGTTCGAAATTAATAACAATTTATTATATCAATAAATTGTTATTGGTAGTCAGAAGCTACGCAGAACGGATGACGATAATGCCGATAGGGGGCGCTGTCTATCAACTGTCATGTGGGTCGCCTGACTGAGGCTAGGCGAGGCGGTGGATTATTCTGGGCTTGAGACTCGAAGGAGAAGGTTATCGTTTCGTTCTGTGTACTGTCGATGTGATTCGGCTCTGAGTACACCCCTTGATTGTTAAGATAAGTACCTAGTTCTCTTTGTAGTTGATATATTTTTACTGTAAGGTAGTTTTGTGTTGAATAACGTGTCTAAAGCTATAATTTAGTTAAATAAAGTGTAAATTGTAAAGACATTGATGTAATTAAATCATTTACTTACTATTCTATATTTTCTTTTTAATATTTGACTGGCCTCTAGCTCAGTTGGTAGTAGCTCTGCCTTCTGCGCCGTAGGTCGTGGGTTCGATCCCCACCGAGAACAAATATTTGTGTGGTTAACATAAATGTTTGTTCTCTGTCTGGGTGTTATATTGTATTCTAAGTATGTATTTACAAAAAAAAAAAATGTATTCAAGTATTATATCAGCTATCCGGTTCCCATATTACAAGCTCTGCTTAGTTTGGGGCTGGGTAGTGCTGTGTGAATTGTCCACAATATTTATTTATTTATTTATTTATTTATCTAAATATATAAAACTCTTTCGTTACTGACTGACTGACTGACTGACTGACTGACTGACAATCAACGCACAGCCTAAACCATTAGTCCTAGAAGCATGAAACTTGGAGGGTATGTTCCTCTTATAACGTAGAGGTGCACTAAGAAAGGAAATTGGAAAAATTTTTCCCGAAGAGGAGAAAAAAGGGAAAAATGGTTTAAAGAAAAATCAACGCACAGCCTAAACCATTAGTCCTTGAAGCATGAAACTTGGAGGGTATGTTCCTCTTATAACGTAGAGGTGCACTAAGAAAGGAAATTGGAAAATTATTTCTCGAAGAGGAGAAAAAGGGGAAAAATGGTTTAAAGAAAAATCAACGCACAGCCTAAACCATTAGTCCTAGAAGCATGAAACTTGGAAGATGTGTTGCTCTTATAGAGTAAACGTGCATTAAGAAAGAAAATCGGAAAATTATTTCCCTAAAAGAAGAAAAAAAAAGGAAAAAGTTTCATGAAAATTCACAAAAAATTGCTTTACAAAATACGAGAAAAACAGTTAAAAAAAATCTGCTACCGCAGCATCTGTCACCAAATTTGAATACACACAAAAGTTTACATAAACCCCACCGCAACCACTAAGACAAAATCGCGGAAAACACCTATCATACCGAAACTAAACACCGCAACGCTTCAAAAAATGGCTAAAGTACATGCTCAAAACTATGGTAACCAGCTGGTCATGTCAAATTAAAAAAATCTGATTCGATTATACACCAACACGCATACGAAACCCTAAATTAGCCACTTACATAAAATCACAAAAAATGGCTTTACAAAATACGCAAAATTTCAGCTACCGCAGCATCTGTCACCAGGTTTGAATACACACAAAGGTTAACATAAACCCCACCGTAACCACTAAGACAAAATCGCGGGAATCATCTATCATACTTAAACTAAACACCGCTGAAAAAAACGGCTACAACAGAACTCGCTTTCAAATTCAAATACACTCTAAAGAACAAGCTCAAAACTATGGTAACTTAAATTTGATCATGTCAAACTAATAAAAACAGATTCGATCATACACCAACGAATGCGATAGCCCAAATAAGCTACTAAAACAAAATCACGAAAATGAGCTTTACAATATACGCAAAAAAAACAAAAAAAAATTCAGCTACTGCAGCATCTGTCACCAGGTTTGAATACACACAAAGTTTGGAAAAAAAAACAATGATAACCACTTAGACAAAATTTCGGGAATCATCTATCATACTTAAACTAAACACCGCTGAAAAAAATCGGCTACAACAGAACTCGCTTTCAAATTCAAATACACTCTAAAGAACAAGCTCAAAACTATGGTAACTTGCATTTGATCATGTCAAACTAATAAAAACAGATTCGATCATACACCAACGAATGCGATAGCCCAAATAAGCTACTAAAACAAAATCACGAAAATGAGCTTTACAATATACGCAAAAAAAACAAAAAAAAATTCAGCTACCGCAGCATCTGTCACCAGGTTTGAATACACACAAAGTTTGGAAAAAAAAACAATGATAACCACTTAGACAAAATTTCGGGAATCATCTATCATACTTAAACTAAACACCGCTGAAAAAAATCGGCTACAACAGCACTCGCCTTCAAATTCAAATACACTCTAAAGTACATGCTCAAAACTATGGTAACCAGCAGTTGTTCATGTCAAATTAAAAAAATCTAATTCGATTATACACCAAAACGCATACGAAATCCCAAATTAGCCACTAATATAACATAAAATCACAAAAAATAGCTTTATAAAATACGCAAAAAAAAAACATTAAAAAATTTTCAGCTACCGCAGTATTTGTCGCCAGGTTTTAATACACACAAAATGTTTACAAAAAAACCGATGATAACCACCAAGACAAAATCGCGGGAATTATTAAACATACTTAAACTAAACACCGCTGAAAAAAAACGGCTACAACAGCACTCGCCTTCAAATTCAAATACACTCTAAAGTACAAGCTCAAAGCGATGGTAACTTGCATTTGATCATGTCAAACTAAAACAACAAGATTCGATCATACACCAACGAATACGATAGCCCAAATTAGCCCCTAAAACAAAATCACGAAAAAAAGCTTTACAAAATACGCAAAAAAACATTTAAAAAATTCAGCTACCGCAGCATCTGTCACCAGGTTTGAATACACACAAAGGTTTGTTACAAAAAACCCCATGATAACCACTAAGACAAAATCGCGGGAAGCACCTATCATACCAAAACTAAACACAGCTGAAAAAAATCGGCTACAACAGCATTTACAATCTTTCGAACACACTTTATATAGTTTTGAATGCAAACTCAAAACTAAGGTAACCAGCACTTGCTCATGTAAAACCAACGCATACATAACCCAACTTAGCCACTAAGACAAATTCACGAAAAATAACTTTCAAAAAAACGCAAAAAACAGTGAAAACATATCAATAGCTGTCCGCTTTCCACCATAAAATAGTTTCTTTTAAACGAACTCAAACTATATCTTTATACTAACCACGCGGACGAAGTCGCGGGTGACAGCTAGTTTATTTATATAAAGTTACCCTGATCTAATATCAGAGCGTGGGATAGAACTTTTGCCCACAGAAAACTAACATTTATTCTTATTCCAGAATGTGAAGTGCCATATCGTAAACTGGAGGCATTATCGACTGACAAATGAAGTGGCAATTCCTACGTTATCCGAAGTATGATACAAAGCCGTTTATGTATCTGGAATAAAACGGAGTGGACTTCAAGTGATGTAAAAGTAAGGTAAGGCCTTATTAGGCTCTGCTTTGATTTGGTTTGAATCTTGATAGCCAAATAGTGTCTAACGGTATCCTATTCAAACAGTTTTATTTGTAGTTATGAGTATTTTAAAAAAACAGGAAAAACTGACACCCTCTGATGATCTTTTAAGTCCTGTGACTACAAATATTAACTTTTCATGAAACTTTTTTCTGCAACGTAAGCATGAATAACCCTTCTGTAAATTACAATTCAAAATTAAGCCATAACTGCCTCAATTTTCAATGAAATCGTGGCGGTTTGGCCAACGTTTCATTTCAGATAATTACATCACCCAACTTTAACCGTCTGTACCGCAAAAAAAAAGTACTACACTATCATGGCATTTAACTTTAAAAATTGGCGCATTTATCCAGGATTTCAAAATGGTATAATACTTGCTAGAGTACTTTTTAGTTTTGGAAATAAAAAATGTTTTTTCAACTAAACCGGATTTCCAATCAATTTTATTTCATGAGATAAAATGTTTGTACCCTTTAAATTATGAACTTAAAATGCCTACGCTGTGTTTTTAAGTGACTCACAATTTACAGGTACAAGTTAATACCATTTCGACAATGCAAGTAAACAGATAGAGCCACCATCTTGTCGAAAGAGTAATAACCATGGGTGTTCAAGTAGTTTGTTAGTTTTAGGTGAAAGTTTGAAATAAAATTCAATCATAGGATTTCTTCAATCGTGATTTTAATTTAACTACATCAAGGATTTACCGCAAATGTTCAAACTGTTAGCCTTCAGCAGTAATGCAAGCTCTACATTTCCTTAAAAAAAATCAGCTGTCTGTAAAGTCAGTTAACTGACGACAGTTGAACGTGACAACGTCATACAGCTGTCTACGGGGACGCATCGCTCAGTTACTCAAGTAGGAGAGATACCGATGTCGAACGCTGCCGAACGCGGAGGCCGATTGTGCCTCTTAGTCGCTCGTTCCGCGCTCTCACTTGCACTTCAAGTATTAAATGGAACGCCTCAGAGCGAGGTGACGCCGCATGAGTCATGTTTTTTCGTACGAGCAGCCGGCTCCATCGAATTATAAGACGTTATCACGTCAAAAACCATGTAAAAAGACCGGCGACGGGCGAAGGCAAACTTTAGATTAAAACCACGATTGAAGTAATCCTATGATTGAATTTTATTTCAAACTTTTACCTAAAACTATCAAATTACTTGAAAACCCATGGTTATTACTCTTTCGACAAGATGGTGGATCTATCTGTTTACTTGCATTGTCGAAATGGTATTACTTGTACCTGTGAATTGTGAGTCACTTAAAAACACAGCGTAGGCATTTTAAGTCTATCATTTAAAGGGTACAAACATTTTATCTCATGAAATAAAATTGATTGGAAATCCGGTTTAGTTTAAAAAACATTTTTTATTTCCAAAACTAAGGAGTACTCTAGCAAGTATTATACCATTTTGAAATCCTGGATAAATGCGCCAAATTTTAAAGTTACATGCCATGATAGTGTAAAACTTTTTTTTTGCGGTACAGACGGTTAAAGTTGGGTGATGTAATTATCTGAAATGAAACGTTGGCCAAACCTCCACGATTTCATTGAAAACTGAAGCAGTTATGGCTTAATTTTGAATTGTAATTTACAGAAGGGTTATTCATGCTTACGTTGCAGAAAAAAGTTTCATGAAAAGTTAATATTTGTAGTCACAGGACTTAAAAGATCATCAGAGGTTGTCAGTTTTTCCTGTTTTTTTTAAATACTCATAACTCGAAAGGTATTTAGCAAATATTTTTTTTTATATTTTTCTGATAACTGTCATGACTTGGCGCATCACCCGTTTTCGGTTGGACGTTGACTTATGGGACACCCTGTATAAGATAAAATGTACCATA
The DNA here is from genome assembly GCA_939531255.2 of Thera britannica. Classification (NCBI taxonomy): domain Eukaryota; kingdom Metazoa; phylum Arthropoda; class Insecta; order Lepidoptera; family Geometridae; genus Thera; species Thera britannica. The sequence goes on along the minus strand of OW618040.2, from coordinate 11,583,591 downwards.
CTTCAAGCAAATAAATTATTTCATTTCATTTTTCAGAATACCCATCTTTAACTGACTGGTCCAGTAATTGAGATCACGATTGCACATGTCGTATCTAGTAGATAATAGGGGCTAAAATGTATTCAATTTGATATTTAAATGCTTTTAGAAATCTGTATTAAAATAATAATGATTATTGAAGTAAGATAGAAGGATAGTTTGTATTGTTTAAAATAAAAAGATATTTTACTTTATTTAATTTAAGAACAATGTAGTTGCTTTAAAATGATTAGATAAATAATGTTATATTTTATTATTATTTGTTCGAAATTAATAACAATTTATTATATCAATAAATTGTTATTGGTAGTCAGAAGCTACGCAGAACGGATGACGATAATGCCGATAGGGGGCGCTGTCTATCAACTGTCATGTGGGTCGCCTGACTGAGGCTAGGCGAGGCGGTGGATTATTCTGGGCTTGAGACTCGAAGGAGAAGGTTATCGTTTCGTTCTGTGTACTGTCGATGTGATTCGGCTCTGAGTACACCCCTTGATTGTTAAGATAAGTACCTAGTTCTCTTTGTAGTTGATATATTTTTACTGTAAGGTAGTTTTGTGTTGAATAACGTGTCTAAAGCTATAATTTAGTTAAATAAAGTGTAAATTGTAAAGACATTGATGTAATTAAATCATTTACTTACTATTCTATATTTTCTTTTTAATATAAAGTTACCCTGATCTAATACACACAACCTTTTTTGGTCCCTCGAACTATTGGCGCCGAAACCTTGTACTATTGTATTGTTGTATTATTGTACCTTGTACTTGTGTATAGTTTGGAATTGGTTATATTTTATTTTAATAGGAATTAATATTCTTGTACCTGTGTAGGTAGGAGGTATACTTCTTCCCTCGGGTAAGACACAACTTTTAATTCATCATTCCTCCTCTTTTCGAAGTTGGTTAAAAAATTGGGCAAACTCACGTTTGTATGACGTCATCGAAACGCACACGGTATCCCAGTTTGGGGTCAACGGAGAATCTACAAAAGAAAAATCCAATTCAAATTTTGTGGTAACGTTTCATCTAAGTATGCAACTTCGAAAACAAGGACAAACTGTAAATGGATTATACAATCCGAATAAATACCTCCAAAATTAACCAAAGCACTATTTTGTAATTTATAACAAAATCTAATGTTATGTTTCGTTTAATTGTTGTTGAAAGGAAGATAATTTGGTTTGTTGAAAATTTAAACCGTTTCAACAAACCTTAGTTTCATAACGGACGGGACAAGCGTAGCTAAGGTATCTTTATAAACTTTAATATGATTTTCATTGCTCATACTCTGAAAGTAGGTCTGAAGTTGCCTGAGGGGCCTAATTGAAAGTAATACTTTCAGCCCTAGGGAGAATCGCTTTCTACTGACAGCTGTCAAATTATAAAAAAAACAAGTTCTATTTTATTCAATCATGTTCCAACTTTCTAAAGTCTTTCTAACTGCAAGGAGGTTATTGAACTAAATTCCAACTTTTTATTCAGCAAGGAGGTTGGAAAAGTCTAAGTAAAATTTAAATTTAAATAACATAAAGATAGTATTAAATAAATAATATATTTTCTTAATTACTTTATTATTATTTAGCTTCAACTATTTCTTAAAAATAACATAGATTTGGGCAAAAAAATTACCTATTTTTAAATTATGAAAATGTAAATAATGGCTGAATAATGCTGCCGAAGGCCCGCCAGAGAAAAAAAAAGCGGGAAGGCGGCAATTCAATCTTCATTTTCACTAATTTTTCTATCATGTTTTTATTTTTTTTCCTTGTATTTGTAATGAAAAGCACAGTGTTTACCTCGGGTGAAAGACTTATTTAAGTCCTTCAAGCACCATTAGCACCCTGCTACGCTCTGGCGCCAAACCTGTCTCGGGACTCAAAAACATGACTTTCAATTCTCAGGTAACAATGTACTAATAAATGCGAAAGTTTGTATATGGATAAGTGGATGTTTGTTACTCAATAACGCCAGAACGGCTGAAATGATCTGGATAAAATTTGGCACAAAGATAGATTATAGTCTGGAATAGCACATAGTTACTTTTTCGGGTTACTTTATATCCCGAAAAAGTAAAACAGGAACGGGACGAGCGAAGCCGCGGGTGGCTGCTAGTATATAAATAAAATGTAAATCAAGGTCATTTAATTCGGGAGCGGTTAGTATAAAGTTTTCCCTAGATAAAGAAAAATTTAAAAGGATGTATTCAGTTTGTGGAGAGGCACCACCTTAAGAAGAAGAAGAATCTAACAATAACCGAATAGTAGGTTTCTAAGTACCTACACAGTTAATTTTTTTATTTTTAAATGGAAGTCCTGATGGTGCTTTTATTAATAAAGAAGCCTCTGCAAAAAAAATGGGTGTATATATAATAAATAATCAATCAATAATGTTTATTTCGGAACAGATTTACAGTGGTACATAAAATTAGGAAACGATGATAACTGAATTAGTCGTAAGACTGTGTCGCAGCTACCAACGCCCGCCTCCTTAAACTAGGTACAGTGCGTTCCTAACTCTAATCAAGGGAAAAAATGCTACTATGCTAGGTTAATTATGTACTATGCTAGGTTAATTACAATCAAAATATAAAGAAAAAAGTAAAAAAGCTCTACACCTACGATGTAGATGTATGTAGACGGTGTATTGTGGGTATTGAAGTATATTATGTGTGTGTATGTGTAGAGCATGAAATTACTTACACAAAGTTGAAAAACACATAGAAAAAATAAAACAGGATAAATAAAACTAAGATAAAGAGTGAATTTAAAGGAAGTTGTTAGTCACTTCTGGGATTTAGATATAAATGACTAGACACTCAAGCACTTTCATTGTTTTTTTTTTTTTGGAATACCTTCCTTGCACACAGGCACATACACACCCCCCCACACACACACTTAGGGGTGGGCTTCCCTCTGTGCTAACCAGACTCTTATGAGACTGGGAGAATCATGGAGACCTACTCTTGTCACAACACACAACCCTCTCACATACATACACACACCCTCACAATAAACACGCATAACACACGGTAGCAAGATCTCTTTTTTTATGTGTTTTTGTTTTTTGTTTTTAATTCCTATTTCCAGAATATTTATTTATTTTTATTTTTATTTTACCTACAACGTCGAACATTGGGGTATGCTGAAAACCAGCCCTATCCTATTGTCAAACTGTAAAATTTATGTGTTTTCTTTTTATGTGTTGTGTCTTATTTGGCAATAAACTTCTTTGTATTTGTATTTGTATTTGCATTTTTCCAAGTCCGCTTCGCTTGTCACCCGGACAAAAGGAGCCCCCTCTTTTTCGCGGAGATATAACGTTGCCATGTGCCACTCAACAAAAGCGAAATTGGTTTTCTTTAGCAAACTCACGAGCGAGATAGAAAATACGTTTCATTTTTGTGGTGAGATTTTTAGATATGAGGACTGGCTTGACAGGTCCACCCACTTTCAGGTGTTTAGTGGTCAGCCTGGAGCCCACCTTGTTAAATCCTTTAAACTTGGAGATCACATCATCAAACACCAAATAATCATCATCAAAGACGAGTGTCTTGGAGATCCAAGTCAGGTCCACTATGATAGTCTTTGAATGGGTACGGAAAGTATCCTTGATGTCACCAGGGTGTATCTATCTACATATAAATAGCACAGAAGTTGATAACATAAGTACCGCTAGCATCAAAAGTAGATTAGCAAATTATACCTATTAAATTCCTTTTTTCTGAGGATTTGTCAAGGTTATGGCAACTTCGGTTTGCAAATAGAGGTGGCTCAAAGCACATCTTCAAATGAAGTGCAATACTCCAATCTAAAGTGAGCTGGTGTAAAAAATATTCCAACTTTAGAAACCAGTAATGCTAATCTACTTCTGACGCTACCTGTACGACCCATAGAAATAATGTACAGACAGCTGCACTAGAATGTTTACTATCCCTACTTTCGAGGTAGTGTGGCAGCATTATAGCAAATTAAGGCCACTCACAGGGCAAAAACTGATATCAGTAATTAAGGAAGCGAGGTCTTTCGGATCTTCAAAATGTTGTCTAGCTAGACGACTGAACGTATCTGGGGATATCAGGCGCAGCACATTAGCATTGCTATTCAGCCAATAGAAGCGGCTAGGGGACGCTTCCGTTTGCCACTGATTGGGATCAGTTTAGCTATCTGTAGATCGTTTTTTACGGTCTGCAAATAGCTCAACTATTACTTGTGTATTTTGTACATTTTGAAAATATTTATGTTTATTGTAAGTTTTCTTTTGGGTTAATAAAAGTAACCTCTGCAAAAAAAAGTATGTAAGATCACTACCCTGAAAGTAACGAGTTGTAACGACTGAAAGTTCCACAGGCCACGCGCAGCTTCGCCCGCGTCTTAGCATTGTTATCCCGTTCTTCTTATTTTTTGTGGATAAAGAGTAGCCTGATGTTAAATACTAAGGTAAATAATTATGTTTATTCTAAGACACACACACACCCATACCCACACGGTCGAAATGTCGAGAAATAATAAAATTTAAATTAAATTAAATATTATTTTATTTCCGATAACTTGATCCATAGTTGTTAGTAGATACCATCTTAAAAACTATGTTAGCTTGGCTCACAAAACAAATAATAATCTTCTAAATATGTAAAACTCTTACGTTAGGTAATAACTGACTGACTGAAAATCAACGTACAGCCTAAACCGTTAGTTCTAAAAGCATGAAACTTGAAGGGTATGTTCCTCTTTTAGCGTAGAAGCGCACTAAGAAAGGAAAATGGAAAGTTATTTTCCGTAGAGGAGAAAAAGGGGATAAATGGTATAAAAAAATCAACGCACAGCCTAAGCCGTTAGTTCTAGAAGCATGAAACTTATTACGTTTAATTAATTAAAGGGAAATCCGAAAAGATTTTCCCTAATAGGAGAAAAAGGGGAAAAATGGTTCAAAGAAAAATCAATACACAGCCTAAGCCGTTACTACTAGAAGCATGAAACTTGGAGGCCATTTTCCTTTTATAGTGCAAGGATGCACTGAGAAAGAAAAAACCATTAAAAACAAAATGCCAAAAAAACCGTTAAAAAAGTTAAGCTACCGCAGCACCTGGCACAAGATTTGACTTGATACGGGTAAAGGTTTACAAACAAACCAATGATAAGCACTAAGACAAAATCTCAGGAAACACCTATCATAAATAAACTAAACACGCTGAAAAAAATCAGCTGTAACAGCACTCGCCTTCACATTCAAATACACTCAAAGTACAAGCTCAAAACTATGGTAACTAGTAGTTGGTCATGTCAAACTAAAGAAAACCAGATTCAATTTTACACCAACGAATACGATACTTAGCCCAAATTTGCCGTTAAAACAAAATCACGAAAAATAGCTTTACAAAATACGCAAAAAACAGTACTAAAAATTACATTATAGCTACCACAGCATCTGTGACCAGATTGTGTATTGCCAATCTTCTTTCTCAATGCATCCTTGCACTATAAAAGGAAAATGCCCTCCAAGTTTCATGCTTCTAGTAGTAACGGCTTAGGCTGTGTATTGTTTTTTTTTAACCATTTTTCCCCTTTTTCTGCTCCTATACTCGTAGAAATCCTTTTCCGATTTCCTTTCTCAGTGCAATTTAGCGTAATAAAAAAACACACACTTTAAGTTTCATGCTTCTAGGATGACGTTTCTAGGAGGCTGTGCGTTGATTTTTGACATGACAACGTCTTATAATTCGATGGAGCCGGCTGCACGCTTGAAAAAACATGACTCATGCGGCGTTACCTCGCTCTGAGGTGTTCCATTTAAGGCTTGAAGTGCAAGCGAGAGCGCGGGACGAGCGGCAAAGAGGCACAATCGGCCTCCGTGTTCGGCAGCGTTTGACATATATTTTCCTTTCTTAGTGCGCTTCTACGCTATAAGAGGAACATACCCTCCAAGTTTAATGCTTTTAGGACTAACGGTTTAGGCTGTACGTTGATTGTCAGTCAGTCAGTCAGTCAGTAACGTAAGTGTTTTATGTATTTAGATTATATTAAAAGATTAAGTAATATACCTAGTAATAGATGTCGTATATTTTTGTTTCACAGATTTCTAGTACTTTGGCCTCCCGCGATACAGGCTTGTCCTAGTGCGGGGACCACCAGTAATTTAAATAAGACTGGGTATGTTCTTTGGTAAATAAATATTTTTGTATTTTGTATTTGTATTTTGTAATAAAAAACTAAAAACTACATTTGACTGAAGGAGTCCGAGACAGATCTATGAAATGGTACATTCTTGGTTTTGCACAACAAAACAGGTACATATATACGATCTGCGTCGATATATACTTAGGTATTGAGGTAGTATGAAAGTATGCATAATGCTTACCCATCATCTCCGTTCGTATCAGCCACATCAGCGGCGTCACCTTGCGAGCCAGCATCACCATCTACACCATTGCAGCTGTCCACATCCACCTCGGTGACAGCGGTCATCTCCGATACATGCACCGACTGACTGGCGTCCACTCCAGATCACACGCACAATGCAGACTGACGTACTACGCCCTTGGCGAAAGATTACCATTACTACAGGGTATTTTATTAAATTAAGCGAACCTACAGTAAACTGTGGCACTACAAATCAGCTACCAATACGAAATAGCGTTTGTAATAATGAGTTTCGATTCAATATGGCTTGGACCTATATAGATTAAGTCGATGAAAGCCGGCTTAGTGCGGCAGCGAGGCTTACGTCACGACGGTGTAGAGCCCGTAGGTAGAGTCCATCTAGACATTTAATTTGTGTAGTAGCATTAACAGAAGGAGCCTTAGGGGAGCAAGCGATCACATTTTGTTTTTCATCCTTGTGTGAAGGTTTATGAACCTTCACAAGGATGAAAAACAAAATGTGCCGTGGGTGGTTGCTGTTTTGATTATTAGATTCTAAAAAGTTTTCTAAAAACAACTGTACTTATCTAATATTTCCTAACTGCAAATCATGCAAACTTATAGGTACACAGCGCAGAGATCAAACCTGGACTTAAGTGAGTTACAGTTGAAAAAGTCAAACCTCAGACCATTTATCCTGATTGTCTAAGCATCAAGTCCTAACAAAAACCTGTGCCTAGGTGGTAAACACAAATTGTCTAGTAAACCAGGTTTTTTTCCTCCAGTTTTTTGGCAATATCGTTTTTTGACAGCTGTGAAGTGAAACTTTCCATACTCTTCCTACCTACCAAGGTACCTGTGTAGGTAAAGCTATTGCTAATCGTATATACCTATACAAAGACATGAATATTGTAAAACAAACGGGTCACGAACGCAGAGTAAGGCTTCGTTAGTAATCCCCTTACGGAGTACGTAAGTACCTATAGGTTGCTTTACAAGAAATAATTGGACTAATTAACGTACCTACCTCAGTCTAATGATAGCTGTATCTGTAAAAACCTACGAGTAGGTACTTAGACAAGTGCAAGCTGCCTTAATTATTGCCTATTCTTCATGTTGTAGCCGTTGTAGGTGAATGCCTTTACAGCGTTACTAATGATAGAAACACAAGTCAAAGAGGACCGAGGAGGTAGAATTGAAACCAATTACAACCTTTTCTTCAGTTTTAATTACAACTTGAGTAGGTACTTATGGATCTGAATACATCTAGTCTAGCTAGACTTTTACATGATTATCGCTGAAACGAATAAGGTACTGTAGTAAGACTTTCCTTGTCGATGTCTCTCAAAACCGAATGCCAACTTGACCTGCCTCTCCTGAATCCTTCTTTTTATTAACGTTGGGATATCTTCATGGATAGGTACTCTTCCGTCATGGCGAGCAACGGAAGAGTTACTGGGCAGTGCGTCGTAAGGCACTTTTCTGACGTGCGTGGACTACGAGGCAATGCTTTGTGATAGGCGAAGGTTACCACTTAACATCAGGTGGACCATATGCTTGTTCGATCAGCATAAAAAAGGATACATAAACTTTTAATTGTCATACTTTTTTAGCCTTCCTATCCGTTTAACTTACCAAACGACTTTTTTAAATAGATTTCGGTGAACAAAATCGGTACGGAACCTCGAAAAATTTTGATTCCAGAAAGCCTTGCAGCGTAGGTATGTATTCAAGAAAACCATATTTCAATGACTATTCATTTATTTGCATGATAAAAGAAGGTATGAATTATAAATTTAATCATTGCACATCACATTTTCATCCCCACATACATCTACACTCAACATGCTTGATTCAGAGAGTTAAACGTTAAGGTTATAGGTAGTTAACGTTAAAATTATAGGTAGGTAACGTTAAAGTTATAGGTAGGTAAACTTGGTTTACCTTAGGTATTGTGTGTGAGCAACATCTGGATAGTAAAAAGTTTGTTTTTTAATCCTGCGCACACCTAGGCGATGGCGATCACGTGAAACGCTGTCAAATATAACAGCGACATTTGAAAGCGTTTTAGCTGTTCGCCATCGCCATCAACTAGATGTGCGCAGGCCTTAAAGCCTTGCCAACACCCTAATGTCAAATATCGCACTGTCAAGGTTCACGCCAGTGTGCATCTATATGCAAAACCAAATGCTGAAACTAATCGCCATCGCCATGGCAGATCACCTAGATGTGCACAAGGCCAAGTTATGTAGGTACCTACATTATTAAGATTAGGTAGGTACCTCTACTTTGATTATATACATTATGTAATATTAGGTGCAAAGGTACTTATTGTTTCTAAGGTTATTAACAATAGCGACCCGTCTCGGCTTCGCACGGGTGGAAAAATTCAAAGGCAGTGGCTTCACATTTTCAGCTTTGTTTTTATGTAAATTACACCCATGCGAAACCGGGACAGGTAGTAATAAATATAGCTAATGTTACTCAGGAATAATGTAGCATTCTTCAGGTGATATCATTTTTAATCGGTCCAGTAGATTTTGAATTTATTTGTTACAAACAATACAACAATTCGTATCTTTCCTCTATGTAGATAAATTTATAATTCAGAACCAATTCTGAGTATGATTATGTACCTGCAAGCGGAAAAAACAATAGTATGTATGTACCTACTACATACATAGGTTATTAATATTATTTTGAAGAATTTAATAGTCATGCCATGACTCACGGTGTACTAGCTAACCTACGCAGGGCCAATCGATTGTTGGAAAGTTAGTCGATAAATATTTATCGACTAAATAGATTAATAATAAATAATAATAAATATTGTGGACAATTCACACAACACTACCCAGCCCCAAACTAAGCAGAGCTTGTAATATGGGAACCGGATAGCTGATATAATACTTGAATACATTTTTTTTTTTTGTAAATACATACTTAGAATACAATATAACACCCAGACAGAGAACAAACATCTATGTTAACCACACAAATATTTGTTCTCGGTGGGGATCGAACCCACGACCTACGGCTACGGGAGATTATCTATACTTACTAAATATTTTTTGATTGCAGGACAGATTGCGAAAGCGTTGAGGTCTGTTTATTCTACAGACGACTCGATTCATACCAATGCTGCACGCTGTTGCTGTTCTTATTAGATTTACAATACAATATAAGGTTAATACCGTCATTTTTTTAAGTATTTAATCATCGTGACTCACGGTGTATCAGTTCTCAATGATAATGGCACTAAGAGTTTTAATACTTTTAAGTTTTTAGCCTCGATTATAATATATAAACAGTTGAGAATAACACGACTTACTGTGACCTAAATTTTGCAGAACTAGAACCTGCTTTGCTGCTTATTTTTTAAAAGATTTAAGCAATTACTAAGGAACGAGTTTTAACTAGAGCCTACCACAATAGGAAATACCTACCTATTATAGTAAGTAATGTTATATTGATAATTTTAATTACCTACATAAACTATTTATTTTTTTCTAGTCAGTACCTACCTACTTACATAAGTAATAAAAATGATAAAATAACAATAATTTTAATTACACTCGTGAGCAAAAAATAATATTATTACTATTAGATTTAGATTTTGTTCCAGAAACATTTGAACGCAAACGTGCGGCCTGAATCGACTTATCTGCTCACAAGTTTATTACACCAATAACGCAAAAAAATAAAAATTATAGGCAGGTACCTACTCATTTTATGTTAAATACTAACAAGAATTTAGATAGCTTATATACCTTAACAACTGATCACTTTGGTAACAAATACAATTATTTTCTCACTGGTTTATACTCTAAGCAGTCGGCTTTGTTTGTACAGTAATACGCAAGCATTCAATGTAAGAACCACTCAAACACAAGTGCTAGATTACACCCGTAAGTATTTGTGCATTTACTAACTTAATTAAACCAGTCATGTAGAAATTCTAAATTATACAAAATATTCTAAGTACCTACCTACTTGCACAGAGTTCTACTGGAAGTGTGAAACCACAGTTACAAATTTGATATATAATTTTCAGGATAAATAAGTACCCTAGACAACAATAGTGAAAACCATAATTGGTACAAATCCTATTATATATATTACATAGAACTTGAATGTTTTTACATACAGGCTGTCTTTTAACCATATTGAGATAAAGCTAATCATACAGTCACCGGGATTTTTATTTCCTTATTAACTATGTAAAATTTGTGCTTTTTCCCTACTACACCCCATATAACTGCAATATTTTCAATGACAATGTTAAAAGGAATAGTGGCTAATGCTCCTATTACAAATAGTAAGAATTTGAGCGGTCCGAACCTGTGGATAGGAAATGATTTGATGACTCCGAAGATGTACATGTATATGTTGACGGCACCTATGAACCCACAGATGAGGTCAAGAGAAGTGGGGCATGGGATGGGGCACACTGCAGCCAGGAACACATTGCTGGTTGACAACGGCAATGTTACCCATGAGTAGCAAGATAGCGCTAGAAACATTTTATATGCTATGGGTATTTCCTTCGAGTGCACCACCAGTAGAATACCTTGGATCCACCTTTTTCTTTGCTGCATAAAATCCCATAGAGTGAAGGGAGATTTTTCCCACATTTCACCTTCCACAAAGTTGAATGAGTATCCTTCCTTGTAAGCTTTCATGGCAAAGTAGCAATCCTCAGCTACGGATCCATCTAGCCCATTGTCAAAGGACACTTGCTTTTCTGCTCCCACCTGCAATTAAATAAGATAGGTTGGATACTGTATTTCATTATTAGCATCCACTCCTGTGGTACCTAAACCTATGTAATATTTATATTTATGTACATTATGTAGTTTCATTTATTTACGTTCAGGAAATGAGTGTGTACAAAAATGTTTTAACGTAATAAAGTGTTTTGTTGCAGTTTAAATACTTTACAACAAGTCTTAAAATGTGTTTGATATAATGTGCTTAAGAAGTGGATGAATCATACCTGAGTTACTACATAGGAACCCTTCCAGCTGAAAAGTGGCTTATGGAATAAATAGAACTGCAGCCTCAGTTTGCCCATATCATCTGCAACTCTGAAGCTATCAGCCAATGTTGTGAGCCAGTTCACTACCTGCTCATTAGCATAGGTTATAAGCCCCTGTCCAAATTGGTGCTGACCATCCAACACAAAGTTTAGCACCCCTCTCACAGAGTTTTCGGTAAGCAAGGTCTCTTCATCTAAATGTACAATCCAGTCTGTGTCAGCCAAGATGTTCACATGATCCTCTAGACAGTACTGCAAGGCTCTAGACTTGAACAAAGCACCAGTCTTGGTTTTGTACTCAGGTGGCACCACCACTTCCCTCACTCTCCTGTGCACGGGAAGGTTAATTGCTTTATCTGAGACCACTTCGATCATAAAGTTCTCCATTCCAACATCAATGCACTTATTCATGTTTTTTGTTACATTGTCTCGCACAAGTTTGGGGAAGTCACCTCTTGTGACCACACGTACACAAATAAAGGGGGAGAGTAAGGGGGATCCCTTGACATTCACTTTGCCGGGGAATGCATTGAAGATTGTGAGCCCCGCAAAGTTACACAGTACTTGAGGTAGTGTTAGCAGTGTAAACAGTCTCAGGATGTACAAAGTTATCGTACCATAAAAACCATAGGTCTCCCATGGGTCTGCAAACACTTTTTCTTTGTCATCTAGATTGATAGCACCCGCAAATATCAGAAACAAATAGATGAATGATAGAAATAGGATACAGTGCAGGATGTGTTTTACTCTTCCTCGTATCATCCTGAAAAAACAAAATTAACTATGACTAAACAAGCAAAACTAAAAACAATGTTTCCTATTAATCATCCAATGGGCAGGCTCTTCTCTGAGGAACAAGGTCACACAGAAAGCAACATTTAATTTTGTTATTTGGAGCATACTTATTACCTACCTACTGAAAGTAAACAAGGAAGAATAATATTTTCAGGAATAAAATAAAATTATTGCAGGTGAACCCCACCTTAAAATAGAAAAACGAACAAACTTCCACAGTAAACAATGCAATTAGTTTCCCAAATAGTTACACTATCTTTCAACTCAATCCGAAGCCGAATTTGACTAACTAGGTTCTTACAGCTTACAGATATTAGCTGCTGATCGATCGAATGTAATAAAAATAAAAATCGGCATCGGCACGGCGGCACGGCACCCCACCCAACGAAATGTTGGGAGGCGATAATGTACATCACGATAATGTACACGCCGTTAGACCTCCAATGCCAGCTAAGTAGAGCTAAGTCATATGCACACTGGAGCGATTCAAACATGGATTTTTGCTTTTTGACGTGACAACGTCTTTTAATTCGATGCAGCCGGCTGCACGCACGAAAAAACATGACTCATAAGGCGTTACTTCGCTCTAAGGCGTTCCATTTAAGGCTTGAAGTGCAAGCGAGAACGAGCGACAACCTATACGTCACGGGAATCGCACTCGTCGAATTGAATGGTGTAGATAACGCAGAACGAACAAATAATGGACCCAGGAGCAATGGGATAAAATTATATTTTCCGATGAGTCGTGACTCTGGCTTAGGCCTGATACAAGAAGGGTGAGAGTGTACCGTCGGCCTGGAAATACTGAAAGGCTTAGATGCGTTCAGGAAGTTCATCCATACAGCGGCTCAACAGCTATGGCTATGGCGGGTATTATGAAGAACAGGCGAACTGAGCGCGTTTTTGTAAATGGAAACATGAACGCTGAAAATTACGTTTGGCTTTGATTTTACGTTAATGTATGACAATGCGCGTTCGCATACAGCTCAGCGAACCAGTGAATATTTGGCAACGGAGAACATCAGGGTATTGCCCTGGCCTGCACAATCACCAGACCTCAACCCCATCGAGCACGCATGGGACCTGCTCCAGAGACGTGTTTTGAAGGACTTGGACGGAGTGACAACACAACAACCCAACAGCTGAAGGATTTGCTACAATTCGATTGGGAGCGATTGCTGCAAGATGACATAAATTGAATATACGTTGCCGACAAGTTCTGAATAGGGAGGCCATACCTTGCATTAAACTACCAAATTCTTTCACAATAAATTAATTTTCTTTAGATTTTTTTTTTATAAATAAGTTTAGTTTCTTATGTAGGTACCTTAGTTTGTACAGTATTGTACTGTTTGTACATATTCAATATTGTTAACTTACGTTATTAAAATAACTATTGAAGACAAGAGCTGTTATTTTTACATCATTAAGACTACATCATCATCATTATATTTTTACAAAAAAATATTTATGTAATAAAATACAAACGTTTAAATATGAAGAACCATCCTTAAATTTAAATTAGGACATGTTGCTTAGACTTTTTTGATGTGTGTATTTCACTATAATGAGTAAAACTTCAACGGTTTAAAAAAAAACATAATTTTAATGTATTTATGCGTACAAATAAATGTAACTTGATCAATTCAATTGTGATTTCCATTTACCTCCTTCTCTATATCCAAACAAAATATTTATCTATCAAACAAATAAAATTAAAATTATCTTTTGCAAAATGCAACCATTCCATCCGTTTTCTTATGACGTTGCGCGTTATCACGTTCAACTATCGTCAGTAAACCGACTTTAAGGCAACTGATTTTTAGGGTTCCGTAGCCAAATGTCAAAAACAGAACCCTTATAGATTCGTCATGTCTGTCTGTCTGTTATTTTTCTCCAAAACTAAAAAAGCTAGACTATTGAAACTTGGCGAGTAGATTTATTCCGTGAACCGCATCAATATTTTTACACAAAAGTAGAAAAAAAACAAAAAAATTGGGGGGTTTATACTTGAAACTGAAACTCAATTTTTTTTTTCATCAAACCCGTACGTGTGGGGTTTCTATGAATAGGTTTTCAAAAATTTTATTGAGGTTTCTGATACCGTTTCTTTCTAAACTGAATAGTTTGCGCGAGAGACACTTCCAAAGTGGTAAAAAGTTGGTCCCCCCCTCTAACTTCTAAAATAAGAGAATTATGTATTAGCTGGCCGTACATTATCGGGACTCGAAATATTTTTACACAACTTTTTTTCAAGTTTTCATTTTAACTTTCTGAGCTAAAGTTTTTTATATTATTCGACTATCTCTATTCTTCTTTTTTCTCTATTCGTTCTTTGTAAGCCTTAATTACGGTAAATTGCACTGCATTCATTTAACATCGATTTTGAATTAAAGCTTTCATCATTTTATAATACTAAGTTGATGATGCACTAGCAAACAAATTAACAAACATTATTTTTACCCCTCGTCTGCGCAGCACGATTCGCGAAAAATGGCGGATGTGCGCACTACCTTCGTTAGAGGTCGGCGCGCGCATGCCGCTTTGTAAATGAATGATGATTCTCTTTTATTTTTCTACTATCACTCCGTAGTAATTATACCTCTTTGAAATCAGCTTGAAATATTCTAACTAATTGAATAATAATTATTACTTGTTTACAAATGTACACTTTGCTACTCGAAGTCAAAGATTTAGAAAACGGATGGAAATACACACTTGGAATTTATGTGATGTAGTACAAAGTAGGTTCAATGAGTTAGACAAAAACATTGATATCCGAAAACATGAATATATTTATAAAAGATTCATGATAAAAAAATAACCTATTACCATACAAAAACATTTAGAAATTCAACAATCAAAACTTGCAATTTTCTATGATAACAGTGCCATGTTATCATAGTGGATTTCTCGGACTGCGGAACGGCCCGCTCCTGGCTCATGTATGGAATGCTAGTATTTATTTCACTATTTTGAAGAAACCTAATTACATTCTAACAATATAACACTTAAATAACATAAAAATATGTATTGTTGACCTATTCCACTGGTTTTTTAGTAAGGACAGTTAGATTTTAAGTCTAAACAAAGAGATTTTCTATGATAACAGTGCCAAGGATTTCTCGGACTGCGGAACGGCCCGCTCCTGGCTCATGTATGGAATGCTAGTATTTATTTCACTATTTTGAAGAAACCTAATTACATTCCAACAATATAACACTTAAATAACATAAAAATATGTATAGTTGACCTATTCCACTGGTTTTTTAGTAAGGACAGTTAGATTTTAAGTCTAAACAAAGAGATTTTGTTGGAGAACTTCGCAGAAAAAAAATTAGGTGGCTGATGAAATTAGCAAGGTTTTGAATGAAAACTTATCAAAACCGAAACCAATTGAATGTAAAAACATTAAAAACTTTTCTGTTCATCGTTACAATAGCACCAACAACAAAATAATTCACTTTTTTCCCTGTAAACCAGCAACAAAACACAAACTTGTTACACGATGACCGGCCGCGAAAGTGCTCGTAAATAAAATGAACTTGTGAACTTTGTCTCCGTTGGCCGTATTTTTATGAACATTTGCTACCTGTCTCTATTCTTCAACGAAGCCAGTGACTGGGTTAGAGAAGTGCAGATAAAGGTTAATGCCGTTAATTTCGTACAAATACTGAGGACGGTGGAGGACGGTGCGATCGGCCAAGAGCCGGCTGATGCGCAGATGTGATGATTTTGAAGAAAGCCAGGGCCTCACCAGGTGCCAGTCGAAGGGAGAAGTCAAATCTTCCCCGATTCAACTGGCTGGATGCAAATACGAAAAAAAATAGAAAGCGTGTGTTTCTCACACACGACATAGAATACGGGATACAGTGAAACCAAAGTTTAGTAGGTCCGTGTTTTTCTAAAAAAAGAGGAATTCCAAAATATTTATGTAGGTATTTGGAAGCACCGCATGTGTTTCCAGCTTCAAAAGACAGTTTGATACTTTGGTTTGAAAGTTATTGTTCTTAGCGTAGCGTTATATACTCATTGGTTATTGTTCCAACAATCTGATGCTTTCTTGATAAATATAATGGTTATTCTACATCTTCATGACACAGTGATGATTTTCATCCTGGCCTATCTGATGTTAAGTGGGAACCATCGCCCTTATATAAAACGAAACAATTAAAATAAGCTTTTTATTTCACTGACCTTAAAAAACAGTAAGTTAACTTAACCCATACCCCAAAATTTATTGTTTTTTTTCTACTTTTGTGTAAAAATCTTAATGCCGTTCACAGAATACATCTACTCGCCAAGTTTCATCAGTCTAGTTTTGGAGAAAAATGGCTGTGACATACGGACGGACAGACAGACAGACAGACATGACGAATCTATAAGGGTTCCGTTTTTGCCATTTGGCTACGGAACCCTAAAAATATTATGCTTACAGCAGGATAATGTATAGCAGGTTAATGTACACACCGGTATTACCAGTATCCATTGCCTACAAAAAAATAATAAATAATTGCATTTTCTCAGTGGCACGGGCCTTAATGGCATCCAATTAACATGCTTTACAATAACTTCACGTGACAATTTTGTGCACCCAGTTATTGTACGGCAGGTTAAAACGACCCGACGGACACAAGACTTTTTATCCCGAAATAGTAACGGAAACGGGGCGTAACGGCAACGGGGCGAGCGAAGCTGCGGGCGGCCGCTAGTGACGTATAAAAAAAAACTACTTACTAAATCTGGTTCAAACCAAACATCGTTGAAAGTTTGCATAATAATGTAGGTACATTATAATTCGGAATATTTTTTTTAGATTTATCATTCTCTTATTTTAGAAGTTAATATTTTATTACTTTGGAAGTGTCTCTTAGCAAACTGTTCAGTTTAGAAAAAAAAAGATTTTAAAAACCTTAACATCATTTTTGATGACCTATTCATACCCCACACGTATGGATTAGATGAAAAATATTTTTTTAGTTTCAGTTTCAAGTGAACCCTAAATTTTTTTTTTCTATTTTTGTGTAATAATCTTAATGCGGTTTACAGAATACATATAATCGCCAAGTTTCATCAGTCTAGCTTTTACAGTTTCGGAGAAAAATAGCTGTGACATACGGACGGACAGACACACAGACAGGCTGACATGACGAATCTATAAGGGTTCCGTTTTTGCCATTTGGCTACGGAACCCTAAAAAGAGATTTCGTTTTAACTGGGTGTACATTAATGTGCTGTACAATAACTGGACCCAGCACACGTCGCGGTCATAAAAATAACCGGCGCTCTTATATTTACGCAATATTCACCACGGCATGTTTATCAAAACTTTTTTTTAATTTTAATTTGAGCTTTCTGGGTTAAAGTTTTCTGTAATATTCCACTATCTTTCTTCATCTTCTTTCTTTATTCTTTCTCTGTAAGATTATTTAAGTTAAATCTTACTGCATTCATCTATTATCGATTTTTAATTAAAGCTTTCATCATTTTTTAATAATAAGTTGATGATACACACTAGCAAACATTTAGCAAACATTTTTTTTAAGGAAGTCAAATCTTCTCCTGCCTTGGCTTTTACCGAATGCAACTAGAATGTAAAAAAAAAAAGCGGTGTTTCTCACGACATGGATTAAAGGATAGTTAGTATGGGATAAGGTTCAGGATAGGGTGATGATGATGTTAGATTTCGTGAATCTAAGATATTTCCGAATTACAGATACGCTAGTAGTTACTATGACACGGGGTGCTTGCTACTAACTATTATCTATTCTGTGACGGTTCACAGAATAGATAATAGTTAGTAGCAAGCATCCCAAGGCGTTTTTCGTGACTGTAGATTTTATGAACTAGCGGCCGCCCGCGGCAGGCTTTGCCCGCGTAGTAGGTCATTGCTAACATCCATCCTGTGGAATGTTTGTTTTATTTACCTACATGATTTTGTAGATCTACTGCATTTAGTTAGGTATTATGAGTGAGGTGGGCACTGATGCCAACGAGCTTACCTGATGGTGGATTCAGAAGCTGAATACCTATGTTTACCAGCTCTTAGGTAGGTAGGAGTTCTGTGTGTAAAATGGGACTTCTCAGCAAATAGGTAGATAGACTTGTCTACCTACATAGAGGTACCTTTTCATCATCATCATCATCATCATAAGCCTACCTTATTTAGGTACCTACCTATTATGAATAAGGTAGACAAGGCACTGATGCCAACGAGCTCCGGCAAATTCATCATCCACACTTGATGTGCGGGCTGGTTTCCGCAAGGCCTCTAGTGGGCCCTTATTGCGTGGCGCTTGACACGAACGAGTTGCTCGAACTTTTGTAGGTTCTACAACACGCCGCCGGTTTCCTCACGATGTTTTACTGGCATAGTGCACATACATTTTTCTACAGAAAAACTCATTGGTACACGACTGGATTTGAACCCACGACTAAGGATCGGAAGGCGGGTCCGCTACCACTAGACCACCAGTGCTCTCTGCCGAGCTTACCTGATGGTGGATTCAGAGGAGCGTGTAATCACAATACTTAATCATATTATGTATAGGTAGGCGTTCTGTGTGATAATGGGACTTCTCAGCAAATAGGTAGGTATGTACTTATAGGTACTTAGGTAGGTAACATTGTCATCATCATTATTATACAGATTTGTATTTTGTAACGAATAAACTCAAAAACTACTGGACTGATAAATTTCTTTCACCTCTTTAATGCTGAATTATCCCCGAGTAGCATAGTTACATTATATCTAGTTTGAGCAAATGAAACCTACAGGAAATGAGTTTCTTTCACCAATAACTCTGCATCTGTAGTTTAGTAACTACTGAGTAGTTCGACAGTTGGTACAAATAAAATGAAATGAAATATATTTATTTGCAAGAAGTATGGTACAATTATAAGATCATAGGGTATGTAAATAAGTGGCTCACATACTTCATCGGCGACCAATATACAAAATTCAAACAAAAAGTAGAAAATATAAGTTAAATTAAAATAAATCAGTGTGAGAATAATAACAATAATCAATTCAGAATAATAATTCTTAAAGAAAATATAAAATAATTTAAATGAAATCTTTAACGCTATAAAAACATTTATACAACATTGTAGATATCTTTAGTAGGTAGTTACTCCATCACACACTTAAAGCAAGTTTCTTCATTCACAATCTGACCTATCACACTTTTGGCAGGGTTATAAACACACATCACACACCCACTAAAGTCGGGTCTACCACTTTCTAGCGCTAAGTTTGACACACATCTTCAGCCCACGAGGTGTCTGGCATGCGCCAGAGGTGTCCAGCCCTGAAGAATTAAATGTTCTTCTCATTATTGATGACTGCCCAGTTGTAACTATGCGTAGGAGTTGACTATGAGCGGTTGGTTCCCAACGCTGCTGGAGGTATTGGAGTCGTCTGTGCTGTAGGAAATGGTAAATACTCTTCAGATGATAATAATAAGACAGATGATTAATTACCGATGCTGTTGCAGCCATCGCATTTCTGTCTTATTTAATATTCCGGTGGATTTTATTTCGTAAATATTAGCTCGTATCTCGAAATAGCTTAGCAAGAAATATAGAACAGTAGCAAGCAGAAGCAAGCATGACATTGACCTCTTGATATTTGAAGGTTTGAGATGTCAGTTTTGACAGTTTAAATATGAGATTTACGCACACAAATGTAGATATACATACGTATACGCACACATACACCATAGAAATCTGCTTCTTCTTTTTTCGTGAAAATAAGATCGGCCAAAAATAACGCTAGCCAATATTTTTCTTCCGGACTAGCGATGGGCGATTACTTCAAAAAAAACAATCGAATGAATCGAAAATTGCGCTACTGCGCATTCGATTGTCGATTTAGTAGTTCCTCCCCATGATTATTCGAATAACAATCGACAAACTACTAACTACTATACATGTAAGTATGCGTGCGGTGCGGTGAACTGCGCTGCGGAAGGCCACGCGGGGCGGTGCATGCGGGGGCGGGACGGTGTTGCGTCGATTGTTCCTAAGTAATAATACTTCGGTTGCATTTAATGTTAACACCTAGGTAGTATATTTTAATATTATGGATATAAATTTAATAGAAATGTAAAATTGACCTTGTCAAGTAAAAAGTATAGTTACCAAAATTATGTTAGAAGGTAGATTTCTAGCTATAAGTTGATTTTCTGTAAGAAAATATATTTCAAATAAGTATGTAAAAGTACCTTTTTTACTTAATTTTTATTCTAGTCTGTGTTTTCCTTAGTTAGAAACTCTTTACCTACCCTTCTATTCGTAATTTGTTATACTTTAAAACAAATTAATTAATGTAATAACTTAAATAGCATAATAACTGCATTAAGTAGCGGCGCACGGACTTAATCTATCTTGGAGGAATTAGAAATTCCTCCAAGTAATCTATAGATTTGTATCGCAGCGCACGCCCGACGCACCATCTTTTGTAACTACTGATTCAGTAGTACGCACGAAAATAGTAGTTAGGTGCGTTGCGTGAATGCGTGACCGCGCGGCAAAAATAGTAGTTAGGTGCGTTGCGTGGTTGCGTGGCGTGACCGCGCGGCAAATAGTAGTTAAAGTTGGTGCTAGTCGTTGTCGCCGCGCGCCGCACGCCGCACGCGCCGTCAGTCGATAACAATCGACTAGTTTCAATTTGTTATCGACTTTTATCGACTGAACCGAACAATCGACTAATTCGATAAAATATAGTAGTAATCGCCCTTCGCTATTCCGGACCAAACCAACAAAACTCAAATGCAGTGTTGTGGTTTTCTGTGTTTTTCGTTATTTCCAATCCAATAACTAAGTCAATAAACGTGCGTCTTACTCACAATGCTACTGCACCAATCACGAATGGAAACCATTCAAAACTCTCGCCGTTCTCTTGCTCTATCATACAATGCTGAGGTCTGAATTCCAGTGCGCGATTCTAGGAGAAAGTGTATCATCGGGATACACGCTCAACTATTAAATAGGGGGTCGATAGAAATATGTCTGTCGCTGATTTGTCTGTTGGATGTCGTTTCGCTGATTATTTTGCTATATGCGGTCTAGACTTTGACTCTGGTTTGGAGCCTGATAGACTTTGTGGTGAGTATAATACATTTATTGTAGCTTGTAGGTAGGTTCCAAAATGTTTCAAAGTATTTACCTGGGTAGGTACCTTACCCACTTTACCAGCTTGCAAATCTAAGACTGATATTGGTATGTAGTATTGTTTTATACTAAGTTCTGTGCAATTGGCTCAGTACATATTAGTATGTTGTACCTAATACCTATTTATCCAATTCTTCAGGTGACAACTTACATGTTTCTCCTCTGGACCGTGCTTATAAAGGAAAAATTCTAGCTCACTACCCTGATAATGTATCCAGCAATAACTTTGATGAACATGCTGTTCAAATGGTAAGACTATTCTTCATTGTGCACACATAATTTACACAATACAACCGTGAGTTAAGAGTTTCATGATATAAAGCTAATCTATTTATTTGTCTCTTCATAATTGGTACAGTAGTTCAAATTGCAGACAATATGGGTGTTATTAATAATCCTGGCGTAGCGTTGGACTAGTTAATCCGTGTTTTGTCTCTTGCATTGACATGCAATTGTCAACTCGAACAAATGTGACAAAACACGGATGAACTAGTCCAACGCTACGCCAGGATTATTATTAATAAGGCCCTTCAGGTATTCTTTTAGTCCATGTTTTACCTTTAATTTTGGTTCAATAAAGTAATATTCTATTCTATTGTAAGTAAATTTATAGGAAACAATGTAGAAACTGGCTTTGGAAGTCTTACCTGTGTACTGTGCACTCAACTAAATATCACTCAAAAAAAAAAAAAAGTTTTTCATTTGAAAAATAACAGGTAGGGCAAATAATTGTGCATGCTGTGGCTTCCTATAACTGGAGGGACACATAGTCTTAAGACGTTTTGTTTAATATTATTTGTTATTCAAGTGTTTCCTTTGTTGGATGTCCTAATAAATAAATAAATAAATAAAGGGTTGGGTAATCTCTTTCCTAATCCCTTCTTTTAAGTTGTTAAACCTGTATTAGAAGAGATCCCCTCTTTTCTGTGGCTCAACATTGCCTTGTTATTTAATTTAGGTGACGTTATACATAAAAAGGTAATGATCGAGCTAATTTTAATAAGTATTTAACAAGAAAAAAGACTTTCAAACATTGAGACTTCCGATCCGAGCCTACACTGTCCATCACTATCATCAGCCTGAAGAAGTCTACTGCTGGACATAGGCCTCCTCTGAATATCTCCAGGAAGAATGATTCTGAGCAATGTTGAACATTGCTGCCACCAACCCAAAGTCCTTCTCCGCTATTTTAAGGAGTTGGGCTGGCTGGGGTAAGGGTTAGCAGGGGGACAATGCACAATACACCCCATCGCGGGACGTCAGTGCAGATCTTATTCCCCCAACACAATTAGAATGATTCTGAGCCCTTTCCATCCACTTATTTTCTGCGATCTTATGTGACTACATACACACATGTCCGATTTGTGCTGAACTCAATATTCTTTATTTTTATATTTATATGGAACTAGGTAAAATAATATTAAGAATTATATCGGAAAAATTAAGTAATTTAAAATTTTAAGCTCCATGTGTTAATTCCAGTTATGTTTGCCAGCTGGCCTACAATTTAGAACTCAGAAACATTCCTTAGAGCCCAAGTTCCACAGTTTTGTTGTGACAAGAGAAAATGCATCAAGATACTATGGCTTCAGTCTTATCTTCTATGAGGAAGTTAGAAACCGAAATATATGCAGCGCGATGCACACATTACAGGTACCGACACCATTGAATTGGTATTGTAATTGCCTTTAACTTTTGTCCCGAGCCACATAGACCTCAGATCTCTTGGTAAGATGACAAGGGTCATGTTTCTTGAATATGACTAAAGTAGTCAGAGGTGCACAATATGCATATATTATGATAGGTTATGTCCAAGTAGCACATACCCATGTTTTATGTAGTACGTATTTGGTTTCCTATTTTTTGAAAAGTGGCACAAGATCCACTGCTAATGCTTGCTAGTGCTGCTGCTGGTTCTCTTGCAATGTTTTCTTTCACTGCAGAACTGGAACACCTACAAAATAATTCGCATAAAAAAATGGTTCCCTCTGATAGTGGCCTTGGTATTTTGCAGGCTATGTACATCACTGAACTCTCCAGCGGCCAGACTCCTCCGAATCATAGAAAGCATTCTGGGAAAGAAAGCTCCAGATCCTTGCCTCGCTCATTCAAACTTGCACCCCACAGTGGTGCCGCCCTGACTTACTATGACATTGCCAAAGATAAACTATATGTAGCCAAAAGTATAGCACTTATATGCCAATACCCGTATGTAAGGGTAGCACAGCTGTTTTTAGAAAATTTATTTAGGTGAGTAATATAGTATATTTAGTAATGTAGTATATTTAGTTGAAGCTAGTTAGATTTTGATGTACCTAGTTTTACTTTAGGGCCGCACGCTTAAGGGGCCGGCGGAGGGCGAATTTTCATACAAACGTAATACCAAAATGATTACTAATTTAAGCAGATTTTCAATATATTACTGTAATAGTTGTATTTGTATAGTATTTATCTAGGTTCCTGAACAGTTTTAATTTTAAATTACTAACCTCAAATGAAATTAACGCCAACCACATTTTGCAATGAAAAAAATGTGTAAAATGCGATAGGTGTTTATTTCATTTGAGGTAAGTAATTTAAAATAAAAACTGTTCAGGAACCTAGATAAATACTATACAAATACAATTATCTAAATATATAAAACTCTTTCGTTACTGACTGACTGACTGACAATCAACGCACAGCCTAAACCGTTAATCCTAGAAGCATGAAACTTGGAGGGTATGTTCCTCTTATAACGTAGAGGTGCACTAAGAAAGGAAATTGGAAAATTATTTCCCGAAGAGGAGAAAAAGGGGAAAAATAGTTTAAAGAAAAATCAACGCACAGCCTAAACCATTAGTCCTAGAAGCATGAAACTTGGAAGATGTGTTGCTCTTATAGAGCAAAGGTGCATTATGAAAGAAAATTGGAAAATTATTTCCCTAAAAGAAGAAAAAAAAAGGAAAAAAGTTTCATGAAAATTCACAAAAATTGCTTTACAAAATACGCAAAAAAACAGTAAAAAAGAATTCTGCTACCGCAGCATCTGTCACAAAATTTGAATACACACAAAAGTTTACATAAACCCCACCGTATTCACTAAGACAAAATCACGGAAAACACCTATCATACCGAAACTAAACACCGCACCACTTCAAAAAACGGCTAAAGTACATGCTCAAAACTATGGTAACCAGCTGGTCATGTCAAATTAAAAAAATCTGATTTGATTATAAACCAACACGCATACGAAACCCTAAATTAGCCACTAATATAACATAAAATCACAAAAAAATTGCTTTACAAAATACGCAAAAAAAAACATTAAAAATTTTCAGCTACCGCAGCATCTGTCACCAGGTTTGAATACACAAAAAGGTTTACAAAAAAACCAATGATAACCACTTAGACAAAATTGCGGGAATAATCTAAAATACTTAAACTAAACACTGCTGAAAAAAATCGGCTACAACAGCACTCGCCTTCAAATTCAAATACACTCTAAAGTACATGCTCAAAACTATGGTAACCAGCAGTTGGTCATCTCAAATTATAAAATCTGATTCGATTATACACCAACACGCATACGAAATCCCAAATTAACATAAAATCACAAAAAATAGCTTTACAAAAACCTACGCAAAAAAAAATTATACACATAAAGTTTTACAAAACACCCCATGATAACCACTAAGACAAAATCGCGGGAAGCACCTATCATACCAAAACTAAACACAGCTGAAAAAAATCGGCTACAACAGCATTTACCATCTTTTGAACACACTTTATATAGTTTTGAATGCAAACTCAACCAACACATACATAACCCAACTTAGCCACTTAGACAAATTCACGAAAAATAACTCTCAAAAAATACGCAAAAAACAGTGAAAACATATCAATAGTTGTCCGCTTTCCACCATAAAATAGTTTCTTTTAAACGAACTCAAACTATGACTTTATACTAACCACGCGGACGAAGTCGCGGGTGACAGCTAGTTACAGTAATATAGTGAAAATCTGCTTAAATTAGTAATCATTTTGGTATTACGTTTGTATGAAAATTCGCCCTCCGCCGGCCCCTTAAGCGGTTAAGGTTGTTTTCGGGAGACTGAGGGCTCAGTTTTTATGTTTCTACCTAACCCATCAGAGTAGTTTTTTGGTTTTCTGTGGTTATCATACCGGGTTAGTCCCACAATGTCTTTTCCTTGGCAAAGACAGACTTGACAAAATTCCGTGGCATTGAGTGGGAAAAAAGCGTGGCATTGGCGGGAGTAAATTGTCGTACCAAGGGTCATGACATGACCAAACCCCCAAAAACCATCAATTCTTGCGGCCCATATTCTTTAGTTAGGTACTCCTTGCCTTATTTTCTTGTTAGTTTTACCTATATTCTTACCTATTTTCTTATTAGCCTTTACCTATTCCGAGTGAAAAATGTGAAATAAAATTGACAGATCTCTTCCAAGACAGCCAGGCCCGGGGCTAAGTCCCGAATCGTATGTGTACAACTTGCTGTATGAAGTGCCAGTCCCGTTGGCCGGGCAGGCGCTGCGTTTGTACGTGCCGCCGTCAGAGCCCCATCTCGACCCTGTGCCAGTTGTAAGTATTCCAATCAACAACTCTGTAGGTACTGACCTACTTGGTTTTTCTTTGAATTTGTCACTTAAGTACATCAATTTGATTTCTCAGTAGTTTTTTCAAACTGGTAAAAGGAGTTTGTGCGCCTCAAAGAGAATCCTTTTTTTTGCACTTGATAACTTGATACAGGTGCTTTCGATTATTTTAGGTTCTGCAACAAGCTGGTTTTCTACAATGTTTTCCTTTACTGTTTGAGAGTACCTACCTGTTAGCCCAAAGTATAAATATTTGTGTGGTGTTTGTTCTCTGTCTGAGTGTTATATTGTACATATTTTAATTATGAAGTTACAAAAAAAATGCATTCAAGTATTGTATCAGCTATATGGTTCCCATCATACAAGCTCTGCTTAGTTTGGGGCTAGATAGTGTTGTGTGAATTATTGTCCACATTATTGAGCTATATAAAAAAGGTAGGCCGTTTTGGATTTCTTCTTTTTGGCAAGAGTCATGGGGGCACAATCTTTTAAGTGAAAACTTCTACATATAAGCAGGCTTGAGTATTTTTGAGGTGAAATAAAATCAATGAACTGGACATCGTCACGCGAGTTCAAGTTTTCGCTGTACTTATGTATTATTTTAATTTCTTTCCAAAAATATTAATCGATTCTCCCATATTTCAGGTGATAAGAATGCCAAATCAACCAGAAGAGTTACCGTTACTCGACTATCCGCTGCGAGTTATGTTTTCCAATTTAGGAGTAGAATTTGTTGTGCAACTATTTACTTGTGTGTTACTCGAACACCAAGTTTTGTTGCGATCTAGTGGTAAGTAATTTTCCCCCAACTGTCAGCTTCCAATAATGTGCATGTACATTTTATTAGCATTTTTTAAATAGAGCATGTATTTTGCAAGAATCGCATAATTATACAAAAGTATTGTAACAAAGGTAGGCTTTATAATATGACATAATTATACGAAATTGATTGTTTGTAACGTTTTTAAGTCACGAAACAACTGATCAGTTTATCTGACCATGAGTACCTCCTACACCTAACCGTGTTTATAAAAATTACTGAAATTTGTGTGTCCAAAAAACATTTCAGTAATTTGTGAGTTCAGATTCTCGATATTTTGGCGCAGGGATATGCCATGATCACGGGTCGGGTTTATAAAAATAATACTCTAAACTATGATTTTAAGTCTAAATTGGAGACAGAATTATTTAATACTATGTATGGCTTATACATCTGGCCGATTTATGGAATGCTCACTAATAGGACACTTTTTTCACTCTCAGACTATAGTAAGCTGATGCTTGTGGCGGAATGCATAGTCTCGCTGCTAGTCCCTTTTACGTGGGCACACGTCTACGTGCCCATTCTGCCGGCGCCTCTATATCATTTTCTAGACGCGCCCGTCCCTTTCGTTATGGGTAAGTCTAAGTACCTACTATTAGCCCTAAAACCCTTTCACCCACTAATATATTTTTACCAGGCGTCACGGCTCAGTTAGAAAAAATAATAAAAACACCTCACGTAATTTGTGGACGCTCCCTTAGAAGTACCTACCTGACTTCTGCGCGCCGTAGGGTTCGATCTCCACCGAGCTAAGTATTTGTGTGGTGAACGCAGATGTTTGTTCTCTGTCTGGGTGTTATATTTTTGTACTATAAGTATGTATGTACCTGGCCAGACGTGATGAGGGCCGGTGGAGTAAAACCTTGGACCGAATGGTGCCCGAAGTCGGGCCGAAGAAATCTGGGGCGTCCGAAAGCGCGATGGGTCGACTACATCGTAAGGTTCGCAGAAAACACCTGGACAGGAGACGCACAGGATAGAAGAGGCTGGGCTGGCAGAAAATTAAGGAGGTCTATACCCAGCAGTATAGTTTATATCAGGCTGAGATGATGATGATGATGATAAGTATGTATTAAAAAAATGTATATCTGCTATCTGGTTCTCATCGTATAAATGCTTGTCTGTGTCTATGTCGTACAAGCTATGCTTAGTTTGGGACTAAATAGTTTTGTGTGGATTGTCCAAAATATTGATTTCTTTATATTAATTTGACTAGGTCTATATGCTGAGAGTAGTTCATGCAGCATGGGTATGGGTGTGGGTGTGGGCCCGAGAGGAGTCGCTCTCGGCTCTGAAGCCGCCCTGTGTCTGGTTGACATCGACAAGCCTGATATTCAGCTCCCCGAGGAGCTGCCCATATTCCCACATCGGACACCCTTTATTGAGGAGCTGAATCACATTTTAGATAAACATCAGGTACTTATAACTGAAATGAAATGATTGATTAGATTTTGCATAGTTTGAAAAAGACGAAACAGAGACAACCGAAACATCAGGTACTTATAACTGAAATGAAATGATTGATTAGATTTTGCATAGTTTGAAAAAGACGAAACAGAGACAACCGACTGCATCGTAGGGCAACGTTCTTGACGTGCGTGACCTACGAGGCAAGCTAGTTGCATAAACAAAAAAAACACGAGCACAGTTCTAAACACAGATAGCCATCGCAGGCGATTTAGATATGCGTAAAGCTTTACCTATCCCAGTATCAAGGTTATTATGTGCATTAAACCTGGGCGACATTATGTTTTGTTCTAATGTCAAATCTTGTTTTTTTTTCAGATCCAGCGTCCTGAAACGGAACCTACCAAACTGGGTGTACCTATCAACGGTACTTCTTACAAACCCATGAATGACATGAGTACCAGCTGTACATTACCATCAGGTACTCTTATGGTACAGGTGTTATTTAGAGAAAAAAAAAATACCCAGAAATGTTACTAAAATGCCTTTGTATTTTTACACCCGTACAAAGCTGGGGAGGGGGTCTTTACGAGAAAAATTACCTCGCTGATGGTGAAAACTTCATCAAAATCCATTGCGTGGTTTAGGAGATAGCGGAAATACGCGGACAGACGCGGAAAAAGGCAGACAGCGATTTTTTTATAGTAGTTATGAAAACAACATTATGGTAACCACACTGGGAATTGGGGTTCTGCTTATTTGACTAATGTACTAAAATTTTACCGTAATTTTATAAATTTTTTTGATATCTTATCATGATAAAATCACTGGCTTTCCTCACAGGTGGATTGCGTCGCAAGCACTCGTACAACGACGTTTTGGATTGGGACGAGTCTCGTCCGCTGAACGCGTCGCCTCCTGGCTCGCCCACGCGCCGCGCGCCGCTGCGCATGGACGCATTGCAACGCATCGTCGACATCGTCAAACGCACCGGTATGCTATGAGTGTCGTCCGCTGAACGCGTCGCCTCCTGGCTCACCCACGCGCCGCGCGCCGCTGCGCATGGACGCATTGCAACGCATCGTCGACATCGTCAAACGCACCGGTATGCTATGAGTGTCGTCCGCTGAACGCGTCGCCTCCTGGCTCGCCCACGCGCCGCGCGCCGCTGCGCATGGACGCATTGCAACGCATCGTCGACATCGTCAAACGCACCGGTATGCTATGAGTGTCGTCCGCTGAACGCGTCGCCTCCTGGCTCGCCCACGCGCCGCGCGCCGCTGCGCATGGACGCATTGCAACGCATCGTCGACATCGTCAAACGCACCGGTATGCTATGAGTGTCGTCCGCTGAACGCGTCGCCTCCTGGCTCGCCCACGCGCCGCGCGCCGCTGCGCATGGACGCATTGCAACGCATCGTCGACATCGTCAAACGCACCGGTATGCTATGAGTGTCGTCCGCTGAACGCGTCGCCTCCTGGCTCGCCCACGCGCCGCGCGCCGCTGCGCATGGACGCATTGCAACGCATCGTCGACATCGTCAAACGCACCGGTATGCTATGAGTCTCGTCCGCTGAACGCGTCGCCTCCTGGCTCGCCCACGCGCCGCGCGCCGCTGCGCATGGACGCATTGCAACGCATCGTCGACATCGTCAAACGCACCGGTATGCTATGAGTGTCGTCCGCTGAACGCGTCGCCTCCTGGCTCGCCCACGCGCCGCGCGCCGCTGCGCATGGACGCATTGCAACGCATCGTCGACATCGTCAAACGCACCGGTATGCTATGAGTGTCGTCCGCTGAACGCGTCGCCTCCTGGCTCGCCCACGCGCCGCGCGCCGCTGCGCATGGACGCATTGCAACGCATCGTCGACATCGTCAAACGCACCGGTATGCTATGAGTGTCGTCCGCTGAACGCGTCGCCTCCTGGCTCGCCCACGCGCCGCGCGCCGCTGCGCATGGACGCATTGCAACGCATCGTCGACATCGTCAAACGCACCGGTATGCTATGAGTGTCGTCCGCTGAACGCGTCGCCTCCTGGCTCGCCCACGCGCCGCGCGCCGCTGCGCATGGACGCATTGCAACGCATCGTCGACATCGTCAAACGCACCGGTATGCTATGAGTGTCGTCCGCTGAACGCGTCGCCTCCTGGCTCGCCCACGCGCCGCGCGCCGCTGCGCATGGACGCATTGCAACGCATCGTCGACATCGTCAAACGCACCGGTATGCTATGAGTCTCGTCCGCTGAACGCGTCGCCTCCTGGCTCGCCCACGCGCCGCGCGCCGCTGCGCATGGACGCATTGCAACGCATCGTCGACATCGTCAAACGCACCGGTATGCTATGAGTGTCGTCCGCTGAACGCGTCGCCTCCTGGCTCGCCCACGCGCCGCGCGCCGCTGCGCATGGACGCATTGCAACGCATCGTCGACATCGTCAAACGCACCGGTATGCTATGAGTGTCGCCTCCTGGCTCGCCCACGCGCCGCGCGCCGCTGCGCATGGACGCATTGCAACGCATCGTCGACATCGTCAAACGCACCGGTATGCTATGAGTGTCGTCCGCTGAACGCGTCGCCTCCTGGCTCGCCCACGCGCCGCGCGCCGCTGCGCATGGACGCATTGCAACGCATCGTCGACATCGTCAAACGCACCGGTATGCTATGAGTGTCGTCCGCTGAACGCGTCGCCTCCTGGCTCGCCCACGCGCCGCGCGCCGCTGCGCATGGACGCATTGCAACGCATCGTCGACATCGTCAAACGCACCGGTATGCTATGAGTGTCGTCCGCTGAACGCGTCGCCTCCTGGCTCGCCCACGCGCCGCGCGCCGCTGCGCATGGACGCAAACCAAATTCCGGTGGAAGTTTGCATAGTAATGTACATCATATATTTTTTTAGCTTTATCATTATCATAATTTAAAAGCTACAGGGGGAGGGGGCACACTTTTTACCACTTAGGAAGTGTCTCTCGCGCAAACTATTCAGTTTAGAAAAAAACAATATTAAAAACCTCAACATCATTCACAATAATAATTATAGTTCTAAGTATGGGGATTTCATTTATGGGATTTTTGAAATTTTATGCGATAACCTTATTGCGGTTCACAGAATATATATCTACATACCAAGTTTCATCAGTATAGCTAGTTTCGGAAAAAAGTGGCTGTGAAATACGGACGGACAGACGGACAGACAGACAGACATGACGAATCTATAAGGGTTCCGCTTTTGACATTTGGCTACGGAACCCTAAAAACCCTCGTCTTTGAACTTCAACTGCTTGGACATAATTATCTTGAGTGCTCGGAATACAAGATCAAGTCACCAGATTCCAAACAAAAAAGAATTGATAGTTGGGTTATTCGTTTGAGAACTACGATAAAACAGACGGATACTTACGTTAAATGAAATGTTTCATGGAACTATGGAGCCCACGCTAGGTCGTTGTACACCAATCTTAAATACAGCTTAGTCATTTAGAATTCGGTTTAAACCGTTATTTTTCTTCAATTCTACTTCGTTTGGTTGTACATAGATATTTTCTTGGTCGAAAAGAGCAACACAACACACCTAAAACATGGCTGACCGACATGACAAGAAGTGGTAGAAAAGTCATTTTGACAACTAACGCTGGCAATTAGCATGACACTGATACTTATTTGTGTCAGTCACTGCGGTAAAACTGTCATGGATGGCGGCGCCTTTTGGTATTCACCGCTGCAAAAAATCAACCACACTCACACTCACTATTGAACAGTTTTGTACAGTGTACTTGATTATAATTTTTTTGAATTTAGTATTTTAGTGGTAGATTTCAATATTTACCTAAATTTAGTGTAGATAGACCTGTATGAAACATTTCATTTATAGACCATACTTCAAACTCGAACTAGGATTAATTAATAAAATATGGTGCGATGGCTCCTCAGACAAAATTGTATTAGTATTTTGTTTGCAGGTGTGAATATAGACGACGTAGACGCCGACACAGTAATGCCAACCACAAGGAAGAAAATACTCAACGACGAAGAGCAATACAACGAAGACATTCGCTTTAATTATTCCATCAGAGAGACTTTTCTCAACAGATTCGTCCACATATTTCTTATGTATGAGAGCTTCGTCATCATACCTGATCAGGTGAGAAAGTTTTTAATTACTTTATTTTTACACTATTTTTATGAAACAACGGGATATTTACCATGATTAAATTTTGATGAGTTGACTTCCGATATTTCGGCACAGTTGCATGCACCATGATCACAAATAGTGATTCAAAAATAGTGTTAAAAACCATGATAGTTTCAAAAGTTATACTTTATTTTTATTTTTTTTATGTATTAACAAAATCCACAGCTCTTGAGGTTTACAAAATATCTTATACCTTTAAACGAGAAAATCTTGTACATAATCGTAATCTCGGAAACAGCTCCAACGATTTTCATGAAATTTCACTTGTATCTTATACTCGTACCTACTTAATATAACTTACAGCCAATTACGGATTTAGATTTTTTTTTAAACTGATTAGAGAAAACGACTCTCACTTTAGTATTTAAAGTTGCTTGGAATCTAAACAGATGGAAGATGGAATTAAGGATAATTTTATTTTGAAATAAAATCATACTGAACTTTCTTTAAAAAGCTTCTCAATCGATTCCGGAGTAAGGGTGACAAATCAACATCGAGCTGTACTGCGCTGTTTGGTCAACTCGCTCGTCTAATATTTTAATGAGGATACAAACAAACCATGCTGTGCTGCGCTGTGTGAGGCCTCGCTCTGTTTAAAAACGCAGCAGTCTCGAGCGAGGCGCGCTACCCGCCCCGTGCTGGGCCGCGCTGTGCCGAACCAAGCTATGTTTTTTATGGAGCTCTGAAGTCATTTTTAGGGTTCTGTAGCCAAATGGCAAAAACGGAACCCTTATAGATTTGTCATGTCTGTCTGTCTGTAGCTAAACTAGTCTGTCTAAAGCTAGACTGATGAAACTTAGCGAGTTTCAAGTTAAAAATGTTTAAAACTATTCCCACTAAGAAAGTTTCAATTTTTAGGACAGAGAGTCGTGGCTCAGTGCTCGCGATTCAATGGTGAACTTCGACAAAGCGTCGTTCTTATCGGATCAGCCACAGCGTCACCGGCCTTTCCTCTCCCGGTTCCTAGAAACGCAGATGTTCGCTACTCTCATTGATAACAAGATCATGGGCAATTGGGGGGAGTATGACGCAAACCTACAAGTCTTCGAGCATCGAATAAAAAGTGTTAGGTAAGTTTTTGTTTTGTTATCTAAGTGGACAACAGAGTGGTTTCCACAAAATGCAAGGTAGCTTATTCACCATTTTAGCAGGTTACCGAAAAAAAATGTTAGTACAGATTCGTGCTATACTAGAATTACTTTTACTATGAAATTTAGAATACTGGACCTCTTCGGTTTCAGTAAAAAAAACAATAACTCATTCTTCATTTATTAAGAATGAGTTAGTGTTTTTTTTAATTTAAGTAAGTTTTTGTTTAAGTAAGTGTTAAGTCTCACCAATAGTCTTTTGCCCTCTATCTTGCCCGTTACGATGAGCGTTTCGAGATTATTTGCAACGTCTGCGTGCAATGTGGCCAAAGTATATTAGTATTCGAAGCTTTGAACGTCCAGGCTTCCGAGCCAAACAAAAGTATAGAAACGACTAGCGTGCGAACCACGTGAATTTTTGTTCTTTTGTTAATGTCTTTCCATACTCTTGCCAGTCGAGTCATAGCTATTTTGGCCTTGCCAATGCGCTGTCGAATTTCAGGTTCACTTGTACCTTTCTTACTGATGACTGATCCCAAGTATAGAAACTCGTTTACCGTTTCGTATGCATTCAGGGCATCAAAACGTTGGATGGAAGTACAACGATCGACGACCATTATCTTGGTTTTGCTCATATTTATGACCAACCCTAGCTCTTTGTTGACGGATTCCGACCAGTTGAGAAGCACTATCAACCAGAATCTGTCGCGGTGAAAATGGTTGTGTCGTCTGCATAACGAAGGTTCGAGATAGTTATACCCCGATCTTTACACCTCCCTCCCATCCTTCTCGAACTTTGCGAATGATGTACTCGCCATTAGATGTTAAATAGGATGGGGGAGATCACAAAGAGCTCTGCTACTGCTGGTTTGGCGTAGAGCGGCCCACTTGGCTTGTTTCTACATCTTACAAATATGTATGGGTATCATAATTATGTACCCATGAGTTTTTTATTTTTTTTATTTATAATAATAACACTATCTAGCACCAAACAAAGCAGAGTTTGTACTATGGGAACCAGATAGCTGATATAATACTTAAATACCTATTTTTTTTTTTCGTAAATAGGTACTTACATAGAATACAATATAACACCCAGACAGAGAAGAAACATCTATATTTACCATACAAATAATTGTTCTCGGTGGGGATCGAACCCACGACCTACGGCGCAGAAGGTAGAGCTACTGCCAACTGAGCTGAGAGGCCAGTCCATCACAACAGTGGTTTTAACTCCGTTTGAAGTAATTTACTTGAAATTTAATTTCATAAATCTTAGCTTTTGTGTGAAACTAACAGTTACGCTTTTTCCATACAAAGTCTCCACAATAACCCAACTTGCAACACACTCACCTTCACATTGAGCACATAAATGTTAAAAGAGAAGAGCTCAAGTACTACTTATATAGGTGATTTGTTGCGTGAGGTCAAATCAAAGTCGTCTGTGTTTCATCGTCTTGTGGCGATTTTCTTATTTTTGCACCATAATTGAGGTGTTTTAGTTAGCTTCAAGGGTTTTATGTTAGATTAAAGGTTTGTAACACATGACTGAATATAAATAGTTCCCTCGTCGATAATAATATTGCATAAGTACTAAGTACCTAGTCGTGGAAACAAAAATTAATGATAATAAAACGAATTTAATTTGGGCAAAATTGTGTGTGTTGTGTACTATCAATGTGTTGTTAGTGTGCTCGTCCTTCCAAGATGGTTGCCATTGGATGTTGTCGGGGATGTTGCAGACGGCGGCTGGGCGAGGGTGGACTGGCGCGGGGGTACAGCGTCTGGTGCGGATCCGGGGGCTCGGGGGGCTCCGGGGCAGAGCTGGAAGTGGGGGCTCCGGCAGAGCGGTTACCGCATCGCGCCGCCTACTACCGCGCGTTCCCGTCGCGATTGGACGCGACAGCGCTCGCCTGTCCCGACCGCGGCGACCGCAGGTGCATACACCCTGAACCACCGATCTCAGAATGAACTACAGCTTACTAGATCCTGGAAAAAAAATACCTTTGTAAATGGTCATGCGTGCATGGTAGACATCCCCTCAGTTGTAGGTTCTCTCTATATTTTAAGCTGTAGTTTACTTTTTGTTAATGCCTATGCTTGGAGCTGTACCTGGTATTTCGTGATCATTATTGTGTATGTTTATGTTTACTCATTATGAAATCTCGTAGATTGTAAATTAACTGATTACTTTGAAGAGAAAACTCAACTGTTACTGTCTTCCATTCTATCTTCCATCATTATTTAATAGATATTCAATTAATAATTAAGTAATTGGTCTGCTAATTCTTTTTTTTTAGTAATAAATGGAAGGATCATACTTTACTTATACGTTTTGATGAAAACTATTTTTTTTTTGCTATTTTTAAGCAGTAAATTTAGGTGAAAAATATTTTTCAAACCTCGTACCGAAAACACACCTATTGTTGTTTCCGACTGAAACCGAGCGCGTAACTTCTTTTGTAATGTTCTTTCCATTTACTATTACAAAAAAAAAACACCTATTTAACATACCAATTGTTTAGATTAATTTATGATGAGTATTCTTCATCGAAAGTGGTAAGTTTTTGTATTCGTTGTATACTCATTGGTGGTACAGAATTAAGCACCATGTCTTAAACGAATAGTTTATTAAAACTTCTTAGTTCCTAATCCTAATGGTAAATTAGGAAATCAGTGACCAGGCTGAATTTTACTTCGGTAAAATATATTAATATGCAATAAATAACATGCCTTTACGCCACGTTTTATTGACGCTGGCTCACAGTTCTTCTGAAAGTGATAAAAAACAATTTATTTTGACTGAAGTAGTGGGCCTTGCATTTATAGACCTCCAGTCTCTAGCCTTCCCTAGATCAGAGGAACTCTGAGACTCTAGCTAGACTCTACATATTATACTGATATGTTGCAAGATTTATTCTTGAAGTACATGTGCGTTTGCGCTTGCATGCCACTAGACTAGTTTAGAATTAGCCATTATAAAAGGATTCAACTAGCACTAGGTTTAATCTCAGTATAAACATTTTAGGTTAGTTACCCTATATTTTTATTTGTAACTCGAAAAATGCTTGTTTTTATGTAAGATTTTTGTTTTAAATACTACTTGATTTAACAAGCATATGGCCCACCTGATGTTAAGTGATAGCCATTGCTTATAACAAAGCATTGTGTCGTCGGTCACGCTCGTCGAGAACGTGCCCTACGATGCACTGCCCTGCGTCCATCAGCTTGAGGCATACAGAAAATATTAATAATAAAAATGACAATACATATTATTAATTATAGTGTGTTCCCACACTTGAAAATCCCATTGATATTATTATATTACTTAATTACAATTATGTAAGTTTTGGGGTGTTCT
The DNA here is from genome assembly GCA_939531255.2 of Thera britannica. Lineage (NCBI taxonomy): Eukaryota > Metazoa > Arthropoda > Insecta > Lepidoptera > Geometridae > Thera > Thera britannica. Next base: position 11,546,717 of record OW618040.2, on the reverse strand, counting down.
CGTACCTACCATAACATATTTTGTTAGACTTATTCTGTGTAGGTATACTTTACATATTATGTATTTAAAAATATTATGATTGTAAATAAGCTATTCGAATTTACATATAATTAATGTAAAAACTTAATTTTAATTATATCTTTGCTGATGATTTTTAAGATCTTATAAAAACCAGTTTTACACTGGCACTGAAAATTGTATAAACATGTTGAATATTAGTATGTGTTTGATGTAATTTGTGACGTCATGTTTTTGTCGTGTTTCAGTGTTATAAAACGCGGGAATTTTTAGAATTATTTGATAAACAACGGAGCAAGAAATATTTTTAAAAGGAGATCTGAATCTTGTATTTTTATAATCGTTCGCAGCTATGCTTTAAAATGCCAGTTTTTTTATAAAAAAAGGAGGCTTTCAATTCGGAGCATATATTTTTTTATCTAAGTAGTATTGAATTTCGACTGTTTCGATTGGTCCTTTCGCTTCAAAACGGGGGCAGTATATTGTGTATAATCCCGCAGCGTCTCTCAAAAGTATTTTACATTTGCTTGGGAGTTATTTTTTGTATAAGATTTTGAAAAGCTACATCATTTATTAATATTTTGACATCTGGAGAAACAGACTCGAGATATTAACGATTTCTTTTTTTATTTAGTTTTTAAATCTATTTTTTGATGTTGTGATCGTCTTGTCTTGTACTATAAGTGCATGGCTTACTTTATGTTGCATGGAGTATAAAATACCACTTGTAACTTTAGTATTTTAGTGCAATTAGCTAATCTGTGCAGTATCTATTATTAAGTTTGTATGAATTTTAATATTATATTTTTATGTTTATTTTTAACATGATTATAGCAACTATTTTTAATGCAAACAGATCTTGTGCAGCATAATAATAAATAGGAAAAGTTGATGCGAGGTTAAAAAAATGTGAATAACTAGATAATAATAGATAAAATCAGAATAAACTTATTTAATGTACATTTGGTATTTTGAATGTTTGTGTTCCTTGTCCGTGTTTTGTGATGTATGGTGATTTCGTGCAATCGTCAATATTAAAAGTTTATTACAACATAATGTTTGTACTTACTAAGCAAAGTTCGCGCTATCTATATTATCCTACAACTCTACGAAGTGGTGATGAATGATGAATTTATGAGACGAAATTAAAACCGAGACGAATATTGCGAACCATCCTTATGTCAAGTGCCTCTTAATCACTTAAGAATTGTGAAAACGTTTACTAAAATAATATAATTTTAAAAAACTTGAGAAGTTGACTTCATGGTCAAACTATTAAACCCATTTTCCCGATCGAAATTTCAATGGGACCAATCTGGAAGGATTACTTTTCAGATAAGAAAATAATTTATTAAATTGATTCATAAATTACGGAGGTATGCAGTAACAAACATTGATGAAATTTGTTTGAGACCAATCTGGATATATTACTTTTCAGAATAAAAAAATAATGTTTCAAATCGGAGCATAAATGAGGAAATAATGCGACAATAAACATTTAATAAAACAAAACGGACCAATCTGAAAATATTAAAAAACAAATATAACAAATTGGGTCATAAATGACGAAGTTATGCTATAATAAAAATATAAAAAAATCTACCGAATTGAGAACCCCTTCCTTTTTAGTTGGTAATAAAAATGATACCTACAGTAAAATAAGCTCATGTAGAAGTACTAAGTAGGAAGGTAGGTACTAATTATATGGAAAAAACGGGTATATATCGCGATTACCTTTATTAATTCCCGACGTTTCAACCGTGTCGCGGGTAGACATGGAGTTCATTGGAGTTACTGTCGAGAAGCGGAGGCAGTCACAGTTCCAACTAGCCTCACTTGGTCCTCAGAATTAGAAATGTCCACGTTCATATTACGACACACCACTGCAACTTGCAACTGCGATTGCCTCCGCTTCTCGACAGTAACTCCAATGAACTCCAATCTGCCCGCGACCACGGCTGTTGTTACACGGTTGAAACGTCGGGAATTAATAAAGGTAATCGCGATAAATAGCCGTTTGTTCCATATAATTATGCATAACGATCGCGTAAATTTAAAAAGTACTATAGCAAAGTACTAGATACACGATTGCACGAAATTCACACGCATGCATAGTTTACCATTTGGGTGCTTTAACAATTGCTTTGCTTGCTTTTAGTGCTTTAAATAGAACACCGAAGCACATACATTGGCATGGAACATGTTTTCAGGACAAACAGTCTGAAGCGCATTAAAAACTCCAAGTGGCAGGTGAAGGATTGTCCACCAGAGCTCTTGCTAGGGGATATCAGCAGGCGGCTGTCCACTGATGTGACTCCAGCGGCCATCGCGCAGAACAACAGAACATTCGTTGAAAAACTTTTGAAGGTAGGTATTAACTTAATACCCTACTTTTGTACATTTGCAATTAAATTAGTCAGAGATTTTTTTGTAAATCGTATGAAGGCTTAGTGTACGTCGGATAGCTCAGCATAAAATAAAATTAGATAAAAGTAAATAAAATATATTTATTTAATATAATTCAATATAACACTCATGCAGAGAACAAACATTCACATTCATTTCATGTTCGCACAAATATACTTGTTCTCGATGAGGATCGAACCCACGACCTACGGCGCGCGGCGCAGAAGGCAGAGCTACTACCAACTGAGCTGAGTGCCCAGTCCAGAATTCATTCCCACAAATATCTTGGCTTCGACTTCTTAGGCGAAAATCATTTCATTTTAAAACACACCATGCCTACTTATATAAAAATAGTAGTTGCCTATTACATTGACTGCACGATTAGGTAGGTGCTGTTTGCTTTGCTGGCTAGTATTTATCGGCTGCTTAGCCAATCAAATATAACCTACTCTTTGAGATATAATAAAATCAAAAATATTACCCACATTCAAACTGTTCTTTCTAGGAATGCAAAAGCAAGACCAAAAGAATGCTCGTAGAAAAAATGGGTACTGAGGAATCAGGGTTGAGTGGTGAGGTTTCGATAACGGGCGTCGAAGAAAGTACCATGATCGCATCCTTATGTGACTTGTTAGAAAGGCTGTGGTCACATGGGTTGCAGCATAAGATGGGCAAATCTGCGCTGTGGATGCACCTCACCAATTATCAGGAGTTGGAGCAGTGTAGCAACTCTACGAAGCCGATTGATCCAAACTATCTTACTCCTGGTACGTTTTTATAAAAAGTATTTCTTTATTATCTTGGACAAGCTTCAAAGTGAAAAATCGTTATTCAGTTACAAGGCCTTCTTTCAAACTTCTTTAAGATAGCTTCCATCCACATTTTGTCGAGTGAGAAACTGTGTTTGTGACATGCTGGGCGATTGTGTTTTCTGTTGCAATCGAAAGTTTGATACTACCAAATACAGATACTAATAAGGAACAGTGGTCACATATCAAGATTTGTGACCACTGTTCCTTGTTTGCCATCATTTTTCAACCACTATCATCTGTTGCCATACTAGTTTTACATACCGAAGGAACTATTCGCTATCTCATGTTTATTACGTCAACATTCAGTCTTGTTGCAATCGTTCCTTGTCAAAGATAAGTTTTTATTTCAATTTGTTTTTTATTGCAATCGAATACAAAGATGTAAAGAAAGAAAAGAAAATGTATTTATCTCATCTCGACGGAGAAGAACCTAGACGAGGCGCACTTTTAAATATTTACCCAAAATCTATTTGTTTCACCGAAGGTCAAACACGATAGCCAAAATAGTTAAGTTCAGGCTACCTTTTGTTTTCTATTACCTAATGTTTTCAGGGCACTCTTTCTTGTGTGCACCTGTTTCAAATGCAAATAGTTACCTACTTCTGAAATTTAAACATATTTTGTTATTGCCATACATGCAGCTTTGGCTTGGTGTGTTTTACGCAAACGTCTTGACTGTAAGTACTAGCACTAATACCAACTAGTTTTGCCAGAGAGTTTCCTCTTGTTTCAACAAGAGCGCTTTTAGGGTTCCGTAGCCAAATGTCAAAAACGGAACCCTTATAGATTCGTCATATGCCTGTCTGTCTTGTCTGTCTGTCCGTATGTATGTCACAGCCATTTTTCTCCGAAACTGTAATAGCTAGACTGATGAAACTTGGCGAGTAGATGTATTCTGTAAACCGCATTAAGGTCGCTCGATTCCCATACAAATTGAAATACACAACTATGGGCGTGAGAGTACAGTTGTAGACTGAAAAAACAGTGGTTGGTTTTTATTATAGGTCTTTATAAACGTGGAAACATATTTGGTTGAAGAAAACTGTCGATTTACAGTGAAAATAACATCAAAATTTAGTTAATTTTTGTCAATGTATGAGTAAACACGGATAGTGGCTGACGGCTCTGACGTCATTGCAATTATGTTGGAGCGAGACGTTGCCAGCTCGCGACATCCACATCCGCACTGTTGCCATACTTCCCAGTCTTTTCATAATTCACTCGGGTCAATTATTTTATATTTTGCTAAGTTTAAGCCCTGCACACATCTTAGTGATCTGCGATGGCGATCAGCTGACGCTGAGAAATATGACAGCGATATTTGGCAGCGTTTCACTGATCGCCATCGCCATCGCCTTGATGTATGCAGGCCTATATTCGTACCGTATAATGACAATCATCCAAGGACCATTACAAGTAGAGGAAAAGGTGCAAAGATGGGGTCAGCTTTAAAGGTCAATAATATAAAAAATAAAATAATGAAACAATCATATTTATTTTTTAATTAACAACTAATTATTATTATTCTAATATTTGGTGTCATTAGAAACTTTTGGCAACACATTTAAGATAAAAAAAATAATAAATAAAACAGGTCAGTTTCTCCGTCTTGCCCAATGGTGCTGGTAAGATGAGATACCCCCCTGAAGTAAGATGGGGTGATGAGATGATTATTTGACCTGGCAGAACTCGCAGACTTCGTCATCATCATCATAATATATTCCTGCGCAGCTATTACGAGCTAGGGCATGCAATTATTGAAACTTTTCGATAATCGATAATACGATATTTATCGCTCTATTTTTCGATAATTATCGAGAATTATCGGTTGTTGCTAAAGGGAAAAATCTTCATGTTTCGGTTTCTAATTTAACTGCTTTATTTGTCATATCTACACTCAACAAGAAGATTTACGTATAACCTACTATTATCTATCTATTTCTACTTATAACATTCTTTTTCTATCGTGTCGATGTTACAGTAAAATTGAGTGAAAAGTGGGTAAAACGGCATTGAACAGAGGTTCCTTACTGTGTCACTTTCTTGTTTTGATTTTAAAATTTTTTTTTAAACGTCTTTCTGTTGTTCACTGTTTGTTCAAGGATTGCATGTACCATTAATATAGAAAATAGCTAAAATTTATTGAACTTTACATTACAACATTATTTACTAATAAATATGATTTTATTACATATTATTATTTCGATAAGTGTCACTTATCGAAAAGCTTTTAATTAGATGACACTTTAACGATTAGGTTCTTAAGTAAACCAGTCAGTAGAATGCTTGGATTAATCATTATATCAGGTAATCATTATCTATAAATGTTTTTTTTTTTATAAAGAAACCAAATAATAACAATCAATTAGAATGTACGCATTGTTTAACATTTTGTTATCGTTAGGAATAAGAATGAACTATTCGTAATAATAGTTAATTCACACATTTTTGAATTTATCGTTTATCGGTTTTTATCGTTTTTATTTTCGATAATTATCGCTGGAGAAAATGAGCCGATTACCGATAATTTATCGATTATCGATTATCGATTATCGGATTGCATGCGCTATTACGAGCCCATCTTCCACATAATAAGCATGATATCCACTCTACAATGGAAATGGAATATACTTCCTCACAATACATTCATGGAGTGATGCTCATCTTCAGATGAACCTATACCTATACCAATGCATTTAGATCTTTAACCGCAAGTCCATAATAACCTTTCTTCCATTTCTAATAAATAAACACAAAGCTCATTCTCTTTAGACACAGAAAAAACAGGTTGCCTAGGACCCCCAACGGTTACCCTATCTCGCCTGCAAAGCCATTTTACAAAAAAAAGTAAAAAAAAACAGCCAATAATCAGAAACACAATTTTTACCTTATTATTGGGTAGTTTAAGCGATAAACGATGAATGAACGAGCGTGATTGATAAATAATATAATAATATAATTTGAACTGTGTCTTACCCGCTAGCCCACCTTGCCACCTATCCCCTAAGTATATTATATTCCTGAGGCAGCAAGGAGTTTGAAAGTCTATGCCAGCAGCACGTCATAGAAACAATACTTTTTAATCTCTTTGCTGTCAGTTTCCAACCTCCTTGCGCCCTCCCTTGCAAAAACACAATGTTGTCATTGTGTTTTTACTTTATTATTTCGTTGGTTTGCTGTGAAAAAAAGAGTGCTATCTACTATCTAAATCGGATATTTTTTCTCATTCGTGACGCCATGGAGCCACGAACTTTGGTAAAAGATTACAAAAATCATCTATACTCTGGTCCCAGGAAAAGTCGCTAGCGAAGTCTGGGACAAATAAAACGATGTCATGAAGATATAAAAACGTAAGTATATGCTTACCTACGTAAAAAAAAGTAAACAGGCCTTTGCATCTATTGTAGATGATTTATATAGCGTCAGGGGCAACTGGTGATTACTCATGCCCCTACTTACGGGACGCTATAGTGCCTGGGACAGGATTTTAGATGGGATAGGCTTGCCCAGCACCTATACCATCCTGACAGCTTAGTCGGCCTAATCCACAGGAAAGACATGGTCAATTCGTGCGGAGCTGACTAAGCCACGGGTTTCCTCACGATGTTTTCCTTCAATTATTTTTATCTACGTACGCAAGTAATTATTGCTGTCGTATTTTACACAAACTTATCGCAGATTATTTAACTTACGGCTAACTATCAAAAACTCTCTATGACTTGTTGCAGGCGAACAGAAGTGTGGTGCAAAAAGATGAAAACAGATGATTCCAATCCACCACCCACAACGGGGAGTAGATCCTAATCGGCGGTGATAGAGAAAACCCTGTACACACTTGCTTTTCATCTATAAGTTAAAAAAATAAGTTTGTAATGAATAAACACAAAACCCAGTGGTGCCGATTTCAAAAATTCTTTCACCATTGAAAAGCTTCATTCACCCTGAGTAACATAGGCTATATTTATGTGTTTTGAAAATAAATGTCCACCCGTGCGAAGCCGGGACAGGCCGCTAGTTCTATATATTTTGATACATATCTTGTTTTTTATTATGTAGTCTATACACATTGTCTATACATATTGTTTAGCCCAGCGGATGCAAGTGTATGTCAATAAAAGCTTTGTGGTTGAGAAATAAATAAGTTACATGTGTACATAATAATAATATCTAAAAAATAAAATATTGACTTACAGAGTACCTATGTACATCATTTTTACGTGAAATTATGACAAACATAATATATATAAGTCTATATAAAGGTCTATTGAAAACATAAAAATATAGGTACCTAATTTCGAAACCCGATCAAAGCTGGATATTCTGCAGAAGGAATATTACAAGTAGAATAAATCATTTCGCAAAATGAAAAATTTGAGCAAAAAAAGCCGTTGGTAGACAAGAATTGAACTCGGTACCGTAGCTCTGCAGCCGAGGGGCCTAGCCGCTTGTCCAATTTGAGCGATGTCAGTATGTTGAAATTAGCTTATAGTTTGAAAACAACAAAATGCTTGTCTGTGTGCGTAATTAGTCTGCTTCAATCCCTGCGATTTTGATTTTTCCAACTATAAGTACTTTTCAGACCAAAATAAACACGAATTATAGCTAGGGACATAATAAATAATTCGCTATAAACGGACCACATACTACTACAAAATAAAATACACGTTTTCATTTAAAAAATAAATAAAATGATGAAATTAGAACATCTACGCCATCTCTTGACACTGATGCGCCTAGCGGACCACGAGGCTCCACCTTAAGATTTTTACACAAAAATAGAAAAAAACAATAATTTTGGGGGTCCCTATACTGGAAACTGAAACTAAAAAAAAAAATTCATCAAACCCAGAGGTGTATCTATGAATAGGTCTTTAAAAATGATGTTGAGGTTTCTAATATGGTTTGTTTCTAAACTGAATAGTTTGCGCGAGAGAGACTTCCAAAGTGGTAAAATGGTGGTCCCCCCCCTCTAACTTCTTAAATAAGAGAATGATAAATCTAAAAAAAATATATGATGTACATTACTATAAAAACATCCAACGATATTTGGTTTGAACGAGATCTAGTGAGTAGTTTTTTTTATAGGTCATAAATCGTAAACCGCAATTTACCTTGCGACGAACTACAAGAACTTTTATATTATGTTACTTGTTGCTACGGAACCCTTCATGGGCGAGTCCGACTCGCACTTGGCCGCTTTATTTTCATTACAAATTTAAAAATTATATTATTAAAATATGAATAATGAGAAAATGAATTATTACAAATGAAATAATAAAAAATATATTTCTAGATCTATCATCGGTAGGAGCTGAAGTAGAAGCCCATCAGAGCTCAAGCTCTAGCAGTAGATCCCGGGATAGCTCTCGCGCGGGATCGCGGGATAGTTCTCGGGATCGGCTCAGTAACTCCGGGACTTTGGAGCGCAAGCCGTCTAATCCGCTGCGACCGTTGCCTCAGAGCCTGACCTTTGATATGAGGTTAGTGTTCAAAGGATAAAGATTTTTTTAAATTGAATTACAAGGAACCTGTTCAATTTTATATATTTTCAGAAACGTCCAAGCAATGACTGACATTAAAACCGAGATAGGTTACGCGCGCGCCTGGGTACGCCTGTCCCTTGAAAAGAAACTGCTTTCCCATCACCTACGAGAGCTTCTAGCGGACACCACGCTTCTCCGATCTCAGTACAAAAGAACTGCCTTCTTGCGCTGCGAAGAGGAAAGGGAACAGTTTCTATATCATCTGCTTACGTTGAACGCAGTTGATTACAAGTGCTTTACCAATACATATCCCACTACTAGTAAGTATAAACAATCCTATAGCTTATCAACTTGTCGAGAATTAATAATGTAAGGGCAAGCACTGGCGGCCTAGTAGTAGCGGCCCCACCATCCGGTCCATAAGTCGTGCTTTCAAATCTAGTCGTGCACCAATGAGTTTATCTATCCAAAAATGTAAGTGCACTATGCCAGGACAAATGTCGTGAAAAAAACAGGCATGTCGTAGAAGCTAAAAGGTTCGAAAACATGTGTCTAGTGCACGAAAGGCCTCCTAAAATTCTTTCACCACACTGGCTCGCAAGAACTAGTGGCGCAAGAAGAATAAAAAAGCTTGTATATTGCTTTACACAAACAATGCAGTAACTAACTCTATCGGAGTGTTATATTGTATTCTAAGTATGTATTTACAAAAAAAAGTGTATATAAGTATTAATTATCAGCTATCATAGTACCAGCTTTGCTTAATTTAGAACTAGATAGTGTTGTGTAGATAGTCGACTATATTTATTATTATTTGCAGAGTTGCCATACCGTGTCCTGATCGCGCCGTCTCGCAAAGCGAGCCAGACCACTGCAAACTGCTGGATATCTATGTCGGCGGCCAACGGGGAATCCACGCCGAAAATACCTATCCCACGGAGCACCAACGAATTCGTATTCCATGTAAGTTCGCTTCGTTGCCAGCTTTAAAAAAAAAGCATTGATCAACACACATACATGCATAAAATCACGCCTCATGCCCATCGAGGTAGGCAGAGACGGATTTCCACTTGCTATGATCCTGACATATCTCTTTAGCTTCATTCACTCGCATAATAGTCTTCATACATGGTCGGTTTAGGGTACTCTTGACCTAGCCTTTCTCTAAAACGTCTTGATCAACTGGCACGGTAAATATCCCCTACGAATACGTACATGTTCTTAAGTTTTTCGTGATAAAATAAATAATACTGGTGGCCGACCGCGGCTTCGCTCGCCTCGTTCCCGTTCCCCGTTTCCGTGACTTGCATCCGTTTTCCGTTACAATATCTTTATAAATTGTAGCCTATGTGTTATTCTGATGTATAAGCTATATTAATGTAAAGTTTCATTAAAATCCATGCAGTAGTTTTTACGTGAAAGAGTAACAAACATCCATCCATCCATGCTTACAAACTTTCGCGTTTATAATATTAGTAGGAAGTAGGATGTAACTGTTACTTAACTATTTTGTAGTCAAACATCTCAAGTTAAAGAAATAAATAATGTTTCTTTCAGGTGTTCTAGATATGGAATAGAATATCGAAGTTCCTATTCGCCATCTCATATTTTTAACGTCAACAGTTTTGTTGCAATCGTTCCTTGTCAAACGATAAGTTTAGATTTATTCGTTTATACATATGACTAGGTTTTGATTGCAACAAAAGATGGTACTGGATGTATCCCACTTCTGGTGTAATGGCAGACAAACACTTACTTATCAAATATTATTTAAAAAAACCATTACTGCGCTTACTAATCTGTTTACCAACTGTGGTGGCCTACGCCACGCCTCCCCCTGACCATCCGTATTCAACAGTGGAATCAGGCTGATGATTTATTTGCAGCACAAAAATCTGGGAGTATTATCAACATTGCGCATCGGACACGACAACTCCGGTATATCTCCTCGCTGGCTTCTGGATAACGTGTACGTGAGGAATGAAGTCACAGGACACACTTATACGTGAGTTATATCATATTTCTTTATGAAGTAGCTTCCACCTGCACTTTCCATATTAGGTATATAACAATATCAGAAGTAAACTCTGTAGTTACTTAAAAATTATTAAAATGAATGAATTGAAATAGCACATTATACATTTCAAAATTTGACTAGCCTCTCAGCGCAGTTGGTAGTAGCTCTGTCTTCTAAGTCGTGGATTCGATCCGAGAACAAATATAATTACAATTAAAGTATGTTTTTACTAAAAAAAAATTATTTTTATTATACCAGCTTTCTGGTTCCCATAGTACAAGATCTGTATAATTTGGGGTTATTTCACCATACTTGGTTCGAAAAAACCAGTGACATGATAAGATGAAGATTGTAATCACTCCTCTTGCTCAAATATACCGTCATTGTGGCGTACCAGAGCGAAGAAAAATTGAATTTCTGCCTAAGGGAAAACAGTTTAATATTTTATTTTTCTCTGACAATGAGCCATAAGTACAATAATCATGAATAAAGACTCGACCTAGTACTGTTTCATAAAAAAGGAACAGTATTTTATATTTGAAAATGGAACTAAATTCGGTGATCTCTTTGGTAGAATGCATGCAATGCGTTGCGGCTACAGGAGAAATAAAAAAAAACATTGGCGCGAAATCTTTCGATTTTTCCCAAGTATTTCATATTGCATTGGGTCATTTTATTTTCTCGATATCGTAGTGAAAAGTATAGTGTAACACATGGCGCAAAAACCCATTAAAACTCTGTTTGTATTTACTCCCTCGCTATGTATTGTAATGAGTTGTAGTTGTATAACAATGTAGTATTGTAGATTCCCGTGCCACCGCTGGCTCGGCTCCGGCGTGGACGACGGCTCGACGGAGCGGCTGCTGGTGGCGAGCCGCGTGCGAGGCGAGGCGGCGCCGCGCTCGTGTCACCTCGCGCCGCCGACCACGCCGACCGCGCTCGCCACGCCCGCCACGCCCGCCACGCCCACCGCCACGCATCTCTCCACCTCCACCATACAACACATGATAGGTGCGCTGCGCTCACAGAACAAACTAGAACGGCCATGTACATCATGATATTGTACGCACCGTTAATACGATGCCAGTTAAGCCACACGTACACTGTAGCAATTCAAACATTAATTTTTTTTTGTTCTGACACTAGATAGGGAGGCAATAATGTACCATGTAATAGTAGTAGTATGTGCACAACAGGATAATGTACAGCAGGTTAATGTACACACCGTTATTACGATGCCAGGGTTTGGATTAACGGGGCGTACAATAAAAGGTTGCGCAATAACATGCTGTACAATATCGTCACGTGTTGTTATTGTACGCCCCGTAATTACGGTGCCAGTTTAGCCTCTTGCTCACTGGAGCAATTCAATCATTGATTTTTAGGGTTCCTTATAAATTCGTCATGTCTGTCTGTCTGTCCGTCCGTATGTCACAGCCATTTTTCTCCGAAACCGTAAGAGCTAGACTGATGAAACTTGGCGAGTAGATGTATTCTGTGAACCGCATTAAGATTTTTACATAAAAATAGAAAAAAAACTATAAATTTTGGGGGTCCCCATACTTGAAACTGAAACTCAAAAAAAAACTTTCATCAAACCCATACGTGTGAGGTATCTATGAATAGGTTTTCAAAAATGATGTTGAGGTTTCTAATATCGTTTGTTTCTAAACTGAATAGTTTGCGCGAGAGAAACTTCTAAAGTGGAAAAAAGTTGGTCCCCTCCCCCTCTAACTTCTAAAATAAGAGAATGATAAAACTAAAAAAAATATATGTTGTACATTACTATGCAAACTTTCAACGATATTTGGTTTGAACGATATCTAGTCAGTAGTTTTTTTTTATACGTCATAAATCGTAAACAGCAATTTACCTTTCGACGAACTACAAGAACTTTTATAATATGTTACTTGATGCTACGGAACCCTTCATGGGCGAGTCCGACTCGCACTTGGCTGCTTTTTTTCTCTTTTAACTGGCAGCAGAGACTTGTACTTGTCTTTGAAACTTTATTGGGCGGATCCGACATGGGTAGGTTAGGTTATGTTAGAACATATAAATTACGCACAAAGCGAGCGAGCAAAGCGAGCGTTCAGACATTCAGAAATTCAACAGTTTTTTCGGGAGTCGTAAATGAAAAATGCCTTGCAGCAGCGCAAGAATTACTTTCCGAACAAGTTAAGCGACAAGATAAAACATAGAAATACTTTCTTAACGTCTTCCTTCCTTCCTTTTTCTTAGACTCCTCATATTTAGTGATATTTTAGATATAATAGGGGAAATGTAAACTGGCGACATCGGCTCCCATACAAACGGCGCATGATCGCCTTTCATATTCTGTAGGTGCGGTGCACATCACTGGTGCTTTCTATTTTATTTTAGTAGTAGTAGAGCTCTTTGTGAAGGGCGGGACCGGGGAAGTACTGCCACCATGCCTATTTCTGCCGTGAAGCAGCAATGCTGTGTTTCAGTTTGAAGGGTGTGGGTGCCGGTGAAATTACTGGCACGTGAGGCTGAACATCTGTATGTCTCAAGCTGATGGACACAAAGCCGCGCATCGTAGGGCACGTTCCTGACGTGCCCTACGAGGTAATGCTTTGTTATAGACAAACAACAAGCAATTGGAACAAGCAAATGACCCACCTGATGCTAAGTGGTAACCATCCATCGATGGTTACCACTTAGCATCAGGTGGGCCATTTGCTTGTTCCATCAGCTAGTTGTATAAAATAAACGGCCAAGTAAAACATCGTGAGGAAACCGGCATGTCGTAGAATCTAAAAAGTTCTAAAAACCTGTGTCGAGTGCACGAAAGTAGCCTCTCTGAGGCGCACTTAAAATCCTTTCACCACACTGGTTCGAAGCCTATGTTATGCCGGGAAATAAGTTAGTTTTTTAATAGTGAAAGAATTTTCGAAATCGTTCCAGAAGTTTTTGAGTTTATTCGTTACGTACAGAAATAAAAATTTTTCCTCTTTATAATAATAGAAATAAATAAAAACAAGTATTATATTAGCAATCTCGCTGCCAAAGTACAAGCTTGCTTAGTTTCTGGCTAGATAGTGTTGTGTGTGTAGTGAATGTCCACCAATATATATTATTGTTTGATAGGAGACTGCGTTAACGCGATAGTGAAATGGCACTACCAGTCCAAGCGAGAGAAGGATGCCAACTCCCTCAGCGTTCTGCTTTGCGGGGAAAACGGTCTCGTCAAGTGTCTGGAGCAAGCCTTCTTGTGCGGGTTCAAATCTGCGAGGCTGTTCGGAAAGAATCTCTTTATATGGGATTATTTTGGTAAGTTTTTTTGTAAGATTAAGGTTTTTGCAATCTCTTGTTTCTTGACATGGATGTGACAAAAATATTTAAAAGATTCGTTTAAACTCCTCAGAGAATTTAATCCCCCGGCTTCGCACGGGTGAAAATATTCAAATGCTTTACAAAAACACCTTTTTTCTAACGAAGGTGATGAACTTTTCTAACGGACGAGTCGCTAGTAATAAATATAATAATTACTCATTGATAATGTTGCATTTGAGCGATGAATTAATTTTTGAAGTTGGTTTATATAATTGCTTTGAGTTTATTCGTTCAAAACATACAAATCTTTCCTTTTTAGTATAATATTAGTATAATCAAATTCATAACCATTTTGTTAAGATCGCGGGGAGTCCGTGGATGAAAAGGGCTCAGTATCGTTCTTCCTGGAAATTTAAAGAGAAAGATAATTTAAAAATTATTTATGCAGCGCATATTTTTCTACATCGAGATGAATCTCTACAGCGTTTTATGCAAAATCTCAGGTTAATTGAACTCCATAACATTAAAGTCGTCAGAGGGATACTAAAAAGTAAAACAGGCCTTTGTATCTATTGTAGATGATTTATACAGGGTGTAATCGTTAAGTGTGCACAGGCGATTATTCCGTAACTATTGCAGATATCAAAAAACTTTAAACTGATATCGAAAGTACTTTACCTAATGAGTAAAATGACATTAATAACTTTTTAAAAATAAAACGAGAAATATCCAAAAAAATTACATTAATCACTCCCATACATTTTATTTCTTAGTAAGTACAAAATTTTGTGTTCAAAGCATATGTTCGAAGTGACGTCCTCCTTGTGCAATACAATGACGAGCTCTATTTACAGTTTCTAAATGAAATTTCCTTAACATTTGCGGAGTAATTAAAGCAATTGCACGACGTACACGATTCTGTAACTCTTCTAGGCTGTGTAGGTACTCTCTCAGCGTACACGTGGTCTTTGACAAATCCCCATAGTATTAGTATTATTAATCTACACGTGTATCTACTTGAAATTCATTAATACCTTCATATCGTACATAATTATAAAATGACAAGGGTAAAATGAGTAGGTACTATTCCACTTAAAATAAGGAAACTAAAACCTTTCTACTATCTCATACTAAATGTATGGGAGTGATTAATGTATTTTTTTTGGATATTTCTCGTTTTATTTTTAAAAAGTTATTAATGTCATTTTACTCATTAGGTAAAGTACTTTCGATATCAGTTTAAAGTTTTTTGATATCTGCAATAGTTACGGAATAATCGCCTGTGCACACTTAACGATTACACCCTGTATAGCGTGAGGGGCAACTGGTGATTACACAAACCTTACTTGCGGGACACTATATTGCCTGGGACAGATTTTTTAGATGGAATATGCTTGCCGGGCACCTTTACCATGATGACAGCTTAGTCGGCCTAATCCACAGGAAAGACATACTGGTCAGTACGTGCTGAGCTGACTAAGCCATGGGCTTATTCACGATGTTTTCCTTCACCTTTTGAGAGCATTGTGTACATACATTTTCCGAACAGAAAAATCCATAGGTCACATGACTGGATTCTAAAGCAAAATTAACAATCGAAAAACTGTAACTCTTTCCATTCACAGAACGCGTGAAAGATGAGTTCAAAATGAGTCTCAGCGACGAGCCGTCGCAGATGAACAAGAGTTGTGGCGTGGCTTACAACTGTAGGCAGGACCAAGAGCACAGAGCTATATGGAGGTGTTATTGCCATCTCATGGACGAAGTCAACTCCGTCGGACGTACCCTGGGCAAGGACGGCAAGTTCCAGCTGTTTATATGTCTCAGCTTACGGTGAGTCTTCATTTGTTTATTAAAATTAATATTATGTCGAATAAAAAAATACCATTCCCCGTGCTTATCCACTGAAGGCAACCACAGCATTCATTCATTAATTCGATCAGTCATACAAAACTTCATCTAGACAGCATCTAGAGGTCAGACTACTGCCCAAACTTCAAAGCAAGTTTTCCTAGCAAACAGTTTGCTTTACTAGTTTACGTACTTATGCAAACTATTTAGTAGTAAACTGGCTTGGATAAAATTAATGCATTTGCTGAACAGTGTCTGTGTCTTTTTTACGGTTCCGTAGCCAAATGGCAAAAACGGAACCCATATATATTTGTCCTGTCTGTCTGTCTGTCCGTCCGTATGTCACAGCCATTTTTCTCCGAAACTGTAAGAGCTTGCCTGATTCAATTGACTGTGCATAATGTATAATGATATCTAAATGAATTAAACTTCTATAACGAAGGTGAGTCGCAGTTACTGCGCTGTGTCCCACTCAGTGATCGGAGTAGGTAGAGCTATTTAGGTTCATTCATCACGCAAACATTGATGTTAATATGGATATTCCACGGGATTCCGACTAATACTCTGGAATTCGATTATTATAATTATGTTTGACTGCGCGAGCGACGTTGTAAATTTTTCATCAGCAACACGTTGCCAAAATTTTTGTCAAACGCGATTTTTGATGAACAAATAATTTGTATGTTATGTTCTTGTATAACTTCAGAATGAAAATGTTGATTGATTGTTGATTCTTGTATAAATATAAGAAATTGTTACATAAAAAAATATATGTGATTTAATGACTCAAGTTGCTATCTATTTATTATATTATCCTTAAACCCGTCCTTACACTTATAAGAAGTATATGCTTTCATTACTCACTAAGGCGTAAATAAATAGCTTTTTATTATTTTTCTACTTAATAAACAAAACCCGGGATTCGGGGAATATCCATATTATTCTATAATATGGCAAGTACATAAAATAGCTCTACCTACTCCGATCACTGGTCCCACTCTACTGGTGTCACGGAAGACCAGCGTTACAGTGGTGCTCGCTACTATAGCATATGCTTTGTAACGGACAATTTTTGTGTCATTTTTCTTGTATCATTATCATCCTTGCCTATTACTATTATTGTTGTGTGGCATAAAAATAAATAACTTTTGATTTGATTTGATTTGATATAAGTAAAATGTTTGATTTGTTTGATCAGGGAGCACTGGCTGCACCGGATGCTAGTCCCGATGTCAATGACCCGCGTCACCGCGGACATGTACGAAGAGCAGAGTTTCGTCAGGAAGCGCGGCCTCCTTACATTCCTCAAGCAGATCCTGGAGCCGCTCGATGAGTTCGATATTGTGCTCGAGAACTCGCTCACTCAGGGCATTTGAACATTTGAATACTTCACTAACCCCCGAATACTGAAACGCAACTCAGATTTAAGCACGTCTCAAGCGACGAATATTTGACAAATATTAAAAAATATTAAAATCTAAATATAAATATTAAAATAATATTAATATCTAAATATTAATATTAAAATCTGTCAAATATTCGTCGCTTGAGACGTGCTTAAATCTGAGTTGCGTTTCAGTATTCGGGGGTAAGAGTTTTATAATGTCCCAAAAGTTAAGTGCCGAGCGGGATTTGAACCCGCGGCCTTCCCTTTGGTACGGGGCTGCGCTGACCGCTGCGCCATCGGATCCTAATCACACTCGACGAATAACTCTTAGGGACTGTTCGGCACTAACGCGACCGTGGCTCCATCTACAGTTTTGACTTTACAGTCAACTACTTACCTGCCTTAAAGTAGTAGTGTTGTAGAAGTATCTTTGTGATTTCTTCGAGTCTAGTAAACATTTTAAAAACAAAACAAGTTTGAATACTTCGTTTGAAGGCAGCGGTATGTGTTTTGACACTGTTGTACCCAAAGCATGATATTAAATTTATATAAAACCATTGTTAATTTTGATTAGCGAACTGTCAAAACTAAACGCCTAAAAAGGGCTGATTAGCAAAAGTAATTGATTATTATTTGATTATGACGATAGGCAAAACGCATTGATGACAGCACTGTTGCAGCATTTTATATTTTTAATCTTGTAAAAGGCTCCTTTTAAGGCTTGATCCAGAGTCTGTGCTTACGTGTATTAATGTTTTACCGAAACCACAGATTAAATTTGGTACGCGTTAATATTTGTGAAACTAATGACATTTCCTCTCCACTTTAATGGGCTTCCAACCTCTACGGTACAATCCGCAATGTTGGCTCTTAAAGTCTGCAGGGTTATTTTAAAATACTCGGAAACGGTTTCTTTTATATAATTATCAGATTTTTTATTTGACGACTCTAGTGTTTCAGTTGTTTCTTTTCTATATAGTTGTTTTTTGAAACTAAATGAATACTCAGTAGGTATAATTAAGTACAATTTTATTACTTTTGTTTTGATATTATTGTAAGGGTGATTTCATGTCTTATTGTTATATTAATTAAGTTCATGTGATTTTCCATTTACTTGCCAGTGTGAACCAAAGAAAATTCTCATTACTTAATGGATATTTTATTTTTATTGTGTTTAGAGGTTATTTACATTTTTTTTTACTCTAGTTATATTATTATATTAAAATTTCGAGTTTTTTTCTGTAAAACCATGACGTTGTTAACTCATCTGTGCTTTGAATTAATTTATCTTAAGATGTTGTGACTCGATCATCCACCGCATAAATTAGCAATAAGGTCCAGTTGAGAAGATATAATGTATCATTTTGTGATTTCATAGATCTAAGAACATTTTTTTTTATTAGTACGTGTTGTTTATAATGCAGCGTTCACACTAAAAATGTTTGATGAACACAAATGTTTATTCTCTATGTGTTTGTCTGTTTTAAGTTCTCAAAACTGGACGTTACACTATGGGTACAGTAATATTAAGATACGTGGTTAGAAATTACATAGGCGAGTGTACAACCTTCTAGATAAGAACACAGCATGCAAAAAATGTACTATAATGAACTATATACAAGGTGTATCTAAATATGTGTACTATGCGAAGGTGGGGGGTTTCAGACCACAATGGTGATCAGTTGTGGGGGGGAGATAATTAAAAATTCCTATTTTCAGTTTCCCATACAAAAATATTTAATTTCATAATGCCTAAATAAATTGACAACCCTATCCTTGTAACCCCTTGACCCCTTGACCTACTACCTCTGTAGGTCTACTACTACTACCTACTACCTCTGTAGCTGAGTTTAGGGTTGTCACTTTGTATAAAGTCAGCTGTTCATGTTGAAACTTCGTTGCAGTTTTTTCGTTGAACAAAAGTTGTTCCCCGGGGGGTGGAAATTCACCCCCCTTCAGGATAGTACACATATTTTGATACACGTTGTATACTATATCTGCTAAATATAAAAATATGTAAAAGTATAAAAAGTTGAGCAAATTAAAAAAACAGTGAATTTCTTCAATAAATAACTACAAAATTAAATGAAAATAAGATACTAATACTTAAGTGTTATGTATATAATTTGTGGATGTATTATATCAGTTATCCGGTTCCCATAGTACAAGTTCTGCTTAATTTAGGGCTAGATAGTTTTGTGTGGATTTTCCACAATATTTATTTATTTTGTTTTCAGCTGCGGTGACGAGTGAGCGGTGCGCAGTGTTTTCCATTGCTTATTATATTGTTGTCTTATAATACGCTGCTCTCAATCCGCAGCTGATAATACTGTCGGTGTGAACGCAACCTAAGTTTGCTAGATACAGAAGATTTCATTTGCATATAAATGTCGCCGTGCTTGTTGATGTTTGAAATTGCTTATTTCTAATCTAAAACGGAGCTAAGAGGAAGGCGTAAAATAAACGTTATTGTTTCATTGAACTAAAAACTATTGTAAACAGGTTGACTTGTGAACTGCATACAGTCGCCTGCACGAAAATTGACAAACTTACACAGTACTACAGTCAGCATCAAAAGTAGATAGGCAGCTTCAGTTATTCAACGCTCCTATTATCTGGATGTGTAGAAAACATGGCATCACCGGTTTGCAAATAGTTGGGCTCAAAGCGGACCATCTAATAAAGTTCAAAAATTTAAGTGAGCTGGTTTAAAATATATTTGTATATACTTTACAAACCAGAAATGCTAATTTACTTTTAACGCTGACTGTACCTTCATGGCAAAATTACCCTTTTAAAATTTTGCGAACATAGCACACATTGAAACGATAAGACGGCTATTTATCGCGTATATTACCTTAATTTATTTATTTTCTCGACGCGCGACGTTTCGGCAATGTTGCCATAACCGTCGTCGCAGGCAGGCGGGCAGGCAGTCTATAACTGCATTGTGTGTCGTAGTGTACGTAGTAGTACATAATAACGGTGTGTACATTAACCTGCTGTACATTATTGCATCCCAATATATTTACAAAATAATGTGTGTACCTATTTATTTTTGTACCATATTATTAATTATGGCATCTAGGCGCATCATATTATGGAATAGTTTTCTATTTTAAGATGAATTAAGTATAAAATATATATCTAGTTAGACCCTGTTTGCTTGTGTAGTCAGATAGCGAAAGAAAAATAATAATGAGAGTTTGAAAATAAGAAAATTCGCACTGGCGTATATAAACGGCGGGAGAGCATTTAATTTTAATCGAAATCTTGCTCTCTATAAGGTTGTAGATTTTACCGTCCTGCGTAATTTTATGTAAGTCGAGGTCACTCACGTAAATCCAGATAAATTGCACCCAACACGCCTTCTAAGTAACTAACTATTGGTAATAAAAAATAATAAGTGTGATTTTGACCAAACAAACTAGTAAATATCAGCACTTATACGGAAAATTGTGCCAAATACCTAACTTGTTGTTAAAACAAAACGTACTTACTATTTAAAAAACTGAATATATTAAATTTTTGTGTACGTTTGCTACACAAGATATTGTAAAATTGGAGATTCCTCCATAACCATTATGTAAAGATTTTACACGTTTTGTTGCCCATTTCAATGTACTGCCATTGCATTAAAGTGGATGGAGCTTTAAAACCGCGACGGACCTAAAAACCGCGGTTTTGTAGGTGCTCCATTGGCGGTTTATACCTTTGGCTCGCAGGTTCGTCGGTTTCAGCTCCCCAATGGATCACCCACTGTACATTTCGACACAATATTTCCATACCTAATGTTACCCAATAAAATGTTTTTAGATTTAGATTGTTTGGTAGCTAAGAGTTACAATAAGTATCTACAAAATGTCCCATTTACTTTTGAAGTGACTCAATTAATTACCTAATCATCTATATGTTTGTATTGTGTCTGTTACAAAACTTGTACGTATCCTTGAAGCAGTAAAACTAATGCATTAAGCCTTGCGCACATCTAAGCGTTCGGTGGCGATCAGTGAAACGCTGTCATATTTGACGGCGTTTTACTGATTGTCACCGCAGAACGTTTAGATGTGCGCAATGCTTTACTTATTGCTAGCTACACGCTGTGTAAAAACACTTGATTTCTGAAAGTAAATACCTACCTACTACAATTGTAATTATTGTTGTTGCTAAGTGTGCTTAAATAGCTTGTGTAATTATTATAAACTTTACAATTACCGGAACAATAACACGAAGCCACTCTTGATGGCAGTTTTAAAATATACCTACCTATAATTATGTAAACGTTCGTTTACAACAAATATTGTCTTCCTGGATATTTTTACGATATTACCAAAGATTAGCCAGTAGATAAAATTGTTGGGTTTACTGTAACTATTTAAAAATTTCTATTATTGTAACGAGTTAATAAATTCTTATGTGCCCACTGCCCAGTTTTTGTTTGAATTATTAGATCCAGTCCTCTCATGTCCAATCATTCTTACCGCTACACCATAGGTAGGTTACCTACTATATTATTCATAGTATAAATAAATTAATAATGGTATGGTTATGCGCATACCAAAACAAAATATACATATACTTATAACAAAGTTACACACAATTCGTTTAAAATTAAAATGCAGGTAGCTGTTCAATCTGGAACTCTACAGCTCAGGCGCTGCGCTAACGTAGACAATTTGCTGCCGATGCGGCACACCATCACAGGGAACCGTAGTTGCTGGTTCCTGTAGCGGTGATCGGACACAGCTTTACGTATGCGCAGGGAGTGGATGATTTCATACTGGTTCTATAGAAATCAAGTACTCATGGTGTGTCTAACACCAGACTCAAAAGTGTCCACGTTTGCCTTAAGGAAAAAGAAATTCCTCAGGTTTCTGTGCTTAAAATCGTGTGGGTATTATCCCTACATGTGGGTTCAAGTTCCTTGGGTTACCTACTATTCCACGGAAAAAAATACACTGCGACTTAATAGACAAAGATAAATATTATAATAATTATTATTTTTAACTAATTATTAATATGATGCGCTGAACCCAGGAATTAAGAACTCCGTCGGAGTTTGAAATGTAACTTTTCATTGCTCATACTCTGAAAGTAGGTCTGAAGTTGCCTGAGGGGCCTAATTGAAAGTAATACTTTCAGCCCTAGGGAGAATCGCTTTCTACTGACAGCTGTCAAATAAAAATAAAAAAAAACAAGTTCTATTTTATTCAACCATGTTCCAACTTTCTAAAGTCTTTCTAACTGCAAGGAGGTTGTTGAACCAAATTCTAACTTTTTATTCAGCAAGTAGGTTGGAAACCCATTACAACGGTAAGAAGTTTAAAAAGTCTAATTAGAGCGCAATGTAAAATTTAAATTTAAATAACATAAAGATAGTAGTTAAATAAATAATATATCTTCTAAATTACTTGATTAATATATAGCTTCAACTATTTATTTATAATAAAATAAAAATAAAAAAAAATATTGTGGACAATTCACACAACACTACCCAGCCCCAAACTAAGCAGAGCTTGTAATATGGGAACCAGATAGCTGATATAATACTTGAATACATTTTTTTTTGTAAATACATACTTAGAATACAATATAACACCCAGACAGAGAACAAACATTTATGTTCACCACACAAATATGTGTTCTCGGTGGGGATCGAACCCACGACCTACGGCGCAGAAGGCAGAGCTACTACCAACTGAGCTAGAGGCCAGTCAAATAACATAGATTTGAGCAAACAATTTACCATTTTTCAATTATGACAATGAAAATAATGGCTGACTAATGCTGGCGAGCCGAAGCCGAAGGCCCGCCAGAGAAAAAGAAAAAAAAACCGGGAAGGTGGCAATTCAATCTTCATTTTCACTAATTTTTCTTTCATGTTTTTATTTTTACTTTCCTTGTATTCGTAATGAAAAGCACAGTGTTTACTTCGGGTGAAAGTCTTTTAAGTCCCTCAAGCTCCATTGGCGCCCTCGCTACGCTCTGGCGCCAAACCCGTCTCGGGACTCAAAAAACGTGACTTTCAACACTCAGGTAACAATGTACTATTTTTTAGTTTTATCATTCTCTTATTTTAGAAGTTAGAGGGGGGGGGGACCGACTTTTTTCCACTTTGGAAGTGTCTCTCGCGCAAACTATTCAATTTAGAAAAAAACTATATTAGAAACCTCAACATCATTTTTTAAGACCTATTCATAGATACCCAACACGTATGGGTCCGATGTTTTTTTTTTTTGAGTTTTAGTTTCAAGTATGGGACCCCCTAATTTTCTATTTTTGTTTAAAAATCTTAATGCGGTTATATATTATTCAGCCATTATTTTCATTTTCATAATTTAAAAATGGTAAATCGTTTGCTCAAATCTATGTTATTTTAAATAAATAGTTGAAGCTATACATATCAAGTAATTTAGAAGATATATCTTTATGTTATTTAAATTTAAATTTTACATTGCGCTCTAATTAGACTTTTTAGACTTCTTACCGTTGTAATGGGTTTCCAACGTACTTGCTGAATAAAAAGTTGGAATTTGGTTCAACAACCTCCTTACAGTTAGAAAGACTTTAGAAAGTTGGAACATGGTTGAATAAAATAGAACTTGTTTTTTTTATAATTTGACAGCTGACAGTAGAAAGCGATTCTCCCTAGGGCTGAAAGTATTACTTTCAATTAGGCCCCTCAGGCAACTTCGGACCTACTTTCAGAGTATGAGCAATGAAAAAATATATGTTGTAGGTACATTACTATGCAAACTTTCAACGATATTTGATTTGAACGAGATCTAGCCAGTAGTTTTTTTTTATATGTCATAAATCGTAAACCGCAATTTACCTTTCGACGAACTACAAGAACCTTTAATTATATTATGTTACTTGATGCTACGGAACCCTTCATGGGCGAGCCCGACTCGCACTCGGCTGCTTTTCTTATAATAAAAACGGCCATTAATTTTATGACTTAATTATCTATCTATTGTTGTAAACCAAAAAAACAGTATCAACACAACAATCAAAACAATATCAACTTTAGGAGGAGTTGCAAATTTATCTCTTTTTTTATTTCCTTTCGTGATTTTTTTATTGAGTAAATACGACGATAAAAAAATATTTAAAACGGCTAAAAAAAACGACCTGTTAGAGATTCATGCGGTTTTTTCAGTTTACTTCTACCTCCTTTATTTACAGAGGAGTTACACACACTTAAAACATGCTCAGTAGTGACTATACTACTACTACTTTCTAAACTAGGCAGCTATAAGGTGTGCGAGGCGGCGCTACGCGTGGCGCTACGAGACTACGATACAAATGCTACGACGATGCTACAACATTGCTACGAGCGTGCTGCAGAAATAAAATATGTCGTGTAAACATTGATCTACAAAAGGTCGATGCGTGTAAACCAAAAAGGAAGAACTTCTGGGGCTCAATTCTAGACCGGTGACTTTTTTGTCACGGTAGATATATATCACAAGAACTGTCAGTTTCTTTAGTGAATTTGACAGTTCTTGTGATATATATCTACCGTGACAAAAAAGTCACTAAAAAAACTAAAGTAAAAAAAAAATATAGTTTAAAAAACTAAAAAAAAACTGTAATGATCAATTGAAAAATTCATATTATTGTACAAAAAGCGTGGGGGGCTTGATTTTGATTGTTGTAAATATTTTATCAATAGTTTAATACCTGATGTCATTATAAATAGCACCCCACGCTTTTTTGTACAATAATATACATTTTTCAATTGATTATTACAGTTTTATTTTTAACTTTTTAGTTCAATTAGTTATAAAAGCGTTTTTTTTTTAGTTTTTTAAACTATAATTTATTACTATCCGTGGTGTGTATAAGATTTTTCTGCTCGATCACGGCGGAAAAGGGCAACTTCAGTTCGTCACAACATCGGGTCCAAAAGTTGCCACTTCATTTTAAGCCTTTTGTTTTACTTTCTGGGCTAAAGTTTTTATAATTGTTATTCAAGTAGGTACTTATCTTTCTTCCCTGTTCGCATTTTTATAACGTAATATTCATTAATGTTCGCATTCATCTATCATCGATTTTGGATTAAAGTTTTCATCATTTCATCATAATAAGTTGATGCTACACACTATTATAGGTAATAGTAAAATATTTGCAAACATTTTTTTGAAATAAAGGGTAACTAGTTATTTATG
Organism: Thera britannica; assembly: GCA_939531255.2. Classification (NCBI taxonomy): domain Eukaryota; kingdom Metazoa; phylum Arthropoda; class Insecta; order Lepidoptera; family Geometridae; genus Thera; species Thera britannica. The sequence continues at coordinate 11,521,272 of OW618040.2, read as the reverse complement.
GGTTAAGGAGATGATAATGTTAGATTTCATGGGAATAGGATTGTTTCGAATTACAGATTAGCTAGAAGTTACTAGGATCACAATGTACCGTCACAGTTCAATATAGCAGCAAGCTTCTCAAGGCGTTTTTGTCACTTCCTGTAAGTATAATTTTATGAACTAGCGGCCGCCCGTTTCAGGCTTTGCCCTCGTGGTAGTGGTAATTACAACAATACAAATAAATAAAATAAATAAAAAATTGCTAACATCCATCCTGTGGAATGTTTGTTTTACGTACCCACATGATTTTATACAGGCCTTTAGGCAGGGATTTTAAAAGGTAGGCATGATGCCAACGAGCTAAATGAAGATTATGTAGGTAGGCGTTCTGTGTGTAAAATGGGACTTCTCAGCAAATAGGTAGGTACCTACTTATCTAATTTCTTAGAGGTACTTAGGAAGGAACCTTACCATAATCATCATTATTATTACGCTTTTCGTTTTTTACGCATGCTCTGGGTGCCATTATCTTATTTGCATTAAATTATTTACTCGAGGTGGGATGAAAAGCTACGTGTTGCACTCGAGTGCAAAGATTTTTCACCTCGTGCTCAGGATTCTAATTATTAACCACGAGCGAATCGAAGAGGTATTAGTAGAACAGCACAAAGAGCTCTACTACTAATACCTACTGTAAAAGGTGGTTATTGAAAGACTAAGTATATTCGGTTTAAGAACTACAAGCTTTCTCAGGGCCACGTCTCGATCGGTTCAGTGATTTAATTACCTACTTCTGAAAACCTAATAAACAACAGGCACACTTCCACACTTAATTCCAATATTAAATGTTATGGCGTGTGTGTGTGTTCCATCCCAGTGCTGCCAGTTCAACGTTACACTATGGGCCACACAAATAGAAATAACTGTTGTTTCGTGTTCTCTAATGGCTTAGCAAGATCAATTTTTATTTTTAAAGATTGTTTTTTACTACTTCATCAAGAATTTTATTTTTTGGTTTACATCGTCCCACTGCTGGGCAAAGAAAAAAATAACTATTATTATTTTGATCCCTTTTTCATGTAACGACCGTAACTAGGCTACGACACTTATGATCAAAATGAAGACAAAATAAAGTTTGCACAGTTGTAATTACTATACAACTTTGTTGCTATTAAGAACTATTAAACTTCGAGGCTAAAAACACATTTTTTTAGACGAGATGGCCTATGTCTGCCAGTGATCAATCTATCTATCTATTCAGCCTGTATGCACCCACTGCTGCGTATAGGCCTCCCCCCTAATACGCCACTCTAATAAACCAGAGATCAATAGATAGAGATATTTGGGGGACATTGAAAATGTCTATTGAATCGAGAATTAGCAGTAGAAAAAAACAGGTAAATCTACTAAATAAAAACAACTTGGACTAATTATTGACAGAAAAGAACATAATAGGCCAGGCGAAACGAAGTATTTACAAAAAGTATACACTTAGGTACCTACTTTGGAGCTTTAAAAATACACAGATTACAGGTCTACCTACCAGACGCTACAGAAAATTACAAACAATTCTCATTTTATTTTACTTACCCACTGCAAATTGGATGAGATCCAGCGTGTTTAATAAAATGTTTCTTCTGTCAGCTTTATAAAAACTGCTAGATAGTGGAATAAAGCGAAAAATTGCGGTTGAAACTGGTTCCATGCAGATATTACGGCCGCCATCTTGTTCAGACGAAATTCATATAAATCAAGTCTGTTGCAGTTTTATTAAAAAGGAACTGCATCTGCGAAACGTATGGCACGATGTGTTTTTTTTGTTGCAGATTTCTAGTGGTTATGTTCGTTTTGCTATGCTTTCTCTATTTTTATTCAGATATTGACAGCGCAAGAGCGAAATTATTAAATGTGGAGGTTATGGTGGGTGCAAATAATACTTAGTAGGTAGGTACATTGTGATACAAGTAGTGAGCTAATCTAATCTATCGATTACAAAGAAGGCTTTTGCCCAACGATGGGATGATTAAATATCAAAGATCAAATCACCTACGTAGGTACCTACTTACTTTTTAGCCTCCAATGTGGGTAGGTATAGTACCTACCTAATTATAGTGGGTACCTATAAGTATTAAAATAGCAATCGGCTTCAGCTTCGCACGGGTGGAAAAATAGTAAAATAATTTTGAAATCGGTTTAGTAATTTTTGAGTTTATTTGTTACATAGAAATCAGTCCTCATTAGAAGCTTAGAAAAAATATTTATAATTATGTTGGTAAAGCTTAATAAACAGTTAGGTAGGTACAACATTAATTTTGAAGGCATCAACCTACTTTTTCTTTTGACTTACTGAAGCCTTCAGTAAATAATGAGCTTTATGACTCCATCCTATTGAAAATTCATTAAACCCAAGGCTTTCGGCAACAAAAGCGGGGTGCGGTACCGTCATCCTCACGAAAACGTAGATATGCATCAGCTATTAACACTCCACCGTCAGTCCGTTCATCCTTTGAAGGAAGGCATAAAGTTCCACCGGGTGTTCTGATGAAAGAACGTTATTTTGGATATAACCCCAGGGAGCCAAGGCAATTCGGTCGTTTTGCCCGATTTAAAACAAAATGTCTGCATGGCATACGAGCAACCGTTTTTGGCCGCACTGAATCGCTTTGAAGGAATTGATTTAGGATGTCGGACTTTTACGGTTTTGAACGTTGCAGCGCAGCTGCAAAGGATTTCGAAATTCTTGTTTTGGTTCAAAGAGCAACTCTGAGCGAGAACCTGAACAGAGCATGTACTTTCGTAGATAATTTTTCACTGGCTGTGAAATAGGTAATAGGGGAAGCATAATTATGTCCGACAATGAACTTCACTGGCCTGATACTGTCTACTGATGATAAATCAAGTAAAACATCTTGATATTCGAAAGTTATCATATTTTTAATATTTTTTTTCAACCATTATCTCACAATGACTTCAGAATTAGAAGACCTAGTGCTTATAATATTCATAATGGTCCTAAGTCGCAGGCCGCTGAGTCTGTTGCTATCTCTATTTGTGGCCATCAAAGTGACAGTGACAAGAGACTTTTAGCGAGCTTCTAATAGTATATATTGTCACGTTTAAGAGTCCCGAGACGGGTTTGACGCCAAAGCGTAGCGAGGGTGCCAATGGAGCTTGAGGGACTTAAATAACTCTTTCACCCGAGGTAAACACTGTGCTTTTCATTACGAATACAAGGAAAGTAAAAATAAAAACATGATAGAAAAATGAGTGAAAATGAAGATTGAATTATTTATTTGATTGCCTTTCCGCTTATTTTTTTTTGTTTCTCTGGCACTATTCAGCCATTATTTTCATTTTCAAAATTAAAAAAATGGTAATTTTTTGCTCAAATCTATGTTATTTTAAAGAAATACTTAGTTGAAGCTAAATAATAATAAAGTTATTTAGAAAATATATTCTTTATTTAATACCATCTTTGTGTGATTTAAATTTAAACTTAACACTCAAAAACGTGACTTTCAATGCTCAGGTAACAATGTACCTGTAATTGTTGTCAGGAATTACGAATGTGAATACTAGCCCCGTCGTTGAAAATTCCTGAACCTTTTAAACGACAATTAAGATCGCGGGAAGTCGATGGATGGAAATGGGAGGCTTATGTCCAGTAGTAGACTTTCTTCTATTAGTAGGCGTGGGCTGATGATGATGGTTTTAGGCTGTTTAATTATATGGTAGGTTTACTTATAAAAAAATTAAGTCTGCTCTATTGAAACGTACCTACCTGCAAACTTACAATAAAATGTTTAAATGTTTTTTCAATGAGTTCAAACGAACTTCAATTCTACGATTTAAGGGTTTTTTAGTATAAAAAGTGGGTCATATTATGACCCACCATGTGTAAAGTACCAACGCCTATGACGAAGCATTGCCTCGTAGGTCAAGCACGTCACAAACGTGCCCTACGATGCACTGCCCTATATCCATCAACCTAAGGCATAAAGATGTTCAGCCTCCGAACCGTCAAACCTTAACACAGCAATGCTGCTGCACGGCAGTAATAGGCATGGCATGTAGTACTTTCCGGACGAGCCCTTCATTTAAGAGCTCTACTATTATCTATTTTAGTATTATACGGTAAGCCTTTATTTACTGAACTTAAACTAACATAATATTATATGATTTATTTATAGAATACTATTTTCCATTTCAGTGCGACCATCCGACGCAAAGGCCTCCTCAAGCTGTTTCCATCTCACCCAGTCCTGTGCGAGTAGGGTTACCATATGTTAATAGAGAGATGCCTGTCTATGTAACCTAAAATGCCTGATTTTTCAGAAAAATGCCTGTCTAAAGCAAAACGCTGTAGGTAATGAATAAAAGCCAACAGATAATAATGCAAAAGGATATTTATTACTGATATTTGTCAGAGGACATTATTTTTTTTTAATAGTTCTTTCTTTTCTGATACATAAACGTAAAAATCTTCACAGGATACAGTTTTGTAATTTTCCTGAGTAATCAATTTCGTTTTACTGATTCAATTGTCAGCCGATTTCTTTCTTTACTCCACTGGGCGTTGACGAGAGAAAACATACGTTCAACGTTCGCATTGTGTGCCAAAATAGAGAACACAAACTGGCAGATTTTCACAAATTCTGTAATGTCACCGTTCACTTCCCTACTTTTGAGAAAATTGCACCACTGTGTAGTTAAGCTTTCAGTAAAAAATATGTTATCTGAACTTCTACAATATTCTTGTAGAACTTCGTATTCGTCAAACAGTTTCTGTTTCAGATAAAAATGCCTGTTTCAGACCAATGCCGGCCGCACGCCTGTCTAAATCTTAAAATGCCTGTCAAATGCGGCAAACGCCTGTCATATGGTAACCCTATGTGCGAGTCTCTTCCATATAGTGGGCCTGCTGTCTTCATAATCTCATCTACCCACCTCTTTATTGCTCTCCCTCTCTATTCTCTCTCTCTTTTACGTTTAAAATCAAAAAACGGAAAACGTAATAATGCTACCTGGGTTTCAGTTAATAAGACTAAGTAGTCGTATCTTATCTTTATTTAACGGAAATAGTTCTAAAACCCTTCGAAAACAGTCTGATGTTGCCAGCCATTATAAATGTGCATTTCATTGTAGAACACGGACGTAAAGCCCTCCGTATAAGGTAATGCGTCGTGTATACCGCCTAACTGTTTCCGCCCCTTTCATGTTACAAGCTCAGTTTGCTGAAGCCATCTCGGATGATGCCGCAGCTTAATGGAATAGATTGTTACCTTCAATGGAGGTAGAGTAGAGAGGTAGGTATAATCTAGATAGTTTATATTGGGTCAATAGGCTGGATAATTGGTAGTGTAGTAGGTACCATCTATTCATCCAGTAATTGTATAGGTATTAGTAGGTACTTAACACATTTAATTAAAAATCAATATAATAACACAACAGCTAATTAAACTAAAAATACCAAACTAAATGGTAAAAATAAATGGTATTTTTGCAAACATTTTTGAAGCTTTGGATAGCCAAAGACTTAAAAATGTTTGCTAATAGGTATTCATGGTGATTGGCAGACCAGCCGGGTAAATGTGTAATTCTGTTGTCATAAAAAGTTTGTAACTAACAAATAAATGATACGAACACGGAACAGCGGTCACGTTATCTTGTCATCATTTTTCGATGCCTCGTGCCTACTAGTTTTACAAAGCGAAGTTCCTTTTCGCTATCTCATGTGCTGTGATTATTATATTCAAGTGTAGGTACATATTAAGGTACTCCAGTTGTGACCATTTCCGCTTTTATTAAGTACTAGCAGTTGGTGCCCGAGCTTCGCTCGGTTTTTTTTTTTTGGTAAACTGTTGTTGTGAATTATATTTAAATACGAATTACTTACATACTGATTAAATAATAATATTTTTCGATCTTACCGACATAATAATAAACTCCACTACTCGTCAATAGGTGGCGTTTTCTGTCCCACTAACTCATGACTTAATCAACAGATGGCGAGTTATGATTTTATGATAAAGTTGATTATTTACTTTACGATTAAGGGGACATTTTCTAAAAATGAATCCTAGCTAGATCGTTTTATCTTCCCCGAAAACCCCTGTATACTTAATTTCATGAAAATCGTTGGCTCAGTTTCCGAGATCCTAAATATATATAAATAATATATACTAGCAGTTGGTAACCGAGCTTCGCTCGGATTTTTTTAAATTAATTTGTATTTTTAAGAAATCATAAGAGTCTTATTATCATCTTTACTGGTTTATTCTTACTGAACAACGCCATCTACTGGACATGCTTGCAGTTAGTTGCTTACAAACGTCAATAGATGGCAGGAGCAGTCACATATTCAGTTTATGTTTAATTATTGAACTCTGAAAGAAATAATCATTTTCTGAAATTGAATTCTAGCTAGATCAATTTATCGCCTCCGAAAACCCCTGTATACTAAATTTCGTGAAAATCGCTGGTGCAGTTTCCGAGATCCTAAATATATATCTTATACCTTTAAACGAGAAAATCTTGTATATATATATATATATATATTTAGGATCTCGGAAACTGAGCCAACGATTTTCATGAAATTAAGTATACAGAGGGTTTTGGGGGCGATAAATCGATCTAGCTAGGATTCATTTTCAGAAAATGAGTCTGTTCGTTAAAAAAAAACTAAAAACATAAACTGAATATGTGACTGCTCCTGCCATCTATTGACGATTGTGAGCAACTAACTGCAAGCATGTCCAGTAGATGGCGTTGTTCAGTAAGAATAAACCAGTAAAGATAATAATATGGTGCTTAGGATTTCTTAAAAATACAAATTAACGAAAAAAATTCCGAGCGAAGCTCGGTTACCAACTAGTATATATACAGGGTTATTCATTATTAGCTGCAAATACTCAGGAATTAGGTTCAACAAATAAAATAAAAACTATTTATGAAATGATTTTTTTTTTATTTTGATTTAAGTTTTTGTATCAAAATTTTATTTTTATTAATTTCTTTACGGCTATTGCATAATTATTGCCATGTAGAACTGGACAATGACCCACCCAGGGGGTGACTGAACGCCGAGTGTCGCTAACGGCGCGCGGGCGCGGATCAAAGGTCAAAATAGGTCAGGCGCCAATGATTCCTTTATCGATTTTCTCGGGATTTTCATAACAAAACTTAAAAAAAATCATTTCATAAATATTTTTTATTTTATTTGTTGAACCTAATTCCTGAGTATTTGCAGCTAATAATGAATAACCCTGTATATACAAGATTTTCTCGTTTAAAGGTATAAGATAAGATATCAAAGTGTAGGTAGTATCTATCTGCCAAAATCAAATTGACAATTCAAATTTCCAGCGTTAGTCTTTCAAACTTTTAAAGGCCTGCGCACATCTCGTTCGTTGTGGCGGTAGCGATCAGTGAAACGCTGTCAAATATCGCTGTCACATTTGACAGCGTTTCACAGATCGCCGACGCCAGCGGCCTAGGTGTGCGCAGGCCTTAATATCGCGGCTTACTCCAGCTGTGACCATTTCCGTTTTTATTGCATTGTATTGGGCCTTCGTGAAATGAGTAAAATTACCGCCAAAGCGTGAAAACTTCGCCATGTGGGAAAAGACTTGCCTCTACCATATCGTAGGTAGTATGGTGTCTACTTATTCTACTCCTAATAATTTTGTACCAATGTACAAAATTATTAATCAAAAAACAAAACAAAACAAAATGATTATTATTCGTTGTTATATTATTATTCCAAAGTCAATAAATACTTTGGAATATAACAACGATCCAGTTTCTTTGCCTTCGTTATTCTTAAAAAAAATCACCTCGGGTATTATACAAATCCTCAATGTGTATACCTAGGTAGGTACAGTTTTCATTAAGATTCTATAGAAATTCCAGCAAAATAAAATAGTAAAACTAGATATTGATAGGATTATTGGTTCAAGAAATAGTTGGCGTACAGTTGTCTAGAGTAAGTAGGTACCTAGTATCCATACCCACCATGAATAGTGAGTCTTCAAAAATAATGTTGCTGCACTGGAACCAAAACCTGTGCTCAAACTCTGTTGTCACGTAGTAAATCAATAACTTAACATGTTTATTGAAATTAAAAAAAAGTTTCTTTTTTTTATAACTTACACAAATGGTACAAATAAAAGGCAGTAAACGAAACGCGATTTTTTGTTTTCAGAGTACAATTTACAGGGGTCTTTTAAGTCACAATCGCAATTATTCGAAAACCTCTAATTTAGTACTGGCAACTTTTAATTTATTCACTGACGGCAACTCTGATTACAAATTGTTTTACGTTTTGGTATTCAGCAATCGTCGCACGATTCCACTTTTTGTGGCGTTCTCTCGCTGACTTTAATCAAAACATAAGTAGGTAACTGAAGTTTGTGAGCTGGGGTTTTGGAGCTCAGAAGTGTGCAAAATTGTATTACCTAAGCGTTTTGAAATTAAACCTGATACTATGTTCATTATACCCATCAGATAACTTTGAGATTGCACGCATCATCTATGAACTCGTAAAAGTTTAATAAATATTCAATAACTGAAGTTATTAGGTAATAATATTTAATTTGTACGTCCGGTCCATTTCTGGAAAACGAAACCTTACAAATGACGCCATAGATTGAGCCACCCATTGAGTTTATTTTACTTTTAATTACTTTAGGAATTGCTGTAGGTAGGTAGTAAGTAATCCATACTTTCATCATTGTTATTGGTAGGGATCAACTTTCAACGCCAAAAGTAGTGCACAATGCAGAGCAGCTGTGAGCATAATAAAGTTGCCAACAATTAGCTCGTGTAAACTAGTTCATTCAAAAACATGTATCTATGACACTTTACCCACCTACGCTATGCAAAAGCCCCTTAATGCGCCCCAGAGATATAACTAGCCTACCATGAGATCTGTCTGGTTCTGTCTCTGGCTCTGGTTTTATGTCTGTGTGAGTGCTCACCAGTGCATTATACTCTGTATGTCACGTTTTGACGTAGGATATATTTAGTCAACTCTCACACAGAGCTCATGGTGCATGGGTTTAGCAGGGCTCGCGTGTCGTCAAACTATGCGGGCTTATTAGCTTCATCACACTAACTTCGTCGTTATCTGTGGCTTTACTATCAAGATTAAAGCAGGACCACGATGGGTCAGCCTTTTAATTAAGCGACCTTGAAACCGACCGGACCCCACGAGATTTATCGTGGTCTGACGAAACGCCGCTGAAATTTAAATGGGTATGTTTTCAACTTTACATTGTTATCAGAGATAAATCAGCTTGAAATGGGTTCAGTTATCTACCTGTGAAAGAGAGCAAGTATTGTAGAGAACATCTGAGGAATTTTTCGATTCTTTTACCATTACTATGGCATCGTTTTGATAGAAACCGTTAGAAGTCAATCGAATTTTGCTTATGAGAACCAGAATTTATATTTAACCAAATGTATTATTTAATAAATTCATTACATTAGAAGAAACGGTATATAATTCGATAACGTTAATAATTTCCCGTCGTTTCGACCGTGTTACAACGGCCGTGCTCGCGGGCAGACTGGGGTTCATTGGAGCTACTGTCGAGAAGCGGAGGCAGTCGCAGTTGCAACTACCCCCACTTGGTCTTCAGAATAAGAAATGCCCGCGTTTATATGACGACACACCACACTGACTGTAACTGTATCTACGTATTAATAGTTAGTGTGTTGTGTTGTAATATGAATATTAACGCGTAAATAGCCGTTTTTTCTATATAACTATGCATAACGATCGCGTAATTTAAAAAGTGAATTTATTGTATATAAACAAAGTCATGCCAAACATTTTTACATTATGCAGACCCGAATTATGACTTTTGAGCGATAAAAGTAAAATAATTATCTAAATTCAATTAGCGTTTGAACTTACAGCTAAAAGCCGTTTTAAGACGCTATATTATTGTTGTTTGTGGAACTGTAAGTGAAATAACGTAGCTTGGATAAAAGCTTCTTATTTATAGCAAACATTAATATCATGAGCGTGCGGACAGGGTAATTATTTTGTTAAACATTTTCCGTCTTGCGGTTTAAAGGGCTCTCAAATATAAATAAAAATAACGAATGGGGGTTTTTAATAGATCCAGGCGTTACTCTCCAGCCTCTGCACTATCATCATCATTCAATAATAGCACGCTGGGCGCCCAGATACAAAGATCTAAAATTTATATTTACGGTTAGCTTGTAAATAGTTGATATCCTAAAAAGTTTTTTATGTAAAAGACAAACGAGCGTCATCGTGTAAGCGGTCATCGTCGCCCATAGACACCAACAACACCAAGGGTGATGCAGTTGCGTTGCCTACCCTTGAGATATTTTTTAACGTTATTCTTGAAGCCTTGCTTCTTGCTTGTTGTTATTTTTTAGCGTTATTTTTTAGCGTTATGTTGTAGTTATGAAGGAATATCTCTGGTGGTAGCTCATTCTACTATTTATGGATTCGACTGAGTCTCTTACGAACAAGCGCGTGACCTAATAGCAATCAGTTCGACACTCTCGCAAAAAGGAACAAATCAGTCGCCCGCATGCGATACTGTTGAAATATTGATGGATCCATCCACCCGAGGCTACGATTATTTTAATCAGAATCACATCTCGTTGTATCGAGAAACAGTTTGCTGGCGACGATACCTGACTGACAATTGCCACAAAAGTTTTTAGTGTAGGGTACCGGACAGCTTTGAGAAAATAAATATTATAATGCTGGTCTCACTCCAGTGTCTATCCGTTGATTACTGCTCTCAGTCTTTTGGAAATCGAAATTTATAAAACAACTTGATATAATCTAACCCAGAGGTTCCCAACCTTTTGACGTGACAACGTCTTATAATTCGATGGAGCCGGCTGCACGCACGAAAAAAAATGACTCATGCGGCGTTACCTTGCTCTGAGGCGTTCCATTTAAGGCTTGAAGTGCAAGCGAGAGTGCGGAACGAGCGACAAAAAGGTACCTTCGCGTTCGGCAGCGTTCGACATCTGTACTCTAAAATCCCATGTCCATAGTGAGATAAGATCTAACTATGGACATTTGCGTTGCGATTGAGTTCCTACCACGAACTAAGAGTTTTCGAAAACAGTTTTTACAAGTAACAGTCGCTAAGCTTCATAAAACATTATCTGCCTACATTGATAAGTGAAGTCAAGCCAACATTTTAGTTTTCACTATCGATACCCAGACAAATTTTCGTGGAACCTCACTTATACTTGTGAATTTGTGACGCCATCGTAGACCCCCGTCGAGTCCACCGTGGACCCCTGGGGGTCCACACCTGGACCACGTTGGGAATCAGTGATCTAAACTTACGTCGTTTGATAGGTAACAAATAATAGGAACAGGGACTTCTTTACGCCCTCTGTGTTCAGTGGTGGGCGCTGTGCAATGCATTTAAAGCAGGTCCTCGGTGGATGTGTATAAAGAAAGCTTAAAATAAATACATATTAAATAAATAAATATTGTGGGCCAACCACACAACACTACCTAGCCCCAAATGAAGCACTCACGACCTATACGGCGTAAAAGGCAGAGCTACTACCAACTAAGCTGAGAGGTCAGTCGTTCAATAGTTTTAAGCAGATGAGGTAGCCGCTCAACATCAGGTGGACCATCTACTTATCCTGCCACTGTTTGAGAATAGGTAACAGGAACCGCCAACGAGGTGACAGTGGTTGCTAAATGCCAATCTACTCAGATTATCTGCTTGTCACTTGGCGGAACACTTTTTTGATTATTTATATGGTAGGGCGGATGATGAGGGTATAAAGTGTAACCGTTCGTTTTTTATGGTCTTTACCGTAATGGAATACGTATGAAAAGGCGAATGGTTGCTCTTGTAAATTTCACAGCATAAGTTGAATCAGCATCAGTCTGAAAAAGTCCAAAATTACAATAACTTTTATTATACCTATTTCTTCAATGTTTTTTTCTAAAAACGACTTCAATTCAGGTGTATGTCAGGTGTTTTGTATTTTTTATTGTAAGCTGCGTCATTTATGAGCCGATATAAAACATCTTAAAGATCGTAAAATAAAATAATTGAATGGTATCTAGCTGAAATTAATCTGCTTCCAGATTGGCCCCATAGAAATATTCATCAAAGTCGGTTCAGCAGTTTGGCCTAAGTCGGTTTCTCAAGTTAAAAAAAAATAAAAATATTTAGATGTCATGGATGTGTACTTACAGCCAACAAATACAAAATAATAAAATACACAGCAATCAGTAGCAATAAACTTACCTATTATTTTATCCAAAATTACTTGGAACTTTATACATCTACTTCATCAACTATAGCTTCGTAAGGTACCGTGGAATGGGGTGTCATTGATCAATTTAAAAATTCAAATGGCCGTATTTTCAAAAATACAAGCGTACCGAAGACGAAAAAAAAATTGGAATATCGGTTTTTACTATACAATCGATACCATGAATTAGATTCTTTTTTAAATAAATAATATGCCGATGAAAAATATAAATGTGAGTGGTCAATGTTAAACCGTACGTGGGGTTACTTTGATACCCCCTAATATTTTCACGGCAAATGAAAGTAACCCCTTTAAACGTTATTATTTCGAAAGAACAAAAAAAATCGGTTAAGTGCAAAAAAAGATATTAATTTTTTTAAAGTTTAGGGGTGACATTGATCAAAGCAATAAAAATACTTTTTGAAAAATCACCTTTATTTTAACATTTCATTGAGATATATTAATTGTAAAAACATAATTAGAAACATTAATCAGTCAACATGTCATTAATGTTAAATAAAAATAGAAAAATAATCAAAAAAGTTTCCTTGAGATCAGAAATATTACCAAGAAATTTATAATACCATACGGTATTTAGCATTTAAAAAAAAATTTTTGTAAAATACCATACGGTATTTTAAATTTCTCTGAAGCCCCACGTAAGGTCATACGACCTTCTACAACTGCAGCTACTGCTCGTTCTAACACGTCTTCATTATAATTCCGATAGGCGCGAGCGCCTAAACGCTTCATGTATGTTCTTGGCATAGCGCTGAAAGTAAACAAAAGCATATAAAGCAGCCATCATTGCAAATATATTGATAATTTATGTTAAAAAAGCACAAACAGCAAAATTGCTAGGTTATGGGGTGAGATTGATCAATGACCAAAGTAACCCCATTCCTATGATCAATGACACCCCTTATAGAAAATAAACCGCCACTGAATGAAATTTTTGAGTTTAGAATACAAAAACAACTTCTTCCTCAAGCTAATTAAACACATAACAACATAAACTATCATTTTTTCTAGCAACTTTCATATCCAATCTGCTACCCTGGAAGTTATTTTAACCCATAAAATACTATAAACACAATACTCACCGTTTTTTATGAAAATCTCCGCTATCGATCTGTTTGTACGTGCAGCGCTTGGGCAATGTCAAAGAGCGACATTCAGTGCTGCCAACGCAAAAGACGAAATTTTTCGGTTGCGTTCAGAAATTAAACAATTCCTGTTTTAAAAAAATATAAAGTTTTTATCAATGTTACCCCGTGAATCAAACTAACCCCATTCCACGGTACTCATTATCCAGTTGGTCCATTTCACAGAATCTTCTGTATTCTGTATTCTGTGAAACTTTTGCTTTTGAATTGCCTACGCTTTTAAGTCGTAATTCTTCTAAGTCGTATTGGCACTACACTGGAACTTCACTACTATAACTTTGTTTTACAGAAGGAACGTACAAAAAAAAATTGAAAAATCATGCCGTAGTTTGTTGCCTGTTCTTCTAGGCTTGGTCACGTGGAACTGGCACCTAGACTCACATTTCAAAGTGATTCTTGTAATACAACACAATAAAGAAAATTTAAATTTGCAAAAATTTTGATGGTTTGAAAAACAGAATTTAACTATACATAGTATACACACACACACCCAGCAGCAGGTTAAGTAACATAACTGTACTAAATTTTTTATCCTGTGACCATAGTTCTTATAGGTCATCTAAATTATCTACTTAAATACCTAATTAAAATCAGTTTTTTGCTGATGGTAAAACCTATCAGCCCCTTCATCGGTGTCATTGACACTTATTTTTGAATACCATAATCTTGTATTTTCGAACCTGGAGCCTCAGTATCAGACGACACTTCATAAATTGGACACCGGACCAGCAACGAAACACTTCGCTCTAATTGGCAGCGTTCCAGTTCCCTGTAACCTCTCAAATTATTTATGGTAAAATTCTGGGCAGCTTGAAACGTCCACTTTGGCAACTTACATTTTGAGTAGTTTGTGCGGCCCGCGAGAAGAGAACATGAATTTTGAAAATGGTTCAGGATGATTGTTCGAACGAATAACTTTATAAGTACTTAGTTGTTAGATGTCTGGCCCTAGGTAGGTTATCAGCTTTAACCTCAGCTTTGTAACGTGTCACTAGTTCTTTCGAACCAGTGTGGTGATAGGATTTTAAGTGCGCCTTACAGATGTCCCTTATGTAGGCACACTTAATACATGCTATCGAACTTTTAACTTTTTCCGTTGCCTGTAAAAAACGTGGACGTAGACGTTTTGTAAAACTTTTATATTATTACTCATTTATTCTTTTGATAATTCTTTATCTACTTTTCAATACGAATCCCTCAGGGCTCTTATTTATCAAAGAACAAGCTAGTATTAATTTGTTGCTGGTTAATTTTGAACCAATGCGACAAGGTGCCAGTTATTTAATGACTCTTCGTTTGACAGAAATCCTTGTACCTATCCACTAGAAGTTGGACTAAGCCATAGAACATAATAATAATACTGCGATCTAGTACTTAGAATAATTATTTTGAACCGTAGAGATTTGTATAATCAACAAGTAGCTACTTATATTATTACTGCTACTCTATCTCTCAGAACTGCTTATTTTTTGGGTGAAAACACCCAAAGAATTCAGAATATATCATTGTATGCAGAACAACCACTTCCAATTCATAAATAATGTAGCGCGTGGCATAATGAAATATATAAATATTGTCGACAATCCCCACACAACACTATCTAGCTCAAGTCAAATCTAAGCAGAGCTTATACTATAGGAACAAGATAGCTGAATTAATATTTACCTACGTATATTTTTTTTGTAAATACATACTTAGTGTTATATTGTATTAATATAACACTTACCCCCGAATACTGAAACGCAACTCAGATTTAAGCACGTCTCAAGCGACGAATATTTGACAGTTTTCAATGAAAATGAAAAACAGATTTTCATCGAAAACTGTCAAATATTCGTCGCTTGAGACGTGCTTAAATCTGAGTTGCGTTTCAGTATTCGGGGGCCAGAGTCCCAGACAGAGAACAAACATCTGCGTTCACCACACAAATATTTGTTCTCACTGGGGATCGAACCCACACGGCCTAAAGCACATAAGGCAGAGCTACTACCAACTGAGCTGAGATGTCAGCCAGGCATAATTTTTCAGAATACGATATATAGTATAGGTATTCTGAGAATAATGCGCAAGCATATAGATTTCTCTCCTCGCGCTAACGTTATAGATTTCCTATCAAAGGTGCATGCAGGTACAAAAGTGTTTATCGTTACTTTCAGAGTTCATTTCACCATTCGGATCAGTCGATCTATTACTAGATCTTTTGTAACTGTTTCACAGTCTGAAAGCTGTTTCGTA
Organism: Thera britannica; assembly: GCA_939531255.2. NCBI lineage: Eukaryota > Metazoa > Arthropoda > Insecta > Lepidoptera > Geometridae > Thera > Thera britannica. Next base: position 11,505,607 of record OW618040.2, on the reverse strand, counting down.
TTGATAGCACGAAAACTCTTCATTGATTATAGCTACAATTCTGTTTTACTTTAATACACCGCAGATAATACAACTACCACGTAACGACCCATATTCTCCTTCTTCCGCTTCTTTTTCTCAACTAGAGACTTAACTTCTTGCTTGATCCGAATAGAGATGTCCTATTCCCAAAACTGGTTAACAGTATGATTTTGGAGTACCTACATTTTGAAAATACTTGTAGTAAGAAACCAAATTGTAAGTTTACCAGAAAATTGTAGTACCTAATTGTAAGTTTACCAGTAAATAAAGTACCTTTCAGAGAAACATTAATTTACCCATGACTTATCCTACCTACCGTTTACCTATACCTATACCGTTATTTTACAGTGGCGCCAAAATCTTACCACGTTATCTTCCTAGTTGACTTCACTCCAACAATTACTCTTCATTACCCACAATACCCGGTGGATCCGCAGAGGTGAGCTATCCTTTTGTCAGGACACCGTGATAAATACACACGTAAGCCGGGAGATTAATGTCGGCGGAACCCGCGGACCTACCTACTACAGCTTAATGTGAAGTAAATTATTGTAATCTGCGGCTGGAGGTGTTTTGCTGGCGTTTATCAGTGCTCAGGTTAATTTAGCGGAAAATAGCAGGAACTCAGATTGCCAATCAATTTGGTATTTTTTAATTTAAATTTTAGTTTTAGTTAAAACTAGCTGATACCCGCGACTTCGTCCGCGTGGATATTTGAATTCGTTTTTTTTAGTTTGATAAGACCAACTGCTAGTTACCATAGATTTGAGCTTGTACTTTAGAGTGTATTTGAATTTTAAGGTAAGTGCTGTTGGAGCCGATTTTTTTCAACAGTGTTTAGTTTAAGTATGATGGATGTTTCCCGCTATTCTGTCGTAGTGGTTATCATCGGTTTGTTTGTGAACCTTTGTGTGTAATCGAACCTGGTGTCAGATGCTGCGGTAGCTGAATTTTTTAAATGTTTTTTTTTGCGTATTTTGTAAAGCTATTTTTTGTGATTTTATGTTATATTAGTGGCTAATTTGGGGTTTCGCATGCGTGTTGGTGTATAATCGAATCAGATTTTTTTAATTTGACATGACAAACCGCTGGTTACTATAGTTTTGAACTTGTACATTAGAGTGTATTTGAATTTGAAGGCAAGTGCTGTTGTTGTATACGATGTTTTTCAGTACAGTGTTTAGTGTAAGTATGATAGATGTTTCTCGCGATTTTGTCTTGTAGTTATCATCGGTTTTTTTGTAAGCATTTGTGTGTATTAAAACCTGGTGACAAATGCTGCGGTAGCTGAAATTTTTTTAATGTTTTTTTTCGTATTTTGTAAAGCTATTTTTTGTGATTTTATGTTATATTAGTGGCTAATTTGGGGTTTCGTATGCATGTTGGTGTATAATCGTATCAGACTTTTTTAATTGGCATGACCAACTGCTGGTTACTATAGTTTTGAGCTTGTTCTTTAGAGTGTATTTGAATTTGAAGGCGAGTGCTGTTGGAGCCAATTTTTTTCAGCAGTGTTTAGTTTAAGTTTGATAGATGTTTCCCGCGATTTTGTCTTAGTAGTTATCATCGGTTTTTTTGTAAGCATTTGTGTGTATTAAAACCTGGTGACAAATGCTGCGGTAGCTGAAATTTTTTTAATGTTTTTTTTCGTATTTTGTAAAGCAATTTTTTGTGATTTTATGTTATATTAGTGGCTAATTTGGGGTTTCGTATGCATGTTGGTGTATAATCGTATCAGACTTTTTTAATTGGCATGACCAACTGCTGGTTACAGTTTTGAGCTTGTATTTTAGAGTGTATTTGAATTTTGATTTGATTTGAACCGGCCGTTAGGTAAATGAAATAAAGAAATTTGAAGGCGAGTGCTGTTGGAGCCGATTTTTTTCAGCAGTGTTTAGTTTAAGTATGATAGATGTTTCCCGCGATTTTGTCTTAGTGGTTATGATTGGTTTTTTCAAAACTTTTGTGTGTATTAAAACCTGGTGACAAATGCTGCGGTAGCTGAAAATTGTTTAATGTTTTTTTTTTCGTATTTTGTAAAGCTATTTTTTGTGATTTTATGTTATATTAGTGGCTAATTTGGGGTTTCTTATGCGTGTTGGTGTATAATGGTATCAGATTTTTTTAATTTGACATGACCAACTGCTGGTTACTATACTTTTGAGCTTGTACTTTAGACTGTATTTGAATTTGAAGGCGAGTGCTGTTGTAGCCGATTTTTTTCAGCAGTGTTTAGTTTAAGTATGATAGATGATTCCCGCGATTTTGTCTTGGTGTGATCATCGGATTTTTTGTAAACATTTGTGTGTATTAAAACCTGGTGACAGATGCTGCGGTAGCTGAAATTTTTTTTTGTTTTTTTTTGCGTATTTTGTAAAGCTCTTTTTCGTGATTTTGTTTTAGTGGCTAATTTGGGCTATCGTATTCGTTGGTGTATAATCGAATCTGGTTTTTTTTAGTTTGACATGATATAATGCAAGTTACCATTGTTTTGAGCTTGTACTTTAGAGTGTATTTGAATTTGAAGGCGAGTGCTGTTGTAGCCGATTTTTTTCAGCGGTGTTTAGTTTAAGTATGATAGATGATTCCCGCAATTTTGTCTTGGTGATTATCATCGGTTTTTTTTGTAAACATTTGTGTGTATTAAAACCTGGTGACAAATGCTGCGGTAGCTGAAAATTTTTTAGTGTTTTTTTTTTGCGTATTTTGTAAAGCTATTTTTAGTGATTTTATGTTATATTAGTGGCTAATTTGCGGTTTCGTAGGCATGTTGGTGTATCATCGAATCAGATTTTTTTAATTTGACATGACCAGCTGGTTACCATAGTTTTGAGCATGTACCTTAGCCGTTTTTTGAAGCGGTGGTTCGGTATGACAGGTGTTTTCCGCGATTTTGTCTTAGTGGTTACGGTGGGGTTTATGTAAACTTTTGTGTGTTTTTAAATTTGGTGACAGATGCTGCGGCAGCAGAATTTTTTTCACTGTTTTTTTGCGTATTTTGTAAAACAATTTTTTGTGATTTTTTTTCAAATTTTCTTCCCTTCTTTTTCTTTTGGGGAAAGAATTTTCCTATTTTCTTTAACAGTGCACCTTTGCTCTATAAGACCAACACATCTTCCAAGTTTCATGCTTCTAGGACTAATGGTTAAGGCTGTGCGTTGATTTTTCTTTAAACCATTTTTCCCCTTTTTCTCCTCTTTGGGAAATAATTTTCCAATTTCCTTTCTTAGGGCACCTCTACGTTATAAGAGAAACATACCCTCCAAGTTTCATGCTTCTAGGACTAACGGTTTAGGCTGTGCGTTGATTTTTCTTTGAACCATTTTTCCCCTTTTTCTCCTTTTTGGGAAAGATTTTTCCAATTTCCGTTCTTAGTGCACCTCTACGTTATAAGAGGAACATACCCTCCAAGTTTCATGCTTCTAGGACTAACGGTTTAGGCTGTGCGTTGATTGTCAGTCAGTCAGTCAGTAACGAAAGAGTTTTATATATTTAGATTTAGCACACAAATGTATTTCGGAATAAAATGAATATTGAATATGATACAAAGATTAGATACATATTACCAATCAAATTGAAAATAAAATGCAAAGATTATCTATTTCGGTAATTAATTCACCTCTTGGGAAATATGGCATTGGAAGACAAAGCAAAGCATTTATGTGTCGTGTAAACGAAGTGTACATGGCTAGAAATAAAACTAAGGCTTCGTTCACACGGCATTGTCCTGCACGTTTTTTTTCGTATTCGTTTTTTTAACGTACAATCATCCGGGTCTTCACACGGTAAATTATCATTCGTGTAAAAGACGAATAGCCGCAGTCTTCACACAGTTGTCACAGCGAGTAGACGTCACTGATGGATCCACGCGTGGTTGTACTTTTATATTGGACATTGTTCCACTAAAGAAATTAATAGTTCGTTGTCTATAGAAGATTCCTCAACCATTTTGAATATCAAACCAAATCAAACATAAAATACGTGCCACCCGTCCAAAAGACGCTCAGGTACTAAACGCCCCCTCCATAACTATACTCTTTGCTAAACGCTTCTTCGGTTGCTATTCGATAAAAAACGTGTGAACATCGTGCCGTGTGAACGAGACAGAGCTATATTATGTGCCACTGCGAACCGAATACGTCAAAGTTCATTCGATTTGCTTGACAAGTCCGTTGAGTATGCGTTTAAACGTATAAGTGGTACACGTTTTTTTGCAGTACAATCGACGTGTGAATGGATATATGTACGTTGTATGGTCACTATTTATACGTTAAGACGTATACTGCAAAAAAACGTGCAGGACAATGCCGTGTGAACGAAGCCTTAGCTAACCTAATTCTGCTACCGCGCACCTCGGCGCACGAGACCGTTCCCATGGTGTGTCGTGCGAGTCCGTGCGCGATATCACAGAGCGTGGGAAGGGGCTATAAGATATACAAAATAAAAGAACATAAAAAAACAGTGGAAGTACGCAAAATAGAGTTACATTGGACAGTTACTCACCTGTCCTTTAAAGACGAGGCGAAGTATTTTATCACACAAATCGCCTAAAAACTACACTCGCACAAAATAATTTTCATAGAAAATGAATAGCTAGGAAGGAGCTAGGAATATGCTTGATTTTGCTTTAAATCTCCATGTTTTTTAACTCAGATTCTTTCCGTTGTCTTAGGAGATATATTTCAATTATTTCTTTGTTCCGGAAATTTTTTTATAATTTTATTTTCATTGAATGAGCTTACTTTGCTTTTTAATCCAATGGGTACGGGCCGGCCATTTCGGGTTGTTTCTGTTTGGTCCCACCGGTTAATGTCCCATTTGGGATCTAACAGGAATCACAATTTTAATAAGTAACATTTTAATTCCGTACCTCCTGCGTCCCTTCGGGCGGCTGTAGTTACTATTTCCCCAAAAGAGTTTGGTTCGCTTGTTTCACTCGATCATTTATGTTTAGTTATGGAATTTATTTATAATATGATTGGTATATTCAGCGTATAAAAGCCTGGATCTATAAGTAAAGTTCAAAACCAAATATGAGCTCTAATGCCACATCGTGTTTGCGTTGCGGTAATAACTAATCTGTGTATAATTAATACGGGAGAATAAAAGAAAGGAGTGAACAGGAGTGAGGAGTGAGTCGATAACACAAATACTTAATACTTATCAGGTGAGATTGCGGTCAAACCATAGATTTAAACTATACAAAATCGCTTGCTAAACTTCTTGCTTGTTACAAATGATTGTTATAGTTTATTTTAACCTATGTTGAACCGATAAAGTATTCGGTTGGCTGCCACAGCGGAACAGTAGGTATAGGCGTCAGTACGCCCGAGCTCTCTCAGTTAAATTCATCAATGCCCGTAGTGAATAATCGCACCGGTCACCTGCCAATTACGCAAGCTTGACGCAATTTATTGTTAAGCCTTCAGGACGCATCTACTTACTTAACGCCATTTTATTTTTATTTTCTATCTTTAACGGTTCGATGAAGGGCCAGATAATGGCTTATTAGGAACTATGGCTATACGTATATAATAAGGGCGCAGTTATTATAAGTGAAGATAATTATTTATTATATCGACCTAGTGACTTAATCTATATAATGATTAACCACCTACGTTTTTGGCTGACTGACGCACACGTCTAGGCTTTTCAAACTTCACTCTAATTGATCGTAGGTGCCCAGCGTGAGTGAGGTTGCGTGTGTGATACCCGAGAATTTTATACAGAAAGAAAGAAAAGAAGAAGAAAGGAAAGCATTTTATTGACCTGAAGACTCAAGAACTAAATACAATATAATGATGAAATGAACTTCCAAGTGTTCTATCATTATTATATGAATTGCTTCATTAGAATATATGATTAACACCATAGTTTTCCTAATATACTGGGTAACAACCGCACCTTTTTTGTGCGCGGTAGCCATCGCACGCACCTTCTGAGCAATATTCCAAAAAAGATGTGCACTGTCAAATGGAAAAATATGTAATAGTCTAAGATCCCTATAGAAGAAGGACCTTCACCGAGCTGGTTATTTAATGAAACGTATTTTATATTTAATTAAACATGCCAATAAATATATTCTATATGGGTTGCCTATCAAATTTCAGTCCAGGATAATTATGATTAATTAATAATTAAAAAAAAAAAAAAAAAAAACTTTCCACTGGGTTGTTTATTAAACAAATTCTATACCAATCGAAAGTATAGACCCCAGTATTTTTATTCAATTAACATACCGGTGCAAAATGCTAGTATCGATTTGCCTGTTTATAGGTACCTGGCTACCCGAGAGTTGTGACCGGAAAAAAATAGGCAACCTAACGTTTGCATATTCTATGGGGTCTATACTTTCGATTGGTATAGAATTTGTCTAATAAACAAACCGGTGGAAAGTAAAAAAAACGTTATTTTTTTTTTAAATTGTTAATTAATCATATCCTGGACTGAAATTTGATAGGCAACCCATATAGAATATATTTATTGGCATGTTTAATTAAATATAAAATACGTTTCATTAAATAACCAGCTCGGTGAAGGTCCTTCTTCTAGGGATCCTATACTATAAGAAAACGAAGAGTCATTTCTTGAATTGATTCATCATCAAATTGATGAAGGTTGGTAAAAATGATTTGGAATGCTCTGGGGTTGACTGCGAGTCTCTAACGTTGACATTTGCCAAATCAAAATAAAAGATAATTAAATGACCAACCATGGCATCGGGTTGACTGCGAGTCTCCAACGATAACCTAAGCAGAAAATACATACAATCTAAAATAGTTGTTATGTTCCTCTGCGAACTCAAGGTACTCGGGTACTTGGGTAGTAAGTACCTTTTTTTTCTAATCCTCACAACCTAAATTTGCAAAATGTAATTTTGGGAACGAGGATCATGAAATAGCCAAGGACTATTATAGCTAAATCAAAGCCAGCACCGACTGCATTTGAAACCATTTCAACCGAATACTTTACCCTGAATGATGCTGTTCTGTTATGTAGATCAAATTGCCAGCACAGAATCTGGTCTGGACCCCGAACTACTCTATTATATTATTTACCATATACATATTTCATTTCTGCTACCAAATTTGCTCAATACGGTAAATTAAATTAATCGAGATTTAGCCCGGGTATCTGACTGGTTCAGGTTGAATTCCCTAATTATTAACCCCAAAAAATCCAAATTTATGCTAATTGGTAGCAGGCACAATGTTCAAAGTCTACAGATGTCCCAATTAATATTATGGTAGATGGTGAAACTGTGGAGCGGGTATGAGAGGCAAAAAACCTTGAACTAACTATGGATACTGCTTGCATTTTGAAAAACCTGTAGCAGATAGCGTAAACAATAACTGCTTTTACAGGTTGAAGCTGTTATATAAAATTCGTCCGTATATTAGTGAAGCAGTCAGGATCAATCTTTACGAGTCCCTCATTCTTTCTAAGCTCAATTACTGTGATGTTGTTTATGGGTCGTGCCTGCTGCATGGGCAAAACTGAGAAGCTAATACAACGAGTTCAGAATGCATGTGCAAGGTTCTGTTTCCATATCCCACCGCGGTCACATGTTCCCCCTATTTAAAAACATCAAACCTTACTCAAAATGATTGCATTTAGAAAGTTGCACTTGCCAGTGCTGCTGTTTTGGCTCATAAACAATAGATCCCGCAAATATCTCATAGAAAAGTTGGTGTGAACGGGACACACATTGTAGGTACCACTTTGGAAGTGTCTCTCGCGCAAACTGTTCAGTTTAGAAAAAAACTATATTATTATTAAAAACCTTAGCATCATTTTTGAAGACTTATCCATAGATACCCTACACGTATGGGTTTGATGAAAAAAAAATTATAGAATTTTTAGTTTAGTTTAGAAAAAAGCTATATTAGAAACCTTAACATCATTTTTGAAGACCAATCCATAAATACCCTACACGTGTATGGGTTTGATGAAAAAACAATTTTTGATTTTCAGTTCTAAGTATACATAAATAAAAAACTTATACTTTTTTTTCTATTTTTGTGTAAAAATCTTAATGCGGTTCACAGAATACATCTACTTCCCAAGTTTCATCAGTACGCTCGCTCTTACAGTTTCAGAGAAAAGAACAGACAGACATGACGGTTTTATAACTATTAAATGAAATATGCATTTAAAAGTTATAAAACCTAGATATCAAAGTTTTGGGTATCTCACACCCACCTTGTCCATGTAACGATTTCTTTCCACATTCACCACGGGTTAATTCTTGGTTTAATTTCCATTTGTTCTGAGTTAACTAACTAGGTGAGCCACGTATGTAAGTACGAGTGAAGTGATAGATGGTTGAATATCGACTAATCGATTTATTTATTGTGACGGACCGATGCGCGATGTACCTAGTTATTGACAACTTCATAGATATTGCAACTCCTTTAGGTATTTAGCGCTTTAGCTTTGCCGGGCTTAAAAATGAAGGAACTGAACACCTTTTCAATAATCTAGTAAATGAATTAGAATGAGACTCTAGACTACTCTTGATTACCTTTTTAAGCTAAAGACTCTATATAAGGCTATGAAGACCATGAAACAACTCTCTCGCACACATCAACTTTTTGAAGATATAAAATCAGTGAACTTCTTTAGGAAAAATGGCGAGCTACTACGGTGCAATCCGATTAGCAAAAAAATATTTCGATCGGAATACGTTTTCCTACTAAAAAATTTGCTTACCTAGTGTTGTACATAAGAATGTTTTGATTATTTTGATTTTGATAAGTAGGTCATCGCTGGCGGTCTGCCCCCTAAGTATACCTATATACAGTCTAAGCCATAAATGTTTTATTATTTTTGTTAAACTATTTCATCGACACATCGCCGCGTCTATCGACAAGCCCACAACACTCTCCAACTCCAGACAAAGTTCGACAAGTAACAGTTTCCACTAAAATATGTAGCGTAGCGATATTGAAAAGTTCCAAGCTCGCCCCTGTTCGACAAAACTCTTTGATCAACGGAGTTACTACGTGTTCAATCTTTTGTTATTTACTGCTCGAAGAACGATCTCTTATTTTTTATCCATTTACAATTAAGTCAGATAGCGCTACCACGAGACCAACAGAGCACTAGTCTCGTCAGAGCACCAATGAGTTTTTCTATCTAAAAATGTATAAAAAAATATGTGTTTCGGTACTCTCAAACGCGAATAAAAATATCGTGAGGAAACCGATATTCTACAAACACTAAGCTGTTTGAAAAAAAATGTGCAAAAAAGTTCGAGATACATTTAAAAGCCTTTCCCCACACTGCACAGTGGTCCCGCTAATAGGTCATAGCCAATTTGTTTTCATGTTTATATTTTGACATTCCTTGACTCTAAATAACTCATTAATACCCATATTTTACTAATACATAAAATAAACCTGGTAATTGCATTAAATCAGTTCGATTTCGATACCGTAAGTGAATATTTTTTTATACGTATTATATTGATACAAAAATGATAAGTTTTATTATCAATATTTGAATATTTATATCAAAATTAAATTAAACTTATCATTTTTGTATAGATTTGTCCCGGAATTCCTTTGTTTTTATTACGATGTTGTTGTAATGCAATTTTGAGTTGACGGTACGTACACTATATTGAAACATTTTGTGTCGTAAATATAATAATGAGACATAAATTATAGGAGTGCTACATTATTAGAAAAACACTTTTCTGAAGTATTTGATTTCATATTCAACTAAGCTTTTAACTATTTACCCCCTACAATCTTGTATCCTTAACATTATGTACTTTTTTGGATTTTTATTAGTATTTAACCTCTACGCACTCGTAGCACTTTCGTAGACAATCTAAGGTAAAAACAACTTTTATATTTTTATCTTTTTAGCCACAGGTTCTACTTACGTGTGCTTTTTTACCAGATTGCACTTATTTAAACATCTGACGAATGGTACACGTAACTTATTCGGAGAAGACAAACGTTTTGGAGGTATTAACGGAGTCCGTGCCTGACGTCGAAAATATTAGTGTTGTCATTTTGTCATGCCGTGTTGCAAGAAACTTGGAGAGTTTTGGCAAATGTTATCAAACATCACGGTTACTGGCTAGAAGAATTAGAAAAATAGATAGAGCTTAGAGATTTTTATAAGAATCTAGAAATTTCCAGATTTCAAATCTTTGCTTTTAGCAAGCAATGCTGGACCAAAAGCAAAGTTTTTCAAGTTAGTATCTTGTCCCGGCGTATTTGTAGCGTTGTCTCTTATCTTGGTCGCGTGCGGTAGACGACGTTCCAGAAACAAGAAATCCCGATTCAAGCAACAAGAGACTAGTTTTCAAAACTTTCCATTTGTGATGATTTTCAATAATGGTGCTAATTTTTATGGTTTCATAGAAATTACTTTTATGGTAAATGATGACACTTGTCATATTGTTTGTAAAAATGTCAACTTCATAGAAATGCCGTTGGCAGCACTGACCAACTGGAAGGGGCGTAACATAGTAAATCGCCTCGAATACAACTTAAAGTGTAGTTTTTAAATATCAGTTTGTTAAATATTTAAGTGTGACGTGGAGTAATTAATACAGTCTATTTTACGAAAAGAAGTGAGTTTCATTGTACATTTTAGTATTTTTGTATATTTTTTATAACAACGGTATATTTTCCATGTTTTAATTTTGTGAGTTACCTCTTGAATACCTATATTGTGTTCTGTGGTCATAACTCACAAAATTAAACCATGGTAAATACGCTGTTGCTTATAAAAATGGTGTAAAAAAACCATGATAGTTTCAATAGTACATTGTTACCTGAGTGTTGAAAGTCACGTTTTTTGAGTCCCGAGACGGGTTTGGCGCCAGAGCGTTAGCGAGGGCGCCAATGGAGCTTGAGGGACTTAAAAGACTTTCACCCGAGGTAAGCACTGTGCTTTTCATTACGAATACAAGGAAAGTAAAAATAAAAACATGAAAGAAAAATTTGTGAAAATGAAGATTAAATTGCCGCCTTCCCGGTTTTTTTTCTTTTTCTCTGGCGGGCCTTCGGCTTCGGCTCGCCAGCATTATTCAGCCATTATTTTAATTCTCTTAATTTAAAAAATGGTAAATGTCAAATCTATGTTATTTTAAATAAATAGTTGAAGCTATATATTAATCAAGTAATTTAGAAGATATATTATTTATTTAATACTATCTTTATGATATTTCAACTTAAATTTTACATTGCGCTATCTTATTAGACTTTTTAAACTTCTTTCTGTTGTAATGGGTTCCCAACCTACTTGCTGAATAAAAAGTTGGAATTTGGTTCAACGACCTCCTTGCAGTTAGAAAGACTTTAGAAAGTTGGAACATGGTTGAATAAAATTGAACTTGTTTTTTTTTATAATTTGACAGCTGTCAGTAGAAAGCGATTCTCCCTAGGGCTGAAAGTTTTACTTTCAATTAGGCCCCTCAGGCAACTTCAGACCTACTTTCAGAGTATAAGTAATGAAAAATGTATTTTTGAATATCCTAACCAGATAGTCATAGCATTTGCTTATTCTTGTTTATGGTGCTGGTTCTTCGGATGTCCACACACGTGCCGCTATATTATGGTCATTTCTTGTTTAGGAAGCTGTGTATGTACATACAGTAGGTAGGTATTTAGATGTAAGTTCGGCTAAGGTCGTGGTTGAACAATGACCTGTTTTCTCATTTCTTTTTATCGCTTGTCATGAAATATCGCAATGTTTTATATTAGGTACTATGAGTGCCCTGGGTTTTTATACCCTGGTGTAAAAACTGCGCTCAAGTTGACTTTATTAGCAAGCTAAAATAACAGTAAACTATAGAAAAAAACGTACCAAGTTTATAAATAAAAATAATATAATAAAAACGAGTTTTAAAGCCATTACTTATAAAAATATATTACAAGATAAACAGTGATTATACTTTTATTGGTTTTAGGTCTTTACTACACTTATGGACCTTGTACTTAACCTGTAAATGGAGCCTCGGTCACGTTAGTGCCGAATAGTCCCTAAGCGTTATTCGTCGAGTATGATTGGGATCGGATGGCGCAGCGGTCAGCGCAGCCCCGCTCTAAGACGAAGGTCGTGAGTTCAAATCCCGCTCGGCTCTTTTGGGACATTATAATAATCTTAGTGATTATACTATTGCCATCTCTTACCACTGGGTAGTGACAAACAGCGACAGGGGTAACTTTAGGCAATGATTTTAAATAACATTTATAAGTATGGCTGTTAAGGCGCGGACCCACCGCTGCGCACGGAGAGACTACGCACGTGTATATAGCTTCATTTTGTAATAAAATTTATGTGGTTGTGTTTACTGCAACCCACGGAGAGGCTGCGCATGAATTGACGTCATTGACGCACGCGTGGCTTACTCGAATTGGCGGTTTCATAGCACAGCGCTATCGACGTGGGTCTACGTTTCTACTATAATACGCAAACATGACCCACGACTATGTACAGCCTGTACATCGCAGCACAGTTCGTCCAATTGCAGTAGTGCGTGCGTAGCCTCTTTGTGCGCCTTGCATACTTAGTCTATACATACTTAGTCTTCGTTTACTCCAGTGGAAACGTATATCCACGTTGTGAAACAAATTAATACACGCAGCTAAACTGCGACGCGTGGCCGTGCACAGCGTGCACTGCGGTGGGCCCGCGTCTTTAGTCTCCAATGACAGTCGGGTACAGTTCATACAGGTTCATACCAGCTCATACCAGCAAAAGGTCTAGGTTAGTAGGTCACTGTAAGCCGTCACTGGATCACCTGGCGTCAACGTTTTTCTTATTTGTATAATCTCTAAAACTAGTTTAAGCCCATAGCTTGCACCCCACCCGAGAGTTGCCAATCAGTGCCGGAAGCAATCAAAGCAAAGGCTTTTCTCGAAAAGTAGTTACAGGTATTGTTTTGTTGACAGTTTTGTATGAGCTAGCTTTTATTCTTATAACCATCTTGCCCTAGGCTTAGGAGAAAAATGGGTATATCTATAGTTATATTTATACTTATAAGAAAGAAAAAAATTGTTTACTGAAACGTCAAATGTATTTTTAACCGACTTCCAATCAAAAAGGAGGAGGTTCTCAATTCGGTTGTATGTTTTTTTTTTTTTTTTTTTTTTTATGTTTGTTACCGCATAACTTCGTCATTTGTGAGCCGATTTGAAAAATTATTTTTTTATCTTAAAGGTACTGCTTCCAGATTGATCCCATTTTAATTTTATTAAAATCGGTGTTGCCATTTTTTTTTAAATAATTTTTTTAATGTTTGTAACTGCATGCCTCCGTCATTTATAAACCGATTTAGAAAATTATTTTTTTATTTGGAAGGTTATTCTTACGTCCAGATTGTCCCAAACAAATTTGATTAAAATCGGTTTAGCCGTTAAACAATGAAGTCGGTTTCTCAAGTTTTTTACTATACAATGATTACATTACAAAAAAAATTTAATCATTCTAAAATATTTTTTCACTGGCAACACGTCGTTTTATGGCTGCAGTCCATGGAGGCAGGACTCAGGCCAGTTAATGTACAACCAGCCACTCAAAAAGTCAAAGTGAACTTTTGGGCACTTTATTACCCACGGACGCTTGGCGGCCGAGCAAATCGTGGCACTGTAGTGACACGATTTTTCTCGGACGTTTCGTGCTCTACAAATCGTGTCACTAAAGTTCCACGTAACGCGTGAACGCGTGCGTGAAAATAATAATTATTCTTGTACCTCCTTTGGGAGCCTCACTCGACACTGGCGGAATTGAGGCGAACGAAATGGACAGATGCCATAATTAAAGAAGAAGAAAAATTTCCAGGAATTTCTGATTCATATTTCAATTTTTCATCGAATAGATTAGATCTTGATAATTGATTGGTTTGGGTGGATTAATATTGTGTCCTGTCCGTCGATATGGCTAAAAACACGTCTAGTTCAGCGTTCAGGAAAATAGATATCGACCAGTATAATGAAGATAATTTCAAAGAAGATGAAGCCGAGCAATCTGTGCCTACTGGACCGGACGAAGGCGAAGTTTGTGCTATGCTGAATCAATATCCTTTTATTTAGAAATGGAAGCTTACCGTATTCTTGGTTTAAGTGATTCATTCATTCCAGTTTTAGGATACCATTCCTTCTCCTGGGACCTGGGCCCTGGTCATGGCTGACTGAGGCATGTAAAGAATAATGTATCAAGATTTTGCCTAAACTCCTGATCATCTAAGTAAGATTGTTCCAAGAGGTGTCATTAGTATAATAATAATATATAATATTAATAAAGCTGGTATTTAATCTTAATCTGGTACTAAATAAAAGTACCTACTAGGTTGGATAAAAGATAGTTACTTATAAGGATGTACTTCAGACCAGGTACCCCTTAGATACTGTACTGTAGAATCCGAGAAGAAAACCATGTTTGAAGTAAGATTGAAGTTCTAGGCATTGTGTGCAATTTCTTCTATGATATAATTATTATACTTACTAATTCTTTGGTAGTAAGCTTAGTTAAAACATTTGTGGCAAAATTCACATGATTTTGTTAACAAAAAAACACAGGTCGATTCATTGATGCTCTACAACTGGTGCTAAGCAATGCTCCCCTGGGATCACCCAATCAGCAAGTGAAGGTTGGTACCCATAGCTTATGAAAAAAACATTAGGTTTTTATTTCATAAATTAAATTAGAGTATACCAGCACTGAATACATGGTTATCATGGTTATCTCAGACTATGAATGATTTGATGTTAAAATCCTGTAAATCATGCAAAAAGCTGCAATTTGTTTTTACATTGTCAGCTCTATTTAGAGCACTGGTGGCTTAGTGGTAGTAAGCCCTGCCTTCAGAATCCTAAGGTCATGGGTTAGAATCAAGTTGTGTACCTCTGGATTTATCTGTTTGAAATATGTATGTATGCTATGCTAGTGTTCTCAAGCAGTGAAGAAAAACATTGTGAGGAAACCTGCAACTTAGTAAGCTGTGCACATATTGACCATCTAAATTTTGTGGATTAGGCAGACTCAGCTGTCAGGCCTCTTTTTTTTTGAGTCCTCCACCGACACTCCACCTTGTCCACCGATATCCTGCGATCTTACAATGCTGTATCGCATGGGGTCCTATGTTCCATTTTCCGATTTGTGTTTGAGAACCTTTATTCCCCAACAGTTTCCTCACGATGTTTTCCTTCACCGTTTTGAGAGTACTGGCATAGTGCACATAAATTTTTCAACAGAAAAACTCATTGGTACACAAGCGGATTTGAACCCACGACCTTGGGACCTATTTACTATCAGTAATTAAATAAATGTAGTATTCACTTTTAACCTCTTTTCAGGACAATGCTCTGGCGCTCACACTTAAAGTACTACTTGCCATAAAATCAGCACAGATTGA
Organism: Thera britannica; assembly: GCA_939531255.2. NCBI lineage: Eukaryota > Metazoa > Arthropoda > Insecta > Lepidoptera > Geometridae > Thera > Thera britannica. The sequence continues at coordinate 11,490,207 of OW618040.2, read as the reverse complement.
AGAAGCAGTAGCAAATCTCCCACCAGATGACATAGATATCCTCATGAAATACATCTACAGGGGGTTTGAATACCCATCTGAAGGCTCCAGCGGCCACCTACTACTGTGGCATGAGAAAGCATACAACATTGGTGGATCAGGATCAATAGTCAGGGTTTTGTCTGATAGAATGAAAGTTTAGAGACTTTTAATGTAACATTACTTACCAAAATTGTATTATCAATTATTATTTCAATTTTAAAATATATGTAATATACCTATCACATATTTGTTTTAATCCGTCAGAGATCCCACACTAAGATAGTACACTTAGGGGCTTCATGAACTTTTATAAAATTACTAGCGGCCGCCCCCGGCTTCGCTCGCCCCTTTCCCGTTATTTTTCAGGATAAAAAGTTACCTATGACCCGGTGTACCGTTATTCTCCAAGTTCTAAGCTACCTCCCTATCCCTACCAATTTTCAGCCAAATCGGTTGAGCCGTTCTTGAGTTATAAATAGTGTAGTTACACGACTTTTTTATATGTAGGTATAGATCGCTAGATAAGTACGCGGGAGCTTTCCCTCCCCTCAAATGGAAATCCTGGATCTGCTCTCGGATCATGTTCCCTGTTGATAAGGCTGACTATTCTATGAAGATGGTATAGATGCTGGGCATGCAGACTCTAAAAACTTGTGCAGCTTACTATAGCGTCCCGTAAAAATAGGGGTCCTTACCTAAATCACCTACAATTCAATATAATGTAAATGGCCTGTTTATTTTATAGGCTCGGTTTCTAAACTAACCTATTAATACGTAGGTACCTACCTATGTAGACAAGGTAACCAGGTGGCGGAAAGGTGCGTTTTTGTATGGCTCTACCTTGACTCTGGTGATGCAACGACTATCGATGTTACATTTATGATACCTAGGTCATTCATAGCAATGTAGGTTATGTAGGTAGGTGCCTACCTACCTAATGTTTGACACCGACAGGCGAGTGGCGAGCGACGACGTAAAATATAAGCTGAAGAAAGTAATCGGACTACCGCCGACCGACATCATAACCTGCCTATCGCTTCAGAGAGAATGTACCGTAATATAAAAGCCACAAGTCACACTTGGTACTCGATAGTTTTTTATCTGCACCGTTGTAGGTAGACGCACACTCTACAGACAAAATGGAAATACCGGTTAGTAGATCATGTTTTTTTATCCATTTATTGCACTTGTGCGACATTTTATTATTATAGAATGGCAAAAGTTACATAAACGGTTCAGTAACTTCCTGTTTTTGCTCTTTATTCGTGACCGGAAAACATTGCAAGACTTGATGTAAGCTGATACTCAGGTGTATACTTGCATAACGGCCGAACGTTTCGTACTGTGATCTATTTTTCAGATATTTTGTTTTGTTTCAGAAATTAATAATATTTCTGAGCTGCATTTACTTCAGATAAGCATCTTACGATCACCATTCTCACACTATACCTGTGGAAGGATACGAAACTAAGCTACAAGATCTTGGTCAACACGTAGAGATTCCGGAGACTCCTGTCAAAGTTATAAAGATTACTAAAACTATAGCTGTTAAGATACCGGTACCATATCCCGTAAAGGTGATACAGAAAGTACCGTATCCCGTTCATATATCCAAGCCTTATCCCGTGCCCGTGCCTCAGATCGTCCATGTGCCAGCCCCTTCTCATAAATATGGCGCCGATGACCACAGCACTTACCAAGGAAGCACTGGCGGAAATTCATATCAAGTACAGGAAAGGCTGCCACACGAGTCGGCCCACGAAGAGCACTCCTTCGTCCCAGCTCAAGAGCATTCGTATAGCGGAGGTAGCTCCAGCCACAATCTGAACATAGATTCATTCGCTGAGGAATATCCGCCGCAAAGATCTCACGGTGGCGTCAGTTCTTATGATGTCCCATCTCAGAGCTATTATGGAAATACCGGGAACGGGGGAAGCAATTCAGTAGAATCGCAAAACTATGACCTGGCAATTCAAGGCTATCTCCAGAAGTACAATCCGACCAGTGGAAGCGGAGGGGCTGGTGGTTACTATCACTGACCCGCACCGCCTTACAAATCGTTACATAACCTAAAGAATATTAATTAGAGACCTACCTAGTAGGTGAATGTTATAATAACTTATGTTTGTTGTTACTAGATGTGTAGTGTCGTTTTGTATACTTATTTTAAGGTAGGTAGGTGAAATTAAAAAATATACAACATTTTCATACAAGAGTTTTATAGCTTATCCCTGGTTTTAGTACAAATCCTATATCATTTCGAAATAGGATGGACTTCTTAGCTAGCTAGAATTACAAAAACATCACTTTTACAATTATATCTAAATAAAAAGCCAAATTTGTACAGTCAGCATCAAAAGTAGATTGGCAATTTCAATTAGTAAATTCCCCTTTTCTCTAGAATTGTCGAAGATAATGGCAGCGTCGTCGTCGGTTTGCAAATAACTATGGCTCTAAAAGCGGATCTTCAAATGAAGTTCAAAACTCCAATCGAAAGTGAGGTGGTTTTTTTAGGTTTGAACTTTACTAACCAGAAATGCCAATGCCACTTTTGATGCTGGCTGTACATCGGACTATTTTGGTTGTTTAATTAAGCAAGTAGGCCCATTCTTTATCAGACCCTATATTAGCATACACTTTAACAATACATTTTACATAGTAACTACCTTACATACTTATGTACCCTACCTAACTAAAAGTGTCATGCTATTACATAATATCATATTAAATAAAAAAAACGGCAGTAAGTAGGTGATTTTCATTGTATACCTACTAGGTTAGCATGTATAATAAAATAACTGTGTAAAAATGTATAAAAAAATATTTTACAATACCCGCACCTTAATACGACTTGATCGTGTAAGCACAGAGTGTTGCGCCTGACGCCTGACGCCTATCGTATCGTATGCTACCTTTTTGTATAGAAAAACGAAAAGCACCCCTAGCCGACATTTGAGAGAACGTCTTGTTTCCATATAAAAAAGGGGTGTACAGTACACCCTTTACACCGCACCACACTGTCAAAAAAGTGTACGATCTATTAGCACTATTACATAAAGCGTTCTTTTTTCTAAAACGCGACTGAAACAGGTTGTTACCTACGTATCGTATTTTAATCTACCATAACCTTACATTGGTCGCTTACTAAATTATGTATAGTTTACCTACATCTAAAGATTAGTTAGTCCTGAACCATAATTTACTAAGAGTAAATTTTTCAAACCACAGATAAAATCCGTCAGGTAAAAACATAATTACCCATCTCTTGTTAGGGCTTGTCAAAAAATAGTACTTGCCTTTTTTTTATTCGACGAATATAGCTTTATTCCGTAGATGGAAAAATGTGCTCTTAGGATAATGTTATTATTCTTTGTATGTACTTACTTTACTACTTATGCTTTTGTTACCTAAGCTATGTTCTTTTTCTATGTGTGGTAATAGTAGATTGTTATACAAGGGCATTAGGTGAGCTTTTACAGAACAAGATCCTTTTTGGCGCCCGTGCGGGCGCAGCTCGCAAAGGGATCGAGTGTGTACCCGAGATATTTAGATGCCCGAGCGAGCAAAGCGAGCGAGGGCGAATATAGTTCGAGGGTGCAATAGCTACTTATGACCGAGGTAAGCATTCTACTTTACATCATTCATGGGAGGTAAATTTTTAACTAGCTGATGGAACAAACATATGGCCCACCTGGCGTTAAGTGGTAACCATTTCCTATAGCAAAGTATTGCCTCGTAGGTTAAGCACGTCAGGAACGTACCCTACAATGCACTGCCCTGCGACCATCAACTTGAGGTATACTGATGTTCAGCCTCACGTGTCAGTGATTTCACCGGCACCACCACAAAATGGAACCCTTATAGATTCGTCATGTCTGTCTGTCTGTCTGTCCGTCCGTATGTCACAGCCACTTTTATCCGAAACTTTATGAGTTACACTGATGAAACTTGGTAAGTAGATGTATTCTGTGAACCGCATTAAGATTTTCTTACAAACAAAGAAAAAAAACAATACATTTTGGGGGTACTTAGAACTAGAACTGAAATTCAAAAAACTTTTTTTCATCAAACCCATACGTGTGAATCTATGAATAGAGACGAGAGACACTTCCAAAGTGGTAAAATGTTGGTCTCCCCCCCCCCCTGTAACTTCTAAAATAAGAGAATGATAAAACTAAAAAAGTGGCCAAGTGCGAGTCGGACTCGCCCATGAAGGTTTCCGTAGCAATAAGTAATATAATATTCGGCGAAAGGTAAATTGCGGTTTACGATTTATGACGTATAAAAAAAAAACTACTGACTAGATCTCGTTCAAACCAAATATCGTTGGAAGTTTGCATAGTAATGTACAACATATATTTTTTTTAGTTTTATCATTCTCTTATTTTAGAAGTTAGAGGGGGGGGGACCAACTTTTTTCCACTTTGGAAGTGTCTCTCGCGCAAACTATTCAGTTTAGAAAAAAACGATATTAGAAACCTCAACATCATTTTTGAAGACCTATTCATAAATACCCCGCACGAATGGGTTCGATTAAAAAAATTTTTTGAGTTTCAGTTTTAAGTATACCCCCAAAATTAATAGTTTTTTTTTTTATTTTTGTGTAAAAATCTTAATGCGGTTTACAGAATACATCTACTCGCCAAGTTTCATCAGTCTAGCTCTTACGGTTTCGGAGAAAAATGGCTGTGGCATACGGACGGACAGACAGACAGACAGACAGACATGACGAATCTATAAGGGTTCCGTTTTTGCCATTTGGCTACGTCTGCATGCATTCGGCATGTCTGTCTGTCTGTCTGTCTGTCTGTCCGTCCGTGTCACAGCCATTTTACTCCGAAACCGTAAGAGCTAGACTGATGAAACTTGGCGAGTAGATGTATTCTGTGAACCGCATTAAGGTTTTTACACAAAAATAGAAAAAAAACTATAAATTTTGGGGGTCCCCATACTTGAAACTGAAACTCAAAAAATTTTTTTTCATCAAACCCATACGTGTGGGGTATCTATGAATAGGTCTTCAAAAATGATGTTGAGGTTCCCTATATTGTTTTTTTTCTAAACTAAATAGTTTGCGCGAGAGACACTTCCAAAGTGGAAAAAAGTTGGTCCCCCCCCCTCTAACTTCTAAAATAAGAGAAAGATAAAACTAGAAAAAATACATGTTGTACATTACTATGCAAACTTTCAACGATATTTGGTTTGAACGAGATCTAGTCAGTAGTTTTTTTTTTATACGTCATAAATCGTAGACCGCAATTTACCCTTCGACGAACTACAAGAACCTTTATATTATGTTACTTGATGCTACGGAACCCTTCATGGGCGAGTCCGACTCGCACTTGGCTGCTTTTTTTTAATGCGTCATTAATCGTAAACCGCAATGTACCTAGGTACCTTTCGACGAACTACTAGAACTTCTAAATAATATTACTTACTGCTACAGAAACCTTCATGGGCGAGTCTGACTCGCACTTGGCTGCTTTTTTTTAATAGATGTATCGTTTCGGAGTGTCTGCTAAAATTCATCTATTTTAAATAAATAATTTGTATTTGAATAATGTTATACAAGGTGAAAGTAAAAAGACCACTCCCAAAAACTTCAGGATGCTAAGTGCCTAGGTACCCTTTAATATAAAGTAAGTAGTACTTATTTAAAGGGGCCAACACTGTGAACGCGGCAAATGTAACATACCACCACGGTTTTGGTAGTGGTCTTTTACACACTTTATAATAAACCCAATCAAAAAGTTTTCACTGCATGAAATTATTATTAACTGTTATTTTTACCCGCTTGTTGGTTTTCAATACTTTACGAGCTTTGATGGGGGTTCGAATTGTAAATTTATGTTTTTCTTCTTCATCAGATACGTACATGTGCGTGAGGTCCGATGCTACCGATGCAGTCTCAAATGCGCTGCAACAACCAAATATACACATTTATTGCGAAATATTTTGTGCGATCATAATAATACTAGTAGTTCGCTCCGAACAGAGATCTCGTGATGCGATCCAAATGCTCTGAAAAGTTAAGTACATAGGTACCTACCTAAATAAATACCTAATCAGAAAAAATGTGTCACCATCACGCATTGTGTTTTACCTATATACTTTGAGAAGGATTTCTGTGCAGATTTACTGTTTGACCTTGCCTCTGACGTACATCAACATAATGACATGTAACAAATCAAGTTACATGTCATATGAAAGAATTTTGCTTGGACATTCCAAAACCGTTTTTACTTTTTTTCTAGGACGCTCAGTTTTTGCTATACAAAAAAAAGTTATTTTAACGTAACCAACGATCCAAGAGCCAATCCAAGATCTCTAAGAATTTCGTTGACATCAAGGTTTTCCTACTGGTCGGTATTTTTTTTACTTTTTCTTATTTGTTTTTCTTGAAATAAATTAAGGAGGACAAAACAAAATGGTGGTGGTGGTGGTGGTGGCTTTCATAAAATGATGGAAGCGGCGTGGTCTGATGATGGAGCCAAGGTCAGTCCAACGGAACTCTTCAATCAATTGGCCAATTGAGTTAAAACTTGTTTACCATACAAAGTTAGTGAGGGTTAGTCAGAGGCAAGGTCAACAGTAAATCTGTACATAAATCCTTCTCAAAGTAGATAGGTAAAACACAATGCGGGATAGTGTAGTATATTTTTTCTGATTAGGTATTTATTTAGGTACCTAAGTACTAAACTTTTCAGAGCATTTGGATCGCATCACGAGATCTCAGTTCGGAGCGAACTACTAGTTCTAGAATCGAAATGAAGATTAATAAACCCTTTGTGCCCTTTGTCATAATTATAAGAAAAAGGTAGGTAGATAATAGAAAGCTTACGTAAACAACTAGGTTACCAACCTATAACTATACCTATCAAACAAGGAGAGTAAAAAAAATAACCCGTTGAAAATCACGTTGCTAAAGCTCGTTTTCGAATAAAAGTCGCAAGTTATCGATCCCATCGAGAGCTCCGTAGCGATTCATAACAGTCACGTGGCCAATGTACGCACAAGTAAAAAAAAAAAAAAAAAAAAAATATTGTGGACAATTCACACAACACTACCCAGCCCCAAACTAAGCAGAGCTTGTAATATGGGAACCGGATAGCTGATATAATACTTGAATACATTTTTTTTTGTAAATACATACTTAGAATACAATATAACACCCAGACAGAAAACAAACATTTATGTTCACGACACAAATATTTGTTCTCGGTGGGGATCGAACCCACGACCTACAGCGCAGAAGGCAGAGCTACTACCAACTGAGCTAGAGGCCAGTCCAAGTAAAAGCCATGTAAAAGCAGAATTTGTTTACGCAATAGAAATAAGTTCGTTGGTAGGTACTTTACTTACTACTGTTTGGCATCGATCGCGGCAAAATAATAAACGTATAGAAGGAAAGAACTTGAAGACCTCAAGGAACCTACACACTTAACTCAACAAGTTTTTAGAGCTAGCTTTTCAAGATTTTTCTAGCAAAGCTACAATATCCCTGCGTTACATATTAAGCACGGAAGTATGATGAATTCAAAAACTACAGGTGCGATTTTTTTAATTATTTAACTACGTAATAGAAAGCTACATTATAAGATGCATATTATTACATAAGCACGGGAGTAATTTAGAAAAAAGGAGGTTTAAAATGTAACTGCCTTTGATTTTTTCCACCCGTGCGAACGATCCGTCCCGATCGTTAATGTTAATAATCTATAATGACATATCAATGATAAATAGATAGATAGATAAATCATTTATTTGCCTAGAAAGTAAACACACACAAAACAAATAACAAGGAATAAATAGGTCAAAAGCATAATTAAAACTAAAAATACAACTAAGTAGGTACAATATAAACAAAAAAATAAATGACATGGTGTGCGTGTTACATCTATATAGACAAAATGGGAATAGCTCAGCGCATAAGCTTTGCTCGAGAGCAAAACGCTGATTTTCAGCTATTACCATATTATGAGCAGATACCAAACAACGGAAACGACAGAATAAAAGTGTTTGTGAGTTATTGAAAGGATGTGTGTCGTGGGTGGGCCTCCATGATTCTCCCATTCTCATAAGTGTCTGGTTAGCACAGAGGGAAGCCCACCCCGGGGTGTGTGTATGGCATGCGCGTGAGAGTGTAAGGTGTGCAAATGTTGAAGTGGGGGGGATGTGTATGGCAACTCTATGAAAGTGTTATTGAGTGGAAGTCATGAGTGGTGATCACTGGCACACGAAGCGTTCCAAGATACCCTTTTGTTTCAGCAATAATAAATTTTTTAGACGTGTTTTAAGCGTGTACTTCGTTTGGAGATTACGTACTGGAGGAGGAATATTGTTCCAACACTTGGTTGCCATGTATAGGAAAGTACCAGTGAATGCTGCCGTCTTTATGCCTATGATAGAGAAGTGCAGATCTAATTGATCGCAAGGCAGTACGGCTGTTATCCGGGTATTCAGGGTTTTTGAATTTAATAAGATGAAGTTCCCTATACGTGAGCCCATATTTAACAGGGACTTGTTGTTAAAATACGGAGTTGCGTGACTACGAGGCGGAACATTAAAGCAGAAGCGGCAGCACGCATTCTGCACTCGCTGTACCACTCGCTGGGTACTGACAAGTAACCTAGGTCCATAGACAACATCCCCGTAATTTAACCTTGATAAAATTAAAGCTTCACAAAGAGCGATGCGAGAATCTTCAGACAGCTGATTTCTAATTTTATAAAGTACCTTAAGTCGGTAGAAACAGCTCTTAACCAGACCAAGAACATGATTTTCGAATCTCAAATGGCTGTCAAATAAAATACCTAAATTTCTTGCCTCATCTACCTGACAGACCGACATACCATGAATTTGGACATTAGCCGAACCTCCCATTTTTAGGGTTCCGTAGCCAAATGGCAAAAACGGAACCCTTATAGATTCGTCATGTCTGTCTGTCTGTCTGTCCGGCCGTGTCACAGCCATTTTTCTCCGAAACCATAAGAGCTAGACTGATGAAACTTGGTGAGTAGATGTATTCTGTGAACCGCATTAAGGTTTTTACACAAAAACAGAAAAAAACTATAAATTTTGGGGGTCCCCATACTTGAAACTGAAACTCTAAAATTTTTTTTTCATCGAACCCATACGTGTGGGGTATCTATGGATAGGTCTTCAAAAATTATGTTGAGGTTTTTAATATCGTTTTTTTCTAAACTGAATAGTTTGCGCGAGAGACACTTCCAAAGTGGAAAAAAGTTGCCCCCCTAACTTCTAAAATAAGAGAATGATAAATCCAAAAAAAATATATGTTGTACATTACTATGCAAACTTCCAACGATATTTGTTGAACGAGATCTAGTCAGTAGTTTTTTTTTATACGTCATAAATCGTAAACCGCAATTTACCTTTCGACGAACTACAGAAACCTTTATAATTATTATGTTAATTGATGCTACGGAACCCTTCATGGGCGAGTCCAACTCGCACTTGGCTGCTTATTTTTATTTGAGACACAGAGCCTAGAACCATATACTTTGACTTCACGGGTTTTAATACCAGGGCGTTACGTAAAGACCAGTCCGCGATCGCATCAAGATCTTCATTCAACTGCAAAACCACCTCCGAAACCTTGTCAGGTGACTCTGACAAATATACTTGCACATCATCAGCGTAACAGTGAAACATACTATGCCTAACCACCCTTACCAAGTCAGCACTGTAAATAATAAATAGAAGAGGACCCAGTATGGATCCTTGGGGAACACCACGATCGACTTTGGTATTGAAAGTAGCGTAGAACCGTCATTTTTGGCAAGTTTTACTGATTGAAGTCTTTGGGTTAAATAACTTTCGAGCCACATGACAGAGTTAGAACCCAAACCGTAATAAGACAACTTAGCAAGAAGAAGAGGTACATTAAGACAGTCGAATGCACGTGAATAATCAAGTAGGGTAAGCACTGTGCAAGACCTTTATCCTGCTGCGCTAGTATATTGTCAGTGACATCAATAATGTCATGTCATTCCATTCCACTCCAGAGATGGAATGTTAAATGCTACGTGATTGTATGTGATTATACAATTAGGTCTTGACCAACGTGGCCAAGAAAATATATTAAGTACTTACCTACTTCATTCTAATAAATTAATAAATAGGTCCAATAAACCATTTGTTTTAGTTATAAATATAATACAAGTTTAAAAAACTTGAGACTCCGACTTCATGGCCATTGCTAAACCGATTTTGATGAAATTTCTTTACTTTCAAAACAAAAATTTTTTTTTTCAAAAAATACAGTCGAATTGAGAAACGCCTCAACTTCTTATTTGAAGTTTTCTAAAAACAAAGAATTACTGACAAGCAGGTAGATACGTCGTGAAATTCAGAACGAAATAATAGATGGGCAACATTAATTATTAAATAATCATAGAGGGTACCTCTATGATTATTTAATAGTAGAACCTAGGTAAGGTATCGCTCACACTCTCCATAACAAGCTATACTATATACTTGTTTTACCTGTCAAAGGGCTCGTCCAACATCGATTCTGTATTAACGGCGGTTATTGGCACCATCGACGGTATTGTGGTTCCCATGAAGAAGCTTGGAGCTGCAACCAGCGGCTGTAGTGCCACGCTACTCTTATCTTCTGGCAACTTCATCACTATGTCCATGTCTTCGGTGGATTTAGTTAAGCTGAAAACGTTACTCTTTATCTAAGCGTTCTGCAGTGGCGATCAAAATTAAACGCTGTCAAATAGCGCTGTTATATTTGTCAGCGTTTAACTGACCGCCATGCCACTGCCGAACGCTAGCTAGATTATTTATGTTGGTAGATTAAAACATGTTTTTAAAATTTAGCAATCTAATCAATACCTTTCCATATTCAGATTAAGCTTGCGTCCTCGTGATTTTTGAACAAATTGCAACCAGGTAAATTGCTCTGCCTCGACTTCAGGTTTGAACGAGCTGGGCCTGAAATATTTTTTTTAGTTTATAAAAAGTTGGTGATACTATAACTTGAGTTTTACTGATTTTCGTGTGTACCTTGGAGTGTAAATATCCATCGAAGCGAGGTTTTGTTCATGTATTTCGAAGTAGTTTTCCGGTGTTTTAATGAATGGCACGTCTAATATACCGGAAGGTATAAATGTGTTGTCCAATTTAATCTTGTAACAACCGCTGTTGTCTGCCAATTCGCTGACTGCAAATTTCAGTTTCGCTGTAATAATATGAATAATATAAGTAAACATTATCCCCAATACCTACTTACTTTTATGATCATGGAACATATTTAAATAAACACGGCTAGGTATCTAATGTAATACAGTTTTGGGAATAGGACATCACTATTGGGACCGAGCAACGAGACACACGTCTAGTCGGGGGATAAAAAGATGGCGTCGGCATGCGTGGATTATCAAATTGTTTTCCGTGTTTTAGAGATAAACAGAGATCTAACTGTATTCAATAGATATATAGTTTCGCCTTATACTGATTATGATTAGTTGATTACTGATCAACGTGAGCGCTGACACTCGAAAAAGCCTGAAAGCAGTTTTATTTTCAGAGATATTTTTTATTTTTACCTAGTTCCTAATACTGTAGCCGTCAAGTATTTTATTATGAAACATGCATAAAATAAGGAACCAAACTTACTCGTATCTATAGGACGTACTTTTCCAGCTATACTGAGCAAGTAATCCACTGTCCAATAGTGCGGGATCCGTATAAAGACCTTGCCAGTGTCGACCGGCATGAGAAAGCCGAGCTTGTGCAGCAACTGCAGGAACTTAAGGTCTTTGTAGATGCTCGCTTGCTGGCAATTCCATGGGATCAATGGCACTGATTCGTGTCTGACTAGAATACAATTATGTAATTAAAAATAATATTATTTTCACTGTGGAAGGGTTATTTGTATTTATAGTATAAACAATATTTTTTAACGACGACGGCACACACACCATACACTTACTCAATGAATGGTACGCCACCGGTGAAACAACAGGCATTTCACCGTGTTTAATTCTGAATATTTCGAAACTCAAAAGTTTTGATTGAAATCGCGTGGTTTCCTGTAGGTTCCTCTTAAGTATCTGTAACTTGGTATGACATATCTCAAGTAGCACTTCCTGCAACCACTCGAGGCCGGCTGCCTTGCCATCCAGTACCAGATGCTCGCAAAACTTGACGATATCATCCTCTCGTTTCTCTCTGTCCTGCTGCGCCGTCGTCATCTTTACATCATAGTCTACCACACCCTTCATTTGATCCTCGTAAAATTCTCTATCGATTATGTCTTGTCTAAATAGCTCCCTGATCACTGATTCGTTGGTTTTGTCGATACCGTCTTCTTTGAACTGTTTTGTGATAAGGTTGATGACATCAGCATTTCCCTTATTCTGCATATACTTCCAATTGAGCGCAGATACCTCATCATCTGTCCATCTAGAAACAAAAGCATTCTCATTTTCTCAGGCTACCTTTCAAATTTTAGAAGTAGGTAAGTATCTAAATTAAGTTTTTACATAGGTGTCAATCACATGTAGGTACTAACTTAACTTATCTTATCTACTTATTGTCCGACCAACGACCAGGTAAATTTGCTTTAATCTGTTTGTATGTAGGTATCTATGTAAGTAGGCTTAGGTACCTAGAGTACCTACTCAAGTGCAGGTCTAAATCTTAGTATCTATGGTAGGTTTGTCGTCGAAGTTTTTTCATCGGAGGGGTACTCATTTCCTTCAAAAAGAGAAGTTCCGTACGATTTTGATGATAAGTACATATCTGGCAGGAGCATTATTGATTGAAAATCCTTTTCTTTTTAATTTTCACTTTCGTGTTGTATTTTTTACTAGGGATTTGCCCCTGCTTCGTGTGTGACTTTACATTTTACGTCTTCTTTTTTCTAAATTACAAACGTGCGAAGCTGGGTACTAGGAAAAAATATAGCCTATGTTAATAATATAGGATTAATCTAGCTTTCTATAATCTAATTTTTGAAATCGGTCCAGTAGTTTTTTGATTTTATTAGTTACATACAATAAACAAATATTTCAGTGAAGATATTGTGTGTATATATACATTGTTAATTAGTAGATTTTCTAGTCAATCACTAGGTATGCAGCAGTCGATCGAGCATTGCAGCAGTTATCTGGTATTCTAATTTGTGTCCATAACTTGAGTAGGTAAAAGATAAAAAGCTTTGTGATAAAACGGGAGGGACAGACGGACCTTGTTATAATGGGTTCAGTCGTGCTGATTTCGTTAATTGAAAAAAAGTTGCTGGCAACATCATCAGTATCATCACACTGCGACATCGTTTCAATGGGTTTTGCAAACATTTTATTTTCTTCGGCGTTGTCTACTTCCGGTAACAATAGAGTATTAATGAGTGTACTCGGTTTTTTTACAAACATATTTATAACGTATTCCATGAGGTCTGTCCAGTCCTGAAACAGTTTTTTTTATTATTAGTTTAAGCGCTTACGTACGCCTATTTTATCGCCTAGGTAGAAAGGTACTGGCTGTTGATCTAAGCCTTTTACCAAAATGTATTTACACCTATGTATGTGTAGGTTTAGGTATGTATCTGTAGGTATAATAAACGTTTCAGAATACTTACGTCGCATACTTCAAAGTCTGATTTCCATATGTTCGTAAAGGTTTTAAGTATATTCGGCTGGAATAATGTTATCAAGCTGCCCAGTTCTCCTCCGACGTGATGCATCAATGTGAAAATGCAGTCGTTCGCGTACTCACCGTTGACCAAATAATCATTGAGGAGTAAGCCGTACTGAGCCATCACGCCCGTTGTCGCAAATCTAGACAAGCTCATTTTATAATTCGGTTGCATTTTTTTTTTTCATTATTATTGCAAAACATTACTTAGATGAATAAAATAAAAAAAACTACTTTAAAAAAATAATGGCCTAAAATATTTAATTTTAATAATGAACTCTTTTTCCACCTGTAGGTAGGTATAACAGGTAGAAAACAGAGAGATCACATTTATAATTATTTTTAATTTAGAATTCCCTAGCCGATTTGATTATCATGAACATGGAAATGGTTAAAACGATTTCTACAAAATATATGGCTAAGAACTATTTCAGAAAAAAAACAATCTCAGAAGCTTTCCAACAAAATAAAACCGCATTAAAATCGGAGCTAAAAGGCTCTAAATGCAGATAGACATGAGCGCGAAAAACGCGTGAGTACACACTCACGCGTACACTACTTTTTAGTATGGGTTTCTAAAATAAGTATAGGTAAGACGCACATCTATTAACCGAAAAGCAACGAATGCAACCTTTGTATTTTTTGCTTCACTGCATCATGTGCATAGTGTTGCCAGTGTACCATCATCAAACTAATGAAATCATTTTCCTCTCATTACAGGCAAAATGTACAGGCATAACGATGTGAAGCCTTCTTTCATTGAAAAAATACTCGAGTCGTCGACTAGCTAGACTAGACTATTAAAATAATACTTATAAGTAATGCAAGAAACTTACTGTTGTAGGTGGTCAATCATTTTAAAAGAAGATTTATTGTACTCCGAATGTTTCATTCCATTATCCAAAAACATCAAAAGCATATGATTTGTTACAATTATATCCTATAACACAAAAATATGTATTAGCCCTAAAACACACACAAGCGAGCGACGTAAGGCAGCAGGCGTGGCGTGGAACAGGCGTGGCGCAGGCGTGCGCCGCTTCAAAACGATTTCATACAAAATGTATGCAGGCGACGTTTTTGAATTATACTGAAGCGACGCGGCGCAGGCAACGAAACGGCCGGCGTGTCTGCGGTCACCTGCTGTTGAAAACGTTCTATAATAAACCTGCGCCACGCCTGTTCCACGCCACGTCGCTTGTGTATGTTTTAGGCCTTAGAGAGATAAGGTACATAACCTTATCTCTCAATCACAGACTCAGTCAAATGTATCGGTACTACCTACTAGTACCTACCGTACCTTCACGTAGATGAACAACTTGAATAAATTATAGTTTAAAAAACTAAAAAAAACGCTTTTATAACTAATTGAACTAAAAAGTTAATAATAAAACTGTAATAATCAATTGAAAAATTTATATTATTGTACAAATATAATTTTTTCAATTGATTATTACAGTTTTATTATTAACTTTTTAGTTCAATTAGTTATAAAAGCGTTTTTTTTAGTTTTTTAAACTATATTTTATTTTTTACTTTTTAGTTTCTATTTTTTTTTTTCATTTTTTTTTCATATTATTGCATTGTCATCGACCTTTGACAGGTGTGCAAAGTTTGAATCAAATCTGATCGTTCAAAGTAGGACAAAATCGAGCTCAAAGAGGTCGGTTACATACATACATACATACATACATACAGGTGAAGCTAATAAAAGCGTTATAAAAACGAAAAAAAAACGCTTTTATAACTAATTAAACTAAAAAGTTAAAAATAAACTGTAATAATCAATTGAAAAAATATTATTGTACAAAAAAGCGTGGGGTGCTTTTTATAATAACTTCAGACATAATAAACTATTGATAAAATATTTACAACAATCAAAATCAGGCCCCCCACGCTTTTTGTACAATAATATAAATTTTTCAATTGATTACATTACAGTTTTATTTTTAACTTTTTAGTTCTATTAGTTATAAAAACGTTTTTTTTAGTTTTTTAAACTATAATTTATTCAAGTTGTTCATCTACTAACTACATTTTTTTTTTACATTTTAGTTTTTTTTTAATTTTTTTTTCTATTGCATTGTCATCGACCTTTGACAGGTGTGCAAAGTTTGAATCAAATCTGATCGTTCGAAGTAGGAGAAAATCGAGCTCAAAGGGGTCGGTAACATACAAGCTTACATACAAACTTATAAGAGGTGAAGCTAATAAAAGCGTTATAAAAATATGTAGAAGTATCTAAGTATCAACAACTCAACTCAACTCAACTGATGGTGCAAATGTAAAATAGTACATTGTTACCCGAGTGTTGAAAGTCACGTTTTTTGAGTCCCGAGACGGGTTTGGCGCCAGAGCGTCAGCGAGGGCGCCAATGGAGCTTGAGGGACTTAAAAGACTTTCACCCGAGGTGAACACTGTGCTTTTCATTACGAATACAAGGAAAGTAAAAATAAAAACATGAAAGAAAAATTAGTGAAAATGAAGAATGAATTGCCGCCTTCCCGGTTTTTTTTTTCTTTTTCTCTGACGGGCCTTTGGCTTCGGCTCGCCAGCATTATTCAGCCATTATTTTCATTTTTATAGTTTAAAAAATGGTAAATTGTTTGCTCAAATCTATGTTATTTTAAATAAATAGTTGAAGCTATATATTAATCAAGTAATTTAGAAGATATATTATTTATTTAATACTATCTTTATGTTATTTAAATTTAAATTTTACATTGCGCTCTAATTAGACTTTTTAAACTTCTTACCGTTGTAATGGGTTTCCAACCTACTTGCTGAATAAAAAGTTGGAATTTGGTTCAACCTCCTTGCAGTTAGAAAGACTTTAGAAAGTTGGAACATGGTTGAATATAATAGAACTTGTTTTTTTTTATAATTTGACAGCTGTCAGTAGAAAGCGATTCTCCCTAGGGCTGAAAGTATTACTTTCAATTAGGCCCCTCAGGCAACTTCAGACCTACTTTCAGAGTATGAGCAATGAAAAGATTATATTTATTTTTGAACGATTAAATGAATGAATGAACAAAAACTGTAGGTACATAAAATAACCTAGAAAGATAGATAAATATGTTAATATTTCATACCTGTAAGTATTGTTTCGAGTGATACTTTGGATTGAAGTGACGCAAGAGAAGAATAAACATGGAACGGAGATCCTCAGTCTCACACATTTTATTTCGCAACTTTTTTAGCTTCTCCCTTGTATCCTTAGTTATACGAGGATTGTTGTTGTACTCTTCTATAGCTTGCATGAATTGCCAAATGGCTGAGACAACCTTCAAATGAAAAAAGGAATTAGATTTAGAGATTATCAAGCAACAGGTAGGTACACCATTAACGAGATTCTTCTTCACAAACTAATGAATGAGTTGATAAGTAGGTGCGTTAAGTATTTACCAAATGCTGCCCCCTTATGGTAGGACTCAAATCATTGCCATCTAATTTTACGGCAAGCTCAAACTGCTCACATAGATTAACTGCCTCCGATGTTAAATACGACACAATTTCGAAAGACAGCACAGAGTCGACATGCTCGAGATCTATCTCGATATGGGTTGCAAACTTCAAAAAGTATGTAACAAGCCAGAAAAAGTGAGATGTATCCATTTCAAGCAGGGGATTTGTAAGAATCTCGCTGTGAAGTGTTTGAACCACCGCGTTATATCCCTTCAGGAGAAAATCCACGGTAAATTCTTTAAGCATATTGGATATGTCATCATCATTAGGAGTCTTGTGAAATAGACCTTGCACATTGATCCTGAAATTATAGGAAAATTAGTGCTGAGTTTATTTAATAATTAAAACAAATCATTGGTTTCAAACTTACATATTCGATTTTTCTCTTCTAACCATCTTTCTTCTTTTACGATCTTGTGCCGTTCCGCCAGAGCGAGGCTTACTATTTGCCCTCTTTTTAGCGTTGTGAGGTTTTTGATGCATGGATTTCTTTTCTGGTACGTCATCTTCATTACTAGATGTTGAAATGGATTCATGGTTTTCGATGTGTGTACCATATCCACAATCAGAAGCATCTGATGTGACCATCTGGTTTTTATTCTGGTCTCCCCGATCACTTCTATTCAAGAAGAATGGTGTTGTATCCTGAAAACAAAATAGTTCTTGGGGCTGATGATAACAGCGCCTTTCATTTAAACAAAATAACGTGAAGTTTCTTACATTATATAATTTTGCTTGTTCCTCATTGGAAGTTTCAAATCCTGATGATTTATCATCGCTTGTATCAGGTCCAGATGTAGCAGACCTATCATGATTGGTGCTGTCTTGTCCGTGAGGTGTGAACATCTCACTGGCCGCGACTATCTCAGAAGTGGGTCCCCAGGTGGCAGGCTTGGGCGTGGCGCTGCCGTTGCTGTTGTCTGACGAATCAGATGTCGGTTCCGACGTTGGTACAGGTGATGAATCTTCTCTGCCAGCTTTAATTCATACAATTATTCAGTTGCACCTTGCGTATTTTTGTAAAGATATGGTTGCAATTATTTATTCGTTACCTTTATCTGGAGAAGAAGTATTGCTTTCATTGTCCTCTGAACTTTCAGAGAGTGAAGCTTCGAGCCAGTTGTTGAGAAGTTTAATAAGAGTGGCATTATTCTGATCTTTGTATATCAAGGCAAGCAACTGAACCATAGTGACACCCCAGACATTCTGCAAAAATTAAAAATACGAAACCACCTTGAAAGAACTTAGGTTAGTACTTATTTTTCCTTTGGTAGGTACAATTATTTACTAATACAATGAAATGGTTAAGATTAGGTGGCGAATGAAGCATCTCGTTCTTCATATTTGCAAATAAAAGTTCAAAAGGAAAAGAGAGGCCCGCGTTTTAAATTAAAATTCCGTATAAATGTACAATACCTACTATAATTATCGGAGCAATATTACCTTAGTGAAATTCTTAAGTCGAAATAAGGTATTTGGTGAAAATAGGTAATTCTAGTCGAAGGTCAGAAATACTTACCGCATCTAAACTTGTCATACATTTAACAATGATTTTATCAAAACTTTGGCTGAAAATATTCCATAAAATTTGGTTTTGTATTGTGTGAGCTGATCCATTTTGAGTCTGCGTCAGGTGACCGTTGCTATCCGGGATGTGTAAAATATTCCTCAGCAACAACAGACAGTTGCTAACATTTGTGCGTTGCTCTTCCGGCAGTTTCACTTTCGGTTCCACATTTGAATTCTTCTTCAGAAAGTTAACTAAAGCTTTCGAAACTCTTTGATCAGTAAATGCAAGTTTGGTTGATGACAACAAATTATTGATATCAAATACAGTGTATCGACCATAATCTGTCCTTGAAATTAGATCAACGTTCAGTAAACATTCAATTGGAATAGTTAGGTTTACTAAAATTCGTATGATAAGTTCCACTGTTTTATCATCCTTCGTGTGCAAAAGAAGAGGTATAATGTCTTTTTGTATGTTTTGACCATAGCTAATACTTCTTCGGTAAGACCGCAAATACTTGTCTTCTGATAAAATATTATGAAGAATTTTTTCCAGGGCAGCTGGAACAATATGAAGATTGTATATACGTAGGCAGTTAAGATATAATGATTTCGGCGATGCAGGGTGTAATGGAACGTTATTATCCCTTTAAGCACGGTAATTAAATTAGCCTTTCTTCTGTTCTGTAAGCCCGAAAGGGGAATCCCACACCCGTCACGACAAACATCGTTGGTTCTACGACTTTATAACAAAATTTACATACCTAGATACGTAGGCCGTTCAATATAAAGTGAGAATGTGGTATAATAAATTATAGTTTAAAAAACTAAAAAAAACGCTTCTATAATTAATTGAACTAAAAAGTTAAAAATAAAACTGTGATAATCAATTGAAAATTTATATTATTGTACAAAAAAGCGTGGGGTGCTTTTTATAATAACTTCAGATACCTATAATAAACTATTGATAAAATATTTACAACAATCAAAATCAAGCCCCCACGCTTTTTGTACGATAATATAATTTTTTCAATTGATTATCACAGTTTTATTTTTAACTTTTTAGTTCAATTAATTATAAAAGCTTTTTTTTTTAGTTTTTTAAACTATAATTAATTTTTTGCTTTTTATTTTTTTTTCATATTATTGCATTGTCATCGACCTTTGACAGGTGTGCAAAGTTTGAATAAAATCTGATCGTTCAAAGTAGTTTTTCTTTTTTTTCATTTTTTTTTTCATATTATTGCATTGTCATCGAACTTTGACAGGTGTGCAAAGTTTGAATCAAATCTGATCGTTCAAAGTAGGACAAAATCGAGCTCAAAGGGGTCGGTTACATACATACATACATACATAAAGGTGAAGCTAATAAAAGCGTTATAAAAATTATTGAAATCGAAAAAAGTCCAGGCGCTGAAAACCATGAAACACATTCTCGCCCGTACACTTTGACCTTTTGAAATATATAAAAACACTGAACGTATTTATCGAAAATCGCAAGCAGTTATCAATTAATTATAAGTATGAAGTCATTCTATAGATTCGTTTCATACATAAAATGACAAATCGCGCAATTTGTCTGTAAAATCTTCGTGCTGTTCATAAAAAAACTTACAATTGCAGTTTTCATTAATGTGATATCCATCGTTTTTAGCAAATCCAAGGTTGCTGAAAGTGCTGTGAATCTGAGGGCTTCGAAGAACCCAATCCATGTTCTTTCTGTAACAAACACGTTTAGATTAAATCAGCATCAGCATCATCATCAAATCAGCATAAGTCCACTTTTGGGCTTTCTCGGTTTTTTCGTTTTAACGTATTCACCACTCTTAGCAAACAGATGGTGATCACAGTCTGAGACAGTTTTTAACCGACTTCAAATAAAAAAAGAAGTTTCTCAATTCGGTTATATATTTTTTTGTGTTTGTTATAGCATAAATTCGTCATATTATATGAGCCGATTTGAAAAATTATTTTTTATCTGAATTTTGGAAACCTATTAACTTCCAGATTGGTCCCATAGAAATTTAAGAACGTTCATCCGTAAATTGATGATTTCAGACGGCCAATAAAACAATATGTGTAATTTGCACAGAAGATAATTTGACCTCATATTATTGGGAATGACCAAAACTTAATCATATGGGAAAAACATTTTCAAATGGTTGTATAGTTTTTTCATAAGATTCAACTGTTTTTCCTAAACTTTCGGTTGATGGTCCACGCAGATGCGATTCAATGATAAAACTATAAACGACAAACTTATAAAATTTTCGTATAAAAAAGCTAATAACATTTATTAGTGCTTAGTGGAAGAATAAACACGATTACTGTAAGTTTTCATTCATGAAAAAAATAATCAAAGGAGTAATTTTTAGCCACTTTTGGAGATATTAGACGTGTTAGTTTATGATGAAATCCGAGGTATTTTTGTTATTTTTTTTGCCTAGTAAATGAAGAAGTGTTCGTTTTAAAACATGTTTGATTTTTTTTTTTATAACATGAATATTTATTTTACTATGAATTATTTCGTATTACTATACATATAATCGGCGCGGAATCAGGTCAACGCTCAGTGCCCTCTTGAGTATATGTGTTCTGTGCGGCCGAGGCCTTTCAGAGGTAGGACGTGCGTCGCTCCCGGTCGCTGCAAGCAAGCAGCAAGCCTCAAAAAAATGTATTGTAGCTTCGCGAGTTTATAGCGCTACTGGGACGTTTTGATACTTTTTATTGTTTAACAAAACTTTGGTGAGTTTTTATTTTTATTTTAAAGTAATGGTGTTGCTTTAACTTATTAACTTTAATAACCCCTGGTTTCTGGTACGCAAAAAATAGTAAATTATTTTTAATTTGTATTTCTTTTTAATTCAGGTTTCATTCTTTACTTTTATTTCAGATATTGCTAAAAAAAGGCGCTTACAGGCTACATCACGTAAAAAAAGTAACGAGTACGTCACCAATTGCGAAAATTTGGTCAAGGCTAATGAAGCTAAAAGGTATGTTACCCAGGGGTTACTTTTTACAACGTAACATGTTATAGTCAATTCCCATTTTTATTAAACGTACACGGAGATAGAAGTAGTAATAATTTGCATTATGAAAATCATTATTGCTAACTTATCATAAAACATAACACGCCGAAAAAAAGGTCGAAATTAGCGGGTACTTTGAAATAGTCATCCAGTCCGCAAGTCCGCACGATACCAAAGCGAGTTGATGAGCTATCTATGATTGTGAAGTAATCAATTAATTTTGTTCGAAATACGTACATAGTATACCTACCTACTGCATATTTTATTGGGACCTATTGCATGCATTATATTCCTTGTTTATCATTGTTTTCTTTCAATTTATTATGGTTACAGGTGATTTTCCGGATGGACTAATTGAAGATGATGGTATCACCGAAATAAAATGTCCTAGTTCGGCATTCGGATTAGAGGCAGATATCGCTATTAGCCAAAAAAAAAAATTATTCTGGTAATTAGATGGATCCGTGAATCGACGCCATGACTGGTTTTATCAAATACAGGGGCAGCTGCACGTAACGAATAAAAATAACTGTCTATTTGCTGTGTGGACAGGCAAAAAATTTGAATTAAAGACCAAAAAAAATAATTAGGGACGATACATTTTGGAGCGAGAACATGGAGCATCGGCTAGTCAGTTTTTATAATAAATTTCTATTACCCGAAGTTGTTGATCCCTGAAAAGCTAGCCATGAAACTTAGAGACGATAAATATTAAAATTGTATTTTACACGAAATTATTTTGATTTATTTTAACCTAACATACCTGCCCGTTTTTGCGTAAGTAGGTACTCATTCTGCAAAATGTTGTACCTACTTACGAAAAATGAATACATTCCCTACTAAGAGCGGGTAAAGTATCAAGGTGATTAATTCAATGCGGCGCATGATACGCGCTCCAACACAGACGGCTGTGTGCGTGTTAGGTGTAACTGTATAGCTAGGTGAGTAAATTTACCCAAACTTGAGTCACGCAGCTCGGGATAAACGCTCTTAATCAAAACCAGTTTAGCCGTTTTGTTTTAAGTAGGTAACTGTTCTTTTAAATGTTTTTACATGTTTACCTATCTGAAAGGTAGGTAAATTTTTCCATATACCTAGGCTCAATAGAAATTCCATTATTCCTGTATTTTTGTTGTATCCGATAACTATCTCTTAAGAGCGAGTCGAGTAAACCAGGCGGACGGAAAATAGGTATTTACTGCGGCTCGCTAGTTGTGTGCGTACTCACGCACACAATGATAGGTTCGCTCGACGCCGTTTACACCTAGAGTGGCAAAAGTAGGTAACCCATGATTTGAAAAAAATGTTGTTTGGTTGAGTGACTTATAGAGACGAAATTTTGTTTACGTTATGCCAGAAAGTAAAATTCATCTCTCTAAAAAAAACAATCTGAGGTCAGTTTACAAAATAATTACATTTTCATTTCACTTTTCTTTTAGGTTTTTTAATAATAGTAATAAATAATAAATATTGTGCACAATCCACTCCACACTATCTAGCCTCAAACCAAGCAGAGTTTATACTATAGGAACCAGACAGCTGATATAATACTTAGCATATATATTTTTTTTTTTAATACATACTTAAAATACAATATAACACCCAGACAGAGAACAAACATTTGTATTCACCAAACAAATGTTTCTTCTCCGTGGGGATCGAACCCACGACCTACAGCGTAGAAGGCAGAGCTACTACTAACTAAGCTGAGAGGCCAGGTTTTCGTTTCATTTTCAACTATATTTGCATATTTGTGAATAATATTTTTGGTGGTAAGTTCATACCCCGCTAAGCAGCAAAAGCTGAGCCAGGGCCTATTTGGCATAACATGTACCTAGCGCGGGACGTAGTTGTTTTTTTTTATTATGTGCTAAGATAGCAAGTAATCACTCAATTATTTGTGTTAGAATTTTTTGTTCATATTTTAGTTTTAAACCCCCAAAAACCCATAAAACGATACCCATATCAAATATTTAAGAAAAAAAAACATCCGCCATCTTGTAATCAAAAATGAATGGCATATTCGGAACCAGCGCCCCCAAAAACCCATAAAACGATACCCATATCAAATATTTAAGAAAAAAAAACATCCACCATCTTGGAATCAAAAATGAATGCCAGATTCAAAATCAGCACCCCCAAAAACCCATAAAACGATACCCATATCAAATATTTAAGAAAAAAAAGAATCCGCCATCTTGGATTCAAAAATGAATGGCATATTCGGAACCAGCGCCCTCAAAAACCCATAAAACGATACCCATATCAAATATTTAAGAAAAAAAAGAATCCGCCATCATGGATTCAAAAATGAATGGCAGATTCAAAATCAGCGCCCCCGAAAACCCATAAAACGATACCCATATCAAAAAATTAATGGCATATTCGGAGCCAGCGCCCCCAAAACCCCATATCAAAAGTTTATGACAAAAAAAATCCACCATTTTGGATTAAAAAATTAATGGCAGATTCGGAACCAGCGCCCTCAAAAACCTATAAAACGATACCAATATCAAATATAAAAAAAATGAATCCGCCATCTTGGATTAAAAAATGAATGGCATATTCGGAGTCAGCGCCCCCAAAACCCCATATCAAAAATTTATGACAAAAAAAGAATCCGCCATCTTGGATTTAAAAATGAATGGCAGATTCGGAACCAGCGCCCTCGAAAACTTATTAAACGATACCAATATCAAATATAAAAAAAAAATGAATCCGCCATCTTGGGTTTTCGATTCGCAATCAGCCTGACCAAAAAAACTTGGAACAATACCAACATCAAATTTGAAATACGAAAATAATCTATACCTACATATTTTTACATATTTATATTTTTATCGATTTTTTTTCCGGAACAGAGCGCCACTTTTCTTCTTAGAATATCTTTCTTTTCGCTTTCCCATTGTTCCCTAAACAGAGTAAATATTTATAGGTACATCACATTTTTTTGAGCAATAAAAAGCATAGATAATAAAAAATGGCTTACCTCACTTTACCTGTTTGCAGCTGTGTGTACATACACATAAGATCGCGTTTGCTAGTTGGCTCGCGTCGCCTCGCAAAGAGACGTGCTCCCACTCTGAGCTCTCGTGGTGGACTGAATTTCCGCGAGCGTTCGTCGCGTATATCGTCGTTGTGGTGCGAGAAGTAACTAAGTGCAAAAAGCTAGTCTCGAGATAATCGCGTTTTAAAGTTTTTTTGTTTTTAAAATGAGTGTAACTTATCAACACTTATAGTTACAAAAGAGGTTTCTTCATATAAAATATAGATAATTTTACCTTACACACTAACTTTCAACAAATTAATGTAAGTAATTATATGGTTACTGAGATACATAACAAAAAGTAAGTTAATTAATTGTGGCATACACATTAACGTAATACCTTGACTAAATATTACTTAATTATGATCTGTTGATGACTCTTACCGACAACAGAATTTCATTTCATTCAATAGCTTTTTATCTACAAGAAATCCCTAAGTGACTTTAGTGAGCAGTGAAACCCCAAGACTTGAAGAATATTGTAAGTAAAGTGATTGAATTAAACTACTTAAGATCCCTTAGATGATTTTTGTAGACAGATGTTTGCCTCTACGGGTAGTTATGCACTTCTGACATTCTTGTATTATCTATAATTTAAGTAAAATCTACTCTTTTACATTCTGAGAAGGTACATAATGGGTTTCAAAACACTTTGGCGTCAATAACTCATTTTGGCAAAAAATGTCACTTAGTGACTTCTCGCACCACAACGACGATATCGTCGTTGTGGTGCGAGAAGTAACTAAGTGCAAAAAGCTAGTCTCGAGATAATCGCGTTTTAAAGTTTTTTTGTTCTTAAAATGAGTGTAACATAACAACACTTATAGTTACAAAAGAGGTTTCTTCATATAAAATATAGATAATTTTACCTTACACACTAACTTTCAACAAATTAATGTAAGTAATTATATGGTTACTGAGATACATAACAAAAAGTAAGTTAATTAATTCTGGCATACACATTAACGTAATACCTTGATTAAATATTACTTAATTATGATCTGTTGATGACTCTTACCGACAACAGAATTTCATTTCATTCAATAGCTTTTTATCTGCAAGAAATCACTAAGTGACTTTAGTGAGCAGTGCAACCCCAATACTTGAAGAATATTGTAAGTAAAGTGATTGAATTAAACTACTTAAGATCCCTTAGATGATTTTTGTAGACAGATTTTTGCCTCTACGGGTAGTTATGCACTTCTGACATTCTTGTATTATCTATAATTTTAGTAAAATCTACTCTTTTACATTCTGAGAAGGTACATAATGGGTTTCAAAACACTTTGGCATCAATAACTCATTTTGGCAAAAAATGTCACTTAGTGACTTCTCGCACCACAACGACGATATATTCAACTTCGCGCGTCCATAGTAAATTTGTATGGCGGATTTGAGATGCTTTTTTAAAAAATTCATAACTAAATAACTAAGTGATTTATTAAAAATCGAAAAAGGACTAATTGTAGACTAAACATTTGAGATTAATTCGAATTAAAGTTTGTTCATAAAATCAACAGTGTAACATGACATTTTTTAATAACGCCGACATACGATTTGTCAAATTTTACCTATCTGTGTTTATTTAATTATAGATAAATATTTTTTTTTGTTACGGAATAATTGTCAATACGTTCAGTCTGGTACTTTATACAAAGTTTTAGATTCATTATTGCAAGTATATTCATAATATCGATTTAACCGTGACTATCGTTTTCAACTATTTTGCACGACTCGCTCTTAAGTACCTAGGTAGGTACTTAGAAAAATGAAAATAAACCATCTAAATGCGAGTCGGGCTCGCGCACGAAGAGTTCCGTCTAAGTAGGTACCTTTATCTATAAAAAAAGCAGCCAAGTGCGAGTCGGACTCGCCCATGAAGGGTTCCGTAGCATCAAGTAACATAATATAAAGGTTCTTGTAGTTCGTCGAAAGGTAAATTGCGGTTTACGATTTATGACGTATAAAAAAAAACTACTGGCTAGATCTCGTTCAAACTAAATATCGTTGAAAGTTTGCATAGTAATGTACAACATATATTTTTTTTAGTTTTATCATTCTCTTATTTTAGAAGTTAGAGGGGGGGGGACCAACTTTTTTCCACTTTGGAAGCGTCTCTCGCGCAAACTATTCAGTTTAGAAAAAAACAATTCTAGAAACCTCAACATCATTTTTGAAGACCTATTCATAGATACCCCACACGTATGGGTCCGATGAAAAAATTTTTTTTGAGTTTCAGTTTCAAGTACGGGGACCCCCAAAATTTATAGTTTTTTTTCTATTTTTGTGTCAAAATCTTAATGCGGTTCACAGAATACATCTACTCGCCAAGTTTCATCAGTCTAGCTCTTACGGTTTCGGAGAAAAATGGCTGTGACATACGGACGGACAGACAGACAGACAGACAGACAGACAGACAGACAGACAGACAGACATGACGAATCTATAAGGGTTCCGTTTTTGCCATTTGGCTACGGAACCCTAAAAACAGCAAAATAATCAGGTCCCGTTTTACTCTTGAGAGTACCTACCGGAACCCTAAAAAGCACGCTAAGCGTTTTGAAAATCAGCTAAAACAGTTCAAAATATACCTACATAGGTACCTACCTGAGGTAGTCGGTCAAGCACTTATTTCTGTGTCAGATAAGTAAAAAATTGTTCACAATAATTAATATTCCAACTGAGCGTGGAATGCATTTCACTGGTCAAATCTTCAATCAAAATTTTGATTATGGAAGTTGGTTTATTACCTGGGACACAAAAACGCAAGTACCTAACCACTGCGCGCCCGAAGTCCGAACACACAAGTTTAAACTGACGCAAAGCTAGCAAGCCAAGCGAGCACAAGCAGACTGATTACGTAGTAGCGTAGCGTAGGCAAAGCGCCTACCTACTTTTTGTGGGCTTATTCCGACTTTTAACATCATTTTTCGGTAACGCAAAACAACTTATCGTTATCAACTATTATTGACCGGATTTTGAATGGAGAAACGATGAGGACCCCTGTCGAGATTGCGAGAACACATTATTATGTTTTTACATAATCAACGATGAGCGCCCCTGTCAGGATTGCTATTGTTACTACTTACGAACGATAAGTAAAAACAAGGGTCTATAACCGTTAATCGATATTGTTATCGATAAGTAATTTTGCTAACGACATAAATGATGTAGAAAACTCAGAATAAGCCTTCTGTGTGCCACGTGACATCTTCCTACGAGCAAAATAGTAGGTCTCGCGCACGCGAGTCGCGTGTACACCGCACGTGCGTGAGCGAATAGAGGCAGGGCTCAGGGTCATATAACTTTGTTTGAGGTTGTGAAGACTACAAAACATGGAATCGAAGTGAGTGAGGGAGAAGATATTGAATATGCAAGAGGAAACGAGACAGAACAAGAAAAAGTTACCATTATGCAAAAGCCTTGTGATGAATATCAACAATCGATGAAAACGATTATTAATATCGATACTAACTTTATTATCTATAGTTAAATGTACATGTAAATATGTTTACACTTATTTTAATTAATAAATTAATAAATGAAAAGTTTATTTATTAGTTTATGAAAAACCTACACATTGATAAGCTCAATATTTAAAATAATCGATTATTTTCAACAAAGTGAGATGTCAAGAATCGAGATCAATATTTTGATAGATTTGTTGGATAGCAACCCTAATTTTAACAAAATGTCAACTTCATCTGAAATCAAACAAAGTTTTTGTTTTGTTGTTCGAGTTTTTCAGTTTTTCTAGAGTTTGTGATGAAAGCTTCTACAAATATATTGTGTTTACTATCTTCTCCCCGTCGTATCTGTTTGCTTGAAGCAACAACACTGTGGTTGAGACTAGTTAGTAAAAAAGTGAGAAATAATATAGTGACCTTGTGTGAGAACAGTCTGAAGAGAAAACAAATAAAAAATCTGTTCTTGTCCAAATATATTTATTATGGTTGATTTGAGATCTTGCCTACAATGTTCAATCCTGATAGTTATTACTATTTCATAAATAAAAACAAAAAGTGAATTTACGATTATATTGTTGTGGTTATTGACAAATACTTCACGTTGAATTTGGCTGTGTTAATAATATTATAGTAATTGTACTTCTGTTTGTTATACAACAATTTATGTATTTAGATTTTAGACCAATAAACGAAGCATCATCATGATTTCGTTTTATTTTATACCTACCTACCTATAGTATTGCAATAACAGTAGGGCGTAGGTAGGTACTAATGTCAAACTACCCGCCAACTCGCCAGCACTCGCAGTTACTGTGGGATCCCTAATAGATGGCGTTAGCGTCTATGCGATATTTCGTCTACACTTTTTATGTATGGAGTTGTGGTTCTTCTCTCGTAGAGAGTATTATATTCCTTGGGCAGGGCTGGATTCAGGCAAAAACAGTTTTAAGACCAAGACTCTCAGAATCGACCTATTTTTGATTCAACATTAAACAATCAAATATTATTTGTTTTGATCTGATAAAAATATATGTTGTAGTTTAATAAATATTCTTGATTATTCTATGGTTCAAAACACGATATTGTCAACTTTGCTCGATCAAAAAAAATCGCGAAAACTCCCTATTTCGCGAATTTTTGATCGTTTTTTGAAGTCGTACTTGAAGTAGACCCAACGTTTACTCCCGAAAAACATGTCAAAAAATAGGCAATGAAATTACGAAGAATATTCTACGGTTCATTTTTCTCAAAACAGTTTTTTATTGTTTTAACAAGATATTATATAATAATGCGGCCCGCGCGCTTCGTTTCAGTAGCCGGCCAGGCGTCTTTGAGGTAGGACCTGTGTCGCTGTTGCTAGCTCGCTACGTTCCCCGCAAAATATACGATAAATTATTATTGTTGTTTGCCGTCACAGTATAAAATTGTAACAGTAAGTACAATTAACTTTGTTTTACGGAAATATAAGTAAGCAACACAATTTATTTTATTTTACCACTCACTCATTGACATGATTGTTCTCCTTGATGGTGGAGGGGAAGGTATGGTTTTTTTTATGGAAACGTGTAGAGGGGGTAAAGGTGACTTGGGGAAAATTCCGACTTTTTGAGATTTGTCCCCCCTTAACCCCCCCCCTCAGGGGGGCTCTGCAACCGAGAGGTCCTGCATATTTTTTTAATGGGAAACGTAAAAAGGGTAACGAGTGATTTCGATTGTACAAAAAATTTTGCCCCCCTTGCCCCCCAGGACCCCCCCTTTTGAGAGTGCTACCGGATGCCGTCGAGATAGAGGGCTATCGATTGGGGTTTCGTATAGAGGGTTTTTTCCTAAATTGAAAGAACAAAAAAAACTTCCCCCCTCCTACCACTTTTTTTTCCCCCCCTTTCGTATCTTCCAAGTGGAGTGACTTGCGAGACTTTTTTTTTTTGGGTCATGTAGGGAAGGTGAGATTGTTTTGAAAGCAAAATAAATTTTGCCCCCTTCCCCCCTTTAGACCCCTTTATTATTTAAAAAACCTAAAAATGGCCTATTTTTGACCGTTTATTTTCGTGCGGAGCATTGCGGCGAGCGAAGCGAGCCGCCATGCGACCACGGGGAACAGCGCAGCGAGCGAAGCGAGCCGTGCTGTGACCCCCCCGGAATTTGCCCCCCCGGAACTCCCCCCTCAGGGGGGCTCTGCAACGGAGAGGTCCTGCATATTTTTTTAATGGGCAACGTAAAGAGGGTCTAGAGTGATTTTGATTGTACAAAAAATTTTGCCCCCCTTGCCCCCCAGGACCCCCCCTTTTGAGAGTGCTACCGGATGCCGTCGAGATAGGAAGGTTTCGATTGGGGTTTCGTATAGAGGGTTTCTTCCTGAATTGAAGGAACAAAAAAAACTTCCCCCCTCCTACCCCTTTTTTTCCCCCCCCCTTTCGTATCTTCCAAGCGGAGTGACTTGTGAGACTTTTTTTTTTGGGTCATGTAGGGAAGGTGAGATTGTTTTGAAAGCAAAATAAATTTTGCCCCCTTCCCCCCTTTAGACCCCTTTATTATTTAAAAAACCTAAAAATGGCCTATTTTTGACCTTTTATTTTCGTGCGGAGCATTGCGGCGAGCGAAGCGAGCCGCCATGCGACCACGGGGAACAGCGCGGCGAGCGAAGCGAGCCGTGCTGTGACCCCCCCGGAATTTGCCCCCCCGGAACTCCCCCCTCAGGGGGGCTCTGCAACGGAGAGGTCCTGCATATTTTTTTAATGGGCAACGTAAAGAGGGTCTAGAGTGATTTTGATTGTACAAAAAATTTTGCCCCCCTTGCCCCCCAGGACCCCCCCTTTTGAGAGTGCTACCGGATGCCGTCGAGATAGGAAGGTTTCGATTGGGGTTTCGTATAGAGGGTTTCTTCCTGAACTGAAGGAACAAAAAAAACTTCCCCCCTCCTATCCCTTTTTTTCCCTCCCCTTTCGTATCTTCCAAGCGGAGTGACTTGCGAGACTTTTTTTTTTTGGATCATGTAGGGAAGGTGAGATTATTTTGAAAGCAAAATAAATTTTGCCCCCCTCCCCCCTTCAGACCCCTTTATTATTAAAAAAACCTAAAAATGCCCTATTTTTGACCATTTATTTTCGAGTGGAGCATTGCGGCGAGCGAAGCGAGCCGCCATGCGACCATGGGGAACAGCGCGGCGAGCGAAGCGAGCCGTGCTGTGACCTCCCTACGCCCCCCAGAACCCCCCTACCTGAATCAGGGGAGAGCGTTGCGGCGAGCGAAGCGAGCCGCCACGCGACTACGAAGAACAGCGCGGCGAGCGAAGCGAGCCGTGCTGTGACCCCCCTTAGCCCCCCAGAACCCTTTCCTCCTATGTTTGCCGTTTTACTTCATTTGGGACCTGCTTGTAGGTCGCGCGACAAGGTCCCTTCTAGCGGTTCCGACCCGTTGAGGATTCGGCTTTACGTAAAATTTAGGGTTCCGAATAGGGTTTTGATTGGGGTTTACTACATTGAGGAATTTGATTAAGTGGTCGACTTTTAGGGTTCCTTAGGACTTTGAGTGACCATGTGACGAAGTGACCATGTGGAGAGGCCCACACGGCAAAAGAGGCAGAGGAAGACCGCTGACACGATGGGAAGACGAAATTATAAAGGCAGCCGGCCCAATCTGGGGTGAAATAGCACAAGACCGAGATACATGGTCATCTTTGGAGGAGGCCTTCACCCAATCTGGGGTTCTTGCACCAACACATCATAATAATTAAGTACTAACAAATAATTTAAGTATACTAACCAATGAAAACTAAATATGTAGTATAAGTTATAATAAGTTAATGCAAGAAATAAAAGGCTTTTTTATTTTTATTTTTATTTTATTTTTTTAGAACTTTGATTGGGGTTTTACTACACTGAGGAACTTGATTAACTGATCGACTTTTAGGGTTCCTTAGGACTTTGATTGGGGTTTTACTACATTGAGGAACTTGATAAAATAAACAACTTTTAGGGTTCCTTAGGCCTTTAATTGGAATTTTACTTCACTTAGGACCTTGATTATGTAAACATTTTTAGAGTTCCTTAGGACTTTGATTGGAGTTTCAACTACACTTAGGAGCTTGATAATGTTAACATTTTTAGGGTTCCTTAGGACTTTGATTGGGGTTTTACTACATTGAGAAACTTGATAAAATAAACAACTTTTAGGGTTCCTTAGGCCTTTAATTGGAATTTTACTTCACTTAGGACCTTGATTATGTAAACAATTTTAGGGTTCCTTAGGACTTTGATTGGAGTTTCAACTACACTTAGGAGCTTGATAATGATAACATTTTTAGGGTTCCTTAAGACTTTTATTGGGGTTTTACTACATTGAGGAACTTGATAAAATAAACAACTTTTAGGGTTCCTTAGGCCTTTAATTGGAGTTTCAACTACACTTAGGAGCTTGATAATGTTAACATTTTTAGGGTTCCTTAGGACTTTGATTGGGGTTTTACTACATTGAGGAACTTGATAAAATAAACAACTTTTAGGGTTCCTTAGTACTTTGATTGGAGTTTCAACTACACCTAGGAGCTTGATAATGTTAACATTTTTAGGGTTCCTTAGGACTTTCTTTACTACTTTTTGGGGTTTTTTAAGTGCAAGTGTTATGTAAAACTGGGAGTAGCACACCGACACGCGAGCTGCATGCAGCTCGCGCACACGAAAAAACTAGTTACCTACCTACAATTGTTTTAAGGGTTCCGTAGCCAAATGGCAAAAACGGAACCCTTATAGATTCGTCATGTCTGTCTGTCTGTCTGTCTGTCTGTCCGTCTGTCTGTCCGACCGTGTCATAGCCATTTTTCTCCGAAACCATAAGAGCTAGACTGATGAAACTTGGCGAGTAGATGTATTCTGTGAACCGCATTAAGATTTTTACACAAAAGTAGAAAAAAACTATAAATTTTGGGGGTCCCCATACTTGAAACTGAAACTAAAAAAAAATGTTTTCATCGAACCCATACGTGTGGGGTATCTATGAATAGGTCTTCAAAAATGATGTTGAGGTTTCTAATATTGTTTTTATCTAAACTGAATAGTTTGCGCGAGAGACACTTCCAAAGTGGAAAAAAGTTGGTCCCCCCCCCTCTAACTTCTAAAATAAGAGAATGATAAAACTAAAAAAAATATATGTTGTACATTACTATGCAAACTTTCAACGATAGTTGGTTTGAACGAGATCTAGCCAGCAGTTTTTTTTTAAACGTTATAAATCGTAAACCGCAATTTACCTTTCGACGAACTACAAGAACCTTTATATTATGTTACTTGATGCTACGGAACCCTTCATGGGCGAGTCCGACTCGCACTTGGCTGCATTTTTTTTAAATGTCACTAACACTGTCTCCTTTTCTTTCATGGCTGTTACAGCGCTTCCGCACTACGCTTACCGATGCGGTTTTTGTAATTTTTGTTTGATTAGAAAACTACTGGAGGGATTTGGATGAGAATTTCAGTATTCTGTAGCTTTAGTTTTCACCTATCACATAGTTTATGTTTTATAACTAGGTAATAGTCCACGCGTACGAAGTCGCGGGGCTAGTTATTTATTATTACTTATATAAGGTGACTGGTAATTAGTGTTACAAAGGGATTGCAGTGAGTGGATGGAAATTAAAAAAAGCCTTATAACGGCCTCAAATTTTGGCGCAATCTGTAAAAGGAAATTGTCCAAAAGCACAGCGAATACAGTAAAAAATTTACTGTATAAAAAAAATATAGGCCACGTAATGTCAGTAGCTCATGGTGTAGAAAATGAAAAGCAAGCGCTACAACAAATGGAGAGACAAGAAAACATTGTCATCGAACCATGTGGACTTTTCATAGATAAACAATACCCATTTATTGGGGCTACACCCGACGGTTTAGTTGACCACGATAAAATTATAGAAGTAAAGTGTCCAATAACGGCATTTAAGACCGGAATAGAAACTGCTATAAAAGAAAACAAAATACAAATATATAAATATGACAAAAAAAAACAGTACGCGAATCATTAATAAAAGGAGCAATTGGTATTACCAAGTGCAGGGTCAACTCCATGTTACCGAGAGAAACCAATGCATTTTTGGAATTTGGTCCGGCGAAAATCATCCACTCATAATCGAATACATTCCTAGAGATGACGAATTTTGGAAGGTGGAAATAGAAAAAAAAGTTATTGATTTTTACATGAAATGCCTTTTGCCAGAGATTGTAGACCCGCGACAAATTCGCGGTATGCCAATACGTGATATAATTTTAAAAGAAAATGACGAAAATAATGACGTACCTATGCAGCCAGGTCCAAGTAAGCAATTGGATATAATTCAAAGTCCAATCCAACCTCGTGGTCAGTTTGGTCCATGCAAACCTAGGCAGCTACAATTTGATGAATTTTAGTAGGTAGGTATACCTACCTACCTACTAAAATTCATCAAATTGTAGAAATGTACAATTTCGTAAACTTTGTGCATCTATGGGTACCCCCATAGATGCACAAAGCCCCCATATTTTTTTTCGCAAATCTATGTTATTTCAAAGAAATAGTTAAAGCTAAATAATAATAAAGTCATTTAGAAAATATATTCTTTATTTAATACCCACTATCTTTGTTATTTAAATTTAAATTTTACATCGCGGACTAATTAGACTTTTTAAACTTCTAATCGTTGTAATGAGTTTCCAACCTCCTTGCTGAATAAAACGTTAGAATTTAGTCTCCTTGCAGTTAGAAATAGCTTTAGAAAGTTGGAACATGGTTGAATAAAATAGAACTTGTTTTTTTATAATTTGACAGCTGTCAGTAGAAAGCGATTCTCTCTAGGGCTGAAAGTATTACTTTCAATTAGGCCCCTCAGGCAACTTCAGACCTACTTTCCGAGTATGTGCAATGAAAAAGTGATATGTGCCATACGAAATAAAAATATTTTTTATATAATATAGTATAAAAATAACATTTTCAAAATTTACGTATTGTAGGCAGAAGTATGTGTCGTTTTACAAAATAAATATAATTGTTACTTGTACTAGTTGTATTTTTTACCTCTATGTTCTCGTTGCTGGATCGAATAGTTGTATGTGCCACACGAAACCAAAGTACTTTTTAGTTGGACTAATTCTATTTTTTTTATTACTTAGCTTTGTGACTGTACCTATATCTACACACAATATGTAACAAAAATACTGGTGTTAAGAAGCGCCACTATCCAGCTATTTTATTATGTAACTATCTGATTGTCAAAAACCCTTATAAGGAAATGCATCGCTTTCCCGCTCGACGATTGGATTGGGCGTAGCCCGGGCCTGAGGTGAGAGACGCGCGGGGAAGCGACGCATTTAGTCTAGTAAAATACAAAATGCAGGCAGGCAGTCTGCGAGCCGCCTTCGCCACGTAATTACGTAAAAGTAAGTTTTGAAATAAATAGTTTTTTAGTGACCAGCTGCCTTCATATTTCTGTCCTCCATCAATGAGCCCTGCACCTAGGTTACAAACTGGTCCTTCGAGCCTGATGCAGGATGGAGGGAAGGAAATATGTAACGCGCAGCACGGCCCCAAAGACACTAAAAAGTGACGCGATCGCGGTAGATGAGCAAAACACAGACTCTGAAGACTATTTCTCTCATTCCTGTGAACCTAAAATGCTGACAGGCGGCCTCCCGGCTGATACGCCGCAGCCGCTGTCAGCCAATAGCACTCCCGCCACGACCAGCACCGTGCGCGCGCCGCGCAGCAGCTGCAGCCAAGCATCAAGGCTGAGCCGCTCCGAGCGCGAGGCGCGCCGCATACGGGCTGAGTATGAGGCCGAGCTGGAGCTCATGCGAATAAAAGAGAGCGTCATTAAAAAGAAGTTAGCCCTCGAGATGGCGGAGCTGGCGGTCGAGGAAGAGGCGGAGGCGCTGGACGAGCTGCCGCGCAGCGTGACGAGTGGGCCCCCAGGCCGCGTGGAGTGCTGGCTGCGGCAGAGTGCCGCCGCCAGCGCCGCGCCGCCGCCTGCCGCCGCGCCCGCGCCACCCGGCACACCCCTGCCCCCCGCACCACCTACGCCTCCCGCACCTATGCTGGCCCCGACCACGAAAATTGGACGATTAGCGGAAGCTATCGGTAAATTGGCCCGCAGCAATCCGCCTCTTCCCCGGCAGCTGTATGACATTCCGGCCTTCGACGGCAACCCCGCAGATTGGCTCGGATTTGTGACGGCCTACCGCAGCACGGCGGATATACATCGATTCAGGCCCTACGAAAATATGGCACGACTGAGAGTGGCCCTCGTCGGTGCAGCGAAGGCAGCGGTGGAAGACCTTCTGCGGACCTCTGCTGACCCGGAAGAGGTCATCCAAGGATTGCAAGAAGAATTTGGCCAGCCAAGCAGGCTGTTGGAATGCGCACTTCAGAAGATGCAAAATTTGCCACAAGTGTCGGAAAGTGGCCGGGAATTAAAATCGTTCACAAACATAGTACGCAATTGCACATCTGTTTTAAAAAGTGTGGGAGCTGACGGCTATATAAATAATCCACAAATAGTACGCGAAATCATTAATAAACTAACACCATATCAACGCGCGCAATACGGCGAGTTCGCGATGCACAAGGAAAAAGACAATAATGGCGTTGACCTGCGTGTTTCTCCAAATTTGAACATAGTGATCGAGTTCTTGACCAAGATAACACGCGTGGCATCGTACTATTGCCATTTTAGTGAGACTCTCGCGCCCGCGACTATCGTCGGCTCCGGACGGCGAGTCAGGGGCGCGGCCCCAGTGCGAGCTGCGTCTACGTCACACCGCGTACATACTCAAGTTGAAACGGTCGCCGCCGCGGAAGAGGATATTAATAAAATTGGGTGTGTATTGTGTGCGGATGAACATAAGTTGAGCGAATGTACGCAGTTTAAGCAACTGTCTGTGGAAGAAAGGTGGGACATAGTCAAAAAGAATAGAATTTGTTATAAATGCATTGCCAAATCTCATTCCAGCCGGTTTTGCCGGGCTAAACGTTGCAGTCAGTGTCAATATCCGCATCACGATTTACTGCACCCAACCGCGCACCCGCTGCCGACGCAATCACACGCACCACACCCGATCGCTCCGATCGTAGCTGAGCGAGAGAGTCCGCCCACTATGACGTCATCGAGTGCCACCTTTGAAACTGTGACTAGTGTAGGAGAGTATCGTGCGCGGGCGCTACTAAAGATAATTCCAGTGACACAATGTGGTAGTGAACGAGATACCTACGCGCTTTTGGACGACGGCGCGTCAGTTTCTCTAGTGGACGATAGCGTCGTCCATGACATAGACGGACCTGTAGTGCCGCTCAGGTTGTTGACCGCGCGGGGACAGCGTGTAAGTGACAACATATCGCGTAGTGTTCAAGTGATAATACGCGGGCCGAACGGAGTGTGTCCCGATATTAGTGTGCGTACCATGCGAAGTGTGAACTTGCCGTCGCAAACATTACCGGCGCGTGTACTCGAGGACAATGCTCACTTACAGTGCCTGGATTGCAGTGAAATGCGGGAGGCGAAACCCATGGTGTTGTTGGGTCAGGACAACTGGAAGCTCATCGTCGGCAGAGAGATCAGACAAGGTAAATCCGGACGTCCAGTCGCTTCGCTTACTTTGCTAGGCTGGGTTGTTCACGGCCCGTTAGGCGCGAGTTCAAGTAACTATGAAATCGCTAACTGCATGTCAACATTGCGGCCCGATTTACATGATATGGTTAAAGCCCAATTTGAACTAGAGGCAATAGGTATTAGTCAAGTACCTCGAAAAAATGATAACATAGAGCGAGCGTTACGTACTTTAGAGAATACTAGCTGCCGCGTAACGGGTGGCTGGGAGGTAGGTTTACTGTGGCAGCACGATGACGTACAAATGCCCGATAATTATCGTTACGCATGTAGGCGTTTAACCGGGATCGAAAGAAAAATGGAACGGGATCCTGAATTCGCGAGCGCGTACACTAAACAGGTGGATAGGTTATTAACTGAAAACTATGCGCGTAAATTGGACGGTGGTATTAAAGCTGACCCGGTGTGGTATCTTCCCCATTTTGGAGTGACGAATCCAAACAAACCAGGCAAGCTGCGTCTAGTCTTTGATGCCGCCGCCACCTACCAAGGCAGTTCATTAAACAGTTGTTTGTTAAGTGGGCCTGATTTGTTAAATTCATTAATGGGCGTGTTGATTAAATTTAGAATGCGTAAAATAGCGTTCACTGCGGACATTGCTGACATGTTCATGCGTATAAAAATATGCGATAAAGACCAAGGCGCACAGCTGTTCTTATGGCGGGACCCACGGCATTCCCACGGCCAGAGTAATGACCCCGATATCTACGCAATGAATGCTATGATTTTCGGGGCAACCTCTTCGCCTACGTCAGCTATATACGTATTAAATAAAAACGCAGATGAATTTGCAGCAACGCATCCAGCAGCGGTGGACGCTATCAAACGCAAACATTACGTTGACGATTATTTAGATAGCACAGATACCGTTGCAGCAGCACAACAGCTGATAAGTGACGTCACCCACATACACCGCGCGGGTGGTTTTGATATCAGGGGGTGGGTGACGAGCTCACCAGAGCTTCGAGAAGTGCTTCCATCTGTGGTGCCGGGTCGCGTAAAGCTAGATAGGTCCGAAGGTGAGCGCACACTGGGCATGATTTGGTGCCCAGAAAGTGATTGTATGAAATTCGACCTTTCATTTAAACGCTTACCAAGTGATTTAGTAGAGGGCCGACTCACACCTACTAAGCGCGACTTTCTCAAATTTATAATGAGTATCTTTGACCCATTGGGATTAGTTTATCCATGTGTGATACAGTCGCGAGTTCTGATGCAACGCGTTTGGCAGTCGGGCATAACCTGGGATGACTTCGTTAAAGATAAAGAAGCCGAGGTTTGGTTCCAATGGTTGGAGAAGCTAAAGGATCTGTCAAGCGTAGCGGTACCTAGATGGTATGGACTACAGCTGACTAATGTAGCTCTACACGTGTTTGGAGATGCCAGCGAGAAAGCCTACGCAGCAGTAGCGTACTTGGTAGGGACGGACGAATCCGGTAATAGAGTATGTACGATGGTAGTAGGTAAAGCCCGGGTAGCACCTGTCAAAGTAGTATCTATTCCCCGGCTTGAGCTTCAAGCTGCAGTGTTGGCATGCAGATTGGCGGCAACAGTTAAGTCTGAAATTGATATCGTGTTTTCAAATGAGTACCTATGGACTGATTCTAAAACAGTGCTCCTGTGGATAAATTCTGACGCACGGGATTATCAAAAATACGTGTCTCATAGGTTAGCCGAAATAGATAGCGTGTCAAAGCGCAGCGACTGGCGCTGGGTTCCTTCGGAATCAAACCCTGCTGACGAAGCTACTAGGATGGACTGGCCTAATAACAAAGGCATGTGGCTTTCCGGTCCCCCTTTTCTCTGTGATCCACAGGTGCAGTGGCCAAGCTCTGGAGTTGAAGAGGTGCCCGTCGATGATCTGGAACGCATTGAGAGGTCGCTAGTGACGACAGAGGCTGCTCCGCCCCTCATAGACGTCACACGCTTCTCTACGTGGACGCGGGCCGTTCGTGTTATGGCGTACGTGATGACATTCATAAAAGCGTGCCAAGCCAAGCAGAAGCTACGGCAGGCGTTGACGGTAGACAGACTGTGGGAGGCCGAGGCCTTCTTACTGAAGGCGGCGCAGGCTCGCGCGTTCCCAGAAGACCTGAGTGCGCTACTCGCCGGCCAGCCACTCCCAAAAGCGAGCCGCCTGCTACGGCTTGACCCTATGTTGTACGACGATGGCCTACTGCGCGTCAGGGGGCGTTTGAGTGCCTCTACCGAACTGACATTTGACGAGAAACATCCCATTATCCTCGATGGTAAGTGCCATACTACACGATTAATCGTTCAATATTATCATCAGCGTGCTCTACATGCAAACCACGAGACAGTCGTCAACAACCTGCGCGAGAAGTACTGGGTGACCTGCGTCCGGCCTACCGTGAAGGGCGTTGTCGCGCGCTGCCAGTACTGTCGTGTGCAGCGTGCGCGCCCTTCCCCGCCTAAAATGGGCGATCTGCCGCTCGTCAGACTCGCCACCACAAGGCGAGCCTTTGTCAACTGTGGGGTCGATTACTTTGGCCCCATGGAGATCACCATCGGACGGCGCCGCGAGAAGCGGTGGGGCGTGTTGTTCACATGTCTTGCCACGCGCGCTATTCACCTCGAACTGGCCGCATCTCTAAGCAGCGACTGCTATCCTCGCCCTGCGTCGTCTTATCCTCAGCGACTGTGGTACTAACTTTGTCGGCGCCAACAACGAGCTGCGAGCCGCTCTGCGCGGCCTAGACGCCAGCCGGCTCACCGGCGCGGCTCTGGAGAGGGGCATAGAGTGGCGTTTCAACCCGCCCGCAGCACCGCACATGGGTGGCTGCTGGGAGCGCCTAGTGCGCTCTGTGAAGAGCGCACTCCGAACAACTCTGAAAGAGCGTGCACCGTCGGAGGAGGTGCTGCACACAGTACTGCTGGAGGCTGAGCTGGTGATCAACAGCCGCCCGCTAGCATACGTGGCGGCAGACCCCGACCAGCCGACTGTGTTGACACCGAACCATCTACTGCTAGGCACGGCGGCGGGTGACGCTCCCATGATGCTGTGTGACCTACGAGATGCCGATGCTCGCCGCCAGTGGAGAAAGGCGAACGCGCTGGCTGAGGCGTTCTGGCGGCGATGGACGAAGGAGTACCTGCCTACTCTTCAGCGGCGACAAAAATGGACAGTTTGTTCGGAACCGGTGAAAGTGGGTGATGTTGTGGTGGTGTGCGAAAGTAATCAACCTCGCAATACGTGGCCGCGAGGCATTATAACCAAAGTCTATGAAGGAAGTGCGGGACAAGTGAGAGTCGTAGACCTTAAGACGGCGACTGGGACGCTGCGTCGTCCTGTAGCTAGGATAGTGGTGCTTCCCACGGACACATTTATCGGCTGAACCCTCAAACTGGGGGGTGGTGTTAAGAAGCGCCACTAT
The DNA here is from genome assembly GCA_939531255.2 of Thera britannica. Lineage (NCBI taxonomy): Eukaryota > Metazoa > Arthropoda > Insecta > Lepidoptera > Geometridae > Thera > Thera britannica. Next base: position 11,448,982 of record OW618040.2, on the reverse strand, counting down.
CCAGCTATTTTATTATGCAACTATCTGATTGTCAAAAACCCTTATAAGGAAATGCATCGCTTTCCCGCTCGACGATTGGATTGGGCGTAGCCCGGGCCTGAGGTGAGAGACGCGCGGGGAAGCGACGCATTTAGTCTAGTAAAATACAAAATGCAGGCAGTCTGCGAGCCGCCTTCGCCACGTAATTACGTAAAAGAAAGTTTTGAAATAAATAGTTTTTTAGTGACCAGCTGCCTTCATATTTCTGTCCTCCATCAATGAGCCCTGCACCTAGGTTACAACTGGTAATATGTTATCAATACTATCTACAATACTACCTAACTGAAGTTAGTAAGTAAATATCATACCTAACTACTGCTTGGTTTTCTATACTGTGGCACTAAGTTATCGTACGCGGTCAGTGGCGCACGGCCTGCCGGGCGCGTAAATAATTACGTCGCGCGCTTAGCATGGGGGGGCTGAGGTAGCGCTAAATGCCTACTGCGCTCGAATATCCTGGCCTTAACATAATAACTCCAAGTCCATTACCGTGATGCGATTTCTGAACAATCGGCCGTTTTTGTCGTTACCTAAAAACTCCTAAAAAGTCGGTAAGAGCGTAGAGCGAAGCGAATAGGTTGATTGTAAGATTTGCATTCGCCTATAGCGCCTAGGCGCTAGACGCTTTGGCATTGTATTAAGATTATGAAATGATTACGAAGGGGTTTTGTATTGGGGAAGTAGTCAAAGGCAAGTTCAAATCATTAAATTTAGTATGTACCTACTTATGTGGAACGAGTGCAACTACATACATACTATACCTATCTAACTATATATATATATAGTCCTCCTCATCGATTTCGATGACGGCGACCCCAGCCAAAATTAATATGTATCTTCTAAAACCTATAAATCAAAACTTAACTAACTAAATTAATTTCCTAGCGTGAGCCCTAATATGGCTCGCTAGGCCAAACTTATTCTTAAACACCCGATCACATGAAGAGCAATACAGTTGACCCGCGGTGTTGTATGCATATGTGTAGGAGGGCTTAGGTCTATTCTTGCGTATTTCGCGTTTTATGTCGAGCGCTTCGAGTCGGCTATCTTCAAACGCTTTTACTTTATGGTGGATGGTAGAACGCCAAGACGATCTTTGTGAAGCAAGCTCCTCCCAACAGTCAGGTTTAACATTGCAGGAATTTAAATGTCTTTTGAACACATCCTTGTAACGCAGATGTTGACCACCGTGCTTCCGCTTACCCTCCGCCATCTCAGAGTAGAAAACAGCTTTAGGTAAACGGTGGTCTTCCATACGGAGAACATGTCCACACCACCTTAGCTGGCGCTGCATGAGAAGCGATTCCATGCCATACATTCCGGAACGACGCAGGACCTCAGTGTTGGGTATGCGGTCTTGCCACTTGATCTTTAAGATAGATCTTAAACACTGTAGTGTTTATATCTTATGACGCTGACTGTCTCACTGTAAATACTCACATATTGCTTAATATTTCATTGTAAATGCCTTTAGGAAGGAGGATTCTGTTCCTCTTGTGCTGGTAGGGAACTCTAAATTGCATCTTTCGGCCTCTGGAGCCAGCCTTTTCTCTCTTTTGGTTAAAAACATCTAAATTTCCACTTGAACACTTTATTACACTATTCGAAAGAGCAGAATTTTCTGATCCTGGAGGTATACTTGATCCTATATCTAAATTAGTAGCTTTTATAAGATTCCTTTATAAATGTTAGTATTTTCACATCTTTGTTGACACTGATTGTCAAAACAAACCAAAATATGTCTTTTATATTTCATTTTTAAATGTCATCAAAATGAGGTTAGTCTTTAAAACATAGAAGAACTTCTGTGAAAGATGCTGGACGATGACTACGAAACTAAATAAAATTAAATTTGGAACTAGATTCGAAGCTTGAAGTGCTTTGGGATTCGGGAGAGTCAGTTGAACCACGGGCGCGGAACAAGACAGACCTCGAGAGTCTATTTAAACGTCAGGTTGATTTTTCATACGAAGGGAAACTAGTACCTTCGTCCTTGGTTGCGGTCACTAATGGCTGTTTTATACGAGGTAAGTAACTGGCGCCGAAATCGAGACAAGTCAGCGCTGACCTGCCACTGCCATCGTGTAAATCGATTTTGAAGACAGCGCAGTACTGTCGGACAGCGCTGTCTTCAATATTCCCGCTTCATATTTTTCGGCGCAAGTCCGCTCCCCCCGCGACCCGCGCCAGCGCCACTGTTCTCGTGTAAACGCCGAAGCCAGTCACTGTCGGTGTATTGTATGGTGACTACGCTGCATCGCTCCGCGATACGATGACGAAAAAACTGAACGAAGCCGAAAACATAAAGCTCGTACAACTATACAGGGAACATGAGTGCCTGTGGGATAACAAATCTATACATTATAGAAATAAGGATATGCGTGCAACCGCATTGCAGAGTATTGCACAAGAATTGAGTATAGAAGAGATTGGCCCTTCCGAGGTAAAAAATAAAATTAAAAGTTTGAGGGCATCACAAAGGTTATTTTTCTTAAACAATTATTCACTTTCGTTTTTTGTAGTTTTCGATTATTCATTTTACGAACGTGTGTGCACCAAACAAAATATCCTCGACGACTGGCCTCGTGTAAACGGTGGGCGACAGTTTTTGGCGCCAGCGCTGTCTCGGCACTGGCGTCAGTTACTTACCTCGTATAAAACAGCCTTCACGACTGCCTACAAATCTGACTGTGCTACGGAGATACTGAACCGCTATCTACTCCGTTCCGACGCTAGAGCAGGCTTCACCTCAAGCCAGCTCCATATTAAGGTGTTCTGTTCTCTTCAGATCCACACCTTGGTTCTTCACTGCTTTGCCTGCCAGATAAGTCTGCCTATCTGCTTGCTTGCCTTCCTGCCTGTCTGCCCGCCTGCCTGCCTGCCTGCCTACCTGTCAGCCTTCACGCCTTCACTTCGCCAGCCGCACGCTGCACGCCAGTGCACCTTGGAAATCCAGACGCATCCTTGAAACCATCGTAGGAGTGACTCATCTTCATTATCATCATTTTTTATCCTTTTTTTCTTTATTAAATTTGTAAGCTTTTTAAAAATCTTTCCCTCAAACCGTTAGGTCTTTTTTTATTCTTAAATAACTTGTACGTGCAGTCCCTCTCTGGGACTGTTACGTTACAGTTTGGCGCCCAACTACCTCTTACCCCCCCTCTAAATTCAAAAAAAAAAACTTTCTCAAGCTCTAAACTTTCTTTGGTACCTTTTATTCTCTTTCATTTTCATTTCAATCGTTCATTTCACCCACTCTCTTTACTCTAAACATTACTCTATACCTTTACACATCATACTACACCCCCACACACGTGCACATCACAACGATTACCGAAAGGTAGTCGTGTCCATTCTTCGCTTGTGAGTGTTTTTAAAACCACTTGTGGTCACTCATAAGTTGGGGTTTGGATTACTCTACGACGTACTACAGGAGAATATCCTGTAGTCGTTCTCACGTACACTAACTCTCTACTTGAACAACACTACGCTGCACCCCACACACTTGCACACCACTACGGTTACCCACGGTAACCGTCACCCAGTCTTCGCTTGTGAGTGTTTTTAAAACCATCCGTGGTCACTTACAAGTAGGGGGCTGGTCTACTTCACGGCGGCTGCAGGACAATATCCTGTGGTCGTTTATACAAAACTGCACACTCTAAACACTCTTCTAAATTCTAAAAAAACACTTGCTCCTAGTTTATTAATTTCTTTCGGACTATTATTTCGACTTCCTTCATATATATTTTCATATACTTACTTAATCATGTCTTTATTTCTCCTAGTTTATATATTTATAGATCCTACCGGTTTGAGGCAAATGGCATATTAGGGACTTTGAAATAACTCATCCATTATGTATATTTTGTACATTCCTTGATCATTTAGCTCTTAATTTGTCTTTATTTCTTATCTGTAAATACTCTACAAGCTTAATTTAACACTTTTGGCATTTTTAGGGTTCCATTATTTTTAATTTTATAACTAGTTTTTTCTTGAGCGGTACACAACTCGTTAAATAAGCCTTTGTGTCTAGATTTAGTTGAGCGGTACACAACTCTTTAAATAAGCCATTGTGTCTTAGCTTAAACTTTCTTAATTGCTTTTCTTAAGCACTTAAATCTTAAACCTCTTAAACCTTGACTGCTTTTCTTAAGCATTTAAGCTCTAAACCTTGAACGCTTTTCTTAAGCACTAAAAAAAAAACTTTGTAAATATGTATTTAATTTTAATGGGTCTTCAAAGAGGTGCGGGTAACGACACCTAATTAAAAAAAATAAGCCTACGTTATTTAAAACTTAATATTTCCTTGTGGAGTATGCGTCATTGAATGTGAACCATAGCCCCTCAGTGTGTAAGGATGCGAGTGTATGAGGGATATTTGAAAGGAGATGTATGATAGAGCAAGGACTTATTTACAACATCAAAATTTTCTTGTCGAAAATTTTCTGGGGTTTTTGGGGAAATGTAGTGTTTATATCTTATGACGCTGACTGTCTCACTGTAAATACTCACATATTGCTTAATATTTCATTGTAAATGCCTTTAGGAAGGAGGATTCTGTTCCTCTTGTGCTGGTAGGGAACTCTAAATTGCATCTTTCGGCCTCTGGAGCCAGCCTTTTCTCTCTTTTGGTTAAAAACATCTAAATTTCCACTTGAACACTTTATTACACTATTCGAAAGAGCAGAATTTTCTGATCCTGGAGGTATACTTGATCCTATATCTAAATTAGTAGCTTTTATAAGATTCCTTTATAAATGTTAGTATTTTCACATCTTTGTTGACACTGATTGTCAAAACAAACCAAAATATGTCTTTTATATTTCATTTTTAAATGTCATCAAAATGAGGTTAGTCTTTAAAACATAGAAGAACTTCTGTGAAAGATGCTGGACGATGACTACGAAACTAAATAAAATTAAATTTGGAACTAGATTCGAAGCTTGAAGTGCTTTGGGATTCGGGAGAGTCAGTTGAACCACGGGCGCGGAACAAGACAGACCTCGAGAGTCTATTTAAACGTCAGATTGATTTTTCATACGAAGGGAAACTAGTACCTTCGTCCTTGGTTGCGGTCACTAACGACTGCCTACAAATCTGACTGTGCTACGGAGATACTGAACCGCTATCTACTCCGTTCCGACGCTAGAGCAGGCTTCACCTCAAGCCAGCTCCATATTAAGGTGTTCTGTTCTCTTCAGATCCACACCTTGGTTCTTCACTGCTTTGCCTGCCAGATAAGTCTGCCTATCTGCTTGCTTGCCTTCCTGCCTGTCTGCCCGCCTGCCTGCCTGCCTGCCTACCTGTCAGCCTTCACGCCTTCACTTCGCCAGCCGCACGCTGCACGCCAGTGCACCTTGGAAATCCAGACGCATCCTTGAAACCATCGTAGGAGTGACTCATCTTCATTATCATCATTTTTTATCCTTTTTTCTTTATTAAATTTGTAAGCTTTTTAAAAATCTTTCCCTCAAACCGTTAGGTCTTTTTTTATTCTTAAATAACTTGTACGTGCAGTCCCTCTCTGGGACTGTTACGTTACAACACCTAAGGTGGTATGTGTCTAGTTTCTTAATGTCTGCTTTGTAAAGGCACCACGTCTCTGCGCCGTATAATAGGATCGGTATGATTAGCGCCTTGTACACGTTAATCTTCGTCTCTAACTTAAGATCATGGGACCTCCAGACACGATCAGTGAGTCGCCCAAAATTGGCAGCAGCATTTGCGATACGTGACGGTATTTCCGAAGCAAGGGTGTTGTCATGTCTGATATTACTTCCTAAATATTTAAAATGAGAGACTTCCTCTAGTGGTTTACCATTTAGATTTATTGTAGCCTCATCAGCTTTGTAGCCTCGGGGTGGTTGCTTAAGGACTTGAGTCTTGGAAGCACTGATAATCAGACCAAATCGTTGACAGGATTGGTGCAAAGCGTCAACATAGCTTTGGAGGTGTGCCATACTGTCGGACATAAGGCACACATCGTCTGCATAAAGTATTTCTAGGATAGAAATCTTCTCCACCTTGAGCTTCGCCCTGAATCTTGAGATGTTAAACACGCCTTTTTTAGTGCGGACATTGAGATGAATTTGGTCGGAACAACATTGCAGTGCGTTTCTCATAACAACTGAAAAGTATATGGCAAAGAGAGTGGGTGCCATTACGCAACCTTGCTTTACTCCACTTGTTATAAGGATCTCCTCAGAAAGCTCGTTTTCGTGCCGAACCTGCGCTTTCATGCCAACATGGAATTGACGTATGAGGTTTACGAATTTCTTTGAATACCCCAACTTTTGGAGAACAAGCCAGAGGGCCTCACGCGGTACCCTATCAAATGCTTTCTCCAAATCGACAAAGCACATGTACAGAGGCCGTTGATGTTCTAGGCTTTTTTCCTGTAGTTGCCTTACTACAGAGATAGCATCGATAGTACCCCTGTTAGGACGGAAGCCACATTGACTTTCAGGTAGATACTTTTCCGCTATTTCACTAAGGCGAGTGTTCACAATGTGCGCAAGGATCTTACCAGCACAGGAGAGGAGCGATATACCTCGGTAAGAGCTGCAGTCGGAGACATCTCCTTTCCCTTTGTACAGCTTACAGATAACCGCATCCCTCCAGTCCTGTGGAATCTCTTCACTTACCCACACTCTCTCGGTTAGGTGGAATAACCTATTAAGTATATTTTGGCCACTGTATTTATATACTTCAGCCGGAAGTTGGTCCATACCCGGTGTTTTTAAGTTTTTGAGTCGCTTGACTGCTTTCACGAACTCATCAAATGTAGGTGGGTCATCTAAGTTTTGACAGGCCGGCAGTTCTTCAAGCGAGTTAATGTAAGATAGATCTACACTGAGCGCATTGGGATTCAAAACATCGTTAAAATGTTCTGCCCATCTCATTAGTACGTCATTCTTATCGGTAACTTGGTGGTTTTTGTCTTTCGAATACATCGGTGCGAGTTTTCTTACTCGTGGTCCAAATATCGCCTGTATGCCTTCGAAGAACTTGCCAGTTTGGTGCATATCAGCGCAGTGCTGTAATTCAGCAGCTTTCTCCTTCCACCACTTATCTTTAAGTTCACGAACCCTTGATCTAAGTTTTTGTTGAGCTTCCTTTCTACGGCGTTCATCCGGAAACTTTGTATTAAGTTCATGCCTGTGCTCCTCAACTAGCACTCTGATCTCCAAATCTGAAGCATCGAACCAATCTTGATCTTTCTTTTGTGGCTTACCTAGAGTCTCCAGAGCACATTTATGAAGGTGTTTAGCGAAAGATCTCCACTCATCATCACTGGAAGAATACTCAGTGGCCGAGGTATTAAATTCAACATCCAACACAGAACCCAGCTCTGGTGAGGTAATAAGTCTCGCAAACGCTAGTTTTGGTGGAATTTTGTGTGAGGCCCGTCGTGGCGCTTTAAGCGACAGATGCAACTTTGACCTAATAAGGCGGTGGTCAGTCCAGCCCTGTGCCCCCCGCATTGCTCTCGTAATGAGAACGTCACGCAGGTCTTTTCGGCGGACAATAACGTAGTCTAGCAAGTGCCAGTGCTTGGATCTAGGGTGCATCCATGAGGTCTTATATTTTTCGGCAAGCCTGAAAAAGGTATTGGTGATGGAAAGGTCAAATTCAGCACACAACGATAGAAGTCTTAGTCCATTATCGTTGCACTTTCCGATTCCATGCTTGCCCAGTACTCCGTTCCAGTGATCATGTTCGTTACCAACACGGGCATTGAAATCTCCTAACAAAATAATTTTATCGTGTTTTGGAATACTTTCAAGGGTTTCTCGTATGTGTTGGTAAAAAGACTCTTTGTCTTCATCCGGTGATGGTAAAGTAGGTGCGTAGACACTTAAAAGATGGATGTGTTTATTATTACTGATAGGGAGGCGTAGAGTCATGAGGCGGTCATTGACACCCTTAGGTAGTTCACTCAGATCTCTAGCCAAGTCATTGCGAATAGCAAAACCTACACCACTACCCGCCCTTTCACCAGCAGGACGTCCGCTCCAGTAGTAAGTATAGCCACCTAGTTGTTCACAGAGCTCGCCACTTTCACTGAGGTGGGTTTCACTAATTGCCGCTATATCTATGTTATAGCGGGCCAACTCTCTTGCTATGAGAGCAGTTTTTCTCTCTGGGCATAAGTTACGGTCGTTATCCTGAAGAGTTCGTACGTTCCATGTAGCAATGCCAAGTCGTTTGAATTTCGAAATCATATTGTGTTTTTGTATCTTGCGACCGCGTTTGACGATGTCTAGACGCCCGCGGTTTGGCGCCTAGATGATGGATGAGATGGACTATTTTTAGGTCACCTTTTCTAGACCCCTCCTCTGTGCAGAGGAAAGCAGAGCGATCCTGAATAGGGCTGCTTTGTCGCCAGTCGTGCTGTCGAACCCTTAGTCCCATCTCAATCGACTCCGGGAGCGACCACTCTCTCCTGACCGCCTACGTGTAGGATGTTAACTAAGGCCTCAGTACACCGATACCATAACCCCACCGCCAACACCCCATCGCCGCAAGACTTTTAAAATGCTCAAAAATCCGGGAAGAATAGCTAGGGTCATCTGCGCGTGAAGTTGTTTATAGTGGGCTAGCGGTTGCGCAGGTGCAAACCCACTCCCTCGTCCCACCCTCTGTTGCCCAATGGACCGGAAGACCGGTACGATCGGCAGAGGTAAGGATGCAGCGAAAGACCGCATGTCACAACATGGATCCTGACAAGCGCTCTTAAGGTGTTTCGCGTTACCTTGCTGTATCGGTAGTTGGTAGGAAGTGCAGTACCGATGCAGACTTCGCGTTACAAGGATCATTCATCAGTTGCACTAATTTTTTAAAAAACTTGCCATAGTAGTGTCTATATTTTTTTTTTACACTACGATGAGTTAAAGTGTAATGAACGTTAAAACCTTTCAAAATTTTAGGGAAATAATTTTTTTTGGTTGTTTTTTTGTATAAAACTACGAAAATTCTGTAATTTTCAAAGATTATGGTGAATAGTAGTACTACTTAGGTTGCCGATACAAACAAAAAAACTGAAATATTTGAAAAATTGTGGTCATGGTAGTTAAAAGTGTCATAAGGGGTATACATTTTCGAAGAATTTCCATTTTTTTTAAGTAATTTAAAAAAAGTAGAGGTATTTTTTTTTTCTTTTTTTTTCTCGAGTAGTCATTAGTAGGTCCATCCTCTGGTGCCGGCTTAGCGTTGAATTTTGGGACATGTTGTATATTTAGGATCTCGGAAACTACGCCAACGATTTTCACAAAATTAAGTATACAGGGGTTTTCGGGGGCGAAAAATTGATCTAGCTAGGATTCCCTTTAAGAAAATGATTATTTCACCCCGAGTTCAATAATTAAACATAAACTGAATATGTGACTGCTCCTGCCATCTATTGACGATTGTGAGCAACTAACTGCAAGCATATCCAGCAGATGGCGTTGTTAAGTAAGAATAAACCAAGGATGGAATAAACCAATAAAGATAATATGACTCTTAAGATTTCTTAAAAATACAAATTAACAATAAAAAATACCACCAACTACTAGTATAGATAAACTAGCAGCCGCCCGCGGAAAAACAAACACGAAAATACCCTTTATCTTTTTAGGGTTCCGTAGCCAAATGGCAAAAACGGAACCCTTATAGATTCGTCATGTCTGTCTGTCTGTCTGTCTGTCTGTCCGTCCGTATGTCACAGCCATTTTTCTCCGAAACTGTAAGAGCTACACTGATGAAACTTGGCGAGTAGATGTATGTAAAGAGCTATTAGAGCTATATATAATTTGAGCTCACGAGCTTCTCTACGAGATGTGTTTAATAAAATTAAAATATTAACAGTCTCATCATTATATATTTATGAAAATATTATGCATGTACGTAAAAATATAAATAACTTTAGGAAGCGTTCTGATGTTCATAGTATGAATACGCGAAACAAAGAAAAATTGATTAATTCAAAGTATAGACTACAAAAAACGAATAAAAGCTTTATGGGAAACTCCGTAAGATTTTACAACAAAATTCCTACAGAAATTCTAGATTTAAGTGAAAATAAATTTAAAAAATGTATTAAAGATAATTTAACCCAGAAAGCATACTATAGTATTAATAATTATTTGGACGATAAAAATGCATGGTGTCTACCAATAGGTGTGGACAAAACTATTGTAACAGATAGCTCAAGTATTGACAAAGCCCCTGAACAGCTGCAACAACTTGACATGTTATTTTAGAATCCTAGTGTAGTAATTATTGTTGACAAGGCCTCCTTACAGCCGCATCATTATTTAAAATGTGTATTTTGAGGATCTTTTTTATTTTATTTTAATCTTGATGTTTTTTTTTTTTTTTGACAAAGCCCCTATACAGCTGCAACACAAATTATGTTCAGATATTTTATTGTTTTTATTATGTTTTTATTATGTTATACCTATGACGTAACTAAGTGTTCTATAATGTCCCTATGGTTTTAATAAATGTATTGATTGATTGATTGATTCTGTGAACCGGATTAAGATTTTTACACAAAAATAGAAAAAAAACTATAAATTTTGGGGGTCCCCATACTTCAAACTGAAACTCAAAAATGTTTTTTTCTTTGAACCCATACGTGTGGGGTATCTATGAATAGGTCTTTAAAAATGATGTTGAGGTTTCTAATTCCGTTTTTTTCTAAACTGAATAGTTTGCGCGAGAGACACTTCCAAAGTGGAAAAAAGTTGGTCCCCCCCCCCCCACTTCTAAAATAAGAGAATGATAAAACTGAAAAAAATATATGTTGTACATTACTAGTCAAGCTTGAGCGCCTCCAAAACTTCTCCATTAGGTTCATATTTGGCTTACGCAAATATGACCATGTTTCCGATTTTCGCAATAAGCTCAAGTGGTTGCCTATTCGCTTTCGCAGGAATACTCATCACCTTTCCCTCTTGTACAGTGTCTTGTTTAACCCCTCCACCCCCCCATATCTAAAAGAACGCTTTGAATATTTAGATCATTCACACTCTCGTACCTTATGATCTTCTGTAACTTTACAACTTCAAACTCCTGTCCACTCTTCTTCTTTCTATAAGCACTCTTTCACTGTAAAAGCTATCCGCCTTTGGAACTCTCTTCCTGTTGACATTAGAAAAGCGAAATCCCTGCCCATATTCAAAAAGCTTTTGCATAGCCACTATTCATCTGAATTAGACGGTTCATAATGATTTACCTATGTTGTCAGTATTTATGTACGTTTATATTATTATTGCTATCTATGTACTCACGTTTATAAACTGTAGTAGTCTACAGTATTTATTTATTTATAGTTCCTACTTAAGTACATGAAAATTTTAGTTTAAATAAGTAGCCAAATTAGTGTAGAAGCCCTTATGGCACCGCCTTTTCGAATTTCAATAAAATCCTGTCCATCCAAAGGTTGTCTGGAAGAAATCGCTCATAGCGATAAGACCGCCCATTGTACTTCGCTTTAGTTTAAGTATTTTCGTTAAATATGTAATGTCCTTTTCTTGTGGTGTACAATAAAGTGTTATCTATCTATCTATCTATTACTATACAAACTTTCAACGATATTTGGTTTGAACGAGATCTAGTGAGTAGTTTTTTTTTTATTCGTCATAAATCGTATACCGCAATTTACCTTTCGACGAACTACAAGAACCTTTATATTATGTTACTTGATGCTTCGGAACCCTTCATGGGCGAGTCCGACTCGCACTTGGCTGCTTTTATTTCATTTGTGTGTTTATAGTGTGTTGTGTTTCGATGGTACTTAGTGCGTTTCATTCATGTTACCTAAACTTCTCAGAGGTCGCCCCGCCATGCGCCATCCAAAACAAAAACGACTTAGCAAATAAATGCCATACCCAGCGCCAGTACTAAATTAAAACTAAACTATTGCTATAATTCAAGGATGTTTTATTTACTAGGGATGGATAAATAAATTTCAAAGCGTGTCCGTTTTTTGTTAGTGTTCAGTGTTGTAGATATGTATTAGTGTGCGTGACTAGAGAAGTAACGACATTAACTAACCTATCGATGAATTACGACGATTTGACGACCTCTGTGGTGCAGTGGGCGAATGTCCACCTGCGACGCAAGAGGCTGCGGGTTCGATTCCCGCCTTAGAACAAATATTTGTACGATCTGCAGGTATTTATTCCGGGTGTTCTGGTCTTTTCTATACAACGTGTATCAAAATATGTGTACTATCCTGAAGGGGGGTGAATTTCCACCCCCCGGGGAACAACTTTTGTTCAACGACTTTTCGAACTTCGATTGGTATCTCTGAAAAAAACTGCAACGAAGTTTCAACATGAACAGCTGACTTTATACAAAGTGACAACCCTAAACTCAGCTACAGAGGTAGTAGGTAGTAGTAGTAGACCTACAGAGGTAGTAGGTCAAGGGGTCAAGGGGTTACAAGGATAGGGTTGTCAATTTATTTAGGCATTATGAAGTTAAATATTTTTGTATGGGAAAATGAAAATAGGAATTTTTAATTATCTCCCTCCCACAACTGATCACCATTGTGGTCTGAAACCCCCCACCTTCGCATAGTACACATATTTAGATACACCTTGTATAAAAATAAAAAATAGCTATACATTATTTATTGAATACCGAAATCAATGAAAAAGGCGTCATAATTAGATATAAACTCTTTGATTTGTTCAACTAAATTACAATAATATAATTCAATACACAATGAGGGATTTTCACGGTATGAAAATTTATGAAACGGTTTAAACTTTTAAAATTCTCACTGCTCGCTTGGGTGTTGTAGAAAGGTCTTGTGTTTCCACACCACTTTCTTGCATCTTTTTCCGTTCTGGGGCATTTTGGGAATCTAAAAAAAAATATAAATGAGATAAATAAACGAGGCCGTTAATTACTATTTCAGCCGAGCATTGTATACTTAGTACTATTCTCTAATTTGCGAGGAAACAAAAAACAAATTAACTCTAGAATCAGAAGTTTACTTCTTCAGCTATGTCTCTCAATCGAGTTTTAAATCTTATTCAGCACCCAACGACTAAGTACCTACCTACTTAGTATTTATTAAACAAAATAAAATTGTGATAAACCTAAGAGAACATAACATCCACAGCGCAGAGTAGGTAGGTAGGTATCAGATTTTCATTCCCGCCAATTTGACTGTGCGCGGTTTTTTTAGCATTTAAAAAAAAATATTGTGTACAAAAAAAAACGAAACGAAAGATGTTTCACATCACATTATTATGATTCCACATTGTATTTGAGATTCCTATAAATAAAACTGTTTTACTCGCAACTGCAGCCATTGTGTGTCGTTTCATGTCGCGAAGTGGAGCTCCGCGAAAATGGTGAATTGCATGGTAGTTTCTTGTAAAAGACGATCAGAGACATCAAACTTCCGGGAACATGGTATTTCCTACCACAAGGGAGTATTATTTTGTCAATTGTGTTTGTAATTTTGTAGAATTTAAGTTCAAAAGAAATACCGGTTGCGACAGATTAGCGACAGTATTACGACAGTATTAGCATAGTGTTGGGAAAAGTTGAATGAAATTGATGAATGAATAAATGATAAAATAAACGTTAAATTATTATCACATAATGTGTTGTCTAATTACGTTTTTGGTGCTTTTGAAACCCCGACGTAAAAACGACGGGATGTTATGAGTTTGCGGTGTCTGTGTGTGTGTCTGTCTGTCCCATCGAAGTTCCCGAACGAATCAACCGATTTTAATTTGGTTTTTTATTTGTTTGAAAGGTGAATAGTCGGGAGTGTTCTTAGCTATTTTTGATGAAAATCGGTCCGAGATGGCTGCCGCCACGAAATATCAGATTACATTTATTCACAAATCCCACAATATGGTTATCCTAGGTACCAGTCATCAAACCCTCTACTCATCAATGTATAAAATAGGACATGACATCATACTCAAAAATAAAGTCGTGGGCGTAGTGAAAACATTTTTTTTGCCTATTTTATATTTCTTTTACGTCCTGTGCAGGTTTCCAAAAAACCCTGTTGCTTGAAGAGTGGACAAAACTTTTTGGCCCAAAAACAACTTGGCATGCAACAAGAACGAGTGTGATTTGCTCGGAACATTTTACAGAAAGTTCTCAAACTCGGGCAAACAAACATCTGCGTTCACCACACAAATATTTGTTCTCGGTGGGAATCGAACCAACGCCTCCGGCGCAGAAGGCAGAACTACAAACTTCGCTGTGGTGTGAAGGCTGACGATGTAATGTTATTTCACTTTATATATATTTTTCAATTATTCAGTAAAAGACTAAACTTATGTGTACTATGCTATAACATGTTAAGAACTATTGATTCAAACTTATAACCATTAATAAAACATAACAACTAAATTCAGTTCTTTTATTTTCTGATTGTTACAAAATGTGAAACCTGTTGTGCATAACTTATTCATAACACTCACTATTACCTGTACCTAAAAACCCATTTCATTCATTATTTTATTCATCGTTCAATTTACCGGTCTTACTGAATGCCCATCACTAGAGATTATCCTAATGTGAGTCTTGACACTGCGTAACTACGTTATATTTTTTATCTGTGTGCAAATTTTAAGATCGTGTGCGGGATTGTCAATGTGTGTGTTTACATGAATAGGATTTTGCTATGCGCGTGTGCCATGCGTGTTTACCTCGTCTCCCGTCAATTTTGGCAGAAAATATTGTTCGTGGATTTAAACGTTGACGCCTCCATTTCTAATTCCTCCAAGGTATATACAGGTGACACACATTCAAAATACAGCGAACCACAACAGTGATGCCGTATCATCATTTTATTTTACCCTATGTTAAGTATGAAAGAATGTAAGGCTTCCGAAGTCAGTAAGATTTATTTATTAAATATTCATTCTGAATATTATTTTAGATTTCATGGCACTAATGGTCGTCGGGTATTTATTTTCAAGACAAACAATATAAAAATTATGGGCCTATCTCGTTGCTACCTATTGTTTCTAAAGTTTTTGAAAAACTTATCAGAGATAGGTTAGTATCACATTTAAAAATTAACTCTATATGAACGACAGTTTGGCTACCAGGTGAATGTAGGTACGGTAGATGCTATCGACTATTTGGTGAACGATGTTGTTACAAATCTTAATAATAAAACGAAAGTAGCAGTCTTGTTTTTAGATCTTTTTTCTGCTTTCGATACTATAAATCATAAATTACTGATTGCTAAGCTAGAACACTACGGTATCAGAGGTGACGTACTTAATATGTTTAAGTATATACCATACGAATATAAAACAATTCGTAGAGATAAGAAGCATTTTTGGTAAACAAGAAGTTGTTACAGAATCCGGGGCAGCTACCAATATTTTTTGGCATGTTCCTTAATGATCTTATCATCAGGCCATTTAATTATATTATTATTTACGTATTGACATTAAAATAATAGACAGTCTACATTTATTCAAAACTAGACTAAAGCAGCTTTTGTTGAAAGGGTGTTTTTATTCTACTGATGATTTTATAAATATGAAGTGACATTGCTAGTATTATTTGATAACAATTTCTTTGATAATTATTTAATTTATGATATGACTCATATTATTTTTGCTTATTATGTACAATTTTTCAGACACAAATGTATAATTGTTAATGAATGAATATCACAGGCAGACTAGTTCATTTCGTTCAATTGATCTGGACTGGACAACACTAAAACTACAGCCAGCTCTGATGCCATGAGGGACAAATCCTTTATTGTATGTTACTCATTACTTGCACTAAGAACCTATTTTTACCCCAAATCTCGACAAACTACATCTTGATTAAGTTGGCAGCATTACTACTCAAAACTGACACTTTCATAGAGATTAATAAATTTTCTGAGCTTAAAATCAAAGATATCGATTTTTTTATTTGGCCTAATTAAACTTATAATTTTAGGACCAATATGGGGTCAACCTCAGAATAAGAGTGAATAAGCTGGAAACTCGTATACACCGTCTTAGAGGTGTTCTAAAAGTTCTTTCAATAATAACATGAAATTCTATGATGACTACGTTAGTTTTTCAAGGTAAAAAGGTCACAAAAACTATCTATCTTGTAAAAGGTGGGATGAATAAATGTTTGGAACTAAATTTGTGTCAAATGCTATGCTTTTGGATGTCCGAATACGCAAATTGGCAAATTGTATCATCCGCGCTTGATGTGCGGGCTGGTTTTTCCACAAGGTATAAAGTTAAAAGTTTTTTAAGTTCCTAAATTGTTCAACAGCTACATTGTTAAATTAAACATGTAGGCTACGTAATGTTATGTATAAAATAACACGTTACAACTTCAACATAATCCGTTGGTGCACGACTGGATTTGAACCCACAACCAATCAGAAAGCTAAGACAAATCTACTCGCTAGAACACCCGTGCTTTTATCGATATCGATAAAAAACTGTGTGTAAACATTTATCCACCTCTATCACTAGTCTCGCTACCGGAGGGCGGGGTTTTGATGTCTCGGGCCTGTCAGGTCTGGAAAAATTCAAAGCCAAATCGACTTAATATCTAAATCTGTAAGGTCAAAAATTCATTTTTGAAATGCCAACTATCTCGGGAGGAGTTCATAGGTACGTCATAGGTAGTCTCGTTACAATTTTAAATTTTTGCTAGTGACTAAAATTGCTTGGCAATTAGAGATTATTTCGCAATTATAGTCTATTTCATTTTGTGATAAGGTTGAAAATTAAATGCGGATAATTGACGGCAGGAAACTCGAGGCGATTCGATCTTTTTCGTATAATCGTATACTGAATCGATGTTCTAGAGATAAACGCCGCACAACAATTTTACATTATTTTAATAGAAAAAAGCATTAACTATGCAAAAAAATAATTACATATGAAATGTTACACCATCCTTTTACAAGCTTGATGTGTTGGACTTCCTATTACACACTGCAACTGCACATGTTGGCATTTTTAGAAGAGGTCCTTTAGACTTTATACAAAGTGTCAACCCTAAACTCAGCTACAGAGGTAGTAGGTAGTAGTAGTACTAGTAACCTACAGAGGTAGTAGGTCAAGGGGTCATGGGGTTACAAGGATAGGGTTGTCAATTTATTTAGGCATTATGAAATTAAATATTTTTGTATGGGAAACTGAAAATAGGAATTTTTAATTATCTCCCCCCCACAACTGATCACCATTGTGGTCTGAAACCCCCCACCTTCGCATAGTACACATATTTAGATACACCTTGTATATGCCCCATCTGATGATAGCTGATAACCATCGCCAAACATTAACAAAGCATTGCTTACCTAGTAGGTAACGACGACGTGAGGAACGTGCCCTACGATGCAATTCTACGGCCTGCACATACACTGCATACACGCAACTATAACCTACAGTGCCACCAATATATAACTACTAAAGTACATACTTAGGTACATACTAAACACGGGCGGGACGATTCAAAGGCAGTGACTGTCTTCACATTTTTCACCTTTATTTTTAACTAGCGGCCGGCCGCGGTTAATTTTTCGCGTTCCTGTTACTTTTTCGGGATAAAATGTATTCTATGTGCTATTCTAGACTATAATCTATCTTTTTGCGAAATTTCATCCAGATATACCTTGTACCTATACCTTGTTTGTATATAAGTTCTAGTTTGTTCTTTGTAGATACAAAGAACAAACTCTGTGTTCATTCAATAAACTTTTTCATTTTTTCATTTTCAGATATGTTCAGCCGTTCTGGCGTTATTGAGTAACAAACATCCATCCATCTATACAAACTTTCGCATTTATAATATTAGTGGGATTACTCCCGCGCAAAGCCGGGTCGAACCGCTAGTTTTCAAAAAAGCCTATGTTACTTAGGAATAATGTATCATTTTAAGTTCGGTGCTTTGGCTAAAGAACTTTTGGAACCTGCCTTGAAGGTTTTGGGTTTATTCGCTTCATTTTAAAATCCAAAACTAGAAGTACTATTTATCCTATTTATAATAACAAATAGCAATGGACTGTTGAATCTTTAAAAATAATGTTCTATGCAGTGTTGTCAGTGTAAAAGATACCTACTTCGTGAAAATAAATGCTAAAGCAAAAAGGATGAAATCATGGTTTTCCGTTTACGACTCTGCTCTATTGGGTCAAGAACCCCGAACCGTGTATGAATTTATCCAGAACTTGAATGAGCATCATGGTCGGCATCTAAACTGTTTATTTGACACGGGAGCCGTATTCTTAAGGTGTTCTATATTATTGCAAAGTATAATAATTTACTTTCCCAAAAAGTACATCTGTAACAGCCAGGATAAATACTTACGTTTTCTACATTACGATGAACACCGTGGAACGCTCACACATTTTGACTGTTTGAAATATATAAAATCATTGAACTTATTTATCGAAAATCTTGTGCGCGATCCGATTGCACACTTTTCACATTTTTTTCCACTTAAAAGTTTACGTTTTTTTAAAACCTATACTCAGCAGTGGTCGCAAACGGGCTGTGTTATTGATGATTAAAAGTTTACTGAATATGGAGGTATTTAATCCAGTTGGTTGTCATTTTATAAATAGGTACCATCATTATTTAGGTTTATTTTGAATGCAGTTTCTGAGTAGAGTTTATAAAGCGTTTTTGCTGTTCAGTGAAGTTCATTACGTTTTCTACATTACGATGAACACCGTGGAACGCTCACACATTTTGATCAAGCCTGCGCACATCTAGGCGATGGCGTGAAACGCTGTCAAATATCACTGTCATATTTGACAGCGTTTCACTGATTACCATCGCAGATCGCGCAGATATGAGCAAGGCAAATTCCTGATAGGCTGCGTCGCATTTACCACTAGCCCTGCTATCAAGAAAATAATTTAATTTGTTCAACTTTTAGAATAGGGTCTCTATTTACGTCACGCACGTCCTTAAGAGGTTCACGTCTGAAATTAAAGAGCTGAAGAGGTCACGGTGTATCTTTGTGTTGTTTCTTGGTTATTTGCTGAAAAAAACCCCTTAATGCTACCAACATTGAAACTTGGGCGGTCTCATTCCGCAAGGGACTTGATTTGTACCTACGTGACAAAAATTTTCATTCAGAAATGTTTGGGTCTCATGTCGTTTTACTACTCAATCTCAAGGGATAGGGCAGCATTTGATACAAAACCTCTATAGTATGTTGGGTATATACCGTGATAACTTTTTTCACAACAAAGGTACAAGGGTGAACTTAGGCAACGCTTACATTTTTTTGGGTTTAATGTTATGCCTATACAAAACATTTTATTTTTGTGCTGAAGCTCCGTATAATTTTGTGGGTGATTGTTCTGTCTGACATGCATAAACATCTGTTTCCGACACACGAAGTATTGCAGTGGTTTTAGGGTTTCGTATTCAACATGAAAACGGAATCCTTATCTAGGATCACGTATAGTCAGTCATGTCTAGTTTTATCCCAACTTCGTCGTGGATAAAACTAAAAGTTTGAAGTTTGTTTTCTTCATTGTCTAGACAACGCAATGAACAATCAAATTTAATATAATCTATATATATAAATCTTTCGTGTCACAATTTGGAACGCGATAAACTCCGAAACTACTGAACGGATTTCGATAAAATTTTGCAACTGCCTAAAATATGGTCGGACTTAAAAGATAGGATAGTTTATATTCAATATTTAGGTGTTATTAATTTATAAGGGGCAAAAGTTTCTAAATCTATGTCTATCCCTTTCTATCGCGTAGGGACTTATATATGTCTATCCCTTTCTATCGCTTAGAGATTTTTCAGAAAATTCTCGACTTTGACGAGGATAGAACGCTCTAGAATATCTTTGAGGTTCTGGAATGGTCAAATTTAATTCGAAGACTGAAATTATTCGGTTAGCATCCGGAATGCATCCAAACGTTATCTAGAATACTCAAATATATTTGGACAAAATGTTCTAGAAAATGTGCTCCTAAACGTTATAGAATGTTCTTTCATCATCATCATCAATTGATATCAGTCCACTGCTGGACGTAGGTTCACCTTGAGTAACATAGGCTATATTTATGTGTTTAAAAAATATTGTCCACCCGTGCGAAGCCGGGACAGGCAGCTAGTCTATATATATAAATCTTTCGTGTCACAATTTGGAACGCGATAAACTCCGAAACTACTGAACGGATTTCGATAAAATTTTGCAACTGCCTAAAATATGGTCGGACTTAAAATATAGGATAGTTTATATTCAATATTTAGGTGTTATTCATTTATAAGGGGCAAAAGTTTCGAAATCTATGTCTATCCCTTTCTATCACGTAGGGACTTATATATGTCTATCCCTTTCTATCGCTTAGGGGTTTTTCAGAAAATTCTCGACTTTGACGAGGAAAGAACGCTCTAGAATGTCTTTGAGGTTCTGGAACGATCAAATTTAATTCGAAGACTGAAATTATTCGGCTAGAATCCGGAATGCATCCTAACGTTAGTAATCCAGAATTATCTAGAATACTCAAATATACCCATGCAAACGGTTTTGAATTCCAGATTTGGACAAAATGTTCTAGAAAATAGTGCCCCTAAACGTTATAGAATGTTTAATCTTCTAAGTTAAATTAGTTCATAAAATACAACTAGAGGGCGTTAGTAAAATTGTAACGTTTCTAGAACGCGCTAACGTTGCGTTCTGCATTTTCAATGATGTCAAAGCCTGTGTTTTATGAATATAGCTACCTAGTTCAAGGGTTTATTTGTTTCATTACAATTCCCTCCCAGTACGGTTTAGGGTGCTCAAACATTGGTCCTTCGTAAGCCAGATAGGCAATTTTGAAAAGTACTACGACCAGCCTCTTTTTGTATAAGTGCCGCTGTACTCGCTGTGGATCGCAACGGATAAAGTACGGCGAGGAGTGCGGTTGGTGAAACTATGCCACCGTATCTCTTAGAATATCATCAGCTTGGATCGCAGTGAAGTGAGTGACAGTGACGTCACAGTGCAGAGCACGCGGGATAACCATATTCCCGCTGCGTAGTTCAGTGCAGTACCGTGGAACGTGAGTGGCGGAAACCATTTCCCCACTTCCGAGATCGAGGGATACTTCAGGACAGGAGTGCCCTGAAGTAACCAGAAGAGGAGCGGACACCGCGGACGGGTGATACAGTACTAATCCCCCCCGCCCCCGCCCCGTGCATCAGCTGTGGAGTTGTCGCCGCGCCAAGAAGGAGATTGACGAGACGACGGGAGAACCGACTAGCGCCGTGAGTTGGAGTGCAGGCCGCACCCACGAAACAGAACATCATTATCGACCGACGGGACGGAGATCATCAGAGCAACCAGTATTGTGGATCGAGGTGATGTGTGTGGTGCAAAACTGTGAGTACTGTTTTATTAATTGGTGCTACAAAGAAAAGACATTAATTGAAGCGAAGTTGTTATTGAATGTTGTTAGTGACTTTATTCGTAAATTGTAAACTTTTGGTAGTTTGTTGGGTTTCGGATCATTTTTAGAGGGTAGAAATAAAAACTTTGTGCAGATTTTTTAAGTTAAAATTAAAAAGTAAATTCAAGTTCTTACGAAAATGGATGCATTGATTAATGTTCAAAACCATCTAAGCAAGTCAATTCAAAAGGCTTTAGCTAACTTTAAAAAATCTCCAAAGGAAAGAATAACGTCGTTTTATGTAGAAACAAAACTTGAGACTTTAGAAAAAGATTGGTTGCGTTTTAGAGAACAAAATTCGAAAATATATGAAACATGTAAGATAGAGGATGTTGAGGCGTCAACTTATGCTAAGAATGATGTTTACGAACAAACCGAAGAGAACTATGCCATATGTAAAGCGCACTTTAAAATAGTTCTTCAAAATCTAAGTCCGGCACCTGCAGCAATAGAAGCGAATAAGGTTCAAAGTAGTTCAGCTCGCTCAACTTCATTAGCAAAGTTGCCGAAAATATCGATTCCCATATTTTCAGGTAGGTATGACGAATGGACTACCTTCCGGGATCTGTTTGTGTCTTTAGTTCATTCAAATAGTTCACTCGATAATGTTCAAAAAATACATTATTTAAAAGCACACCTTTCTGGTGAGGCTGAGCAGTTGATACGACATACACCGATCGCCGAAGATAATTATTTACGTTGCTGGGAACTTTTAGACAGTCGTTATAATAATGAAAGGTTTTTATCAAATTCAATTCTGAACAAATTGTTCAAGCAACCAGTAATCGGCCATGAGTCAGCATCGGCAATAAAAGATTTGTTAGATATTAGTACGGATTGTTTGAACGCTTTGCGTAGTCTTGGCGTGGATGTTAGCACCTGGGACATAATTGTCATACATATTATTTGCCTTAAATTAGACCCCGAAACAAGAAAGCAATGGGAATTGATGGTATCTAGTCCGGACCAGAACAAGAATGACTTACCAACATTCAAACAGTTACAAATTTTTATGGAGAGTAGGTTCCGCGCACTTGAGTTCATAGAACCTGCGAAAAAGAGTTCAGTACCGCGTACAGGTGGTTCTAGTCAGCGAGCAGCACCTAGATCATTTCTAACAACTTCAGAGAGTACACCAAATTCTACCAATGTCATGCCTTGCGAGTATTGTTCTGAAAGTCATAAGCTTACATTTTGCAAACAGTTCATAGATCAGGACACAAATACGCGAAGAGAGTTCGTAGCTAAAAACAAAATGTGTTTTAACTGCCTAGGCGGCAATCACAACGTTTATAAATGCAGAAAGCCCACTACATGTCGCATTTGTCATAGACGACACCATACGTTGTTGCACATCACAATGGGTTCAAATGATAAGCAAGAAGTTGCACCAAATGGCATCGTTGGAAAAGAAGTAAGTGCAGATGTTTCTCCATCACCAATAGTATCGTGTCTCTCAACCGGTCAAGTAGCCATTAAAAAGCAGGTTTTATTAGCCACTGCTCTAATAAAAGCCGAAGCGAAGTCTGGTGAATACCAAACGGTACGAGCACTATTAGATCAAGGATCGCAAGCGTGCTTTATCACTGAAGATACAGCTCAGCTGTTGCGGTTGAAGAAAATATCTGTGGATGGAAAAATATCAGGATTAGGAAACGAGCAGACTAAGATCAAGGCCAATTACATAGTGCACACAACGATTCGATCTCGTACAAATCCAAAGTTCCAAATGACTGTCAAAGCATACGTTCTGAAAAGCATTACCTCTTACCTGCCGGAACGGAGGATCGAACCATTGAATTGGCTCGAGCTAGAGAGCTTACCCTTAGCAGACCCGCAGTACAACTCGCCACAGAGAATCGATATGCTATTAGGAGCAGATGTCTATGGTTGCATTATGAATGAAGGCGTGAAGAAGAGTCCAACAGGAACACTCGTAGCTCAAAACACCTCATTAGGTTGGATCTTGTCAGGAGCTGTAGTTCAACCGATGTATCCTGAAAAAAGCAAAACAAATGTTACATTTGCATTCCATGCACAGTGCAGTGAAAACGAACTACTGAAGAAGTTCTGGGAGATAGAAGAACAGCTGCCAAGGAAATCTATGTTGACTGAAGAAGAACAAAAATGTGAAGCATTTTTTAAGCAAACTACGAAGAGAACGGAAAGTGGAAGATATGTAGTCAACTTACCATTTCGAGATGAAACACCACTCTGCAGAAACGGAAACTCCAGGAACATAGCTGTGAACAGATTAAAGTCATTAGAAAAAAGATTAGCAAAGAACAACTCATTAAAAACACAGTACATAGAAGTAATAAACGAATACTTACATTTAGACCACATGAAACCCGTAGAGGAGAACGATAAGAAAATTGAAGAAGCCGTGTACTTACCGCATCACGCTGTCGTGCGAGACGACAAAACAACTACAAAAGTCAGAGTAGTTTTTAATGCCTCAAGTTCAAATGAAAAGGGTGTTTCCCTCAACGATACTCTTATGGTGGGACCAACCTTACAAGCAGATCTTCGGCATACCATTCTTCGTTGGAGAGTTCATAGCATTGCAATCGTGGCAGATATTGTAAAAATGTATCGCCAAGTGAGAGTAGCAGATAAAGACGCTGTGTACCAGAGAATAGTATGGCGTGATAGTCCAGACGCAGAAATAAAGGATTACGAGTTAAAAACAGTGACGTTTGGTACATCTCCGGCCCCATATCTAGCTGTGAGAGCTATGCATCAGTTAGCGTATGATGATGGAAAAGAGCTTCCTATAGCGGCGGAGAACGTACTAAATCGATTCTACATGGACGATCTTATGTCTGGATGCTCCAACGTTGAAGAAGGTATAGACCTGTACAAACAAATGGTAAAGTTATTAGAAGGAGGAGGATTTAAACTACAAAAATGGAATAGTAATAATCAAGAACTATTAGAACAAATAAACAGATATGAGAAAGAATAAGAACGAAAAAGAAAAGAACAAAGTAGGACAAGAGGAGAGAGAAGTAGATTTCAAATTAGATACAACGATAAAGATACTAGGACTTACCTGGAATCGCAACGAAGATCACTTCCGATACTCGGTGCAGCTTCCAGCGACGACCTCCGGACCTGTAACAAAAAGAATGATAATATCAGATATAGCGAGACTGTTCGATCCATTAGGATGGATAGCTCCTACAGTAATAATAGCTAAGATGCTCATACAAAAGTTATGGCTATCAGGCATAGGATGGGACGAAGCAGTACCGACAGATCTATTGCATGAATGGGATACTTACCGTAGCGAACTGCCGCAACTTACCGCAGTTAGAATACCTCGATGGCTTGGAACGCAATCCGATGATATTGACGTGGAGCTGCATGGATTTTGTGACGCCTCCCAATTGGCATACGCAGCCGTCATCTATCTTCGGGTACTTAGACCATCTGGTGAAGTTCACACATCATTGTTGGTAGCGAAGACCCGCGTAGCTCCTATCAAACAAGTAAGCATACCAAGGCTAGAGCTATGTGGAGCGGTGTTGCTGACAAAGCTCATTCAAGAAGTGATGGAAGTTCTAAGCATAAAGAAAGAGAAGGTCAAAGCATGGACAGATTCCACCATCGTACTAGCCTGGCTTAACAGCCACCCTAGTAGATGGAAGACATTCGTAGCGAACAGAGTATCAGATATTTTAACCACGTTGGATTCTTCACAATGGAATCATGTTGTATCAGAGCACAATCCAGCTGATTGTGCTTCTAGAGGAGTACCGCCATCGTTGTTGGCTGAAATGGATAAATGGCTTTATGGGCCTCAGTTCCTTCAGGATCCTATTATAAAGTACAAAAGAACAAGAGATCAAAATGTAAATTTAGAAGAGAATATAAAAGTTCACGTAGTCTCAGTTCCTACAACGACAGTTCTCGAAAGATTTTCGTCTTTGCAACGCATGTTGCGAGTGATATCCTATTGCAGGCGTTTTCTAAATAAAAATAAAGGATACATAAAGAAAGCTGAAGTAGAAGAAGCATGGGAAGGCTGTGTCAAGGGAACACAAGCTGAAGAGTACACAGAAGAAATTAAAGATTTAAAGGCCAAAGAACAGATCGTATCAAAGAATAGTAAGCTAAAATCATTAAGTCCTTACCTTGATGAAAGAGGTGTTCTCAGAGTGGGCGGAAGGCTCCACAATTCAACCTTGCCAGAACAGACTAAGCATCCAGTAATACTGCCTCACCAGTCCCACTTAGCGAAGCTAGTGGTAGATGATGCTCACAAGAACACGTTGCATGGAGGAGTTCAGTTGATGATGAACTATATACGAACAGCGTACTGGATCATTGGTGTGAAAAGTCTTGTCAAGCAGCATATCCGTAAGTGTGTCAAATGTATACGTCAAACTGCCGCAGTCAAGACTCAGTTCATGGGATCACTTCCTTTAGTTCGATGCACACCCGCTAGAGCATTCCAGCATAGTGGAGTAGATTATGCTGGCCCAATTCAAATTAGAACATCCAAAGGACGTGGAAACAAATCATATAAAGGTTATATTTGTTTATTCATTTGCATGGCCACTCGAGCCATACATTTGGAGCTAGTAAGTGACATGAGTTCTGATGCGTTTTTAGCCGCGTTTCGACGGTTTGAGTCTCGACGGGGACACTGTTCCGACATATGGAGCGATAATGGTACGACATTCGTAGGGGCATCTAAGGAATTGGTAGAACTTGCTAAAAGTCAAGAAGCAGCAGCTGAATATTGTGAGTCGCATGGTACTCAATGGCATTTCATTCCTCCACGCGCGCCTAATTTTGGAGGCTTATGGGAAGCAGGGGTGAAATCTACAAAATACCATTTAAAACGTGTGATTGGCGACTCCACACTTACCTTCGAAGAGATGAGCACGCTGCTCAGTCAAGTAGAGGCTTGCTTAAATTCTCGTCCCATAGCCATAGTAAATAGTGATCCAAATGAGCCATATCCCTTAACGCCAGGTCATTTCTTGATAGGTGAACCGCTTGTCGCTGTGTCAGATCGTAGTTTTATGAGTTCAAGTGTTAGTTTATTGTCCAGATGGCAAAACCTTCAAAAATCATTACAGAACTTTTGGGGTCGATGGTCTCATGACTATCTGGGAAATCTTTTACATCGCTACAAATGGTCAGCAAAAATACCTGAACCAAATGTTGGTGACTTAGTTCTAATAAAAGAAGATGACCTGCCACCTGGTCGCTGGTTAATGGGTCGTGTAGTGCAAAAACATCCAGGTCCAGACAACGTAACCCGTGTGGTCACTCTACAGACCAGTAAAAATATGATTAAACGGCCAACCTCAAAGTTATGTGTGTTGCCAGTTAGTTCTTAAATATGTATGTATAAGTTGTATAATGCGATGATATCGTATAAGTTTATGTAAAAGTGTTTAAAGTGTAAGAATAAGTTCACTAAAAATGTATAAGTTAGTTCAGTACCTAAGTATAAGTTAGTTCAGTAAAAGTTTAAGATGTAGTAAAAATAAAAGTAAATAAAAAATGTTAAAAAGTAGTAAGCAGTTAAAGTTCTGACCCATTTTACTGAAAATTGTTAGAACAAGAGATATTTCTTTTGAGTAGGTAAATAAGGATATTTCACTAAATATCCTTCGTGGGCGGAATGTTTAATCTTCTAAGTTAAATTAGTTCATAAAATACAACTAGAGGGCGTTAGTAAAATTGTAACGTTTCTAGAACGCGCTAACGTTGCGTTCTGCATTTTCAATGATGTCAAAGCCTGTGTTTTATGAATATAGCTACCTAGTTCAAGGGTTTATTTGTTTCATTACAAATCCCTCCCAGTACGGTTTAAGGTGCTCAAACAAGAATGTTCTTTCATCATCATCATCAATTGATATCAGTCCACTACTGGACGTAGGTTCACCTTGAGTAACAAAGGCTATATTTGTGTGTTTAAAAAATAAATGTCCACCCGTGCGAAGCCGGGACAGGCAGCTAGTAATAATGTATTTCTTGTGAGATGCATTGTGTTTTCATGCGATAGCCAAATCAATTTATTTAATAAAACATAAAAGATTCTTAATATTGATAATGATCACTACAAGATGTTGTTAAGTTACGTAAAAACTTAAAACAGAAGGACCCTTAGGTAGGGACTGAATAAATTAACCGACTTGGTAGCATGTTCCTGTAAAAATCAATTTTTTATGGTAGAGAAACTGCGATGCGAGACTTGGTTTTTTTACAATTTATGTTATTGACGGATTATTCTTCCTGTAGGCCTACCATGAGCTCTGTCTGGATCTGGTTTTGAGTCTGTGTGAGTGTTGACTAAATAAATCCTACGTCGTACACAGTCAGTATAATGCACTGGTGAGCACTCACACAGACTCAAACCAGAACCAGAGACAGAGACAGACAGAACTCATGGTATAGGCCTACTGAAAATGTATACCTAGCGGAAGTTGAGAGGTCTATGTTTTACAGTGGTCTTTTTCAGGCTGATGATGATGTTAAGGTACATCAAAGTAAAACAAAAATTCTGTAGAATTTTATGCATTTTGCACACTTTCAATGTTCGACAGTTTTAGCACATTTTCCAGTTTTAAACTGAGTGCTTTTACATGTAGCTTACATGTGAGAATGTAATTTTAGGAGCAGTAATTTTCAAATTGAGACAAATTTTCTGGACACTATTTTCCTTTATTCACATGCACACACAAGTGCCGTAAGGATATTGCCGCTGGTAATTTGGGAAATAAATATCTACCGATGGTGGACGTAAATAGTACCTATTTGTCAGGGAATTAGCAAATTTTTTGCTGGACAATATTTAGGTAATGTCTTCACATTACACTCATTCTCATTTCTCACTGTGTTAGGAAATTGAATCTGTCTAAGGAAATTGAATTTAAAATCGTGGTTCTCCGGAAATGCCAGCAGAAGTGAAAACTTAAACAATTACCCCCCTGACTTTATTCGAAGTTGGTCGATCCTTGCCGACGATGTGTCGGGGAGGCAGTGCTGGTGACGGCGATGCAAGGTCATTGGTTTTTCCCACCTCAAAAAATGCTCAAGCCAGCTTAAAGTTTTCACTTCTAAAACGTTTAATATAGAGCAATATACTATGTGATATGAAAACTATGTGAGACAACGAGCAAAAGTCCGGTCCCTCTACAATTAACTCCAGTTACAAGTACTGAAAAGATAGGTTATAAGAACCTTAGGCATCCTAAACTTTTAAACATAAATTAAGTAGAACAATAAATATATAGTACTAATCTTAGGTGTAGTTAAGAGGTGACATGCACTTGATTTGGTGGCATCAAAAACCACACTAGGTTGAAAAACCTGTGTTGTGGTTTTTGATCCTTCCTTCGGTTAATAAACTATGTAAATATGTGCTATGACGTAATTGTCATTGGGCAGGTAAGGAGTTGGGTAGGCCAGTATTAGGTAGGAGTTTATGTATTGACTTTGATTTAATCTAAGTGAAAGATCCACTAACAGAGAAGACCGAGGATGTAGAATTCAAACCACTTTATAGCCTTTTCTTCAGTTTTATTAACAACTTGAGTACTTTATGGATCTAGATACATTAAGCTAAACTTGTACATGGCTATCGCCGAGACGAACTAAGTGGACTTGTCTTGTCGACGGTTCAAAACCGAATGCCTGCTTGAATTACCATTCGCTTGCTTGCAGACCCAAACCATCCCTACTCTTTATTTTTATAGCTTGAAGCTTGAAGCTTGAAGGTTGGAGCTCAAGCAACCGATGGAAATTCAATTACCATATTGATTTATTGATCCCTGAATAATTCTGTATTTTGTAACGGTAACAAAACAAATAATATTTTTATGAACCTAATCATCTTAATATTAATTAATAATACCTTCTATTAACAATTTAGTAACAAAGTCCACACTTCCTGTCAATTAAGGTACCACAAGGTTTTAAATAACATCTAAAACTCATGGAATAATAACAGAAGCTTACAAGTTCGTCCATCCTGATAAACAGTCACGACCTCGTGATAGGTACATAGTTTATGAAATAACACGTTTGTAATGATTCATCAAAACAATAAACAAAGTGACCATTTTGTTAAACATCCACAGTTTTTTTTCAAACATTTGTATCAACTAGGTACCAATACGAACAATATACTAACAATATCAATATATTATATACCTTTATATTATTAACTATTCAACTTTATCAATTCAACAATACTTAACAACATGCAAAGAAAATTATCAACAAACCACGAATATTATCAATGAACATAATCAACGAACATTATCATGAACTTTATCAACCTCTTATTATCAATATCTTTAATTATTAACAATCATTATCAGTATTCTAAACATTATCAACAACGTTAATAACGTTATCAACGTTATCAACGCTATCAACATTATCAACATTATCAACGCTATCAACGCTATCAACGCTATCAACGCTATCAACGCTATCAACGCTATCAACGCTATCAACATTATCAACATTATCAACGCCATCAACGCCATCAACATTATCAACATTATCAACATTATCAACATTATCAACATTATCAACATTATCAACATTATCAACATTATCAACATTATCAACATTATCAACATTATCAACATTATCAACATTATCAACATTATCAACATTATCAACATTATCAACATTATCAACATTATCAACATTATCAACATTATCAACATTATCAACATTATCAACATTATCAACATTATCAACATTATCAACATTATCAACATTATCAACATTATCAACATTATCAACATTATCAACATTATTAACATTATCAACATTATCAACATTATCAACATTATCAACATTATCAACATTATCAACATTATCAACATCTGTCACATCAGTCACATCAGTCACATCAGTCACATCAGTCACATCAGTCACATCAGTCACATCAGTAGCATCAGTCACATCAGTCACATCAGACACATCGGTCACATCAGTAGCATCAGTAACATCAGTAACTTCATTTTAATCAGTCACATCAGTAACATCATTAAAATCAGTCACTTCAGTAACATCTACAACGTCAGTAACATCAGCCTCATGAGTAACATCAGTATCATAAGTAACATCAGCCACATGAGTAACATGAGCAACATGAGTAACATGAGCAACATGAGTAACACGAGAAACATGAGTAACAAAAGTAAAAAAAATCAAAATCAAAATCAAAATACTACAATACTATCAACATTATCAACATTATCAACATTATCAACATTATCAACATTATCAACATTATCAACATTATCAACATTATCAACATTATCAACATTATCAACATTATCAACATTATCAACATTATCAACATTATCAGCATTATCAACATTATCACCATTATCAACATTAGTCACATCAGTCACATCAGTCACATCAGTCACATCAGTCACATCAGTCACATCAGTAGCATCAGTCACATCAGTCACATCAGACACATCGGTCACATCAGTAGCATCAGTAACATCAGTAGCATCAGTAACATCAGTAACTTCATTTAAATCAGTCACATCAGTAACATCATTAAAATTAGTTACTTCAGTAACATCTACAACGTCAGTAACATCAGCCTTATGAGTAACATCAGTATCATAAGTAACATCAGCCACATGAGTAACATGAGCAACATGAGTAACACGAGAAACATGAGTGACAAAAGTAAAAAATCAAAATCAAAATCAAAATCAAAATCAAAATCAAAATCAAAATCAAAATCAAAATCAAAATCAAAATCAAAATCAAAATCAAAATCAAAATCAAAATCAAAATCAAAATCAAAATCAAAATCAAAATCAAAATCAAAATCAAAATCAAAATCAAAATCAATTCAAAATACTACAATACTACAATACTACAATACTAACCATACTGACCATACTGACCATACTGACCATACTAACCATACTGACCATACTAACCATACTAACCATACTGACCATACTGACTATACTGACCATACTGAATAAATAATTATTGTGGACCATCCACACAACACTATCTAGCCCCAAATTAAGTAGAATTCGTGCTATGGTAGCTAGATGATTAAAAACTTTTT
Organism: Thera britannica; assembly: GCA_939531255.2. Lineage (NCBI taxonomy): Eukaryota > Metazoa > Arthropoda > Insecta > Lepidoptera > Geometridae > Thera > Thera britannica. The sequence continues at coordinate 11,417,432 of OW618040.2, read as the reverse complement.
TCTTTAAATAAAATAATCGTTAACACAATGTTAATCGTTTAAACAATACTAATAATTGACTTGAAACTAAGACATCATGTAATAACTTGCGTTTAATAATTATTTATTCAATTGTTTATCTAGCTAATCTAAGCTAATCTAAGCTAAGCTAAGCTAAGCTAAGCTAGTCGACAGAAAGTGTAATTGAATGTTTCAACAAATGCACACTCATTTGTAGTGTGATCAAAAGTTATAATTTCATCATTGTTATATCCATTTCATCCATTTTTCAATTTAATGCACACTTATTTGTAGTGTGATCAAAAGAAATCATTTCATCAGTGCTATCCATTTCATCTATTTTTCTGTTTAATGCACACTTATTTGTAGTGTGATCAAAGGAAATCATTTCATCAGTGCTATATCCATTTCATCCATTTTTCTATTGGTGGTTCACGTCTCATTTATTTTTATTTATTAATAAAGGCTTTTAATATGATTTTATTACTTACATATATAATGGATTTAATACTTATATAATGGAATCTTACTAATAATTGTCACAACATAACACATACTTGCATCGCTCACTCATTTAAAATCTTTTCAACCCCTTACCATCCTTTTATTTTTAAGTAGTCTATGCCCTTTCTCAATTTCTACACTGTGTACCTAATGTCATTTAAATCAGTTCATTATTTCTGGCGTGAAAGCGCGACGGACAGACAGACTTAAAGTTTAATAAGGTCATCATTAATCTATCTTCCCAGTTCCATTTGTGTTTTAGCTAATGATTATCAACCAGTTTCTACTTAGTACTTTTTTGTTTGGCTATCCGCAATAATAATAATAAAAAGGTTTTTAATTTTGCTGTCATTAATTACTTTTATACTCTTCTAACCGTAATTAAGTAAAATCGCAACATTACTATTAAGATTAATGACTTATGCAGATCGGAAATTCTAGATCTATTCGCTTAACACAAGGGAAACCAGGACAAATTTGCAGCTATTTTCTTCTCCATCAACGATGTAAAATGGATGCGATAGAGCTCATGTCAACCAATATGATACCTCCTCACTATTTCAGCGAAAACTACCCATTTGTTTATAGCTAAGAACTCCGTATTCCTATAAAACACGCGGAACAACCATCTACTCATTTCGATGTCATCTTTTTTTTTCGATCTTGCATTCTCGACTAGTGATGTGTCTCGTCGCCGTTGATTTAAAACATTTTTACCAATAAAGACACAAAAATCCAGTTTCAAGATCCAAATTGAAACCTGGAACCTAATGCCAGAGGCAACAGCGTTGAAATAAGAAACTCATCACATTTGACAACTGAAACATAGGAGGATCTAAAACACGTTGTTTTAACAACAGCTGACGCAGTACGTGTACCTCGATGACTCACAACATAAAAGACATCTACCGTCTTAACAGACATAGCTAACGCCAGCAAGGCATATGCAAGAAACAGCTTTTTGTCGTATCTTTTTTTGACGTGATAACGTCTTATAAATCGATGGAGCCGGCTGCACGCACGAAAAAACATGACTCATGCGTCGTTACGTCGTTTCGTCGTTCCATTTACCTGAGCACGAGCCCGGGTTGGGTAATGGGTAAGGGTAAATGAGGGTAAGGGTAAGGGTTCGGTCGGGTTCCGGGTCCGGGTCCGAGAGTTCGAGTCCGAGTCCGAGTCCGAGTCCGAGTCCGCGAGTCCGCGAGTATTTTCTTATGACGTTATCACGTTCAACTATCGTCAGTAAACCGACTTTACAGACAACCGATTTTTTTTTTTCAATTATTATTTTTATACGACTAGGCATTGTTAAAAAGGCCTAACAGACCTATCTACTTTCCTGAAAACCGCACGCATAAAGAAAGAGCAATTATAATATTTTCTGACCACTAGCTCGTACAAAACGACGGTTTCATCCTTTGTTGAACGTCACTGGATAGCAACTTCCTACGCACAAAAAAAAATTCTACCCATAACAAAATTCACCCTGAAAAGGGTATGGATAAAATTGAAACGATGATTCATAAACTTATGTAGTAGGTAAGTTTAATTCTGTAAGGTAGTACTTTATGTACAGATTTAATAGGCATTGAACTAACGATTTATACTTAGTAACAAGCTAATAACGCTTTATTTAGTTAGGTACGCTTAGTTCCAATGAGGTATCCTTGTTTGCAATAAAGTGTTATCTATCTATCCATCTATCTATCTGAACTAGACACACTGCACTTTGGCATTATAACACCCCTTAGACAATCAATAATAAATGAACATGATTTTAACTTATTTACTTTTAACTGCTGAGGCTAATTTTTAATCCCTTCGCAGATTCTACCACTGCAGTTTACCTTTCATAATGAACGATGTTGAGTAAGTTATACTGCAATCGGATAGATCACGGTATACAAAAAATATACTGCATTAACAAAATATTTGTAGTATAAACTGTTGTTTTGTTTTCTGATAATTAATACTAACCGATTTTAGGTTGAAAACGATCCTTCATTCCTACGAAGGATTGGATAATTATGAATTTGTCCAATCGTAACCAAGAGCATGGTAGTCTTAAGTCATTCCAAACCTCAACTGAATGTCATTGTCGCCAAACCAGTATTGTGATCAGCCGAAGCAGAGATCCTTCGCGTCTACATAAAAGTTCTTATACTTAGTCAGATCGAGGAGTCAACGTCATAGACTATTAAACGTTTAGTTGCAAAGTACCCACCTTAAGATTAATTGTGCACCTAGTTTACCTTTCTAGACTTTTAAGTCAATTTTGAAAACCCTGATAACTAGTAAATAAATATTAAGTGTGTGATGTGGTTTCCTACCTATATCATTGTACCTGTCTTTATTCATTACCCCTCCTATTTATAATATCATATTCGTCAATTATTTTCATTACCCTTCCTATTTATAATACCAGTTTACCAGTTTAGTACTGAAGGCAACCTTCAGTGAGTAAGCACGAGGGAGAATATTTTGTTTGTTTGAACCTATATTTTTTTTTTGTGCGTAATTTTGTGGTGATTTAAATAAACAAACAAGTAACCATCTACTATTTTTCTTAGCGCCTCTATTTCCTATTATTCTTATATTCCTGCTACTGTTCTCACGGTGGCACCTACTGGAATGATATTAATGATAAAACTTGCCCCCACCTCAGACGTCACATCATCTGTCTAATGACCCAGACAAGGTCGCTGTAATCCATTGCATATCCAAATAAATAAATAAAAGTAAAACAAAAAACTGACAACGTAGGTACCTATCTTCACCAGAAACGTATTTGAACCTTGGATCACTCCTATTTTCTTGAATAGTATTCGCCATTTGGACAAACTGTATCGAAAATTTTAAAAACCACCTTTAGGACAAATAAATCTATACTAATCACAACCGCACTTTTAGAAACAACCTCGATAAGAAACTGAGGGTAGGTACGCACCTACCAACAGGAGAAGACCAGAAGATGTCCCAGGGATACGTACATACATAGAATACCAATTAAATCCGATAGAATTCTTCCACTACACTCCGTAAATATACTCTTTGCAAAAGTGAGAAAAAAAATGCCTATCTACCGCTAAGCTCGTAAGCAACCCAAAATCATAAGAACTCCCCTTTTTTTTATATTTCACTTCTTACCCTCTATCGTTATCATCTGAATATTAAGTTTCTGATACAACATTCACACACACACCCTCACATGACCATTACACATTCATGGTTCACACCATTAACCTAAGTCATATATTATTTAATTTAGGTATATCGTTTCAGTTTAGCATCAGTGCTGAATCTACTCTAGTACTTGATGAGCCAATATTAAAAATCTTTGGGAATTGAGACGTGAACTCACGTGTTAATTTTCTACTGAAATGTCTTGCAGTTTCGTTTACTTCATTCTGCTGGTAGCGCTTAACCAATCTTCACGATGTGAAACAGCAACGAACGGCTACAACTTGCAATCGCCCAGCTAGTCCAGTTTCGGTGTAGTGGCATTGAGTCGCGTTCCAGTGTCGAGTCCAATCTTCTTGATGCTCCATGTCCGGGTGGTCCATGTTCTATTGCGGCCATGGTCGGATGACACACGTCATTCTCCGTTGGTTTCTCCTCGCCGTCGCATGAAAAGAAATATATAAAAGGGATGATTTATTCGATAACCAACTACAGTATTTCTTTTTTATGACAATCTATGGTAGATAAAAGAAATACAAGCAGCGCTTAGTCACATTTAATGTGGTAGCATCACCCAAGGGTATCCTTGGCATGTGCGCCACGTGATAACCTATGCATGCATTTAACTTTCCTAGAATAACAACCGCTATCGTGTGGTAGCACTACCAAAGAGTAGCCTTGGCCATGTGTGCCACACAACAACGTAGGTATGTAATTAATAAACTAAAATACACTACAGCGATCGTGTGGTAGCACTACCAAAGAGTAGCCTTGGCCATGTGTGCCACACGACAACTTGTGTATGTATTTACTAAAAAAAAACTAAAATACACTACAGCTATCGTGTGGTAGCACTACCAAAGAGTAGCCCTGGCCATGTGTGCCACACGACAACTTGTGTATGTATTTACTAAAAAAAAAACTAAAATACACTACAGCTATCGTGTGGTAGCACTACCAAAGAGTAGCCCTGGCCATGTGTGCCACACGACAACTTGTGTATGTATTTACTAAAAAAAAAACTAAAATACACTACAGCTATCGTGTGGTAGCACTACCAAAGAGTAGCCCTGGCCATGTGTGCCACACGATAACCTCTGAATGCATTTACTCAACCAAATAAATTATAGCAATCGTGTGATAACACTACCAAAGAGTAGCCTTGGCCATGTGTGTCACACGATAAACTATACATGCGTTTTTACCAGATAATTGTAAGAATTACAGCTATTACTTTGAAACAATATAAAAAATATTACGTACCTTGATTCTACCCACTTCTGACTTGAAAGATCCACTAACAGAGAAGACCGAGGATGTAGAATTCAAACCACTTTATAGCCTTTTCTTCAGTTTTATTAACAACTTGAGTACTTTATGGATCTAGATACATTAAGCTAAACTTGTACATGGCTATCGCCGAGACGAACTAAGTGGACTTGTCTTGTCGACGGTTCAAAACCGAATGCCTGCTTGAATTACCATTCGCTTGCTTGCAGACCCAAACCATCCCTACTCTTTATTTTTATAGCTTGAAGCTTGAAGCTTGAAGGTTGGAGCTCAAGCAACCGATGGAAATTCAATTACCATATTGATTTATTGATCCCTGAATAATTCTGTATTTTGTAACGGTAACAAAACAAATAATATTTTTATGAACCTAATCATCTTAATATTAATTAATAATACCTTCTATTAACAATTTAGTAACAAAGTCCACACTTCCTGTCAATTAAGGTACCACAAGGTTTTAAATAACATCTAAAACTCATGGAATAATAACAGAAGCTTACATAAGATAGGTAGAAAACCCAGGTAGGCTACGCAGGTTCTTACATAATCAAAAGAAAACTTATACTATAAAGGTACTTAACTATATCGAAAGGACATCCAGTAGGTAGGTAAGCGAAAGTAATAATTAATTGAGCCCTGGCTAGGCAGGTAGGTTTACACCACTATTCATCTATGGCAGGCAGCAACCACATACAATGTAAAATATATTTCTATTCGAGGTAGGTAACTCTCCTCCTTTTGACAACTGTTGCTGTCAAAAGGAGAGGCTTTCTAATGCGCATTATAAGCGACTTCAAAGTGTTTTGAGGTTAGGTTACATAAATCGGTTTTCGTTGAATGGGAGTGCTACCGAGGGCGGTGGGAACCTTCCCCCCTCCCCCTTCAAATTCAGGAGGTGGAATACTAAACATTACCCTGTACCCATAATACTTACTATCCTACTCCTAGAAAGCCCATGTCGAGACTGATCCTGATGATAATGGCTAATCTACAATGGCTAAGGTAGGTAAAACTTTCCCGGACTTTACAACCTTGCTTCCAAGAAAACTGGAAAAATATTGGCAGGCGTTTTAACTACGTAACTCATAAAATATAATAGATATTATAAACGCGAGTCTTGAGAGAAAATGCGGGTAGAAACACCTTATTGCGCTCCTTTCACCGAATACTTAATGAATTTACGTTTCATAAAGTTTAAATGCAGTCATGAATGTTTAAGCAGCGCCAACCTATCTAAGTAAGGTAGGTTAGCTATTAACTTATAAAACATTAGAAAGAGGTTTTTTGTATTGGTTATTGACCGTGAAGCGAAGCGTCTCAGTTTTGACATTGGGGGTTTTTGTCTCAACGAACCCACTAGTGTAAAATATATAAAAAATTCGCAACAGAGTGTGAATTTTTTTAGCACAATAATTTACCAATAATTAATTTTACACACCGCAAAGTCAACGTAATCGCGTTAGAGATGAAATCTGCTCCACAACTACGACGCGCGTTTACCTTTATTATTTCTCGACGTCGAACACAGACACGGTCGAAACGTCGGAAAATAATAAAGGTAATCGCGATAAATACCCGTTTGTTCCATATAATTATGCATAACGTTCGCTTTAATTTAAAAAAATGCTAGCATTCTTAGGTTATATTTTTTATATTTCGTCATACATCCTTTGTTAGTGTATGCTAGATAGATTGTCATAGCCCACATAAAAGTGGGCTCGAATTCGCAATATCCGTAGACATCACAGCTCTATCAATCATAAAAAAGAATTCTCAATGTCAGTCGAAGAAATCAAATTTCCGCTAACTGACATTCACTGTCAGACAAGTTACGAGTATCTACAGATGCATAATCGGCCAGTAGAAGGGGAGCGACGTAAAATCGATAATAAACTGATTTCGATAAATGAGCTCCAATTAGCTTGAATATCAAATATTGGACTTGATTACATTATTAACTAAATTATGCTCTCAAGGAAGAAATAAATATATTTTATTCGTTGCACATAACGACCGCAGAACATGTTTCCTCCCTCCCGTTCAAGGAGTGTACATTCATTCTTATAAACTAAATTTTAGCAGAACATGTTTACTCCAAATAGTGGTACTCGTTGAAAATTCACATTAGTAGGTTTCCGCTATAAGTGATTTTGCGGAAGTGGAGCCGAGTGCAGCAATGTAAACATGGCAGAGCTCGGCTTCATGTCTCGCATCAAACGTATAATGCTCTACTTGTGTGTAAAAGCATACCATCCGGCTGCCAGACGAATCGGGATGAGAGCCTGCGGCGTAAAACCAGAAATTATACAGTATCTAACCTACTAGCGTAGGAAGTAAAAGGAAAGAAAAGATTTGCAATCTATATACAAAAATCGTTACTTTCGCATATATAATGACTTTAGTAGGATAAAACTAGGATAGTAGAATAGGATAAAAATCGGTCTTCTTGATTTACCTACTCTAAAATCCTTTAGTCTTAATTTGCTGGTGATCATTACCACGAAACTAATTTTAAAATCACTTATTTTACGATATACTGGGTGCAATAACGGCAAAGTCAATAACATTTCTCATGCAATTCGATGTTAAATTTAAAGTTTTTTTATACAACTAGTTGATGGAACAAGCATATGGCCCACCTGGTGTTAAGTGGTAACCATTGCCTTTAACAAAGCATTGCCTCGTAGGTCATGCACGTTAGGAATATGCTCATGCACGTCAGGTGCGTGACGATACTCTGCCCTACGTTCTTCAACTTATGGTATACAGCTGTATGCACGTGCTAGAAATTTCACCGGCACCCACACCCTTCAAACTGAACCACGGCAATGCACGTCACGTGCATTTTTTTTATTTATTACCCTACCTAATGTTTATAGTAATTGTACAAAATTCAAGTAGGTATCTCTTGTTCTACGTGCGAACTGTTTGGAAATTTGTAGTAGATATTGTAAGTACGTAGTAGGTTATATTTTTGAAAATAGAGTATCTGAGTAATATATATTAAATCTCATCAAATCAAACTCTCTTGTTTATGTTCGATTCTGTCCATCCCAAGGTTGCCTGGTAGAGAGCGCTGCTAGCGATAAGGCTGCCCATTGTTTTACCGTGAAATTTTATTTTTAAGTGGAATACTGTATTCTTATTATACGTATATGTGTCATAGGTAGTAATCAATAAAGAGTTATCTATCTATCTATTGTACATCTTTGTACTGTGAATGTGAATGTTGCAATGCCGCCGTGCCGAGTGCAAGGGAGCTTACGGTATTCATAACTTACAAGATAATTTGTAAGCAGTACCTACCTTATTAATTTTTTTTTAATGATTAATTTTACTGTGTTAAATAAGGACCGTGATAAGGACAAGATCGTGGTAAGTGGCAGGAGCAAAGAGAGGCCTATGCCCAGCAGTGGGTTAAGTCGGGCTGCGGATGATGATGATGATGAAATAAGGACCAATCAAATATAGGTATTTGAGTTAAACTCTGGCATATTTTTGATTGGTTGATTATTATTAGTCATCCATTAAACTGGGTCTACTTTTGTAAACTATGCATGCTTTATAGCCCAGCTGATCTATGCAAATTTTTATTTGTATGTGCTAACGCATTTTTGCAATCTTCTTCTCAGTTGCTTCGCTCTTGTCAGAGTGGTTGTGGTCGTCATGAATACTCGTATCTTATGCTTTCTCTATAACAGGAGCCTAATTCACGGGCCGATCGAGATTTTCAATGCCCCCTAAAACACATTGGCGTTGCACAACCCTACACTGTCGAGGCTTGTTCGATGAGGTCATCGATGAATTACTCAAGAAAATCATCCATTATCTCTTCAAAAAGATGCAATAAAATAAAATTGCAAAATGATCCGAGATGAGCCGAGAATAAGGCTCCTGGGGATGTTTCACGCCTATCGATATCTCAACACTTCTATCTGCTTGCTGTCATCCGGGACCATTCTTGTAGGTTGTATTTTCATAATAAATTAATGAAATTTTTTTTTTTTTTTTGGTTTTATAAGACCTACCAGGAAAATTCTAATTGTTTAATTATGAAAAGACTGTTAAAGAGTTTCATGTGTGGCGTACAGAGTAGTTTTAACACACTCACGGGTTTAACAGAGTGCTTTTGCATGTTGCACGAGAGTAGGTTTTAACGGGATAGATGTTGGAGGTCGTAAATCTTCATACAGCGACAGCAGTACCCTGGACACTTTACCACGGAATACACAAAAGAGAAGTTATGTAAATGAAATTTTGTTGTTGCGAACCTACATCGCGTGATTTGTTGTTTTACTTTTATTTGCTTTAATTGAAACGGTAGTACCTACATACCAATGACAGTATTTACACTATGACACACTACGATACACTACTAATATATTACATGTACTATGTCTATGACGTCCCGATAAAGTAGATAAAAATATGTAAAGACTAGCGATTCGCACCAGTTTCGCACGGGTGGTAAAATTCAAAGTGTCTTCACTTTTTTCACGTCCTTTTTAGGGTTCCGTAGCCAAATGGCAAAAACGGAACCCTTTTAGATTCGTCATGTCTGTCTGTCTGTCTGTCTGTCTGTCTGTCTGTCTGTCTGTCTGTCTGTCTGTCTGTCCGTCCGTATGTCACAGCCATTTTTCTCCGAAACCCTATGAGCTAGACTGATGAAACTTGGTGAGTAGATGTATTCTGTAAACCGCATAAAGATTTTAACACAAAAATAGAAAAAAACCTATAAATTTTGGGGGTCCCCATACTTGAAACTGAAACTCAAAAATTTTTTTTTCATTTAACCCATACGTGTGGGGTATTTATGAATAGGTCTTCAAAAATGATGTTGAGGTTTCTAACATAGTTTTTTTCTAAACTGAATAGTTTGCGCGAGAGACACTTCCAAAGTGGAAAAAAGTTGGTCCCCCCCCCTCTAACTTCTAAAATAAGTGACTGATAAAGCTAAAAAAAATATATGTTGTACATTACTATGGAAACTTTCAACGATATTTAGTTTGAACGAGATCTAGTCAGTAGTTTTTTTTTTATACGTCATAAATCGTAAACCGCAATTTACCTTTCGACGAACTACTAGAATTTCTAGAACTCTATGTTATATTACTTACTGCTACGGAACCCTTCATGGGCGAGTCCAACTCGCACTTGGCCGCTTTTTAGGGTTCCGTAGCCAAATGGCAAAAACGGAACCCTTATAGATTCGTCATGTCTGTCTGTCTGTCTGTCTGTCTGTCTGTCTGTCTGTCCGTCCGTATGTCACAGCCATTTTTCTCCGAAACCGTAAGAGCTAGACTGATGAAACTTGGCGAGTAGATGTATTCTGTGAACCGCATTAAGATTTTAACATAAAAATAAAAAAAAAACTATAAATTTCGGGGGCCCCCATACTCGAAACTGAAACTCAAAATTTTTTTTTTCATCGAACCCATACGTGTATCTATGAATAGGTCTTTAAAAATGATGTTGAGGTTTCTAATATCGTTTTTTTATAAACTGAATAGTTTGCGCGAGAGACACTTCCAAAGTGGAAAAAAGTTGGTCCCCCCCCCTCTAACTTCTAAAGTAAGAGAATGATAATACTAAAAAAAATATATGTTGTACATTACTATGTAAACTTCCAACGATTTTTGGTTTGAACGAGATCTAGTCAGTAGTTTTTTTTTTATACGTCATAAACCGTAAACCGCAATTTACCTTTCGACGAACTACAAGAACCTTATTATGTTACATCAAGTAACTTATTATACAGGTTCTTGTAGTTCGTCGTGCTACGGAACCCTTCATGGGCGAGTCCGACTCGCACTTGGCTGCTTTTTTTTATAAATAACCGTGCGAAGCCAGAGCGAGTCGCTGGTATAAAATATAACTTCTTAACGGTGCAGGAATTACTGAATTTAGTAATTCGTCTGGTTGTTCGTTACATACATAAATACAAGTATTTCCACTTATCCAGATTAGGTGGATGAAAATATCTAAGTTATAATCATTTTAAAGGTATCAATAGTGCAAGTTTAAGCTATATTTTGTAACTTGATTGAGTTAATTTAACGCAATAATAACCGGATAGTGTGGGTGTGGGTACCTACTATCCTATTTTATACTGAGGGAGCCACTCGTACTATGTCGAAAGTTTTCCCCTCAGATAGTCACATTCAGGTTTAACGAACCGCATTTTTAGTGCAAGGACGCAGTGCACATGCACAATGCAAATTGTCAAAATATACAGAATGATGTATTGTTTATTGCACAGATTCGAAATAACTGTAGCAATGTTCCATAAAACACTATTTTACGGTTTGTGGTTTTGCTTAAGTTCAGGGGCGTGATTCACCTAACGAAGAAAGCCTAATTCCAGTTCAATGTCATCATTTGTGTCAAACTTATGAGTTTGAACCGGAATTTGGCCTTTTTTTCTCTGTCTCTGTCAAAGTTCAAATTAATGTTAAATGAATCGATTCCTTATCGATTCAGTTAAGTTCCGCGCAAGATAACACTGCCCGCGGTAAAAAAATTAAGAAAACTGACACGATATAATCTCCTAATCACAAATAAAAACTTATACCTACTGTATAAGCACTGATTGACTATAGTAATCTAACTGGTTTTTGGATTGCACACAAGACAGTTGCTCGTGGGTTTTAATTAACGAGTTCAGTTGTTTTAACCGACTTCTAATCAAAAAGGAAGAGGTTCTCAATTCGGTTGTATTTTTTTTTATGTTTGTTACTGAATAACTTCGTCATTTGTGAGCCGATTTGAAAAAATATTTTTTATCTGAAAGGTACTGCTTCCAGATTAGTCCCATTTTAATTTTATTAAAATTGGTGCTGCCATTTTTTTTTACTAATTTTTTTAATGTTTGTAACTACATGCCTCCGTCATTTATGAACCGATTTAGAAAAATATTTTTTTATTTGGAAGGTTATTCTTACGTCCAGATTGTCCGAAACAAATTTCATTAAAATCGGTTTAGCCGTTTGGCAATGAAGTCAGTTTCTCTAGTTTTTTAAACTTATAATTATTTATCTTCCAAAAAGTTAAATTGAGCGGATGATAAGTTCACGACTGCAGTCTGCTTCTTAACACAGTTCCAGATACCTAATCATTTCAATCTCTGTTAGCAGAGTGTTAAATCCAAACGAAAAGCTGGCTAGTCGAATCCAACTTCAGTTTTGTCATGGTTTCCTTTGGTCATAGTGATGAACTGAAATTAAGTTATAGGATTACAGAATGTCTTCACAAAATAATAATGTCATGTCTTCAGGCGAGAAATTATTAATAGCCATAATAAATTGCAAACTTTTGTCAGGTTTGGTTGCTCACAGAATCCACAAATTTATTTATGAGTAAAACAAACAATTTTTATCTCTTAGATGGATTTCATGATTACGGTTCAGAAGTTTCTTAATTAGCAACTTGATGTTGTACTTACTTTTCGGAGCTTCCGGTTTCATAATCAGGGCGCTGCTATAATCAAATATTTTCATGAAAATAATTGAGATGCCCGTGGGGTTCCGGCAAAGAATAGGACCTCTCCATCACCTCCCGTGGATGTCGTAAAAGGCGACTAAGGGAACAAAACTGGGAAATGGGCAGCAGCATTTCCTAAACGTACACAACACCAACACTGCGGTCACCAATCCGCCTGCCAAGCGTGGTGACTATGGCAAACCCCCCCCCCCCCCATGATGAACACGAACACGAGACGGCCCCTAGTCCCCGGCAGTTCTGCTATTCCTGGCACAGGTGGCGGCCACGGTAACGGCAGAACAAGGGGTGCGAAGAATCTCCGGCAGAGATCCAGCCACCAACCCCAAAAACAAAGACCCTTGGCCCTGGCAACGTATAACGCACGCACACTGAGGACCGATGAGAAGCTGATTGAGCTGGAAGAAGTAGTCAGTAAGTTGCGCTGGGATGTGATAGGGTTATCAGAAGTCCGAAGAGAGGGGGAGGACACGATAATCCTAAATTCCGGCAACTTGCTCTACTACCGGGAGGGAGACCAGCAATCCCAACATGGTGTCGGGTTTCTCGTCCATAAGTCCCTCGTCAATAACATCGTAAAGATCGAAAGCGTTTCGAACAGGGTTATATACCTTATACTCAGAATCACCAGTCGGTATTCGCTGAAGGTCATACAGGTATACGCCCCTCACTCGAAACGCCCGGACGATGAAGTGGAGGCAATGTATGACGATATTTCAATCGCCATACAAGCTTCGAAAACACACTTTACGGTGGTGATGGGGGACTTCAACGCGCGGCTAGGCGTGAGGATCGGCGATGAACTGAGAGTGGGGCAATTCGGATTTGGACAGCGGAACCACCGAGGTCAGCGACTGGCCGACTTCATGGAGAAGGAGGGACTCTTCATGATGAACTCCTTCTTCAAAAAGCGGTCGTCCAGGAAATGGACGTGGCTGCACCCCGGTGGACACAAACGCGAGATAGATTTCATTTTAACGACGAAAAAGCATATATTCAATGATGTCTCCGTGATCAACAGGGTGAAAACCGGCAGTGATCACCGCATGGTAAGAGGCACATTGAATCTCAACGTCAAGCTTGAAAGGTCTCGTTTGGTGAAATCTACTCTTCGTCCAAGTCCTGCCCAAATCCAAAACCCCGAGAGCTTTCAGTTGGAGCTCGAAAATCGCTTCCAATGCCTCGCCGATTGCGAAACAGTGGACGAACTAAACAACGGGCTGGTGGAAGTTGTCCAAGCGGTAGGGTCAGAGTTCTATAAGACCCAACGCAAAAATAGAACTCAGAAACTCTCTGAGCATACTCTAAAACTTCTGGCAGACCGCAGTGAAATGAGGTTGCAGTCTTCATTGGACAGGTCGAAATACAGCTTGCTCAATAAACAGATCTCTAAGTCTATGCGACACGATCTACGCCTTTTTAATACTAATTGTATTAAAAAGGCAATAGAGCGCAATAAAGGCTCGAAAGTGTTCGCTAGAGATCTGTCTATTGGGCAAAGTCTGTTGACGAAACTGAAGACCGATAGCGGCAGCATCGTTTCCTCGAAGCCGGAAATTTTAAGAGAGCTCGAGAAGTTCTATGGACAACTATACACCTCATCGCAAAGTCCTGCTACAAGCACGACTAGCGATGCAAGAGCCCGTTTAACTCGACACTACACGGAAGATATCCCGGACGTCAGCCTATACGAGATTCGAACGGCTCTCAAGCAGCTTAAGAGTAACAAGGCACCGGGGGAAGACGGAATAACGACAGAGCTTCTGAAAGCGGGCGGAACGCCGATACTTAAGGTCCTTCAGAAGCTATTCAATTCTGTCATCCTCGAGGGTACGACGCCTGAGGCGTGGGGCAGGAGCGTAGTGGTGCTCTTTTTCAAGAAGGGTGATAACACTCTCTTGAAAAATTATAGGCCGATCTCCTTGCTTAGCCACGTCTATAAGCTGTTTTCGAGAGTAGTTACTAATCGTCTCGCTCGTAGGTTTGACGACTTCCAGCCTCCCGAACAAGCCGGGTTCCGGAAAGGCTTCAGTACCATAGACCACATCCACACGCTACGGCAGATTATACAGAAGACCGAGGAGTATAATCGGCCACTTTGCTTAGCGTTTGTGGACTATGAGAAAGCCTTCGATTCAGTCGAAACCTGGGCAGTGCTACAGTCGCTCCAGCGGTGTCAAATTGACTATCGGTATATCGAAGTGTTGAAATGTCTCTACAGGAATGCCACAATGTCTATCCGACTTCAGGACCAGAGTACAAATCCAATCCACATGCAAAAAGGGGTGAGACAGGGAGATGTAATATCTCCGAAACTGTTCACCTCGGCACTGGAGGATATTTTCAAGCTCGTGTCCTGGACAAGGTATGGCATCAACATCAACGGCGAATTCATCACTCACCTTCGATTTGCCGACGACATTGTCATAATGGCGGAGTCGCTGGAAGACTTAAGCACAATGCTCAGAGACCTCAATATTGTCTCCCAACAGGTGGGTCTAAACATGAACATGAGCAAGACAAAAATCATGTCTAATGCTCATGTCACACCCATGCCGGTACATGTTGGGAGCTATATCATCGAAGTTGTGGACCACTATGTTTATTTGGGTCAAACGATCCAATTAGGTAGAGCCAACTTCGACAAAGAGGTCAGCCGACGAATCCAACTCGGATGGGCAGCGTTCGGGAAACTGCGTCACATCTTCTCGTCGCAGATACCACAAAGCCTCAAGACAAAAGTCTATAATCAGTGCGTGTTGCCAGTGATGACTTATGGAACTGAGACGTGGTCGCTAACTATAGGCCTCGTGCACAAGCTCAAAGTCGCGCAACGAGCTATGGAGAGAGCTATGCTGGGAGTTTCACTACGTGATAGAATCAGAAATGAGGATATCCGTAGAAGAACCAAGGTCACCGACATAGCTCGTAGAGTTAGTAAGTTGAAGTGGCAATGGGCAGGCCATATAGCTCGAAGAACCGACAACCGTTGGGGAATAAAGGTTCTCAAATGGCGACCACGAACCGGAAGACGAAGCGTTGGGCGCCCACCCACCAGATGGACCGACGACATTGTTAAGATCGCGGGAAGTCGATGGATGGAAAGAGCTCAGAATCGTTCTTCCTGGAAACGAGTAGGGGAGGCCTATGTCCAGCAGTGGACTTCTTCAGGCTGATAATGATGATGATGATGATGAATTGAGATGCCGATTTCACGGATTACTCATCGACGGATTAAATTTCCTCTGTAGGTACTGCAATAATCCAACGAGAGTAAAAATGATATTAAATTATTGTTTTGCATTTGAAACGAGTGAGCGTGGGCCCCACCGATAACAAAATGTTTGCGTGGTGAACATAGATATTTGTTCTCTGTCTGGGTGTTATATTGTATTCTACCTATGTATTTACATAAAAAAAAAGTATATAAGTATTATATCAACAATCTGGTTTCCATTGTATAAGCTCTGCTCAGTTTGGGGCTAGATAGTTTTATGTGAACTTTTTGCATTAATTTTTTTTTTATTTATATTGTTTCAGATAAATAAATATAATATTTTTTTCAAATCGGTTTATAAATGACAAAATGATGACATAACAAACAAAAAAAAATACGACTGAATTGAGAACCTCCTTTTTTTTATTTGAAGTCACGTTCTAATCCAGTGAATTTCTCAAGCACCTACAAATTGGTTGATTGATTCAGGCGTGACTTTGTGGAATTCCATTGTTTATTATACTAGTAATCCACTAATCAAATTTACAGCAGATTTGTGTGTGCACTCTGCGCAGCACTTGAAAATCCTGCAAAGTGAAGTGAGGCGTAATAATATACGCAGGAAAAATACAACAAAAATAAACTTAACAAGATTTTGACATGTGTTTGGTGCGTTGATTTTGGCGCTTAGCGCTCAATCTTCATCGATTTTCTAGAGATTTTCGTAACAAGACTTTAAAAACGAATTTCATAACGTTTTTTTATTTTATTTGTTGAACCTAATTCCTGAATATTTGTAGATAATAATGAATAACCCCGTATTGGTTCTGGTTAATTTATGTTCACCTACAATTTATTGACTGACCAAATTTCATGAAGATCGGATCGACCGACGACTGTTCGGCTGTCGTTGCAATAACATTTTTAGACACACTAATAATAATAAACCTTACCGTTCCGATTGCAAAAACTGCGTAAAAACCTGGACTACATAAAGTAATGTAGGTACATAGAATTGATGAAAAGATTGAAGTGGAACATGCATGTGGAAATAAAAGCGTCCAATCGCGCACAGAGAAGAATGCCTTCAATTTGCCTAAGTGCACGAGCGAGCCTTGACTTCCAATAAAGAGCACAGTGACCAGATACCGATATGTTTCACATATTTTTACGATCGTAGTCCAAGCCCTGTAAATCTTAGGGTATGTTTATATCACCACCCATTACGTAGGTAGTTTTTATCAATTAGTAATTTTGTCTAGGCGACTGATCGAAGCGACGCGTTGCTCAAAGACTGGTACCTGGCGCAGCGCATTAGCTTTTGTTTTCTCTGTAACAAAATAAAACTAAAATTCCCCATTTTGTACGTGGCAGAAAAACGTGGTGCAAACCATGCACGAAAAATAAAAAAAAACCCTCATCCCTGTAGTCTGTGGCTGATCGCAATGCGCGCGCATAGGAATACTGATTAATTTTTCCCGCCATAGCGAAACATTTTTCAGAACTCGTTTTCACTGTTGAAATTATAGTCATTTATTAATTAAAATTGTCTACAAGTACTAGTTACGAAGAAAACGATTTATGTTGTACACCGCCCGATATAAAGATGTGAAGCCCTAAACGTTATGGAAAGTTTACTACCTGAAAACACCAAGGAAAAATATCTATTAGCTTACCAAAATTTCATAAAATGGCAAACCAGCAAGAATACGCAGTCTGTTTCAGAAACTGTGTTCATTGCGTACTTTAAAGAATTATGTTCAAAGTACAAACCTAGCTCTTTGTGGTGTTTATACTCAATGTTAAAAAGTAGGTACAGTTCCAACAAAGAATGGAGTGGAATTAAACTTGATTCTGAGGCGCTTCCTACTTACGAAACACCAAGTACAGTGGCGGTATGAAAATAGATAAAATGAGTTTTATTGTTATTTTATTCACAAGTGTGTTGAAAAACGTCGTATGATACACGTGTGTATTGGTGATTACCGTCCTCGGCTCTCTTATGATCAATGGCGCCTCGGCGGTAATCACCAATGTCACACACTAGTACCACAATGTACTATTACTTTATGTTTTTATCATCATTATTTTACTTATCACGTTTAGAGGTAGTGCACGTTTTAGATATTGCTAACTTCAGATAGTATCATGAAAATGTTGCCTCTCATCCCCATTTGAGTTTATGCAGCGGTCTTGCGGTCTTTCAAGAATCGAACATCTTCAGAATATACGAGTTAGGCTTGCGTTTGCACTGAAACTCGAGATACCTGTACTGCAGTTCCAATTTTATCCGTCCGCATAAGCAATCGAAGCTGATAAAATAAAAAGGAATATAACACCTGATAAAACCCAATATTATTGGGTTTCCAGGTAGGTACATAATCGGGTTGTAATTCTATTACCGATTCGTCGTTTTATTTTTATCGGGTCAAGCCTCGGGTTAGGTTGGGCTATTACTGGGTGCCCCGACATGGAAGGGGCGTGTGCTGTGAGTTATAACGGCTTGCAAGTAACGCCGATGGTTTATTAAGTCGTATTTAATATCCCACAGGAACCCACCTGGTGCTTGTTTTGATAAAATTCAAGAAAATTGAATTTACGGATTTTAAAGTCAATTAGGTATACCTACTGTTTGTCATTCAGTTATTCAATCATACCGTGGGCTCTTGTTGTTAAGACTTCACTGTGTCTAATCATAAAAAAAACTGCTATATTCGTACTTTTTTCACTTCAAAAGCTGAACATTTTCTCGCGCCGTTCTCGTCACTCCCCGTTCCCGTTACTTACACCCGTTCTCCTCCTAATTGTAGCCCATGTGTTATTCTGATGTATGAGCTATATTATTGTACAGATTCATTAAAATCCATTCAGTAGATTTTACGAGAAAGAGTAACAAACATCCACCCATCAATCCATCCATACTTACAAACTTTCGCGTTTATAATAATATTAGTAAGAAGTAAGATAGTAGGATAATATTATATACCTACCTTTATAAGTTCTCCAGGAGCTACCATGGGTGTTTATAAGGTAGGTATCTGTAGTACTTAGGTATGTCTTAAAACCACGACCACCAAGGCAATAAATAAATAAATAAGAATGTGTGTTAGTATGTAATAATAACAATGTAACCATCGGTTTCATCAATGCTTTGTCATAGGCGATGGTTACCACTTAACACAGGTGGATCATAAAAAAGTTCCATCAGAGAGTCCTATTAAAAAAAGCAGCCAAGTGCGAGTCGGACTCCCCCTTGAAGGGTTCCGTAGCAACAAGTAACATAATTAAAGGTTCTTGTAGTTCGGCGAAAGGTAAATTGCGGTTTACGATTTATGACGTACTAGCAGTTGGTGCCCGAGCTTCGCTCGGTATTTTTGAAGTGAAAACTTCTTTAGCGGCGTTGAGCACTTTCTGTAATGGGTATAAAATCTTAAACTCGCGTCAGGATCACGTGACCTGATCGAAAAAGCGTAAGACGGATGGAGAGGACGTTGCCGTTCCGCTCGACTGACCGCGCCGTACCCGGTGTGCGACGTTGCCGCTTCGCTCGCCGGCCGGCACTGTTGCTACGATGGGGGCGGGGCGGCGCGTGCGGTTCGTGCATCTATTAATGATAAAAGTGATGAAGAAATAGCGAAAGAAAATGAGTGAGTACTTTATAAATATACTAGATGAAAATTTAATAAGTTTTAATACGAGCGGCAAGTTTTCACTTCTGCCGGCACTCCCGGAGTGCAACCCGTCTTTTTTTTTTTGGTAAACTGTTGTTGTATATTATATTTAAATACGAATTACTTACATACATTAATATTTTTCGTTCTTACCGAAATAATAATAAACTCCACTACTCGTCAATAGATGGCGTTCTCTGTCCCACTAACTCATGACTTAATCAACAGATGGCGCTAGGAGTTATGATTTAATGATAAAGTTGATTATTTACTTTACGATTAGGGGGACATTTTCTAAAAATGAAACCTAGCTAGATCGTTTTATCGTCCCCAAAAACCCCTGTATACTTAATTTCATGAAAATTGTTGGCTCAGTTTCCGAGATCCTAAATATATATATATATATATATATACAAGATTTTCTCGTTTAAAGGTATAAGATAAAAAAAAACTACTGACTAGATCTCGTTCACACCAAATAGCGTTGGAAGTTTGCATAGTAATGTACCTACAAGATAATTATATATTTTTTAGTTTTATCATTCTTTTATTTTAGAAGTTAGAGGGGGGGAGGACCAACTTTTTACCACTTTGGAAGTGTCTCTCGCGCAAACTATTAAGTTTAGAAAAAAACGATATAACAAACCTCAACATCATTTTTGAAGACCTATTCATAGATACCCTACACGTATGGGTTCGATGAATAAATTATTTTTGAGTTTCAGTTTCAAGTATGGGGACCCCCAAAATGTATTTTTGTGTAAAAATCTTATTGCGGTTCACAGAATACATCTACTCGCCAAGTTTCATCAGTCTAGCTTTTACGGTTTCGGAGAAAAACGGCTGTGACATACGGACGGACAGACAGACAGGCAGACAGACATTACGAATCTATAAGGGTTCCGTTTTTGACATTTGGCTACGGAACCCTAAAAAGCTAATGGACTACTTCCCCAAGTTTTACTCGGTGCCTTAAAATGTCGTTTTGTATAATTGCTGCTTTGATGTCAAACATTCCTTCACAGTGAATGCTTTGTTCCAACATTTTTATTTTTGTGCATTAGTATTGAGCTCAAGTGTAAGTATCTGAACAAACGTATTTACAAACTTATAAAATGCTCACAATATGCCTAAAAGTAGGTAAAGCCTTTGCATCTCAGCTCAGTTGATAGTAGCTCTGTCCACCGAGAACAAAAATATTTGTGTGGTGAACGCAGGTGTTTGTTCTCTGTCTGGGTGTTATATTGTATTCATACATACATACATACATAAAATCACGCCTTATTCCCATGGGGGTAGGCAGAGATCACGGATTTCCACTTGCTACGATCCTGACACACCTCTTTCGCTTCGTTCACTCTCATAACATTCTTCATACATGCTCGTCGGTTTAGGGTACTCCTAACCTGGCCTTTCTCTAAAACGTCTGCGATCTGATCGAGATACATGCGCCTAGGTCTTCCCCTTCCAGCAGTTCCATTCACGCTCGCCTGATGCAATTGTTTTGTTAGTCTCCTTTCATCCATTCTCTCTACATGTCCAAACCATCTTAGCATACCTTTCTCTACTCTCATCACTACGTCTTCTTTCACACCGCATTCCTCTCTTATCACACTGTTTTTCACTCTATCACTCAACTTTACACCACACATACTACGTAACGCTCTCATTTCTACTGCATTCACTCTGCTCTGATGTTTTTTCTGCCATACCCAACTTTCACTACCTTCACTTTCACTTCCCCATTATCAATGTCGGCACTAACACTCCCTTATGTACAGCAAGTCGTGCCTTGTTAGACAGTTTCCTGCTGCTCATAAATGTGTGTAATGCCCCATTCACTCGATTTCCAGCAGTCACCCTCCTTTCAATATCATCTTCATGCTTTCCATCTCTTGTAAACAAAGTCCCCAAATATATAAACTCATTCACTTGTTCCACTTTTTCTCCACCAATCAAAATATTACATGCTGTAATATCAAAATATACACACATCAAAATTGTCTAGGGATATTCAACATTTTGTTGATTTTTACAAAAACTAAAAATAATTTCTTTAGAAAACTAAGTATGGCAAGAACATTTATTTTGTGTTGTTTATAAATAATAATAAAATACAACTGTTTGATATTATTTTTTAATAAAAATTTAAGTTAGAAGAAAATCTGGAAAAATCAGAAAATTTACAAGGTTCGGTAAATTTTGTTAAAACTATGTTAACGTTTCCAAGACTTTCTAAAATTACTTTTTTACAATTTAATAATCGTTGTTGCTTTCCCTGACGTTGATAACACATCTGCACCGGTTATTTATACTTAAAATTAGGGTGTCAAAGTCTCGCTGAGGTATGCGATCCCATGTTCTTTTTAAATGGCAAAAAAGTTGGTCTTCTGTGGTCAAATTTGACGGCAAATTGCTGAAAGCCCTTCGTTGCAACATAGCCAAAGCGTGTTCAATTGGGTTTAAGTCGGGTGACTGTGCAGGCCAGTCCAAAACCACGAAATCATGTTCCTGCTGACACCAATCGCGCCGTGTGTGGAGGGGAATTATCATGCAAGACCTGAAATTCTTGGCCAATTTGAATTCTGTGAGGGATGATCACAGGTTCTACGACCTCGTTCCGATATTTTAGTGCAGTCATGCTGCTTCTTATCCAAATGAGCTCGTTTCGCGCACCAATACGAATTTCCGCCCAAACCATGATTTTCCCACCTCGGTACGAATGGTCCTCTTGGATGATGGAGGTGATTTTGTCTGCCTGGGACTCTGCAAACACGAGTTCTTCGTGAATCGGGGTGGAATCCAAACCGAGAATCATCATTAAAGAGAACCATTGTCCATTGGCCCTTGTTCCATAACAAATGTTCCTGAGCCCAAAGAAGTCGCGTTCCGCGATTGGCTCGTCGTAGAGCTGGCGCACGAAGTGGCCTACGAGAATGAAGATCAACTTCATGCAGCCTTCTTCTGACGGTTTGGTCACTATCTGACAGCTGATGGTCTGGCTGAAGCCTTTGCACTAGCTGCTTTACTGTGATTTGGGTTCCCTCCTGACAGAATTTTGGAAAAAACGATCCTGTTTAGGGGTGGATACTCGAATTTTGCCAGTGTGCTGCTCTCTTACATCCCCAGTAATACGATTACATGACCACAATCGAGAAATTACGTTTTGATTGGTGTTTAGGGTATTGGCAACCACGCGTTGGATAGCACCGGCTTGCAACATGCCTATCGCTCTTATCATTTCTTCTTTGCTTACATGTCGACGTTCCATGACATAACAAATATCACAAGATCCATTAAAATTAAAAATGAGTTAGATATCACTGACTGATAACTAAATAAAAGCTAATTTATCGTAGGCAAAATTAACGTTGTTTAATTTAAATCGGAGTCCCCACTATATCTTTTGTCTATTGTGTTCGATTTTTAATTATTTTTCAAATTTGGAAAGGGGAATAAAAGAGGTTTAATTCCTTATATAATTTTTTTCTAGAAAGCAAATGGTTTGAAAGAAAATCATTTCGAAATAGAATATCCCTAGACAAGTTTGATGTGTGTACATTCATCTCTTTCGCTTGTTATTAATAGTATAATAAAAGGTATCTCGTAATTACAGTTTATTATTTCACTTCGCATGCTGAGCACCTCAATAATATACCTACCTACCTACCTACTGAGGGTTTTATTATCCCTTCACATAATTCGTTAAATTGAGACAAAACACCACATCGAGAAGACTAGGACTGTTAACACTGGATTCAAAAATAAAAAAAGCGGCCAAGTGCGAGTCGGACTCGCTTATGAAGGGTTCCGTAGCAACAAGTATAACATAATATAAAAGTTCTTGTAGTTCGTCTAAAGATAAATTGCGGTTTACGATTTATGACGTATAAAAAAAAACTACTGGCTAGATCTCGTTCAAACCAAATATCGTTGAAAGTTTGCTTACCGTAGTGTACTAGTAATGTACTTCATGTATTTTTTTAGTTTTATTTTCTTATTTTAGAAGTTAGAAGGGGGCACACACATTTTACTACTTTGGAAGTGTCTCTCGCGCAAACTATTCAGTTTAGAAAAAAACGTTATTAGAAACCTCAACATCATTTTTGAAGACCTATTCATAAATACACCACACGTATGGGTTTTATGAAAAAAAAATTTGAGTTTGAGTTTCAAGTACCTATTACCCCCCAATTTTTTTGTTTTTTTTCTATTTTTTTTTAAATCTTAATGCGGTTCACAGAATACATCTACTCGCCAAGTTTCATCAGTCTAGCTCTTATAGTTTCGAAGAAAAATGTCTATGACATACGGACGGACAGACAGACAGACAGACATGACGAATCTATAAGGGTTTCGTTTTGCTATTTGGCTACGGAACCCTAAAAAACTATGAAGACGTTTTAGTTACCACTATGTATCAAGTATCATAAATTATACAAGCGCGTTTTCGTGTCCAGTTACCAAAGTATTTCTAAAGCGGTCTTACCAACTCCAACAAAATGTAAAGTAAGCATAAACGGGACTTAAATTTTGCTCAACTGCCACAATAATGCTGCTGCTCATAAACAAAAGATAAAGCATTCGTACGTTGTTGGTATTACTGAGAGCACTTCGCTGAATCGAACGGAATTTCTGCAGCTACTTGTATTGCTTTTAGAAGTTCATAGAATGTGTTTGATACTTTTACTGGTAAACGTATACCTTCGCATTATTTATTTATTTATTATTATTATTATTACCTAAATCTGAAAAATATACATTCTTCGTCTTATTTTAGTAACGTACCTACCTGTTTTCATCTACCACCCTATACCCTAAGAAAAAGGCTTTTACGCTCGTTTTGATTTCCGTCTATAGGTGTGGGTTCGGACCCCACACTGACACCATCATCATCATCATTATCAGCCTAAAGAAGTCCACTGCTGGCTATAGGCCTCCCCTATACATTTCCAGGAAGAAAGATTCTGAGCTCTTTCCATCCATCGACTTCCTGCGATCTTAAACAATGTCGTCGGTTCATCAAACTCAAAATCGATGTTAAATTAATGCAGTGAGATTTAACGTAAATAAGCTTACAAAAAAATTGCGAACAGAAGGGCAAGTCCCACTTCATTTACAACATATTTTCGTCTACGAAATGTTGTTTTCGTTTCGCCTTTTTGTCTCTCTCTATTGTATGGAGAAAAGATGAGACAGCAAAAATACGTTACGTAGAAACGATTGAAACGAGTTTTTTTTTGTCTCATCAATTTTCCATACAAAAGAGAGAGACAGGTCCTCACACAAAAACAACATTTGGTAAACGAAATTTGGTAGCAAAACTCCGACTTCGGAAACGTAAAAAAAATTGTGAAAAATCATTTCGTGGTAAGTAATAGGAGCGCCGAATTAAAATTAAAGTAACACACCAGGAAGGTTCAGAGTCTGAGTTTTTAACAAATTAAAAAAGGTTGTATGATAAATTCAGCAACATGGCGGCAGAAGTATACATAAATAAGTTTTGAATTCTCAAACTCAGTGTACACGATATTCTCAATTCAATTTTACTTTATCCTAGCGTAGTCTAGCGGATAAAAACGGTTTTCGCACTCAGATATCGAAGAGCAAAAATACACTTTCTGAAATGGGGGATGAACAACATTTTTTTATAGAAATTATACTTAGTAGTAGTAAGCCCATAACATAAAATATGATAACGTTAGATTTTCGATTTTATTCCCGTTATAACTATTAGGTTGACAGGTATAAACAGGTAAATCGATACTAGTAACTTCCACCACTCTGCAATCAGTGCAATGTTATAAAAAAATATAATTGTTAATTAAGTAATCATATTCTGGACTGAATTCGACTGGACTGAATTAGATTACTAGATCACTGAATTGCTAAATAGCCCAATGCAAAGTGGGAAAAAATTGTTGGGGTGCCCTAAAAGGGTTCATGTTTGAAACTAGTCCAATGTATCATCTATATCTAAAAACAAAGTGCAATGAATTATTTGAATTTTACTATTTATTGACATATTTCATTGAAAATAAAATATTTTTCATCCATTGAACAGCTCGGTGAAGGTCGTTGTACAGCGGGATCGAAGACTAATATGCTACACATAACTTACGTGACATAAGCATTCCATTCCCAAACATAGAGAATATTACAAAAGTTCGGTGAATTTCGCGCCAGAATAGTTTTATATAGGCTGTTACACACACTCGGCTTGCCGGCTTAGTGCTCTTATGGTTGGCTCATAAAAATGATAGATCACTTGCGCGGCTTACCCCTTACATACTTACCTATATTGGATTTCGGTTTCCTTACTTTTCTGTCCTAAACTTTAAGATTGTTGACAAAAAACCGAAGCCAAAATTATTATAAATATAAAATGCATTTGTACATTTTATACTAATAAATGCAATGCAAAAAATCATAAATAAATAAAAATACGAGTTCAGTTTAGAAACGTCATAGGCAAGGTGCCTCTTCGCTTCTTCTTGTTCTTAAAGTTCCACTAATTCTTTCAAACCAGTGTGGTGAAAGGATTTCAAGTGCGCCTCAGAGAAGCTCCTTTCGTATTTCTTCGCTAAGCATACCTACATGATTATTAAACTGCGAGTACCTATACTTACTTAGTTACCGATGTAAAGTTATAACTGATGTAATAGACATAGTGAATAGTTATTACTTACCTAGTTAGATAGTTTAAATAAATAGAAATACTGTGGACAATCCAAACCAGTATCTTAAATCCCAATTTATTAGCCCCAAACTAAGCAGAGAAAGAAAGAAACAAAGAAAACTCATTTATTTGACCACAAACACATTCATTAACAACACAGAACCAGATAGGTGATGTAATGTAATAAAGTTTTTTTTTACTTATAGCACATTATAACACCCAGAAATACAAAAAACATCTGATGCAAATGTTTGCTCTGAACTAGGTGATCAAACCCACGACGTCCAGCGCAGAAGGCGAGCTACTAACACTACTACACTAGCTGTGAGGGCTGATACCTAAATTATTTGATTCGCACTTGGTGAGCGACTAGTTTCCGCAAGGAGGCCGCTGGCGGGCCCTTTTTGCCATGTTTTCGAACTTTTTAGATTCTACGCCGCCGGTTTCCTCATGATGTTTTCCTTCACCGTTTGAAAATAATTGCATTGTGCGTGCACATTTTCGGACAATAAAACCCATTGATGACACGACTGGATTTGAACCCACGACCTTATATAGGATCGGAAGACGGGCGGAAGGCTGATACTATTGCTAGGTTGGATTCATTTCGACTCAACACGTTTGGTAGTGGTTATAAAGTATTCATCTAAACGGCGGGCGTCGATATTCGACTGCGATAAATGCAAATGGAGGTAAAGTGACGGTAAAGGTGCTATCCGGAATGGATTCACAGTAGGTGAGATTATTACAACTATAAGCTTGTTTATTGATTACAGTAAGGATACAACTGAATAATTGAATAGTAAGTAGGAACCTGTAGCTGGCAGTTACTAACAACCTATTTGTATCTCTAAGCCTTACGCACATCTATGCGTTCTGCGGTGGCGTTCAGTAAAACGCTGTTAAATATGACAGCGATACTTGACAGGGTTTTACTGATCGCAACGGCAGAACGCTTAAATGAGCGCGAGGCATTATACTGCTGTATTTTGCTACAAGTGCTCAATTTTGCTCTTATGTTATTCAACTTAGTTTTGCCATCAACAATTCAATGTTGAATGTTTTTTAATAAATCAAAACCAAACAAATTAAAAAAAAAATTGATCTTAGGAAATAAATACCTATGTAATCATCCAACACATATTTATTACTAGCTGTGCCCGCGACTTCATCCGCATGGAATAGTGTCTATGGTTAGCATTTTTAATTTGCAGCGGAAGAAAACAGTAATTAAATAACAACGTCATATTCTGTGCACGTGACACAGTCGTCTGCCCTCTTACTAAACTTAAACATATGGCGTCGTACTACGCCACACTTTCTTCCCCCCGCATTCCTCTCCGAACTCCCCCCACTCTCCTCAACACCCCCCAAATTCCCCCCGCACTCACCCCAGACTCCCCTCCACAATCCCCCTGTACTCCCCCTTTGCACTCCCCACCAAACTCCTCCCGCACTACTCTCCACACTCCCCTCCACACTCCCCCGCACCTCCTCTCCACACTCCCCCTCTCACCTCACCCCGCACCTCCCCCCTGTACTTCCCTCCACACTCCCCCCGCATGCCCCCTCGCACCACCCCAGCACCAAAAGTAGCCTATGTCCTTCCTCAGGCCGTCAACTATCTGTGTACCAAATTTCATTTCAATCGGTTCAGTAGTTTTAGCGTGAAAGCCGGACAGACAGACAGAGTTACAAACGCATTTATAATATTAATAAGGATAATAGTAACGAACAAACGAAAGACAACAATCTATGTCGCCAAATATCGAATGTGGCTGGAATATAGGTCCAAAAACACCATAGATGCTGTAAATTGCAGAAAAGTGTTTGGCATAGTCCAGTCAGCATGAAGCTAGTGGCAGAGGAAGCGCTCTTGACCTTTTGAAGACCTATTCATAGATACCCCACACGTATGGGTTCAATGAAAAAAAAATTTTTGAGTTTCAGTTTCAAGTATGGGGACCCCCAAAATTTTTAGTGTTTTTTCTATTTTTGTGTAAAAATCTTAATGCGGTTCACAGAATACACCTACTCGCCAAGTTTCATCAGTCTAGCTTTTACGGTTTCGGAGAAAAATGGCTGTGACATACGGACGGACAGACAGACAGACAGACATGACGAATTTATAAGGGTTCCGTTTTTGCCATTTGGCTACGGATCCCTAAAAAATAAGAACATGTAATGCGAAGAATACCAGATATTAATGTGGACGGATATAGAAAAAGAAGTGCCTAAGCCAAAGAA
This sequence comes from Thera britannica, assembly GCA_939531255.2. Lineage (NCBI taxonomy): Eukaryota > Metazoa > Arthropoda > Insecta > Lepidoptera > Geometridae > Thera > Thera britannica. The sequence continues at coordinate 11,389,144 of OW618040.2, read as the reverse complement.
AAGATGGATGAATTGTGTAAAGGGTAAGAAAAGAGTGACTGCGGAAATGACGGCATATGAAGGATAGTGGAAAACAAAATTTACGTTATTTTTTTTATCTAAACTTTGTGACATCATGCTTCTTATAATAGCAGGGTTTGTAAAGCCACACACACACACATAAACTCATTAGGTACATTGACTGCACTGAATACAGCTTGCACTGAAGTGATCTGAGTTACAGCTTCTCTCAGCACCTCTGTTTCAGTATCCGACATTCCGAATACTTACAACACAACACTGCCCTGGAAGGCTTCCAACCACAAATCGTGGAATTTATTTGCCTTCAGCTGCTGTAGCTGTTGCAACTACGTGGGGGGTTTACATAATGCGTTACAGAGTTACAAAAAGTGGAAAGGTTTTAGTATTTCTTTCATTATTGGTTTTCACTGAGATTCAGTCAGTAAGAGCACTGGTAGTCGTAGTGGGAACAGCCTCACCTTCTGATTGAAAGGGTTCAAATCCGTCGTGTACTAATGAGTTTTTCTTCCCAACAATATATTTCAGTACTTACTCTCAAACGTAAGTTAAAAATAAACTTACATAGTTATCACATAATATGTAAGTTCATTTTTAACCGACTTCCAAAAAGGAGGAGGTTCTATGTTCGGCTGTATGCATGTTTTTTCATGTATGTTCATCGATTTCTCCGTCAATTGTGAACCGATTTTGAAAATTATTTTTTTGTTACAAAGGGTACACTTGCGAGGTGGTCCCATCGTCACTAAGTCAGGATCTGATGAGGGGATCCCATGGAAATCGAGGGAAACCCTCAAATTTTTATTGGGTTTGTGGAACTATCGGGCTGAAATTTTGCGCACTTATAGATTCTTGGTGACAATGAAATATTATGGTATCAGCGAGCTGATCTGATGATGGAGTCAAGAGCTGCTCAATAGAACTCCTCAATTAATAGTCTGATTGAGTTGAAACTCGGAACTCAGCATATCTGTGAGGTTTCAACTGCAATGTAATAATATGGTAACAGCGAGCTGATCTGATGATGGAGTTAGAACCTGTTCCATGGAATTTTTTAGTGATAGGTATGGGTACCTATCAAATGAAAGGGCTTGATTAATAATCTAAGTTTGTGGAACTATCGGGCTGAAAATTTGCGCACTTACTGATTCTCGGTGACAATGAATTATTATGGTGTCAGCGAGCTGATCTTATGATGGAATCAAGAGCTGTTCAACAGAACTTCTCGGTAAATAAGCCGATTGAGTTGAAACTCGGCATATCTGTCAAGTCCCGACTCCAATGTAATAATATGGTGTTAGCAAGCTGATCTGATGGTGGAGTCAAGAGCTGCTCAAAAGAACTCCTCAATAAATAGTCTGATTGAGTTGAAACTCGGAACTCAGCGTATCTGTGAAATTCCTACTACAATGTAATAATATGGTAACAGCAAGCTGATCTGATGATAGAGTTAGGACCTGTTCCATGGAACTGTTAGGTGATATGGGTATCAAATGAAAGGGCTTGATGAGCGAAACACAATGCTGATCTGATGATGGAGTCAGGACCTGTTCTATGTAACTTTTCAGTGATATGGGTATCAAATGAAAAGGCTTGATAAGCGAAACACAATGCTGATCTGATGATGGAGTCAGGACCTGTTCCATGGAACTTTTTAGTGTTATGGGTAGCAAATAAAAGGGCTTGATGAGCGAAGCCTCCCCGCGCCGTCATACCGAGTTGACGTACAGTGAAATAGCTCCTATCTTTTTAATTAGTTCTACTGTAATTTAACTTTGAATTTACCTCTTTTGAAGTTCTGAAGTAGTTTTTGTGTCTTTTCTGTGGAACTGTTACGTTGTATTGAAGATATTACGCGAAATACAAGTGAATATCAGTGCAAATACAGTGATCACTACACCGGGTACCTACTTTACTGCGAAAAATAATTAATTTTATTCCACCCGCACTATGAAGCCCCTACCAATATTATCACTGCAAACAGCTTTAAGTGAACTTGATATTATTCGAGCACCAGGTGGATCATACCATATCTAATGATTCGGAGCCCGCTTGCGCAGGAAAAATGCTCGTCAGCGTCAGACATCCCCCATCTCCTAGAGTGTGAAACAGAGCCTGGACTTTCCGTGGCTCCGAGAACGAAACGTCGTCGACCTGTTGATCCCAGTAATGACTCTAAGTTGGACCAAATATTGGCGCTCATCACTAGACAGGACTCGAGGCTGGGCGCTCTAGAAGGCCACATAAGAGACCTGAAATCCCAGACCACTTCCATACAGTCAACAAACACGGATATAGTCAAGTCAATTGATAGTTTCACCGAACAAATATCGTTGATGCAGGGTAAAATTGATTTGCTTGAAACCAAAAGGCAGGATATGTCCTTACATTTAGTGAAACTTGAGGATAAAGTGGATCGTTTTGAGCGCTTGGCTGTAAAAACTTCAATCGAAATAAGGCAAGTTCCTAAAAAACCCAAAGAGAGCAAAGATAATTTATACGCAACCCTGAAATCCCTATCGAGCTCAATTGGTCTTCCACTAGACAAAACAGTAGTCAGAGACATTTTTCGTCTCCCAAGCAAATCCACTGATACTAAATCTACTTTAGTGGTTGAGTTCATCAATACCTTCACCAAGATAGACTTCCTCCTTTGCGCTAAAAGTAAGAATCAGTCTACTCACCTGTCTGCTAAGGACCTAGGCATTGAAGACAATCAAGGCCTCATCTTTGTCTCAGAACACCTTACTGCCAAAGCTCGCCACCTGTATTACCTGGCACGCGACTTAGCGAAGACCTATCAGTACGCTTTTTGTTGGACTGCAAACGGCCAAGTCTTTCTCCGGAAGGAAAAAAGTGGACCTCATATCCTCATTAGGTCGGAAGCGCAGCTATTGGACATCAAAAATAAGCTGTCCAAGTGAATAATTATAATAAAGTGTGAGCCCTACCTAGAACATAATACCTATTTAAATTTCTCTTTATTTATCAAAGGCCAAACCTAGGTGTCACTTAGTGTGCCTATAAGCTAGTACTTAATGTTAATACAATCTAACTCACCCGCTACCGCTAAGTTTCTCCTTTATTAATTAGTAATTTCTACAAACATCTGCTAGCTGGGTATACCTACCGAGTCAAGTGTTGGTAGACGTAATTACTCCACAACCAATCCTGTAAACTGCTCTATGTCTATAAACTTTGTGATAATTACCTGCAAGTAAATAATCATATTCGTTCTTAACTTGCACTTTTAGGTGTTGAACAAAAAAAATAAAAAAAAAACACACACAACCTTGAACAGGCGGCTTTGATGCAAGGTTGTATTTGTAATTGTGTGTATGTCTATAAATACCTAATAACTAAAACTGAACCTATTAATTACAAACATACCAAATATCCCGGTGTTTCTTTCCTATCCTGGTCTTAGTGTAACTGACTAATTACCCACTCTTACCTGATAACATAAAACGTAACTACTCACATAACAAACATTATAGCCGCTTGCAGGAATATACACTGGAGCTGTTAGGTATACATAACATTCTATTCAACCTTTTCGAATTTGTGTTGACCCAGTTTTATTTAACCAAGACAATAAGTAGGATAAAACACTCATAAGTAGTATAATTCTGTCTGTTTTAATGAATACCTACATATTATATGATTTAGTTAAACATAGCTCTGCACATCGCGCATGTTTTCATGCGTACCTTTTACAATAAACACTTTCCTCAACTTCAGTTTACCTACATGCTACCTATCTTACTAATGCATTCCAAATACGTTTTAGCTAAGTTTTAGGAAATAAATGTAGTAGTACCTACTCCGTACATAATGGGCACACTTAGGAACATCGACGAAATTTGCAACACACTAGATATGGTAACCTCTGCTACTAGCTACGAGTGCGACCCAGACAACTGTAGCTCCTACTTATCAAAGTCGAAACCTCAGCTTAACATAATAACTCAGAACATTAGGAGCATCTCTAGAAACCTTTGCGACTTTATGACAATGCTGCACCGCACAAACATTGCGCAGGACGTCATGGTATTAACTGAGTGTAGATTAGCAAAAAATAATGTACCACCATTAAGGGGATACGAAAGTTTTTGTACCGCAAACAATCCGATTCAAAACGACGGCGTAGTGGTTTATATAAAAACTGGATTAACTTCCCAATCTTATGAACCTCCGTTTACAGGTGCTAATTGCCTAGTTAGTATTATTAACAAAGACATTGTCATCATATCCCTCTACAGGTCCCCATCATATAGCAATATCGAAGCCTTTCTAAGCTCTCTTGACATCTTATTAACTTCAGTCTCATCACACAAAAACATAGTTATTGTGGGTGATATAAACATAAATATTGTACCTGAATCTTTGGATAAAAGTGCGGAACTGTACCTGGAACTCTTAGCTTTTCATGGTATTCTGCCAACACACACTTACCCCACAAGGCTTTCTAACTGCTTAGATCACCTTTGTCTAAAATCAAAGCATGATGCAATCACACTCGTAATAAAAAGCTCTGTTACGGATCATGATGCCGTCATGCTATCAATAGCTAAACCCCGTATTTCATATAGTAACAAAGTGACTACAAAAATTAACTATGATGCGATTACCAAAGCTTTTGCACAGGCTGACTTTTCTCCTATATATAGCAGTAAAAACGTAAATATATCAACGAATCTCCTAATTGAAATAATTGCTACGATAGTCCGCTCTAATACCAGTTATGTTCACCGCTCACTTCGAAATACACCTATGAAGCCGTGGATAACTCCAGGTATTCTGCGCTGTATGCGCCACCGTGATAACTTACACTCTAAATTACGTAAATCACCACAAAATAGTACATTGAATTGTATTTATAAAAGATACAGAAATTTCTGTAATAACCTATTAAAAAAACTAAGACAGGAATATGATAGGGCACAATTACTCAAAGCTGGAAATGATATTAAGAGGACATGGAAAGCTATTGCAAATATTACAAACTATAAAACTAAAAAAACTCTATCAGATGACTTGATAACCGACTCTGTCGACCCAATGGAAGCTACAAATGCAGTAAACGAGTACTTTGTTAATATAGGTAGGTCTCTCGCTGAACAAAACCAATCTTATTACCAGGTAAATAATAACGAACAATTTAACTTCAATGCATCAAATTCGTTTGCTCTACTGGACACAGATAACATGGAAATTATGTCCATGATAGATTCCCTGAAGACATCAAACACAGCAGGTTGGGACAACATCTCCACGCGTATTATCAAAGAAAATAAAAATCATATTGCTAATCCACTGACGTATATCTGTAATCTCGCTTTTCAAACGGGTACTTTCCCTGATGCTTTCAAAAAATCAATTATTCTACCGGTTCATAAAGCTGGAGATAAAAAAACCAAAGGCAACTATAGGCCTATTTCCATCCTTCCAAATCTGTCTAAGGTATTGGAACGGGTCTTAAACAAACGCCTTGTACAATACTTGGAAAAATTTGGTCTTTTGTCCGATAGACGATAGAAATCGGCATGCATAAAATATAGTCATTGTTTTACTTAACACCGACTTCAAACTAAATCTGTTTACTATTCTTATTTTTCGCTTTTTAGTGCAAGTATTTTTTGAAGTCGGTTATATAATTTTTTTGAAATTTTTTTATTTACTCATTATTTCCCAGCCTTGCTCACATCTAGCGCGATGGCGATCAGGAAAACACTGTCAAATATGAAAGCGATATTTGACAGCGTTAACTTATCGCCATCGTCATCACGCTAGATGTGCGCAGGCTAGGGAATTCAGATAAAAGCGTGTGCTAATTTCCGTAAGAAATGATAAAAAAAATGTCTATTCTCATATTATTTATTGCAAGTAATGTTGGATGCTCTAGTCAACTAAAGTGTAAAAGTACCTATACATTATTATAATAGTACATAATATCAGCCAAACTTGGTGCAGGAGCATTTATCTCTTCACCCATAAATCGATGTTGGGCCACAAGTTGAGACACATCGTTGTACGGGAAAAGTTTCCCACCTTCGTGTTCTGAAACGCTAGGTGTTGAACGCGACTGTGCTCTTTTTTAATTATTTATGCACACTGAAAAAAAAACAATCTGATAGTAGTACCTATACTTTACCCTAAAAACAAAGACTTTATATCAGAAATCATAAATCTTTATTGCATAACTGTTGTGCAGAAAATATTTTATTAGCTGAGGCTATAGCTAGATAAGTACAGTTTTCACATCAAATTACTGTTTTTTGACGATTTTTTAAAGAGGCATTGTGACCAATGCAAACAAAAGAGTCAGTTTCTGAAAGTAAACGAAAAGTTAAGGAATGACAATAGCCAGACTAAAGCATGACTTAAATGAATATGCTATCGAGTGAGCGAAGCGAATGAAGATCTTACAATCAACTTGGTCAATTTGGCTTTTTATGTACGTACTAGCTGTTACCCGCGACTTCGTCCGCGTGGATATTTGTCCAACTGCTAGTTACTATAGTTTTGAGCTTGTACTCTATAGTGTATTTGAATTTGAAGTTGAGGCTGTTGTAATCGATTTTTTTTCAGCGGTGTTTAGTTTATGTATGAAAGGTGTTTCCCGCAATTTTGTCTTAGTGGTTCTATAATTTGTTTTGTTGAATTGTAATTATCTTTGGTATTCAAAAATAAGTGGATTAAAAAAATATTTTTTATTGTCTTTTATTTATTTTATAGCAAAGTTACTCTTGAGACCCGAAATAAATATCATCTCAGCCCGGTATCACCCACTGTTGGGGATGAAGGAGGCCTATAGCCTCCATTTCATTTTCTGCCAGCCTCCTCTGTCCTGTGCGTCTTTTGTCCAGGTATTTCCTGCGACCTTTACAATTACGACACCTTATTTACTAAGTCATCATCATCATCAGCCTAAAGATGTCCACTGCTGGACATAATTATGCCTTCCTTACACATTTCCAGGAAGAACGATTCTGAGCTTTTTCCATCCATCGACTTCCCCGATTGTAACAATGTCGTCTGTCCATCTGGTGGGTGGGTGCCCTACGATTCGTCTTCCGGTTCGTGGTCGCCGTTCGAGAACCTTTAACCCCCAACGGTTGTCGGTTCTTCGAGCTATATGACCTACCCATTGCCACTTCAACTTACTATAATTATAAGAGCTATGCCGGTCACCTTGGTTCTTCTATAGAAGAACCAAGGTGATCCTCATTTCGGATTCTAGCACGTAATGAAAAAAACTCCCAGCATAAAAAAATGAGGTAAAAAATGTGAAGTCACGTTCTAGAACTTTTCCACCTATGCGAAGCTGGGACGGATCGCTAGTCCAATATAAAGCTGACTAGGAACATTAAGTGTGTTGCTTACGCATAATAAAAATTGAAAACTGCGACAGTTGTGTTTTTGTATTCTTCTTTTCAAGTAAAAAAGTAGCATAATCATAACAATTTCAATAAAATACTTCATCAGAACACGTTAACCAAAACAAAGCCTAATTTCGGTGGCAGTTTATGTATACTGCAGTTTTATTGGGCGATTACAATAAAAAACCGGCAATGTCTCCCCTCTCGATGTAGTCGAGGCGAAACCAAACACTAAGTAGTAAAAGCTTACAGAAGCTTAACTCAAAACCGTTAATTGTTATACCCGCGCGACCAAGGTCAATTGCTATAGTTTTAAGCAAAACTCCAAATTGTAAACCAAGGCTTTCTTTAAAGTATGTATGAAGTTCACTGAGTTCGACAGTTTTAGTGCCTACTATCCTGTTGAACCAAAAACTGCAAACATTATGTTTCACCAGTCCTAAACATGTCGAGCAGTAAGCACATTTTGACTGGTGTATTTTTTCTAAAGTAGCCGGGTGAAACAACCGGTTAATGAGTAACCCCCATTATGCACCTTGCCTGAGGCTAGTATATCTAGTATTCCTTATGGCAAGTGCACGCGCTCTTTGCCCGTCCACTGTAGGATGCTCGGTTGTTGTCGTGCTCAAATGTTCACCTCGCTTAAGTCATTTCTTACAAGATCAAGAAATATCTTGCAGGGCAGGATCGAGCTAACGTATTTGCGATTACGAGACACGGGCGATTAATTTAGCACCCGTCTTGTGTAAACGAGAAAAATGGACCGAGGCACCCTCGTGTCTCTGGTTTGTGGCGAGGCAACATCTCGTGGGAAATCGTCAACTCTGCCGAGGCAGCATTACTTGGTGGTGGCATTACGTGGCTGATTTCAGAAATAGGATAAAAGCAAAAGAGGTTACGAAAATAGCGAAAATTGAATTTTTATTTTTAAGCTAAATACTGTATTCCTATATGTGTCATAGTGATCAATAAAGAGTTATCTATCTATCTATTCTTGAGTTATAAAACTAGTTAACTTTGTGTTGAGTTTGAGTTATGTTAAGTATGTTGGCCTATTTCATTGGTAGTTAAATCATCAGTTTCTCCCAGCATGCATGCAATAAACAAATTGTATACCGTTAATATTGCACACGAAATAACATCATTGTTACGGTGAACAGTTTCACTTCTATCTGTTATTTGATTAGGAGAAGGCTGGCGAAACATTTGATGAACCGCTCGCCATTCCAGTCACGCTTCTGTTAAATTTCCCTAAAGATAATAAACATTTCCTGTGCAAATTAAACAGTTGTTTCTCTGAGCGCTTTTTCTGTGGGTTTAGCAAGTACAAGCCGTGTTCTTTTAAGACCTGAATGATTAATTATTATGATTTGGCTAAAAGTAAAATCAATCTGTTATTTTACGACTGCAGACTTTATTATAAATATTTTGTCTGTCTGTCTGTTTGTTCCGGCTAATCTCTGAAATAGCTGGACTGATTTGACGGGACTTTTATCGGCAGGTAGCTGAGGTAATAACGATTAAATATGGCTACTTTTATTTTAGAAGAAAACGGATGTAACTAACTGGAACTAGACGAGCGAAGCCGCCGGCAGCCGCTAGTTATTAGTAATATTTAGTTCTATAAATCTAAGTCAAAGCAAAGTTACTCATAACCCTTGGCTATGTTTTCATGTTATTATGGAATTTAGTACTACTTAGATTTATTGACTAATAACTAGCGGCTGCCCGCGGCTTCGCTCGCCTAGTTCCAGTTAGTTACATCCGTTTTTCTTCTAAAATAAAAGTAGCCATATTTAATCGTTATTACATCAGCTACCTGCCGATAAAAGTCCCGTCAAAATCAGTCCAGCTATTTCAGAGATTAGCCGAAACAAACAGACAGACAGACAAAATATTTATAATTAAGTCTGCAGTCGTAAAATAACAGATTGATTTTACTTTTAGCCAAATCATAATAATTAATCATTCAGGTCTTAAAAGAACACGGCTTGTACTTGCTAAACCCACAGAAAAAGCGCTCAGAGAAAGAACTGTGTTTTCGACCAATATCTATCTGTTTTTCAAAGCAAAAGTCTTTTTCACCATCTCGTATCTATTCTCATGTTAAAAGTTGACTGGCGTAAAACTTACACGTTACCTATACGTAACGTGTAAGTTTTAGACAAATTACCGAGAAACAGTGTGTAATTACATTCGTAATTAAGGTAAGAGCTTTGCTAAGAGCACACGAACCGAAGTTAAAATAGAGTATTCGCGAAACCACATGCCGTTTTGGCCTCAGAAAATATGTTTTCTTACAGCAATAATATTGTCGAATTCGCATATTTACTTTGTTAACCCCGACTTAAAAGAAGAAATTAGTTTAAGGCTAAGTTTGTGTGTATCTGCCAGTTTTTTCTGTATATTTGTGGTCTCTTAGTTGGAAACGAATGCTCCGATTTGAATGATGTTTGTTGTTTTAAAAAAAGTAATTCTATCACCATTTTTGTTAAAAATCCATCAGCCACTTTATGATGGGAATATTCATCATTGTTGGGGATTTTTTCATATACTTAGGTATGTAAAATATTAACGGTACTTTATATAAGCAAACATTATAGGAAAATTTGTTTGGACCAAAATAATATTTATGCCTATTTTCTTTTAAAAAATAAATATAGGAACAATCCATACAACACTATCTAGTCCGAAACTATAAGCAGAGCTTGTGCGGGAACCAGTTGTTGTTGTAGTAGTTGTTTATGATTTCTGCGTTGTTGGCAGAAAATGATTTTTTAATGTCAATTTGTAAAATACTAGCAGCCGTCCGCGGCTTTACTCACCCCGTTCTCGTTAAGCACTTTTTCAGGATAAAAACTATCATAAGTTCGTCTCCTGATTCTTAGCTACCTCCTCACCAATTTAAAACAGTGAAACCCCACTAGTATATGGAATAAACAAAAGCGAGCAAATAGTGGTTCTCTCAGTTCGTTAGCGTACTGAATTTCGCGTACAGAAACCTCAAAATAAGCATGCCCCTATGCAATAAGATGCAATTTTTTTACAGTTGAAGCATTTTTTGTTAAAACAAAGATTTAGTCATTATACTTAAGTTATCATGTACTTACTTTTAGTTCTGAATTATTGTGACTGGAAAAATATTTTTATGAGGTAACAAAACGGTTATAAAACTTAATTACTTGTGTGATTTTGTATATCTAAGATAATTAGACATCATAATATAATAATTCCTGTCAAAATAAATTAAAATCAAAAAATGATTATTTTTTGTCATAACAAGAACCGTATAAAAGTTATGATTATTGATAGTACATTGTTACTCGATGATTGAAAGTCACGAATTTAAGTCCCGAGACGGAAATGTTTGTTTCTTTTGTTTTATTACTTTCTATAGGGGAGACCTGTACAAAACCGTATACCTGGGTAAAACCGTATAGCGTAGGTATTTTCGCTACTATTTCAAAAATCGCGCGCACAAACCGCTCAGTGGCGCCGAACAATCAGTACTGTTTGTCAACAAACACTTGTCGCTGCAGGCTCGCGCAATTTTGCATTAGTTTATTTTATTGTTTTTCGGTAGTCCTGATCTTATTTTCGTGAATATAGAAGCAATGATTGTGAAGTGTACATACGCTACAGGTAAGTCACTAATCAACTATGTTGTAGGTGATGTATTTGCTCTTAAATGCAATGTTTGGTACCGGCAAGTTTACATTGACTATGTGTGAGTGATTGATGTTATTGTTTTACACTAGTCTTGGGGCACAACCGTATGGGGTAAAACCGGCTATGCAATGTATGGGCCGGCTGGGTGCAATGTATGGGCTGTCAAGGCTGGGCCCATGAAGGCTGCACCGGCTATCATACAGAGGAGTCGGATGATTTCTTTTGCACAAGATGCCTTGTCTCACGGTGATTACCGGGGCAATATCGTACATAGTATACGGTTTTACCCATGGGTCGGGGCAAAACCGGAATAAGTAGAGATTTGCCTTTTTATTGTAATTGTTGTCAAATTTTAAAATTTTGTGAAATATGTTGATTGTAGTGTGTACCTAATGAGTCTGACGAAATAAATATGTTGATTCAATATATTTGTGTTCAGAAATGAATTAACTACATGCCTGGATCCTTAGCTATACGGCCTTGCCCCGGTCTCCCCTACCTACTTTTTCTTCTGACTGTACTTTATTTGCCTCGAACAATAGCTTTTTTCGATTATTTCAAGAGCGGTCCCATTCGCCCGAAGAATTATAATAAAATTCAATCAATCCAGCGAATAGGACCGCGGACCCCATACCTAGAGGTCCCAATTGACGGAAGCCTCTGTTGCGCGTCACGCTCAATTTTCCAAAGAATCTGTGTGCGCGTTGGAGTGACACTACCCCGCAGCAATGTCACCCCTCTACGCGCACTGAAATTGTTTAAAAAGATCAGCGCGACGCGCAGTAGTGCTGCGTGCTGCCGCGATCGGAATCATACCTAAACTGCCTCGGACGACCGGCGATTGAGCGTCAGTCGCGCGTTCATAATAAATGTGGCGTCAAATTTTACGTCCGAAGCGTCCTGCTTGACGTTCCTGCAATCGTTATTTGTGTCTATCTATTAGTGACACTGACAACTAAAATATAGGTACAGATACAATCTGAACTTAAGTAAAAATACTTTTTAGCCATTTTACCATTCAACCCAGTTGTTATTAGGTAGTAGGAAAGCTCTTTGTGAAGGTCTCGTCCGGGGAATTACTACCACCATACCTTTTTCTGCCGTGAAGCAGCATTGTTGTATTTCGGTTATAGTTGTGTGGGTGCCGGTGAAATTACTCGCATGTGACGCTGAACAACTGTATGCCTATATTGAAGGACGCAGGAAAGTGCATCGTAGGGCACGTTCCTGACGTGCGTGATCTACGTGCGGGCGTCATATTCAATTAAATGCAACGTCGCATAGTCTTATAAACAGCTGACAATCAGTAGGCCTACCATGAGCTCTGTTTGGCTCTGCCTCTGGCTCTGGTTTTGAGTCTGTGTGAGTGCTCACCAGTGCATTATACCGATGTGTGTGTGACTTTTTGAGGTAGGCTTTATTTAGTCAACACTTACACAGACTCAAAACCAGTACCAGAAACAGAGCCAGACAGAGCTCATGGTATAGGCCTACAGGACGCTACAAACGATACCTCATTTGTCAAACTCTGAAATTTAGAAGTTATGAGAAAACAGATTAACATACATTACCTACTATTACGGCGCAAACTCATTGAACATAGCTAGAGCTCTGTTTTACTTTAATAAACGGCAAACCAAGCATCTACGCATTACGACGCCATCTTCCCTCTCCCCTAGTGTTGTGATTCGTCGCCCGGTCTCAGTAGGGATGTTCTATTCCCAAAACCGTTTAACAATACATTGTGGTGAACATTATCTTTTTGCTACGCCGCAATCTTGCTTTCTTTGAGTGAAAACCTTAGGTACTTTTTAATATGATAAAATCTAAGATAGGGAAACACAAAAAACTCTTTTCCCTCTAAGTTTTTTCTGTGCCTACTATTGCTACAAGTTTAAACAGTTAGCACAAATAATGTATATTGTATTAAAAGCCCAATTAGACAGGGTGTGATAAAAGATCCCCATGAACCCCAAAGGACCCCCCTTTGGGGTTTTTGGGGTTTTCACTCTTAATTGCGAACAACTGCATGTTATTCCACAGTATAACCCACTTTTATTTTATGCTTTGCTTTAGCAACTTTTACGTCACTGTTTATGTAAGCCTTGGTTTATTAACTACCCATGCCTTAACGATATGAGTACGCGACTTTTTTTTATGAAGGCTGCTAACCCAGTGATATAGACCCAACGCAACGTAAAGACCGTGTCAAAACAACAAAAGCCTAACAGTAACGGTGATCATTAAACTGCTTTTAAATGTAATATTCGCGACGGTTACAATAACAGCAAGCGATTATAGCCACGACGTGACACCGCTTATCGTCACGTAGAATATAACGTCACTGTTAACGTTGGCCCACTAATGGTCCACTGATGTACGTACCTATTTGGTACACGAAAAATAAAGAACAAAATTCCAGATTAAAGTGATGTCGCTGCTGTGTTTTATCTTTTTATAAGTATTCTATTTAGCGTTTTAAGCCCATTCCATAAGACAAGCTCTACAAATTCTAACAATAGTTTCATCAGAATCGAGGGCACAATCAATGTACCTAGTGACTTTTATGATTGGTATTTTTTGTCCAAAGGATGTTTTTTTTTATAATGCCATGCCGAATCAAAACGTTGTAAGTTGCCATAATATAATATAGGCAAGCAAGGTGCGTAATTGATAAAATTCGTAGATTTGAGTCCTACGACATTATTACTACTACGACATAGACAAATTATGTTTAAAAAAAACTAACTAAGCCAATAGGTATTATTGTTGAAAAACTGGCATTATGTAGATGTAGACGTTGAAAATCACAACATACAATCGGTACAAAAAAACGTTTACAACTCGCAGATGGAACAAGCATAAAGCCCGCCTGATGTTAAGTGGTTACCATCGTCTATAACGAAGTATTTTCTCGTAGGTCACGCACGTCAGGAACGTGTCCTACAATGCACTGTTTTGATATTCAGCCTCATGCGCCAGTAATTTCACCGGCACCCACACCCTTCAAATCGAAATACTGCAATGCTGCTTCCGATTTTAAGCATCCTTTTATAAGTATTGGAAGTGAAATATCTAATAATAATATCTACAAATATCATTCGCTTCTATGCTACGAGTACTCAAACAGTTAGGTATGATTGCCCCATTGAACTATTATTAGCTGTTAGTCGATAGAGTTGTGGGTTTCATCGACGAAAACAAAGCTTATTTTGCTATATTTGACAGTGAACCAATTATTTCTTGAACAAGTAAGTACTTACGCACACATTACAAATAACGTTAAGTATAGGTATAGAACCTACTAACCTATCTGTGGAAAAAGTATAACTGATTCGATAATATACAAGTAAACAAGTTCAGTACCTTCGTTGGTACTCTACATAACCCAACATTCAAAACAATAACAAGAGGAAAACTAACTGGCTGTGAATTGGTGCTGTTATGTAGGTATTGTCAGCTGGTTTTGGGAATAAGACATCTCTACTCAGACCGAACGACGAGACACATCACTCTCCACTGGAGAGGGAAGAAGGAAGGCGTCGTAATGAGTAGTTGTATTGTTTTGCCCTGTACTAAAGTAGAAGAGTTCTAGCAATATTTAGTGAAGAGTTCTCTCCTATTCTAAAATTCATCAAATATACATACTATGTATTAATTCTACAGGGCGTTTTCGGAGTGCCATGAGATTTTTTTGCTCTACGCTGTCTATGATTGCAGTCATCTCAATTCACTCCAAGGCACATTTCATAGAAGTGGAAAGAGCACAAAGAGCCATCGTAAAGGTGGGAGCGCTTCTTCCTTATCGATTCCCTGAAACGCAAATCCGTAACATCTAAAATAAGTATACTTACAATGTAGTTATTACATCAGATATTTATGTTGAATACCATGTTCAACTAATTAGTATAACAACACATGCATTCTATTAGAAAACAATAAATATAAATTGTTGTAAATAAGCAAAGCTGACGATGTTGCATATTATATACTTGTGTATATTTGTGATGTATTCAACTATGTTTTCAGATAATGTTTCAAGCTACAAAACATGGTGTGAAACTAATTAACGGAAGCCACACTCGCCACGGACCTTGGCAAGTAATTAAAACTTATTCTCATTTATCTTCTTGTCGATAGTATTTGCACAGTATAGCCTTCTACTCAATAGAGACTTGCTCGTAAAAACGTATCATGATCAAGCAATCAGAAACAAATAAAGTTATAGAGTAAAGTATTAATGTAAAACTAAATAAATAAATAAATAAAATAAATAAGCCTTCTCGCTGAGTGCTTACAGGGGTGAGGGGTGAGGGAAACATGTTTGCTATGTCAATTAAAGCTCTTTTATGTTCAAACCTAACTTGATACCTACATTATATAAAACTACGCTGTTAATAAGTAATAACTCCCTAACCGGTTTAATCATTTAAGAAATTAGCAGTTAATTTCTCAAGTACCTACAACAAGGGGCGCGCCCCACTGTTTGGTATGGTACCCCTGAACTAGTACTTTTTTCTTACCTACAAGATTATTGTCTAGCAATAATAAGACTAACAACTCATAATCTAAATTATCAAACAATAAAACAACCAATAATCATCAGGTAGACCCAGAACACCTTTTACCACGTAATTCTAACTTGATTTCGCAAATTAAATTACAGCAAACCTCAAACGCTTTATAGACTGCGGGTACACATTAAGCAGACCGAAATACCTTAGGTGATGTAATGCGAAAAGTTTTCCCATAGAGCTGCCATAACGACCACGGAGGAAATCTATGGGTTATCAACATGAACTTCCTTAATTTAATGTTAAACAACTATGTTGGTTTGGAATAATGCTGCAGTTTTGTAGAAACTTTTAATGCAGTGTTAAAACTTACGAACACTAAGTATTATTTCTGTGTGACATTTAATTAGAATTCGTATCTGATACAAATGATACAATGCTAAAAAACGGCAGTAGTAATAATTTCGTGGTGGTAAGAATTTCTTATGTTGAACTCCATCCCTTCAACATATAGTGGCAAGAATTGGTCCACTATTATTGGACTCGATCCAGATAGGACCAGGTCAAAGTCAAAATGTATTAAATTGTATCACAAAGATCGCTTTTATAACGACTTAAAGCTAAGTGCATCTAGGTAATAAGATAGGTAGGTACAGGTACTTAGAAAAAATAAAAAGAAAAGAATAACATTGCATTGACCTGGAACTAGTCTAACAAAAACTTGTTAGACCCCGCCTGTATACAAAAACTTAAAAAAGACAAAAAAATAAGTTAAATTAAAATTAAAAGTTTATGCAACAACAAAAAAACAGGGCTTGTGCCATACCATACATTAAGTAATAACTAAAGTTCAATCTAATTAGGGCGCTGTATCTGTTGAACCGTGTAAATTACCACATTCAGTGCAACACTGGTATTCTGCCATGGCCTAGACTACATACTGTTAGGTGTATTTTACCTAGAGAGTTAAATAGTGTCAACTTTACCTACATTGGTTCAATTTGATTAGGTACGTAGGTATAGGTACTGATGTGTTCCGATTATAAGGACAACTTATTTTCTCTTAAAATGTATTTCCTAAACATGATATACCTACTCAAAACCAAGAGCGTAACCGCACGTAAGTAAACTATTCCGTCGCTTTTATAACCTTGTTTATCGTGATCATCCACGGCATTACCCACGACGCACGGCGCACGTGCGACAAACTCTTGCCTATTCTTAGGCCCGTATTCTGAAACAGTGCTTAGGTCTGAGTCGAGCCTCAAGCACAGATTTTTGACACTTTTCAATGGAGAACTGTCATAAAATCTATGCTTGAGGCTCGACTCAGACTCAAGCGCTGTTTCGGAATACGGGCCTTAGAAGCTATCCTAAAAGTCAAGGAACACATTTAGTTATCCTTATGGCGGTTTGATTTTCATACAAATTAATTTTTAACCTTTCTGGTCGATGAGAGTATCATTTTATACTTAAATAGCTGTGGTAAGTCTCTAAATTGGTCTTTATTTTCGAAAAACTGTATTAACTGTGTAAATATTTACAAAACAAAATATAGTCTAAGTACTTTATTAGCTATCTGGCTCCCATAGTACAAGCTCTACTTAGTTTGAGGCTAGATGGTGTTATGTGGATATTCAATTATTTATATAAGTTGAAGAAGTTTATTAACAGTAATTATATTAAAAGAAAACAAGCACTTAAATTATTTTACAATGCACAGTAACGTATACAGTAACAGATGTGAAGGTGAATATAACTTACAACCGAAGTAATTACGGATTTACATTTAACTGATAAGATTTTTCAGCTTATTAACCACGCGTTTTTCTTACACTTTACGTTGTGTCACAACCGAAATTCGAAGGCTGAAGTGGCACTTAAGGTTACATGATGAGATCCTGAAGGGGTAAATGGGCTTATGACTGTACAGTTTGGTATCCACGAGAAGGAAAACACGACAGAGAGCGGCAGATAAAGCGACGGGACGATGAGCTCCCTAAGGAGTGGCGCAGATCAGGTCTGGACCGCAGTAAATGGCAAACCCCGGAGGAAGCCGTTGTCCAAAGACAACCCAATCTATGTGTTATGGACGAAGTGATAAATTGGGCATTATACATAATGACCGGACATTATGTATAATGCCCAATAGGAGAGGGCAATTTGATAATAACTATTCAAATAATCAAATTGGCCGGGCATTATGCATATTGTCCATCACCTTTTAGGCAGAGTAATACAAAAATATTTAATTACTATTTTTTAATTGTTATTGGCTAGCTCCGCTCATGGACGACCTCGCGAGCTTTTGGCTGGGCTATTCCAGAGCCAAACACGGGGCACCCCGACTTGAGTTGGTTAGGTTGTAAGGTTTATTTTTATATCCTTGGGAGGCAAACACGGGACACCCCGACTTGAGTAGGTTAGGTTGTTAGGTTTTTTTTTATACCCTTGGGAAATAGAGTTTACATGAAGCTTCCATACTGTTGCTATCAAAAGGAAGGGCTTTCTACGTCACTTAAGTGACTTTAAAGTGTTTATTATCAAATTGCCCAATTGTCATGTAGCAATATAATAATGATCGGGCAATGTGATAAATAATGAAGAATTTATCACTTAGCCCAATAGAGCTAGACATTATGCATAATGCTCGGGCATTATGAATAATGCCCGCATTAATCACTTGGTCCATAACACATAGATAAACTCCTTGCTGCAGCGCAGTATTTATTCTTAGACCTTTTATGGCCTAAGTATTATTACCTCTTTTATGCGATGGGCTCCGAATCTTGTTGGCGCAGGCTGAATGGGCTAGATACAAAAAGTTTGGAAATGAGAAGTTTCTTCTGATGATCTGCATCGCATTGCTAGTGCGCCAGCGTGCCATTTTCTATAAATGAATGCGCTTGTGCTTAAGTATTATCGATACAAGTCTGTTTTTTTACTTGGAAGTGTGTTAAAAAACGGTGTTTGTAATTCGTCTGTGCACTGATGATTCAACAACCCATATCAACCATCGATATCGCACACTATAAATAAATAACAAGTCACTTTAAATTATCGAAAGCAATATAGCTTGAAAGCTTTTGGTCCTATTATTCCCCCAATCGATACCAATATCATGTAAATTTCCATTTAATTGAACTTTACTCCTTCTAACCGTCTTTAGGGCAATTCTCTTTACATTATAAATCATCCGATCACACCCAAGAGGCGAGATATCAAGGTACCTACCGAATTTTAATGAATTACGCATCATTCCTTTACGATATTGCAAATATGTATTAGGTTTGCTACGAAATAATGCTAAAAAACTGTATTTATAAATTGGTCCATTGGCATCTCAATACTCAATATATTGATTGCATACAATCATATTATGGTTTAGTTTAGGCACATACATAGTTCTTAGTTGTTAGTCAGTATAACATGGACCCTGTTATAGGGTAAAGCAACTTGGAGGTAGGCCGAGGTTTAAAGACAATTA
Source organism: Thera britannica (assembly GCA_939531255.2). Taxonomy (NCBI): domain Eukaryota; kingdom Metazoa; phylum Arthropoda; class Insecta; order Lepidoptera; family Geometridae; genus Thera; species Thera britannica. The sequence continues at coordinate 11,370,074 of OW618040.2, read as the reverse complement.
AAAAAAAGCGGCCAAGTGCGAGTCGGACTCGCCCATAAAGGGTTCCGTAGCAGTAAGTAATATAATATAGAAGTTCTAGTAGTTCGTCGAAAGGTACATTGCGGTTTACGATTAATGACGTATTAAAAACAAACTACATATTAGATCTCGTTCAAACCAAATATCGTTAGAAGTTTACATAGTAGGTAATGTATAACATATATTTAGGCCGCCCATTGTACCTTTATTTGTAATGTTTCTTTTAAATGTATTCTTTTGTGTACAATAAAGTATTAATCTATCTATCTATCTATTTTTTTTTGTTTTATTATTCTCTTATTTTAGAAGTTACAGGGGGGGGGGACCAACTTTTTACCACTTTGGAAGTGTCTCTCGCAAAAACTATTAAGTTTAGAAAAAAACTATATACAAAACCTCAACATCATTTTTGAAGACCTATTCCACATATGGGTCTGATGAAAAAAAAATTTTGAATTTCAGTTTTCAGTATGGGGTCCCAAAATTTATTGTTTTTTTTCTATGTTTGTAAGAAAATCTTAATGCGGTTCACAGAATACATCTACTCATCAGTCTAGCTCTTACAGCTTCTAAAAATGGCTGTGACATACGGACGGACAGACAGACAGACAGACAGACATGACGAATCTATAAGGGTTCCGTTTTTGCCATTTGGCTACGGAACCCTACAAACTACCATACCTGCTACTTTGCTTGCAAGAATCCATTTTGTATCCATTCCTGTGTGTAAAAGTTTTGAGAGTAAAATAGAACTTTAGTTGAGCTTGTAACAATACCAATTAACACGTGGTAGGCAGATACACATTCTTGGTGTACGAGTATTGTATGTGGTTTTAAACTTCGTCTTTAGCGTTGCAAGCGTCCATAAGCTACGGTTACAGCTTTCCCTAAGGTAGTCGTATGATCGTTTGTTATTTTAAAATGTCTACCATGCATTAGACACGGTAGACATTTTAAATAACAATAATCGCCTTTTCCATTTTTCATAAAAAAGGATCCCGAATACGATGTCCAAATTGTTCTGTGAACCAAAGAACTTCACACGTTGACTCTCAGCCGATGGTGTGCGTCATCTGGAAATGTCACGGGCTACTGAACATTACGGTCGATCGTCGCTTGTTCAATTTTGGTCGGGCTCCACTATATATTTTTTTAAATATTAGTACAGAAGAAAATATGTCTTATTTACCGTTAATAATACGGTGCATTGCGCACATCTAAGTGATCTGTGATGGCAATCACTGAAATGCTGTCAAATATGACAGCGATATTTGATAGCGTTTCACTGATGTGCGCAGGCTTTGTTAGGCTTTGTTGCCAATCTTTCAATTTTTGAGCCTATTATTTCCAAGAATGTTGTGTTGTGTTGCAGTTTCCTTGATTATCTAGGCTTAAGAGCCTTGCGCATATTTTAATTACCTGCGATGGCGATCAGTGAATCGCCGTCTAATATCGCACTGTCAAAGTTCGCGGCAGTGTGTGCAAATGTAGGTATGCAAAACCGTATGCTGAAACTGATCGCCATCACTATCGCCGATCGCGGATCGCCTAGATGTGTGCAAGAGTTTATCATATTAAATCGTAATACCAACTAATAAATATAAACACATTGCATCCTTGGGTATAAATATATTGGTATTACCAGATAACGCCTTTATTTAAAGGCGCATGTCACATTCTGTGGAAAATACAGCGCCAAATTCTGTCATCGATCGTCGCCTATAAGTGCATTTCAATTATATTGTGACTTAATAAAGCTATAGTCTCGGCAGTCTCAAGACAATGCAGTCTCCATTAGTGAGTACCGAACACCACCAACAATGGCTCGCGAACAATGGCACATTTTCTTGTACAATAGCTTTGCCTGAATATTGTATTGGACTGAGACTCCGATTTGTGGTAGATGTACCTACCGTCTACCACAAATCTGAGTTCTTCGTGATTTTGCTGCGTTGTTTTTAAAATGCTCTATCGAAGATTTTTCTGATTTTACTAGAGCCTATATACCTGATTTTTTACAATACATTGTGGGCATGTATGGTGTCCCTCTTTATATATTATTTTAAAGAAAAGCATAATAGGTATTTTGCAGTTATTTTGAACACACACTAAATAGCACTAAATAAAAGTACGCTAGCTATTAAGTTGGGATTTTCGCTACGTGATTGAATCAGAAATGAACTACAGTCGAAACCGATTATAACGACATCGTTTACAACGACCGATCGGTTATAACAGCCAGATTGTAAGGTCCCGCCCGAATCTCTAGTAAACTATTCAGCAAACATACCGCCTATAACAACACCGGATACTGCGACATATCGCTTACAACGACTTAACTTCATCTATATTCATCGACTATAACGACCAACCGGCTAACGGCTTCTTGTCAAAGCAAAACAAAACATACGGATGATTTTAAATCTTATTGATAAGCATTGAAGGAATATTTTGGCGTATTATTACCTACGCACTTTCTCCCACCTCATCCGAACCTCTTCCTGGCCATTTGACCTTGCATATTTTACACCAATTGTTTAGTGCGCTAAATGACTGCGTGAGTGATAGCTTGATTCATAGTGTTGGTTTTGACTAGACCGTGCATGCATGCGTTATTATGTCGCAAAATAAAAGAAAAGTGTTTTCTATTGAAGAAAAATCTCATGTCATAATAATATGGAGATTAGAATGGCGAGTCTAATAACGATATCAACGATTTGGAAGAATAGAGATAAAATAAAAGTTATTTTCGAAAACAACTCGTTAAAATATGTATGTAAATAAGTGTATTGCTTATAACGACTATCGGATATAACGTCGGCAACTATACGGTCCCTTCAATGTCGCTATATCAGGTTTTGACTGTACCTACTAATTTATTTGTTAATATTATGTTTAAGGTATGTTTAAGTTATTTGTCATAATGAATTACTAAGTTATTGGTGATTATTACGGTTAATATTGTTTTCTTCAATGTATTTAGTTTACCGCAAATAAAGAGAAAGAGCCACAGTTATTTCAGTGTACAGTAGGATGAAAATTACCATTTTTAGGGTTCCGTAGCAAAATGGCAAAAACGGAACCCTTATAGATTCGTCATGTCTGTCTGTCTGTCTGTCTGTCCGTCCGTATGTCACAGCCATTTTTCTCCGAAACTATAAGAGCTACACTGATGAAACTTGGCGAGTAAATGTATTCTGTAAACCGCATTAAGATTTTACGTAAAAATAAAAAAAAACTATAAATTTGGGGGGTCCCCATACTTGAAACTGAAACTCATAATAATTTTTTTCATCGAACCCATACGTGTGGGGTGTCAATGGGTAATATAGGTCTTCAAAGACGATGTTGAAGTTTCTAATATCGTTTTTTTCTAAACTGAATAGTTTGCGCGAGAGACACTTCCAAAGTGGAAAAAAGTTGGTCCCCCCCCTCTAACTTCTAAAGTAAGAGAATGATAATACTAAAAAAAATATATGTTGTACATTACTATGTAAACTTCCAACGATATTTGGTTTGAACGAGATCTAGTCAGTAGTTTTTTTTTATACGTCATAAACCGTAAACCGCAATTTACCTTTCGACGAACTAGAAGAACCTTATTATGTTACATCAAGTAACATAATATAAAGGTTCTTGTAGTTCGTCGTGCTACGGAACCCTTCATGGGCGAGTCCGACTCGCACTTGGCTGCTTTTTACTCTAAATTTTTATCTGCCATCACAGAGATATTATTTTCAATCTTAGCTTTCTTATAAAACTTCCTGACTGCCTTCAAAATACATCTCGTACATAATAGAGCAGATTGAAAATAAATAAAGTAATTCCAACGTTGTAAAGATATGAAAAACAGACACTTTTCATGGTTTAGCAAAATTTACACGGTAAAATAACTCTTTTTAAATGTTTCATAATATCTTTTATTATTGTAGGTCGTGTTCCAGAAAGGAACATAGCATTGAACATAGGTTAGCACGAAAAACCAGTTAGGTAAACTTTTAAGTAGGAAAACATGCTAGGATCGAAATTACTTTTTTGCTTGACTGTGCGTAATCGTCCAATCGGATTGCACCAATTCTCGATGATTAAGTTTAGTGATTTCATATTTTTCAAAAGGTCAAAGTGTGCTACGACGCCGAGGCGATGTCGGACCCAGTGCTGGTTTCCAGTTAGGTTGGTATAAGTAAAAATAAAGTAAACAGTTCTTTGCATCTATTGTATATAATTTATGTAGTGACAGGGGCAACTGGTGATTACTCTACTTACGGGACGCTATAGTGCCTGGGACAGGATTTTAGATGGAATAGGCTTGCCCAGCACCTATACCATCCTAACAGCTTAGTCGGTCTAATCCACAGGAAAGACATAGTCAATACGTGTGGAGCTGACTAAGCCTTAGGTTGGTATACACTGCATGAAAAGACCTCTATTTCCGTTACCACTCTACTTTGTATTGCCCACTAGAAATAAGTATTCGATTATTCATAACCCCTATACCATCTTATATATCCAAGGTAGTTTCAGTTTCTTTGACACGTAGTCTGTGAGACGTGACGATCCTTCCCGATTGGTGCAAGATGCTTTCTTGGAGGGAACAATTTGGTCAATATCGCGGGAAATAGAAAATATTGTTATTACTTAATTATGTAGGTAAGTAGGCACCTGCTTTATGCTAGATGGAATACGACTGCTTTCGAAAACTGAAACAGGGCATTTTAACCGTGATTTTGATAACAGAAAAAAGAGCCAAGGTCTGTTCAACGAAACTCTTCAACAAATAAGTGCATTGAATTGAAACGGGTTACTGGGCCAAGGTAGTCAACGGCAAGTCTACACATTAAACTTATTTTAATGATGTCCAAACATATATTAAAATACTATAATAATCTATTTTTTAATCAGAAATCGATATTATATAAAAGAAATTCGTGCGTTACACTATTTATAACTGAAGAACGGCTGAACCAATGTGGCTGAAAACTGATGGGAAGGTAGGGTAGACCCGGGAAAAGGACATTTTACAGCCGCTATAGTTTTAAATAAATTGAAAATTATTTATTAATTTATTTATGTAAGGTTTTTTCACCAGTTTATTTGAGTTGAACTTGGTTAATATACTAGTTTTGAGGTAATCAGAGGAAAGTTCAAAAAAAGTAGTTTGTAGCAAAAATCTTGAGATCTAAGTTTGGGGCGAACCACTAGTTATTATCAAAGTAGATGTAACAGCGAAATACAGACGTTTAGCAAGATAAACTCGCGGCTAAAACATCACTCGAGCGCGGTTTGCGAGACTTACGTGTAGTCCTAAAAGGGTAATATTTTAACTGGGAATAGCCTTCCTTCGCTGAGTGCACTTAAGTGTTTACCTCAGCTATTAACCCCATTAAACTTATATAGACTTAGACAAATACGTAAAAACGCTAGAGCATTATAAGCCGCTGGAAGATGAGGGAGAACAATGGACCGACGACACAGTGTTAACGCGGAAAGTTTTAGTTGAGTCCACTAATTGTATGATCAACTTTTGGAGGAACTGTTACTGATAGAAACACTGACAGTTTCTTTTAAGGCCGCTATGCAGAAACAATGCTTGAGTCTGAGTCGAGCCTCAAGCATAGATTTTTGACAATTTTCAATGGAGAACTGTCAATAAATTGAGGTTCGACTCAGACTCAAGCATTGATTTTGCATTCGAGCCTTTGTCTCTCTGCAGCAGTTTTAAAGGAATTACTTGGATAAAATTACTGGACGTTCAAGTGGTTAATCAAATTAAGAAAGATGCGTGTTTGTGCCCCTCTTCTTGTTTAGGTAGGATGGTGAACTTTTAAACGCGTAATAAAAAAACACGTGTAAAAAGCCAATTTGATTAAACACGGTTTCCTACTGAAAAGTTAATTTAGGTATGAAAACCAGTTATAGGCAAACTTTTAAATAGAAAAACGTGATCAAAATATTTCTGTGCTAAACTGTGTGCGATTGGATGGCAAACAAGATAGTAGTTGCTCGCGATTAATCCATAAATAAGTTCAGTAAATTTATATTTCAAAAGGTCAAAATGTACGAGCGTGAGGTATATTGGCGGTATAAAAATGTTCGTCGATTTTCAACTTGATTTGTTCAACGTATCACGATCACATACTACCTTTTAAAACTACATCGAAGGTGGTATTCGCCTTATGTTATAAGTTGCTGTCAGAAGTAGTGAACTTTTGAATTTGTTCGGCATTGTATATCGTGAAGGTTAGCCCAAGAGGATAACTTATTTCATATTTTATTCCTGACAAAGTATCGCGGCTTAAGAAAAGTGAAGTTCAGGCAAAAGTTGATGTGATTAAACTGTAAGCAAGGTGCAATTAGCGATTGTAGCTGGTGCCGGAGAAATCAGATTATACTGAGTGTAAAATGACTAGGTAAGTGGGTCCATACATTACTCCTTACAACTAAAAATCCATAGCTACCCCTACAGAGGCCCAACAACTAGATAAAATCGCTCAAACAATCAAAACAATGTAATATGTGTAATGTGAATGATAATATGCATTAGAAAGTGTAAATGATAATAAAAAAATCCGTTTTCGACACAAGTTTCGATTCAGTGTATGACAGTGCTTAAATCGGCTAGCTATAAAACGATGACGAACGTATGAAAAAAAAATAGAAAACCTCGTGAAATGGTATAATGGACCTAGATTACTCTGTGTATAAATGTCCAAACAATAACTTATTATTACAAATTTAAGCTATTAAGATACAAGAAGCCCAGGCTTGGTCCACTTTGTTGCCACAACAGCATCGACAGAAAATTATAAATAAATTTACATTCAGATAAGTACCTACATTCTAATCTACGCATACAGGTACTATTACTACAGTGCTATTATTCACAAATAAATCAACGAAACAGAACGAAATCGCTGCAAAATGTATAAATTATGGAGAGCGATTTGTCCGACTCCAGTATTGTGACATGGCGTTCACTCAATTTTCTCACCATGTTTACTAGGGATAAAAGCTTCATTTATTGTTACACCAATAGTGGCAAAATATATAAAATATAACTAAGTACTACTATCTTGAACTAATTTAATTATAATTCTTAACTTTGCTAAAACTAGTAGTTCGCTCCGAAAAGTTAAATAGGTAGATGGTAATAAGAAAAAAATTTCCCACCATCACGAATTAAGTTTTATCTACTTTGAAAAAGTATTTCTGTTCAGCTTCACTAATATGGCCTTGCCTCTGACTATCCCTCACTAACTTTGTATGGTAAACAAGTTTTAACTCAATTGGCCAATTGATTGAAGAGTTCCGTTGAACAGACCTTGACTCCATCATCAGACCAGGTCGCTTTTACCATTTTATGACAATTGATCCTTTTTGCCTTTTTGCCGCGCACGAGTACGTTGTGGAATGAGCTGCCTTCTGCGGTTTTCCCTCGGAGCTTCGACATGGGGTCCTTCAAAAGGCGGGTATATCGTTACTTAAAAGGCCGGCAGCGCATTAGCACCACCTCTGGTGTTGCAGGTGTCTATGGGCGACGGTGACTACTTTCCATCAGGTGGCCCGTCTGCTCGTCTGCCTACTATAGCATAAAAAAAAAAAAAAATTGAGTACCTCCTTAACTTATTTCAAGAAAAAAATAAGAAAAGGCAAATTTATTGCAGACTAGTAGAAAACCCTTGATTTCAACGAAATTTTTAGAGATGGGAGCTCTCGGATCGTTGGTTATCTTAATTTAATGTTTTTTTTGTATAGCAAGAACTGAACGTCCTAGAAAAAAAACTGTTTTGGAATGTCCAAACAAAGTTCTTTCATAAGTATGACATGTGACTTGAGTTTTTGTGTATTTTTTTTTATATTTGCACCCTTAAATCCAATTTTACTTATATACTTACCAGTAAATTTCTCAAGTACAAGCCATTGACTTATCAAACTTTATGCAGATCGGATCAACAACGGTTCGAAAGTTATCGTCGGATAAACAAACATACATACATAAGCACATAAAATGCCAAATCGCCCAAGTTATTTGTAATCTTCGTGTGCTTCACTCACTCGATCTATACTAAGTAACACGAAAGAGATTAGGTATTAATTGAGTTTCATTTTTCAGTTTATCCATTACAAACATAAAAATAATGAAAGCTATTCTCGGCTAATATTTTCTTTTAAATTCTACCCAGAGAACAAAATAATATGTTTGTTTGATCTCAGATAATTATAATTTTGGACATTTTATAAACCTTTCTAAATCCAACGGCAAAAGCGCAGAAACCAAAGGCTACCAGAAGGGTAAGTCCCACTTCATTTACAGCATTTTGTCTACTACTTGTTTTCGTTTCGCCTATTTGTCTCTCTCTATTGTATGGAAAAAAGATGAGACCTCAAAAATACGTTACGTAGAAACGATCGAAACGAGTTGTTGTTTCATCAATTTTCCATACAAAAGAGGGACTCGAAAACAACATTTGGTAGATGAAGTGTGGTAGCAAAACTCCGACTTCGGGTACAGTACCTATTACTACCAACTGAGCTGTCAGGACTATACTATGCAGTAACTATTGAAGCAAGTCATCTGCATCCGTGTTAGTTCCAACTCAACTGCTACAAGTACGTAACACACGAAATGACATTAGGAGTTGCTCGCACTATAGTCATTAACCGACTTCCAATCAAAAAGGAGGAGGTTCTCAATTCGGTTTTTTTTTTTTTTTTTTTTTTTTTTTTAATGTGTGTTACCGCATAACTTCGTCATTTGTGAGCCGATTTGAAAAATTATTTTTTTATCTGAAAGGTACTGCTTCCAGATTGGTCCCATTTTAATTTTATTAAAATCAGTGTTGCCATTTTTTTTTTTAAATTTTTTTTAATGTTTGTAACTGCATAACTTCGTCATTTATGAACCGATTTAGAAAATTATTTTTTTATTTGGAAGGTTATTTTTACGTCCAGACTGTCCCAAACAAATTTCATTAAAATCGGTTTAGCCGTTTGGCAATGAAGTCGGTTTCTCAAGTTTTTTAAACTTATAATTATTTAATTATGTACTCTCCGTGATGTTCTCACTCCAGCACAATATAAATAGCTCTATGATGTACAATGTACATAGTACAGATACTTCAATAGTGAGCAGTGTTTTGGTTGGCCTCTCAGGTCAGTTGGTAGTTGTCATAGGTCATTAAATCATAAGCATTTATTGGTAATAGTACATTGTTACTTGAGGATTGAAAGTCACGTTTTTGAGTGCCGAGACGGGTTTGGCGCCAGAGTGTAGCGAGGGCGCCAATGGAGCTCGAGGGACTTAAAAAAGTCTTTCACCCGAGGTAAACACTGTGCAACACACATTACGAATACAAGGAAAGTAAAAATAAAAACATGATAGAAAAATTAGTGAAAATGATTTAGATAGATTGAATTGCCGCCTTCCCGCTTTTTTTTTTCTCTGGCGGGCCTTCGGTTGGCTAGCATTATTCAGTCATTATTTTCATTTTCATAATTTTTTTAAAAATAGTAAATTTTTGAAATAGTTGAAGCTAAATAATAATAAGTTCATTTAGAAAATATATTCTTTATTTAATGCTATATCTTTATGTTATTTAAATTTAAATTTTACATCGCGGACTAATTAGACTTTTTAAACTTCTTACCGTTGTAATGGGTTTCCAACCTCCTTGCTGAATAAAAAGTTGGAATTTGGTTCAATAACCTCTTTGCAGTTAGAAAGACTTTAGAAAGTTGGAACATGGTTGAATAAAATAGAACTTGTTTTTTTTTATAATTTGACAGCTGTCAGTAGAAAGCGATTCTCCCTAGGGCTGAAAGTATTACTTTCAATTAGGCCCCTCAGGCAACTTCAGACCTACTTTCCGAGTATGAGCAATGAAAACTTATTTACAGGTCTTGAATGTCTAAAAAACTACATGCCTTGTTGCTGTGCCTTCTACGCCGTAGGTCGTGGGTTCGATCCCCACCAAGAACAAATAATGACTGGCCTCTAGCTCAGTGACTGGCCTCTAGCTCAGTTGGTAGTAAGTAGCTCTGCCTTCTGCGCCATAGGTCGTGGGTTCGATCCCCACCGAGAACAAATATTTGTGTGGTAAACATAAATGTTTGTTCTCTGTCTGGGTGTTATATTGTATTCTAAGTATGTATTTACAAAAAAAAATGTATTCAAATATTATATCAGCTATCTGGTTCCCATATTACAAGCTCTGCTTAGTTTGGGGCTGGGTTTAGTGTCCACAATATTTTTTTTTTTTTTTTTTTTAATGGTGTGGTGAACACAGCTGTTGTTTGTTCTTTGTTTGCGTGTTATAATAATTATGTCTTAGTATGCAAAATTTTTTTTTTTACAAAAATAATGCACATCAGTATTATACTTATCAGTTATATGAAATATTTTCCTCACAAAGCAAATACTAGCACAGTCGTGTACCTACGAAATGCATAAATATGAGAGTCGGACAAAATTATGCCGACACAAGGCTAATATAGATGTTAATACAGATGCAAATAATTTGTAGTTAGTGCAGTTGTCTGTCTGGGAAGCTGGTATCTAAATGGATCCTATTTGCTAATGATAATATCCCTGTTACCTACATCGTGTAAAACCAAAATTTTATTTAAATAAAAAAAAAATATGGCCCTTTTGAATTAATCATTCATAGTCATATGATATACTATAATTTTTAATTATAATAATTATAAATGCTTGAAACTTTTAACTAAATTAATGTGTAATTAATATGTACTGTGCGGTTAGCAGGTTAGATATTTTTTGCAGAATTTCGTTAAAGAAAGATAGATAGATAGATCAATCTTTAGCTTTCGTTTTGATTTTAGCTTTTTTTAGATTTTTATTATTTAGATTTTTAGATTTTAGCTTGTTTTCAAAATTTAATTCTCAATGTTTTTGTAGTTTGCTGCTCATAGCGTAGCTTGGACATTTGAGTACTGAGTTGGGTGTTACTGAAACTACAGCAGCGCAATAGCAATTTTAACATAGCGTGCTATGACGTAGCAAAAAGTAAGGATTTCAAAATGTACATAAATCTAAGAAAGTTGTTATTTCATACATTCATACCAGGGCTACCACGAGCTCCATATGGTTATAGCTATGGCTGTCAAATTGTGTATAGATAGGCTGACTCACACATTCATTTTCTTCTTGGTTTTGAATGTGTTGACACTGTTGACACAATTTTGACAGCCATAACCACATGGAGCTCATGGTAGGCCAGCTGCTGGGTGTACTAAAACTACTCCTGAAACAGTGCTGGTTTCACGGATTGCTAATAAAAATATTAGACAGTTACTTAACTCAACATTATTAAGCAAAAATGTAAGTTAAACAACTGTCAAATATTTTAATACACACCATTTTATTATTCACTAACAAGTTTTCTTATTAAATCAATAATAGTTTTGAAGGGTGTGGGTGCCGGTGAAATTACTGGCACGTGAGGCTGAACATCTATGCCTCAAGTTGATGGACCATAGAGAAATGCATCGTAGGGCACGTTCCTGACGTGATTGACCTACGAGGTAATACTTTGTTCTTTGTTATAGGTGATGGTTACCACTTAACATCAGAACATTATTATGCTTGTACCATCAGCATGTTGGATAAAAACTATATGAAACAAGTTGACCGAATCCTTTTCGATTAAGATCTATCAGGTGATTTTGTACGGATAACAATAGGTATACTAATGGCAAACCAGCAGCAAAAAGCCTCACAAACCTCACCATTCACCACACTCAATTTCATTCGCCACAAAATGATATGTCAAAGAAAAAACCCTCAATGCTATTATTGTGGATATAAATAAACTTTCGCAAACGTAAACCGTGAACCGTTTGATGAATCATGAGCTTTATCCTTTAGCTTTAAAGGTAGCGATACCGATGCCAACGAGTCAGGTCGATTACAAACGGCTTATTCTGAGTTTTAACATCATTTATGCCTTGCGCACATAAAAGTGTTTTGCGATAGTGATCAGTGAAACGCTGTTATGTTTGACAGCTTAGCGCGTTAGCGTAGCTTTGCGTAGCGTATTAGTTTGCGTTAGCTTAGATCAAACTACGATAACGCTAAGTCATTTAGCGACAAAATGATGTTGAAACTCAGAATAAGCCCTTTTATGTGTACCGCCACAAACCAATGTTTAGTTTTTACTAAGCTTACGCTCGCACCCAATCCTGATTTTACTGTGGAGCCTTTGAATTGAAATCAAGGTCTTTTGACCTATTTCTACATCAAAGAACATTGCAAAAAAGATTCGAATATTTGTAGAGGTCAAAGGTTCGTGTAAACAAGGACCTTATAATGCGTACTTTTATTGAATGCTTTCAAACACATTTTTAGCTTCTAACGTTTTCTACTATACCTCTTAACATTTTTTTTATTTTTTTAGTTTTGATGTAGATAGCTAAGCATTTGGCTGCCATCACACCTGATGGAAAGTGAGGATGCAGCCTAAGATGGAGCATGCTTTGCTTAGCCATAATCCACCTGTTCACTCTTGTCTTAAAAGTTCCCAAATTGTAACGTTTCGGAAATAATGAAGGCGGAAGAGAGTTCCACTCCTTGGCAGTTCGTATTTTAATTAATTTTAACGATTGTAGCAGCAACATGAAAGAGAAGAAAAAGAGCTTAATCTTTTTATTGCACAAATAAAACTATTTCTCGAATAACTTTATTAATAATTTGAAGAGGCTCGCCTAGCAACTTGACGAAAAGCGGCTGTTGAGCAAAGCCCGGCCAAAACGAGTCTACAACTATACATTTAGGTCCAATTTCACCGTTGAAATTGAACGCGTTCTACTGACGTTTAAACTCGCTTAAGCGTTCAGTTGGTACATTTTTCTCTAAACGCGCTTAGAGACCTGTCAATGTATATAATGTATATTATATATGTATATGTATGTATATATATATAATAACCTGCATTTCTTTTGTGTACATATAAACGAGTTTAGTTAAACGCGTTTGACGGTGAAATTGGACCTTAATAGTGCTGGTCAGCTCTACTGTTTGCCTAGCGACAGAGTGTTTAAAACGAAATTCGGTCTAGCAAGCCATATAAGGGCCCATGATAGGGATTAGATTATGTAAAGGGTTTGCCATAATCGAACACGATTAGGAGGACATTATTAATAACTAGCTGTCACCCGCGACTTCGTCCGCGTGGTTAGTTTATAGATATAGTTTGAGTTCGTTTAAAAGAAACTATTTTATGGTGGAAAGCGGACAGCTATTGATATGTTTTCACTGTTTTTTGCGTATTTTTTTAAGAGTTATTTTTCGTGAATCGAGTCTTAGTGGCTAAGTTGGGTTATGTATGCGTTGATTTTACATGAGCAAGTGCTGGTTACCTTAGTTTTGAGTTTGCATTCAAAACTATAGTGTGTTCGAAAGATTATAAATGCTGTTGTAGCCGATTTTTTTCAGCTATGTTTAGTTTTGGTATGATAGGTGCTTCCCGCGATTTTGTCTTAGTGGTTATCATGGGGTTTTTTGTAACAAACCTTTGTGTGTATTCAAACCTGGTGACAGATGTTGCGGTAGCTGAAATTTTTTAAATGTTTTTTTGCGTATTTTGTAAAGCTTGTTTTCGTTATTCGTTTTAGTGGCTAATTTGGGCTATCGTATTCGTCGGTGTATGATCGAATCTGGTTTTTTTAGTTTGACATGATCAAATGCAAGTTACCATCCTTTTGAGCTTGTACTTTAGAGTGTATTTGAATTTGGAGGCGAGTTCTGTTGTAGCCGTTTTTTTTCAGCAGTGTTTGATTCCCGCAATTTTGTCTAAGTGGTTATCATTAGTTTTTTTGTAAATCTTTGTGTGTATTCAAACCTGGTGACAGATGTTGCGGTAGCTGAAATTTTTTAAATGTTTTTTTTTGCGTATTTTGTAAAGCTTGTTTTCGTTATTCGTTTTAGTGGCTAATTTGGGCTATCGTATTTGTTGGTGTATGATCGAATCTGGTTTTTTTAGTTTGACATGATCAAATGCAAGCTACCATAGTTTTGAGCTTGTACTTTAGATTGAATTTGAATTTGAAGGCGAGTTCTGTTGTAGGCGATTTTTTTCAGCGGTGTTTAGTTTAAGTATGATAGATGATTCCCGCAATTTTGTCTTAGTGGTTATCATAGTTTTTTTGAAAATTTTTTGTGTATTCAAACCAGGTGACAGATGCTGCGGTAGCTGGAAATTTTTTAATGTTTTTTTTGCATATTTTGTAAAGAACTTTCGTGAATTTGTTGAAGTGGCTAATTTGGGCTATCGTATTCGTCGTTGGTGTATAATCGAATCTGTTTTTTTTATTTGACATGACCAACTGCTAGTTACCATAGATTTGAGCCTCCAATTTAGTGTATTTGAATTTCAAGGTGAGTGCTGTTGGAGCCGATTTTTTTCAACAGTGTTTAGTTTAAGTATGATAGATGTTTCCCGCGATTTTGTCGTAGTGGTTATCATCGGTTTATTTGTGAACCTTTGTGTGTAATCGAACCTGGTGCCAGATAATGCGGTAGCTGAATTTTTTTAAATGTTTTTTTACGTATTTTGTAAAGCTATTTTTTGTGATTTTTCTTAAAATCATTTTCCGTTTTTTCTTCTTTCAGGGAAATAATTTTCCTATCTTCTTTCTTAGCGCACCTCTGCTCTATTAGAGGAACACATTTTCTAAGTTTCATGCTTCTGGGGCTAACGGTTTAGGCTGTGCGTTGATTTTTCTTTAAACTATTTTTCCCCTTTTTCTCCTCTTCGGAAAATAATTTTCCATTTTCCTTTCTTAGCGGATGCCTACGTCATAACATCTACCTGCATGCCAAATTTTAGCCTGATCCGTCCAGTGGTTTGGGCTGTGCGTTGATAGATCACTATGTCAGTCAGTCAGTCAGTCAGTCAGTCACCTTTGAGTTATATATATATAGATTTCTCAATGTCCCATTTCTATTATTTAAGTGCCTCATTATAAAACCGAATAAACAATAAAATTAACATAATTATACCTACCTACCCCTATAACATATTTTATTATTAACATTATTATACCAAATTGCCAATGGAAGCAAAAATATCAACAATGACTTCAATGAAGACACGGGGCAACTCTTTAAGATAGCTGAATAAAGAAAATAAAGTAATCTAAAATATTTGTTAAGTAAGAAAGAAAGAAAACATATTATTTATTTGCAGACGCTTTGCAACATAAGGTAAGTAGTCTTGTCTGTTTAAGCACGGTGCTTACAAAATCCCCTCTGGAAATCTTTAATCGCCGCAGGATAAACAAGTATTAATTTTTAATCAGACTTTGTTCTCATCCAAAATAAGTATTAATGAAGTACGAAGCTCAACAGCAGTGAATAACGTGACAACAACGATTCTGATTGTGTTCGCGTACGCATAACAACATTATTAATAATTCAGTTTGTGAATATGAGTCAGCGTTTACTCTGCGGATGTCTCCCATCTCGTCAGCTCATTCAATTGTATTTTTAACCGACTTCCAAAAAGGAGGAGGTTCTATGTTCGGCTGTATGTATGTTTTTTTTTTAAAAAAATTTTATGTATGTTCATCGATTTCTCCATCAATTGTGAACTGATTTTGTTTTTTTTTTTATTACAGCACTCTGAGTGAGTTTTTACTGACATTGTCATTGACTACATCACCTTCATTCGTTTTTTTTCCATGCCAAGGTTGCCTAGAAGATATTATGTTCTGGGCTGTATTTCTGTGTGGTGATCTATTGTTTTGTGATTCTTGAATTTTATTTTGTTGCAAGTATAATAGTATATCCATAAGCTTGCATAATGCATTGTCAAATTAGGTTGGTGTGGTTTTTGCAAAATTAATGCATACAAAATAAATGATTATTCAATCGAGGAACCATAAATTGCCTAATTGCATTATAATCATGCTTAAGTCCAAAACATTTTATACTTATATGATAAACATATAACCTAAGTCTAAAGTTATTGATAAATCTTATATATAAATTAATGTTATAATGGTTTATTTAGGTACGCTTCAAAAACTCAAAAAGTTCTGCACCGATCGAGCTGAAATTTTAGCATGATATAAAATATAATCCGTATCAAGGACAAGGATTGTTTTTTCAATCACAATGTGCCACAGCAAAGCGTTGCAAGGAACAGCTAGTACTATATAAAGTAGTTTTTAGATAAGTAATATTCGGTCTTACAAATTAAATAAGATCTTACTTTCATGCACGAAGGAACGCTAGATGCTGTTTGTGTTGTAAGAGTCCAAATACCAGTGCTTTTCTAAATTGAAAGAAGCAGAGTAGTTCGTAACTTCGGAATTCCGGCTCGAGTGTACCGGAAATAAGATCCCTCCACCCTTTTATCCAACCAATCGCGTTGGAACTTAGCTGGGCTGGCTGAAATAACTAAAGTCAAACACAGAATTAATATGAAAGTTATATTTGTGTAGGTACT
Source organism: Thera britannica (assembly GCA_939531255.2). Lineage (NCBI taxonomy): Eukaryota > Metazoa > Arthropoda > Insecta > Lepidoptera > Geometridae > Thera > Thera britannica. The sequence goes on along the minus strand of OW618040.2, from coordinate 11,353,587 downwards.
TAAGCAGAAGCCAAAGACAAAGCTTGGGACTTCCACCTTTTGTAAAGGCTTGCCAAACCCATGATGTACACAGTGGGCAAATACCTTCAGTAAAATCCTAAGTCAATAATTATACTTTTGTTTTCTGGTGACATAAAATGTTGCGGATTTTACACGATTAGTTCATATTTGGCTTGCGCAAGTATGACCATGTCTCAGAATTTCAAGTGAAACTCAAGTGGCCTCCTATCCACCTTCGCCGGAATGCACGTATTCTGTCTCTTCTCAACAATATTCTCTTTAATTCTAACTCCCCGCCTTATCTCAAGGAACGCTTTGAGTTCCTACACCAAGCAAACGATCAAAATCTTCGATCTTCTCAAACCTCGCAGCTTTTTACTCCTGTCCTCCTGTAATTATATGGAAAGTCATTTACCATACAAACTGGACAGAATTCTCTCTCTGTCTGTCCGTTTATTAGGGTTCCGTAGCCAAATGGCAAAAACGGAACCCTTATAGATTCGTCATGTCTGTCTGTCTGTCTGTCTGTCTGTCTGTCTCTCTGTCTGTCTGTCTGTCCGACCGTGTCACAGCCATTTTTCTCCGAACGGGGCGTAACGGGATCGGGGCGCGCTAAGCCGCGGGCGGCCGCTAAAAAATATTTATTTTTAAGCCACACATCAAAAGCTAAACAAGAATGAACTACATATACTGTATAATACAAGTAACAATTACATAAATATTGGCCGTCACTCAGCATATACCTAACTACTATAGTAGCGAGCGCCACTATAATACTTAAGCTTATGCAATAAAGCAGTTTATTTCACAGATAATAAATAAACTGGTCTAATAAATCAGCTATCTGGTTCCCAGTGTACAAGCTCTGCTTAGCTTGGGGCTAGATAGTGTGTAAATTGTCCAAAATATGTATGTATTTATTTTCAAGAATACCACCACTTTTATATTATTTATTACACAACAATATAATTATTATGTAACTTTTCATTAATTTCCCGAAGACATCTCAAACTCCCGTGTGAGGCTCGAGAAATATTATTATAATCACAGCATTGTATCTCACCGTAATAACCTGGTGACGAAGGAGACATAATATTCAATTTTAACGCATAAGAAGTGCAAATCGTTTGTCATAGTACTGAAATGAGGCGGTATAATAGCCAATTTAAGCATAAATAAGAATGAGAGACAGCACCACGGGAGATTTGTATATATAACCGGCTTTAAATAAAAAAAAGAGGATTTGTAGAATTTTTTGCTGTCGCATTTTTTGTCATTTGAGAGCTGATTTGAAAAAATCTTTTTTATCTAGGTAATAAATTTACTTACAGATTGGTCCCTTAAACATCAAAATTGGTTTAGTAGTTTGGCCATAAAGTCGGTTTCTCAAGTTTTTTAAACTTAAAGCTTTTTTTATTAAGTACAATTTTTATGAAACAACGGGATATTTACCATGATTAAATTTTTCTGAGTTGACTTCCGATATTTCAGAAATTTAATCGAAAATTTAATCATGGTAAATATCCCGTTGTTACATAAAAATAGTGTTAAAAACCATGATAGATTAAAGTTAAATTACTAAGGTTCCGAACCAACGCGCAACGTAGTGAAAAAGGAACCTTCACAGTGCAACATTGTCTGACCGTCCATCTGCAGAATTATTTCAGTATCGGGTTGAAAATGTTTCAAATCTGACTGACCCTTACCTTAAAAAAGTCACCGGTCTCTAAAATAATAATCATTTAGATCATCATATTAGAACAAAAAAAAAATACAAAAAACAAAATTATTTAGTTCCCAAAAGAACATACAAAATTGAGTGCTTGCCTCAACCTAAAATATTTCTAACCAATAGGTATTTTTCTTGCTTCGACCCAAACGTTTGATTCGAGTTCTTTTTTCTACCCACACCTACTTTTCCTTAATATCTAATATCTATATTCAATAAAATGACACAGTGAAAATACTAAAGTAGATGGGTCAGCAGACAAAAAAAAACAGGCAAGTGCGAGTCGGACCTGCCCATGAAGGGTTCCGTAGCAACAAGTAACATAATATAAAGGTTCTTGTAGTTCGTCGAAAGGTAAATTGCGGTTTACGATTTATGACGTATAAAAAAAAACTACTGACTAGATCTCGTTTAAACCAAATATCGTTGATAGTTTGCATAGTACAACATATTTTTTTTTTAGTTTTATCATTCTCTTATTTTAGAAGTTAGAGGGAGGGGGACCAACTTTTTACCACTTTGGAAGTGTCTCTCGCGCAAACTATTCAGTTTAGATAAAAACGATATTAGAAACCTCAACATCATCTTTGAAGACCTATATTACCCATTGACACACACGTATGGGTTCGATGAAAAAAATTATTATGAGTTTCAGTTTCAAGTATGGGTACCCCCAAAATTTATAGATTGTTTTTCTATTTTTGTATAAAAATCTTAATGCGGTTGACAGAATACATCTACTCGCCAAGTTTCATCAGGCTAGCTTTTACGGTTTCGGAGAAAAATGGCTGTGACATACGGACGCACAGACAGACAGACATGACGAATCTATAATGGTTCCGTTTTTGCCATTTGGCTACGGAACCCTAAAAAGAAGACAACAAAAAACAAATATTTGTTTACCAGTCTTACAAAATCACCAATCAACCTATAAAGGAATAAACTTATTCAACTAAACATAATATTATAAAACAAAACACACAAAAATTTATTATAAGTTTAGCCTAGATATATCGTTTTTATGATGTATCCTCCTTGTGCACAATAAAGTGTTATTATTATATCTAAATATGATGTACAGTTTTTTAAATTGTTTTTATAGTGTACAATTTTTTAGTCTATACACTAATTAAGGAAATCACTTTTGGGACATTAAAAAATATATATGATGTACTAAAACATTATAATATTTACCTACTTAAGAAAGTTTGTATGTGTTGCGTACACACAAATAAATCTGTCAGAGTTCTGAAAGGCGAATCAAAAGAACACTAAGTTACTCAAACGTGCACTACGTTTGAGTATCATTCAGAAAAAAAGAGAGAAAAAGAGTGGAAATCTTGAAAGGTCTTATATGAAGTAGAAACGTTTATATCAACGAAATAGAGTGTACACTGCGTCTACAGGCAAACATTGCGAGACGCACTCATTCAAGTTGTACACTTCACTTATCTGTCTTGACGAACGTACTCAGTCACATTTTTATGTTGCCTGCTCATTGTGACTATCTTATTCTCATTGTAATTGACGTGGATGTGGCCACCTGCTGGTCGAAGTGGCTTTATGATAATGATTGTAATATCGATACGAAAGAAGAAGAAGATTGTAGTTGTGTCATCTTATTATTATGTTATTTTGTCTCTGGGCAGTATCACCTGGATACTTGCTTGGTCTTTATGATTCGGTGCAAAGACGTGCTGTGGGAATAGTTGATGATCCCGTGCTCACAAGCGGTATTGAACCCTTTAGTCTGAGGAGAGACTTTTCTTCCCTGCGTGTGTTTTACTGCGCGTTGTGATCTTCACACTGGACATATTATTTAAACGTAGCTGTCGCAAGACCCGGCTGACTACTAGTAAAACCCTAATACAACCCTGCTCTGCCTTACCCTGCGTACAAACCAAAGTTGTCGCTTTCTCGCGAAGCTTACATAATCGGGGGCAATCTTGCTGTGTTCGAAATGAACGCGACTTTGAAATGAACTTCATGGTTTCCATCTGAATTTGCGCCCTTTATTTCTTGCATTTTACAAAAGTTAAAAGAGACAAGTTAGGTTGTACTTTACACTAATAATTCAGCTGTAAAAAAAATATGTTTGATGAGGTTAGTGAAACGAAAAAAAATTGAAAAATATTATAATAATATTAAAATATAGGTAGTGAGTGTTAACAGTTAATTAATCATTTACCAATATTGGTTCCGTTTGGCATAGATTTGGATTATAAATATTGTATAGACAATCCATACAACACTATCTTGCCCCAACCTAAGCAGAGCTTGTACGATGGGAACCAGATAACCATATGATGTGCGCGTGGGTACAGGTGGAAATGAATCTTGGCTTGGACCTTCAACGACTGTTACTGAAAACGTAGAGCTTGTGAGAAAGGAAATCTTGCAAAATCCATATTTTTTCGGCAGAGGTGAAATAGTCACTGCACAACGACATCACGCCCCTACCAAAGCCTACCCACGGATTTGACATGCCTACAATTTTTTTTTAATTTAAGTTCTAAGTATGGGGACCCCCAAAATTTATTGTTTTTTTATATTTATGATTGTGAGAAAATATTAGTGCGGTTCATAAAATACATCTACTTACCAAGTTTCATCAGTGTAGCTCTTATAGTTTCGGAGAAAAGTGGCTGTGACACGGACGGACAGACAGACAGACAGACATGACGAATCTATAAGGGTTCCGTTTTTGCCATTATATTTATTGCCGTATTAATAAATAAAATTGAATAAACATTTGTGTACACCACACAACTATACCTATATTTTGTTCTCGTTGCTGATCGAACCACTATTCCTGGTATATAGTAATCTATTTTCTGCCTAACAGCTGGATCCTATATACTGCGCCGTAAGCCGTGGCCTACAAATATTTTTGTACAAATATTTATTTTCTTTCAACCTAATCTAGAATACATTTCATAGGTTTGCAATGATGCTGATGACACTTTTGAAAAATTATCACTTGCAACGGTCTATAGTTCAACTGTGCCCATTCTGTAAATATCGTAGTATTTTTAACTTTTTTATGAATGTTTTCTTTGCTTAGTATAATATAAATTTAAGTAAATTCTCCGTTTTACGAAACGTTAAGGCAACGTTATGTTTCAAAGCAAAACGAAATGCATGCTTCTTTCAAAATGAAAGGAAAACCGCTAGACGTTTTCCGGCCTTCAATTCTTGGCACTCGGAAAAATTGAAAGCAAAAGCTGCCGTTAAAGTAAAAGGCACATCGCAAATTTACGCTCTCGTGCCCCTTACAAAAGAATAGAAAGTCTCGACGATTTGAATAGGTTGGAAAACTATAAACTATCCAATCCTAAAATCCCAATCGCACAGTTCACTTAAGAAAAACAAAAAAATGCATTATCTTTAAAGGGTATTGCGGATTGCTAGTAAGTACCTAAAGACCAGCTGTTGACTAGGCATAGTACTAACATAGTTTTTGTACTTTGGATGTTGTTCCCGGAACGTGATTTTTATGGAGCTGATGGCGGGAGCTGTGCCCGCGACTTCGTCCCCGTGGACTAGTGTTTCTGGGTAGCATTTTTAATGTGCAGCGATAAAAATCAGTGGCATAGTCGTCTGCCCTCACGTGTCTGCCCGTTCCAGTAAGTGCACTTTAGGCATTTCCCCACCTACATAACGCCGTACTATGCCGCGCTCAGTATTTTTGGCTTGACTTTTAGTTTAAGAAATAATACGCTTCCGTCTGGCACTGATTAGGATCAGTTGAGCTATCTCTAGATCGTTTGTAACGATCTGTAGATAGCTCAACTGTTTCTTATGTATTTTGTACATTTTGTAAATATTTGTTTGATTATAAGTTGTGAAAAAAAAAAAAATATGTTATCATCAAACCATGTAGTTATTTGGCAGTTTTTAGGGTTCCGTAGCCAAATGGCAAAAACGGAACCCTTATAGATTCGTCATGTCTGTCTGTCTGTCTGTCTGTCTGTCTGTCTGTCCGTCCGTATGTCACAGCCATTTTTCTCCGAAACCGTAAGAGCTAGACTGATGAAACTTGGCAAGTAGATGTATTATGTAAACCGCATTAAGATTTTTACACAAACTTTTGAAACTTATGAAAGTGAACCTCAAATCTATAAAAATGTGTCACATGTTTGTTATGAATCAATTAGTGAGACTTTGATGAATGATCGGCAAACTATTCGCTCTTTGTCAGTTTCATTCGCTTTATGAAATCGAGTCGAAGTGAATTCAACTCGAGTTGGTTCGAGTTAAGCTCAACTTGAGTGAACCCGAGTTTATTACTCGAGTTGACCATCAATAAGTATACTCTCTATAGCTTCATGAAACCGTAAATAAATCTGATCTACCTACATTACCTTCAATATAACAGAAAAATATATAAGTCTTATTCACAAGACGCAGTTGAGCTATCTGCAGACCGTTGCAAACTCAACTGATCCAAATCATCACCAGACGAAAGCGTTTTTTGTTTTATCTTATACCTTTAAACGAGAAAATCTTGTATATATATATATATATATATATATATTTTTAGGATCTCGGAAACTGAGCCAACGATTTTCATGAAATTAAGTATACAGGGGTTTTCAGGGACGATAAAACGATCTAGATAAGATTCATTTTTAGAAAATGTCCCCCTAGTCATAAAGTGAATAATCAACTTTATCATAAAATCATAACTCCTAGTGCCATCTGTTGATTAAGTCATGAGTTAGTGGGACAGAGAACGCCATCTATTGACGAGTAGTGGAGTTTATTATTTCTATATTATTTTGTAAGTAATTCGTATTTAAATATAATTCACAGTTTACCAAAAAAAAAATACCGAGCGAAGCTCGGGCACCAACTGCTAGTTAAGATTAAAGTGTGATCTTATATTTGATACATCGATGTAGATGTATCATAAAAATGCATTAAATTTGTCTAGTCGTTTTACTGGACAAAATTAAATCACACAGAAGCTGTCATCATAAATCATAAAAAATATATAAGTAATATCAAAATATACAAGGACACATTTTTAGAATTACAGTTTTTAGCTTAAAAATAAACATTCACAGTAAAACAATGGGCGGCCTTATTGCTAACAGCGATCTCTGCCAGGCAACCTTGGGATGGACAGAACCGAACATAAACAAGAGAGGGGGGAGTTAGATTTAATGAGATTTAATTAATTTTACTAAAATACTCTATTTCTAAAATATAACCTACATAGACGTACTAACAATATCTTTTTTTAAATTTATTTACCATTTAAAAATAAATCCATGATCTTGTAGAAGATAGCATTATAAACCACTAAGGTTTGTGCTTATGCTATCACGAGTGCGCCTCTTAGATGTAAACAATAAGAAGTTATCTATCTCGTGAATAAACTAAGGAGCAAGGTAGGTACTTATTTATAAATATTACTATTATTACTTACACTAAGGTCAAAAAATGTTTTTTTTTTATTTTTCATATTTTGTTGGTGTTAAACTGTTACGTAAATCTAAAGGTAGGCTATTAGATAAGCCGAGGGACAATAAAACCACGGTTGTTCGCTCGCTGTTCGAATTATCTATATATCTTTAATATAGCTCATTTCTTACCTCGAATCCAAAAGGATTATTAAGTATTATTATAGTCTAAGATCGCGCTATAGAAGGACCTTCACCGAGCTGGTTATTTAATGAAACTTATTTTATATATAATTAAACATGCCAATAAATACAGGGTTATTCATTATTAGCTGCAAATACTCAGGAATTAGGTTCAACAAATAAAATAAAAAATATTTATGAAATGATTTTTTTTAAGTTTTGTTATGAAAATCCCGAGAAAATCGATAAAGGAATCATTGGCGCCTGACCTATTTTGACCTTTGATCCGCGCCCGCGCGCCGTGAGTGACACTCTGCGTTCAGTCACCGCCTGGGTGGGTCATCGTCCTGTTCTCCATGGCAATCATTATGCAATAGCCGTAAAGAAATTAATAAAAATAAAATTTTGATACAAAGACTTGAAAAGTTGTTTTGCATGATCAAATTTAAAAAAAATAATTTCATAAATATTTTTTATTCTATTTGTTGAACCTAATTCCTGAGTATTTGCAGCTAATAATGAATAACCCTGTATATTCTATATGGGTTGCCTATCAAATTTCAGTCCAGGATAATTATCATTAATTAATAATTTAAAAAAAAAAAAAAAATATCTTTCCACTGGTTTGTTTAATAGACAAATTCTATACCAATCGAAAGTATAGACCCCAGTATTTTTATTCAATAAACATACCGGTGCAAAATGCTAGTATCGATTTACCTGTTTATACCTGGCTACCCGAGAGTTGTGACGGGAAAAAAATAGGCAACCTAACGTTTGCATATTCTATGGGGTCTATACTTTCGATTGGTATAGAATTTGTCTAATAAACAAACCGGTGAAAAGTTAAAAAAACAATTTAGTTTTTTTAATTATTTATTTTTCATATCCTGGACTGAAATTTGATAGGCAACCCATATAGAATATATTTATTGGCATGTTTATTTATATATAAAATACGTTTCATTAAATAACCAGCTCGGTAAAGGTCCTTCTATAGCGGGATCCTATACTATTAGGGATGAAAACTTCTTTGATAAGATTCGAACAAAAACTAAAGTTCAAAACTTCAAACTTAAGCCAACTGATTCAAGAAATAGTTAAACTTTACAAACCAGAAATACTAATCTACTTCTAACGCTGACTGTACCTACTGTGAAACATGTACACACGTCAGCATGCTACACTTTATGCAACATAATAATAATGTCGATGGCTGGAGAGGGCTTCAGTAGACCTACCACAAGCTCTGTCTGGCTCTGGTTTTGAGTCAGTGTGAGTGCTCACCAGTGTATTATACTGTGTGTATGACGGTTCAACGTAGGATTTATATAGTCAACACTCAAACAGACCTACAGGCCTACTAAGCTTTCGGTAAATAAGTAGGTATATTTGTATTTCCAGGAAAAATCTTCCTTGAGAGATTTCTTCGGGACATTGGTTTCATTTAATTTAATATTTCAAGCAAATATAAATTGTTTAAAACTCCAAGTTGTTTGAAAAGTATTTGCTCACTTTACCAACTCATAAAATTGTTTTTAACGAAAATGATTCAGGGGAAAGTAGTTTTTTTATTCTTATAGGAAAGAGCTTAGTAAAGCGATGTCACATAACAGAGAGTAATCAAAATCCTAAACGCATATCGGGATAACGTGATATGAAAACTAAGCCTTTTCTAAGGTTTTTCATCTGCGTCACAAAACGTGCGGTTTTATTGCGTATTTTATTAGACACTTTGTCGCTTAAAAATGTACGCACCCAAAATACGCAATGGGAATACTAATATTATCTGTTTCTTTTTTGGGCTCAGTTTACCGCTGTGCATTATGCATGTCCTGTAATTTGTATATTATATACAAATATATTATAATTTATTACAATTTGAATCCTAATTTATAACAGAACGATATAATGCCAATTTCAGTTCAAAATAATGTTAATATGTATTTTTATACATATTACTTTTTACACAAATTGCGGTTATGCAAAGTAACTGTAGCTTAGAGTTCTTCTTCTTATCGTGTCACTGATTCTTTCGAACCAAGTGTGGTGAAAGGATTTTAAATGCGCCTCAAAGAGGCTCCTTTCGTGCATTTGACACATATTTTCGTATTTTTTTGGTTCTACGATACGCCGGTATTCTCACGATGTTTTCCTTCACCGTGTATATAGTTTTTTGGGCAGAAAACTCATTGGTACACGACTGGGTTTGAACCCACGACCGTAGAATTGGAAGGCGGGGCCGCTACTACTAGGCCACCAGCGTTTTCTAGCTAGGTAGCTAGTAGCTTAAGTTAACATTTTGCAATAGTTTAAGAAAAACGGCTGTCAAATAAATTATGTTTATTATGTCATCCATGAAACTAGCCTAAGGCTGAGGCCAAACGAGCGTAATTTTGTGAGTCGGGAGTCGCAGAATTTCGTTCGCAGAAATTCTGCTGCATTCGGTTTCATACAAAAGTCCTGTTTCATTCACACGGCGACGCAAAATGAGTTGTCTGCCGACTCACACTCACTATTCGGACCGAATTGAGTTTGCAGGGGGCGAGGGGGCCGACGCGGGCCGGGCAAAGCGTCAGCGGTTTAAGGAGTTGTAGTAATTCATAAAAAACATGTTTGTAATGGCAAATGATAGTACTTTTCAAATAGGATTTGCACATAAACGTTCATATAAAGTGTGGAACGGTCCAAGCATCAGTCGTTCACTATTAAGCGGATTTACCCAGCATCTTTTTCTGGCATTATCTACTTCTTCGTCTTCTAAATATGCTTCGTAAATACACAAAATTTTCAACGGTTCCATTGCACGGCACAAACATCCGCTATCGTAAACTCAACTCGTAAACTCAATAAAATGCGCTCGTCTGGCATCCCAACAGAATTTCTGCCAGGCAGAATTTCTGCGACGCACGACTTACAAAATTACGCTCGTTTGGCCTCAGCCTTAAATTAAGTTTGAGCGCGTGATGTACAAAATGACCATCTGCTCAAACCATGACGATGAAAAGCTCAATAAAAGGCCGCTGTTGTGCCTTATCTTACAACTGATACTAAGCCGGCTTTTTTAACGTTTTCTCTTGAATATTCAACACCTGCAACTCTCAGACTTAATTAAGGGAAAGGTATTATCAAGAGCTAGCGACTGTTTTAATGCCTTTTTAACTTGTCGTCCCAATTTATTCTCCTCTATCTCCAACTCTGATAAAACTGAATGTCGGAAAAAAGAAATATAAAACTTTTTCAGAGGATAATTTTTATAAAAACACAAAAATCTTACTATGCTACAGAAAGAGGTAAGTTTTGTAACCATCGATAGGTAGGTAATTGTTTTACTGACTGTCTTTTCTACAGGATTATTAGGATAATTATACAGGGTTATTCATTATTAGCTGCAAATACTCAGGAATTAGGTTCAACAAATAAAATAAAAAATATTTATGAAATGCATTTTTTTTTAATTTTGATTTAAGTTTTTGTATCAAAATTTCATTTTTATTAATTTCTTTACGGCTATTGCATAATGATTGCCACGGAGAACAGGACGATGACCCACCCAGGCGGTGACTGAACGCAGAGTGTCGCTCACGACGCGCAGGCGCAGATCAAAGGTCAAAATAGGTCAGGCGCCAATGATTCCAAAGGATATTCTTTATCGATTTTCTCGGGATTTTCATAACAAAACTTAAAAAAAAATCATTTCATAAATGTTTTTTATTTTATTTGTTGAACCTAATTCCTGAGTATTTGCAGCTAATTATGAATAACCCTGTATTATAGGATTATTAGGTTTAGGGCTAGATAGTGTTATGTGAATTGTCTATAATATTTATTTATTTATAAGTCAATCATTAATTTTGACGAATAAAGTTTTGAGGCATACAAAGAAAAAAATCAACGAAATTACAAGAAAAATACAAGAACTTGTGAATCTTAATTATAACAACTAAAAATGAATTAGTTTCATCTACCGCCACTTTTCGCCACCGAATTTAAAAAGTGGCGGCAGATGACACTACCTATGTCCATTCACCCCCACGTTTCAAAAATGGGGGCAGATGGTACTATTTTAGTACCAACTGCCACCGAATTTTATCATAGCCAATTCCTTTTAAATAATAATGTGTTAGGTTTAGGCAATTTTATGAAATAAAACACAAATGAATCCAGATTAAGAGCGGGTCGTGCGAAAATTTGAGATGCGTTTTTAAAAAATTCATAACTAAATATCTAAGTGACATTTTAAAAATCGCAAAAGGACTAATTGTAGACTATACATTTGAGATTAGAAAGAGTGTTAAAAAATATACTATTTAACATGACATTCTATTTAACGCTGACATACGATTTTCATTAGCGTTAAATAGAATGTCATGTTAAATAGTATATTTTTTAACACTTAAATTCGAATTAATCTTAAATGTATAGTCTACAATTAGTCCTTTTGCGATTTTTAAAATGTCACTTAGTTATTTAGTTATGAATTTTTAAAAACGCATCTCAAATTTTCGCACCACCCGCTCTTAAATAATATGTATTTTCCACAACTTATACAACAAAAATTTTTTTTTTATTAAGCTTAACAAGTCAAAATAGTATAATTAAAACAACAGAATAGCTTAAACAGTAAATACGGTGAAATTAGCAAGAAAAATTTTCATAAACTTTTGAAACTTTCACTTTTACTCACACATAGTTTTTTAAAATAAAACTTTGCATCCATACTATCAAAGTTTCATCAAAATATTTATAATCATTTTTAAGTTTGATCAACCAGCAGCTACATTTCCTTAATTAAAATATCAAATAACATAAATATATCTACTACTTGCCTACACTAACACAGTAATCACATTACTTACAATAATTTTAAATATTTATCACAATAAAAAAAGTAATTGGCACTGTTTCCTTATTTAGGTATACCTAGTAGGTACGATACCTTACTAATACTATATTTGCAATCTACTACTATTATGCCCCTACACTACTATCACAGTTTAATCACATTACTTACAGTAATTTTTTTTTTTTTTTATCACAATAATCAACAAGAATAGAAAAGATACGGAATGAGTATATCATAGAAATCTCAAAGAAGCACCGATGACAGAAAAATTGAGGAGCAACCGGCTGGCGTGGTACGGGCATGTCATGAGAAAGGATGAAAGTCATGTGACTAGGAGAGTGATGCGTATGAATGTATAAAAATGCCAAAAAAAGATTAACGAACAGTGTGAAAAATTACATGGATAAGAAATAAGTGAATAAAGAGATGACGGCTGATACGGGAGAATGGAAAAGAAGAACATGTTGTGCCGACCCCCCACAAAGTGGGGTGAAGGCAGAAAAAAGAATAATCAACAGTCACTATAAAAGATAAACTACCGCATCATTTCTAAAAAATGTCCAACGCCTTTTTTTCCCTCTGACAATTCCAATTGGGCGTTAGAAATAAATTTGTTTCTGTGTAGCGTAGCGTTCGAACTTTTGCTAGAACCTGCTTCGATATTGTTCAATATTTGATCAGAGCGAACTGCGTAATATGCTGCGTCTTCGTATAGTACAGTCAGCAAATGTACTATGGTTGGTTTTTTTCTTTCCGACTGCTTTGTTTATTTTGTTATGCCATCCTTCCAAAAAGTTTGTAGTTCGATGGCGCTCTTTGTAGTTACACCAAATGGGGATAAAATCCTCTTTCATCCACTGCTTCAGCATGTATTTACAGAATGATTTCGACAAAAGTAGTATTAGTACGGTATAGTACCTTACCTACTAGGTATACTTAAATAAGGAAACAGTGCCAATGACTTTTTTTATTGTGATAAATATTTAAAATTATTGTGAATAATGTGATTACTGTGTTAGCGCAGGTAAGTAGTAGATATATTTATGTTGTTTGATATTTTAATTAAGGAAATGTAGCTGTTGGTTGATCAAACTTAAAAATGATTATTAATATTTTGATGAAACTTTGACAGTATGGATGCAAAGTTTTATTTTAAAAACTATGTGCGAGTAGTTAAGTGAAAGTTTCAAAAGTTTTTGAAAATAACTCTTGCTGATTTCACCGTATTTATTGTTTAAGTTATTCTGTTTATGTTTTTAATTATTCTATTTGAGTTATTAAGCTTGATAAAAAATATATAATATTTTGTTGTATAAGTTGTGGAAAATACATATCATTTAATCTGTATTCATTCCTGTTTTATTTCATAAAATTGCTTACACCTAACACATTATTATTTAAAAGAAGTTGGCTATGATAAAATTCGGTGGCAGTTGGTACTAAAATAGTACCATCTGCCCCCATTTTTAAAACGTGGGGGTGAATGGACATAACTAGTGTCATCTGCCGCCACTTTTCAAATTCGGGGGCGAAAAGTGGCGGCAGATGAAACTAATTCTTTTTTTTTGGTATTAATTTGTTTTCTAAGTACAAAAACGATACGTGTAAAACGGTTCTGAAATTGGACAAACATGCCGTTAGACCTAAAATAAAAGGGTTCTACGTAGGACTTCAGAACCCCAAAAAGTGTCTATCCAAATTACTGGAACCAATAACCGTTGACAACCTTGCTCAGATATTAAAAGTCCCTCATCAAGTTTTCCGTCCTTTATTGCCCTTGTGGTCACGTCAGCTGTCTCCAGGACCCTCGTTACGAGCTCCTTTCTTAGTATTCTTTACCCTGCCTTGGACGTGCAACCCTTGAATCAACAAGTGCGATGTAATTCGATATTATAGATTGAGAGTTGTGATGGTTGTGTCCATTTTATTGTGAACACTAAACGTGGAGGAGTGGGTCCTCAGGCCACCTAGACTAATTGCCTAGTCAATTGGTAAAAACAAGTCAGAAAATTGTTAATATCATACAAAATCTGCTCGAGAAAATTATTTGGCTTTCAAGTGTTAAACTTTATAAGCAACTTTATAAGTACTATACGCGTTAAAGTATGTGCAAAGTAGATTTTTTTTATACAACTACAACAGCAAGCAACAAGCATAATATGGCCCACTTGATGGTAAGTGGTGACCAGCGCCTATAATAAAGCATTGCCTCGTAGGTCACGCACATCAGGAACGTGCCCTACGATGCACTTCCCTGCGTCCATCAACTTGAGGGTACAGATGTTCAGCCTAAAGTGCCAGTAGTTTTACCGGCACTCAAACTTTTCAAACGGTACACAGCGATGCTGCTTTACAGTAGAAATAGGTTATGGTGGTAGCACTTCCCCGGACGAGCCCTTCACATAGAGCTCTACTACTACTAGAAGGGTGTGTTGTGCTTACGGCGAATCAAAAATAGACATTTAGGACCGTAAATTATTTGTAAGCTGCATTCTATATTCTATCTTTCTTAGATCGTCTAAACTAAGTCGTTACTTTGGGCACCTAATAATTGATAGAATACTTACATACCAACTTTTACGGGGGTACGATTTCCATACAAACTTAATTTACACAACTATGGGCGAATAAAGTATTAATGTACACTGAAATAGCTGTAATAGGCTTTTACATCAGTGGTCCTTATTACCGGCCAGTTATATAAAGTTGGAGTGGTAGCCGTTGATCGTGGCAGTCGGGGCTTCAGAAAAAGAACTAACAGACTTTTACGACTATTTTGAGAAATATGTTTTAAGCTCATTTACGTATTCAATGCCGAGTACCCGTTAGAAAGAATTACGAAAAAATTACTTTTTTGGTTTTTTATTAATATTTCTGTTATCCTACAGTTTTCTCCAACTTTATATAACTGGCCGGCAATAAAGACCACTGTAAAATTATATTACAGCTATTTCAGTGTGCATTTTATACTTTGTTTGCCCATAGTTGTGTAAATTCAGTTTGTATCGGAATCGAACAACCTAGGTACCGCTATCATATTTGACAGCATTTTACTGATTGCCACACCAGAACGCTTAGATGTGCGCAAAGCTTAAATAGTATACATTTCTAGAATAAATAAATAAATATTAAAGACAATCCACACAACACTATCTAGCCCCAAACTTAGCAGAGCTTGTACTATGAGAATCAGATAGCTAAAATAATGCACAATATAACACCCAGACTGAGAACAAACATCTGTCTTCACCACACAAATATTATCGTGGGGATCAAGCCCACGACCTAGGGCTCAGAAGCCAGACCTACTACCAACTGAGCTGAGAGGCCAGTCAAACAACAGGTCATAGTAAGATGGGTATGATAAATGGGTGTGGGCTGATTGATACATTTTGTATTTATTATTTCTATTATGGAAGTCTAATAAATAAGAAATAACTTGAACAATATGCCAATAAAGCCTAAAAGTTGAGATATAACCTGAAAATTGATTGATTAAATTCGATTACTAGTTTTATTAGGTGCCCACTAGTTATTTCTGTGACTTTGTTACGATGTAAGTATGTTTTATTTAATCGAAGGTTGTTTGATTGTTTTACAGTGTTTAATAACACCGATGTTTTTGGGTTAATTAAGCAAATTAGGTATTGACTGTTCATTTAAAATTCAATAACAAATTTCTGAATACGACTTGTTGTACAAATTAGGTATTTATTGTTCATTTATTTATTTAAAATTCAATTATTAATGTCTGAATACTTGGTTTCCTTTGTATCAAAGCTCCAATATCATTAATTGTTTGAATCGGTAAGATCACTTTGGAACGTCAAGTTGAGAAGAACTGACTATTTTATTAATTAAAAATATGAATGCAAAATATGTATTGTGTAAAATACTGCTAAGGGTGTTGTATCCGAGATATCGAGATACTCTAAAATGACACCCAATTAATTATGATATAGCAAATAATGTTCAACCACCATTTTGAAAGTAGAAAATGATGGAATATTCGTAGTCAGCATCCCAAACTAACTCGGAGACGACACTCAATTCAGGATTTTGTTTTATTCCCTATTGTTATTTTACACCCTTTAGGGTAAAATTTTTGCAAACTATGATTGATATTTTTTATATAACGAATTAACAGCTTATAAAATAGGTTTCAAGTTTTTAACTCTAATAACCATTTTTTCGCATTTAAAATTAGCCTAAGTCCTTTCTCTGGCTTTACACTTGTTTTAACGACAGAAAGCGTGTACACTACGCCATACAACGCCACGTTTGAGCCACCTCCCCCGCATCGTTGCACGCCACGGCCCACCCCCTCCCGTGACGTACAATACCGTTTCCCCCCCTCATCTCACCGTACCAAAAATCATTTAAATCGGTTCAGTAGTTTTGACGTGAAAGCGCAACAGAGTATTATCAAGGAGAATTAACAAGGATTATGGATTAAGGATTTCGAAATGTTTTGGGCGTACCACTCACAAAATACAAATTCTGACTAACACAGTAACAATCGAAATTTCAAGTGCCCTCAACTTGATGAGCACGGATTTATGTTTGTGAATGCCAATTTCCATGGAAAATAGTCAAAACCTCGCCTTGCAATAATTTCCAATAACTGTTAAAGAGGGTACAAGCACCATTCTTGAAGAAAAGCACCACTACGCTTTTGCCTAACACTTCAGGCGTTATATCATCATCTGTTGTTTAATTATACCATCCATCATAAGGATGGATGGTATAATTAAACAGCTTCTATGAAGGACCCGTTGCGCCCACTTTCAGAAGCTCTGTCGTTATTCCGTCGTCCCCCAGTGTCTTGCATGTGGTTCCTGAGATCCAGGATGTGCTTTGCTGGACAAATGTAACTACAGCTAACAGTCTTTAAAAGTAAATAATTCTGAGAGTTTTAAACCTAGACACTTGACATATTTGCAGCATCGTATGCCTATTTTATACATTTTATATTTTGATGAAGTTTTCTAACTCAAAGCGATTTTTTATGCCGAGTGCTCTAATTTTCCTTTAAATTCTTTCGTATTCTATATTAAAGCTCTATCATTCGCTGTTTGCGCACATTGCACTGAATTAAAGCTGTGGAAATGTTATTACAGCAAATACACCTTCTATATTCTTACAACCGTTGTTTATTTTGCTGTTATTTGGTTCAACTATGTGATTGCTCTAATTTATGCTTTATGTATTATTGGCGTTTCTAGAATTTGCAATTTCTGTGTGAGGAAGCTGGAATCATGCACACAATCCAGCGTGCTATTCCCTTCCATGAATATTTGTGCTGAGTGGTTATTTAATCCTCGCAAATGTTTTGGAAAATGTTGCATGAAATGTTATCTTTGATTGATGTATAATCCCGTGTAATCACCAACATCGCACATTTACACCATAATTATACACTATTTTCGTTTTATTTATCACTGAAATCAGGCTCAACAGTAGGGTAGGCGCCATCTCGTTACACTGTGAAACTTCAGAAGAAAAAGAGATGGCGATTCGGTTGGTGCGGTGAATTGACGGGCGCTTATAAAACATACCTACCTACTTAAAAACTGTTAAATATTGTCAACGGCTATTATAGTGAGTGGGTAGTGTAGTGGCGGTAATAGAACAATCACTTGGACTTGGGGTGTTTGAGGATTGGTTGGCTGGGGACGCATAAGTTCACTGTCGAAAAAAGTGAGTGATTTGTCATTCAAAAAAAAAAATCGGATGACAGGCACACCCAGACAGAATTCCAGGATCTTCTTTAGTCTCTCATGTTCTCCCAAAGATATAGTATCTTCTTTCTTATCTTCTTCTATCTTCTTCTTCTTCTTCTTCTTCTAAATATATAAAACTCTTACGTTACTGACTGACTGACTGACAATCAACGCACAGCCTAAACCGTTAGTTCTAGAAACATGAAACTGTGAGGGTATGTTTCTCCTATAACTTAGAGGTGCACTAAGAAAAGAAATTGGAAAATTCTTTCCTGAAGAGGAGAAAAAGGGGAAAAAAGGTTTAAAGAAAAATCAACGCACAGCCTAAACCATTAGTCTTAGAAGCATGAAGCTTAGAAGATGTGTTGCTCTTATAAAGCAAAGGTGCATTAAGAAAGAAAATAGGAAAATTCTTTCCTTAGAAGAAGAAAAAAGAGAAAAATTGTTTAAAGAAAATTCACAAAAAATTGCTTTACGCAAAAAAACAGTACTGTTTTTAAAAATTCTTTATTAATTTGAAAGCTACATTATCCACAAGTAACATAGGCTAAATTTCATTTTGGAAAAAAATTTCGTTCCGTAAAATATTTGAATTTTTCGGACACAAAGTGTAAAAAATCAACTAGAAAATTTACTTATTTTGCGTACGCTGCCTAAACTATAAAAGATAGAACCATAAAATGTCCTAAATAATTTTAGATCTTATAAATCTATATATATAAATCTTTCGTGTCACAATTTGGAACGCGATAAACTCCGAAACTACTGAACGGATTTCGATAAAATTTTGCAACTGCCTATAATATGGTCGGACTTAAAAGATAGGATAGTTTATATTCAATATTTAAGTGTTATTAATTTATAAGGGGCAAAAGTTTCGAAATCTATGTCTATCCTTTTCTAACACGTAGGGACTTCTCTATGTCTATCCTATTCTATCACTTATGGATTTTTCTGAAAATTCTTGGCTTTGACGAGAACAGAATGCACATAGACGCTCTAGACTAGAATGTTATTTATGATTCTCGAATGATCTGGAATAATCAAATTTAAAGTCGGTTAGCATCCGGAATGCTCCCACCCAAACGTTAGTAATTCATGATTATCTAGAATACTCAAATATACCCATGCAAACGGTTCTGAATTCTAGATTTGGACAAAATGTTTTAGAAAATAGTGCTCCTAAACGTTATAGAATGTTCTTTCATCATCATCATCAATTGATATCAGTCCACTGCTGGACGTAGGTTCACCTTGAGTAATATAGGCTATATGTAAGTGTTTAAAAAATAAATGTCCACCCGTGCGAAGCCGGGACAGGCAGCTAGTATTATTTACAAAAAAGTTCGCGATACACTAGGTATCTATGACTTATCTTGTCACAACAACCATTTTTTTATTTTTTTGGACTACATTTAAACGCATTTATTTTACTCATACTATTAATCATGTTATTTGTTGTCATAGTCATTATTAGTAAATTGGCGCTATTTTGAGTAGGTACCTATGCAAGTTAAACAACACAAAGTTCGGTAATAATATACCTATCGATTGAAAATGCATTCTAGGGATGAAAAAATTGTGAGTTTTGTTGTTCAATTGAGTTGTTTAGTTTACGAAAGAGAGGTTGGCCAATTATAGTAGAAAACATGCATGAATTTAACCTTTCTTGTTTTCAAATAAAATCAAAATAAAAAGTTATTGACTTTATGTCACATTAGAATAGTAAAAACGAAGTTCATAGTTTTCAATCCTTTTTCGCTTCATCATCATCATCATCATCAGTCTGAAGAAGTCCACTGTTGGACATAGGCCTCCCCTACACGTTTCCAGGAAGAACGATTCTGAACCGTTTCCATCCACCAACTTCCCGCGATCTTAACAATGTCTTCAGTCCATCTGGTGGGTGGGTGCCCTGCGTACGTTTTTTGCTTAAATCTTTCTTTTTCTCGAAGTCATGGTATAAAGTATGCAACTCTTGAATACAATGGATTTGTATCGAGGGCCATGAATCATTCGCGTCGTTTAGGATTCTAACACTTGAATCATTATGAATCACTCCCTACGGTCGTGATTCATTCGTAAGAATCCTTCACTTGCTCGTGATTCATCTATGACCCTCGATTTAAATCCGTCTTTTATTCACTAGTTGCATAATATACTATTTTTAGTCTGGTGATTTGATATAAAAAATATGACTTTCAAAGTTTGTGCTGGGGGGTAGAGGGAGGAGGGTACACAGGGAGTGTGGAGTGGTGGCACCCACCACTCCACACTCCCTGTGTACCCTCTTGTGCACACTCTTGCACCCTCCTGTGCACACTCTTGCACCCACTGCGTGCAAGAGTGTGCGCCGGGAGTGTGGAGGGGAGTACAAGGGAAAGTGTGGAGGGGAGTACAGGGGGAGTGTGGAGGAGAGTGCGGGGGTGATGTGGGAGGTGCGATGGGGGATGCGGGGAGAGTGTAGAGGGGAGTGCGATGGGGGAGTGTGCAGAAGAGTGCGGGAGGAGTTGGAGTGCAAGGGGGAGTACAGGGGGGATTGTGGAGGGGAGTCTGGGGGGAGTGGGGGAGTGCGAGGGTGAATGTGGGGGGTGTTGAAAGGAGTATGGGGGAGTGCGGGGGGAGTTCGGAGGGGAATGCGGGGGGGAAGAAAGTGTGGCGTAGTACGTCGCTGTGTAGGTGGGGAATGTTTGAGTTAATGTTTAAGTTTAGTAAGAGGGCAGACGACTGTGTCACGTGCACGTGAATATATGAATCTTCTGTTTTTTTCCGCTGCAAATTAAAAATGCTACTCATAGACACTATTCCACGCGGATGAAGTCGCGGGCACAGCTTGTATAACAATACACTCTTAAAATGAAAAAGTTATGTGACTTTCCAAAAAGGCAGATTAGCAAATCCTCAATACAAAATCTCACTTCACTCACTTCACTTCTTCTTTTTTGGCTACTGCGATTAGATGCCACAATTCTGCCAGTGTCCGTTTCATGCTAGTCTCATAAACTTAAGATGGAGTAGAGTACTACGAAATACAAAATCTCAACCGATGACCTGTTGGCCGTGAAAACAAAGTGACGTTAGGTGCTGCCACAGACTAAACATAAGTTTTAAATTTTTGATTATGCTCTAAGTAACCGCAATGCCAGCAAGTAGCGAAAAGGAAAACTACACTGTATATCTATTTATATTGCAGATCAACGTGAAATAAAATAATATGACTGATTTCAAAGAACATAAAATTATTAACGGAACTTTTGTAAATACAATATTCTAGGTACTGAATACATACTGAATGGAATGTGTATCAATGGACACGTCGATTTTGCTGTTGGCATTTCAATCCGTACCAATTTAACCCTTAAAGTAGCACGACAATTTTTTTTTATAAAAACTACTTTATTTGGCTCTAGAGAAAACATTATTGAAGAAAAAAAAATTCCAACTTGCCTAGCCGTTTTTGGAAAAAGGCATGTATAGTATACTATACTGTGTCACATTGAATGTGAACAACATGCACACGGGTACGTATAGTATACTATACAAAACTCTAAATTAGTTCTCCTGCTATTAAGCTAAAAAACCGTGTCCGCCCTTTTCAGGCCAAAATTTACTTTGCACTTGGTGTAAACAGTGTACGCTTATCCGCCCTTGTGGTGCTTGCAACTCTGGTGGCTTTATAGTTGAGACCAGAGTTCAAACTGGTTGTACTTTATCTCATATTTTTGTAGAAGTATGGCAGTGTGGGAGGCAAAGTATTTTTTTTTCTTTAGTCCCTGAAGTAAATGCTGATGCAGGTTATGGAGAGAGTAGTGGTATCAAGAATAAAGAACAACAAACCCTCTTCAACACCATCTCTTGAACGGCTAAGCTTACTACACAATTCGGTCCAAACCACTTATTCTGATCAAGATGACGATATAAGGTACGACGATAGAAGGCATAGGTAATGAAGATGTCTAAAGGGTATTCGGGCGTCAATTTTGGAAAATCAACCACACCCATGCTTCTAATTTTTCATTTTCCTCTAATGGCACGCTAATTGATACTTTGCATCGCGTTTCTTGACGATCTTTGCCAAAGCTGCTGGAAAGTTACAATATCTTTGGGTTCATGTTTTTGGGAAAACAAATAAATCATTCCTGGATGGACTCAAGAAAAATATTTTTGTATTGGTGTAAGTGATACCTGAATATTGTCTCTCAAAGTCTCTTGCTGAACTAAAAGCACTGGTGTGGATGGTTTTTTTAACAGTGCCACCCATAAACCTTTGCTGAACTAGATCAGGTAGGCCATAATTATGCTGGTTTCATCAGCTAGTTGCATAAAAAAAGCTCTTCGTTAGCTACAGTAACGTCATGATTATTTTGACCAGGATAATAAGTGATTTGTACCGAATTGGTGAGTAAATAAAGCCGTTCATGGAATAAGTGGAGAGATGGTGCTGAAGAGCTCTCATATGTTCCTTGGACTTCATCTTCAATACTCTTTCTGTCACTTGCATCGGAGTAACCATTATCTTAGAAGATTAAAAAAAATTAAGAAAGAACAAAGATGAACCAAAAAAAGCCATTGAGCTACCCTTTTAATCATAGATTCTACACACACGGGTACAAACGCACAATTTACTGAACCATTTACCAAGTAAAACGAGATATTTTATTAGTTTTTATTAGTTTATTATGATTGATATTTAGGTGGGTAGTTACACTTAAAACATTACACTAAAAATTCGCGCAAAAATATTACCTAACCTATAAAAGTTGACTCTAAGGTAGCATTGTATAGAATACCATATATAACAAACATGTGTAAGTTTTCCCAATCTGTGGTGTTGCATAGTATAGTATACGCTCACAAAAAACACCAAAATTTACGCATAAAAAAGTTTATTTCAAAGTAATTTTTTGAATCAAATCATTAAACAACTATTTGAAATCCTGCTTTCTGTCATAAAACCCATAATTTACAAAAAAATACTATAAAATAAAATAATTTATGACGGACATTGATGAGCTCTGTCACTGTCACAAAAATAGTTCAAAATTATGACAAACTTTGAAAGACAACGCGACCTGCTTTTTATAACGCTTTTATTAGCTTCACCTGTATGTATGTATGTATGTATGGATGTATGTATGTATGTATGTAACCGACCCATTTGAGCTCGATTTTGTCCTACTTTGAACGATCAGATTTGATTCAAACTTTGCACACCTGTCAAAGGTCGATGACAATGCAATAATATGAAAAAAAAAATAAACAAAAATAAAAGAAATGAATAAAATAATAAAAAAACCTACTTTGAACGATCAGATTTGATTCAAACTTTGCACACCTGTCAAAGGTCGATGACAATGCAATAATATGAAAAAAAAAATATGAAAAAAAAAACTAAAAAGTAAAAAATAAATTATAGTTTAAAAAACTAAAAAAAAACGCTTTTATAACTAATTGAACTAAAAAGTTAAAAATAAAACTGTAATAATCAATAGAAAATTTATATTTTTGTACAAAAAGCGTGGGGGGCTTGATTTTGATTGTTGTAAATATTTTATCAATAGTTTATTTTATCTGAAGTTATTATAAAAAGCACCCCACGCTTTTTGCACAATAATATAAATTTTCAATTGATTATTACAGTTTTATTTTTAACTTTTTAGTTCAATTAGTTATAAAAGCGTTTTTTTTTAGTTTTATAAACTATAATTTATTTTATTTTAGATGGATAAACATTCGGATTCTTTGTTTCAAATGTCAAAACAGAGGTATCATATCTAATTTTAGCGTAGGATTTTTTTGAAAGCTATGTATAGTATAGGTACTTGTCAATACTACTTTAAGGGTTAATAACTTGTCGATGCGTAACATCGCTAGTAAACAAAGAACGAGCAGTTCAATAGCCAGCAACACTCAATGAAAAGCATTGGCTTTGAGCGTTGCAAATATTCGCCTCTGAATGAAAAGCCAACGCAGCCATTGTAATGCGTTGGCTTTTCATTCACAGACGAATGTTTACAAAATTCCCAAGCATTTTCATGTTCTGAAATCATTAAGCATTTTGATAATATTTAAAAATAAAACAACTTTTTGCTTTCTTTGTCGAAAACGAAATAAACTAAACCGCTATGCCGCTCCCTAAGAAAATGCGGAAGTGGGGCTGAGGAAAAAAAAGCAAGAGTACTTACAACATGAGATCTCGATATTTTCAGATAGATCTTACGATATCTTTAACGATATAATTATTATTATAACTAGGGACTAGTGGAATCCAGCGCGACTTCGTTCGTGTTGAGTTTTGTCCATGCAATCTTTAATCCCCGCTGCACCCCTTTTCAGGTTGAATTTACAAAAATCCCTTCTATGGCCCGTATGCAGAAGCAATGCTTGAGTCTGAGTCAAGCATTTTTTTTTAGTCAACCTATTTTGTCCCACTTCTGGGTAAAGGTCTCCCCCAAAGACTTCCACTTATCTCTCTCAAGAGCCTCCTCCCACCATTTCCTCTCAAATATGTCAATATCAACCTGCCAACGTTTTCTTGGGCAGCCCCGTAGCCCCCGCCCGTCAAGGACCCAAGGTGTGCTGATGGTCGCCCACCTATCGGGAGGCATCCGGCTGACATGCCCTGCCCAATCCCACTTTAGCCGGGCAGCTTTACAGCCTACATCAGCAATGCCCGTCAGTGAACGCAGCATGGTGTTTCGTACTCGGTCAATGCGCTTAAACCCGAGTATGCTGCGTTCCATGGCTCTCTGGCAAATCTTGAGTTTGGACTTCTGCAACTTGGTGAGTGACCATGTCTGTGAACCGTAGGTTAAGACGGGCAGAATGCACATGTCGATGAGTTTGCGCTTTAGTGTTAGAGGAAGGTCTCCCTTCATGTGCGCTTTCATGAACCAGTAGCTCTTCCAGGCGTTCTCGATGTGGCAACCGATCTCCTTGTCTTGCCTGTTTTTGAAGCTTGCTAAGTGGCCCAAGTAAATGTACTCATCGACGTACTGTATTTCCTGCCCATCTACCTTGACCCTACGCCTTGTGCTGTTAGTCATTATCTGTGTTTTCAACCGGTTCATTTGAAGTCCAACCTCAAGACTTGGCCTATTCAGATCCTCGAGCATTTCCTGCAGATCATATGCAGTTGCATCAAAAAGAACAATATCGTCCGCAAAACGCAAATTGGTGAGGCGCTTGCCACTGACGTCAATGCCTTTTGTTGCCCATATAACATCTAAGGATTTGAATTTCTCCTGGAGAGTTGCCGTAAACAGCATGGGAGATAACGGGTCGCCCTGCTTGACTCCCTTTTCGATGGAGAATTTTGGTCCTGTAATGTTGAGTTTAATATCTGCTGTACTATTGCTGTATACTAACTTAAGGAGTTTTATATACATGTAATAATTTTTTTGGTTTTTCAAGGCCGTAAATATTGTAGAATGTTTCACACTGTCGAAAGCCTCCGTATAATCTACAAAGGCTAAATAGAGAGGTTTGCTGAATATTTTTCGATGATTTGGTTAAGCGTATGTAAATGATCCGATGTAGAGAAGCAGCGACGAAAGCCGGCTTGCTCAGAAGGTTGTTGTTTATGTAGGCTGGCTGAAATATGTTTTTTTTAATATTGTTTTAATGAACGCTTTAGACATTATGTGACACTAGGCTATTATTGCCAATGTCGCTTTTGAACAAATGCATATAAGTGAAAATTCTACATTGACCTCAGTGTTGGATAACATGCAACCAATTTCTACCATATTAACCACGTTTACAAAGTAGAGTTAACCTAGCCATGTCAGTCATGAAATAATAAATTGTACGGATTTGGAACGAGACCTTAATTTCGGGACAAAACTAACAACAAATTTCACGACAGTGTAGAAATACGCTTCGTACCTTATTTAATCCCCGAAATTTATCCTTGCGTGTATACCTGCGAGACGTTGCCGAAATCCCTCAGAGTGTGATCCAACATTTTGCGGGTTTATTAAAAATGACCTTCCAGTGACCCCTGTATTATACCAAGGAATACCCACATGAAACGTCTAGCTTATTTCCTGCTGTTTTTTTTCATTTTATGGAGGAGGTTGTCAAAGGGCTTCTTTGATTAATATTTATCGTTGCTGGAGTTTGGCAAAAAGCTTACTCTTCTTAAAGTCTTCATATATTTGGGAATTTAGAAGCAATCTAATATCCAATAATCGGCAATCAAAATGCATAATTATTTTAATAAAGTATGTTCAGTTGGACTGACATTATTTTATTTTGAGGAAAACCCACAGATCATAATCAGTATAATTAAACAATGTAAATCTTTTCATGATACTTACCTTCCTAAACAACCTGAAAATAATAAGTTATAGTTTAAAAAACTAAAAAAAAACGCTTATATAACTAATTGAACTAAAAAGTTAAAAATAAAACTGTAATAATCAATTGAAAAATTTATATTATTGTACAAAAAAGCGTGGGGTGCTTTTTATAATAACTTCAGATATAATAAACTATTGATAAAATATTTTACAACAATCAAAATCGAGGCTTCCGTCGACTCGGACCGTTAGGTACAAGGACCGCAGTCCCACTCGCCGGACTAATTTTATTTTATTATTTTTCTTCACCCCACGCTTTTTTTGTACAATAATATAAATTTTTCAATTGATTATTAGGTAAAGTTTTATTTTTAACTTTTTAGTTCAATTAGTTATAAAAGCGTTTTTTTTTAGTTTTTTAAACTACCTATAACTTTTTTTTTTTCATTGCATTGTCATCGAGCTTTGACAGGTGTGCAAAGTTTGAATCAAATCTGATCGTTCAAAGTAGGATAAAATCGAGCTCAAAGAGGTCGGTTACATACATACATACATACAGGTGAAGCTAATAAAAGCGTTATAAAAATGCAGCCTAAGGTGTAGCATGCATAGAATGATTGTGGTGGACTTTGTATGGTAAACAAGTTTTAACTCAATTGTCCAATTGATTGAAGAGTTCCATTAGTTAGACCTTGGCTCCATCATCAGAACAGG
This sequence comes from Thera britannica, assembly GCA_939531255.2. Classification (NCBI taxonomy): domain Eukaryota; kingdom Metazoa; phylum Arthropoda; class Insecta; order Lepidoptera; family Geometridae; genus Thera; species Thera britannica. The sequence continues at coordinate 11,326,681 of OW618040.2, read as the reverse complement.
TCACTTTTACTTTTTATTTTAAGACAATTGAGTACCTCCTTAATTTATATCAAGAAAAAAAAATAGAAAAAGCAAACATTTTGACCGACCAGTAGAAAAACCTTGATGTCAACGAAATTCTTATAGAGCCCGGTCGTCGGTTGACCCTGAACTGATGCTGTGAGCGCGCGCTCTCTGCCCTCTATCTCAAAAACGGTTCACCGTATGAAAAATGTTTTTGAACAAAAATTGTGTAGAATTTTGTATTATACAATATTGATGTTAAATAAAAATGGCAAAAAACCCATAGGAAATGAGATACCTATTTACAAAAAGAGTTTTTTGGCCTTGAAATTTAATAGTTGCGCACACCCTACCATATGCAGGTTTTGAAACAACTTTTAGGGTGTAAATATGCAAGTATTTACAGACTTACAGCTGGGTATCTCGAATTCCGAGATTCTTACCTAATTTAAGCTTAAATGACTGGCCTAACATAACATCTTTTCTCTTTGGTGTTTTCTAATCTAATCTGCTCCATCGTTGTCTTCATCGTTTACCGTCAAATGAGATTGTATCCAAAGAAGTGAGTTGTATGCAAGTAAAAAAACTTATGATACGATTTAGATCAACCTATCTTTCACTCTAGTAACAGATCGATATAAAGCATGCTTTTTAGCAGCAACACATTTTTATGAGACAATAATTAAAAAGGATACGACTTTAACTGCTGATTGCTCTTACCCTGACTTTACCTCTTCGAGTATCTTTATTGGACAATTCATTTAATCCCTAATTAGAACCCGGAAAAGGGCTGGAGACTTATAGCCAATACCCATTAAACCTACAGCTAATCGAGCTCAACTGTTAACTTTGAAGGGATTGCTCCATTTTGCCCTAGAGGGTGCTAAATGCGAACCGATGGCCATTCTAGTCTAACAATAAATCTCCGAAACAGCCGTAGCTTTAGATTGCTATTTATTTCCATAGCCTAGCGACTAGTTTTGTATTATACCCATGGCTTTTTCTACCTCTATGCAGTGTTCCTAAGTTTGAAGGGTGGGTGCCGGCGAAAGCTTCATGTTGATGATCACAGCACGTTCTTATTATGTACGTGACCTAAGAGGCAATCAATTGTTAACTTACACATCATGGTATAAGTACTCGTCAATGTCAGTTGCCCCGGGCCTCTTATTTTTTTTTTATGCTACTAAGCTAGCAAACAAGCATACGGCCCACCTGATGGAAAGCGGTTACCGTAGCCTATGGACGCTTGCAACACCAGAGGCATCACTTGCGCGTCGCTGACCACTTAAATATTTTAAAACGCCCTTTTTGAAGAACCCCATGCTGTAGTCGCTAGGGAAAACCTCAACAGGAAGATCATTCCACAACCCTAGAGTGCGCGTGAGGAAGTTTCTCTGAAACCGGACGGTGCGCGACCCTGCCGGCTCCGAGGTATGTGAATGAGCCCTGTTATTTTACTCTTCAATATTTATTTTAAAAACAATCTTAGTAAGTACCTTCCAAATGGTCTTCAGCTAAACTAATCAGTAATATTGATTATCACAAAAGCATGAACAGTTAATTGGTCATCGTGTTAATGAAGTCATTTTCTTATTAATCAGAATAGATACGTAGAAGGTAATAACAAACTCCAAACTCTTCCAGTCTCAGTTTCGTGAAGAAAAAATGTGTAAGTATAAGTACATCATCATCATCATCATCATCAGCCTGAAGAAGTCCACTGCTGGACATAGGCCTCCCCTACTCGTTTCCAGGAAGAACGATTCTGAGCCCTTTCCATCCATCGACTTCCCGCGATCTTAACAATGTCGTCAGTCCATCTGGTGGGTGGGCGCCCAACGCTTCGTCTTCCGGTTCGTGGTCGCCATTCGGCAGATTATACAGAAGACCGAGGAGTATAATCGGCTACTTTGCTTAGCGTTTGTGGACTATGAGAAAGTCTTCGATTCAGTCGAAACCTGGGCAGTGCTACAGTCGCTCCAGCGGTGTCAAATTGACTATAGGTATATCGAAGTGTTGAAATGTCTCTACAGGAATGCCACAATGTCTATCCGACTTCAGGACCAGAGTACAAATCCAATCCACATGCAAAAAGGGGTGAGACAGGGAGATGTAATATCTCCGAAACTGTTCACCTCGGCACTGGAGGATGTTTTCAAGCTCGTGTCCTGGACAAGGTATGGCATCAACATCAACGGCGAATTCATCACTCACCTTCGATTTGCCGACGACATAGTCATAATGGCGGAGTCGCTGGAAGACTTAGGCACAATGCTCAGAGACCTCAATATTGTCTCCCAACAGGTGGGTCTAAACATGAACATGAGCAAGACAAAAATCATGTCTAATGCTCATGTCACACCCATGCCGGTACATGTTGGGAGCGATATCATCGAAGTTGTGGACCACTATGTTTATTTGGGTCAAACGATCCAATTAGGTAGAGCCAACTTCGACAAAGAGGTCAGCCGACGAATCCAACTCGGATGGGCAGCGTTCGGGAAACTGCGTCACATCTTCTCGTCGCAGATACCACAGAGCCTCAAGACAAAAGTCTATAATCAGTGCGTGTTGCCAGTGATGACTTATGGAACTGAGACGTGGTCGCTAACTATAGGCCTCGTGCACAAGCTCAAAGTCGCGCAACGAGCTATGGAGAGAGCTATGCTGGGAGTTTCACTACGTGATAGAATCAGAAATGAGGATATCCGTAGAAGAACCAAGGTCACCGACATAGCTCGTAGAGTTAGTAAGTTGAAGTGGCAATGGGCAGGCCATATAGCTCGAAGAACCGACAACCGTTGGGGAATAAAGGTTCTCGAATGGCGACCACGAACCGGAAGACGAAGTATAAGTACGTCAGTTCATAATATATTTTTGAATACACTGGCTTGCGCACACCATAGGCCGCTGGCATCGGCGATCAGTGAAACGCTGTCTAATTTGACAGCGATATTTGACAGCGTTTCACTGATCGGTACCGCCAGCGAACTAGGTGTGCGCAGGCCTTTATAAAGTGGCTCTATGGTCACCGCAATTATATAAGCACAGAATGACATCCATATTTCAACTGTGACTTTTTCATTGCTTTATCTCACTAGTGAGCCATGGTTTTTTTTAAATTTTATTGATTGAATTGCTTTGTTCCCAAATAAGTTTTTATTAAAAAAAAAGATCGTGTACAAAAGAACAAATAAATTTAATGTTTCTATAGCTTGTTCATTCTATGCAACTTATTATTTAAATAGATAATTTTAACTCTTACGTGTTTATTAAATAAAACTTTCACTCAAATATATATTATGTTATCTCTGTAAGAAAACTTAAATTCCCCATTTTGTACGTGGCAGAATAACGTGACGCAAACCATGCACGGAAAATAAAAAAAAAACTTCATCCCTTTCGCTGATCGCAATGCGCGCGCATAGGAAAACTGATTCATTTTTCTCGCCTTATCGAAACATTTTTCAGAACTCGTTTTCGCTGTTGAAATTATAGTTATTTATTAATTAAAATGTCTACAAGTACTAGTTACGAAGATAATGATTTATGTTGTACAACGCCCGATATAAGGTGTGATATAAGGTGTGAGAACTCGAAATAGCTATTAGCGTACCAAAATTTCATAAAATGGCAAAACAGCAAGAATGAGCAGTCTTTTTTAACCGACTTCCAATCAAAAAGGAGGAGGTTCTCAATTCGGTTGTATGTTTTTTTTTTTTTTTTTTTTTATTTTTTTTTTAATGTTTGTTACCGCATAACTTCGTCATTTGTGAGCCGATTTGAAAAATTATTTTTTTATCTGAAAGGTACTGCTTCCAGATTGGTCCCATTTTAATTTTATTAAAATCGGTGTTGCCATTTTTTTTTTAATAATTTTTTTAATGTTTGTAACTGCATGCCTCCGTCATTTATGAACCGATTTAGAAAATTATTTTTTTATTTGGAAGGTTATTCTTACGTCCAGATTGTCCCAAACAAATTTGATTAAAATCGGTTTAGCCGTTTGACAATGAAGTCGGTTTCTCAAGTTTTTTATACTTAAATTATTATTATAAATATCTAATGTAGGTATTCTTTTTTAATGTTCTGTTAGTTTTTTTTAATTTCTGCCCTTTACTTTTCATCATGTTATTACTTATGTAAACTTATTTATTATTATTTTTCATCTATTTGTGTATTGTATGTTGTGTGCTAAGAAGCAAATAAATGAGTGTCTATGTCTATGTCTTTTTCAGAAAATGTGTTCATGGCGTACTTTAAAGAATTATGTTCTAACCACAAACCTAGCTCTTTGTGGTGTTTATACTCAATGTTAAAAAGTACAGTTCGAACAAAGAATGAAGTGGAATTAAACTTGATTCTGAGGCGCTTCCTACTGACGAAACACCAAGTACATCCAATGATTGGATTTCACCTACCTACACGAAGCCATCTCAAATTACAATAGAACATGAAAATATTTTAATAAATAATCTATCTGATGAGACCGCTAAGCCATCAAAAACAGTTAGCAATTATAATTTTAAGTAACTGCACATTTACTAATTGTTTCTCTAAATAAACTTTTTATCTACTAAATATAATTATAAGTTTAAAAAACTTGAGAAACCGACTTCATTGCCAAACGGTTAAACCGATTTTAATGAAATTTGTTTGGGACAGTCTGGACGTAAAAATAACCTTCCAAATAAAAAAATAATTTTCTAAATCGGTTCATAAATGACGAAGGCATGCAGTTACAAACATTAAAAAGATTATTTAAAAAAAAATGGCAACACCGATTTTAATAAAATTAAAATGGGACCAATCTGGAAGCAGTACCTTTCAGATAAAAAAATAATTTTTCAAATCGGCTCACAAATAACGAAGTTATGCGGTAACAAACATAAAAAAAAAAAATAAAAAAAAATAAAAAAAAAAAAAAAAAAAACATACATCCGAATTGAGAACCTCCTCCTTTTTGATTGGAAGTCGGTTAAAAATGAGTTTTATTGTTATTTTATTCACAAGTTTGTTGAAAAACATCGTATGATACACGTGTGTATCGATGATTACCGTCCTCGGCTCTCATAAGATCAATGGCGCCTCGGCGGTAATCACCAATGTTAGACACTAGTACCACAATGTACTATTGTAATGCGAGTATTAATATAATTTATGTTCAAATAAGGATGAAAGTCACAGCGAAAAGATTTCTAATATAAATCGCGGGAGCTTAAGTGACTTTTTATGTTATAATCTCAGCAAGATGCTTATTCGAATATCGAATTTTTACCAACGAATATTCAGGGCGAGAAAAATATATTATCACTTCTTATTATTATATTGTAGGTATATTATATTCTAAGACTTTTTCTTCTTGCCCCTAACTCACTTTATGTGATGGCAGCACAACATGTATTGTCTTCTTCCTCCATTCCCTTATGGCAGCCATCATCTCTGCATTAACTTTCGTTCTTATTCATGTCATCTTGCCAGTCTTTTGCTGCATATTGCACTCTAAGTATATATTTAAAAAATTGTATCAGCTATCTGGTTCCCATCGTACAAGTTCTGCTTAATTAAGTGTTGCGTGAATTGTCCACAATATTTATTCCTGTGCAATAGAATAAATTATTGTTCTTTTTTTTACCAAAAAAACTCCAAATGTACTATTTTAACTTTTTTGAGAGGCTACAGGACAAAAAATAATAGGTTCAAACCCAATTTGATTAAAGCAGCACTGACACATTAATAGTGGCCAAAATGTCTATTGCGCAAAACTTTCACAATCATTTTAAAGGTCTCACTGTAGTCAATATATTATAATAACAAGTAGCTAATGATGAGCTGGTAAGCTGGTGGGTGGTATTATACTACAAGTACAATGCCGCTCTAACACACAATGATAGTAGGTAACAATAACACGGTAGGTACCTACATAAATTAGCTTGTGACAATAACATCTAAATAATAGTATATTATCCAATTATATATAAAACTATCGACGTCAATGGCAAGATAAATCAAAAACATAAATATCAGTTCCCAATGTTTTGTAATTGCTGAGGAAAATGTTTATACTTTTACCCACTCTCGCCCTGGGGCTGGCTAAGGATTTTTTTATGCAAAAAAATCTTGTTGGATTCTAAATTTAGAATGTTAGCAACGACTACTATTATAACCACGGGAATGAAGCTGTGGATGGCAGGATAACTGATTTTATAATTTATGACTTACATAACTAACGTGAATGGTGCATAATGTGGTACCTACACTTTTATTAATAAAAACCTACAGGTAGACGGACATAAGTTACACTACGACAATAGTTCAGTCATCAAACCCTAAAATCAGGATTTTTTTAATACATTATTTTTCGTGCCTAAAGTGGCTGTAATAAATTTCTTTCCCCACAGATGTTCCACGAGGGCCGTTATTGGATCCCTAACAATATAGTATGCCGGATTTCATTTTCACATATTGTTGGTAATCTTATAGAATAAGGGCGAGCTTATTATTTTTATGTCTTGGTCGCGTTGCTACCCAATTCATAGCAGTACGTGTCAATCTTTTTGACTAGCCCAACACCTGAACATCAGGCGATGGTTATCACTTAACATCAGGTGGTCCATCCTGCTTCATCGTCGGCTACATCGTCGCTTACCATCAGAATTGAATCAGAGAGATTGTGAATCAATGTAAAAGAATATAATATGAGTCATTTAATATCAAAAACGGCATTCTCCACTTTACTTACATTTGAAATAAACATGAAAAACGTGTTTTGATTCATTATTGTCTAGGAGATTGCCACTTTTTTGATACTACTAGCAGTTGGTGCCCGAGCTTCGCTCGGTATTTTTTTTTGGTAAACTGTTGTTGTGAAATATATTTAAATACGAATTACTTACATACCTACTGATTAAATATTAATATTTTTCAATCTTACCGACATAATAAGAAACTCCACTACTCGTCAATAGATGGCGTTCTCTGTCCCACTAACTCATGACTTAATCAACAGATGGCGCTAGAAGTTATGATTTTATGATAAAGTTGATTATTTACTTTACGATTAGGGGGTCATTTTCTAAAAATGTATCCTAGCTAGATCGTTTTATCGTCCCCGAAAACCCCTGTATACTTTATTTCATGAAAATCGTTGGCTCAGTTTCCGAGATCCTAAATATAAATATATATATATATATATATATATATATAAGATTTTCTCGTTTAAAGGTATAAGATATGACTCATATGTTATGAAAAAAAACGCGTCCACGCGTACGCATCGCTCACTCAAGTAGGAGTGAGACAGATGTCGAACGCTGCCGAACGCGGAGGTCGATTGTGCCTCTTTGTCGCTCGTTACGCGCTCTCGCTTGCACTTCAAGCCTTAAATGGAACGCCTCAGAGCGAGGTAACGCCGCATGAGTCATGTTTTTTCGTGCGTGCAGCCGTCTCCATTGAATTATAATACGTTGTCACGTCAAAAAAGTAGGCCGTTATGCTTGTTCCATCAGCTAGTTGTATAAATAAAAAAATTAAAAAAAAATATTTATAACCGACTCCAAAAAATACTTGCACTAAAAAGCGAAAAATAAGAATAGTAAACCAGATTTAGTTTGAAGTCGGTGTTAAGTAAAACAATGACTATATTTTATGCATGCCGATTTCAACATTAATTATATAAAATATGGTCATTGTTTCACTGAATACCTACTCACCAAGTTTCATCAGTCTAGCTCTTACGGTTTCGGAGAAAAATGGCTGTGACATACGGACGGACAGACAGACAGACAGACAGACAAACAGACAGACATGACGAATCTATAAGGGTTCCGTTTTTGCCATTTGTCTACGGAACCCTAAAAATGATGTTGAGGTTTCTTAACTGAATAGTTTGCGCGAGAGACACTTCCAAAGTGGTAAAAAGTTGGTCCCCCCCTCTTACTTCTAAAATAAGAGAATGATAAAACTAAAAAAAATATATGTTATAGGTACCTAAATTATTATGCAAACTTTCACCGATATTTGGTTTGAACGAAAAACTACTGACTAGATCTCGTTATAAATACGTCGTAAATCGTAAACCGCAATTTACCTTTCGACGAACTACAAGAACCTTTATATTATGTTACTTGTTGCTACGGAACCCTTCATGGGCGAGTCCAACTCGCACTTGGCTGCGTTTTTTTACTCTTTGTTACTTTCACGTAAAAACTTTTATAATATCAATATAATATTATAAAAGTTTTTACGTGAACAATTTATTATATTGTAACGGAGAACGGATGTAAATAACGGGAACGAGACATAACGGAAACGGGGCGAGCGAAGCTGCAGGTGGCCGCTAGTGCCTTTACAATCCTGTCCTAAAGGGACCCATTCCAAGAAATAATTTTGTCCTAGGAACGACGCTGACGCAAGGATATTAGGGGTGGTACGGGTGGGAAAAACAAACAAAAGCAAACTGTTTTGGCTCCAGACATATTAATTTACTTCACTGATAATAATCATTAATAATCCTCAAAAATACGATGTTTGGATATTTGTGGATAAAATCATGCCCTAGCCTAACTGAACCGATTTGTATGAACCTTGAATATAGTTAGTGACTAAAAATAAACCTAAAGCGATACTTTTTTCGGAAAAAAATTGTCAGCAACGGAGTAAAAAGCTTCCATCGCGGGGGAAGCCACTGGTTTGCAATTTTCTCTTTACAACTAGCTGATGGAACAAGCATATGACCCACCTGATGTTAAGCGGTAACCATCGCTTATAACAAAGCATTGCCTCGTTGGTCACACACGTCAGAAACGTGTTTTGCGTCCATCAACTTGAGACACACGTTCAGCCTTATACGTGCCAGTAATTTCACCGGTACCCACATCCTTCAAACTGAAACACAGCAATGCTGCTTCACAGCAGAAATAGGAATGATAGTAGTACTACCCTGGACTTTTGTATTGATTAAATAGGCACACACCCATCGAGATATAAATACTACGTAGGTACTAGAGAAGCTACGTCAAATAACTGAATTGTCCTATTCTTCGTAATTTGTTCTCGGCAAAAAGGTCTTGAGCGCCATGTAAATCACGCCACTTACGCGTTTTCGAGAGAGAGCGTCTGAGGCGACTAAGTGATTTGCGGCGCGATCGCCGCAGTTGAACGGGACAAAGTAGGAATTTACGGTGTCTTCTCTAGTACGTAGTACTTATATCTCGATGCACACACCTATTTAATTTTAATTTACTTAGGTACTATTTTAGGATACCAAAGATATTCGTTCTATGCATACTTAGTAGAATACATCTAGTGCACATAACATTTTTTATATTTGATTATAATTTACGCCTTACTAATTGAAACAAAATACTTCTGAGTATTTTGTTATTTCAATGTTATGGGATCACAATATACTTATTGTGACAGTAAGGGCCGGTGCTCATTGACGGCGCGGCACGGCATGGCAAGGAAGGTTATGCTGCGGAATCCCACGGTATCCCGCGGCGTTCCGTGGCATCCAGCTGAAAGCCTAGTCACTCTGACATCAATCAGTGTTGAAATTTATCCAACCACCATGTATTGTCCATGTATGTGAAGTCTATACTGATAGTGTCTATTAAGGAATCATGAGAGTAAAGGTGAGGAGGTGCTGAGAGTTGAAATCAAAAACGTAGATCCAAAATTTACTTTATAGTCTATTCGAAACTTGGTACACAATACAAGTATGTTTTACGAGCGCTGGGAGCTTGACTGGAGAGGGCCAAGCGCGTGGGCGGTTAATTTCAAAACTGCAAGCCAAAGAACGCTCGGTCCCTTTGCTCCGCGTGGATTCAAAATTGGTTGGAACAAGTTTCAACCAGCTTAGCAATCGTAATTCCTCCACACTAAGTGACCGAGTGATACGTCTCGCGCCGCGGCAACCCGTGGAATGAAACGGCATGACACGTCATGCCGCAGCATCCCGTGGTACTCCGCGTCATTTTGTGGCATCGTGGTTTCGAAATAAATTAACATGAATTCTAAGCTCATATATTAATTATAAGATTCAAAATAAGTCGATTGGTAATAAAATCCTTTAACACGCCGTGCCTTGCTGGCAGTGAGCGACGGCCTTTAGACAGTGTGCAAAAGCATTGATCATGCTCATGTCGTCGTGAGAACACATTGATAATGATGTTGAAGGATCATAAATTTCTACAAGTTATTGCAAGCTTGCGTACATAATTATAAACGTTCCAGCTTGATTACTGTAGCAACGCTATTGTGTACCTACCTATAATATACAGGGCGTCCCACGGGTATGCCACATGGAGGGAAAGTACCTGTAATATTGCAGATAGAACATTTGACTGAAATTAGACATTATTTGAATTTAAAAAACAATTGAAACTGCATTTATAGATATTTAAATAGATAATTACATGGGAATCGAACCCGTTATACGAGAAAAATAATCACCTGTAGCTTTATCATACAGATCGAAAGGAATCATCTGAGAAAAGCTGACAGAATTTATGAATGCAGTTTAAATTGTTTTTTAAATTCAAATAATGTCTTCTTTCAGTAAAACGTTCTATCTACAATATTAAAGGTACTTTCTCTACATGTGGCATCTTACAATCATCAAATAATGATGAATTCGCTCAATTTGAGGTATTATGGTACTGTCCTGTAATTAATAAACTTCGCAGTTAAATTGGTTTCTGCAAGGTTAAACAATATTTTAGACTTTAGAGCATGCATCCGTTTTTGAGGAAATCAAACCTAAAAGAAAAATAACTGTTGTTGTTTTTTTGGGTTCATTTTCGCCGATACATTGGTGAACGAAATAAGGCAAATATTCTCTGCATAATACATTATTATACGGTAGATACACACACACAAGATCATACTCGGGCTGCATGATTACCAAAGAGCATTTATGTAGGAATAGATTTGAGTACAATTATATAAGAATACATAGGTATGTAGGTAATGGAAAATATGGATTTGTAATCTATCATAATCAGTGATTGGGCCGAAGTGTTCCAAAATAAATGAATTGAATCAATCATCATCATCATTCTAGCCTGAAGAAAATAAAACACAAACACACCCTCTCCTATACATTCCCTGGAAAAAGAACCAGATCCCTTTCCACCATCTACTTTTCAATAAATTTCAATTAATAACTTACTGCCCGCAAATTTTTCAATATTGTTGGTTTAATGTCTATCCGTAAACATCAGTGCCGTGTCAGGGACGGGGCAGGGACGTGCTTCATCTGAAGTCGTCAAGATTTTCTCGTTTAAGGGGGTACGATTTCCATACAAACTTAATTTACACAACTATGGGCGAATAAAGTATTAATGTTCACTGAAATAGCTGTAATGGCTTTTACAGTGGTCCTTATTACCGGCCAGTTATATAAAATTGGAGTGCCAGCCGTTGGTCGTGGCAGTCGGGGCTTCAGAAAAAGAACTAACAGACTTTTACGACTATTTTGAGACATATGTTTTAAGCTCATTCACGTATTCAATGCCGAGTACCCAATGGAAAAAATGACGAAAAAATTACTTTTTTGGTTTTTTATTAATATTTCTGTTATCCTACAGTTTTCTCCAACTTTATATAACTGGCCGGCAATAAAGACCACTGTAAAATTCTATTACAGCTATTTCAGTGTACATTTATACTTTGTTTGCCCATAGTGGTGTAAATTCAGTTTGTATCGGAATCGAACAACCTTAAAGGTATAAGATATGACTCATATGTTATGAAAAAAAATCGGTTGCCTGTAAAGTCGGTTTACTGACGATAGTTGAACGTGACAACGTCATACAGCTATCCACGCGGACGCATCGCTCACTCAATAAGAAGAGAGACAGATGTCGAACGCTGAGGCCGATTGTGCCTCTTTGTCGCTCGTTCCGTGCTCTCGCTTGCACTTCAAGCCATAAATGGAACGCCTCAGAGTGAGGTAACGCCGCATGAGTCATGTTTTTTCGTGGGTGCAGCCGGCTCCATCGAATTATAAGACGTTGTCACGTCAAAAATACCAATGCATACTTTGTCTATGAGCTCACACAATATCCGTGCCCGTGCCGAATGTGCCGACTACGAAGCTTCAGTGTCAAAGCCGATGCCGTAACATGTGCAAGTGTTCCGAGTCCATTCCGTAACGTAACGTGCCCGTGTTGATATTTTTTCCTTGCAATTTGTTGACATGTGTGTTGATGAACGTGAAAGATGAGTTATTAATAGAAACTGTTCGCCTATATAGAGCGTATTGTACAACTTGTCTAACCCGAGACTATAGATTATATCACGGGATTATTATTATTTTTGTCATTATCACGGCACTGACTTGTGTGAACAGAGGGGCTATTCTGACTTTTGCAACACCATTTTTGGTGTCGTGTAAGACATAAGGTGTCGTGTTAGCGTTTTGTAAAGAGGTTTTAACCTCTTTACAATCCCGATTTTGTATGAAAAACGATGAGCGCCTCTGACGGGCTTTGCGAGAAATAATATTGCTACGTATCTTCACTTACTATTGCTAACACCGGTGATAGTCTATCGTCAACACCAAAATCGTACTAAATCTTTTCGTTAGCTTCACGATTCTGACGGTTTTTGTGTAAAATGCTATTCTTAGTTTCGGAATGTATTTGACAGCTTCACGATCGATCAATCAAAATGAATTAGTAAACAAACATTTATTTGTGCATTTTTGAAGTCAATAATTGCTTTTGAGAATGTCTGCAAGATGTTATTTTGCAATGCCGATGGTCGAGAAAAACCGGGTTCGTAAATTACGGGAACTGCGGGCTGGTTTACGGAAAGCTTTCAATCCTATCGAAGATCTTCCGGAGACCATATTTTGTCGTCGGTATCGTTTGTCCAAGGTTGCCTTCGCGTTCTTATGCGAAGAGTTGCGACAGCATAACGACCTAAAGTCTTCGCAGCGCGTGAGCTTTGAATTAAAGGTGAGTTATGTTATTTTCATTAATGTGTACCTACCACCTAAGATTACCAACCCGGTATTACTGCTTATGTAGGTACGTACAAAGGTGTCCCTCAGGAAAACATCCTAACTATATGGTAACTATTTAAGTACTTTAGATTTTTACATAGAAGATACCTATTTTTGTTTGAGCTTCGTAATAAAAATTATCAACATCATTTCAGGTGACTCTGGATACCCACAGTGGCCTTGGCTCATGACACCATTCTTAAATGTTACTGCAACTCCCCAGAAAGAATGTACAACCAGAAGCATATGAAAGCCTTGGTCACAATAGAAAACACTTTTGGCTGGTTAAAAACAGTTGGCGTTGGGCAAGGATAGGGTCTTGCACTACAAGCCAAACAAATGTGCACAGATCATACAGGCTTGTTGTGTACTTCTCAACTTAGGCCTTGATTTTGATTGTTCAGATCCCGAAGAAGATCTAGTTATCAAAAGCCAACATGTGAATTATTTGCAATGTCTGTACCTACCTACTATTTTCGTATCTTATTTTTATATGCTGTGTAGGTACTTTACTATTACTAAGCGTAGCGTGTGCGTGTTTTGTAAAAAGATCATACAAAAAAGTAGGAACGAAGCCGTAGTTTGTTGCCTGTTCTTCTAGGCTTGGTCGCGTGGAACTGGCACCTAGACTCACTTAGCTTTAAGACGTTTCAAAGTGATCTTAGTAATACTGCAGAATAAATTCTTTTTTTTTATTTGAGTTTTAATTTAAATACGCCCTATACTCCAGATCGGTTTTAATAAATAAGTCTCCTGAGTTTGCTCGTGCGCGGCGTCGTGCTGGTGAGCGGTGGTGGCGGCGACCACGCCGTGGTGAAAAGCGCCGGCGAGGTGATGGTGCTGGATAGTGAAGTATTACATAACATCAGTGTAAATGTCTTTAGGGATCCGTAGTTCTGGATATCAGAACAGAACATATATATAGAGTATATAGCGTCTCAATTCATATTATGCTGAAAGCCCGCAGAATTCTAAGGATTTTTGGTAAACCAGATCTTAAAAAAGTCGAATACAACAAGAGTTACCTACGATTTGGCACGAAAAAAACTTCAAATGCTTCTCCTGTAGGCCTACCATGAGCTCTGTCAGGCTCTGTCTCTGGTTCTGGTTTTGAGTCTGTGTGAGTGTTGACTAAATAAATCCTAGCTCAAAACGTCATACACACAGTATAATGCACTGGTGAGCACTCACACAGACTCAAAACCAGAGCCAGACAGAGTTCATGGTAGGCATACTGAACAATCGTGAATTGTCAGTCAATTAAACCAGCAGTCATCTTTATGGTCTTTATTTTGAGGAATCTATGCCCGATCCATGTTGACAACTTGCTAAAAAAGAAGACTTCGTGTTAGATTCATTGCGGCCAACATCGAAATGTTTGCGTCTTATCACCATGTCAATTTGCCTAGGGTAGCACGAACACGAAGTAAAAAGTGAAGCTAACACCCAAAAGCTTGTCAATTCTTGGAATAAGCCCTCAGACAGCTCTTGACGGGACACGATGCTCGGTCTTGACACCACGGCCACGTTCCCGGCCCGCTCTATTGACACGGCACTGATGTGTGGGGATATACCTTTATCGGGTAGGGGGCTTTCTATGCTTTGACAAAAACTTGAAAGTCGTAATTGCAGTTCATTTTTTAAAAAGACTGAGAGATTTACATAGTAGATACTAAAACAGAAGATTAAACAAAAACTTCCTCTTTTAGGGCACTATTGAAGCACCTGCGTGCATATCTACCTACTCTCTTATTCTTTCAATTACTTATTAAGGAAGGCAGGAATATTTATGTTTGTATAACAATATTACTATGTACAGTCCATTCTAATTTGAGTTGACTTTGTAAGATGTTGGTAAAATGATTGGGTCAACCTATAATAAAATATGAACTTTCGTTATTGTCTCATGCTAAATTTCATATTTTCGATGCAAGATTTGGTTTCTGCGTGTCTCAATAATAATTGAGGCTGTAGTATTTGTAAAGATAATACCTTATTGCACAAACACTGTTAAAATAAATTATGAATAACATATACGTAATTAAACTTTATCGGTGTAAGTGGTTTTGATAGTTCAGGATCAAAAGCTGACAAAAGCTGTAAAGTTAAAAACAATTTGAAGTCAATTTAAGTTCAAGAAAAGAGAATTAACGACTAAGAACAAACACCCACGGAAAAATTGCAAAAATGATACGAGCGGTCTGAAATAAGTCATAACTCTGTCCTTTAGATTTAAATTAGCATAGACGGAAGTAAAAGCGGATTCGCTACAAAAAGCTTCTAAAAACATGTGGGAGTAGCGTAGCGATACAGAAACGTTGGTTCGCGCCGGTAGAACACATAGCTGACTCAATTTATGCCACGTCAGTATCGTCGCTTGAATATTCATTGCATACAATATTTTGCGGTTCGTTTACCGAAGTAAGTAGGTAAGCAAGCGTGAGCGATAAAATTAGATGTTTCCGAAAAGTTCTTTACTGCTCATTTTTATAACGCTTTTATTAGCTTCACCTGTATGTATGTAGGTATGTATGTAACCGACCCCTTTGAGCTCGATTTTGTCCTACTTTGAACGATCAGATTTGATTCAAACTTTGCACACCTGTCAAAGGTCGATGACAATGCAATAATATGAAAAAAAAAAAATAAAAAAAAATTAAAAGAAATAAAAAAAAACCACACTTTGAACGATCAGATTTGATTCAAACTTTGCACACCTGTCAAAGGTCGTTGACAATGCAATAATATGAAAAAATAAAAAAAAAATGAAAAGAAATTAAAAAAAAAAAAAACCTACTTTGAACGATCAGATTTGATTCAAACTTTGCACACCTGTCAAAGGTCGATGACAATGCAATAATATGAAAAAAAAAAATAAAAAAAAATTAAAAGAAATAAAAAAAAACCACACTTTGAACGATCAGATTTGATTCAAACTTTGCACACCTGTCAAAGGTCGTTGACAATGCAATAATATGAAAAAATAAAAAAAAAATGAAAAGAAATTAAAAAAAAAAAAACCTACTTTGAACGATCAGATTTGATTCAAACTTTGCACACCTGTCAAAGGTCGATGACAATGCAATAATATGAAAAAAAAAATAAAAAACTAAAAAGTAAAAAATAAATTATAGTTTAAAAAACTAAAAAAAAAACGCTTGTATAACAAATTGAACTAAAAAGTTAAAAATAAAACTGTAATAATCAATTGAAAATTTATATTATTGTACAAAAAGTTTGTAGAGTTTTACACTGGGACAATTGGGTGAGTAAGTACTTTTAGCTCAATATTACTTACGTCTTTTGTTGACTACGACTAAACTCACAACAACACCAAACGTGATGTTCAATTTCAAAGCCAAAGGAAATAATAGGATGAATACGATTTATGCAAGAAGAATGGTGCCATTATCACTACCCACCTTTCTCTGTTCTTTTTGTACAATGACAGTAAGACGTTTATGATAAACGTAATAAATATAATAGTAGGTAGTTCTATAACAGGGTGTTATATATTATTCTAAAAATGAACCTATTTATTAATAAAATATATATGTATAAATATTATATTTATGATTAGATAGTGTTGTGTGGATTATTCACATACACACATAGAATTCATTTATTTACAATATTGTCGTAATCCATGAAACGGTGGTGTGCTATTTATGTCCTATCATTAAATGATACATTTTTTTACCGTGAAAAAGCATTCCTTTGTTTTGGTTTAAAGGAGCCATTATGCTTGTTCCATCAGCTAGCTTGTATAAAAAAAACTCGTTTTTGTTCACCAATGATACCTTATTAAAAAGATTGAAATGCTAAAAACATACTAAATGTTCAAGCTGCGTCTGCATTATCATATAAGATACACGTTGAATACCCACTCATTTGCGTTTATTTTCAATATAATCATCGTCAGCCTGAATCTGTTCACTGCGGCATAAGCATCCTCCAATTACATTCACAGGAGTAACTATTCAGGAATCGTTATGGAATATGAATTAGAGAGGTCCATTCATTAAATAATTTGTATCGGTAGGTATCTATAATTTGTATAGTTCTCTCTCAATGTAGTTAGTAATAAAGTAATGCTAAAATTATTTGATTCGATGAGTTAAAATTTCATCTATAACACGGCTAATATATAAACAATGTTGATTGTTTATTAGCCGTGGTATCTTAGGGGTTGGTGTCTACCGTGCCTAGGAATAAAAATTGTGAGTGTAATTTTTTGTGCCTACTACACTTACCGCCCCTTACAGCCCCGTACCAAGGGCAAGGGCGTGGGCACAAATCCCACTCAGCTTATAATTGTCCAAACAGGCAAGAACAAAATGCTATATTTTTGAGCTCTTTGTGAAGGGCTTGTCCGGGGAAGTAATACCACCGTACCTATTTCTGTCGTGAAGCAGCATTGCTGTGTTTCGGTTTGAAGGGTGTGGGTGCCGGTGAAATTACTGGCACGTGAGGCTGGACAGTACACCTGTATGCCTCAAGTTGATGGACGCAGGGCAGTGCATCGTAGGCCACGTTCCTGACGCGCGTGACCTACGAGGCAATGCTTTGTGATAGGCGATAGTTACCACTTAAGGTTGTTCGATTCCGATACAAAATGAATTTACACAACTATGGGCAAACTAAGTATAAATGTACACTGAAATAGCTGTAATATAATTTTACAGTGGTCTTTATTGCCGGCCAGTTATATAAAGTTGGAGAAAACTGTAGGATAACAGAAATATTAATAAAAAACCAAAAAAGTAATTTTTTCGTCATTCTTTCTAACGGGTACTCGGCATTGAATACGTGAATGAGCTTAAAACATATGTCTCAAAATAGTCGTAAAAGTCTGTTAGTTCTTTTTCTGAAGCCTCGACTGCCACGACCAACGGCTGACACTCCAACTTTACATAACTGGCCGGTAATAAGGACCACTGTAAAAGCCTATTACAGCTATTTCAGTGTACATTAATACTTTATTCGCCCATAGTTGTGTAAATTAAGCTTGTATGGAAATCGTACCCCCTTAACATCAGGTGGGCCATACGCTTATTTCATCAGTTAGTTGTATAAAAAATGTTTTTATTCTTGCCTGTCTAAGTAGTCTTTAGAGCTGGAAGAAAATGCAAAACTTAAAGACTAAACTGCTGTAGCGTACATGAGAGGCTGAACTGGCATCGAAATAACGGTGTATACAATAACTGGATGTACATTATGGCCTCCCTAGATATTTAATTATTCTTTGTTACGAGATAAAAATCAATAAATATTGTGGACAATCCACACAACACTATCAAGACCCAAATTAAGCAGGGTTTGTACTATGAGAACGAGATAGCTGATAAATAATACTAAGATTATTATGTTTGTAAATACAATACTTAGAATACAATACACCCAGACAGATAACAAACATCTGCATTTACCACACAAATATTTGTTCTCGGTGGACTCGAACCCATGACCTACGTCGCAGAAGGCAGAGCTACTACCAACTGAGCTGAGAGGCCAGTCAAACCCAGTCCAGCCAAAGAGATGACACTTATCAAAAGATTCCACGGTGCGCGTATCTTTAGATGGCCAAACACGTTGTTCACATCAATATAATTTTTGTTTAGATATGTAGGTATACTTACATAGATAAAATCTCTGCGAAAGATAAGGTATGGTATATCAAAGACCGACGTGATGTTATTTACATAAAAAGGGACCTATGGAAATGTGTTTTCTTCCCCGGACGATATTAACTGTAAAAGCTGGATGATTGATATGAGCTGGATCCATTCAAAGATGATTTATGCGACGGGTGCGGTATATTTTGAGAAATGTAGTGTTTGCGACTGAATAAATATGGGAGCCAACACCAACGGTGATGTAGTATCTATCCCTGGAGATATATTTGTTAAAGTGCGTTTATTGTGCTAGTTTACGTATATCACTTGATGTAAGATACAGTCTAAAAATATATCTGTATCCAACATGTAAAAGTTAGCCATCAAGAAGGTTTTTATAGAAGTTTTAGAGGGCCAGTTTCAGGGATCAACCGATAAAAATTTTGACAAATTTTATCTCAAACTTTGCGTGTTTGACGAATAGTTAATACAGTAACTGCAAATAGGACGTGCATTTCTTTTTAAATTCCAAGATATTTTATTACTGTAATATAGTGTTTTCCGTGATCCTGACCTCCTATGGGTCAGGAGGGTTGAGTCCAATAATGGACCAAATTCCACCTCTATTTGATGAAGGGATGGAGTTCAACATATTAGGTGATCATGATTACGATGGTATTTCTGATGTCGCGGAAAGTTTCAAGGATGCAGTTGATGGAGAACGCGGTTTGAAAAAGAACGAAAGGAGTCGTAACAGGTTGTACCTATAGTCTAAAGTCTGATGATGAACGTTCGAAAACTGTGTCAAGAGGGCGGAAGTCGGTGCGAAAGTCTCTCGTTCATGAGGTTGACGTAAAGATTTGTTTAACAAGTTCATCTCCATTGCCAAAACAATTTGCCTTGGCCCTCTTTTTCAAGGTACCTAAATAAGATCAGTGGTATAACTCGAAGGTATCAAATACATTACTCACCATAAGATGTTGATGACTACTGAGGAGAAAACTGACGCTGATAATTTATGAAGTGTGCGGCGTGGATCACGGAAAAAACGGAGCACTAGCAAAGTACCAATTTGGCTTGGTTATTTTTTTTGGCTACTTATAACTAAGACTTTTTTATAACGCACATTATAGCACTGTTTATAGTTAACAAGCAGGTTTTGCTGTATGTTTTAGGCAATACTAAATATAATTTTTATAGTGCGTTGGGGGTATAAACGGACGCGGCTGAAGACCATAATGAAAATAATTTTAGCTGAATTGATGGCTGTAACGATGTTCATAATTTATGTGACGCTATTAACAATTATCCGTTTTTACCCCAACATATTTTATATAGGAATGCTCAAATAAAATCATAATAGTTTTTTCCTTTCGTTATCCTCCTTATTATTTGCGTGGTGAGGCATGTATCCATACAGGTAGGCAACTATTCCAAAAAAAATATTCTGCCAAAACTCAATATCTGGTTTTTTTTTATTGTTAGGTCTACAAAGACAGCTCGTAATACAAGATAAAATATTTAACTAGCTATATTCTTAGGAGTTATTCGTGGCAAATTGATAATTTAAAAATTACGAGGCTCTTTCAAAAAGTGGGGCATATAAGTAAAAATAGCAAAAGCATTATCTAAAATGAACTAGAATATAATATTACAAAGTTTTGCAGTAATTTTTTTTTCTAAGTTGTGTCAGCTGTTGGGCAAAGGCCTCCCCCAAAGCCAGTATTCTCTATCTGGAACCTCTTCTACCATCTCGTTTTGAAGGTGTCCTGCCAATGCTTTCTCGGCCGCCCACGAGGACGTTATCCGTCAGGAGTCCATGGGGAGCTGATAGTTACTGTTATAGATAAATAAAATTATTTATAAATTCTTATTACCTAGATACAGCTACCTACCCTTTGTGTTATTTTATGGTTTACGTACCCCATCAAAGCATGATTTGCAGGTTCTGTAAGTTTTCAGACGTTTTATTTCTAAGCATAACTCACTTAGGAAAATACCTAACTAAACAAACGTTTCACAAACCTTTTTGTGCGCCTTAATCCACCAACCTAGCCACAATAACAAAAGTTCTGTTAAGCTTGATGCTATAAAGAAGTTTTACTGAACCGCGAAAGTGGCAATTTCCTCCTAAAACTAAGGGTCCATTACATCTCAATGCAGTCCAAAGTGCGGGGTTTCCTTGAGAAAAGGGGCTTATTTCAAAGGTACTTTGGCCCGTAGACGTGTCTCCGAAAACTTGCTCATCAAGAGTTTGCAGAATAGTCAGAGAAACTTACAAAGCAGGAATTCCAAGATACGTATACGAGTACTACCACTACAGACTACCACCAACCAACAACCCACCAAACACCACCAAGTTGTCAGGTTTAAATGCAGAACTTTTGCCATGTTCATAAAAAGTAATGTTAGTACAACTGTTTTTTGTGTAATACAATACTAAGATAAAGCTAGGTGGGATAGAGTGTTTTAAACATACCTACTTTGGCTTGCACCGGAATGTGTTTTTAATATCAACATCAACCTTAGAAATATTTGGTATAGGTACTTACTTCCCGTGGTGTGCATATTATATACGATTTTTCTGCTCGACGACGGCGGCAAGGGGCAACTTCGGTTCGTGCAGAGGGCCGAAAGTAGCCACTTTCCGCCTGGTGTGTTGAAAACTATGTTTGTTGTCAATTAAAATTCAAATATTTTGGCTAAAGTCCACGTAAAAGATGGCAAAAAATTTAAAAAAAACACGAGAGTGAACTAGCATAACGCAATGCAAGTTCAATTTCCCCGTTCATTTTGTGATAGGAAAAAATATTTTTAGTCTATTTTATTAATGTTTTCTGCCATAAATGTCACGCGCAGAGTCATCTTGCACGGGCTTTATACTCACTCGACAGTAATTGTGTCACACGCATCGTCAGAACTTACCCTAATATCAGTCTGTAACGTTTTCTCTCCCCAGAGACGGACCTGTCACGTCATATTTTATGAGTCACTGGTGCTTGGCCTGACATTGTAAAACAGGCCGTGGAAGAAATCACTATCTATAGGTACACGAAACTGTCATCTAACAAACTAATGTCTGATTTTATTTTTTCAGAAATAATTTTTCTACGGCCTTTGGTATGGTTTGGAGGCCAGGGGCTGGTAGACCACCTCTCGGAGTGCATCAGGTATTGTTTACAAGACCAGGGACAGCCTCAGCGCATCAAAAATAGAGAAGGTGGATTCTTTCTTTGTAGTTTGTTTACGTCGTTTTTGACAGAAGCTTAGTCCTTGTTATTTTTCCTTCAATAGGAAGGAACACGGTTACCACGGTGCCCGTCCGAGCTACCACGCGTGCGCTCCGCCTGCCTGACACTGTCATCGTGTTAGATTATTTATATTTATTTTTTTGGCGAGGATCTCAAGAGGCGCAAATATGCAGGTCTCGACAGAGGGCATTGCCTCTGTCGAGACCTGCATATTTGCGCCTCTGCGCCTCTGCGCCAGCGTCTTGGGGACGCTTCCGTCTGGCACTGATTTGGATCAGTTGAGCTATCTCTAGATCGTTTGTAACGATCTGCAGATAGCTTTAAAACTCATCACAGATGAATTTTGGCAGAATAAAACCAGTTAACGGTTTAGAATTAAATTTTTCGAAGTGCGAACTATATTTAAGTATTTCCGACACTTTGGTGGACAAAAATTATATCATTAGTAAATTTAACAGTTTGGCTCCAAACATTACAATTGTAGATAAGTGTCACTTCGACTCCTTGGTTCACCAATTCTTGATGAATCCTTTCCGGCATTTGTAGATGAGAAAATTCAAAATTTTAACAGAACTTTGGACAGATTACTCAAAACTTGCTCAAAACTAATAGCCATATGGCTTTTACAATTATTCGGTTTTGTCTGTTTGAGCCTAAATTTACCAACTCTCTAAGATGTTGTCAACTGTGGATACACAGTGAGCTGGTGGAAGGCTTAGACAACATTCTAAAGATTACTTTATCATCGGTTTTGAATATTTCCTTGGATGACAGGGCATGGTCGCAGGCCTCCCTGCCTGTCAAATTGGGAGGCTTAGGTATTCGCAAAATTTTGAGTGTAGCCCTACCAGCTTTCTTGACTTCCGTCTACAGCGTCTAGCTCTTTCAAATTCTTTCAAATCTCAGTCTTTTTTGGCTACATCTGGTATTACTTTCCAAATTTCGTATCTAGACGAAGCTAGAAATGCTTGGCATAGTGCATGTCCCAATACTGCTCCCCCCAAATCTTTTTCATCTCAACGGCAATGGGACGGGCCTCTGTGTGAGTGGACACGGAATTGTCTGTTACAAACGTGTTCCAGCCCTGCAGATTGTGCCCGTCTTCTTGCTGTTTCCAAATTGGAGTCAGGTTATTGGTTACAAGTCCTTCCTTCATGTAACACTGGTACTTTAATGGATCCCGTCACGTTTCGTATTGCAACCTGCCTACGGTGGGGTGCGCCATGCTGCGCACCTCATCACTCTCGTCACGCCAGCCTTAACGACGTCATTCGGCGGGCCTTTAGAACTGTCAACGTACCTGCCGTTCTCGAACCGAATGGTTTGTTGCGTGACAATGGTAAGCGGCCTGACGGTATGAGGCTTGTTCCTTGGGACTTGGGGAGGCCACTTGTGTGCTGCCCCCGATAATTAAAAAGACGCATCTAACATTTTTACCGAATTTGAGTTATATATATTGCCGCAATCAGGAAAAAATGGCGCATCTGCCTATATTTTCAATATTTTGCTATCTTGCTTCATTGCGATTTTAGCACAACAAAATAAGCAGGTTCTACACTAATTTTTACACTTTTTTGAAGATAAAAAGGCGAATTTCGTTGAAACTTAGTTGAAAAATCGCATTTATGTAGATATACCCTAAATTAAAAGACGCATATTTTACCCTTTTTTTAAGAGGAAATTAATAAGGTGCAAGTAACCATTTGCGCCTTACGAACAAATTGGAAACTCCTTCCACACTAAAAAAAATGTCTACATCTGCCCCCTTTCTACTTTGTAATGTTTGTTTTGGCTCAGGTGCATTTGTCATATAACTATGTATGGTATACAGGGTTATTCATTATTAACTGCAAATACTCAGGAATTAGGTTCAACAAATAGAATAAAAAATATTCATGAAATTATTTTTTTTAAATTTGATCAAAATTTTTTTCAAGTTTTTGTATCAAAATTTTATTTTTATTAATTTCTTCACGGCTATTGCATAATGATTGCCATGGAAAACAGGACGATGACCCACCCAGGCGGTGACTGAACGCAGAGTGTCACTCACGGCGCGCGGGCGCGGATCAAAGGTCAAAATAGGTCAGGCGCCAATGATTCCTTTATCGATTTTCTCGGGATTTTCATAACAAAACTTAAAAAAAATCATTTCATAAATATTTTTTATTTTATTTGTTGAACCTAATTCCTGAGTATTTGCAGCTAATAATGAATAACCCTGTATATACGTTTTATCTTAACCAAAGACTATTTCATAGTTTGAATACTTATGCAAAAGGGCATATATAACAAAATGCGTCTTTTTTTTGTAAAAACGTAAGTATAAAGATAGCATAAAGGACGCTATTTAGGTACGTCTATTCCATTAAGGTCGTAGTATTTTTTCCGAATTATTTTACTAAGATGAAATAGTTTTTTATAATTTTTAGTTGAATTTCTTTAAAATACTCATATTTTTACTAATTTAATTCAAAGACTATTATCATGGCTTATACGCTGCGTTATCTTGTTTAACAAATAATATTTCTTCGCTGATCTTGTGAAACCAATCAAGTTAAGAAATAAGGCATGAATCGAGTCTCACTCTTTCTGGATGTCTGGATGTTCAAAATTAAGTAATAATAAAAAGTTGAAAGAAATTCAATTGGAACTGAAGCTCTGATTACCAAAGTAGGACTTCAAAGTAATGTCAGTAATTCATTTATTGATAGCCAGTTTTATCCTAATAGGGAACGGGAATGACGATCTGCTTTAGACACACACCTCACTAGATTCCTTTGAAAATAAAGTAAGTGAATATTTATTGCATCAGCACTGCTAAATCTTCAATAATGTTCTCGAGAAAAGCCCGCGAACATTTGTCATTTTAATCACCTGTTGGTAACGTCTGCGGTAATAAAATTATTCTTCAGTAAACATTTTGAAAATTAAATTTTAAAGCTTTGCGCTCTGAATAATGGCTTGTTGTAAAGTCTTGATGAAATATGATGAGTCCGTAAAACAATACTGAACTTTTACAGCAAAATAGCTGTTTACGCAACTTTTCAATACACATCAAGACTTCATTATTTACATAATTTGATTTAGTAGTACCTAAGGACAGTCTTCTTCTTGTCGTACATGCGTTTCCAAGAGGCTCCTTTCATGCAGTTAAAAAGTTGAGGTCAGTAGGTAAATCAAAGACAAAGTAAAAACTCGTTTATTCAGTACAAGCGGCCGCCCGCGGCTTCGTTTGCCCCGTTCCCGTTACGCCCCGTCACCGTTAATTTTTCGTGATAACAAGTATCCAGTGTCCGTTTTTTGGATTTAAGCCAATTTTCAGCCAAATCTACTGAGCCGTTCTTGAGTTATAAACTAAACACCACTTTCTCTTATAGATTTGGTTAAAAACAAAACTATCCCATGGGAACCATGTTACTGAAATCAATTATAGGGTAGCGCTTTTAACGTGAGGATTGGAATAAAATTGGAAGATTTTAATATGGATTTAGCTGATCCATATTAAATTACCCGCTGAGACACATGTTTTCTTTGATGCATGTTTTCTTTTTCATGACACTCGGCCCCAAGCTCCTGAAAGGTATCACACACTCTGAAACATTATTGCTTATGTTATCTTAGATCTCATTACATTTTAGTTGGAGACCTGAGGTGATCATGTACAGTCGTGGTATGAAAATGTTCGTCACCTTAGAGTCGGTTTTCGCTTGCACCAGTGCCTTGAACATGAACACATTTTGACATTTGTGACGTTACTTTATCGGTGTATTCTGTCTATTCAGTTTCAAAAGGTAGTATGTGATCGTGATACGTTGAACAAATGAAGTTGAAAATCGACGAACATTTTCATACCGCCACTATACCTGAGAATTAATGCCGTGATCCTATTTTGCTTTTTGACGTGACAACACGTCTTATAATTCGATGGAACCGGCTGCACGCACGAGAAAACGTGACTCATGCGGCGTTACCTCGCTCTGAGGCGTTCCATTTAGGGCTTGAAGTGCAAGCGAGAGCGTGGAACGAGCGACAAAAAGGCACAATTGGCCTCCGCATTCGGCAGCGTTAGACATCTGTCTCTCTCCTACTTAAGTGAGGGATGAGTCCGCGTGGACAGCTGCTATTCAATAGTACATTTACATGTCTTTGTCAAGTGTGAAGTGGAGTGAAAAAAGAATGTGATGTAATTTTTTTATAGCAACGATAATTGCGGCTTATGACGTTGTCACGTTCAACTATCGTCAGTAAACCGACTTTTATGGCAAGTTTTATCATGCGCACTTGATGTGCGGGCAGGTTTTTCCGCAAGTAGGCCGCTGGTGGGCCCTTTTTGCGTGACCCTTGACGCGTGTTGCTCGAACTTTTTTAGGTTCTACAACACGCCGGTTTCCTCACGATGTTTTCCTTCACCGTTTTAAGAGTACTGGCATAGTGCACATACATTTTTCGACAGAAAAACTCATTGGTACACGAGTGGATTTGAACCCACGACCTTCGGATCGGAAGGCGGGGCCACTACCACTAGACCACCAGTGCTCTCAGTAAACCGACTTTGCAGACAACCGATTTTTTGACGTGACAACGTCTTAGAATTCGATGGAGCCGGCTGCACGCACGAAAAAAAACATGACATCATGCGGCGTTACCTCTCTCTGAGGCGTTCCATTACAACGTTGTCACGTTCTACTATCGTCAGTAAACCGACTTTACAGACAATCGATTTTTTTTTGTTAAAAAAGGAGTGCACAAGAAAGAATATTCTGTGACAAACCTTATGGAACCTAAATTGCGGTTTCTAAATTCGTTAATTTTCGAGCATTAATTGAAAATCACGAAAAACCAGCTTTTGCATGATACATGCAAGAAATAAAAACTGAACGTAGCTGAAAGTCTGGCACATACCTAATAGCAAAACAAATAGAAGGTTTAACCTTTGCCTTTTGACATAGATCGTATCCCGCAAATGAATTGGAATACCAATAACCCCTAATTACCCTCACGCATAATTACAGTGGGATAACGGAATAATGCATCAGCAAATAATTTATTTACTTATTTTATTGATAACTATTATAATTAATATTAACTGCTCGCTTAAAAGTAATTGTAAGCGTTTTTAGGGTTCCGTAGCCAAATGGAAAAAACGGAACCCTTATAGATTCGTCAAGTCTGTCTGTCTGTCTGTCCGTCCGTGTCACAGCCATTTTACTCCGAAACCGTAAGAGATAGACTGATGAAACTTGGCGATTAGATGTATTCTGTGAACCGCATTAAGATTTTACATAAAAATAGAAAAAAAAACTATAAATTTTGGGCCTAACCCATACTTGAAACTGAAACTCAAAAAAAAAAATTCATCAAACCCATACGTGTTGGGTATTTATGAATAGGTCTTCAAAAATTATGTTGAGTTTTCTAATATCGTTTTTTTCTAAACTTAATAGTTTGCGCGAGAGACATTTCCAAAGTGGAAATAAGTTGGTCCCCCCTCCTCTAACTTCTAAAATAAGAGAATGATAAATCTAAAAAAAATATAATGTTGTACATTACTATGCAAACTTTCAACGATATTTGGTTTGAACGAGATCTAGTCAGTAGTTTTTTTTAGACGTCATAAATCGTAAACTGCAATTTACCTTTCGACGAACTACAAGAACCTTTATATTATATATATTATATATAACCTTTACTTGATGCTACGGAACCCTACATGGGCGAGTCCGACTCGCACTTGGCTGCTTTTTTTTCTTTGGTTTTATAACACTTGTAAAGCATTGCGTGCGTGCTGTCAACTGCATTTAATGACTTCTAAAAGTTGTATTAACCCCAATTATCCTATGTTGGTTTTGAATGAATGAAGTATTTTGTCAAGTTTCAATTCACTCAGAGCCGCTCACGTTTTGTTAAAGCTCGTGTAAATAGGTTACGGTCATTCGTAGTCATCCAATTTACCGGTCCATTGTCAATTATAACAAGACCGGGCCTCTTCCTACAGCATACCGAACAATAATCACGCGAATGGGAACTCTGTTCTCAAGCACTTTGAGTAAAATAATTTACAGGTATCATTACCATGCGCCAAAAGCTGTACGCCATTTTAATTTTCCTTTAAAGTTGATGTTAATTTTCATGTTATTGAGGTACAAAACGGTGTTTTAGAATTTATTCATTTGTCTAAAGTTCATCCTAGTCCACACAAAATAGCCTGCGATGGTGATCAGTGTAACGCTGTCAAAGTTTGAGGCAGTGTTTGCGGACATATAATACAAAACCCTATGCTAAAACTGATCGCCATTGCCATTGCAAATCTCAGCTGATCGCTTAGAGATATGCGCAAGGCTGATTTTTTTGCAAAATAACTTCATAGCACAAAAATATGTTTTATTCATAATTATTAACTAAGTTTTTTTCCATAAAACATGATTATAAAAACAGCGTTCATTCCCGAAACACAACACAATTAAAAAAAAAAAACAAAATCTTAAAAATCCCTAATAAAGTTATCAGCCGATAAACAAAAACGATTAACATGGCGTCAGCTAGTTTTTAATTCTGGCAACAGAATCATGTTCAGTGAAAACTATTGGAGATCACTTGTACTAAAGATACTATTATTATCTACATTATCTACTATATTATTATTACTATACTATCTGAAATATAAACTTAAATTAAAAAAAAAATACAAATTCTTATGTCAGTAACTACTTGCAGCTGCATTGTTTCTTAAATTTCTCATTACTTAGTTCTAAAATAATGGAGTAATAAATTAAATTAATTACAATAACTTTTTGCTGTGACTATACTTATAATGCGCATTGTTCCCACAAAATATTATAATGCCCACAAAGACAACCAAAAACTACTTGTACTTTATGGCCCAAATTTTTGGGCCACAACGTCAACGAAAATAATGCTAAATGGCCCACAGTGTCAATGGGTCGCAAACCAATTATTTCTGTTTCACTTATCTTTTCTATCAATGGCCCATGATCTCAGGATCTTATATTTCTAAATAACCCATTTTTTTTCAAATGCCGTTCCAGGTTACAAATTATAGGTATTTATTCAAAACTTCTTCAAATCAGCACTTATTATTTTAAAATAATGTCCCTTCTTATTTAAATTATAAATAATCATTGCTGTCTTAACGTCTGCTTGATCATTAATTGCTAAGCTGACCTGTCGCTTTGATAGTTAACACCAATTGAAATGTCAGACTCCACCTGGCTTATAAATTATAGCCATTCTTATCATCGTGTCACTGGTTTTTTCAACCGGTGTGGTGAAAGGATTCCAAGTATGCCTTAGAGAGGCTCTTTAGAAGATATTCATTATCTTCTAAATATATCAAACACTTACGTTACTGACTGACTGACTGACAATCAACGTACAGCCTAAACCGTTAGCATGAAACTTAGAGGGTGTGTTTCTTTTATTTCGTTTAAGCCCCGACCAAAAAAGCAAACACTTTTATATACGAAGAACACAGGACACCTAGTTGAATTTCTCAAGCTTCAAAAATCATACTTATAATCATACAGAATAGAATAGAATAAGAACAAAAATAGAAGAAAATTTGGGTGAAGACCAATACGGGTTCAGAAGCAATGATCAAAAAGCCTTGAGACTTATTATAGATAGACGAATGGGCCTAGGATTAGACACTCACATAGCATTCATTGACTTAGAAAAGGCTTTTGACAAAGTTGATTGGAAAAAGATGATGACAGCATTTTAAGACGTTAGATTAGATTACAGAGATAGAAAAATTATGTATGAGCTGTATAAACATCAAACAGTAGGAAATTTAAAATAAATACCTAGCTAAAATTATGCAAGAAGTACGACCCCAAACTAAACATAGCTTGTATGTATAGCTTGTATAATCAGATAGCTGATAATTATATACATTTATCTATAGATTTTTTTGTAAATACACTTAGAATACAATATAACACCTAGACAGAGAACAAACATCTGCGTCCACCACACAAATAATTTTGTTCTCGGTGGGGATCGAACCCACGACCGACGGCGCATAAAGCAGAGCTATCAACTGAGCTGAGAAGCTAGTCATAGAACGCACAGTAACCAGGCTTCTCAAGCACACTGTGCATTCAACCTGCGCTCGAAATGGCATGCACCGACGACGATTCGGCTTGTCATTCATGTTGTGACAAAACCCGTACGTTACGTTACGTATGATAAACTAGGTATACCTATTTGTAGGTACATACATATGTCAATGCATCATCCACCCGAATTAGACCGGGTTAGCTTAGGTCAATACAATTAGATTTAATTGAACAGTTGAGAGGGTATTATTAAACTAAGTAACATGAGCTTAAATGTAAAATGTTTAGTACCCTTTTGGGGGTTACAGTGAAGTGTTGTGTATTGAAAAAGTGCTCGTGTATTTTATGACGCAAATTGGTTACACCGACGCAAACGAGGCGAGTGTTTTGCATTCAAGATGATTGAATTTCATCGAGACGTCCGCAAGTCTAAAACCTGAAGAAAAACCCACAGAAAAGTCGTAATTTACCAATGCAGCAAGCAAGTTGGTACGCCTTAATTTAAAATACATGAAAAAATTGCATTGTTTATGTATCGGCCTTTTTAAAAGCTTTAAGTCCATAGGTCGTGGGTTCGAATCTAGTCGTGTAATGTATTTACACATAACTAGTGCTCTCAAACGGTAAAGAAAAACATTGTGACGAAGCCCATGGCCTAGTCAGCTCTGCACGTGTTAACCATGGCTATCCTGTGGATTAGGCCGATTAAGCTGTCATGACGGTTTAGGTGCTAGGTAAGTCAAAATCAAAAAAAATCTAATCAAAAATGTTTATTTTGGAATAAATACATGGCACAATAAGGTCAAAGCACGATAACGTTCGCAGAAGTTAAAAACTGTGTCGCGAACATTAACGCCCTCCTCCGACTTAGGGAATTCCAAACTGTAGAAGAATTGAAGCTATAACATAATATAAACTTAATTAAATCTTAATTAAAACAAAATTCTTTGCGTGATTGTGTTTTTGTGTAGAGTGAATGGGTTTGCGTAAGTGTGAAAGGTTTAAAAAATTTGGGGTGGTTCTCCTGGTACGCCAGTCTCATGAGAGTCTGGTTATAGAGAAGAACCTGTAGTAGTCTATTCCTGACAGAGTCAAAGGCCTTCTCATAGTCCACAAACGGTAAGCAAAAGGGCTGATTATACTCGTCAGATTTTTGTATAATCTGCCGCACTGTGTGAATGTTTCTTTAGAACAGGAGAACTTCCTGCTCTTAGGAGCTCTGAATTGATTCCGTCTTCCCCTGAGATTTTTCAATTTTTCAACTGCCTCAAGGCTATTGCAATCTCATCAAGGCTGATCTCTGGGATATCTTCTGTGTAGTGGCGGGTCAGTGTGGCTCTAGCATCCTCATTACTATGTTCGGGACAAGATACCTGCGTGGCGTACAACTAGCCATAGAAGTCCTCAATCTCAGCTAAGACTTCCGGCTTGGAAACGACGGTATTCACCCTCGGTGCTGTGAGCTGCGTCAGATGACTTCGGCCGAGTTGCTGCACAAACACTTTGGACCCCCGGTCTTGCTCGATTGTTCGCTCAATGCGAAGAGTGTTGGAGCGTCGGGGGTCATAGCGTATGTGCTTCGCGATGGCTTTAAGAGCCTGGTATTCTGACAGCGTCGTGAGAGAAAGTGGTGTAATGGCCCGAACACACCTAGTTCGCTTGCGGTAGCGATCAGTGAAACGCTGTCAAATATCGCTGTAAGATTTGAGATTTGACAGCGAATATTTGACAGCGTTTGACTGATCGCTACCGCCAGCGAACTAGGTGTGCGCAGGCCTTTAGTCGCCGTTTTTCCATAAAACGTTTTTCCATTTTAAATAAGTAAGCGTAGTATAGGACCCTTTCCGGCAAGTTGGGCCGACGATCTGCGAAATGTAGCTAGCAAACACTAGAGGAGAAGAGCCGTGAGAGTTGTGAGAGACCTACGCCGGTCAGTGAATTGATATTGTTTGTTGATGACTTAAATATTTGTAAAATAAATTAGGCACAGAGCGATAAGTGTCAACTAATGAGGTATCTATCAATAAAACATCTGCGTTTAACTCCTTCATTGTGAGCCACTCAGTTTCCGCAGAGTCGGCTAACAAAATAAATATTTGCTTAGGGATGACTGCTATGTACCTATGCCCGATAGAGAAAGTTTTGGATTAATTTACTCGTGAATAAGTCCGTCAAGGAGAAGAGTCACTCGGCTTTACGCAAGCGCATAAGGACCCGTTCAAAACGCCTCTACGCTAGTGTGAACGCGGGTTTCGTGACGTGAACACGAATACTAAGTCCGTTACGTAGCTTTACTCACGAGATGCCGTAAATTTATGACGCATAACGAATGATGAAAAAAAAATGTAGAATAGCCGAGGGTGGCTGCTGGTAGAAACGGTGATGCAAACTGTGTAAAAACTATTTCATTGAAAATACTTTCAGTGAGTCTCAAGTGATCAAAATATTTCGTGAAGTGTGTGAACGAACAATTAACTTTGGATATTTAATTCGACTAACAACGGTGAGTCAGTAGCAGCACATTTACTAGATCAAACACCACCAAATCATTGAAGCTTGTACTGAATAAAGAAAGAAACTTTAATGAAATTCGTACGTAATCGTAACTTCAAATGTTGCTACTTTTTTTTTTATACAACTAAGTTGACAAACAAGCATACGGCCCACCTGATGGGAAGCGGTTACCGTAGCCTATGGACGCCTGCAATACCAGAGGCATCACAAGCGCGTTGCCGACCCTTTAAAACTTTTAAAACGCCCTTTCTGAAGAACCCCATGCTATAGTCCTTAGGGAAAACCTCAGCATGGAGATCATTCCACAGCCTGAGTGTTCGCGGAAGGAAGTTCCTCTGAAACCGAACGGTGCGCGACCACCTAGGCTCTAAGGTGTGAGGATGAACTCTGCCTATGGCGAGCAGTGCGATGGTAGAATGTAGCTGTTGGCATGATTTCAGTTCTTCAGAGCATACCCCATTATACAAGCAGTAAAACACGCACAATGAGGAGAAGTCTCTTCTCAAACTTAAGGGCTCAATACCGCTTGTGAGCTTGGGATCGTCAACAATTCTCACAGCACATCTTTGGATCGAATCAAGGGGTCCAAGCTGGTATTCAGGGGCTCCTGCCTAGAGGTGACAACAATACTCCATGTGAGGCCGGACTTGCGACTTATAAAGAAGTAGTCGCTGGCCTGCACTGAAGTATGACTTCGCTCTGTTCAGCACACTGAGCTTTTTGGATGCCAGCTTGGCCTTATCTTCCAGATGATGACAGAACTGGACGTCACTGAAGATGTCGATACCCAGGATCCCAATGCTCTTGAAAGTTGTGAGGGGCATGTCTTGGAACTGTGGAGCTATAGCAAATGGGTTTTTTAGCGGTGAACGCGCAAACTTGTGTCTTGGTAGGGTTAAACTGATCCAGGTTTTGCTCTCAATCGGAGACTCTGGTTAATATGCCCTCTATATCAGACACAAGTTTACTCCGGCTATCCTCCACTACGGCACGAGGGATGTTAGCACGCCCCGTGTATAAAGTGTCCCCCGTGCTGTCATCTGCATAGCAATGGATATTGTCAATTGACAACATATCATTAATATGCAGCAGGAACAGTGTTGGGGACAAAACGGAGACTTGCGGGACGCCAGCGTTGATATCCATGCAATCGGAGCTACCGCCATCTACAAGGGTTCATATGCTTCTGCCGGACAAAAAGCTAGCGACCCATTTGCACAAACCCTTGGGCAGTCCGTACGATGGCAACTTCGATAGAAGACCCCGGTGCCAGACCCGATCAAAAGCCTTCGTTATGTCTAAGCTGACTGCTAATGCCTCGCCTTGACTCTCAATGACCTGAGCCCAACGATGTGTGAAATACACTAGCTAGAAGGTCACCAGACGAGCGACCATGGCGGAAGCCGTACTGATGGTCGCTGATCAAATCGTGCCCCTCTAGGTATCTCAGAAGCTGTCGGCTTATAACACGCTCCATGACCTTAGAGAGCAGGGAGGTTATAGCGATTGGCCTATAGTTTGATGGGTCTGATCTATTGCCCTTTTTGGGCACCGGATGGACATGTGCAGTCTTCCACTGGGCAGTGTCCTGCCCAGTGGAGTACGAGAGCTCAAAGAGGCGCGTTAGAACTGGACACAGTTCTGGAGCACACCGCTTTAGCACCACTGCCGGTTTACCGTCTGGCCCACTTTGTAATTTAAATGGCGGATGCTATAACCAAAAATTGAGTGATTATAGGTATAAATTAATCCATTAATTTGTTTGTAAGTACAAAAAAGCGGCCAAGTGCGAGTCGGACTCGCCCATGAAGGGTTCCGTAGCAGTAAGTAATATAATATAGAAGTTCTAGTAGTTCGTCGAAAGGTACATTGCGGATTACGGTTAATGACGTATTAAATATAAACTACTAACTAGATCTCGTTCAAACCAAATATCGTTGGCAGTTTACATAGTAATGTACATCATATATATTTTTTAGTTTGATCATTCTCTTTTTTAGAAGTTACAGGGGGGGGACCAACATTTTACCACTTAGGAAGTGTCTCTCGCAAAAACTATTGAGTTTAGAAAAAACAATATAAGAAACCTCAACATCATTGTTGAAGACCTATCCATACGTAATTTTTGAGTTTCAAATTCAAGTATGGGGACCCCCAAAATTTATAGTTTTTTTTCTATTTTTGTAAAAAACCTTAATGCGGTTCACAGAATACATCTACTCGCCAAATTTCATCAGTCTAGCTCTTACGGTTTCGGAGAAAAATGGCTGTGACATACGGATGGACAGACAGAGAGACAGACAGACAGACATGACGAATCTATTAGGGTTCCGTTTTTGCCATTTGGCTACGGAACCCTAAAAAGCGTGGGGTGCTTTTTATAATAACTTCAGATATTATAAAATATTTACAACAATCAAAATCAAGCCCCCCACGCTTTTTGTAAAATAATATAAATTTTTCAATTCATTATTACAGTTATTTTTAACTTTTTAGTTCAATTAGTTATAAAAGCGTTTTTTAGTTTTTTAAACTATAATTTATTTTTTACTTTTTAGTTTTTTTTCTTTTGATCTTATGTCATCTATAGTTTGATTTATAAATATGAAAATTATGACGCAGTAAAATTCTCTTTCCGAAATACGAAACTGAATGTTACATAAAAACTCGCAAAGGGACCAACTCCCCGGATCGGATTTACTCCCGCCGAAAGTCGTACAGACGATCCATTAATAATAATCCTTGGGGCCTCGCCTTACTACGACTACTTAAAGGCTAATCCGTTAATCTTAATCAAGTACCTTACTGACGGCTGACTTTGCTCAAATTATTTTCTGAAACATCTCGAGTTGCAAATGATAATGCATTTTATTTTGACGATATATTAAGTTCTACTGGGCTTGGCAGGTCTGGGCACTGGGGACTGGACAAGTTACATCTGCCGTATAAAACCCGAAAGATGGGCCCACAGATCACTCCCTAGGGGGTGATCTGTGGATGGGCCAAAGCCAGTGGGTCTCTGCAGAAAGAAATCGCCACCGAGATAGACCCAGGAAGGGTTGGCGGGATGACCTGGACCCGTTCTGCAGGGAGTGGCCAAGTTTGGGTCAAGAGCGAGATGAGTGGAAGGAACGGGGGGAGGCCTTTGCCCAGCAGTGGAACAGACCAGGCTGAATAAAAAAAAATAAGTTCTAGTTACTCATCTTAATAGGTTCAAACAGTGTACGTGTATAGGATGTGAGCCCAGCATATAGCATAAGTACCTATATGCTTTAAAAGCCTTTAGGTAAGTAGAATGATTAAAAAATGAAAACATGGAAGCATAGTAATATAACTTTAAAAAACTTGAGAAACCAACTTCATAGCCAAACGGCGAAACCGGTTTTGATGAGATTTCTTTGAGACCAATCTGGAAATATTATCCATCTGATTATAAAAATAATCAAATCATAAATGACGAAGTTTTGCTATAACAAACATTATAAAAAAATACAACCGAATTGAAAACCTCCTCTTTTTAGGGTTCCGTAGCCAAATGGCAAAAACGGAACCCTTATAGATTCTTCATGTCTGTCTGTCTGTCTGTCCGTCCGTATGTCACAGCCATTTATCTCCGAAACTATAAGAGCTACACTGATGAAACTTGGTAAGTAGATGTATTCTGTGAACTGCATTATGATTTTCTCACAAACATAGAAAAAAAACGATGAATTTTGGGGGTCCCCGCATACTTAGAACTGAGTGTTGTGTTGAAAGTCACGTTTTTTGAGTCCCGAGACGGGTTTGGCGAATACAAGGAAAGTAAAAATAAAAACATGAAAGAAAAATTAGTGAAAATGAAGATTGAATTGCCGCCTTCCCGGTTTTTTTTTTTTTTTCTCTGGCGGGCCTTCGGCTTCGGTTCGCCAGCATTATTCAGCCATTATTTTCATTTTCATAATTTAAAAAATGGTAAATTGTTTGCTCAAATCTATGTTATTTTAAAGAAATAGTTGAACGTACGAGTATGAATATAATAATTAAGCCGTATAAGGGATCAACACACGAGGATAGTAGGCAGTGCTAATTTTTATCACATTTTTTACAAATATTGTTGACATCGATGATATATTAATCAAGTAATTTAGAAGATATATTATTTATTTAATACTATCTTTATGTTATTTAAATTTAAATTTTACATTGCGCTCTAATTAGACTTTTTAAACTTCTTACCGTCGTAATGGGTTTCCAACCTACTTGCTGAATAAAAAGTAGGAATTTGGTTTAACAACCTCCTTGCAGTTAGAAAGACTTTAGAAAGTTGGAACATGGTTGAATAAAATAGAACTTGTTTTTTTTTATAATTTGACAGCTGTCAGTAGAAAGCGATTCTCCCTAGGGCTGAAAGTATTACTTTCAATTAGGCCCCTCAGGCAACTTCAGACCTACTTTCAGAGTATGAGCAATGAAAAAAACTTTTTTTCATCAAACCCATACGTGTTGGGTATCTATGAATAGGTCTTCAAAAATGATGTTGAGGTTTCTTATATTGTTTTTTTCTCAACTTAATAGTTTTTGCGAGAACACTTCCAAAGTGGTAAAATGTTGGTCCTCCCCCCTGTAATTTCTAAAATAAGAGAATGATAAAACTAAAAAATATATAATGATGTACATTATATATCTCTATGTAAACTTTCAACGATATTTGGTTTGAACGAGATCTAGTTAGTAGTTTTTTTTAATACGTCATTAATCGTAAACCGCAATGTATGTTTCGACGAACTACTAGAACTTCTATATTATATTACTTACTACTACGGAATCCTTCATGGGCGAATTCGACTCGCACTTGACCACTTTTTTTATTAGAATTCTGTTAAAAATAGGGTCAAAGCAAACCACAGAAAAATACGAGGTGATCTGCTACGTCTTAAGCAGAATATGAAACATTGTATTGAGTAGGTTTCTAATTCAAAGTATCCAAGATTGTATCGATCAGGAAAACTCAAGCCCCAACACAGAAAAACAGTTCTAAGCCATGCGGAAGGGTGGAAGATATGGGAGGGTCACTCCCTCGATGAAGTTGATTGGGGCAATGATTGGATCACGCCACAAGTCAAACTCAGGTTAATGAGATGTTTGATCACCCAAAATATTTCTCACTGAGCATTACAACATGCAAGGTCGAGCATCTGGCATCAGACATAGCACAGTCAATAAGGTAGGAAAATAGGTCTATCTACCAAACTTATTTAGGTA
Organism: Thera britannica; assembly: GCA_939531255.2. NCBI lineage: Eukaryota > Metazoa > Arthropoda > Insecta > Lepidoptera > Geometridae > Thera > Thera britannica. Next base: position 11,288,961 of record OW618040.2, on the reverse strand, counting down.
CCTACCGTGTTTTGAAGCAGCTTTTAGACTCCACAATAGCAAATATTGAACACTAGTGACTTGCCGCGGCTTTGCAAGGGTTGAAAAATTAAGGATTGAAAAATTAGAAGGATTCACTATTTTCACTTAATATTGACAAAAAATTGCAGTGGGGACCGCAAATCAAAGCATTTGCTGCTAGACTAAGTTCGGCTGCATATGCAGTTCGGACTATAAGATGGCTTACTGATGAAGCTACAGCTAGGCTAGTATACTTCAGCTACTTCCATAGTGTTATGTCTTACGGTATCCTTCTCTGGGGGAAAGCAGCTGATATTCAAACTATATTCGTTTTACAAAAAACGGCCATACGTGCCATCTATAAAATAAAATCACGAGACTCATTGAGGGAGCGATTTAAGGAAATTAATATCCTTACAATAATTTCACATTATATATACCTATATATAACTTATTGTACACTCACAAACACATCTGTAGCTTTCAGAAAAAATGTGATTCACATAATATTAACACTAGAAATAAAAAAAAACTTTATATTCCCAAATTTCGTCTGCAAAAAGTAAATGGGTGTTTTATGGGCACACTGTACGCTTCTATAATAAACTTCCGGAAAATGCAACTAAGCTTCCTATTCGGAAGTTTAAAGCCTATAGAATAATCTAATAAAGACAGCGTACTTTACTCTAGATTGCTATATGAATGATAAAACTGCGTGGCCCGATGTCCCGGTCACTCTACCCATAGGAAGCTAACATGTCAACTTGCAATATCTGTTCCTACTATTTTCGTATCTTATTTCTATATATTATGCTGTGTAGATACTTTATTATAACTTTGAAGCGTAGCGTGTGCTGTCTTTGAAACTTTTGCTTTTGTATTATGGCATTGCATACTACGTCTGATTATGTGAAGTGGCACCACACTGGAACTTCACTGCTATTATTTTTGATTTGTAAAAGGATCAAGTATAAAAAAACGGTAGGAACCGAGCCGTAGTTTGTTGCCTGTTTTTCTAGGCTTGGTCGCGTGGAACTGGCACCTAGATTCACCTAGCTTTAAGACGTTTCAAAGTTATTCTTGTAATTGAACTGATTAAAGACTATTTTGATTGATTGATTGATTGATCACTGCCTATTTTCTAAATTATAGCGAAGTGTGTTTTTTTTATTCTTTGTGATTTCCTTGGCGTGCAGTAAGCACTATAAAAGTAATAGAGGTTATTAATCTCTATTTAGTTATGCTGCCTATTGCATGCTATTATAAGATATACATGTTACTCAGGGATAATATAGCATTCTAAACCCTATGTTGTAAAAACAGTAAAGGACTATTTCAGCAACCGTTCGATTTTTTTTTGTGATTTTTTGCCAATAAAATAGTATATTTCATTACAAGTGCGGGAAGGCTGTCATTGCAAAGAGTTCCGACAAATGTCTACCCGAGCCGAAGGCGAGGGTTGACAGTCGAAACAAGTTGCAATGACGGTTCCGCACGACTATTTTTAATACAGTTGCGAAAAAATTAAGCAATTTAATAAAATAATAAAAATACCATTTGCTTTTTTCTCTTCTCTCCACGCAATAAGTTCGTCGTATATGTATGCATGTAGCGACTTTTTGACTTTTCCGTTAAAATGTTCTCCGAAGCATTTTGTGCAATTATACTGAGTTCCGGTGGTGTTAATTCAAAAAAACTAGGGTCGAAATTACTCATTGTGTGCAACAAACAAATAAACTCGCAAAGAAAATTTCTGAAAAATGGCGCCAACCGTAGAATATAAGCAGAGACTTTTTTTTTTCTTCACCCATTCTGGAAGGCAAAGGGATCTATACCCATACAGCCAAGTCTTCAGTAGATTTTTTTTATTGATATGAATTGAAAATGAAATTTAATGAGATGAAATGAAATGAAACCTAACATAACTCATTCAATCAAATCATTAAATCTGTTAATGAAACAAATTAGTAGCTTCTTTTTAGAAATAATACGTATTTGCATGAATCATAAAAACTTCGATGAATTTTTTTAGTAAAAACTTCATGGTTGGTTTTTCTTTTTAGACATTATTTTGACAGTTGGGAAAGAAAAAGCACTAGTGCGGGAATGGTAAAAAAAAGCACGCGTGTGTAATAGCCCACATCCCGAACGCTATACGTCCCTGCAATACGCCACTTTTTGAGCAACTGTATTAAAAAACATATTAAGTTAAAAATAACTTGAGAAACCGACTTCATGGCCAACTTATGCTACTATGACACTCATGACGAAATTATATTATAACAAACGTAAAAAATATACAACCGAATTGAGAACCTCCTACTTCTTTATTCGAAATCGGTTAAAAGCAAGACCTTTATGGGCAGATTCCAAGAAAACACTTCATAAGTCAACCATGTGTACGCAGTGCGTACAGAGTGTTCATCACACAAATATTTGTTCTCGGTGGGGATCAAACCCACGACCTACGGGGCAGAAAGCAGAGCTACTACCAACTGAGCTATAATATGAGAGGCGAGGCCAGTCAAAAAAATGCATGCTAGACTGAATGCAAATGGTGCAAATTAATGCTTGAACGTTGCATTAACGAACATAGCATGACATTTAAAATGGTTGGCAAGCAAAAAAAAAAAAGTTGGTCCCCCCCCCTCTAACTTCTAAAATAAGAGAATGATAAATCCAAAAAAAATATATGTTGTACATTACTATGTAAACTTCCAACGATATTTGGTTTGAACGAGATCTAGTCAGTAGTTTTTTTTTTATACGTCATAAATCGTAAACCGCAATTTACCTTTCGACGAACTACAAAAACCTTTATATTATGTTAATTGATGCTACGGAACCCTTCATGGGCGAGTCCAACTCGCACTTGGCTGCTTTTTTCGCCTAGAATTAAACTATTACCTAACATTCCATACTTACTTAGGTATTTCCATTTATTTACCTAATTAAAGCTTGTGCGTTTATCTAACCTCCACAGTGTTGCGAGTTGCCTCAAGCAAACAGGGGGAGAAGATAGTAAACAAACATATATTTGTAGAAGCTTTCATCACAAACTCTAGAAAAACTGAAAAACTCGAACAACAAAACAAAAACTTTGTTAGAATTTCAGTTGAAGTTGACATTTTGTTTAAATTAGGGTTTTAATTAGGGAACAAAATATTGATCTCGATTCTTGACATAATCACTTTGTTGAAAATAATCGATTTTGTCTCTTTGTCGCTCGTTCCGCGCTCTCGCTTGCACTTCAAGCCTTAAATGGAACGCCTCAGAGCGAGGTAACGCCGCATGAGTCATGTTTTTTCATGCGTGCAGCCGGCTCCATCAAATTTTAATACGTTGTCACGTCAAAACTCAAAATTAAACACGGAACAAAATGCTGGTGTTGCCAGATAAAAACGATAGTCAAGTCAAAATTATGTTTATTCAGTTATATCAAATGGACTAAGATTTTATCACATACATTATAAAAGAAAGTCGTGTTAGTTACACTATTTATAACTCAAGATCGGCTGAAATGATTTGACTAAAAATTGGTGGGGAGGTAGTTTAGAACCAGGAGACGGATATACTTAGGATAATTTCCTTGGGCCCACAGGTCTAGTTACGTGCCACTAAACCAAAAATCTTTGCTGTGTTATTAAATCTCTAAACTCACAAGATGTACTATGATTTTTTTCAGCCAAGATTAAGCCCCAGTTGACGTAATGTGTACTTAAGTCCGTCTTTGCAGGTAAAGAGGGTTAACATGGTTCATCATTATACAATGTACAGTATCTCTATATCTATTATAAGTACCTAATTAATTTTATGCCTAGTCAGTATAACTTATTGAATCCATAATTATTATTTTATTCGATTTTTTTTGTAAGTAATCTGAATACCAATTTTTGATTACGCCACAGAAAATTTAGCCTTCGAATTAATCTTCAAATTGTATTCCTCAATTCAAGCAAGAACCCCATTACGTCAATTATCGGTATGCAAAATTATTCAAATATAATACAAAACGTAATTCCATCATAGGATTGGAGATTTCGGACGCCTAATTCCAAGCAAAATTTCTATCGTTGTCGTCCCAAATGACAGTTGAGATCTCTACAGTAGCCTGCGCACATCTAGACTGTGACCTGCGATGGCGATCAGCATAGGGTTTTGCATAAGCCCGCACAAATTGCCACGGGCAATATTTGACAGCGATACACTGATAGCCAGTGGTGAATTTGCGGTCTTAGCCGCACTAGGCCCCAGGCCATGTGCCGCCCCTTCTCAGTACCTATCTTATAGATTAGTTTGATCTAGACCACTGTACTGCGCCTGAACTATGCGCGCGGCGAAACGAGGGAGAGCCGGACTGTCTAATGTCTATGTCAGACGCACAAGAGATAGGTACATATCCAAAGATGGGACTAGCTTTATTTAAAGATATTGTAGTGCTCGCAGGCTGATGGTAAGTACGAGGCCAAGACAGCCTCTATGTAGGTAGGTAGTCACAGGCTCGACAACAGGCGGTTAGTACAAGCGGCACGTCTACTCTCGCCCACGGCTCTCGTAATACTGACCGTGCCGCCTTACCCACTCGCTTGCCCGAGACTGTGTATGTATGAGGCATAACCTCATACATACACAGTCTCGGGCAAGAATCCAACACACAAACACTACAGATATCAAGACCGTTACTTTTATGCGGCCTCCAGACTCCCGCGAGATTCACGGCGTGAAGTCGCGCCGTGAATCGTGCGCGAAATCTCGCGCGTACGACGTCGGCCACACATTCACGCTAGGTTCACAGTATAGTTCGCGCACTCGACCACGATGGACCCCGAAATTGCTGCTGCGGGAATTCTTTGCGCATTAGCAATTTATAACTGTTATTAAATAAGTCCATTCCATGCAACGGTTGTCTGGTAGAGATCGCTGCTTAGCGATAAGACCGCCTATTGTACTTACAAATAGTTTTAAGCCTTATGATGTATACTTGTTTTTATAAGTTTTTTGTGTGCAATAAAGTATTTTCTATCTATCTACTTCATCATTTAATTTAGTATGAACTGTAACTATCGATACATTATTCCTGTAGCTCCTGTAACTTGACATCAATGAATCTTTTTTCTTATTTAATTCCTCCACCTCCACCTCCATCATTTTACTTATTCTCCTCCACGCATCGTTAGTTTTAAATTTGTTTTTATATTCTTTCAGTTTTACCATCCAAAGGACAGGCTCTCCTTGATAATATTTTATAAACTGCAGTTCTTTTTCGTTGTTCCAAACAACCATTTTTCTCTTATAGCATCGAAACATAACTTCACCAACACTACCGCTCTCGACACTCGACGACGCACGACTGAGCGGCCTGCGAATATGTAGCCAAGACAAGTTCGCGGCAAGTTCGCGGCCCGCGAGCCCTTTGTCAGGGGACAAAATACCGACAATTTTCGGGGAACGAGCCGCGAAGCCGCGAAGAATATGCGAATCGGATCCACATTCATGCTTCGCGGAAGTTTCGCGCCTTCGCGCGCGATCCGTGCGCGAGTGTGGATAGGGCTTTAAAGTGGCCGAATATTGTTTGACAGTTTTCCATTGAAAAGTGTCAAATATCTATGCTTGAGGCTTCACTTAGACTCAAGCATTGTTTCTGCATGCGGACCTTAGAAGGGAATAATATAAATTCAACCCCAAAAGGGGTGTAGGGTTCTAGTTTGCATGGACAAAACTCAACATGAACGAAGTGCGCGGGATTCCACAAGTCGCTAGATAAAATAACACATCGTGTACGATATCGTAAAGAATCTATCTCAAAATATCAATCTCATGTTACTCATGCTCTTTTTTCCTCGGCCCCCACCTCGCCGCATTTTTTTAGGGAGCGGCACAGCGGTTTCGGTCAAACTATAGATACCTATATAATGAATTGTACTTGAAACTGAAACTCAAAAAAAATTTTTTCATCGAACCCATACGTGTAGGGACCCCCAAATTTATAGTTTTTTTTCTATTTTTGTGTAAAAATCTTAATGCGGTTCACAGAATACATCTACTCGCCAAGTTTCATGAGTCTAGCTCTTACGGTTTTGGAGAAAAATGTCATACGGACAATGGTGAATGGACATACGGACGGACAGACAGACAGACAGACAGACATGACGAATCTATAAGGGTTCCGTTTTTGCCATTTGACTACGGAACCCTAAAAACAACAATTGAAAAGTGATTTTTCGGAAATTATTACTAGAAATAATTTGTGTGATGAACGCTAGAATATTGTTTGTTCTTGGTGTTACAGTAATGTGTTTTAACATGACAAGTAATTATGTGTCTTCTCTCTTATCTCGCTCCTATATTACTAACTTGTTTTGCTCAATTTTGGGGCTAGTGTGAGGAATTGCCACTTAATATTAAATAGGTACCTTTTTCTTGTCGTGTCTCTAGTTTCATCGAACTCAGCACACGAACTAACGGACGGGATCGAATGGAATCATGTTCTATACATAATTTGTAAAACATAGATAGGTTTATTGTGAATTTAAAACAGTAGGCCTACCATGAGCTCTATACAGGGTTATTCATTATTAGCTGCAAATACTCAGGAATTAGGTTCAACAAATAAAATAAAAAATATTTATGAAATGATTTTTTTTAAGTTTTGTTATGAAAATCCCGAGAAAATCGATAAAGGAATCATTGGCGCCTGACCTATTTTGACCTTTGATCCTCACGGCGCGCCCGCGCGCCGTGAGTGACACTCTGCGTTCAGTCACCGCCTGGGTGGGTCATCGTCCCGTCCTGTTCTCCGTGGCAATCATTATGCAATAGCCGTAAAGAAATTAATAAAAATAAAATTTTGATACAAAAACTTGAAAAAAATTGATCAAATTTAAAAAAAATAATTTCATAAATATTTTTTATTCTATTTGTTGAACCTAATTCCTGAGTATTTGCAGTTAATAATGAATAACCCTGTATATCTGGCTCTGTCTCTGGTTCTGGTTTTGAGTCTGTGTGAGTGTTGGCTTAATAAATCCTACGTCAAAACGTCACACACACACACGAATAAGGCACTGGTGAGCACTCACACAGACTCAAAACCAGAGCCAGAAAAAGAGCCAGACCGAGCTCATGGTAGGCCTACAGGTTTGACACAGGTTTTGACGTTTGAACGGTTTCGGGTGCTATCGGGCTATAAATTGGTTGACAAAGGATTTAAATTATTCTCCACTTCGATAACTCAGCCCTTAATTCTGAAGATAGAATTATAGTGGAGTGACTGATATTTTTCTTGCAGTAAGTACATAAACGCAAAAAAGTCTACACAACTACCTAATGAAACAAGCATATTGTCCTGATGGTTAACATCGCCTATAACAAAACATTGCATCCCAGGTCACGCTTCTTAGGAACGTTCCCTACATTGCAATACCTTGCGTCCATCAACTTGAGGCACAAAAATGATAGGCCTCACGTGCCAGTAATTACACTGGCTTCTAAACCCTTAAAACTGCAACACAGCAATGCTGCTTGACGGCAAGCAAGGTACTTCCTCGGATGATCCCTTCACTGTTGCTAACTCCAGCTTTTATTCTTCAAGTTTTGTTTCTCGTTGTTTCAGAGAGGAATGCGGCTTAGCGACTTCAAAAGATAGAGCTAAACTTCATGATCTTATTCGGATGTACACACTGTGTTTATTTATGAGAAAAAAATTGATAGTTACACATCATAACGCAATGTGTTCTTCAAAATGTGGTGAGAAGTTGTTCCTGGCATTTGTACTGCTGGCGTCAATTTCACCGTCCGCAACGCACAATTCCAAGAGAGGTAAGTAATACCTTAAGAAAAAAAAATATTTTATATAATACTAGCTGTGCCGGCGACTTTGTCCGGGTGGAATTGTGTAAAAAAAGATACGTTCGGAAGATAACATTGTCATCCCCATCTCGGTTGTCTGTTATATTCGTTCAACGACTTGCATTTATTTTTCTTTCTACTAGGTCGAAGAAACGCGTTAATCGAGTCTGGCCTTATCTGCCACTTAGATTTATTTTGGGCCCTCTCTTCGAGTTTTAAAACTAACGGTTCTCTTGAAAACAAGAAGCTGTTTGAATTAACAGAGTAAGATAACAAGGGCCAGTTTTTCTTAAGATTTCCTTCAATCCTCTTAATTGTTAAAAATGGAACGTATTACAACATCATACCTATTACTTACTTCATCATCATCATCATCATCATCAGCCTGAAGAAGTCCACTGCTGGACATAGGCCTCCCCTACACATTTCCAGGAAGAACGATTCTGAGCCCTTTCCTTCCATCGACTTCCCGCGATCTTAACAATCTCGTCGGTCCATCTGGTGGGTGGGTGCCCTACGCTTCGTCTTCCGGTTCGTGGTCGCCATTCGAGAACCTTTATTCCCCAACGGTTGTCGGTCCTTCGAGCTATATGGCCTGCCCATTGCCACTTCAACTTACTAACTCTACGAGCTATGTCGGTGACCTTGGTTCTTCTACGGATATCCTCATTCCTGATTCTATCACGTAGTGAAACTCCCAGCATAGCTCTCTCCATAGCTCGTTGCGCGGCTTTGAGCTTGTGGACGATTACTTACTTACTACTACTAATTTATTAAACGACATCAAGCAACAAACATTGGATTAATCTTGCAACTAACGCCCATATTACAAGCTCTGCTTAGTTTGGGGCTGGGTAGTGTTGTGTGAATTGTCCACAATATTTATTTATTTATTTAACGATGATTCAAAGTACCTAATCTGAATAATTATTTTTATATAATTATATGTAATAGTTATTATGGTATACTGAGGAAGGTACAGACAGTAAGTACTACAGTAACTTCTTAGCACAAAAATATGTTTTATTCATTATTATCAATTAAGTTTTTTTCACAACATAATTATTAAAACAGCGCTCATTCCCGGCACACAACACAATCTCAAAAAAACCCAAAATCTTAAAAATCCCTCATATTAAATAAATTTCAAATCCCTAAAATCACAAACCCCATTATTTCAAAACCCACAAATAATCCCCAAAATCACAGAAGTACCACGGTATCAAAAGTCCTCATTATAACAAAATCTCTGAAACCCCCGAAATCTCCCTGAGTTCCCAACAATAATATTATGCCTAATTTAACTGGCCTAGTACAAAATCTGTACTAGGCCAGTTAAATTAGGTAATAAGAATCTCGGAATTCGAGATACCCAGCTGTAAGTCAAAAAACTTTTTTTGTAAATATATCATTTCCTATGGGTTTTTTGCTATTTGTATTTAATATCAATATTGTGTAATACAACATTCTACACAATTTTTGTTTAAAAACATTTTTTATACGGTGAACCGTTTTCGATATACGCGCGGTCACAGCCCGGTCGTCGTCGGTTGACCAAGTGATGCTGTGACCGCGCGCTCTCTGCCCTCTATCTCGAAAACGGTTCTATATATATGTAACGGTTCTATATATTTGAGAAAAACGACGAAATGCTTTCGTCGTTTTTCTCTCTATTTATTTTTTGTCATATCATGCACATTGACATAAAAGTGAAATTATCGAGTTGAAAGATTTGTAAGTTCTTTGCTGCACTGCCTCAGTTTGCATTAGCAGCCTGACCTAGGCATAGTCAAACAGCATTATTTACGGGACACTAGGCATTCGAAAATGAGATTAACGTGTATGTACCTACAGTAAAGAGCAATAAAGCTTTTACACTAAGATCCTCCTCCATAGTCGGTCCCTCATTGTTGAGGATCGTGACCCTTTCCCATTCTGTGTACAATATCTCTCCATTTGGAGCGGTCGGTGGCCTGATGGAGCGCCTGATGCATCGGCATTTCCAGCTGCTCAGATACCTGGTCCGACCAATGCTTAGGGCTTTGACCTCTAGGTCTTTTGCCTTCTACTTTGCCTGTTATAATCAGTCTCTCGATACAATCGGTATTTCTGCGAGCAATATGGCCAAAGTATTTCATGATTCTGAGCAGGCAAATAGAAGACAAACGCTTTCGATGTTCAAGCTTTACACTAAGATACTTCTAGGCTTTATAACGCTTGCTACCTCTAGAAAAATCATAAAATTATAGGGATTGATAATAGTAAATTCGTAACATAATAGAAAAATATTTTAGGTACACAGAATCTTGTAAAGAAATAAATTAATGGATCTAATCTATTAATTTTATTTGATGATGATGGCCACATGCATCCATCCATCCTGGGGCTCAATTCTAGACTAGTGACTTCTTTGTCACGGTAGATATATATCACAAGAACTGTCAGTTTCTTTAGTGAATTTGACAGTTCTTGTGATACATCTAACGTGACAAAAAAGTCACTGGTCTAGAATTGAGCCCCTGTCATTTTACCTTTTGTCGAGTCTTACGGTCTCACCTAAACTAACTAAGGCAAAAACTCTGTTATAAACTAATATGCAACAATCAGACGTGTTTCGTATGTTGGTGGATAGCAAAATAAGAAAAACAAATTGTGGGTGTTACGTAAATCGTACATAATAAAGATAATGTATGTGAGATCGTAAATGTAATGGTTCTGCGCCGGCCACTGCGGCCATTTACCTTCACTCTAAACATTAGCCTTACTTGCAAGCCATTTTTAAACCACTCTCACTCGCACACTTTGAGCTTTTATAAGATGTGAAGTCACTGAACTTATTAATGCCAATATATTGATCAACTATTTTGTGTTTTTTGCGTTTTCCTACAAAAAAAAATTAGGTTGTTTTTTAGTAGGAAAACTCGTTGCATACCAAATTATTTATTTAATAGTCACTCGCGGTTTTTTGTTAATAATGTTCAGTGTTTTTTTTTAAAAGGCAGACGAGACATAAGGTCATTGACGGTGGTCTACCCCTTATGTAGAAAACTTGACCTAGCTTACAAAAATATAATAGGTAGTAAATAAATAAACTTTGACTTCTAATTCCTTAGTTTTTATCTACAGTATTTTTATATTTATTTTAAGCACGGTATGTGTATGAGACGAATAAAACCTGCAGTTAGAAAAAGACAATCAGAATTATATACTTTTATTTACATAAAGAAACTTACAATTAAACAAATATTTACCAAATACATATACAAAATATACGGGAAATCCAAATCAGTACCAGATGGAAGCGTCCCCAAGACGCTGGCGGCATTTCCACGCTGAATAGCAATGCTTATGCGTTGCGCCAGATACCCACCAGTCCTTGGGTCACGCGTCGCTTCGATCAGTCGCCAAAATTTTGAAGACCCGCAAGGCCTCGGTTCCCCACGGACCTAGAGTCGAAACCCCGAGAGGAGCAAGTAGGTAGGCTCTGTCGAGACCTGCGCATTTGCGCCTTTTGAGATCATCAGCCAGATATACCGATATACGTACTTACAACTTAGTTGGATTAGTTCTAGTACTAAAATAACTGACCTAAATGTCTTTTTTGGTTAGAAATAAATATTATTCTTATAATTTTCCTGAATAAGTCCACTGTTGGACATAGCCCTCTCCATCCACTGACTGCCAGCAATCTTAAAAATGTCGTCGGTCCATCGTGAGGGTGGGAGTCCTAACGTTTCATCTTAACAGTTTTACTCCCTAACAGTTGTTGGTTCTTCGAGTTATTTAACCTGCCTATTGCCCCTATTATCTAGTAGACATCAATATATATATTATATATAATATTATTATGTATACATAATTAAAACGTTAATTTTACTTGCACAAAGAAGTGGTCGCCCACGACTTCGCTGGAGTTTGTTTTTTCCGTTCCTACGTTGTTCATCATCAGGGCTTGGAAAAAACAAATCGAAATACAACATCAGGCTAGTGATATTAGTTTGGTTTTATGACAAGCTCTATATTTCAAGCTGATTATGAGAAACCATAAAGCAGCTATGGAAGTTTCACTTTCAGTCGAGGTTAAAATTTGCTTTCTCCGCACCCCATATCATCAATAAAACTTGTAAATTGAAGGGCGTGTTTGAACTACGTATAAAAATAATTATCGTTAATTTGTACGTAGCATGCGACACGCGCACGGCGTAAGTGTTATTTGTAGTGTCGAGCAATAATGAAACAATGATATTATACAAAAATATGATATTTTGTGAATCTTTTTCATGACCTTCAGGGTGCCGGTGAAATTACTGGTACGTGAGGCTGAATATCTGTAGGCCTCCAGTTGATGGACGCAGGGCAGTGCATCGTAGGGCGCGTTCCTGACGTGCGTGACTTACGAGGCATTGCTTTGTTATAGGCGATGGTTACCACTTAACATCAGGTGGACCATATGCTTGTTCCATCAGCTAGTTACATAAAAAAAAAACATAAACCTTAGTGCTCATTGGCAGCTAGTCAACCCTATCTCTCTACTGTTATGCCTTGTACATGTACACATCTAAGCCTTCTGCAGTCACATTCAGTGAAACGCTGTCAACTAAATCGCTGTCATATTTGACAGCGTTTCACTGATCGCCACCGCAGAACGCTTAGAAATATGCGCAAGGCATTAGACTATGTTGAGAAGATTAGGAGGATTGGGTAAGCCTCTTTGATTAACCCTTTAATTGGCAAAAAAAACATTTTTTATTGAAACAAATACTGAAATAGGAATGTGTAGAGCCTAAATATGCCCAGAAAAATAGGAAAAAAAAATCTAGGGTTTTCAGTTTTCCTGAAAAATCATGTATGCTACTACATACATTGCCAAGTGGGTAAAGAAATATGTATTCATTTGAATGTATGTTGGGACATACCTTACCAAAACTAGTAAGAATAAAAATAGTAAATATGTATTGTAAATTTAATTAAAACAATCATAAATTCAACCTCTTTATACAAATGAGTCGATGGACATACGTTATGAAAGCAAAGTAGCGGGTATAATGGCTCTGCAACACTGTGATTGGCAGTAAATGCTAGAAGTAAACCCAGAAACTCTACTCATTTCTGAAAATGTTAAATTTGTTGACAATTTCTGAGTTTACTTCCGGTAACGAAACCGGTGTAGAGGAAGTAGTGGGAGTGCTAGGTATGGACACTGAAAGTTGTGCAGGCGAAGCTTGTGATGCAGAAGCGACTTGAGATACAGGATTTAGAGTAGAAGGAGTGGCAGGAGTTGCAGGCGTGACAGCGGTTGCAGGCCGTATTGGAATGTCGTTTATTATCGGAATAGTGCTGCAATCAGGCTCAAGCGATGGATTCGGGTATACTTCTTGGAATACAGAAGTAAGACGAACATTCTCATCGGTTGAGGTTTCATCATCGGAATCTAATATATTCAGTTTTTCTAAGGAAATTGCAATAGATGGGGCTGGGGAAGATGAGTCTGAATGCGAAACTTGAGTGCCCAATAATCCATCATCAACGTCAGATGCATTACCATCATCAGAGAGTGCATTTTCAGTAGGGATCAAAGCTAAAATTCTACCACCACGTGTTGTGTTGCGCGTGCTGTAAAAAAAAGCTTGCATACACCAAAACACAAGCCCAAGTAAACAAAAACCCATAAATCTAGTTTTAGAGGTCTTCTCCAAGTTTTTTATGATCATTATAATAATTATTAACATTCTATTTTCTGAAATATTGTTTTTCTTTCCACAGCCATGCCGCCATTTCCTGGCAAGGTGACTAACGTATCTGCGGTGGCCGGCAGTGAATTAGTGTTGCCATGTGACACACGACCATTTCATAAAAACGACACCCTTCTTCTCGTCGTGTGGTACACAGATGACCATCCAGTGTACAGGTAAATTATTTAAGCTTTTTTTAAAATTCCTGTTATCAATGTCCTGATATGAACATCAAAGAGAAATAGTAGATTGTGTCATAAGGGACCAAAATAATGTATTTAGGGTGAGAGCGATTTATTGAATCCAGAGCGAAGTGAAGTATCCTAGAGTAGAATCCTGAACGTAGCGAGGGATTCAAAGTACGTCGCTCGAAGTTAAATAATTTTGGTACCGCGTGACACACTCTGCTTTTCATCCCCATCTATGAGAAAATTAAATAAGAGATGCTTTTAGTAGAGAAGAATTTATATTTACATAACATAATAATATAAATTTAAAAAACTTGAAAACCGTCTTTAGTCAAACTTAAGAAACCAATTTTTATGAAATTTCAATGGGACCAACAACGTGCGTACTAGTAGGCAAT